>JAACJJ010000043.1:1262545-2525091 GCA_013368295.1 Psilocybe cf. subviscida
CTACCTGACCGGAATGGCGTTTTCAGTTGTGGGGATTCAAGCCCACTTTTCGAAGACTCTTCTGTTGTTCTTTATGCCTCAGATCTTCAATTTCGTTCTGTCGTGCCCGCAACTCTTTGGCCTCGTCCCATGTCCGCGGCACCGTGTACCCAGGTATGTCCTGCCTTGCGAAAGTAATCACACACTAATCACAAGGTGCTGTGTCGGTCAGATTTGACAAGGACGCCAACCTTCTTTACCCATCTCTGGCAGTCCCTGCTACCGAAACAAACCCTAAAAAGCAGTTCCCGAACAAAACTCGCAAATTGACGAAGCTGGCTCTCGGTATTTTGGAGAGCTTGAGGCTCACAGAGGTCACTCGTAACTCCAGTGGAGAGATCACCAACACCACCAATCTGACAATATTGAATGTCTTCCTCTTGTGGTTGGGTCCTGTGAATGAAAAACGCTTGGTACAGGTGTTGGTTACCTCACAGGTGTGTCCTCTAAAGCTCAATGCATGGGTGATATTTTGGTATGCGGAGCTCTGAACTACGCCGCTTTTCGCAGGTTTCCGGGAGTATTTTGGCATTTTTCATTCGGTACGGATTGGCGTGGCTCGTGTACGATGGTGACCGCAGATAGAAATAAACAACTATTTATTCTCTTGTGAATAACCTTCTTCAGAGCTGAGGTACATGAAGCAGGGACTCGTATTAATGTGTTTACGCTCCCGTATGGATAGAAAATACGTGAATATGGACCCCTTATAACACGAGTTACAGTCCGGCCGAGGCCACAGGCCGGCGTAGCCTAGATCTCAGGATCCCTCCAGAAGCTCCTGGATGTTAAACTTGAGGGAACGAACAAGCGTTTAGTCCAAATATCGGAGCATATACCCGTATATACGGCCGGGAGACCGCTGAAAGTCCGTTTTCACCCACAGAAACCCGTCGCAAAATAGACACAAATGCTGGCGAGCATTGGGGAGGAGTGCTTTGAGAGTGCAGATTGCAAAATATCGGCGTTAAAGCGTGTTTACACCACGAAAGTGTGGACGCAGGTATAAAGGAAGACAAACTAGTGCATCGAGGTTGTGTAAAGAACAGGGTCGTGCGGGTTTAAGTAGAGCACTTGGGTATGTACCGTCGAGTCTGGGGCTGATCGACGCAACAGGCGGAGGAGTTTGATATGGAAATGGCAGGAGAGCCGACGGATTCCCTTGAAAGAGTCGAGTCGGCATTGATCGGCACGGAGTGGAATCACATGTCCCCGCTCTGTTCACCGGCTAACTATCACATTTGGGCACTACATCATATAGTACAAGAGGCTGCAAGACCCGTCTTGAACGCTTCCCTATCCCCCCACATTACTTCATTACACCATGGCCAGTGAGAAAGCTCGTTTCGCTCAAGAAGTTGCTCAGGTCGAGCAGTGGTGGAAGGTATACCAGTCTCCTAATCAACTAAAGACATACCTGAATGTGTTCATCGTTGTAGAACCCCCGCTTCGCCCGCGTGCATCGCCCATACACCGCCGCTGACGTCGTCTCCAAGCGCGGTACCCTCCCTATCCAATACCCCTCGAATGAGCAGGGCAAGAAGTTGTGGAATTTGCTCGAGGCACACGCGAAAGCTGGTACCCCTTCGCACACCTATGGAGCGTAAGTATCTGTGACTCCAATCATGACCCGCCGGCTGAAGAACGCGTCTAGCCTTGACCCCGTCCAGGTGACACAAATGGCAAAGTACCTTGAGACCGTCTATGTCTCCGGTTGGCAATCATCTTCGACCGCGTCGAGCACAAACGAGCCTGGTCCCGATCTTGCTGGTGAGCACAAGACCACTGGTGTCCAAAAATATAGCCGTCTGACATCTTCGGCTAGATTACCCTTCGAACACTGTGCCCAACAAGGTTGAGCACCTGTTCATGGCCCAGCTTTTCCATGACAGGAAACAGCGCGAAGCTCGTTCACGCTTGTCGGAGGCTGAGCTTTCCAAAACCCCTTTCATTGACTACCTCCGCCCCCTCGTCGCCGATGCCGACACCGGACACGGTGGGTTGACTGCCGTCATGAAGCTCACCAAGATGTTCGTTGAGAAGGGTGCTGCTGGAATCCACGTCGAGGATCAGGCGCCCGGAACCAAGAAGTGCGGACACATGGCTGGAAAGGTCCTTGTGCCCATCCAGGAGCACATCAACCGTCTCGTCGCCATCCGCCTTCAATACGACATCATGGGTGTCGAGAACTTGGCCATTGCCCGAACTGACTCCGAAGCTGCCACCCTCATCACTTCCAACATTGACGCCCGCGACCATCCGTTCATCCTTGGCTCCACCAATGCTTCCATCAAGCCCCTTAACGCTGTGATGGTTGAGGCCGAGGCCGCTGGCAAGAACGGCGACCAGCTCCAAGCTATTGAGGACGCATGGATCGCCGCTGCCAATCTCCAGCTCTTCTCCGTCAGTCTGTCGCAGGCTCTTGCCAAGCAGGGTGCCAATAAAGCCACCGTCGACAAATTCCTGGCTGCAATCGCCCACGCTTCCTACCCCGACGCTGTTGCTGTCGCTCAGAAGGAGTTCGGGCTCAAGACTGTGCCCTTCTGGGACTGGGATGCCCCAAGGACTCGTGAGGGTTACTACCGCTACCAGGGCGGCACCCAGTGCGCTATTCACCGTGCCATTGCCTTTGCTCCCTACGCGGACCTTCTGTGGATGGAGACCAAGAAGCCCATCCTGTCACAAGCCAGGGAGTTCTCCCAGGGTGTCCGCGCCGCTCGCCCTGGCCACTGGCTCGCATACAACCTGAGCCCTTCCTTCAACTGGGAAGCTGCTGGCCTCACCGACAAGGACATGAAGGACTATGTCTGGGAGCTTGGCAAGCTCGGCTTCGTATGGCAGTTCATCACTGTAAGTCGAAATGGATAATCACCTGTGGCGTCCTTTTCTAACCTCAGATTTTTTAGCTTGGTGGTCTCCACTCCAATGCATACATCTCCGACGTGTTCGCCCAAAACTTCGCCAAGACTGGCATGCAAGCTTATGTCGAGCTCGTCCAGCGAAGAGAACGCGAGGTTGGCTGCGACGTCCTCACCCACCAGAAGTGGAGTGGTGCCGACTACGCTGATAATCTTATCAAGACTGTCACCGGCGGTGTTTCATCGACCTCAGCAATGGGTGCTGGTGTTACTGAGTCCCAGTTCACGTCCAAGCTGTAGGCTTCGTTGGAGTTGTAGCATAGAGCAGCATATGTAAGATATGTAAAAGTAATTTGGCACATACACATTTAGCATTGGAATTATCAACACTATTTCTCCATCATCCTCGTTTGAATAAGAAGTACAGTAGCTGTTCAGAGAGTGGTCGTAAACTGGTTGACGAACTGGTTGAATCAGAACTGGAGAATCGGACAGCAAGGACAGCTGCAAGGACTTGTGGGAAGAACGGCGGTTGCCGAGCAGTGATAGCATGTGGAGGGTGTTGAACGCGTTTGTTCCTCAACATCACTAATGGACGCGACGGATCGTATACAAATTGCCTCGAAGTTCCTTCTGCAGTCGCCTCCTGGTGAAATCAACGATGTGCTGAATGGTGCATATCTTATTCCCTGACACTGCGATCTCGCTGAGTGACAATCTGACCCCTAGATGTCCGTAACATTATCTCCGACGACGAGGCTCTTGAGCTGGGAATCAAACCTGCCTTGAGAGAATACAACATCGAGCAGTTCACTGTGGTGGATGTCCCCGAATCGAATCATCAGGTATGCTATTCACATGCGATTATTACGGCCCATTGACACGCTGATTGTCAGTCCATCATCAGTGAAGTTGCACGACTGGAATCAACAGAAGAGACTGAGGGTGCGCAAGAACGATTCTTGGATCCAAGGTCGAAGTTGTCATTCGTGTTTGATCATCTCACTCTGGTCCGTCGGCTCGTGAATCTCTTCATCATGGTTGACTGAAATCCTCGGGATAGGAAGCTTCAGAACCGCAGCCTCATGACCCGAATGAGGAGCACGAGCCACTCCGGTATGATATCTTGTTGTTGTGTATCCGTTTGCTCACTAATAACTTGTGATTTATAGAGCTGCGCTCGAAACGGTCGCCCTGAGCTACTTGACTGCACATTTCACCGACAGTGTTGCTGCAGTCTTCTCTCCGAAGGAGGGCTCAAATGCCTTCACGATACAAATCGTAGCGAACAAGTACAATCCAACGAACTACTGGTATAATTAATCTTATTCAGAGTGCCTTCGTGGATTGTAATAACTCATGATTAAATCGATTATCCAGGTCTGGACGGTGGCGTTCCGAATACATTGTCGACATGACCACTAAGCAGCTTACCGGAAAGGTCTTGATCAACGTCCACTATTACGAACAGGGAAATGTAAGCAGATTAGCGTTTATAGGAAGTGACGAATTCATAGTTTGTTTTAGGTTCAGCTAGCGACCAACCATGCTGTGTCGCTTGAGATTCCTCCTGCTATTATCTCTGCGCCTCCAGCTACGGCAGCTTCCAAGATCCTCGCATTGATCGAGGGCGAAGAAGGGAAATACCAGGTGTCGCTGAATGAAACGTATCAGGAAATGGGAGAGAAGACGTTCAAGGGTCTACGGCGGGCTTTGCCCCTAACCCGTCAAAAACTTGACTGGGACAAGGTGCGTTCCAATCTTCTTGCGCTTTCCAATGGTCTGTTCATGACAATCTCGTGTCCAGGTTATGGGCTACAAATTAGGCGCAGAGCTATCAGGTACAAAGAACCCCCTCCCTGGCTCATGAAAAGAGTTATGTTTGTACGATAGATATGTGACGTTTTGAATGCAAGGGGTTCCATGCTTTAGCTGGAGGGTATACTTTAGGCAGACGTAACGGTGATACTGAGGTCTGAATCTATGGATCTCTCCGTTTAGTAAATTCCAATACTTGAAAGTGAGTTACAAACCCTTCTGAGGTGGACTAGATGTTCGTTCGCAAGCCAAGGACGCCGATAAAACGACTGGACGATATGGGCGTCAAAATGAATTGATGACTCGGGTCCGTGCGCGTACTTGAACAGGTCCGGATATTGCTTACATCATCGTACCAACTCTTTCCTCGACACCACCATCAAGGACAGGATGAGTTTTCCACCTCCACCGCCTGGCTTCAGGCCGCCCCCTCCTCCAGGGATGGCGCCGCATAATAATGAGGCCTCTGGGTCTCGTCTGCCTGCCGAGAGTACGTTTGTCAAAATTTGCGCGAAGGAATGCCAACTAACGGTTATGACAAACTTCTAGTCATCGCGCAGAAGTCGCAGAAATGGGTACAGATGCAGAGAAAAAGATACGGAGAGAAGAGAAAAGGTGGATTTGTGGATATGGGCAAGCAGGTACGCCAAGTTTCCTGGGACGTGTCGCGTGGATGCGTCTGAAGTATTGTTTAGGACCTCCCTCCTGAACACGTCCGTAAAATCATCAAAGACCATGGAGATATGAGCAACAGGAAGTTTAGGAACGACAAGCGCGTGCATTTGGGTGCATTGAAGTACGTGCCCCACGCCGTCATGAAGTTGCTGGAAAACATCCCATACCCTTGGGAGCAGGTCCGCGAAGTGCCCGTCCTGTACCATATCACAGGTGCTATCACATTTGTCAACGAAATCCCGCGCGTCATTGAACCGGTCTACCATGCGCAATGGAGTACAATGTGGTTGGCAATGCGTAGGGAAAAGAGGGATCGTCGCCACTTCAAGCGTATGCGTTTCCCGCCTTTCGATGACGAGGAGCCGCCATTGGATTACGGCGACAACGTTTTGGACGTCGACCCACTCGAAGCTATCCAATTAGATCTTGACGAGGAGGAGGACTCCGCCATTGTCGATTGGTTCTACGACCCTAAGCCGCTCATTGACACGCCCTCAGTGAATGGACCATCGTACCAGTACTGGTCACTTTCTTTGCCCATGATGGCTAACCTCTACCGTCTTGGTCGCACCCTTCTATCCGATCAAGCAGACAAAAACTCGACGTACCTATTCGACAAGAATGCCTTCTTCACTGCTAAGGCTCTCAACATGGCTATTCCCGGAGGGCCCAAGTTTGAACCCCTGTACCGTGACATGGATACATTCGACGAGGATTGGAACGAGTTCAACGATATCAACAAAGTCATCATTCGTCAGCAGATCAGAACTGAGTACAAGGTCGCCTTCCCTCATTTGTACAACTCCCTCCCTCGATCCGTTCGCATCTCTCCCTATCACTACCCCAAAAATGTTTACATTCGCACCGATGACCCTGACCTTCCCGCTTTCTACTTCGATCCTCTCATTAATCCTATCTCTGCCCGTGGAACAGCCCCCAAGAATGCGCCCCTCGTATCTCACGAAGACAGCATTTTTGGCCCCAACGGGAATGACAATGACGACTTTACTCTGCCTGAGGTCGTCGAGCCTTTCCTCGGAGAGCGTGATCTGGAGAACGACTTGACTGCCGACGGTATCGCCCTGTGGTGGGCACCTGAGCCTTATGGTCGTCGCTCGGGCCGAATGAGGCGTGCACAGGATATACCTCTGGTTAAGAACTGGTATCTGGAGCACTGCCCTCCGGGACAACCTGTCAAGGTCCGCGTATCGTACCAGAAGCTGCTCAAATGCTTTGTCTTGAACGAGCTCAGGACACGACCTGAGAAGGCTATGTCGAAGAAGAACCTTTTCCGTCAACTAAAGGCGACCAAGTTCTTCCAGACCACAAAGCTTGATTGGGTGGAAGCTGGTTTGCAGGTTTGCAGGCAGGGTTACAACATGCTGAACCTCTTGATTCACCGCAAGGTTTGTTTCTTTATACTATTGATCTCGCGCTATGGCTTACCCTTGCTTGTAGAATCTGAACTACTTGCATCTTGATTATAACATGAATCTAAAGCCCGTCAAGACGCTGACTACGAAGGAGCGCAAGAAGTCTCGTTTCGGAAATGCTTTCCATCTGTGCAGAGAAATCCTTCGCCTGACGAAGCTTGTGGTCGATGCACATGTTCAATTCCGTCTTGGAAACGTTGATGCCTTCCAACTGGCGGATGCGCTGCAGTACATCTTTGCCCACGTCGGAGCATTGACTGGTATGTACCGCTATAAGTACAAGGCAAGTCTCTCGTTCATATCTCGTCTTCGGCCTTGTCTAACAATATTTTGCAGCTCATGAGGCAAGTCCGCATGACAAAGGACTTGAAGCATTTGATCTACTATCGCTTCAACACCGGACCCGTTGGTAAGGGTCCTGGATGCGGTTTCTGGGCTCCAGGCTGGCGTGTTTGGTTGTTCTTCATGCGCGGTATCGTTCCTCTGCTTGAGAGGTGGCTTGGCAATTTGCTAGCTCGTCAGTTCGAAGGTAGAAACAGCAAGGGTGTCGCCAAGACAGTGACCAAGCAGCGCGTTGAGTCTCACTACGATCTCGAGCTGCGCGCTGCCGTCATGCACGACATTCTGGACATGATGCCGGAGTCGATTAAACAGAACAAGTCAAAGACTATTCTGCAGCATTTGTCGGAAGCGTGGCGTTGCTGGAAGGCTAACAGTGAGTGATGTTCATTGGCCCTGTTCTGTGGGTTTTCTAACCACCATGCAGTCCCATGGAAGGTTCCTGGAATGCCGACGGCTATTGAAAACATCATTCTCCGCTACATCAAGAGCAAGGCTGATTGGTGGTGCTCGTAAGTAATCGACATTCAGTTCTATTTCCTATTCTAATGACCGTGCTACGTAGAGTCGCGCATTACAACCGTGAGCGTATTCGTCGTGGTGCCACCGTCGATAAAGCCGTCGTCAAGAAGAATCTCGGCCGTCTTACTCGTACGTTGTACCCATACTCTGGACTCCATGATTGTCTATCTGACGCAAACACAGGTCTCTACTTGAAGGCTGAACAGGAGAGGCAGCATGGTTACCTCAAAGACGGACCGTATATCAGTGCTGAAGAAGCTGTCGCTATCTACACTGCGACCGTCCACTGGCTTGAGAGCAGGAAGTTCGCCCCGATTCCATTCCCGTACGTTCTGTCTTCTTCGTGCGTAGATACCGTTTGCTGAATTTGTCTTTAGTCCTCTTTCCTACAAGCACGACACCAAGCTTTTGGTACTTGCTCTCGAAAAGTTAAAGGAAGCATATTCCGTCAAGGGCCGCCTGAATCAGTCTCAACGCGAGGAGCTTGCACTCATTGAGCAGGCGTACGATAACCCCCACGAGTGTCTGTCTCGCATCAAGCGTCTCTTGTTGACTCAGCGCGCATTCAAGGAGTCTGGGATTGAGTTCTTCGATACATACGACAAGCTCATTCCTTGCTATGACATCGAACCTGTGGAAAAGATTACAGACGCTGTAAGTACTTTGAGTATCTCGTTGACATCTCAAAAGCTGATGCACCGTAGTATTTGGACCAATTCCTGTTCTTCGAGTGAGTAAACATATTTCGGATCGTTGATAATCTCACTCATTATGTCTTTAGAGCCGATAAGCGTGGCCTTTTCCCAGCGTGGATCAAACCAGCTGTAAGCTCTATAACTTAGCCATGTACGTGCAACCTTAATTGACCCCTTACAGGACACCGAACCTCCGCCACTACTTGTTTACAAGGTAAACAAAAAATCGAACTGTTCTTTGGAACCATGAGCTAACGCAGACAACTCATGTAGTGGTGCCAAGGTATCAACAACTTGACTGACATTTGGGAAACCAGTGAAGGCGAATGCAATGTCCTCATGGAAACTGTCCTTTCGAAGGTTTACGAGAAGATCGATCTTACCTTGCTTAACCGCCTACTGCGTTTGATTCTCGATCACAATTTGGCTGACTATATCACCGCGAAGAACAACACCAGTTGAGTGTATGTTTGCGACTCTTTTCGAGCTTTACTAACGATTTATAAATTTTTGTATCTAGCATTGACCTATAAAGGTGATACATAATTTATTAATATTCTTTGCCATAATGCTCACACAATACGTAGACATGGCGCACACCAATGCTTTCGGTCTCATTCGTGGTCTCCAGTTCTCGGCATTCGTCTTCCAGTACTACGGTTTAGTTTTGGATCTCCTTATCCTTGGTCTCCAGCGTGCTAGTGAAATGGCTGGGCCTCCACAAATGCCCAACAACTTTTTACAGTACCGCGACTCTGCAACGGAAACCCGCCACCCTATTCGCTTGTATTCTCGTTACGTCGACCGGCTTCACATCCTCTTCAGATTCACTGCTGATGAAGCTCGTGATTTGATTCAACGTTACCTTTCTGCCAACCCCGACCCGACTAACAACAACGTCATCGGATACAACAACAAGCGCTGCTGGCCTAGAGATTGTCGTATGAGGCTCATCAAACACGATGTCAATCTAGGACGCGCAGTTTTCTGGAACATCAAGCAGAGGTTGCCGCGATCCTTGACGACAATCGAGTGGGAGGATACTTTCGTCAGCGTATACTCTCAGAACAACCCTCAATTGCTCTTCTCCATGTGCGGGTTTGAAATTCGTATTTTGCCAAAGATCCGGACCATGTCTGGCGAACAGTTCTCCCTGAAGGATGCTGTTTGGAATCTGACGAATGAGCAGACGAAAGAGCGTACGGCTCAAGCATTCCTCCGTGTTTCAGACGATGGTTCGTTTATTTCCCAAATTTTTCTATCCTCCTTTTTCTAAACAGTTTTCTTGATAGGCGTCCAGCAGTTCAACAACAGGATCCGCCAGATTCTGATGAGCTCTGGTTCTACCACCTTCTCAAAGATCGTCAACAAGTGGAACACTGCTTTGATTGGACTGATGACATATTACCGAGAGGCTGTCATTCACACAAACGAACTACTGGATTCTTTGGTGAAAGCCGAGAACAAGATTCAAACTCGTGTCAAGATTGGCCTCAACAGTAAAATGCCTTCTCGTTTCCCTCCTGTTGTCTTCTACACTCCCAAGGTTAGTTTATGCAATCATTGAAATCCCCAATATGTATCTCACTGTCGACTTATAGGAATTGGGAGGTCTTGGAATGTTGTCTATGGGACATGTTCTGATTCCGCAAAGTGATCTTCGTTGGTCAAAGCAAACTGATGTTGCCGGTACGTGCAGTGAGATCCTCCTTAGGTACCCTTGCTGACTAGTATATTCTAGTCACTCATTTCCGCGCCGGTATGACTCACGAGGAGGATCAACTCATCCCCAATCTATATCGCTACCTGCAACCCTGGGAAGCGGAATTTTTGGATTCTGCTCGGGTTTGGTCCGAATATTCCATGAAGAGGAAAGAGGCAAACGCTCAGAATCGCCGTTTGACTCTGGAGGATCTAGAGGACAGTTGGGATCGTGGTATTCCTCGCATTAACACATTATTCCAGAAGGATCGACACACGTACGTTGTCATAATCTCTGACTCTACATAATCCTAACCTCCGTCGCCCCTATAGTCTGGCTTACGATCGTGGTTGGCGTGTGCGCACTGATTGGAAGCAATACCAATTGCTTAAACAGTGAGTTCACTGATCGTCATTTCTTAAACACTGACTGACGGCTTGTAACCAGCAATCCATTTTGGTGGACGTCTCAACGCCACGACGGCAAATTGTGGCAGCTCAACAATTACCGCGTGGACGTCATTGCAGCACTGGGCGGTGTTGAGGGTATTCTGGAACACACATTGTTCAAGGGAACTTACTTCCCGACCTGGGAGGGTCAGTGCCATTGCTTTCATTTCCTCAAGTACCATGCTTACATGTATTGTTCTAGGTCTTTTCTGGGAGAAGGCTTCCGGTTTCGAAGAGTCAATGAGATACAAGAAGCTTACCAATGCTCAGCGCTCTGGTCTCAATCAAATTCCCAATCGTCGTTTCACTCTATGGTGGAGTCCTACCATCAATCGCGCCAACGTTTACGTTGGTTTCCAGGTCCAGCTTGATCTGACTGGAATTTTCATGTATGTCCTTCGTCATGCCATTCCGAATTCAAGTTGATTTCCTTTTGAAGGCATGGTAAAATCCCCACTTTGAAGATTAGTTTGATCCAAATCTTCCGTGCTCACTTGTGGCAGAAGAGTGAGTCATTGTTTATATTCAACAGTTCGCATCTAATGACTTTGCAGTTCACGAGAGTGTGGTCATGGATTTGTGTCAAGTCTTTGATCAAGAACTCGAGCCGCTACAGATCGAGACTGTTCAAAAGGAGACCATCCACCCTCGTAAGAGTTACAAGATGAACTCTTCTTGTGCAGACATTCTTCTGTTCTCTGCCTACAAGGTAACAGTCGTTACCTATATCAATATTTCGGAAGTGCTCATAGAATCCCACAGTGGAACATTGCACGGCCATCTCTTGTGACTGACGTAAGTCCAGTAAATGTTAGTTTCTTCGTTGGCAAATACTAACGACGATTATCTTCAGGTCAAAGATGTCCTTGATGGAACCACTAGCAATAAATTCTGGATTGACGTTCAACTGAGATGGGGTGATTTCGATACTCACGACATCGAGCGTTACACGCGTGCTAAGTTCCTTGACTACGTGAGTTTGCTTTCTATCCATTACTTGCTTGCTATTGACTCCCTATAGGTGTCGGACTCCATGAGTATCTATCCTTCACCGACTGGAGTGATGATCGGCATGGATCTTGCCTACAACCTTTGGTCGGCTTATGGTAACTGGTTCCCTGGGATGAAACCTCTCATTCAACAGGCCATGGCCAAGATCATGAAGGCCAATCCTGCCTGTCATGTGTTGCGCGAACGTATCCGCAAGGGTTTGCAACTATACTCTTCTGAACCGACGGAGCCCTACCTCAACAGCCAGAATTATTCCGAATTGTTCTCCAATCAGATCATCTGGTTTGTGGACGACACTAATGTATACCGAGTGACGATGTATGTATATGCTATTCAACGCTATTTGGGCACGCTGATTTTTTAAAATCTTTAGTCACAAAACATTCGAGGGAAATTTGACCACCAAACCTATCAGTAAGTCAGCATCATCAACACACACCAACTATTACTGATGAATGTCAACCTTCAGATGGAGCAATCTTTATTTTCAACCCTCGTTCAGGACAACTCTTCTTGAAGATTATTCATACCAGTGTCTGGGCTGGTCAGAAACGTCTTGGTCAATTGGCGAAATGGAAAACTGCAGAAGAAGTGGCTGCTTTGGTTCGTTCTCTACCCGTGGAAGAGCAGCCTAAGCAGGTCATTGTTACTCGCAAGGGAATGTTGGGTGAGTAACATTACTATTTCATATCTAGTCGTAACTTAACCATTGCTTCCAGATCCTTTGGAGGTGCATCTTCTCGATTTCCCGAACATCGTCATCAAGGGCAGCGAGCTTCAATTGCCATTCCAAGCTTGCATGAAGATGGAGAAATTCGGAGATCTCATTCTCGTAAGTATTTCGTATGTCAATATGATATAACTTACTCACAATCTTCAAACAGAGGGCCACGCAACCGCAGATGGTGCTCTTCAGTCTGTATGGTAAGTGACAATGCCTGAACTATTGCCATCATACCCCCCTGACAAGAGCCCGTATATAGATGACTGGTTGAAGTCAATCTCAAGTTACACTGCCTTCTCTCGGTTGATCCTCCTTCTGCGTGGTCTCCACGTTAACAACGAAAAAGCCAAGATCATCTTGCATCCAGACAAATCTACCATCACAGAACCCCACTTTGTCTGGCCCTCTTTGAGCGACGAGGAATGGATCAAGGTGGAAATTGCCATGAAGGAATTGATTCTTGCTGTACGTTTATGATTGGTAATATACCCTGTTTGTAACTCACAGTGAATATCGACAGGACTTCGGCAAACGCAACAGTGTCAACATCGCGTCGTTGACTGTCAGCGAAGTTCGAGATATCATCTTGGGTCAGGAAATTGCAGCTCCCTCGGTTCAGCGTCAACAAATGGCCGAGCTTGAAAAGAGTACCGAAGCGCAGAGTCAGATTACCGCTGTGCAGACGTAAGTCAAGTTGTATTTGTTGAACTTCGCAAATTAACTTGGATAACCACAGTCAAACCACAAATGTTCATGGAGATACCATTCAAACTGTCACCAGTAAGCATGACCTCCATCATCATCATGCGCTTTATGCTGACTTCTCACCCAGCCACCAACTATGAGCAGCAAGTTTTCAGCAGCAAATCAGATTGGCGTGTTCGTGCGATCTCTGCGACCCATCTTCCGCTTCGCTTGCAGCACATCTATGTCTCGAACGACGATGTGAAAGATGATGCTGCGTCATATACTTACGTGTTGCCGAAAAACATTCTTCGTGCATTCATTAGTGCAGCGGACTTGCGCACTCAAGTCGCGGCGTTCTTGTACGGCGTTTCACCTCCAGATAACAAACAGGTCAAGGAGATCAAGGCTGTCGTTTGGGTCCCACAACGTGGAAGTAATAATGGGGTGGAACTTCCTTCGCAACTTCCAAAGGATGATTTCCTCCTTAAGGATCTGGAGCCTCTTGGCTGGATCAAGACACAGGCCCTCGAAATTCCCCATTTATCGCCAACGGACGTGACTGCACAGGCCAAGTTGATGGCAGACCATCCTGAGTGGGGTTCGTCATCTATTTGCCTGACTGCTTCCTTCACACCCGGCTCGGTGTCCCTGTCGGCTCACTCGTTGACTGTGCCCGGCTTTGAGTGGGGTAGGAAGAACCAAGACACGTCCATGAATCCTCCTGTACGTTTCGTCCTTCTATGCGATAGACATTTTACTCACGAATAATAACAGGGTTTCAATCCTAATATGTCTGAGCGCGTGCAGCTCCTTCTTTCAGATCGCATTCTCGGTATGACTCTAGTACCAGAAGGCAGAGTCTGGAACTACGGAATTGGCCTTACGCAGATGTGGTCGCCCAACATCAGCTATGCCATGACCCTTGACACACCTCTGTTGTTCTGGGCGGAAGAACATAGGCCTGCTGCATTCTTGACTGTGCGTTTCTTTCTGAATTTTCGTGCATTAACATTTTGCTGACCTGTTCATTCAGTTCGCCAACCTTGAACAGGGTGAAGATAGCGCTGATGTAGAGAATAGTTTCGCATAATTTGTCGTTTTGTCATTGCTCTTTGTAATATTGTATACATAATCTTCAATTCATCATCTGTCGGAATTCGCAAATTCTTGTCTCGTCGACCATGACATTTGAGCTTGAGGTGTCGAAACTTCGAAGTGCTTCACTCTGCATCACAACATATGAGATATCCGCAATTGTGCACAGTGCTCTTTGGCAGAAATAATGATGACATCCAATAAAATCCAAGACAAGTGTACTACATAGTTACAATCCTTTATTAAGTTAAACAATGGACGCAGGTCGCGAAAGCGAAAAGTGTGGGCGCGCTGCATGAGAATTTGAGTCTGTGGGTGACACTCTGTCATCCTCTTCCTCGAGGGTGACTTCGTCTCTGGAATCATTCCAGTCTAGTTCGGAAGCGGGCTCCGTCCTTTCAGAACGGTGTGACATAGCTGACCCTGGTCGTGAGAGGGATAGGTAATTTGGAACTGTATGCACAGGTGTCGAAGGTTGAGGCTCTGGCACCTTGTGTAGAGAGGCCCCAAGGGAGGAGAGCACCTCGGTATCCAGAAGCTGTTTGGAACTTCGACGAGGCGGAGGTGGAAGCTCCGTAAATCCAGTCGACTCTTTTTCCGGAGGCGGGTCCACCGGGAATGCGGCGGGATTCAGAGATAGAGTCGGCATAACTGGGGTGTGCATCTGCAAAAAGCTGGGGTGGAGGTTGAGTTCCTCATCAGTAAATGTCGCAATTTTCTCAGCAATGGGCGTAGGGGGGGTTGACGTCGTGGTTGTCAGAAACGATGAGGGAAGGGTGTCTCCAGAGTTAGAAGGGTTAGAAGAAGGGTATCCGAGGTTGAGCTTTCCGTTGAATTTGTTGCTTGATGAAGCGGGGGCGCTGAGGTTCCTCAGCCGTCGTTTGAGCGAGCTTGTTCGTATAGGAGCATTCGACTTGACTTCCGGAGGAGGAGATGTAAAAGGCGTGGGAGGTAACGGTGAGTCCGGGGGCGGGAATGGACTGACAGCTTTCGCGGGTGGTACAGGAGATGCAGGTATAGATTCTAGTTTGGAAGGTGAAATGGCACCCTCGCCGCTGAGGGTGCGTCGGTGATGAGCTTTGTACTCTGGCTGATCAGGGCGTGGTGGGAGATTCGCGGACGGAGGGGGCTTAGGGGCGACCATAGAGTTGCGGAAATTCCGGCCTACCGAGTTCCGAAAGTTTGACTTCATAGACGGCGAGAGCAGAGGCTCTGCCGATTTGAGCATATCATCGCGAGAATCATAATGGGAATCTGCTGGTGCAGGAGGAAGAGCAGAAGTTGGGGCAGGTAGAGGAGGGGGCATAGAATTTCTCGAGGAGGTGGATGCGCGAGGATGAGGGTGTGAGATGGCAGAACCGGGTTGAGAGTGGGTTGTACTAAATGAAGCAAAACTTTGGACAGACGAGCCAGATTGCCGCTTGGCGAATTTAGGCAAAGCAGAAACAAAGCTCTTGTGACTGCTTTGTGAAGAACCATGCCCCGATTTCTGGTCATTGGCATAAGGATGAGGGATCGCTGGAGGAGGGTCGGATGGAGGGTTTGAACGACTGGGTAGCATGCCTTGCCGGGACCACCGTCGAGCACCAGAGCTTCTCTTGGTGCTCACACTGGACTTATCCACATTGGACGCCTTGTCGGCGGACGCGTAAGTAGACACAGATTTGAGCGAGGCCGCACGGGTTTGTTGAGGGGATCCAAACGAAAACCCTGTCACCTGTGGCGGCTCAAGGCGCTCCTTGGAGGTTACTGATGCCGAAAAGCTGATGCGCCTTGATGACTCTGCTGTAGGGGTATTAGGAGAGCTGACGGCTGCTAGTTGTGCACGATTTGGAGTCTGGTCATTGTAAGTGGAAGATGTCCAGCGCTTTCGGGGAGGCGGTTGTAGCGAAGGTGGCCCTGCTGGGGAACTTGGATGGATCATGGTCATATCAGGACTGATCGACCGGATGGGCTCGCTGGCTGACCACAATATACTTTGAGGTTTTGGCAAGATAGGTCTGTCAAGTCTACGTTCTATGGGAGTGATGGGGCTGATAGGTTCTGCGATTGGCAGGTTAGTCCGCATAGTAGGAGCGGTATTGACTGTATTGATAGACTGTGCATCCGGCGTATGTGAGCGCATCATGCCCAAAAGACTGTTGCCCATGCTTGCAAATGACCCATCTGTAGCCTCAGGCTGCCTATCTGAGTTTATTGATGTCGCCCGGGAAGAAGATCGGGGTCGACCCGAAAAAAGGCCTTTCAACACTGATACAGCATTTGCAGGAGATGTTCTGGGTATGGTAGTTTGAGACCGGGCAGACTGCGAGGAGATGGAAGAGGCGTAGTTCGGGTCGCTACCTGGCTGCTGGAACGGAATAGGACTCGAAGTGTCATTTGATCTGAAAGTGGGGTTTGTGGGCGATGAGGACGATGTGAGCAGTCCTTGAGCCCGTATAGACAACATGACGTCCATGTCCCCTCGTGGCTCATGATTGCCGAATGAATGGGGCATCAGACCAGCGCGCACAGTTCTGGAGTTATAATTGAATGAATATGCTGCTATATCGTCGAAATCCTAAATCATACCTTTGTCCTAGGATTGCGTTCTTGATGTTGCTGATCCATAGATGTGCCACTGCCTGGTCCGTCATTTGCAAAAGCCACATCGCATGCCCGCCTTCGCCATGGATATATTCTTTCTTCAAAGCCCCAACATCTGCCCCGCCGATCTTAATGACTTGCCGCCGACCGCCCACTTCATCTTCAGACACAAACACTACGCTGTCTTCGTTGATTTCCAACCTTTCAACTTCATTTTCCTCGGGATTTGAAGTCTTGAAAAGATGTAGATAGGAGACAGCTGGCGTCCGACTCTGAGTCACCAGACTAGAAGGCGCAGACAGAACGATGTATCTGCTCTTCCAATTTTTCGAAAGGGCGAATATGCGCAGGGATGAAGGCGGATAATATTTCGGGAACTCGCCTGCAGATTGCGTAAATGACATAAGGGCCGCTATCGTCGAAGGAAAGGGCGGGATAGGCACAGACGGCATCGTTCTTGCTGGTTTACTTCGCGATTGCACAGAGCCTGCACGAAAACGCCCGGCGTGCACAGGTGGGGGCTGGTGGACTGGAATGGTTACGGAAACACTAGATCCATGGAGACGACTTCGGCTCCCTACTAGGACAGACGTATCCGGATTTCGCATGCCATGGCCCCAGGCGCCTGTGTTGGCAGGATGGAGATGACGACCATCTTCTTCGTCTTCATCTGTTGCACTGTCCTCGCGTGACTGCGTCTCCCGGGCGATAATATACGACCCCAGACCTATCGCCTGAGCAGCTTCATCTCGCAGCCGGCTTCTCTCGAATTCTTCTTCGTCTGGGAGCGGCTGCCTAATATCAATGACATCGGACAGGACCACCGGAGTCGGGGGCTGCCGCACAGATGCTCTCCGGCGTCCAAACTTGAGACTGAGTGCATCAGTTGCTGCCACTAACAAGCTCCCCCTCCTGCGCGTGCCGCCATTGGCCGTACTTCCATCTGCGGTTGTAGACTTTCCGGCCGGGCTCACAGCCTGTGAGGGACCGCTACTAGGTGTGCCATTTTGGCGGTAGCCATAATACCGGTCTGTAAAAAGCGTAAAGCAATAATATAAATGAATGAATGATGCTCTCGGTTACCCTCCTTGTCAGTCAGTCGTTAAAGAGGGAAGCACACACCGGAATTAGAGACCTGATCTGTCAGACTAGGCGACACCATAGGCTCTTTTCCTTTACCATTAGACTTGGAGTTCGACCGAGAACGGGTGTCTAGTGGTGGCAGCGGCGGGGGCTTACTACGCTTCATGCCTCGAACGGTGTGCTGGGCCGTGTCCTGAGGCTGGGACAAGCTCTTGCGACGGGGGAAGCGATCCGTCGGCGGCCTGGGGAAGGTGGAAGTGGTGGGGGAGTTCTGGAGATGGTTGTAGAACTGCGAAGCACGAAATGATGGTCAGAAGAAGGGGTTCATGATGGTGTCGGCGCTGGACACTCAGCGCCGTGTCGAATGCCGCGACAGACACGGTCGTGTCAAGACGTCGATATAAATTGGCAGCTGACTCACCACTTGTTCCCGGACGTTGTCCTCTTCATCCTCCAGATATCCCCTCGACATGGAGGGCGTGGTGCAAGCAAGCGGGGTGCAAGGAAGAGCCCTTACGAACCGACCAAAGAGAATTAATTCCTTAGGCTATGTTCTGATGCAATTAGGAAATACATCCGTTATTTCATTGGCGTGCCTCTCTACTAAGTCCAATACAGTTGTCCTGATGGCCTGCATGGTCATTTATAAACGTGCTATAAAGGCCCACAAGCCCCAAAGTTGGCATGATATCTGTCACATACCGAAGACCTTTATCCATTTGACCGTATACTTGACTTCAGCACCCATCCTACAAGTACCCCGACCTCTGCATGTAAATCCTCTCAGAAAACATTCGCAGGAAAGGAGGCACGATGCAGTCCTGAATAGCCGACTCGGCGTTCTTTCCGTCTCGGAATGACCAATTCCTGATGAAATCACAAAATTGAAAACAATTCTCGTATATTTTCCACCCCTGGCTATCATGGGAATTAAAATCCTTATACCCTCTTATACTTAGGCCGCAAAGGCATTCATGTGTTCACCCAGCTGAGATCGTCGCATTGCTTAAATGATTTCAAAGATAATAGAAGTGGACCGGGACATGCACATAGAAACGGGCGCTGATAACTGGTGTCACCGACTGGTAGGTTTCAAGGGAACACCTTGCCTCATGTTTTTTTTTTGCGGTGTCGCACACCCCTATGCGTGTACCAGGGTAAGCTGAGCAATGAATTCGGGACGATCATGATTCATAACACAATGCCGCTGATAGAAACCTTCGACATTCCGTCAAGTCGCCATTTCCACGATAGAGAGGACCCACGAGGCCAATCAAGCTCTTGTGCCACCCCCCCCCCCCCCTCCTCGCCATGAGGCCGCTCCGCCCCCTCCACGAGACCAGAGAACAAAGTCTCTATGATCTTACCGGCCTGCCCTGCCCTCAGATCTCCTGGGTTGAGTTGTGGGCCTACGAAGACATTCGACTTGGAGCGTGGCGTTCAGTCTAGTCGGCTATTGGATCGCTTGGTGGGAATTCAAGTCGGAACCGCCCCCATCACGACATCTTTGGTCTGACAATCCTTTCCTGCTCATGTCTTTGTGGCTTCCTATTCCAAGCCGAAGAGCGTCTATCAAATCAATAACTGTGGAAGATGACCTATGGTTAGCTCTGCACTGCACGGAAACCACATGGAACACCCTCACAGAAGATTCAGCTTTTCCCTAGGCGTTGGCACCACCCTCTGCATGCTTGGAAGGCGCATAGGGTTCATCGGATTGGAGTTCTGGAACTCGCCGTTGCTATTGTCCCTGCGCGGCTGCGAAGGGAGAAGGCCCAGAAGCCGCCGTAGCTCCTCGTTCTCCTTCTCGAGGCGGGCAAGCTCGATGTCTCTCTCCAACGCATATTCCGAGGCCGCTGCTGAAGTCCAGGGTTCCCGGTTCTCTTCGTCGTCTGTCCGTGTCTCAGGCTCCTCGGCGTCTTCACCCGCTTGCGATCGCAGGATCTGGCGCAGGAGATGCGAGAGGTGGACCAGAGAATTGGAGACACCCGTCGTTGCATCCAATTGCTTGTGCGCGTTCTCTTCTTCGCGCTTGAGTAGTTTCGCTTCGTAATCGCGAATTAGGGATAGCTCGCGCTCTTGCACGTCTTGCTAATGATGGAGTCAGATAAATTTGTCTTGACGGATTGAAACGATAAAATATGACATACAGCACGGTTGCGGAAACCACCTGGACAACACATTAGAGTTCGGTTGCATAAGAACTTAAAATATTGGAAGCTCACTCATGAGAGTCTCCAAGGTTTGTTCGTACTCTTTAATTAACCCATTCAGCTGCTTATTGTCGTGTTGTAGATCTTGATTTTGAGCGGACATGGCGTTGTTCATATTCTCCAATTCAGCATCGTATTCCTCTACCCCGCATTGTTAAAACTCCTGATTGCAGAAGGAGATGCGACGCAGGCTGTTCATACCTTGAGGCTTGTCCATGTTAAACCTGGTATACACATCATAAGCCATCGAATTCAGCAAGAACGAATGCATGGGGCATACCGTCGTAAGACAAATCCAGTCTGCGAATTGATTGCTTGGTTCTGCGGAGAATGTTATGATTTTGGCGTTTTGGAGCTTGCAATGGTCCAACCTTGATGTTCCCTGCCAAACTGTACAGCGAGACCGACATTGCGCGGTTCTGGCTGAGCTGCTCCCCAAGCTCGGTGATCACAGACCACAATTGCATGAGGTCGGTTTCATTCCCATTGCTGCCTTCCATGATTGCCATTTACTTGTCGTGTTCGGGGGTATAGAAAGAGATACAGATATTCCAGATATCACAGAGGTATTATCCGAGTTAACCGAAGGAGAAGAATGGGGCAGAATCGATGGTGCGACCTTGAGGACCTTTGTCGCGCCGCTGGGCGGTGGAGGTAAACTGAGAGAGAACGCTGTGACGCGTGACGTTGACAAACGCGATCGAATGAGGCCCGGAATTCCGGACCGTGGCTCGCTTCACGTGAAAGATTTTTCTGACCATCGAACGGAGGAGCTACAGTTACAGTTAGCTACCCTCTTCTCCTGTCTGGCTGCCACTATGTCCGACTATGTTATGACCATTGATTCCGACGTGGAGGATGTACCAATTCCCTCCACTTCAAAATCCTCAAAGATCACAGGCCCTGTGGATGATACAAAACTCGACCCAGACTTCGTCTTTGATATCGGCGGCGACCCGTATATTGACCTTACAACCAAGGGCGCCGGACTGGACGATCTAGTCAAAACTGGAAGCAAACCGGTGCGTACTGTGTTTATGTATTTCATGGCAATTGGGCGCTAAAATACCTTGCAGGAACCCATTTCTGTCGACGAGATCATTGCTCGGCGGAGACTAGCTTCCAAGCGTAAACGCGCAGCAGAAGAAAGTGAGGAGGAGGAAGAGGACGATGATGAGGACGATGAAGGTGACAGCCAAGAGGATGACGAAGATAACGATGAACTGGACTCAGATGTTGGAGGTATTCAGGGCGAATCGGATGAAGAGGATCCTTTAGCCACATCTGACGAAGAAGGCGACGAAGATGAAGACGAGGACGATCAAGAGGTGGCAGAAATGGACGACGAGTCCTCAGACAGCAGCGACTCAGAGGAGGAGACGCAGATAGAGAAAGACCGCAAGGCCGCCTTCTTCGACTCCGAAACAAATACAACAGAGACGCACGACTCTTTCCTGTCAATGAATCTATCGCGTCCATTGCTGAAGGCGATTACCACCCTTGGGTTTTCAAAACCCACTCCCATCCAGGCTGCGACCATCCCAGTGGCTCTACTGGGCAAAGATGTCGTCGGAAATGCTGTTACTGGCTCAGGAAAGACTGCCGCATTCATCATCCCTATGTTGGAGCGTCTGTTGTACCGCGACAAGGGCAAAAGAGCTGCTGCTACCCGTTGTGTGGTTCTTGTCCCAACTCGTGAATTGGCGGTCCAATGTTTTGATGTGGGTCAGAAACTAGCGACACATACTGACATTCAATTTGCTCTGCTTGTCGGTCAGTGACCTTCCCATAATTCTGAGGACGATTATTCACAGTGTCTACAGGCGGTCTGTCTCTAAAGTCGCAGGAAGTAGCCCTACGCGCGCGTCCAGACATTGTTGTCGCCACACCCGGTCGTCTCATCGACCACATCCGCAACTCCCCATCCTTCAACCTCGATGCCGTTGATATCCTCGTTCTCGACGAAGCCGACAGGATGCTGTCCGACGGTTTCGCCGACGAATTGAACGAGATCATCAAGTCTTGTCCCACCTCACGCCAGACGATGCTCTTCTCCGCGACGATGACCGACTCCGTCGACGAGCTCGTCAAGATGTCGCTCAACAAGCCCGTGCGGCTCTTCGTCGATCCCAAGCGCACAACGGCGATGGGGCTCGTGCAGGAGTTCGTCCGCGTCAAAGCTGGGAAGGAAAACGAACGGTCTGCACTGCTAGTGGCGCTGTGCAAACGGACTTTCAAGAGCAAGGTTATCGTGTTCCTGCGTAGCAAGAAGCTGGCGCATCAGATGCGCATAGTGTTTGGTCTGTGCGACATGAAGTGCGACGAGCTTCATGGTGATTTGTCGCAAGAGCAGGTAAGCTGTCGCGTTGGCGCAGACGGTCGTCCTGGGGATTTGGACGCTCATCTCTGTTTTTCAGCGCCTCAAAGCACTACATGGCTTCCGCGAAGGCGCGGTGGACTACTTGATGGCTACCGATCTTGCCTCGCGTGGTCTCGATATCAAGGGTGTTGAGACAGTTATCAATTATGACATGCCAACCCAACTTGCCCAGTACCTTCATCGTGTCGGTCGTACAGCTCGTGCTGGAAAAAAGGGACGGTAAGCACACACATAATCTTATGCTCGCCCAATCCCTATCTAAAACATCAATAGGTCGATAACTCTGGTTGGAGAAGCCGACCGCAAAATGCTCAAAGCCGCTATCAAGCACAGTTCGGGTGAAGACCAGGTCCGCCACCGCATTGTGCCCGCTGAAACCATTCAGCACTGGGTAGAAAAGCTGGAGGACCTCAAATCCGAGATTGGGGAGATCATGGTCGAAGAGAAGGAAGAGAAACATGTACGCTTCAAGCTCTTTTTACACTTTCGCGTGGTAGATTATCTGTGCTGACGGTACTCTTCAATACAATAGCTCAGGAAAGCAGAGATGGAGCTGAAGAAGGGTCAGAATATGATTGAGCATGAAGAAGAGATCTACTCCAGGCCCGCAAGGACATGGTTCCAGAATGCTAAAGAGAAAGAGAAGGCTGCCGGTGCGTACAAATCTCTGAGTGCACCACACGCCACTGACTATCTGTACTTTATACTCCAGAGCTGAGCAAACAGTTGCATGAAAGCGGAGGCAAACTCGCGACCAAGAAGGTAGTTGACGAAAACAAGGTATGTGTCCATTACTCCATAATGTCTGCGCTGTTCTGACTATGGCCTCCAGCCTAAACGCGACAAGATGTCAGGCCTTTCCCGCAAGGCCAAAAGACGGAAGATGATCGCGGAGGAAGACAAGGAGTTCAATGACCAGAAGTCCATTGGCGCGTCAATCCGCGCCGCCAAGAAGGCCGCTCGTCCCGACAAAATTGGTGTGCCTGAAAAGCGACCGGCACGGCCTGCAAAAAAGTCCAAGGCAAAGAAGCCGCGGAAGGGTGGGAGCGCCTTTGAGAGTGATTTCAGCTCGAAGGCGCCGTCAAGAGAGGGTATTCGGTCAAGGAAAGATGATGCCCAGAAGGGCGCCAAAAAGGGTGGGAGCAAAGGAAATACGGTCAAGAGCAAGGGAAAAGGAAAGCCTAAAAGGAAGTAAATGGCTGTCATCGCATTTTTGGATTACTTTCTCTATGTCCGCCATTCATTACTGCATCTACGTGCCCAAGATCTGTTTCCATGTCGGAGCTATACCATCCTCTTCACATCCAACTTGCATGCCGTTATCCCGCAGCACATAATATTCGCGAGACGGTGTTTGTATGACCGCGAGGGCAGGGTGTAAGGCTTCATTCCTTCCAAGGTTGAAATGGACGCTTTCGACATGATGATGCCTATATCCACAAATCTGGATAAGTAATGAGCGCCAAATGAAAATGACATTGGATGCGCACGCGGGTAAGAAGAGGTTGACTCTATGCGCTTTGTGGGCGACTGTGAGTCGAGGTTTGCGCGCTCCATTGAAATCTTGGCACATCTCCGTAGCTGACTGCCAGGTCCCACTGACACTGTTGACATAAACACGTCAATGACGCTTCCTACTAAGATATTAAACCCCACTAGTACGATTACCTGTTACAAACAACACAAGCAAAGATATATCGCCGCGCGACCTCCAACTTAGCATGGCCAATAACGCCTTCTTTCGCAATTCGGGACAACCAATGTTTGCTGATGCCTCTGTCAAATTCTTCATGATTAGTCCAGTTGATTTTGCTCCAAAGCCCGTTTGTGCATTCAGGTCCTCCGTTTGCGGTCTTCATGGCAATATACTGCGACCAGTCCGCTCTTAAGTTGTGACTTGGAGCAATCCTCCCCGAAATTTCTGCGTGACCAATGACCTCGCACGTCGGCTCGAGGACGTAGAACACCTGCAACGCTTTCTCAGACAAGAAGGTAATTTTCCAAACTTCATCCGGTACGATTCGTTCCGCGTTTAGGACCGTACCACGTTTGGTTTGCTGTACCTTACTCTCGTCTTCTCCCCCAACGGAAATATCGTAATACATCTTCGTTAGAAGAAATCTATTGCCACAAGGACAATGTGTTCAGCAAGGGTCGGGCGTAACCACTCAGTGGGCCCACCAGAAGCTCACCTGACAGCAATGGTTGCTTGCCTTTCGTGTCTTGGGCTGCTCCACAATTCCTGTTTGATAGTACAGGTACCCTTCAGAGCATGCCCCAAGAAGGACTCCTCGTAAACGCGGCGCCTATTTGCTGCTTCATGCTGTCGATACAAAAGGTAAGGCCAAAAATTGGTTCTGTCTGTAGGATATTGCGCGAGAATTTCTTCCGTTCGCTTCCCTGAAAAGTGTCGATGGAGATGCCTAGTCGCTGCTAAAAATGCTGGGTAAAAGCGTTAAATTTTGATGAAAAGATGAGTGGCGCCACCTTCATGAAGAGAACATAACAAAGAGGAGTAAGCACCTGCATAACGAAAGAAGCGAGAGACAGTAGCACAGGACTTCAGATCGTTGTATGATATGTCGCTCAAAATCAGCGCAAGTTGAGGGATGCGCTTGCGCTGCGACAGGGATGGTGGATATGAAATATTGTTCAGAGGGATGTTAAAATTGCTCGTTTCAAAGTCTAAGTATCGATATGTCTCCGCCAAGGGCTGAAGCTTCACATTCGGTGTCTTGTCCTTGGAGTGGCCGGTAATTTGTAGAGGCACGGTCGCTGGAAGACCAGACATTGGAACCAGTGGTACAAAGCGTTTCTTGGGTTTAGAGCCAGGTGCCTTTCCGCGATCTTTGGGGGTAGACTCCCTCTGCGCTTTGTAGTTGATTACAACCGCACGAGGCTGCGGGAGGGGAACGTTGAGCTTGAATTTCTTGTTTGAGTCTCCCTGCAAGGTTGCCACCTTAGTCGAAGGCCGCTTATTTGAAAGTGCACTAGCTGGGGTGGAAGTCGGGGGTCCTGTTGAGGCCGAAGCTGGATTATATATCGTAGAAGGTAGTTCCAAAGGTGTTTGTGGAGTGTTATTCACAGCTGCGACCTGGTGACTCGAGCCTTCATCTGAAGGACGATGTGATGCATTGATTATATTCTGCCTTGAGAGCGTTGTATTTTTTTGTAGTTCGTGGAATCGAGCCTTCTTAGAAGCTTCCTGACCATCTACTCCTGCCGGTCGCAATTGAGACTTGACGATATTCGACTTGACCATCGCAGACCCTGCAGTCTCCGGAGGAATGGCGAACGAAGTTGTGCCCTGCGTCACATCGTTTGGAACCGAATGAGTTGGGACTGGATCTGTGGCAGACTGAGAAGGCGCTCTGTTTTGTTGCCATTGCAGAAGTTTCGCGATAATTGAGTCCTTAGGAATCTTGCCGTAGCCAGTAATGCGTCTTTCTTTGCAAAAAGCTTTGAGCTGAGGAACAGTCAATTTCCTCAGAGCGGTTTCCGAAAGTGCATCAGAAATTTCAGGCATTTTTCAGGACTAGCTCAGTGAAGATACTAGCGCCCAGAGGCAGGGCAAAGTGAGGCATAAATCAGGAAGGGTGACCGTTAGATTCTGCGCAACGCGCCAACAAGTTTAAATTGTCGGCTTGTTTGGCCTTGATTTGCACTTAGGGGCGTGTCACGATCAAGTCGTAATCGATTATTGCTCACACTGTCTTGATATACCTGTAAAAGGATGCTAACAAAGAGTGGGTGTGAAGGTGATCTCAGGGTTGATGCAACGGTAGAAATTATCTGCTTTACTGGAAATTAAATGAGGCAGGGGGAAGAGGGTGATCCGTGATGCTGTAGATAGTACAAGGATGACGAAATACTGTCCAAATGCGATGTGTTTAGGTATATGCGGTCCATACTGTAGAGACTCGTGACTGGTATGTTAGTTATATATGGGCAATGGTAGGAGCCTGTGCATAATAGGGATGAGATTCGAAGACGGCGGAGATGGCAAGGAACACACCTGTCCGCGTTGAACAAGAAATTATTGGCAATATCTTCGCCCTCCAGGAATCGATTGGAATACAGAACTAGCAATTTTCTTCAGCACATAGCACATACTTAGAGTCAGGATAAAAGAGTACGGCACCTAAATGTCCATTAAGCTTCCCTAGAAGTTCCTCCATTTGATCCCTTTCCCACTTTTCGAATGGCTCAGAACCTCTTGCCGGCCTCCGTGGTCTGGGTTCTTCGTGATTGCCAGCAGAGGACGATCCATGACCTGGAGTCGTCGGCGCATCTTCATACTCGTCCTTGTTCTTCTCGGATTCCATATCGTTCGTAATCGTACTGCCGGCCTGGTTGTCTGCGTTCTCATTGAGATCCGCAGATTCTGAAGGAATGCGAGCAGTAGGTTCACTGCTCGAGCTGTCGCGGGTCTAAAGCAAGCGTTAGAATTATCATAAAAGAGTATAATAAATCGGCTTACGGGTTTGTTCAAGCGCTCGTGGTGCGTGATGAATTCTTTATATTGCTTCCAAGTGGAAATAAGGTCGTCGGGTATCGCATGGAAGACTTTTCGGTATATCTCCGTCTGTTGGAAGAATACGGGTCAGTAAAAAAATTCAATCGTTTTAGCATGTGGCCGCTACAAACATTATGCGCCGCGCTGGCCACCCATCTGTCCTTCCAGAAACTGTCAGATATAGGATCTTCGAAGTCGTCTTTGTCGATTGCAGGCCTCTTCGTAGGAACGGTCCAATGATTTCTTCCTGTGGCCTTGGTGGTCGCCGTATCACGTATGGCTGCTTTGAAGTAGTCTTTGTTATCGTCTCCGGTCTCAGTCCTCGGTGTAGTTTCTGTGTCAGATATGGGCGATTTCATGTTTGAGCTTGCACCAGAGGTCGTACGCATATCATGGGAAGTGTCATCGTCAATTTGTGATCCCCTTGCGTCGGATGCCCGCTCCGTGTGAGCGCTCGACGAAGATTCGCTGGCAAGATCATCTTGGTCAGTCGAATCCTTTCGTGGCCGCTGCTCCTGTAAAGTCTTCTCCTCCAGGGTAGGGATAGCGTGGCTCGCAAATCCTGGCTCCTTTTTACCCGACTCGTCGTAGTCTGTTCGCTCTTCTTCCAGGAATTTTTCATCACCCGTCGCAGCTGTTGTATTGTTTGCAAGGTGAAGCTTATGAAGAAGTTTTGCAGTGCCGGTTGTCGTGGTCTCTGCGCCAGCAAATACGCCTACCATGTAACAGTCAATATCTTATTGGTGGATAGGTACGAATAACGAAGTCTCTTACCTTGTGCTATGGTTTCTTTAGCATCTTTTGCTAACAGGCCCGCCCGGCCCTTCTGATCGGATTTCTTGATCTGTGTGACCCCTGGTTTATCACCAAAGTCTCCGTAAACTTGCTCCTGATCGGGATCCCAATCTTCCTGCTGATACTCAGGTTTAGATGGCTCATGGCTCATAAGATCATCCTCATCTAAGGCGTCGACGTCAATACCGAGGTGTTCTCTCATTAAACGGACGCGGAGGGTGTGAGCGAAGCGTCCAACTTTGAAAGGTTTTCCGGCCATAGTGCTTACAGAAAAAGGTCAGTTACCATATGGTAGACAGCAAATTAGGCAATACCTATCGATCATATCCGTATCTCGAATAACAGCTGCAAGTTCTGAATCTCTGTCACCTCTCTGAGACCGTTCGTTGATGTTGGCGCTGCCAATGATCGCCAGACGGTCATCAACAATGCACACTTTAGCGTGAATATAAACCTATCAAGACACTAGTTAATCTCAGATGAAATACTGGAATATGAAAATCAACCTGTTCCGTTGTGAGAACATCGCCTCGTAGCTTGGCCCAATTTCGCAACGAGAAAACTGCAATGTAATCATCAGGCTAAATTAATGTTATCAGCAATGTACCCAACGCGTTGGAAGATAAGAAATACATCAATTCCCTCCTTGCGCAAACGCGAGAAGATTGAATTAGGTCCACGAGCGATTGTCCTATTCTGGCATTCAAGAATGATCCGAATCTATGGTAAGGGAGGTGAACATGAGCTTTTCAGAGAGCGTCAGGGCAGGTTTGCTGGCATACCGCGCTAGCATCGCTGTGATCGACAGGGAACGTAAATCCAGGTAGCACGGGAATCACAATGCAGCACTTCCATGGCGTTCCGTCCCGATGTGCCCGTATGATGCGATGCACAATGGCATCACCGATGTTGTTCTCTACCTTGACATCACTTACAACGGTGCTGCAGCGTATCCAATCGTGATTTAACCATCCACACCGAAGATAATAGAACACTTACGAAGTGATGAAGAACTGGTTTTCAATATAAACGAAGTGCTCGGACATTTGAATCGCTGTATTTCCCAAACAACAGACGAGAGAACCGATGAGAGAAGAAAACCCGATGTGGATAAAACAAAAGTATAAAGTGTGAACCACGTCAGCAAACCACCGAACAGCGACCAGATAGGGGTATGCACCTTTGAGGTATGCATTTTGAATCGAATGCTCAATCCTCCCTGGGGTACCGAGGGACCACGGGCCAGCAGATCGACATATTTGTAACTCGCATGTTCCAGTGAGTCCTAACCGCGCCAGTTCTCCAGGTTTGAACTCGGGCGGCGGTAGTAAGAAAGGCATGACCTTGGAGTGATTCTATTCATGTCCAATTAAGTGCCGAAACGCCAGGAGGAATCAACATTTCAAGACCTTTATTCTCAGGAGATAGTTCCATCTTTGTCCGCGCCGCGCCAAACACGTCGTTAATAAGTGGAGATCATGAGGTACCGAAGTAAAGGTGGTTTAGGCTCACCTCTGTACGAAATGACGGGCCAGATCTCGCGCAGGCTGCCCGACGATTTGCATTGCAACATCATGCCTTGTTTTAAACACGATATTGTCAGCATCAACCAGAATATAAATCCTTTATTCGCATTGGCATACCAAGGCATCCTCGCCACCTTCGTCCTGTCGTACATGTCCTCTTCTGGTTTGTTCAAGTTGGAAAAATCTGCAATGCGGGGATTACTATAATCCTTGCCTAAGCACAAAGACATGTTAGATATCGGCTCTATTGTAAGAGACAGGAGCAGCATACCAGGCCATATTTGGGCCTTGTCCGTATCCGCCGTATCGTCAGTGAGCACATGTTGCGGAGTGTCCCATCTTATCACGGAGTTAACAAACCCAGTCTCTGATCCTAAACGACGACAATGTTTACCTTCCAAAGCACAGATCCAAGCCACCCATAAACGCGATGGTTTGGTCGATAACACACATCTTCTCGTGCTGCAGTATTAAGTGATAAAAGGGCCGACGTCAGGTCAGCTGAACCTCCATAGCGGAGTACATCAAAAGCAACGTACATGTGCCCAGTAGAACGTGCCCGTCTGGAAGTGGGAGGGTGACCTTTGCACCATGATGTTATCGTGCAGCCCAGTCAATCGCTGCTTCGCGTAGCTATATCGAGGGTAAACATATACTACATTAACATCCGAATCAATAGGATCTCAAGGGAAGAGAGCACTCACTTGCTGTCAGTCGGCGTAGTGCGGTTGGAGACCTCTTGGCTGGAAATAACGTTTTAGAATTCGAATAACCGTCGGTCGACTATTGAAATAGCGCGAGCCGGGCGCCAGGTCCGTATGTATGGTATCACAGATGACTCACTAGAGGATAACATAGATCTTGACGCCCTCCTTCGCTTTCCTTTCTAAGAGTTTGTCAAGGCGATAACGAGGTTTGTCGGGGCGCCTCATTTGCAACTCTGCCGTAGCACGACAAGGAGCAGGCAAGGTAAGCGAACGGTTAACATGGAAAGGATACAGGAGGGATGAAAGAGTCAGTCAGTTAAACCGGTTCGGACATAAGCTAAACTTAATACCTGGAGAAAGCCACCAATCGTGGATGTATATAGTCTCCTTGGCGAGGAGAATGGCACGGGAGAGATTCCAATAATAGTCGCGCTGTAACAAGGTCCAGGGAAAACAATCAAGCCACACCGTGATTACCATGCTGAAATATCAAGTAGAAAGAATTGATATGTGCACTTACACCATCAACCAGCCATTGCGCAGCTACGTTCATTCTGATAGGGGCAAAGCTATCAAATCTGTTGGAACCCGTGTAATGCGAGTTCTGTGCAGTTTTCTCCAGTGCAGTGATAAATTGCAGCATTTGACGCTGCAAACAGTCAGCTCGATAAGAGATTCTTTCAAGAGCGACGGTACACACATACCTCGTTCTTCGCATACAGCTTCAATCTCGTCTGTGAGTTGACAATGTAGAACGTGTGCTTCGACACATCGCCCTCAGAGCGTTTCTTCGGCTTATCCTTCGCATTCGCCCCGTCGCCCTTCTCGTTTTGCGTCGCGCCCTTATCCTCAATAACCGGGTTCACATTTGTCGACGGATCGAGCATGGGCGTCGCGACACGGGAAACATCGCTCGACGACGACGACGACGCACTCGAGACGCTGACAGAATCCGAAGCAGTCCTCGAGTGCGAATGCACATGGAAGATCCTCGAGACACGCGACTTGACAGACGAAATGAGCGAATGCCGACCTGACTCGGAAGGTGGTCCCGGAGGTTGCAAGTGGCGATTGTCTACGATTTGATTGCTGGCCTCGCTTTGCTCTTGTTGGTGCTGTTGATGATTATGTCCTCCCGCAGCAGGGTGGTGGTGCTCGCCGTCAGGTTTCTCTGGGTTTAACAGCTTCTCGAAGTTGTCGATTCCTTGTCTGTAATACCTCTTGGGTCGCTCAATGTGGAAGTCGGAATCGAGTAAGAAGACATCCCAGACAGCAAGCTATCCCAAATTATGACTAAATAAGTTTTTCTGTGGTTGATTGGCAGCGGGGCTTACCTCGCCTGGTTCCTCAACTACGACAAGGTAGCTCTCTCGGATGGCACACCATCTTTGCTCCTTCTTCTCGCGCCATGTTGCAGATTTCCGCCCGAATCCGCCGCCGCCATCTCCCTTGGAAACTATGCGGAGAAACCCAGCCTTGTATTGCGCGCCACCTGACTGAGCCAAAGCTATCGACAAAGCGCTGATTTCGAGGAAACCTGCAAGTCGGTTTGAAGATGGATGAAACATCTTGTGAAAAGCGACAGAAAGTCTTATGAGACTGAGATAACTAGAAGGGATCGACGAAACGTACCACGGCCCTGATTAATTCTATCAGGTAGTTTTCCAGAGCCTCCCTCTGCATCTTCGCGAAATCGGACCTGCTAAGTTTCTTCTTGTCGTGTTGGTCATTCCTTTTGAAGTAGTGGTGGTCTCCTTTCCTAACATGATGGTCTCCTTCCTCTTTCCCCTCTTTGCCGTCAGTCGCGGCCTTGCCATCCTTGTCTTTGTCGTCACTGTCAGCCTTAGCGTCCTTGCCATCCTTAGCATCCCGGCCATCCTTGCCATCTTTCGCCAAAAACTTGAAGTAAGGCAAACTCGTCTTCGGGAACTCCGGCATCTTGTCCACATTCTGGCTATACATGTTCGTCACGGCATAATGCGCGTGGAGGCTCAAGAAGTCGCGCAGCTCGCGATAGACGACCCAGCGCGCCGCGCCGTTCGCGTACTCGCACTCGATCCGGAATACGGATCCCTGTCGATGCATGGGGTGCAGCGAGTCCGAGACGCGGATACGCAGGCGGTGCAGGAGCACAGGAACGCGGCGATGGCCCTTCTGGTCGCGTTCGAACCAGAGGCGCAGCATCAGCGTGGACAAGCCCCCAGTTATCAACTCGTCCGTGATGTTGACTGTGGGCGATGTGACGGCCGACGGCCCAGGATCGATCGCTTCTCCGCCGCCGTCATGCTGCTGCACCAGATGCGGAAGGAGCGCGCGGAGGCGGGACCATTTGGCGTTTGCGGCCGACGGCGTTTTGGGCGAATCTGAGGGGGCGTTGTGTTCGGTCGTCGAGCGGTGCAGCGATAAAGATTTCCCCTTATCTTCCTTGGGTGACTCTGATCCCGAGGGCCGTGGCATGGACTGGGCGCGTCGCGTACCCTTCCCAGTGATTGTCGGCGACGTGGGTGTAGACGAGTTAGCGGTGCTTTCACGGCGCCGCGGTGGGCGTCGGGTGAAAAAGCTAGTGCTAGCTTCTGGTCTTGCTTCCTCCTCGACCTCGTTCGGAGACGTCACGGCTGATTGAGAGGTGGTAAAGTCGAACCCTGGTTTCTCCTCCTTTGGTGATTCCTGGAACCATCTCTTAATATTCCAAGTGTCTCCGTCGGAGGTTTCTCGTTCCTTCTGTCGTTTCCTGCCCTTCCGCTCGTTCTGGTCGCGATACTCGAGTGCTCCCCGAAACTCTTGATCCTCTTTATTCGATGTGAATGAATAATCCGCATCGAGGTCGGCGAACACCGACGGCTCAGTAGACAGGTCACCACCTCCCGGAGCATTGCTAAAGTATGAAAGCGCAGGGGTTCTGGAAGCCATGGATGGTGATACCGGAAAGCCGTGAGCGAACGAAAGGGAGCGAGGAGGGCCAGTTCTGGTAGCCGGGGTGCTATCATGTGGTCGGAATGCCTGCGTAGAAAGGCTGGAGATAACATGGCCTATAGATCCATGTCCGTCCGAGCCGTTTGCTGGCTCATGGCGGTCGTGTTCATGAGTGTGACCCAGAGTATCATCAGGCTTGAAGTGCAGCCTGAGTGGTTGATCACCCGAGTTACTCTTGGCTTGAATTGTCTTGTCTGCATCATGGGGTTCCTCCCTTTGGGTATCTGGCGCGAGTTGAGGCGCACCTCCTGAAGCGTCAGGCATGGTGGTAGTATTAGGGGTAGGGGGTTATGAACATGAATAGAGGTCTATTAAGGGTCTGCATCATGGTGAGGAATGTGAGAAAAGTTGCGGGTGACGTCAGGGAGAGTCCAGCCAACCCTTGGCCGACTCATTCAGGCGTGCCAGATCCTTGTGAAAACAGACTGCCCCACAGTGAATTACGCGTCTGGTTGCGTATGCGAGATGTCTTTCCAGAGTCTGCGACGATGGTGAGGCAGTAAATGTGCGCGTTTCCTAAGATTTTGACTCGAGTTTAGCGCAAGTTGACGTTGAAGGTTCGGAGGCTCGGCGGTGGCGTTGGGGCTCGCTGATCCCAGTTACGTGACGTGCCCGCGATATCTTGGCCTCTGCAAGCTTCTCAACTGCTTCTTTAATTGTATCCTGCGCTCCTTTTCATCAAATTTTCATGCAACCATCTCTGGGATTTATCTTGGGACTTGCTTCGTGTGATCCACAAAGTGCCCTATTACCCCAACGTGTCAATGCGGCAAACCCCCCACTTCCGAATCCAATGATTTTAGATCGAGTCTGGACTATGAAATTGAACTGCTTCTTGTCCTCTGTTCATCCGGATGGCACTGCTATCGACGAAAATCTCGTCTACACGCATTTATGTGTATGACGCCACTTTTCCAGCTCTATCCGCAGCATTTTGTCCCGCCCTTATCCCGAATACTGCGCCAGCAGTCAACCCACTTCCCCCTGGATAATTGCCATAGAACAGCCCGCCGACCATCTCTCCTGTACAAAAGAGTCCTGGAATTGACCGCCCGGTTCGCTCTGAAATGACTTCTGCTGTCTTGGGGTCAACGGCCACTCCTCCAAACGTGAATGTGATTCCACAGGCAACTTTCACGGCCATCAGCGGCCCGTCTTCAATGGTAAGCGCCCAATTGCTCTTCGGTATCGCAAGCCGGGTGTGCGTCGACTGCGTCGTATAACCGTCCTTAATGGCAGGATTCCAGGGGGCGTCTTCTCGTCCGGCGGTGTTGGCCTCACTGCGAGCGGCACGCACGGCATTGTTGAACTCGTGGAGGGTATCAATGACCTGACGTTTATCCTTGAGACCCCATTCCTGCTGCACAAGGACCTCAGCTAGCTCTTCAACACTCGGCGCCCAAGCTTTCTTGACAACCCCGTCGCCATATTCTTCCTCTCTCAGCCTGCTTACAACCTTTGCGTCCCAAACTTGGAATGCGCATCCCTCTGGCTGCTCCAAAATCGCGCGTCCAAACTTGGCGTATGTGTAGTTTCTGAAATCCTCTCCTTCGTCCACGAAGCGTTTCCCGTCAATATTTATCATGACGCCAAGTGGGTAGCCAGACTTTGTGTACTGGTTTGTGAGCTCCCGGTTCCCCGTTTCCGAAGCAGCGTGCGCGTCCCAGGCTGTGCTGTGGCATCCAGCCCAGTCCCCGACCATTTTCGCGCCTAAGGCACGGGCGATCTCAAAGCCGTCTCCTGTGTTGTACGGTGTTCCTCGGACCTACTGCATAATTAGGCATAGCTATGTGAGTGTAGAGACATACGACCGACCTTGGCATTAATCCAATTCTCTCCAAGGTGCTTGCGTCGCATTTCCTTGTTGGCTTCGAATCCCCCAGCAGCAAGTACGATAGATCTGGTGGTGATGGTCCTCTCTTGCCCTTCTTCTCTGACAATAATCCCGGAAACTTGTTCACGACCTTCGTCCCCAGCCACTACGACCCGCAAAGCCTCTGTGTTGTACTTCGTCTCTACACCAGCAGCCTTGACAGCATTGCGCCAGGCTTCTATCAACCCTTTCCCGCCTTCTTCAACGCTCAGCGCCATCCCACCCCAGAACTTCATACGTCCATCAACTTCATACGCCTGGCGGTTGAACGAGAGGACAAAAGGAAGTCGCGCAGTTTCCGCCAACCAACGCAACGCCTCGCGCGAGCCCTCCACCATCGCGCGTACCATATCCGGATCTGCCCTCTCTCCGCCCAAACGGTTGATATCAGCTGAAAATTCGTCTGCGGTATACGGTTCGACATCGATGGACGCCAGACGCTCGCGGCTGAGCTGTGCCGCGGGCGACGCATTCACCAGGAGCGGGACAAGATCGGCAAGACCCCCATGCGCAGTGCGGTGTGCGCCCGCGGTAAAGTATCCGTTACCGCCGGCCCACTCCTCAGGGCACTTGTCAATGATTAGCACTGTGCGATTGTTGATGGTCAGTGTAAATTAAAAGTACGGCGGTTCGTCCGCAAGGATATTAAAAGGCGAGCCGCCAACCGCAGAGCCCAGTGCAGCCAAGGGTGTGATGGTGCGAGGGAAGGAAAGGTAGGTTTTTGGGCGTGGAAATCCGCCGGCAACGTAAATAACCAGGTATACCCGGTGCGCTAGGGCGAGCCAAAGGGGGGTTGTGAGGTCGCACCACGAATATAGTGCAGGTCACGGATGCGTATAGAGTCGTTTATACGTATTGAAGAGGGTTTTTGTAGCGCATCGAACGGCGGGAGAACGAGAAGCGCACGGCCGCCGCGCAACGATCAGATGCCAGTATAGTAAGTCATAAGCAAACCGTGTCGCAGGAGGTTGAAGGATACCATTTTATGTACGGGTGTATGCCATTTGTTGACCCAAGCACAGAGTGAGCAAGCAGGTCGTATTAAGCGCCGTTATACAATGGAATCAGGGTCGTCCTCAAATGGCAAGTATACGTTGGGATCAACATCCGCGTGAGGAGGCACGATCGATCGTTTGTCACATTTAATTACCATTTTCGTCAGCGGTCGGTAATTATCCGCAATTCAGGGGCGTCGAGAACACGGGTCACTGAATATCACATAAGTACGTTATTGACGCAAGATCCATTGACGGCCGTAACGGTCACTCAGTGGAGTACGTACCAGATAAAAATACCAAATGTGCGGTGTGATCACAGTACGTGGCCATTTGTTCAGGAGGTCCATGTCATAAGGTGAAGCACGATGTAGAAGAGGAGAGTGAAAACTGATCAGTGACGTAGAAACTTTGGGACATTGGAAGAGACGATTTCAAGAGAGAAAAAGTGGGTGCTTGACTGCAGACCCCTCGATTAAATCGCATAACTTGCGAAAATGATGAACAAATAAATTGATCTCCGAGAGATCTCAAGAGCGGAGCATGTTTGAGAAGTGTATACGGGTGTGCTGGCAATTATGACAGCTGGAGCAGACCCGCGCTTCCAAGCCCCGCGGGGCCATTTGAAGCTCGACACTGTTGGGCCGAGTGATCCGCCATTCCACTGTTCCACAGCTCTCGGAGTCAAGCTTACATCGGATAGTTCAGCATCATGAAGACGAGAATATACCCGGTTGCTTTCATCTTGCAAAGGCCAAAATACGGCGCAAAGTTTCAAGGTCAAGGTAGAGCTCACCGCTTGTGCATCCTGCGTTCTTGGCTGCCAGAGCAGCGCAGCTGCCCGCATGACCAGAACCAACTACCACGCAGTCATATGTTTGTTGAAATACCTGATCGGGCTGATCTTCTGCACGAGGAGGCACGATATGCTTGGAGTCCATGTTTAAATAGAGAGACGGAGCTACTCCTGCATGCATATCGCAATGTCAAGTTGACCCAATGTGGGCCATTCAGAATCATTGAAGATGATGCACGTACAAGTAAGGTTTGACAACGGTTCGCAAACAAGAGATGCAGCGACGTCTCCGATGATGTTTTATCGATTGAGCAGCGTGAGGAAGCTTGGAACTACGTGAGTGTAAACATATCTCGCATTTGGATGATTGAGTGATGACCTGGCTCATAATGGGCCAGTGACCCGTTCTAAAAATATAACACCTTAAGCCTAATGCCAAGACCAGGTCGACTAAATGATTTCGACGAGGTAGGTATTTGTGCCACATTCAAATGAAAGGTAACTTTGGCGTTAGCCCTTACCAGAACGAGCAAGTCATTTGTTGAGAGAAGGAGTAGTAGTATAGGAGACCACGTCCTGAAAATGAGTGCTAACAGAAGGTAAGCTCTTCTTGTTTCCACCTTTGGCTATGATTATGTTCCCTTCTTCCTCTCTCAATTACACACCAAGTCAGAATCCAGAACATATTCTGGGCCATTTCGATGCTGTTTCAATGGTTGCTACATCAGATTCCTTGTGTCTGGTCATCTGGACCAATTACTAGTTCTTACAGTCGTGACTGACAGTCTTCTGCTCTCGCACAGCCATCAAGCATAAATGCCGCCGAAGAAAGAGCTACATATAGATGATTCGGAGCTAAATGATCATCCTTAAAGCTCTGAGCATCCCCGCATAAGCCATACATGAGGTGAGATGAGGTGTCCGAGGAAGTGACGGGTTCAGTTCGGAGACGGATGACGGCCCGGTGAGAACCGGCCCGAGCATTTGACAGAACCTTTCACTTTTGAGGTGGCTTTTAATTGTTGGCCACATGCAAAATATGCTTAGGATGAGAAAATGCTCAGTGGGGTAATGTCTGATAGCTATCATACTGTGTACTGGTGACGATAGTGGCGCAGAATTCGGATTTTACGGGATTCCTTTTGAGATAAAATGCTACTGTGTGTATTCCTCGCATTCAAATTCTCTTCAAGTGCGCACTAACATTATCAGCGCGAGCATCGCTTTACGCACTTTATGGTGGTAATTGAATTCAATGCATCAGACATTATAGCAGTATATCTTCTGCGTTAGACAAATAGTACTAGCGAGCGTTCAAGTACCAGCAACTTGATTACTGTCTTGATCCAATTTCGATATGCTGCCCCTGATACAGCGAAATGAGGCCAGTATGCAGTCGCCTATTGACACCAGCATCTTCTGGTATGATCATAGATGGGACGCACTTGAAATCCTTTGAGTTTCTCGACGCATGCCCCTCGTCGTGGATGGAAGGACTCTCCTTTATATCAGTAATGCGTTCAGACTGGGACTGAAAGAGTTCTTCAAAGGTCTCTGAGACTGTCACTTTTTGAATTCTGCCATTCCAATAGATACTGTCATGTTTATTGCCTCTTCCAAGTGATTCCGGCTGCTGTTGTGCTCGCAGGAAATCATGTGGACAATCTTGCGCAGTAGCTGATGCTAACAGAACCTCAGGGAATCTTAAGAATTTGGTAACAGGACACAGATGACAGAACAATAGTAACCTCCTTTGTCAAGAGCTCCAACTTGTTATTCGCACCGCATGTTCATGCAGTTGTGTTTACCGACTTCGATAATATATAAGGAATCACAATGTGGAGCTCTTTTCTGATTTGATTGGTTGGGCTGAAATCAGCAAAAAAAAAATTGAACGGGGTGCCGTCGCTTCAAGCGAACATTCCACAGCCTTCATCTGACAACACGCGACGCTACGATCATGCATAGTCAGTCCTATAGAATGCCATGCCCGCACATGTTTTCTCCCGTCTAGCGATATTATCCAGTCTGAGAGTGCAGCTTGTTCAGCAAGCGATCCGGTATGACGACTGCCTTGCAGGATCTCGGACCGCACCTACGAGCCCGGTACATGGATTGGCAAAATCAAGCCAGGATACTGAAGTAGGTATGAAGATTACCCCAGACTCTTGAAAGCCGACTGCACAGCTTGGATGGCTGGCTTGATAATCTCGGGTTATCTACGGCTATCTAGGCGGCCGGCCCAGGGTCCGATGAGCCTGACCCCACGTTTTCGGCGTCAATGATCGTGGATTTGCCTTATAGAGATGTACTCTTTTAGGCAATTTCGCCTACCGCTTGAAGATCACACGACACAAGGTCATAAGACCGAATTTCACCCTCACCCGGTAACTTGAGAGTCGGCTGCCAATATCAAGCCTGAGATTAGATGACCATGAATGGACTACATATCGTATGCAGTGGAAGTCCATCGAATTCATGCCCGGCACTTTTGACGGGATCGTCAGACGGAATGCGAACCAAGGCGAGAAAAAACTTCGCCGGAGCAGGGTAATGTGGCTAAGTGAGTCAATGTAAAAGGATGGTGGAGCCCCTCTATACATCGCCTACAAGGTCATTGAGCCGGTGCCAATCTTCCCACATACGTTTCCTCTTGACAATAATTTTCATGCTCTCATTCCACCCCATTATGGACTAACCGTAGTCACCGTCTGAGCGTCTGAGGTCGCAAAAGCGAAGGCAGAGAGAAACGTGATATGATTGTAGCCTACGCTAGCGATATAGGGTGTCTGCAGATACTGGCTATGGCAATGCAAGTAGGGTAATATTGATTATAAGTTGAGAGCGTTTAGGCAGTACTGTAAGGCAAAGAATCGCTTTACTAGCGAGAGGGCGCCCGATCAAGTATTATGATTCTCAGATAGTCAACCAGCTAAAACCTATTCAATTTGGATTCACCATAGTCTGGTTGGAGCTGGCTTCCAGGCACTTCACGGGCGCCAGCGCTGTCAGTCACCATCCAGTCAGGAACATACCAGTATGCCCATGAGAGACCTTCATTATGGAGGCATATGCGCTCTTCAGCATTGTGTACTAGCGTGCACTTATGCTGCCAGAACAGTCCGAGTGCGTTGTATAACTTGAACAACGTCTCCGGTGCACAGATGTCTCCTCTTGGCTACCTTCACCATGTTGAAGACTGGTTCAAACTGGTTCATCTACTTTGTGAGTGCTTTTAGTCATGTAAGCGACGGAACTAGGCAATTCACTGTCGACAACGCTTATTCCCCGAGCAGAAGAGGGACCCGCTTCTTCTTCAGAAGAGTTCCTGAATGAGTTTTAAACACGTTCGCCCTAGGACTTTGCATCTCATCTGCACGGGAAACCCCGTGTGAGACTCGAATCTCCAGCTCAGTTTTCGTAAGACAACGCTTTGTGGGGGAAGAAGCTTCTTCCTCTCTACGAGTTCGCGTTCGATTTAGGGATTGATCGTCAACCGCAATGCGGGGAAACTGGAGGGACATTGATGGGATGACTGTTGCGGAATGTCAAAGATTTATTACTTTATTAAGCTGAAGCCCTCAGAAAACACGGCGGTATCGCTCGATCGGGGATGGCATGGCTCGCGATTTACGGTCGCTTAATGGATAAGGAAAGTCCTCGCGGGTAGTGTAAACTTATCTGTCAATTTATATCCGTGATCCAGCCAATCCGGGGATAAGTGTAGATTAGAGTATGTAGTGATCAGTTCTGCATGGACACTTCATTGAGTCTACCAAATGCATTGAATGTAATTGAATACAGTGCGCCGGCCAACAGCGAAGTGCACTCCCGTCCATCATGGGCATGGGTTCGGATAATCAGATCAAGATGACCGCTTGATGATTTTCGTGGACGAGATCACTGATGGACTCTATTGGGTGCGGTCGGATAAAGTACGGATAAGGTGGTTGATGCCCTATACAGGACTGAACTTAACAGACGCCTGACCATGGAGCTCCAAAAGAGGGACTTTTAAGGGTGCAGCGGCGCACTTTGTGTCAAATTTGGGGCACCAAAGGGGATATCATACCCTCCCTAAGCTGAGGAAATGCGGGGTATGGGGTCGTTACCTCATATACTTAAGGTTACTTACCTTGTCTTGTGTTCCTGTAGGTTCGTACGTAGTTTAAAGACCGGTGGCGGTTTACACTCAAGTCAATTGCTTCGTCCATGACTACCTTGTGCCAGCTCACTCATACACGGTGTCGGATTTGCATCTGCAGCCATAATCCGACTTCCGCTTTACAGCTGCCTTGTCCCATAGAGAGAATACAAGAGTGTGGGAGATAGCAACCGGCGTCATTCTTCTGCACTCACTTGATGATCAGCATGGGACGAAAGAGACGCTTTGGTCGAAGAATTTTAGCTTGAGAAAGACGTTCAGATGATATTCATGCTTTTCATAAATCATAGAGCAGCCACGGAGAAACCACACCTGGATCCTTCTGCGGTGCACCAGGCTTCTTCGACCCATTTGCTATTTCTGAATGTGTAGAGTCATGCACCCAATTTTCTCCGTACCTGCGGCAAGTCAGGTTCTTTGACTTATTTCTTACTCCTATTTCTCCGACAGGGCGTCATATAGCATTCAGCGAAGGGTGCCCTTCCGTGTCAAAGGTCTTAAATTGAATTATATTGTCTGCACAGCTGGATTCCGAGAACATAGGCTCAGGGCATATTCATGCGACAGACAGTTCCCCCCCCTGTACTGCCATCGAAAACAAAGAAATTGGCTATTGGAGGCTCTCGCCCGCCGAGCGCTTTCAAAATGTCCTGGGCAAGCATTCCGCCCACGATAGCACAAACAGGCGAAAATTCATGAGCAGCTGTCGTGGACGAGGTCCTGAGAAAAATAGGGATCGTCAATATTTTCACACTCCATTAACAGTTGCCGAAAGACGTACTCAATAAGTTCTCTAGGTGCTTTTGTGAGGATTTGCTTGTTCACATCTGCTTCAGCAATGTACTGGTTCATAATATTTTCGAGCTCGTCCGCATTGCCGAAATTATTAGGTAATGCACCATTCGCTGATTGGAACTGCCATAATGCTGGAGGAGGCAAGAAGCACAAGGTTAACTCGAGTAAAAGAGAGCTGCGAGCCAATCGAGTAGCACTCGCCTAAAATCAGAAAGAAGAGTGCGGGGTTGATTTCTTTGGTCTGACGCTTGGTGAGACTATTCCATCGGTGGCGAATGGCGGTGTCTAGAGGCGTGTAAGTGGCGGTTGTTTTTACGGTCCTCGGCTGGTCCTTGGGCGCAGAGCGGTCACTGATGGTCGAGTAGATACGCGGGCCTTAGTGATGACAGCAACCTATAATATGCGGGGAAACAGATCTTACGGAGCGAGATAGTCGTGGCTCAGGAGATCACAAAAGATGTAGCCTACAAGACCGTAAGTCCCGCCTGCATAGAATGGTTTCTGGTGTTGGCGACAGAGCTGGTTCATACGAATCTACTCCGAAAGGTATTAAAAAAAGAAGACACTAACGTTAGTGCACATAATGATATTTGATAATACAAAGGAAAATGGATGTATGGAGTACTCACAAGACCGTCGCGATCCCAGTCAGTAACGCACACGAGGTCTACGTTTTGAATAATGCTTTCAAGATCTTCTGCCTTCGAAATCGAACCATCCGCTATTGTCTCCACGGTCACAAGGGGGTTGAGGCTTTCGATTCTCGATTTGGCAGCGTCGAGTCGCTGCGGCAGGTGCACGCAGTGCATAGGAAGGTAGAAAGTAGAATAAAAAAAGAACCGATAAATTACCATCGTATATCCGACGCGCGAGTGGGGCTTACCTTACGCCCTACATCCTCGTCTCTGAAAAAGAAATTCGCGCCCAGGTCCTCCTCGCTCACGACGTCATCATCGACAATGACGAGCTTGCCTATACCAGCCAAAACAATATTTTTGATCGCCTCCGTTGCGACACCGCGCAGGCGCACCACAAGCACAGTCGCATTGCGCATCCTGTAAGATACATGATCGGTCACAGGAAAGAAGTTGCATCAATACATTGATACAGAATCACAAGGCAATGAAATAAACAAAAGAAAGTTTAGATAGAAGTAAAGAGACGCAGGGCGCCACCGCGGCTGCGTCTAAACCGCGAGAACCGAGACAGGGGACGAAGCAGCTCGAAGCTCAGAAAGAAACAGAACTGTGGAGAACATACCGCTGCTGTGCTTCGATGCCCCACAGGCGCATCTGCCTATCGTAGCGCGTTGCCTCCTCCTCTGTGAGACCTGTCGGCGCTACAGTGTCCATGGGCACGTCCTGGTCCACATGTACACCAGTGGTGCTGGTGCTATTTTCCAGGGGTCCATCAACAGCAATACTTGTCATAGTGGCTTCAGTTGTCATCCTGATCAATCGTCGGAGTATCGGGGTGTTTCGTTGATGGTATTGGTAAGTTGTGTATGTGTGTGAGTGAGTGTAAATTACTCGCACTTAGGGTAGGTACGCGCGGCCGTAATGAGTGGTATGGGAGAGCGCGCAAATAAAGCTAGCGAGATAGGCAGGCAGACAGATGGAGCGTTTACGTGGTCTGTCTGTTTGAGCTGCAATCGTGTCTTGTCTTCCTGTCTGGTTGACGCCGTACTTTGCTGTTGCTGGGAACTCCACACGAAGATCGATATGTTGGTGGGGAATGGGAAAAAAAACTGGCAATTCCGATTTTCCAGCACACGAGGGACAGCGAAGGTGACAACAAAGGGTTCAAATGTTCAAGCAAGGTTTGGATTCAGTTGGAAAACAGCCGAATCTGTGTCGTGGTGTTGTATCAGTGAAGTCTTGCAAAAGACCTTTGAAGGTGTGAGAGAGCGTGCGCAGAGAACGGATGCCAGGGAGTTTTCGGAAGTCGTCAACGCGTCTCTTTCGCTTCGCTTGCCTGGAGTTTCGGTGCGGTTGAACCGTTCAAGAGAGAGAAGGGGTTGAGGCAACGTCGAAGTGAGTTGAAAGAGAGCTTTAGGCGCGTTTGGGCGTCATCATCTGTCGGCAATGTCCGGTAGCGTAATTGCTCTACGCGTGTCCTCCAGGTCCTCTGTACATGTTACATGCAGGCATATGAAACCTGTTCTCATCTTATCTGAAGCAAGCCATATCCACCAAAAATTCCGTTCAATAGGTGGACAAGTTTCCTTGATGAGATCGTGTAGAGACGCACAACGGGAACACGCACGATATGCCATGGTCATGGACCGGTCTTCCGTAGTCAGGACATTGATCGAACATTCTGCATAAGTCAGATAGGAAAGATCAAGGATCCGCGAGGCTTTACACCAACAACAAGTATTCGAATTTTCCAAGTATTGTCACAAACCAGTACGATGTGTGTCGAACCTTTGGATTGACCAAATTCATTGATCATTCATTGATTTCCATTGATACGATTGATACGTATGCGTATTTGCAAGTGGGTAAGTATGTAGCTACAGTGTTGGTTGGTTGGGTTCGATCAAATTGGTATAGAAATATATATACGGCAGGTCAGTAAGCAGGCAGGCAGGTGGTGGTCAAGCAGCGTCATTGATTCGTGAAATCCAGGTAGAATCATGGAATGTTCATGGTCACGTCATGAATAAGTTGACGAGGCCGTTGGACGGCGACCGGGCTAGGGCCTGAGCCTGGACCGACGGCCAAGAGGGGTATACAAGAGTACGAGCACGAGAATCAGGTGCGGAGGTGTGAAAAAAAGAGAAGGAGAAAGGAGAAACATGGGGTGAAAAACAACACGCGCGAACAATTAAGGCCTGCACCGGTAGGCGATATAGTGAAGAAAGTAAAGATAAATGTACACAGTAGATAATAAAGAAATAAGAAACGGCACGGAGATGAAAAGCGGCGACAACAGCAGCAGCAGAGCATGGTGAGACATAGGCAGGGACGGGGACGATGAGCACGATTCAGGAAGTGGGAGAGAGGACAGAAATACAGAGGGGAAGGAGAGCACAGCGAGGCGCAAGGAAGTTTTGGGTGTGCGGCGGTTCGGTCCGAAGTCAACATCGCCCACTGCATCACATCATCATCCCATCCCCGGACGAGGTCCCATCTCTATCGTCGTCCAATCTAGGCAAAAGGAGGTGAAAAGTAAGCCACCACTGCTCCTTCCAGTAATACATACAATACCAAGGGTATAGACTTACAGATAGTTCCGCTCAATCTCCGAGAGAATGCTGAGGAAGTCCCAGAGGTACGCATGCGCGCGCGCCGCGCTCGCAGGCGCCGTCTCGGCCTTGCGCACGGCGTCGAGCAGCGTCGACGCGACGAAGCGCACCTTGTGCACAAGCGACGGCCCGTTCGTCGCGATCGATTGGATCGGGATGCTGTGCAGGATGTTGAGCAGGTCGCTCGCAACTGCCTCCCGATCCTGCGCCACCTGATGCTCGTCCAAGCTGCCTTGCAGAGACAGAAGCAGCTCATCGCGGTACTGCTCAATGACGAAGCGCACGAGTTGCTGTTATGACGCAAAAACATATGATGATCAGTCTGCTGATGGCAAACTTAAAGCATGCGAAGCGCTGCTCACCTGGGTCACATACAAATTGGCCTGCATGACCAAGAAGGGATTGAGCGCGTTCGCGCGCGACGCATTGGGGTTGTCGAAGAAGTCCTTGACCTCCGCAAATGTCGCCTGCCTGAATCCCGCTCCGCCAAACGTCTCTGAGCCTGCCCCATTGGCGCCGTTCGGCTGATTATTGCCACCGTTTAACGACGACGTCAGCGCCGCGCTGGGCTTTAACCTAAGTGGCTCGGGCGCATGACCCAGAGCGCCGAGAATGCGCGCCTGCAAGCTCTGCACCTCCTCCAGGCGCGCAGTCGCAAACTGCCCCTGCGGCGGCGACCGCTTGTCCACCCGGATGCGGACCAGGATCTCTCCCAGCAGCGCAAAGATGCGCGATGTGTAGTTCAGCCCGGACACGAGAGCCGTTTTTCCGTGTGGTTGAGGCAGGTAGGCCGAAGGGGTGATGCTGTCATAGAGTAGAGTAGATGATGAGTATGCGGATAAATGTCGGGAGTCAGAGGACAGGAATAGAAGGTATTGATTGCGTTCAATAGAGATGGGTGGTGGACTTACTACTCATCATCGAGCTCCTTTGGGAAGTGCACCGTGCAATCCTCGTCCCGTAGACATATCGGGCGGCCGAGCAGGATGGACATTGATTTGTCGGCTATAAGAGGATGCTGTCAGTACCCGGCCGAGTGTAGACTTGATCATGATGTATGTAACAGATTTAGGGAGTTCAGCGTTGCTCCCTGTACAATTATTGGCAGATCATCACACGGAGGGCGGATGGCAACATTGCACGGAAATTGCCACTGCAAATAGAACAACCGACAATTGAAACGGAATACTCACCTCCAAAGAGAAGCCAGAATACCCGTCGGCGGACTTCACACTCGATGGGATCGAGGCCATCGTAGCTCGCCTCTTCGTGCATGCGGAGGGTGACAGCAATGTGCGCAGCCTCACCAAAGGCAGCGTGCTGTGTTGCATCGTGGCCCTCGCAGAAGTGGTAGATGCAGTCGCTAGAAAAAGATTAGAAAAACGTGGATGCCATAAGGGCACTTTAAAAAAACGTACAAGTATCGAATTACGACATGCATGGACGTCGGCGGGTCATACGAAGCGATCGTGATATGCCTACTGGCCTCATGAGCGGTTTGTGCCAGTTTCCTGACCACAGGTCGCTCCATTGGCAGATATGATCGAGGGACTTGGACCAGCGTTGACGCTATTGTTGACATGACAAGAGCAAAGAACAGGGGATCACGCTCTTCCCTCCTTGCATGCAGATCTGCCATGAAACTCGGCTTGTGCACGCACGGTGTTAGGGGATAGACAAAGTCGAAGAAGAGGGCAATGATGAGGGAGATAGTGTCCCGGGGAGCAATCTCCTCGAGTCGGCGCGGCCGGTAGTAATAAGACAGCGGCGGGACCGTTGTTGGGACCGGCACCGGCAGCAGCTGATGTTGCTTGTAGCTCCAGTTGTATAGGGGATACGTGCTGAAGCTATCCCCGCCCGGCGCGGAGTAGGCCTGCGGATGTGTGTCTTCCGCCTTTGGCCGGTGCAGGATGTTGTGGCCATTGGACTGATTTTCATTATTCCGCTGCTGGGGGTTGTAAGAAGAGGAGGCGGTGGGCTGGCCGGAGTAGCTGTGGGGGTGATGGGAGTGGCTATGGTGGTGATTATGGTAAGTATCTGCTGCGATGGGGTACTGGGACGGTGGCATGGGCACTGAAGGGATGGAGGGAAGCTGTCCGAGAGATCCATTGTCGAGGAATGCGGGCGGGGACTTGGAACCGATGCTTGGTGAGACGATGCTCTGTGGTGGGGGACTTGCAAGGGTGGAGATAGGCGAGGTTGCCGATGCGATGTCGAGGTCCGGCGGACTATCTTGATGCTGTTGCTGTTGCTGGCCTGCTGCTGCTGCTGCTGCCTCCTGAAGACGGCGGAGATACCTTTGTCGATTCTGATCAGCTAGGTGAGCTGTGCGGGGAAACAAGGCACACACAGGTTGGGAGGACCGCGCTTTTTAGGCTGGTAGTCGTAGGTGCACGGGATGCCTAGCGTGACACAGTGCTTGCAGGACTGCTTGGGGTCATCGGGGTTTTCTCGTGCACAGCGCACTTTGCGGGCTCTGCATGCGTCACAGCCTGTGATGTGGGTCAGTCTAGGGGCTGGTGTGGCATAGACAGGCTACTGACTCTGTGATTGCCTCCTGTAGACAAGAGAAAATGGTCAGCTTAGTGGCAAGAGAAAGAAGAAGTTGCGAACATGATGATGGTGAATGCGGGGAGAGAGAGATGTGGGGAACGGTCTGAAGAGGAGGACGGGGAAAGCTCGGACATACTTTCTCTTGCTCTTGCTGTTTTCGGCGGTGTTTTCCTTTGGACGTTGGTCGTCAGATGGAGGAGTTGCAGAGTCCTTTTCTTTCTTAGGGCGGGCGACGGGCATTCTTGGGGGAGGTGCGGGGTGTGCAGCGGGCGCTTTCGGTTTTACTTATATGAATCTGCGAGTCGGTGGCCTCTGGCGCAGACGAGTGTGCAGCCATATCACGCGCCTCATTCTTCACACAAACAATCTTGCGCGGCTAAATTCCGGACCCAGTTCCCTGGCCCGTCCATCGAGATTCTCGGCGCCTTTACACGCGCATCCCACGTGAGCAAACGAGCGAACCACTCCGAATCGCAAGGGATCACAGAAAAGAAGCTTCTCCGTCATCTCGCCAGCAAGAATCCTCTACTCCTCCAACCAAGATCCGTGTCCTTCCTCGCACTCTGTATCACTTATGACAGTCAAAAAATAGGAATAAACCATCTCATAAACACTGCAATGGAAGTCCTTTTCTGTCTTGCATATGATACACCTCGGCATGTATATCCTCGAGGCAATTCAACAACTCCTTTACTTTCTGTTTTCTAGAAGACCGTACTGGTGCGCTGCTCGCACTCACCGGTCTCCTGCGCTTCTCGGGTGCGCATTCTCCTTAGAAACATGGCAATCCCCGCCGTCCAAAGAAACAAACAGAGTTACAAACCCCAAACAAACCCCACAACGCCACCCCCGCATACGTCTGCGGCGCCAGTCAGTAACCAATGGAAGCTGCCTGCCTGCTTAAATCGGAGGCGTGGGCATCCATCCTACGGAAGATCACCGTATATTGCCCCGCCCCATGGCAGAAGATGGCACACGGTCACCAGAACTTGGAACTCAGAAGAACCAAAACACCCAATCACAATCATCGATGGCAACACTGCCGCCGCCGCACCGCGGCCACATCCAAATATTGCCTCTGACCAGCCTCTGACGTAGACGGATATGCAGCAGCTGGTTGCTACTGTCCCAAATCTTCAAGAACATTGGCTGGTATTGGTTTCTTTTTCTCACTCCGGGCTGCAGGTTGCTCATCCCAGCAACGTCTCATTCTTGATTTTTGATTGCCTTATCTGTCTCGGTTATTGATTGATTCTCCACGTTCAGAGTTCGGCGGCCTGAACGAGGGAGGACAGGTGAGGAGGGAGCTAAGGCATAGCCTGCGGCGATGTCCTCAACCCATATCAAGTTTCTCATCTCTTGATCAGTCAAGATCAATCAGCCAAGTCGTCCCGAAAGAAAAGAAACAAAATATGTCACCGGTATAGACGCAAACCTCATAAACCTTGATCACCTTTCCAAGCCAGCGAGAGATACTGACGTTGATCTAAGCATCTGCATCACAAAGTATAGCCTCGCGGAATCAGTCCGAGTCTACGTCTTTGTCAGAACGTCAACTGTAACTCAACTGCAACTCAAACGGGTCACGTCTTGTTAACACCTACGTATATTTTTCCGAGAAACAAGCCGCATCAGCCAAACGGACCGCCACTGACATCACCGCCGCAAGATTCACGCCTTCCTGGACCTTCCGGGCTTCAGGCTCGAGAAATAGATTCAGAAGCACCCAGTCATGCCAATGGTCAGGAGACGATAGCGTTAGAGTATCGATATCGTCACTCAGTTTCAGAAACATGGTCGGTGTCAGTGTAATGCTATGTCCACTGCATGCAACTAAAGCACTACTGACATCTGCTCTGCATGCGCAAAGATCTGAGATGTACACGCGGCCCTCAAACTACGCCTTGTCGCCTTCGTGCCTACTGGGCGTTTGCGCCTACCAACAACACGCATGAAGAGGCACGAGACACGAGAAAGATGATGGAATCGCGGGCCTCAAACACTCTTACAAGAAAACAAAAAGACTAGTCGACGGATTAGACGAAAGCTCCGCAACGGGGTTAGTAGAAGCCTTGTGTACTCGTGGATCTCATTTGCAGAAGCCGTAAAGCTAAGAACAGGCGCTTTTGTCCATAACTCCAATGCTTTCGAGGCACACTTACTTACAAGTAGCCAGGCGGCATATGTATACTACACGTCTGTCACTGATGTGCGGCGATTAGATCAAGCAGTCTCAATCGTCATTGACAGTTACTTAGGGCATCAGTCAAGCACTTGTCAAGCACTAAACGTTCCCTCGGACTCGGAGCCCGGATAAATAGACAGGCACTGTCAGTGTAGGTCCCTGAGAGGATTCAGCGTGTACTGCGCCAGCAGCTGCCTCTATATAGAGTCAGGCTGACGCGCAAGCGCCCGTGCACTTGAGTGGCTTCAGATCGTGTGAAAATTATGATGATCTTGAAAGTTGCCGGTGTGGCGCTTGCCGGTGAACCGCTCATGCAGTCGTTTTAATTCTCTTTTCCTATGCACATTTAGGTAGAATCCCGTGTGTACATTCGAACTTCAACTGCGCACTCGTAAATGCATCAAGCGCCTTCGCGTCACCATAGTAAACGAAGAGTATTTTCTCAAATTTCAGAAGGACCCACCGTGTCCAGTTAAATCAGTGAACGCAAGAAATGACGATGCAACGGCTGCGCACTGTATTAGTACATAATTCTCATAGCTAAAGGATCCATGTCGCGCTGGGTTGTCGTCATGGACAGTCTCATTGCATAGTAACTGTGATAAAAAACTTCAAGATCACGAATCTGGTTCTATGGCTGCGTCTCCGAAGGTCTCCAATGGGTTTGACCATGCGAAGGTGGCGCATTATTGAATATCTGATCAGCAATCATCAGAGGGCAGAGTAACTGACCTTGATACTCGAGTGTGCATACCCACACTAGTAAGTAGAGTATAATCATCTAATGGTCACGCAGAATAGCGGGCGCCGTCGTTGCGAGGGGGGCAAGGGTTAGGGGGGCAAATACCTCTCACATACCTCAGGTCCATTATATCCACGACCATATTGGCGTTGTGGTCAGACACCTACATCTGTGAGAAATTATGTACCGTTGAGTAAAGACGGGAGTCCGCGATTTGAATTGGGAGCTTTGGAACATTCCAGCTTGTTCCAGATACTTACTCAGCCGAAAATTTGAGCTACATTACGGCTCTGCTACATATATTCTCAAGCACCCCTCTTTAAAAGCCCACTGAGTGAACCTGTAACAAATCGCTTAGATGAGATGAGATATCCGAGAGATAGGTGTACGTAACGATGGAGGAGACGCATCATGAATCCAATGACGCGCTCGGAACATGCGCATCACCGTCGCGCTGCGAGCGAGCGCGCATCCGAGTCTGAACCGCACAACCGCCCCGTGTACTCCAGGCCCGAGTTCCGAATGGATGCGCGTCGCGTTCAGCCATGCGCTCCTCGTGCGCGCTCGGCCTTTTGAGGCGTTTTGTCCGCTTCTGTGTCCTTGGCTTTATTAAACCCATATATCACTTATATACTCTGATATACCCTTATGTTATGTATCTAACTGTATTCAATTGGATATCTAGACGTGCTTAGCAGAGCACCTCGACCAGTCTACGGGCTGTAATAATTATGATAAACACATGTGCGCCTATGCGCGCGGTGTGGCGAGACCTGGGGAGACGCGCGAGTACGGCGTGCGCTGCTCATTCCACAAGCGTTCCAATGATCACAAAGTACCGATACTCAACACACCGCATTGAGACCCCCGACAAGCAAGCAGCCCAGCAAAGCGCGCGAGTACCCGCCAATGCTCATTGAAGTTCAATAAATTGTAGTGAAACAACTTGCCAGTAAGAACGCCCTCTGATGGTCCTGACACAAAAAGATCACCATGCATCCACATTCTCTGAACAGTCTGTGGGTAAACGGCTCAGAACGTGCGTGGTGCAAGTATTGAAGCTTAATGTACAGTGAGTAAAAGTGCTACAGTTATGGCTATAGATGACAAGGAACTGTGTGAGTCTGTGAGAGCGCACAGGCTCCATTAGGGCGGAGCGACCAGACAAACAAAGAGAGCTGGTTTTCGTGACCTTGTCTGCTTCTTAGATGGCGCATCAGTACACGCTTAACGGCCTGCTGAACCAGATACAGACCACCTGATTCACAGCAACCAGGTGGAATTGTAATGACCTTGCACTTCTGAGGTACATATGCAAGTTATCAGCTGTGCCATTGCAATTTGCTGAGATTGCGTCGGCTGCGGCTCGTGCCCAATCAGCGGGCATTGACCCCAGATTGACCCCGCAGGCGAGTGAGCTTCTTCTTATTCTTACGTCTGATATACTTGTGATAAGAGTTCCCTCTACTGCCTCCGAGGCATCAGGAAGGCGTCTTCGCGCACTGACCTGTTGCTCCCAGTTGACCAGTGTCACCGGTGGAGTGAATGTATGAAAGTAGGTTCATAGACGTGGCGATGCCATACGAGGTAAAAACATACCGGGATTGACGGGGAGCCATGAAGTGGCAGGTAGTATGAGTCCGTTAAACTTCGCATGCGATCTCGTGAACACACCAAACGAGTATAGAGGTCATCTGAAAGATCGCGTTTGATATTTACCAACATCACCATACCAAAGCAGGCTTGCTCGAAGCTTCTTCGCGGGATCAGTGTCGGGATTTGTTCTCTGTAGCTCATTCCACTCGACATATGCAGAAACTCAGCCACGATCAGGAACTTCAGCAGACCGACTTGTTCGTGAAATGGAAGATAGCGCGCCGAGTGACCCAGATATTCAAAGCTAGAGCGAAGAGCAGCGGTGATCACGGGCACGTACTGCGAATGACGGGGGAAGTAGAGAAACACAGTGTATGCATGCGCACTCGAGATCCGCAGAATGAAGCGTCAACATGAACGAGGAATAGAAGAACAGTGGGGATGAGAATGAATGAGGAGCCTATCGAAGGCGGCCGATCATACGCGTCGATTGCGCATCCGAACCACGCAGGCAATAGGAAGAGTAACTGCGCAATGGCCCTACGAGGGAGTGGGAATATGTCTTCGCAGGAAAGGGCATCCCAGGCGGAAGTGGGAAGCTGGAACGCCCCCGAAAGACGCGTCGCAATCCAAAAACCGTGGGTGGCTGAGAATACGGACTAGGAGACTGGGGTGGATGGTATTTCAAGCCAGCAGGCCACCACCGCAAAGGAAAACCCTCATAAGCGGTCTATATATGGAAGAAAGGTGCCAGAATAGCGTCGGAAGTAGTCAGTCCGCGCGGCCGCGCAACCAGGCTGGAGGTCTATACCCAACTGACAGGTATTGCGCTCATCCATGTTCTCTCAGTTTTCCTTGCCAGAGACTTCATTCAGCACCATGTAGTGAAGCCGGGTCGGGCCGACAAAAGATATGCTTTATATGGCAATGTGGTTGTGGGCACTCCCCGAGGAGGGGATCAAGGTGCTAATGATTTAATGCAGATCCCATTGACAGTAAATGCAGGTATTATCGCCATTTGCCGGGACTGAAATGGAGATAATCAGTAGGGCGGGGCAGATTAGGTAGGCAGACATACTGTCAAAGTGGACCCTGATTATGTAGTGCTGGTGAAATTGAGTGCAGTTGCAGAGTCGGTTTGGATCGCATACTGAACTCACTTACAGGATAGATCGAAGCACTATCGAACAACCAGTGAGTCTCCTGGTTCGTTATCGTATTTTCTTCGGAAGGGGCTTAAATCCTGCCGTGTCCGAGAGGTCAATTGAATTGGCATCGCCTATATCAGAAATGGGAGGGGGACCGATGGAACCTACTCTCGAATTAGGCTGTCACTTTGAGATGAATGTATTGCGTACGGCGTTTAAGTGTGAGCACCCGCCCTTCCCCACAAAGCAGGTGAGCGGTGCCCCGAGTGAGCTTTGGGATTCAAGTAGTAAGCGCTGGCAAACTCGGCTGAGTAGATATACAGGTATCTGATCCACCGTGAGCAGACTAGACTAGTTACTCGAGTGGTAGGGGTTGAAGTCGGGATGGCCGTGGCATACATGGCAGTGCACTGGAACTTGAGTAGCAGCATCAGTCATTCAAACCTGTTAACCAACCTGGTGGAAGGTTTCTTTGAAGATTGCGACACAGGAACAGCAGCGGTACTCCCGATGTGTAGAAAAAATCTAGGGAGTCATTGCGGGAGAAGTTCGAAGCAAATCTTGTTCACAAACCCGACAGTCTAGCGATGGCTTGTCGGACTTGGTAATTGCACTGAACCCGGGGAATCCTTCCTGAGGTTGTTTGAATGCTCCAAGTATCTATACAGGTTGAATAGCATTGTGAACCAAGTTTCACGGTTCCGGGGAAATTTAAGACGGGGAAACTAAGTTGTAGCACCGATGTCAGGTTTAATGCTGCGGACACCCGGTAAATTGCGAGGGCGGTCGACGTCTTGGTCATTGGAAGGCAGAAAACAGGCAAGATAGACTAAAAGTGTCGAGTAATTCAACAGATGGTCCCCTGAGATAGACGGCGTCGCCAATCACCTAGCCCCAATCTCGGAAAGGAACGAGGAGAATGATGTGGTGCCAGTCTTTTACTAGTGTTTTCGAAACTTGATCTACCGGAGAACGACTGGAGCATATGCATGACAGCAGAGACTGGGACCAGCTTGAACAATGCCTGGATCGGCGAGCATGTTCGCTGGGTCGACTTACATTCGTTGTTGGTTTGTGGCAAGGCTCAAGTAGGATGGTTGGTCGTAAGATGGAGAACGCTGGTGTAAGGAAACAGGGAGGTGAACGCAGGCGGCCAGGGGAGGCCCGAATGCACGTGAATTGATGGCCGCGGTCACTCGGCGGAGTGAGTTGAGCAACATCAATGCAAAGGTGCTCTTCAACTTGCTACTCGATACCAACGCGCTCTGTTCAGTACCGGCCATCTCTATCATTATAATCCCGACTTCTCCTCTGTATACCTGAATTTTACCAATGGGCGCAGGCCAGTCAACAGTGTACGACGCGCCGCAACACGGGCTTCATGTCCTCCGAGTGACGCCATCATCCCCTGCATCCTACTCTAACATCGAGCCCTTCTTTGACTTTGTCGTCGGATTCGAGGGCGATACCCCGTCCTCTGCTTCTGAGAAGACCATTGACGCAGCTGCACTGGAACAGATTGTAGAAAGCCACGAGAACAGGACGCTTACACTGCTCGTATGGAACAGCAAAAGCCGGACGACACGGGGTGAGTGATACCTCCTGAATGAATATTGTCGCAAGGATACAGCAACCGACATCTAGTTCCTGCTTTTCCTTTTAGCTGTGGCGATTGTACCGTCACGGGCGTGGTCCCAACAAGACCAACCAAACGATGCATCAAACGCACAGCCGTCCCTCCTAGGGCTTAGCATGCGTCTGTGTCAACTGGAAGCGGCGACCGACAATGTTTGGCACGTTCTTGACGTGCTTGAAGGCAGTCCTGCAGAGAGTGCAGGTCTCGTGCCTATGGGTGACTGGATATTGGGTACCGTCGTCCATTGACCACATAAGTGCCTAACTAAAATGTGCAATATACCTCAGGGTGGTCTGGCGGAGCTCTCGCTGCAGAGAATGACTTTTATGACTTGGTTGAAGCGGTGAGTGTGACTGTTACTATGGTTGTACCCTCACCTTGACATACAAGATCTGCAGCACGTCGATAAACCCCTGCGCGTTTATGTCTATTCCTACGATTTCGAGTACGTGCGTTTGAGCGCTTATTTTAGAATTTGAACTTATCGTGGTATTTCTAGCACCCTTCGCGAAGTTGTTCTTATACCAAATAGACATTGGGGTGGGGAAGGCCTCTTAGGATGTATCTTCGGGTATGTTCAGGCATCAACGGCAACATCCATGTTACTGACGATATTTGTTATAAGCTTCGGTCTTCTTCACAGAATACCCCCTCAACCCGAGGACCGCGCGCCAGGATCTCTACCTGAAGAACTGCAAGAGCAAGGAGACGAATACGGCAACCAAGATTTCTTCGTGCCGGCTGACGTTGAGGCAGATTCAGAACACCAGCACACGGAATGGCGGAGGCAGCAGGAGCAGGAACACAGGCATGCGCATAAGCACGAGCAGTGGAACAGCGAGGTGTCAGCGAGATCAACCCACTCATCCTCAGAGGTAGCATCAGCAGGTCGCGGACATATCCAGGATATCCATCATCATGATCATGACCATTCGCATGACCACTCTCACTCACATTCACACTCCCACGACAGTCCGAGTGCCAATGGCAGCCCGCCGCCGCCTCGGAATGGCATCGCTGGGCGCCTGTCCTCGACAACCACTGCCTCCGCACCGAATCGCACGCGCAGCCCACTCACCTACGGTGATACGGGTTCAGACTTGAAGTAGCAATGGTGATCGTCTGTCCTCGCAACGGAAGCAGATGCACTGTAACTCAGATAGACATTCAGATGCCCATGCCGACAGAGGATGACACAGAATGGATATACAATGTAACACTATCAAAGCTTCGAACCATATGGAAGTCTTTTTGGTTCAGCAGGTCGAAGACCGTTGATTCTGTCGATGAAAGCATGCAAGAATTTTACGAGTTGACTGAGGACATGTCAGCGCCCAATACTAATTGCACTAACCCTATATCTGCATGCTCACGGCCCGACCAATCAACTAATAACTGGGATGCAAGTTGAATACTCTACACTCTGTCGGCAACTCGCGATGATGTTGTAGGTGCGCCTTTTCAAAGAATGACGTCGGATCATTATCACGGCTTAGAGAATATAGTAAATCTCCGGGCATTGAATTGAGAAGTATAGGGAAAAAACAGCTGCCTATCGATGGTCAGTGCCATAGCACCACAGGAATGAATCCAGGTACGTCTAGCGTGCATCCAGTCCGCAAGCATTCTTCCCCAACGCCCTGAAGCAACGACAAACGTTGTTGCATATTTTTCAGTGTCTTGTTCCGCCAAATTCCCCAAATCACCGCGACGTGAACTTCAGTGCACAAATATAAGCGCAATATATGCGTGCTGCGTATTCATAAACATACTGCACGTTGCGCAGGCCCGGTTGCGAAGAGACAGCCCGACAAGACGGAAAAATATCTGGACCACATGTATCAACTAGTGACAGTCTCCAACTCTTCTGTGTCGTATTTTCTTGTCAGAACGCACCTTTCTGTGGCCTCTTCTCGTGCTTCAAAACAGGGCGACGGGCCGCTCAGAAGCCATTGGAATGCATCACCCCCTGGTCACGGTGGATGACCATGCTTTCTTGATTTTCCCGAATATACCTTGACAATAAGTTTACCCGCTTACCAGCAGAGCATATAAGGCCACACTGGGGCGAAATTGTCTCCCTACTTGTGAATATGCTATTCATCCGCGCCGTTGGACTCTCTACTTTGCTTGCATGGCTCCCAGCAGCCTTTGCCGCCTTCGGCGTAACGACTTCCGGGTCGAACTTGGTCGTGGACTCTGGAGCCGGTCTTGTCACTACAAGTATGTATTAACTCTCTGTGATGCACAGGAGGAGACTGATGGTACTCTCTGCAGTCAATAAGTCGAATGGAGATATCACTTCCATCTTGTACAACGGCAAACAACTCCAGGACTCTAGTAAGTTTACGCAGCTTAGCTCTGGATTAGGTTTGTCCCAGTCTCAAATACTGTCTGAGGGTGACTCTGATAGTTTGTGATGCAGGATCCGCATCTGTTTCCTCGAGTGTGTCCAACAACATCGCCAAAATCACCATCACAGCTGGCTCTATCGTAAGTCTATAAATAGCCTCATTGACGTCACGAGCGCTTATCTTAAAGTATGCAGACGCAATACTACATGGTCAGGTCTGGCACCAACACAATCTACATTGGCACCTATGCATCGGCGGAGCCCTCCGTTGGCGAGCTGCGCTTCATTGCACGCCTGTCTAAGTCGGCCCTACCTACTGGTGTCATCAAGAATGGCCAGCAGGTCTCCGAGATGAATGGCGGGACGGCCATTGAGGGCTCTGATGTGTATCTCGTTAATGGACAAACAAGGTCGAAATTCTACTCTAGTGTAAGGCGACTACATATCCATTCCGAACTGGATGTTAACCTCGGGAGTACAGGTCCGCTTTATCCAAGATCAGGTTCATGGTGTCACAGGATCTGGTGTGGGTGTATTCATGATCATCCCCGGCGTCAGCTACGAGACTTCGTCCGGAGGCCCATTCTTCCGCGGTGCGCACACTAATACTGGAAGTTGAATCAATCACACCACTAACGACATCCATTAGACATCAACAATCAGGGCTCGGCTCAGCAGGAACTGTACTGGTACATGAACTCTGGCCATGAGCAAACAGAAGCCTACCGTACTGGTTTTTTTGGGCCGTAAGCCAGCTCTCTGTATTTCATATGGGCGTGGACTCTGAATATTTCCAAAGATATGCTATGGCAGTCACCTCTGGATCGGCGCCCTCAGCGAGCTTGGACACCTCGTTCATGGACAATCTCGGACTCCAAGGCTACGTTTCTTCCTCCGGCCGTGGCACCGTCTCGGGATCATATTCTGGCACGCTTTCTGGCCCTCCTGTAACTATTGGCTTTAAGGTACACTCCACGATCTCATGACACGAAAGTACTCTTTAACTAATATTGACTACTGTTAACAGAACTCAGCAGCTCAATACTGGGTGTCTGCCTCCGGGTTTGTCAACATTCTCTAAAATTAAAGATATCTCCTCTCATATTCATTACAGCGGAAGCTTCTCGCGCAACCTGATGAAGCCCGGTACCTACACAGTCACATTGTACCAGGGCGAGCTCGAAGCCGGCTCTGGCAGCGTCAGTGTCAGCGCAGGCAAGACGTCTACTATCTCCTTGAGCTCGTCCCTTAGCAGGCCCTCCACGATCTGGTCCATTGGTAAGAGCATCTTTGTTGTTTCTATAGAGGTGGATACTAATCCCATGAGCAGGAACCGTCGATGGTACACCCTCAGGGTGAATAGGCACAAATATCGCACCTGATACAACATTGTTAACTCGTCTGTCGTAGGTTTCTGAACGCCGACAAGATCGAGGTCATGCACCCGTACGCAGCAATGGGGTCTATTATACAAAACATTACCGCTGACAATCACCCCTACAGGTCTGACTCGAGGATGAGCGGCTGGGGGCCTGTCACCTTTACTGTTGGCTCTAGCTCTGCTTCACAGTTCCCCATGGCTCAATTTAAGGCTGTGAGGAAAACCACCTCATGACTGAAATAATGTTGATAAACCGAGTTGGTTGTATAGGTCAACAACCCCACCACCATCAGATGGAGCGCATCCTCTTCGCAGATTGGTTAGTACAGAAGGCTATCGTACAAGACTCGACACAGGGAATTGACTTTCAACAACTAGGCGCTCGTACCCTTCGCATCCGCACTACCGAAGCCTTTGCTGGTGGCCGTCCCCAGATCGCCGTTAACTCCTGGACTTCCAGTGCCCCGTCTGCCCCTACTTCCATTGATTCTCGAGGGTATGTCTATAACTTCATCTATCATATGTAAGGATTTTATTGACACACTTCCCCTTCCAGTGTTACTCGCGGTACTTGGCGCGGGCTGAACCAAGTTTGTGAGTATCCTTGCGTGCTGAAGTCCTTTGGTTCTTTGTTGACATCTCTACAGACGACTTCGCCATTCCCTCAGGTAAGCTATCGAGTATTACGACCTTCAAATAACCCCACTATTACCGTGCCACTACTTAACGTCACCTTCACAGGAACTCTTGTCTCTGGCACTAACACCATTGCGATCAACGTCATCAGCGGCAGCTCTGGCGACGTTTTCCTCAGTCCCAACTTCGTCTACGACTCAGTTGAGCTGTTCTAAATGTCCGGAGAATTTTGATATTGCCGCGAAGGGGAATAGATTTGTACATACAGACCAAATACAGACACATGTATACATACACTAGCAGATATCAATGCTGGATCGAAAACGTATGAGCAACTATGGATACAACGACGAATGTCGTATCACCGAATTACAAGAAAACAAAGCGTGGATGAGGACCACCCTTACGGCCATCCTTCCATGAACTTCGATTTGGTAGGCGTTGGCTCTGGGTCAGACGGTCTGAAGTCTAAATTCTGAACGATGAGTGGCCAAACTGGGAGTAGTCCAGATGTCAGAACCTGAACGGAAAATGTGAACAGATTGAACACACCATCCTCAAAGCCGGGATGCCTTCCATTGCGAATTTGGACCCACACGTTCTTCATTGTATTGGATGTCCTTATCTCATGCCAGTGCGACAAAAAGAACTCGATCTCCACCTGTATGCATATGCGTGTCCAGTCACGGGGGCGTTTGCATTGACGGATGTTATGGACTCACCTTGCGGATGGACTCGAACGCAGCAGCGAATGGCGAAAATACTTCGTATGCGATATTTTCTACTGTCAAAGATTTCGTAATGAACTAGGTCCGCCGTCAGATAACATGTCAAAAATGGAGATTATTGACACATGAACATCGTGCTCATGAACTACGCACCTTCTCCGCCTTCTCCTTCAGTTCACTCAGATCGAGTCCTACAATCGAGCAGCGAGTCAGTTCGTTTGTCATTCCATCTCGCGATGCGAGGCGTAGATCGAGACGCACTGTCTGCGATACGATAAATCGATTTCGCCGAGCACGGAGCAGGTCTACCAGGATTCTCGTTCATCCAAGCTCTAATCCACTCTGCCCTGGACAAACAAGCATCCTGAGCGTTCACAGGCTGTTTACCGCCGGATATCTGGGAACCCTCTGATGGCGTCGAGGGAAGGCTGTCCGGTGCCGAAATGGCGGCGCCACTTCGCCCATCTGATGCTCCGAGGAAAGAAGACGACAGAGGCGCAAAAACGATGCTGTCCGTATATAGCTTGGAGTATAGAAAGAAGAAAGGAGATTAGCTCACAGAAAACTTAAGCCATGGAGTTTTCCCGAGATAGTCACATAATAGAGCATGGCGCGGTAGGTAATATATGCTGCATCCTTGACAACTACAGTTGTCCTGGGATTCTCGGAGGTGTAAACAGGCGTAGAGCTCCGCTGAGGTGCGCTTGATGTCGGGGTAACAGGTGTTGGGGTATATCCGTCTTCAGATGGTGTTTCTGGCTCGACTTGATCCCATTCTGCCGTAGAGTGTGTTGAGTCTGATAGGATAAGAGACGTGTCTACAGGGCCACTCTTCATTAGGAAGTCGTTCATTGCGGGCGATTCCTGATCCGTCTCTTCGGACTCGTCATCTGAATCTTCAAACTCGTCTAACAAGAGGTTCAATTGTGGAGGGCTTTTCCTCAGTCTTTGGTTCATAGATCGAGGCGTCTGATTTGGGTGGTCTAACTCGTTAACACCTTCGGAAAATGTCGAGTTAAGCACTTTGCAAGCGGGCGTTATTGACATAAAACCTCAAGATCAAGAATACAAACGTACTGGTATGGAAATATTCTGCTCTTTCCAGTACGCGCTTGGCTGCCCAGATCTTGTCGCCTTGATTGAGGCTCTTGCCTCGTTTCGGTATAACAAAGAGCACATCAGAGTATCTAGGATCATCAAGTAAGGACCCGAAAGTGTCCAAAAGAGATTTGGGTACAGGTTGGCGTGGAATGGCAGGTGGCGCAGGAGGTTTCACAGGGGTGGACGTGATGTTGCAGATAATAAGGAAGGCGTCCTGAGATTTTACTGGCATAGAATTATAGAACACAGCATCCCTCCGAGAAAATTGAGCCCTGGATTTGAATTGTAAGGTTGATTCAAACAACACAGATGGATAGGAAATACCATCCCCAGTTCGCTGTCTGAAATTGACAGAGTTTCTTTCAGAATTCTGATATGACGAAAGATTAAACATGTCTTAACCTTCCAAGTGAAAGAATGGTTGTGGGCTTCCTTGGCGTTATAGACGATAGCAGGGGACGTCAAGCTGTATCGATTGTATAGGAGCGATATCTTGTGCGGTAGAGGCTGACGTACCTTTTCAATTCGAAGCTGAATTTGTAGACACCATCTCTGACCCATCTGCTCGTTCTATCAGCCTTTGACATGATGAGAACCAGATTATCCAACTCGCCGTCCTGAATCACCCAAAGAGGCCTCCTTCTCTACCTGTGTGGGCTATATATCCTCCGTCAGACTCTGTGAATATGTCGTATACTCAATGCACCCAGCGTACTTCACATGAAAGAAACAAGCTAACAAATGATCCGCCTTCGGTTCCTTCCTTCACTTGGCCTGCATTGGGGTAGAACAGCAGCTGCAAGCCTTGTCAAAAAGATATCTGAGCCCTAGACAGCGCTGTGTCGTTATACCTGCCATCGATTGTTGCCAAAGAGCGCAGACTTGGAGACCTTGGACTTCTTATCACCCCTTGTCGAGTCAAAGAGGTTCCTCAGACCCCTAAGAGTCCATTCGAACGTAACTGTGGATGATTCTGAATACTCAGATTCGATTTGGGTATCCATGTGGTAGGGATGGTTCGTAGAGATATAAGGGCTTGATTGTACAAAGCCCGTTGGTTCGTTGATGTTTAGTTGAAAGGGTCAGTGGGCACACAGCTCGGAGCTAGTACCCCTCTCCACAGTTAATTGTGTCACGTGTACTCTATTTAAGGACGTCATCCGGTTGCTTCAGCACTGGCAGAACTCACTGGAGCTTTGAAGAATCCTTTACTAGATAAGGCTGGTACCTACGTGATCTACTTTTCGAGCATCTTACGGAAGTCGTCTTGCCCCTTCCCCCCGCCAGGTTTAGCTGTCGTTGACTGAGCAGATGCAGCCGGAGCTGTGGAACCTTCAGCTCGGTTCACAACGACAGGGCCTTTCTTGAAGCCTAAGCCCGCCTTCGGTTTTGGGCCGCCAACCCGCCTCGGCTTGAACACGGAGGCACTATCACTCTGGCTGGAAAATCCGGCGGAGCGCGCCGAGGGTACGTCCTCACTAAGCTCAAGAGTATTTCCGCCAAATGTTATAGGTTCTGTCCTCAGAAGCAATCGGCCAGCATCCTAACAAAATTGGTGAGCTGACGCAACCCTATAGTATGATCTCAATGTACATACTGCCGGGTTCTCCAACTCAACGACAGCCTCCAGCTTGTCAATAAAGACTTCGACACGCTTGACAGGAGCGACTTTTTCCAAGGCTTGCTGCAGAAGGCCTTCTTGCGTCGCTGGTGGGAGGTTTTTGATACGAACCGACCTATTACGCGCCTCTGCGACTCTGCTCAGTCCTGTATCAGACCTTGTGACAGTATTTAGCGCTTTGTAAGTCAACAGGTAAAATAGGCTTACTTATGGCGCGCTTTTACTCTGGGATCGGCAAGGGTTACTGCTATCCTGCGTTTCTTCAGCTCGTGGTTGTTGGCCGCCAATGCCTTTTGTGCATCTTGCTAGAGAGTACATCAAGACTTGTTTCAAATATAAGGCTGATGACTTACGGGATCCTCAAATTCAATGAACGCGAAGCCTTTGGCATGACCATTATCCTCAAGCGCAATGCGAACATCTTTTACTGAACCATACTATTTAAACGTCATTTTCACGATCGTTCGCAGAACAGTGGAATGAAGGGAAACATACTGTTGCGAAGAGTTTCTCAAGATCTCCTTTGTTTGTGAACCGGCTCAGACCAGCAACGTAAACCTCTCGTTCATTAGCATCCTGGTCTGTCCGCTCTTTCCTCCTTTCAGGGTTGGACACGTAGACGTTCAGAGGAAGATTCGGCTCTAATTCCCGACCATGGAGCTCGAGTGCCTTTTCCGCGGCATGCTACAACCACAAGACCTTGTTAATGACGACAAAACAATAAAAATAAAAGAGTGTTCACATACTGGCGACGTGTACTGAATGTAGCAAAAGCGTCTCGTAGTCTTAAACTTCTTGCTGGGCCATCGGACATCAAATATAGTTCCATACTGACGTCGCAGATTTCGAAATTAGCACGATGGCGTCACAGGTTGGCTTCAACACACCTTCCCAAACAGATCCCTCATGGATGCATCATCCGCTGACTCCGGGAAATTGGTGATATACAATGTCGAGCGCCAAGCAAGATGAACCGAGATCTCTTCATCGTGCAGCCGCTTCTTGTCTTTGGTTAGTGCCGCAGGCACAGAATCCTGGAATAGGGATCAATTAAACCAATTCATCGGAGGAGATAGGCACCTGGCTCGAAATAGGCTTACACGATCGAAGAACTCCACTGTTGCAACGAGGGCAGTTGGCAACTGAATAGTCTTGACTTCACGGACACTGCCACACTGTATAATACAATGATGATTGAGTGAACAAAGACTGGCAACCAATAAAGCAATGGCTCACGTCTTTGAAAAGCTCTTTCAAGTCAGTTTCGGTGGTATCGGCGGGCAAATCAGCCACAAAGACCGTTGAATTCTCTCGATCTCTGTAGCAAATTCAATAGGTCAGTCATCATATATGTACCCAGCGGCCGCGGTAGAGACAGACCTCTTAAGAGGAGGTGGCTTTTGTTCTAAACGAGATGAAAGTTGAGGTTGGGGCAGAGACCAGAATGTGATTTGTACTCACCGACTTTTGCCTTCTTGTGCGTGTCCGACTCAGGTTCCTCTTCCGCCTTCCGCTTGCTTGATGCCCTTTGTTGCGAGGGCTCGTCAACTTGCATGCCCACGTCTGCATCGGTCGTTGTTGCTGGCGCACCATGGGCGACAGGTGCTTCAGTTGGGATCGCCGGCACCTGCTCTTGGACTGCCATCTGCATGTCCACATATGCTGCGGCGGCCTCCTGGTCGAACAGAAATCAGTCCAGAACGGATGAGGTATAATAATCGCGAACCTTGGCTCTTCTCATGTTAGTCTGGTACTGCGCGCCCTCGATTTTGTCGAGACAGAATTCAATATCATCAACAGAGCCATGCAGATGCTCGAATGCCGTCCATGCTTCCCAGACCACTTCTGGCCAGTCGAGATTCTTGGTATGGATATCGGTAAACACCTTCCGAGCGTCCGCATACCGTTGGTGCTTGCTGCAATCAAGAGTCAGTGAGCATTCATTCGAGACGGTCGGAAAAGAGACAGACATCAATGCGTCAGTGTAGTTCAACCACACTTGATAACTTGATTTAGAGTGCTTGGATGCCGCTTTCCAGATTTCAAACACGCTTTCAACGAGACCAGTGCTTTCGTACTGTGAGCCGCCCAATGAGTATCAACCGCACAGACGCGACGAGAAGGTTCCTGGACATACAATTGTTGTCACAAATTTCTCCAATCGTAATTTAGGGTCAATAGTCTTGGAAGCTGCATCAAAATCAGAATGACAACGACCACGGCGATAACAGTCTACTCACCCTGGTAAGCCAGCGCAATTCCAGTCTCCACCACACCAATCAAGGTAGGAAGGGTATCATCACCTGCCATGACGCTCTGAGATATGATGACAGTAAAGGGTGTGTATCATCACGTACCACCTTTGCCGATCTCGAGGTTCCGCTTCTCGTACCCCCCGCGTGCCAAAATCAGAGGAGCGAGCTGGTCGATATCCTTCTGTACCACTTTAGTAGCAATAGCCCGGTCGAAGATATCTGCCAAACTTATTTGAGGGTACTGTGACATCTGAGATTTGTATGGCATACCTGGTACAGTTTCGAGATCCTCTGGGGCTTCGTCAACGCGTTCCTGGCAATGCTATTAGTTTCCAAGGACTAGACATAGCAAACAAAATCAGGAATTACCAGGAATCGAATATACCTCGCCCAGACTTCGCCAGAAGCAGGTACGCTCCGCACTGCCCGACGCAGCACGGCAAGTTCTACGTCAATACCAGCATCGAGTATTCTCTGACCATATTATTAATGTGCGTTTGCAGCCCAATGGAAGTCGCAGCTCACCAGAGCATCACAGTACCCAGCCCAGAACACGTGCAATGCCTCTTCAGCACCAGGCTCTCCAGCAAACCTCCGCTTCGCCGCGTCAGCGATGGCCCGTTCGTATACACCCCGCGTAACAAAAACGTCGGGGTATTTGGCGCGACGTTCGTATCCGATATATTTCACATAGTCGTTCAACGGGTTCCCTCCTTTGATCTAGATCACAGGTTAAGTCTGAAAAGAGATATATATATGGAGCTCGTACAATTGCGTTTTCCATTGCCTCTCTGCGACTGAGATTTCTTATACTCTGTCCCTTGATTTTGGACGCGGCAACGAGCAGGGATTCGTAGTCCTGAGCAGGTAGATAGTTTGTGGTGAACGTGGAATATGCTTGAAAGGTCTCTTCGATACCTAAGGGAGTCTGGTGAGCACATTATGAGCCCACATCATCAGCCTCGTAACATACTGGGATGTGGTTGTGCAAGTCGCGCAAGATACTGATTTTGAATGCTTTCTACCAGTGCAGGCCTAACACGCGTGAGTGAATGCGCCGTTTGGTGCAATATAGATGATAGGTGACACGCACTTTTCCTCCGGTGATGCAGCTTCCAAAGCTTCCTGTTCCCAGTCTCTTTGCACGTCCCAGAGTTTAGCGCTCTACAATCCACGCCCCTTAGCGATGCACCTACACCACAGGAAAGTGACATACCTCCATCAGATGTCCCGCACCTTTCGACACCACATCTTCAATGGCTTCTCTCGACCAGGAGGTGCTGAAGATATCCCCAAGCGCTTCTGCCTTCAGTTGTTCCCCTGTCGTGTACAGCGCGTGTTTCTCGACCAAAAAGTTGAGATGCCTTTGCAGTATAGGAATGGCTATATTACATCTCAGTTTGGAGGCACCCACAGAGATGCAAAAACTCACAAAGATAGTCACTCTCCGCACGAGCATAGAGCGTTAGCAGCTCCTCTACCCCTTCCGCGGTTTCCAAATCGACTGTATTCTCCTTCGCAGCAAGCAATGGCAGCCAGACATCGTCTCCTGCAGCCAGAAATTGGGTCATCATCTCCCTGGCAGAAGTAACCTCGCTCTCCATGCCGTCAAGGGATTGCGCGATGCGTATGTGTTGTGCATGGACGTTCGCATCATATGGGTTTTCGGCTACTTCGCTTAGGATATTAGAAAATGCCTCAAGGGAATTGGCTTCGTCCATTGTATAGCCTGTGTGGCTACAGTCGGTTGGGTAGAAGAACTGAGCGCCGGTACGTGAATGTCAGGGCGCTAACTTGAGTGCGAAGGAAAGGTCAATGATGATGGTCGCGTTCGGCCCTGTATGCACGCCATTACGTCAGCTTCGCGTGCGTACTTTCGCGCGCCATTTGCCCAACATCGCGCCAACTCAGACAAAAGAGTGCGGAGATAAATACTCCGCAAACACTGAGCTCAGCTCTGATGGGGGTGCACGAAATCGATGTGCATGTGAGGAAACATTGAGCCAAAACAAACAAACAAAAAACCGACGACGGGGCTCGAACCCGCAACCTCTGCCTTACACACTCCTTGCGGAATAGGAAAGCAACGCACTACCATTGTGCAACGTCGGCTTGTTGCATTCTTTGCGTAACGAAGTCCTCAATCACACGCCTGTTCGGGACCTGAAGCAATGAACTGGACGCACATTACCAAAACGAGTATTAATTCTACCGTTTTGGGCGGCTGCAGTGTTCATCCATCGCATACAATCCTGAACTTACAGGTAAGTACTAATGCACTTATGATTCTGGCAGAAGTCCTGATTAGGTGTAATAACTCCTCCACCCCCGGATTGTACTGTGAGGAAATATTGAACTTAGATATCAACTGTCCTGTGTCGGTTAGAGCCTGCAGGTTCAAACTTCACAGTATGTCTCCAAGTAGTTGTACTCAGAATTGTTTGCCCAAAGATGTGGCAATACCTTGAAATGCGGGTAGGCAGTAGAATATCTTGAGGTTTATACTATATCCAATGGATTCGCGGACATCAGCTGTTAGATTGGTTCTTCTGTTCTTCTTGTCTTTACTTTACATACTTCTTCCCTTTCATACATAATCTACAAACAGTCCTGGGTATCGCCTTCACTCACAGGTCCAGCGCCGCTAGCCCATCACGGATATACTCCTCGTACAGCGCCTTGTAGTCCTTATGCCACCGACTTAGCGCCGGGCGGCCTTCCGCGATGTCCGCCGCGGCCCACATAATCCTGAGCTGGTCGACCTGGCGGCGCGTCTCGTTGTCGGGGACGAGGATGTAGAACTCGCCCTCCCGCACTTTGTCGATCATGTAGAGCACGGTTTCTTCGGCGCTCCAGGCGCCTGTGGGCTTTTCAACGCCAGGGCCGGCTCCTGTAATCCCAGTGAACGTCCAGCCGGGGCTGTGAAGGGTTGACGTAGATAAATAAATACATCGTGGCATTTACCGACAGACAAAAAATTCAGCGTACATGAAAAGGTGCGCGGTCACGTTGCAGTTTGCCTGTTCTCGGAGCTCGTGCGCGAGACCTTCAGTCAAACTCTTGACTGCAGCTTTGGATGCGTTGTATGCTGCGTTGCCGCTGTGAACAGAAGATACAAGTGGTGAATAAGTGGCGACACACAAATGGATGCAAGGCAACTCACGGAGGGTTGGTAATACCCTGTTTTGACCCAGTGTTGATGATCGCAGCGGGATTCTCCTGATGGATCATGCTCTATAATGATACGCGCCAACAATATTAGGTATTAGCTATCAAATTGTCTTTAAGCCAGACGAAGGGGCCGAACGCACCGGGACAAACGTCTGCTGGACGTTCACGATTCTGTATACCCATGGCCGCATGCAAACAGAGACACAGAAAAGGTGATTAGCGTCACGTAGTGCAGTGACATCTGTATACCCAAAGGGCGACAGACTTGAGATAGATGAAGGACGCACCCGAACATATTCACATCGAACACCTTGCGCCAGTTATCGATCCCGGCCCATGAAGTGCCTTTGGCACCTATGCCCGCGTTGTTCATGAGCACAGCGACCTAGATAAAGGTGAGCAAGGCAAGGCAAGCATGAAGAATGTGGGGTATGAAGAGAATATGATACGATGAGTCGAACGAGACGGGACACAGAATGGGATTGGATAGGCGCGTGAATCATGAATCTTTGACACGCCTGCGAAGCAGAAGATAACCACCGATAAGCAGCAACACGACCAGCAAAATATGCGCAAGCCGCGTATGGAGCACAAGTGTGACTGGAAACCATATCATCCCATAGAGAGAGCAAGAGGAAGGCAAGAGAACGGGGAGAACACGAGGTAGAGATTAAACAGTGTAGGATTCCTCCAAGATTCCTCGTTTAGAGAGTTAGGGGTCGGGAGATTGGAATTGAGATTTGGGAACCGAGCAAGGTCACTGATCATGGCAACATGAGTGAATCAAGAACAGAAACCCATCCTCACCTCGCCCCACGCCTCATAGACGCGGTCCCTGAGCTTCACCACCTGCTCGAGATTGGCAACGTCCGTCGGCACGACGAGCACGTTCGCGTCGCCCACAATCTTCGCGACTTCCTTGCCTACCGCCGCGAGCTTGTCTGCCTCTACGTCTGCAATGGCAATCTTTAGGGAGAGTCTGCGATTAACCGGGGGGGGGGGGAATAAGATAAGGGAGAGTGGTCAGCGACTGAGTGGCACAGAATGCGATTACGACATGTGGCGGAAGGACGAGCATGTACGGCATATACACCGATCGCGATCGATGCACTACCGCCAATTCACCCTGTCCGCCGTGACTCGTCGCATCGAATACGACACAGCACTCACTTCGCGAACTCCAGCGCAGCAGCGCGCCCAATGCCACTGGCGGCACCCGTGATGACTGCAACGCGACCGGCATGGATAACGGGATGGAGGCCGTCCGCAATAGAGGCGTTGTCGACCCTGTACGATGCAGACCCGGAGAATCCTGAGCGCATCGGCGAGCCGTTGCGGCTCGAGTTTCCAGACCTGGGCAGCATAGTGGTTATTTGAAGGTTTGTTCGGGGTTAGTGGAGATTATCTGGAGGTTGTTGAGAACAAGGGAAAGGCGCGAAGATAACAGACGCGATCGATAGATATCGATTTAGGAACAGATAGAGACTTGGTAGAGGTCAGTTATATACTCAGCGAGCTTTGACTATCACATCATTAGATGATTAGCAGGACCTCTCCCGCGAACGGCGAATGACGTGATTACACACGCGTGACCCCTATCCACTCCACTCAAAAGGAATTGGGGTGCTGAAATGACTGAATTCACAGAAAGTTAGTAGTCCTGTAACCAGGAACTCTCAAGCAGCTCTTCTTCAAACGTGAAACATCTTCTTATTTTTCTCAACAAAGTCCAAAGTATATATGACATTGGGATCTTTCGGTACAACGCGTAGATCTGCTCAGATAGACCCGTGTCAGGGTGATCGAGGACCTACTAACAACAGTGTTGCTGCGTTACTGTTGGTGTTAGGTGTTAGCAAAGAATCTGAAACAACAGAGCCCACAGCAAGTAGTCCTGCTCACAAAAACTCTCAAGCAGCCCTTTTTAAGTACAGTAATATCACCTGATATTTCTCAGAAAAGTCAAAATGGGATCTTCACGCTGCAGAGGTAAGATCTACATAAACGACCAAGAATTACCTTCGATTTGCCGTGGCAGGCGTCTGGACCTACTTACAACAGTCTAGGCAAGGCCCCATTGTCATGGCGTACAGTCTTATTCCACCCACACGGCAGCATCCGCATCCAGCCGCATCGGCGCGCCCCAGTCCCCGTTACCTCCCGCATCAGCAGCGAGAATACCCTCTCTCACAGGCGTCTTCGCAAGCACAGCCGCATGCCTGAGCGCCGTCATCTTCCTCCTGGGTTTTTGCACCGTTTCCGGCGTTCCACTGACAGACGATGACACGGACCTGATGGGGAGACTTGTGCCTCGCCTCTCGCACCATTCGATGCTCAGCCGCTTGATCTCCTCGTCCTCTGCGTTCTTCGGAAGGACAGGGAGCTTCTCGGTGAAAGAGTCAAGGCGCAGCCGGCCTAGCGAGCGCACCCATCTGCCGACACCAGCGAGGGACACACGCACTTCGTGCGAGCCGCCGCTCTGGATAATTAACAAAAACATACGGGAAGCATCAGCAACGCAGAGAAGTCGTCAGCCAATGTCCTGAGGACAGAATGACAGTGTGCAAAGAAAAAAAAAGGCATTGACCCACCCTCAACGCCTTGATCAGCGCAACATGCACCCCAAACGCCAAAAAATATCCCGCGGCATGGTCGAGCGCCTGCATCGGCAGCGGCCTCGGCACAATCCCGTCGCGCTCGATGCCCTGCGCGTTGTTTTGGTTGTGGTAGTACATGAACACCGCGCCTTCGTCGTAGTTGAAGCCGGTTGCAGTTTGTACCAGGGAGTCGAACTATCAATATATTTGCAAGTCGTCAGAATTGAGGTCCTCGGAAGCCGGCTCAATGTCAGTTGTTTGAGTACTCACCCCTCGACGACCCGCCCAAGGCCCGTCCCACCCCCAGGCAGACAAGCTCGCGTACACAATGCCACCCGAAAGGATTCCTTCCTGCTTGCCCTTCCCTACCCCCGCCGCATCCATCTTCATCCGCACCACATCACCGACCCCAAACCCCTTCCCCTGCAACGCGCCAGGCCGATACGCCTGCAGAAAAACGTCCGCGTCGCGCGCAAGTGCCGTTAGCGTCTGCCTCCCATCCGACTGCTCCACATCAATTTGCACGGTCCGCTTGCCCAGGGACGTCTCCACATCGAGCAGCGGCAAATCCGGGAAGCTCGGCGACGTGACGAGCAGCACCTGCGCGCCGTGCGCGGCCAGCGTGCGACCCGCGACGGGCCCGGCGAGGACGCGGCTGAGATCGAGGATGCGTAGGCCGGAGAGGGGGCGGGTGGGATTGGGTGTTTGGTGCAGCCCACGGATGTGTATATCGGTGGGATTTGGATTGTCACCAGCGCTGGAGCCGCTGCCGGTACCAGGAGCAGTACCGGTAGCAGCGATAGGGCGAACGTCGACAATAGGCAACGCGGCCACGGCACGTCCCTGAGGCGACGCGTCCCACTCCTCCAGCGAGCGCATGCGGAAGACGCACATTCCCCTTTCGGCGCAGGCGTCTTCGAGCTCCTGCGCGTCCCAGCGGGCGATGGTGGCGCGGACGGTTTCTTTGGTGGCCGGAGAGGATGGTGTGTCGGGGATCCCGAGGATGGAGAGGACACCGACGCGGTGGCTGTCGAGATTCGAGCGGCAATGCTCGTTCGTTCAGAGGATGCACATGCACTTGATGGATGGAGGGTGGGGGAGGAGGAGGGGGATATATACTCACTGCGGGAAGTTTGTGTGTATCCTCACCCAGCCGTTTTCCTTTGTCCTGTACAGTCCCGCGATAGTATCCCAGGTATCTCCCGAGGGTACAGTGCCATCGGTGGTATAATAAGCTTGGCTGTCTGTCCACGCATGAAAGGCAATTCTCAGCGTCAATAATCGCACAGAAGACCATATTCAAGTGGAGACGCACGGCACGAAAGGACGGCATGTCGCGCGTCAACTGTGACTTTCTGCGCGATGCCTGTGCGCAGGAAGTGCAAGTACGCGGCGGAGAGGCCTGAGAGGCCGATGGATATCTGTGCAGCAGAGGAAGAAGTGAGAAGAGAAGACCCAGTAGACGAGGAGAGCAGTATTGACCGAAGCAGCGACACCGAGACGAAAGGAGGAGTAGACAGCCTGATCGGGGATTCCTGTGAATTCGATGTTGGAGAGGAAGGATTCAGGAAGGTCATGAGCGAGCCAGATGGCTTTGAATTCATCGTGCAGGTCTTTCATGGCGGTGTAAAGAGAGATTGCCCGGGATGTTGGGTGGCCGGGTCATGGAGAACCCCCGTGATTGAGTTCTATGTTGGGCGTAGAAAGACAAAGATCAAGAATAAATTGGGCGTCTGCGATAGGCGGGGGAGAGTCACATGACTGTAACAAGTCCCGGCAGAGTCCGAAGTGTTCGTTGCGTGATATTCCGACTCTACGCTCGTCCAAAAAACTTGTTCAACGACGACAATGGTCTCTCGAGCGGTCCTTAGCCGTCTTCTCAAGGGCGCTGCGCGCAATCCTGTATGTCTCTCTCTCCAGTAATTACCCATTTTAACCGTATTCTGACCGCATTCTTCTGCCAGCGTGCTCTGCGCGGGTTCGCGACAGCCAGCCCCGCCTCGCCATTGACCCAGGTCACCACCCTCTCCAACGGCTTGACTGTCGCAACAGAGTCCCAGCCTCATGCCCAGACCGCCACCGTCGGCGTCTGGATTGATGCCGGAAGCCGCGCGGAGACGGACAAGACCAACGGCACCGCCCACTTCCTCGAGCATATGGCCTTCAAGGGAACTGGCCGCCGCTCACAACACTCTCTTGAGCTCGAGGTCGAGAACCTCGGCGCTCACCTCAACGCATACACCTCCAGGGAGCAGACCGTCTACTACGCCAAGAGCTTCAGGAAGGACGTCCCTGCCGCGGTCGACATCATCAGCGATATCCTCCAGAACTCCAAGCTCGAGAATGCCGCCATTGAGAGGGAGCGTGATGTTATTTTGAGGGAACAGCAGGAGGTCGACAAGCAGATTGAGGAGGTTGTATTTGACCACTTGCACGCTGTTGCGTTCCAGGGTGCGTCATTACCTCTATAATTATGTTTCTTCTCTTACCCTGCAACAGGTCAGGCCCTCGGACGCACCATCCTTGGCCCCAAGGACAACATCCTCTCGATAAAGCGCGACGACCTCGCGTCTTACATCAAGACCAACTACACCGCCGACAGGATGGTCCTCGTCGGAACCGGCGGCGTTGCCCACGACGAGCTCGTCACCCTCGCCAAGAAGCACTTCTCCTCCCTCCCCGTCTCCCCCAACCCCATCCCCCTCGGCCGCCTCGCCCACTCCAAGACCACCTTCGTCGGCTCCGAGGTCCGCATCCGCGACGACGACATGCCCACCGCTAACATCGCCATTGCCGTCGAGGGCGTCGGCTGGAGCTCGCCCGACTACTTCCCCATGATGGTCATGCAGAGCATCTTCGGCAACTGGGACCGCAGCCTCGGCAGCTCCTCGCTCACCTCCTCCCGCCTCTCCCACATCATCTCCTCCAACAACCTCGCCAACTCCTTCATGTCCTTCTCCACGTCCTACTCGGACACCGGCCTCTGGGGCATCTACCTCGTCTCGGAGAACCTCGTCAACCTCGACGACCTCGCCCACTTTACGCTCCGCGAGTGGACCCGCATGAGCATTGCGCCTACCTCTGTTGAGGTTGAGCGGGCCAAGAACCAGCTTAAGGCTGGTCTTCTCCTGGGCCTAGACGGAACTACCGCCGTCGCTGAGGATATTGGTCGTCAGCTCGTCACTAGCGGAAAGAGGTTCACCCCCCAGCAGATTGAGGCTGCTGTGGATGCTGTTACCGTCGATGAGATCAAGCGCGTTGCACAGAAATACCTCTGGGATAAGGATGTATGTCGTCTGCTTGTGTTAGTCCGCCTTGAACATTTTTCTAACAATTTATCCAGATTGCTATCGCTGCTGTTGGAAGCATTGAGGGTCTCCTGGATTACAACCGTATCCGCGCTGACATGTCGTCGATGGTGTACTAGACAGGTGCTCGCTCCATCTCTTGACTTTGTTAGCACCGTACTAACGCCCACCCAGTTGATTTAATATACTTAGAGACAATCGACATACACTTCACGCATGGCAGATACACCGCAATAAAACTCATCTCATTATCTCATCGTCTTTTTGTCTCAGCGAGTCGTACTCTTACGAGAGAATATAGGTATCGTATCTATTTCTGAATGTGTGCGCCCTTGCTTGATGCTTGATCTCGTGGATTAAGCGCTCGCTTATGTTGATCACATCATTCCCTTTCATCCTTTGTCCCTTTTCTTTCATTTGAAAGGAGAGGACCTGCTATTAAAGGGACCTTTGCTCAGTCGACCCCACTAATCGTCACTCATTCTCTTTTCTTCTCTCCGTGCTCCCCTACTGTCCACAGTCTACTCTGTCTTGTCATGAGCAGCACCCACGGCAACAGCGAAAACCGCGAGGCTGAGGCCCTCTTTGCAAGTGTCAACAAGAACTACCCGCTCTGGTCCCTTATCTTCGAGAAAGACCTAATCAACTACTACGAGCCGGACCCGCCCCTTGACTTCTATGTCGGCGCTAACGACACCAACCTCGACTGTTCTCATTCGAATCACTACGGTTGTCATCCCCATTCTTCCAATTGCCACCCCCTTTACCCCAGTCATCACCCCCATTACCTCGACTGCTACCATTCCAATTTTCGTCCAGATTGTCATGATCACCCTCATTATCTCAACTCCCGCCATGTCATGGCGCAGATTAAAGCGCGATATCAGACTGGACCCTTCGCGCCTCATTTGATGGACTGGATCAGCCTGGAGCAGGAGAGGGATAAGGATGTGGGTGCGGATGTGGATGAGGCGGGGAGGAAGAGGAAGCGCAATAAGATGGGGATGGGGGCTCAGGTGTACAGGACAGGGATGTATTGCGCGAACGGGAATGTGATGGTCAAGTGGACGGTATTCGGCTGGGGCGTACAATATGGCCTCCCTGACCGAGAAGGAACATAGGGGCGCATGGGTTCTTGAATCAGTGATATGATATTCCTTTGAGCATTCATGAAATCTCAATTCTAATTGATGCATGACTGTTGCAAGATACAGTACTTATGTGAAGAAAGAAGCAACCTGCGGAAGTGCACGATGCACATACATACTCAATCCAACTTCGCATCCTGACGTGCCCTACTTACCCGGGTAGAATCAACGCGCAAAGCACCGAGAAATCGGATAATGGGTAGCTGAATCGAAACAAACACCGGAGACACCTGCACGTTGCTCAATGCGCGTGGACCCATGTTGACATAGAGTAGGTTCAGATTCATCCATTGTTGAACTTTCACATCCACCTTGTACTGTACTTGACATCAAATTATCCCATTGCGCACACGTACTCTTTTGTTGTCATCGTCCCGTCACAACCATTCTGCTGGCCTTCTGACCAGCATTGGTTCATTCATTGCCTGCCTTGAGCCGACCAGGCGGGGTTGTCGGTTTGCACATTCCCGACACCGCCGTCGTAGACTGCGTCAAGCACCATTTCAAGGTCGGGTGCCACGTTGGCGTTCGCCTCCATCGCCCACAAGGCAACAGCAACGGTGCTGATAGAAGAAAAAAGAAAAGAACGTTAACCTAAACCATGGACAAGCAAACGAACGTAACGTACTTCTGACCACTATAGTTCAAAATTCCCTGGTGGACTGGGAACTTAGCTTGAGGACTACCCAGAGCAAAAATCTTCTCAGCAAAGGCACACACAACCTAATCAAAAATGATCACTTACCCGAGATTCCCAACGCGCTTGCCCATCATCCATCCATTGACAAAGAGTACCGCTCTGTAAGGCTGTCCTTGCGCCTCGTTAAAGTTGAACGAGATCATGGCGTCGATATCTTTGGGAATATTCAAGTTGAAGGTCGTCACGAAGAAGCCGACACCTGCGGCGCCGTTTGGCAGGCCCTGGGCGAGGTCGCGCGATGCCCAGCCCTTGGTGGAGAAGCCGGGGAGGTGCCAACCCTTTCGTTCGCCGAACAGACCTCCTTCGTTGAAGACACCACGGACTTTGTCTGGGAAGCTGGAGGAAGGCCATTAGAAAAATTCCTTTGGAACTCAGCGGAAGGAGGGACTTACTTCCTGTAACCGCCAATCTTGCCCTGAACCTTCCATTGAGTGAATGTGGTATTGCCGTCCAACGCGAAGCCTCGAATACCGCGGGGGCTCTTTGAACTGTCGGTGTTGGCTATAACATTGACGATTGTCAGTGATAAGATTACATGCAGAAGTGATTACACAAAATGGATGCACGGACCTCCGTTGGTTTCATTCAATCCCATATTGTCCTGGACAATTGTGATGACATTGTCGACGCCAGGCTTGAGAGCGCCTGCAGGGAATACGAATTTGTCGTCGGTCTCCTCTAATATGTTACGGTTGTTCGTCGAGCTAGGGTAGACGGGGATATCATTGCGTATTGTTCATCGACGAAGTATTTGGCATATACTTACTTTCCGAACGACGTTCCGAGGAACACGTTATTGGCCCATACACTAGCAGCGAATGCTGGAGCAGAGGGTTCAAGATCAAATTGCATGCCACATCAGAAATAAAACTCACCCTCTCCGCCGTTGATTGAGAGGTTGACGCTCTTTTCTTGTCCCGTAGCCTTGAAGTGACCTCTCCATAGAACGGCATTTTCGCAGCTACGCAATGATTAGCCTAGGAAGGTGATAAGGGGATACTGGACTCACAAGCCATAGTCGCATCCATAAAGGATTCTTCCATCACCGTAATACGGCTTGAGTGGAATATTTGTCGTTGTGTGATTGGCAACAGTCCAAGAAGAGTCGTCGAAGGAGCTTTGAATTTCGGGCAAACTGTCCTGGAACTTCCAGCCTGTCAACTTGGGCACTTTGATGCCCTGCAAAGCAGAAGGCGCGCGCAGCTGGCCGACAAACCCGCCGAATTGTGTGACGGAGGAAGACATAGCAACATCGCTGGACACACGCTGTCCGTTCCAAGTAATGGACCGCACACTCTTTGGTGCAATAACGGTGAGCCTGACGTCTGTCTTCAAGTCTCCGCGCAAGGCAAGCGTCGATCCAGTCAAGGTGGCGTCGCGGACGAGATAGGGGCCTCCGACGAGGATCGACGTATTGGTGCCGATACCCCAGAAATTTCTGAGTGGGTCGGAGCTCTTTCCAGCAAGGACTGGAGACCAGAAAGTTGCTGCTGTATCCGAATCGGCGAACAAGACAAGTTGGGTATCAGAGTCCCAGATTGTGACTAGCCCATTGATTCCTGTCATGAGGCTGACTATGGTCGTTCCCGCAGCAACGTTTGTATTGCCATTAGTGAGCTGGAAGGGGGATCCTGGTGGATTGACGCGCGCCTTGTTGGGAGTCCCAGTGAATGTGAGGGCAGCCTCATGGTCTTGAGTGGAATTGCCGTGTAAAAATAGCACGTCGCGTCCATCAAGAATGCCAGCATAGAATATTTCTGCAGTCGAGTATTGTACCTTGGATTTGGCTCCAAATGAATAGTCGGTGACAATGACTTTGGATTCCCTGCCGCCAAGAGTGATAGCTGGAACGACGAGGGGTATTTGCAGGGGCACTCCACCTGCCGTGACGTTGAGTTTGAACGTTGTAGTGGCCCTAAAACAGGGCGAAACGAAGAACTTAAGTGAATGTTACAAGCCCGGCAAGTACGTGACATACGTGGAGGTTGAATCTGTCTGGCGTGCCACATAGAATGCGGCGCCTGTGTCAGGATTCTTCAGCAAAGTTATGAACGACGCCGTGTTAGTGGTCGCCGTAAGCCCAGTGGAAGAGTCCGCAATCCAGTCGGTTTTGTAGAATTCAGGCGAGCTGCGAATAAACATTCCTTGACGCTTGATCTCGTCGAATTTCGTGGTTAATTCTCGATTCTCTGCGATCTGTACTCGTGCGTAAGACTGGAGTCCATCAGTAGGGAATTGACCTAAACTCACCGATGCGCCGTAGTCGTACGAGGTATAGACTCCATGGAAAGGAATGGCACCCCAAGACGTGCCGCTGTAACATCCCCAGGTGAGATTCAGATCAGAAGAACAAAAAATATCATGACACCCACCCATAAATCATATAGTAGCTGATAAGCTTGGCGTTGCTGGCCCAAAGTTGACGATTGAAAACAGACTGGAAGTTGGCGCCCGTGAGCTGACGACAGAGTTCATAACCAGGCGCAGTTGGGCCCCAAGCATCGAACGATCCTCCCTGGAACTCTGTTACATTACGGAGCAGTCTTAACAGATGTAATTCTCTTAAAGAGACGTACTGCTTACCAGGGATATACCAAGCCTGCGAGGGGTTGACTTGTTCATGATACTGATGATAGTTGGTCGTCACTGGATTCCACTTTGTAGGGTGCGAGCAGTCGAAGCCTTGTGGATATGAGTCAAGCCTATGCGCGGAGTCATCAGAGCTGATTCATGACCTTATGAATTTGAGCTTACCCATAAAGGTCGACTGAGCCCTATTAAAGCACGAGCATGAGCACAAACGAAGATTGAAATCAGTTACGAGAGAACTCACAGTTCCGTTGATGAAGTTCTTGCCCTGTCCTGGATCGTTATAGGTCAACGGAACATCGATGTTCGAGTTGTGATAGGCGTCTTCAAGCTGGGAAAAGTACTCCGCATGCGAGATTGGATTTTGAGAGTATTCGTTGTCTAAAACAAAAACAAGTAAGTCGGATCAAATCAAATTTGAAGGACGTGCACTGGTGGCTTACCGACTTGGATAGCAATGACTGGTCCACCCGAGCTAATTTGATTCGGCGCAGTCTCTTTAATGATTCCCTGGATATAGTCTTGCCAAGCAGCGCGCCAGTCAGTGGCATTGGTCCGTAATTGGCCTGCGACTTCCGACGTGGCCCAGTGGGCGATACCTCCCGCAGTAGTTTCTGCATTGATATACTGTGCATAAATCAGTAGATGTACAGTTGACGCAGATTCATGTTATACTGACAGGCCCTAGAAAACAAATTAGCCACACGCTTTTGCATAGTTCAATAAGACGATAATTACCTGGACGCAAGACGATCCAGATACCGGCAGCTTTGGCGGCATCATATAAGGGTTGAAGTGCGCGGAAGCTCCCAAAGTCAACAACACCAGGAGCGGGATTAATGAGACCCATGTGGGTGTAAACGCTCACAGCGTTCATCCCAGCTGCTTTGACCTTTTCCAGAATATCGGGCCACAATGATGGCACTGGAAGACGGAAGGTATGGAACTCTCCTGAGCTGTGGTACGGTTGTTAAATGCTGTATCTCTTTCGCTATGGGAGGTGACATACTGCAAGAAGATACGTTGCCCTCTCAGAATCAAACTGTACTTGTCGAACTGGACATCGGAAGTTTGCACTAGTATGTCGTTGTCGGTCAAGGGTTTGGTCTCCTCAACTGAACGAATTTCTGGACCGGCAGCATGCAAGGCTGTGAAGTAATCATGAATATTTGAAATACCAACTGGACTCAGCGACCGAGGGAAGAGGGTTCCCAATAGAAATACGACAGACACCAGACCGGCGAGAGTCAGGAACCTCCTAGAAAGAGGTGTCCGTTTCTCAGAAGGGTGCATGACTGGTGTATCAAAACCCGTCATAAGGTTTCTCCAGGTACTGGGGGTGGTGAACTGGCCTCCTGAGTTCCATCTGTGCTGGCTTATAGATGTGTCAGAGACGGATTGCTTTCCGTACTCCTGCACCTTCTCATCCCGTGGAGAAGAACGCCTGGGATATATTGACGATTTCGAGAGCGTTGACCACGTCGCATGACTGTCTTTCATGGCGAGGAAGTTGAATTCGAAGCCCAAGAACGACAGCAATCAGGTCATGGAGCAAGAAGAAGAGAAAGCGCGGTCCGTTGGTGGCAAGTCCAAAAATAATCCCGCGGTCGTCATAGGCATGGGTGTTGGATGTCGGACCTTGGAATACGTCCTGTCAGTGCCTCGAATTAGCTGTGATCCAGTTCAAGTTTGCAAGGCAGGATGTGTAAAGACACTTTTCAATGCGGAGGGATTGAACTAACAGGCTGTAAGCACTTAAATGATTGTTGAGTCTGCCTGACCGGCCCTAATCCCTGTAGGGGGCCAATCTGAGTAAGGGTCATTCTTGAATCCTGCGTTCATGAGCCCCTCAGCAGCAGGATCTAGAGTGCATCCTCGACTTCTCCATGCCACGAGCGGTCTTGGTCTAGCCCACGAGGTGGATGGTCATGACGAACTTGGTGTTTTTGCCAGAACCTTTGCCTATCAGCATCAGGCGCTTCTTGGCTATCCGACTTCTCTGCTGTTTCTCTGCGGTCTGCATCCACTGGGGTCAGTCTGCGTCAAAATACGCCATGAGAAGTATCCGCTCAATCGACTCAAACCCTAGCAAATCTGACTTTCGGGGAAATGCTGTATTTCTCCGCCACCTTCTGGCAAGCATCGGCGCTCTCGGGATTCCAAGGCCAACCACCGATCCTCGAGCGCCGCCCATGCGCCTTTGTTCCCCAGGTCTTTAGCATCAGAACTTAGAAGCTCAACTAATATTTGAGAATATCTTGGTCCCGAATGATCTCGCCCTGTCCCAGCCATACCCGCCCCGCCGGCGTTTTATTTCGATTGCCCAATAGGCAACAATCTCGCCCCCAATATTTTTCCATAACCAGGGCGTAGGTCGCTGGACACCTCCGACATCCACTCTGCCTCCTGCTCCTCATATTTGCAGTTTCAGCGGCACATTTTTTGGATATCTTTGAAGAGTCTAAAGGGACTTCTCTTTCTGACGAAATGTTATGTGTACAACAGCCATTTGTCAGTTTGCGAGAATGTCCGGGGTTGGGCATTCAGAGGAGCGTATAGGGGTGAATAATATTGATACAGTATCTCGAGTTCAAAACCTAAGATGTCGCCTCGGTAGCTTATTTAAATACATACATAGGGGTGTCCAATTACATCCACGAAAGAAAGGGAAGGGTAATACGCCAATTGAATGAAAAGAGGAGAGCTACAGTGCTCTGAATTTTCTGTAGGACGAAATCAAGACGAAATGTGAGTGCATACTGGTGAAACAGGGACCAAGGAAACTTACGCGTGCTCATAGCTGTCGTTGCTACTACTGACATGCTCGTCCACCGACGCATGTGTCTGTCGCTTTTGATATTCTAGTTGACTTGACATAGGAGGATCGACCTAGACGGCCATGATCAAACTTTTCTCTAGACGCCGGTGGTCGTGGCTTACCATATCCCATTGTTCAAGATCTCTTGGAGCCATACTGGGCATTCGTGTACCGAGATGAAACATGTTCGTGTTGTGGTTGCTTGTTCCTTGACGGTCAGTTCCGCGACCTCGTACGCTCCGCCGGGTGTTCAACCTATGATTTTCTTCAGTATGTGCACATTCTGCGCGGGCAGAAGTTTGTACGTTGCCATGAACGAGATTGCATATACTGAAGGCAGTTTTCAGCATCCCTTCGAGACGACCCGGCCACTTATAAACTCACGCTTGCTTAAAATAAAGTAGGTAGCTATAAAGTATAGATTGTTGGTGGGTGCTGCGTTGTACTGGCTGCGAGGTCAGTAAAGCAATAACCGACTTGAATTGTGGTGCTTACCAGCACAAGGACGGCAATGCTGACGGTGCTAGAAAGTCTACATGAGGCACTATACCTAGAGCAAAAATATTATGATGTACCTCGTTAGGACCCCAGTGTTTATCGCGTAGCTACATAGGCTTTGGATCAAGCTGTGGCTTTCAGGTCTAATGCAACGTGTGTTCAATATGCGAAGTGGTCATGAAAATCGAACACAGTGGACTCACGAGTATATGCCAATCTTGAGTCTAGTTAAAAAGAAACACAGTGCCGCAGCCGTTACAACGTCGGTCAAAACTCCGACGCCTAGTGCTACCGTCCCAAGAGTCTGTGGGAGAAAGTCGATTAGGCGCCCGTCAGTTATGCCATCAGTTATGCCGTAATTTGGACGAGTGTAGCAGTGGCTAAACAATCGACCCATACCTTGAGTTCATGAACAGCATAGACGCTCGGTAGTTGGAACCTAAATTATACGCGTCAAGGCTCGAAGAATTGCCTCCATCGATGAAATGCAATGCCTACGCTTTGTATGTGAAAACTACACAGGGAAATTAGACCATCACTGAGATTGATATGGCACACATTAGTTACATACCAAACGCGACACCTGGATAGCAGGAAGGGTCAGAAACTCATCCCAGTCGAGAACCTATTATCTGACGACGCACCAAGTTGACCAAAGCAGAGCCCTAGCTGAAAGGGGGGGGGAGGGAACATTAGAACTCGCCTCTGGAGCATGCAACAACGATTCCAAGAGACGCACTATCAGGCCAGTAATCCAGATATTACGGTTGCTGACTGGATAGATGGCCGTGAGCGCTTAAACTTAGAGAAGGACACGAAAACATACATCTCCAAACGCGAACTCCGAAGTATCTGCGTGGAGGATCTCGAGTTCGTCAATTGCAGGCCTCACTTCCAAGCTTCCACGCACACTTTGACTATTGCTCCTACAACTGCCTATAAAGAAATGAGGGGCGTCTCAGAACAAAAAAAAAGGTGAACTCACACCGAGGGTGAGCTGCATCTGAACAACAAGTAGCATTTTAGTCACGATAAATATTGAGGGAGGATTGGCAACTCACTATAAAAGACCTGTTGATATATCCACAAAACCCAGTGTCAGATCGTTGTCGACCCCTATTCATGAATACATGCCATGTCATTGTCCCCTGCTCTAGCGCAATAGGATTTCCAAAATTCGAAATGCTATAGAAGTAGATAATGTGTCCGATGAAGGCTTGATCAACGGTCTCGAGGAGGCTGTGAAAATCCGAACAAACGGGCGCTTAGCCAATGCAACCATGAAGCTAATCCATAAACATACAGAATCGTAAGGACCTGAAGACAAGGTATCCATGCAAAAATGAGCGCATATATCCCTTTAAGCCTTCATTAAGTGACCTACAGTGATTTTAAAATGCCGTTTATCCCCAGGATAGTTGCGAAAGTAAGTGAACATCTGAGTGCAGAGCACGCCATAGACACAACACGACAGTGCGAAGCCTACGAGAACGGCCCCCAGCGTTTGGTCTACGAGCGACATAGCGGCAGGGGCGAGGGTAGCAAGGGGTGAGGGGAGAAAGAGAGAGATGGACGTCGTGGTCTTAGTTACACATATAATACCGTCAACACGCTGGGGCACAGCGCAAAAACCGGACTCGGCTTGACGACTTGGCCAGAATGCCATGGCACCTTTGAAATCTTGTGCTACTATTTGCTGCCTATTCGACTGATTGACCCCCCTGATTCTCGCGTAGTGTTTGCTCACCGACGCTAATGAAATGGAGGCCGTGCAGAAATGGCACATGAGCCACGCGGCAACAGCGCACGCCCTCCATACGGTAGTAGTTTCCGGGGTAATGCGAGCATGTCCATGTGGTCGTTTCTCTGTCTAAGCCAAACCTAGCCGAAGTTGCCCGTGAACCCAAAAATCAGATTCAGATCTGTAACGAATGTGTGTGTGCAGAAAGTCGAATGGAATAAAGGTAGGTTAAGTATACGTACAACCAAGAATAGTAGTGAGTGGCACATGAGTTGTAAAGCAAATTAAACCTAGGATGTAACGTACATCAAACAAAAGAGTGTAGTGTACAGATTGTTCTTGGAAGCCTCAGGCGCATAGAACTCATACTTCGCTGTGGTTTTTTTGAGGATCGAGCACCTTTTGAAGCGCGTCAGTCATGAATGACCATTGGTCTCAGCAGAACAGATTCACCACTGAGAGGTCTTGTGCTTGTTCCATGTCATCCACAACCGAAATTTCTTGATGGACGCCGATTTCAAGCGACATCTTTGGTTGAATAGGTGTCAGTTTTCAAGACCTGTACGGATAGACTAGACGAACCTTGGTCGCGGTGGCATCCCGAGTATTGTTGCGGCCTGAAACCATGAAGAAAGTGTTGCGGGCCCCATCCGTATTCTTGCCACTGCTGTCGGCATCCGTTCCTCTTCCACGGATAACCTTACGAGTGTTCAAGGTGCACAAGAACGATATAGCGTACACTACACGATATAGTAAGTTGGGGGAACCACTGACATCTTGCAAGAAATACGTACATTTGCCCAAGTTGAAGTACGACGCCATGAAGTTGAAGGTGCCGGGACGCGTATTGTACTAAGATAATGTAATGGTCAATTAATGTGCGATGTTACAATTTGGGTGTACTCACGAGGATCAGCGTTAGAAGGGCCACAGCCCTAAACACCTGGTTATGACCAAGAGAATGCGTGAACTCGAGGAGTGCTACTTACCCAGTCAAAGCACCAGTGTTGACGGCATAGACAATCAATGTATTGACCAATGTGTCAGCCCTGACATTGAGTTAGTTCATCCGTCCGGGGAAAATAGAAGGGGGATTCACTTTCGATACCCAGTGCGCAGGCGTCTGAGGAAAATAAATAATGACACAGCGATGACCAAGTCTGCAAGGAGTCCAGCGCCCAACGACAGACTCGCTACAAGCTGCAAGGCCGGTCAATGAGTAGGAAAGCAGATACCAGCAGGATAGTGCACGTACTCGGAGTCTGTAGGCTTCAAATACGCTATGCATCTGGAAACTGCTTGAGAGTTAGGACCATCAAATTTAATCATACAGGAGTAAGATGACAGCACCATCTGATGCAGTAGACTACAGCATCATATTGTCAGCGATACTTATGATGGACTTCATGATTTAAATGTCTTACGTATTGCTAGGCCTACAGTAGAAAGCGATGAGGATTCAATTCTAATTGACAAGCGAAGATGTGCGAACCAAACTGAGCAAGAATAATGACACCCTATGATAAGATTGAGCAAAAATCCTCGTTCGGAGCACAAATAGTGATCGCAACGCACAATTAAACCAGCGATGTAGATATTGTTTTTGCTGAACCGCCATACACGCATAGCAAAGCAGCTGGAAGGAGACGTACAAGTTGAAATAGATAAAGCGAGTACGGTCCTCATATAGCACTTACCATTTAACAATAATGCCCACCAGCGACTGAGGGACCCATAAGCGTTTATATCCCGCCTGAACCCGACACCACTAACTCACATTCATCATGACTTGTACCTAAGGGATGTTATGTTAACGAGGTGCCTTCAAGATACAAGCATCATTGAATGGCCGCTCACAACAAGGGTCCTAGAATCACAGCAGCATCTATGAGCAACCGAGATGAACTAGCTGCTTTAGCACTCACCAGACTATTTCCCCATTCTGAACTATCATCGGGTCAACAAGAGCACTAGGTTCCCCATTCAATATTTTTCTAGAATAAAGGAAGAGAGCGCACGTACTGGACAGTATAGAAGTATATCGAATAAGCTATAAATATCTGATCCAACAGTTCAAGAGACCTTGATTGCGCATGCGTTGAGGTTTCCACTTGAGCAAATTTCGCATGGAGCGTACCATAGCGTAGATACCTGGGTGAATATTAGGATCCGCAATGCAACGCTAGTCGAGTTGACCCACTAGTATTTTATAGGCCGGCCTATCCATTGGGAATCGGTGAAAGTAATTGAACACTTGCATAGTGAGGATGCCGAAGACGATACATGACACATAGAAGCCAATGGATGCTGCGCCAATAGTGTCGGTGACCGAGAGCATTGGAAACGGCAGTGGTCGACTATGGACGACCTCGAAAAGAAAAGGGAGCAGTAATCGAGACGCGCTGACAAGTGTCGCGATCCGGTATATAAATCCCTCTGCATTGAAGGCGGAAGCAACAGTCTGTGACGCCCCAGACAGGACTCAGATTCCATCTCAGGCAATTGCAATTTTGCATTATCCAAGATTATCCACCACCGCTGATTTGCCGGGGAGTAAGAAAAACGCCCTTTTTAGAGGGTTCTATAGAATCCTGCCCCCCCTTGTTCCTCAAGAATGTGAGTATGTGTGAAGATGTGTGATTACGGCTTGGATTCCGCGGTGACAGGAAATTTTTTACTGGGAGTGGCGTCCTGAGATCGACATCATCATGTGCTTTCGTGAAGTCTCATCCGTCTCCTGCAGACTCTGATTGCTCGCCATGGACTTCGCCATCACCAGTAATCACCAACGCATTGAGAGAATCGCAGGAGGTTCCAAGCAAGAAGGAAGGCACAGTGTTCAGGAATTGTAGGAAAGCTTGAGCGAGGGCGGTTGGTTGGGATTTCTGCCATTAGTTGTTGCGGGTAAAGTGTATACTCGGCATCATAGCCTGCGAGTCTCAGTCTTCATAGCAGCCGTGCTGCATTCCGCGCCACCTGACTAAGCAATATGGAGATCAGCTCTTCGGGAAGCCACTTGGCACGCGGCCGCCCTGTGGAATTCCCTCACCCTCCAGGTCTATGTACGCCTTTCAGCACAGAAATAGCACGTCTTTGCAAGGAATGTATGAAGAATAAACAAATATTTGGACGTTTTAAGGACCTTCTTTCCAACACTTTTACGCGTGTTGGGGATGTGCCACCGAAATAAATCCATTGCCATGTCAAGTTGACACTGGAATCTCATCCCCTCGAATGTGTACACCGTATGAGGCCGAATGTATATAGGGCCCTGTTTGCATATATTGGACATGATTGACTCGGGTGCATACGGGTGGACATTTCCAGATTTCTGCGCTTTCAGAACATCTCAGAAGCGCGCGTGTCTTATACAGAAAGCTTCAAAGAGGTACCGGCGCCTCAAAAAATTGAGCGCCATGAAGGATGACACATACATGCACAATGAGTTAATAGGTCCAACATAGCCATCAGATTCAACCAACCATTGCCATACACTTAGTAGATAATCGCAGTAAAGGAGCGGAGAAAATCAGATAAAGTGGGAAATGGACGGTAAGTGCACTGAAACAATGGTTCCAATGGCCCCTATGTTGTGTGCATCAAAGCTTTTTCCAGATAGCCCCTTTCATAATTATTCGACTTCAATAGTATGCCCCGCCCAGACATTGAAGCTCAGTTGTAGTCTTGTCACCCGGGGAAGAAGGGCTGTAGAAGGCATAAAAAGCCAATACAGCCTGAGATCGTTTGTCATGAAATTCCGGTGAATAAATACGGCCAAGGACGAACACGGCCACACATCAGCGTAGATCACTGTGCCTGTCGTGAACTGCTAGTGACATTAGTAGATAGCATAGGATTCCTTTGTTTTAAGAATAATTGGTTAGGGTTCACTGGCGTTCTCCAACGCAAGCAAATTTACTTGTTTTATAGATGAAGGAATTCACTGAAGTTTAGGGATAATACCTGCATGAAATAAGAGACAATAGGCGCCCATGATAGGGGTCCACTGATTTTGGTGTCCATATACGGAAAGATCGGTGCCACTGATCGACGATCAACCCGTTGCGTGGGATTTACAGCCGGCGTCATTGGGCCTTCGAATCGGCGAGATCGTCATGTGCCTTCATGTGCTCGACGAAATTCTTGCATGGCTTCGTTTTCATTCGAACTACATACGGGGACCTACGAGGACCTATACAATGATGACCCAGTGGAGTCAAGATCTGTCAAAATGCGAAACTTCGGCAGTAATTTCCGTTCGCAACGACTGTATGTGGCGGGCGGCGCATAGCTGAGGGCGAGCGTTACAGCGCGGGAACAAGCTGACTGCTCCAGCGTGGATTCCGAGTGTAGTTGGTGATCAATATGAAGCCAATTTTTTTCTCTTGCTCAATTTAGGCTTGTCTGCTGAGTCTTTCTGGGTCCTCTACGTCAATTTCAATGGCAGCGATGTCGGTGCAAGGATCATATATTCGTCCACAGGTCGTAAAACTGTATGCCTCACAGACAAGGTCCACCGAAGATAGTCGTGAGCATGACATTCCTTAAGAGCCAAAGATAAACTCTCTAGGCGACCAACGGCGTCCACACATTGATGCGGACAATCCATTATATGGAAACACACTTCAATTCATACCGTTGTGACACGGAAGAACCTATCTTTCTAGGATTCTTCCAACCCCGCTTTATCGTCACGGAACCGACAATTCCTCCAAACATCGGCCCGACGCATCGAAGCAACGGCCCGAGAACGCGAAGCGCTCCATTTGCTGAAGTGACATCGTACCAGATGACCGCAATGGCTGCTTCTCGGTCGCGTCGAAGAATGTCTATAAGCACCATGTCTAGTGCAGCAATATTATGACACGACGCGATGCTTGCACCTACAATCCTGGCGTTTGTCCTCCTGCATTTCGCTGGGCTGGTCGTAGGCATCAAGCCTCCGGCATGGCTCCAACCACTGCACAAATCACGCACGCACGCACCTCTGGGGGCATATATCGTTCGCCAGGATGTCAAGGTCTGGCCGAGCGCTAGACTGTACGACTCCATAGGAAGCGCAGTAGCGGCACTTCCCAATGACACAACGACCCAGACGGTTTTCATATACCCTGGGGTATACTATGAGCGGATAAACATCACGCGCCCGGGGCCCACCACTGTGAGTGACTCCCTCTTCAACGTAAATTGCAGGAGGCAGTGCTTACTAGGTGGCTTACACTCTCACCACAGATATACGGATACACGAGGGACGTGTCCAATTTCGCCGCGAACCAGGTACGCATCGAGGCTGGGGTGCCTGCCAGCGTCGCGGGCTCTAACGACCTGAGCGGGACCCTGCGCGTGCACAAGGACGACTTCCGCATGTACAACGTCAACGTGACAAACACCTGGGTCGGGAGCCAGGCTATCGCCATAAGTCAGTATGGGAGTCGCGTTGGATTATACGCGTGCGCGTTCCTAGGCTTCCAGGACACACTGTACGCAAACTTGGGTACCCAGGTGTATCTGAAGAGTTACATTGAGGTGAGTCCCACACATTGCTTCCTCAAGGAGAGTTCCTCACATTGTGAATCTATGCGTATGCAGGGTGCTGTAGATTTTATCTTTGGCAGAGGAGGGTTGGCGTTTTTCGGTGGCAACACAATCGGAGTAAGGGCGGCTGGTTACATCACTGCCAGCGGACGACTGTCGAATGATACCGGAAGTTGTACGCGTCCCTATAGTCATTACACGCTGGGCCAGCCTTTGACCTCTGGCAGATGTTTTTGATCATACCAAGGTCGTCACGGCACCAAACGCTGCTGCAAATACAACCGGGCACGTTTTCTTAGGTCGACCATGGGGAAGTAAGTACCACCTGCGTCATCGCCCAGCGTAGAGCTAATGGGGGTCTATCACAGATTTTGCCAAGTAAGCTGGCATCTAGAGAGCACGAATGATAACTTGTAAGCTCACCTTACATTCAGGGTTATTTTCAAGAACACGGACATCGAGGCCCCGCTGAACAACACGCTCTGGTCGACCTGGAATCCTGGAGACGAGAGAACCGATAACGTTTTCCTTGCGGAGTACAACACCTTTGGAAGAGGGGTTCCAAACCCTCAGCGCCCCAGCTTCTCAACATTGCTTACCCGAGATGAAGCTACAGCCTATTCCATCAGCAGCGCTGTCGGGACAGACTATGCACAGTGGGTTGACCCGCATTACTTGACGTGACAAGAGAGGGGTCGCAGAACTAGTGTGCTGATATGTTCGACGTGATAAACAATATCAATTGAAAGCCAAATGGAAAACACCTGAAATAAAATAATGCAAATACAGACAACAGAACATACATGAAGCAGAAACGGTTTGAAGGATTTCAAGGATCATTTCTTCTTGGTCTTTTTGCTCGAACCATCCGCTTTGTCATCGCCCTACCCAAGTTGGCCCATCAGAAGAAACTAAACAATATAGAGCAATCGTGCACGCACCTTGCGTTTCGTGCCCTTTGCTTTGGAGTCAGCCTTCCCCTTACCCTTTGTAGGAGCTTCCTTCTCCTTTGGTTTTACAGTGAAAAAGCCATCCAGTCGACCTTGTTGCTTGCTATTTAGGAACTTTGTCAGTTTTTCTGCTCCCTTGCGGACACGCTCCTCACTAAGAAATACAATCAGTAAACAGTATGCCTAAGAATAAGCATTACAAACTTGAAGCCTTTCTCTGTAACCAGGAACTGGACCAGACCGTCCACATCTGGGTTGCTCCATTCGAGCTATATGTTCAAAAAGAATGAGCTTGTCATCGTTTTGGGGGACTCCTAAGACGATACTTACCTCAACTTCGTCGGCGGGAAGGACATCAGGTTTCTCAAAGATCTTCTTCGCCTCCTCCCAAGGCCATTCTTCGGGAACAGTGACACCTCCGCGTCCTTTCCCCTTGCCCTTGGCAGCGGGCTTGGTTTTGGCTTTCTTTGGCTTTGGCTCAACAGGTTTCTTCTCTTCATCGTCCGAGCCGTCCGAGTCTTTGTCAGGCTGCTCAACATCTGATGTCGCGGCTGGCTCGTCGGCTTCCGACACTTCATCTTCGGATTCGACGGCTGCTGCCGCAGCCTTCTTACTCTCTGACCTAGAATGGTGTTAGAATGTTGAACGGGTTGCTGTGGAGCCACGTACTTTTCACGAAGATGTTCCACAACCTTTCCGAGACTCCCATGCTCCTTCAAAAGCTTGAGTGCAGACTTTGGTCCAACACCCTTGATCGGTTCGAGGTAGTCACAACCGAGAAGGATACAAAGCTCGATAAACTGGCGAAAGGCATCAGGCTCCGAAGCAGACACAGATAAGTGGTGCGTACTTGGCTCATATTCATACCCAACCCTTCGAGAGCCTCTTTCAGGTTGATTTCGCTGATAGGCTGCTTCTTGGCCTCAGAAAATGTCAAGTGCCTATACAAGATAGGCGCCGAGAATGTGAGGGTATCCATATCCTCTGAACCGGCAGCAAACACCTTTAAACGCCCGGACGAGTGAGTATATGCGACTAATGAAGACAGAAATTGTAGTACCTTTCCACCACGGGCGAGCTCAGCACATTGAGCCTCAGCCTCGGAGGGTGCCTGGGCATCTGCGTTTAGTTCCAACGACGCGTGCCAGATGAAGCAGGACATACAATGACAACAGGAATCCCCATAAGTTTGAGAAGACGACGGCATTCTTCATTATGTTCGCGCGTCACCTTGACAGTACGACGCGAGAACCGGTCCACATCCTCTGCCGTTCCAGTCTCTTTCGCTGCTTCCCCCTCCGCTTTTGCTTCTTCGCGCCGTTCGAGACGTTTAGAAAGCTGCAACCAAAGTGTCAGTGTTGCCTTGAAGGTGAATCAAATACATGGCATTACACACCACTCCTTTTTTCATTTCCGGTGGCTTTCCATCGAATACATATGCAGGTTTGATTCCGTTCTCGACTATCCGTATGGTGCGGTAGAAGAACCCCATCAAGTGACTAGTTGTTTCTCCAGCATCATTCTGGAGCATTTCTCCGTCCCTTTGACGCACAGCAATAAGGAATTGGTATATTGACATAGAGGCGTCGATGGCAACTTTGCGGCCAAAAAGTGTCTTGATTTCAGATTCCTTGATTGCTTTTGGCGCATGTTCTGCAAGAAGCGCAGTCAGTCCTTTAATGCCCATATTAGGAGAGGCAAGTGTGTGCGTGAAGTTAGATGGAGAAGAGAATGAAGTGAGCGTTGGTTGTGAACGAGGGACTCTGAGAGGCGGTCAACATCATGGTTGTGACGCCTTCGGTTAATTGGCGCGTGACATAACGCGTCAGCGTGACGCAGCGGCTCTTCTCGAGAAAAGGCTTCTGACTAGATGCTTGCTGACTTCGAACTCATGCCAGGCTCTGTCCCGTCTCCCACTTGACGAATAACTTTCTCTTGAATATGTTGCATGCATTCGTTGCCATTCGCATACGCATGCGTAAAGTTTAAACGTCCATCTCATTCCGACATGGTTTATCTTGGGTTCATCAGCTGGTGATTCTCAAGTGATTTTCCCTTTCCAAGTTTTTAATCTGTGAGTACTGTCGAGGACGTACAACTCTTTGACTTACTCGTTAAGGTATAATAGTCCCCTCGTATAAATTAACCTACACCAGGCGAATACCAATCCTCTATGAGTCATGACGGCGCACGGAACAGCGGCGGAATGCTTCCTTTCTTAATCTGTGACGCTATAGTCAACATCGCATGACCTCGAACTTCTACTATAGGTATTCTATTAACGAACCCCCTGCAATCGTCGCTTCAAGGTAGCTTCTCGTGGGACAGGCTCAACTTTCCTAGAACCCTGGAGGCTGACGCGCATTACCTGTTCTTGACCACCACCATGATGAACTACGATGTATCCAGTAACTCGCTGGTGGCGGTTGCCTCTCTTCTGGTCTTTGCATATGTCGCATCTCTTTGGATTTACTCCCAGACGTATCAGGTACCCGAACACTCGTTTCTTGATATTCGAATGCTGAATGCTATCGAATGTAGCTCAGACACATACCTACCGTGGGCGCTCCTGGTCTGCTTGGATCTTACCTAGATGCTTGGAAATTTACCCGTCGCGGGCGTGAGCTGGTACAAAAAGGATATGAGAAGGTTGGAGCCATATGCCATCTGCTAGTCCCCCTGCTAAATTGCACTCAGTTCTATGGGACTGCTTTCAAAGTTTCCACAATCGGTCGATACTTCGTCGTCGTCAGCGGCCCAGAAATGTTTGACGATATTCGTAAAGCAACGGATGACCAGTTATCTTTCAGGCAAGCAATTGCAGAAGTCGGTACCCTCGCGAATGCTATCCAAATATGCCGCTGACGCTCTTGTCCAGCTGCTTCAGACCGACTACATGATAGGGCCACAAATTCGTACCGACCCGTTCCACGTCGCAGTGGTGCGGACTACTTTGACAAGAAATCTGACAAGTCGCTTTGAAGACCTCACCGACGAATTGTCTGCTGCCTTCGCCGAGCTCATCCCCACTGGTTCTGAACCAAAAGGCGAGGAACTATTTTCGAAGCATACTTATGATAATTGATTATAATAATCACCCATTACTTAGAGTGGATCAGGCTTCCCGTCATGAGTACTGTGAGACAAGTGGTCTGTCGAACCAGCAACCGTTTGTTCGTAGGACTCCCTCTCTGTAGGCGCAGCTGAATTTTCCCCCTGCCATTGCTTAGCTGAACAATGTATCAGGTCGAGTGCCCGAATATCGCAAGCTTCATGAACAAATGGCCGCAGAAGTAATCGTAGGCTCCCAAAAGATCAACAAATTCCCTCAGCTCCTGAGACCGTGAGTTCCATGTTCACCTCTCGCCCAAATGCTAATAGGCAAAGCAGATTAGTCGGTCAACTACTCACAAAAGTGCCTGAGAACATCGAGCGCTTGGTATCTCACATCGGACCTCTTGTTCAAGACAGACTGGACAAAGAGGACATGTTTGGGCCTGACTGGCCTGATAAACCAGTATGTTCGCCTACGCATACTACTCGCTATACCAATATGCCCATCATCCGTTCGACAGAATGATCTGCTCACCTGGCTTCTGGAAGAAGGTACGGGCCATCAGAGAACAGTGCGAGAAATCGCTGTAAGGCTTCTCTCGGTCAACTTTGCCGCCATCCACACAACCTCAATGGTGCGTAGGTACACATCGCAGCGATGACCTATTTATATGACAGTAAGCTGGTTGTTGCAGGCGTTGACTCACGCAATATACGACCTGGCTGCCTATCCCGAATACGCGGCTCCGCTGCGCGAAGAGGTAGCGGAGGTTATACAAGCGGAGGGCTGGACGAAGATGGCGCAAGGAAGGATGCGCAAATTGGACAGCTTCCTGAAAGAGTCGCAACGATTAGCAGTGGCTTCGTGTAAGTACGGACATTTACTCATACAATGGCTCATTGACCACCCAATGTTGTAGTGGTGATGAATCGTCTCGTCCTCAAAGACTTCACATTCTCCAATGGAGTAACTGTACCATCGGGGACTCAGCTAGCATTTGCAACAAGGGCGACGCATGAAGATGAGGTAGGTTTCGCGCCAGTTTTGCCATTGGCGCTTCTGATGCACAACATGCACAGCTCAACTTCAAAGATCCCTACAAATTCCAAGGTTTCCGGTTTGCAGAAATGCGAGAGGAAGACACCGAAAAGGCCAAACATCAAATGACCTCCCTTAGCCCAGAATACATCCTGTTCGGGACTGGGCGTCATGCATGGTGAGGCGCAAGCACTATATCAATATTATTTGCCCGACTGAAGCAAAAACAGCCCAGGACGATTCTTTGCTGTGAACGAGCTCAAGGCTATGCTTGCCTACATTCTGTTGAACTATGACATAAAGCTGGTCGATGGGAATCACCGTCCTGACAATGTTTGGGTTGGTGCGTCCTGCTCGCCAAATCCCACCGCAGAGGTTTTGCTTCGAAAACGTGTTGTATAAATCTACATAATTTTTGTACATGATGCACAATCAGATGGATGCAAAGCAATATTCTTGTCATCGTTGAGCCTCTGCGTCTTGTTGGATGAGCTTGAAGATTCCATGCTCCTTGCCTAAACCATATGTTAGAGTTATCCGTTCAAATATGCCGGGACCCTTGTCGGGGTCAAGTTCCAACTGTGTTTACACCATGAGTACTGCAGAATACAGATGTCCAAGGAGGGACTAACCATGGAAATGACAGTGTCCAGCAGATGTGCCTGACCGACTGAAAGGCCCATAATGTTCCCTTGATAATTGCAATTTACAATATGCACATGGAAGTGATCTAGGTACGTGGCAAAGAATTTCAGCTTCACCCTGTAGGTACAAAAATTTTCAACTCACAGTAGCTGGGTTGATAGTGGATGGCGAATCTGAGCGACCCGTCGCCCAAGTTCCACTTTTCGCCGACAATGCGCAGGGCCTCTGAGCGGATAGATTTGAGCAGACTAACATGGTTCTTTCGCAGGTCGCGTAGGCTGCGTATGGTGCGATCTTGGATAATGGCAAGAAGGTAAAGCGAGCTGACAGTTGTCCCGTCCCATTTCATATCAGGCAGAAGAACAAACTCTGGTGATGAGTAAAGAATCTTGGACTGCTCAGATATGCCGGTCAGAATGTTTTCCACCCTGGCCACGCGTATAAGCGTCTGCTGTTAAGCATGTTCTGGGAGCACGTTACCATTGTGTTCGGGAGGCTGGAAACGCGTCGATGTACGGCCTCACGCATCTCTGGTATACAGATGGCGTTTCATGAACCATCACATATTCTTGCTTTGTATACTAGGGGTAACATCTCAGCGAGAAACCTCTTTTGTAGAATAGAATTTTTTTTACCTTTTTGATGTGGACTTCATTCGCTGGGGCGATTATGCTGAGCTTGACATCGTATGGGCGATCTTCCCCAAACCAACCAAACAACCAAGTGTACTGCGCAGAGTTCAGAGAAGAACATTGAAATAGTTGGCCGAAATACTATATCTGTGCTACCCTCTAGATCGGCCTTTTTGAGCAAACTATCTGGGCCCAAAAATCTAGAAGCATCGCCGGCGCTTAAAGCTGTCTTCTCGATCCTCACAATCGCTAGAGTTTCTTCTGAGTCGTCTGGAGCAGGGAGCGTCCCCAACAGAATGATAGAGTGAGTTAATGGGTCCTCGTTAATTATCCTCTGGAATTTGAACTGTTCAAGATCTGAGAGCGACTTTGGGGCAGCAGGATGGGACATGGTGGGGAGTTGATCGTAGAGTCAATTAAGCGAAATGCCGCTCCCTTACAAGGCGGAGATTGTAGGATTCGGCGAGAGCCGGTCAGTTCAGGTCTCGGCCTCAGGTTCCAATGCACCACACCCATGTATTATTGAGAGTCAAAGTTTACACAAACAAAACGTTACAACAATCTCGGAAAATATACTGCTCCATTCTCGTCACGTAGTAGCTCTCTTTCGGAACAGGACTTTAGCGAAGGGGTTCGGTGCGCTTAGACCCTGCTGCCAGATACATTCCGGACGTTTTCCGTCGGCGAGCTTGACGTCGTAGTTGAGAAGAACATGGGCGAGCATAGCCTTTATCTCGTTTACCGCAAAGAAGCGGCCAGGGCTGAGATACAAGCTAAGCAGCGAATGGGCAGAGAGTGACGGGAAAAAAGGCTCACCATGCGTGCCGACCAGTGCCAAAGACGACAAAGTCCATGGTAAGAGAGACGGTCTGGTGCTTTGTGCCCTCCCCGTCTTCATCACGTAAATTCGAAAATCTGAACCCGTCAAAAACGTCTGGGTTAGTATAGTTTGCCTACACATAAGTGTCATTAGCAACTATTTTCAAGCTGGAAGTACGACGTGCTGACTTCGTCGAAGTGGGCGGCTTCCGCGGCCGTAATCACGTTTATTCCAGTAGGGATTGTCACGCCGTTAGAGAAGGTAAAATCCTTCATCATCCTTCGCATTATGTTCACTGCAATGCGGCGTCAGATTTCCGATGTCATGTCACGACAGCACAGCTTGGACACTTACATGTGCTGATGCTCATGCGCTGTGATTCCTTCACAAAACTGTCGACGCGACGCATTTTGCCTTGCGAGACTTTGGTCCAACCATCAGAGGCAATCACTTCTAAAACTTCCTGACGCATAGGCTCAGCGTATTGGGGATTCGCCGCCAAGTCATATAAAACGTTAGTAAATGCCTGTCGCCATAGTCATTAGCTTCACTCAAAACAACACCGCTCAGACTTGCCATTGTGGTCGTGTGGATAGCCGCAAAGTTGATAGTCAGGATGCGGAGTGCAATGCTCCGGACAGAACGTTGCTCGCCCACACCTGCTTCAAGTAACCAGGTGATCAAGTCATTCTAACAAAGGGACATCAACCTTGGAAACTGGATCGGTACAAGTTTGTTACTTACCGGCTTATCTGGCCAGTCAGGGCCGAATTCTCGTTCCTTCTGGAGTCGCTCCTCCAGAATAGGCTGAATGAAATTACTAGCCAGACTGATTCTCTCAGGGACCCTTTTCAGTAACCCCCCAACCAGCCTACAAAACAGGAGCATTCAGCGTTGGGGCCCAGTAAATCAGACGTCAGCGTACGGTTTGAGAATTTTTGGGAATCTGTTGATGATTTGAGCACTCCGAACCACTTCCATGGCAAACGTTTCATTGAGCTTCCTGTACTCCGGGTTTCGACCTGTTAAATATGAGCTCGGGCACCCGCGCAATATCATTTTCATTTTCGAAGAACTTACAGAGTGGCAGACCAACAAACAGCCGATTGCTAGTACGAGCCACAATATGCATAATCGTCGGTAAAGCATGATAGCTTGTCCACTCTGCAACGACGAGCTATGTGAGCGAGACTAATTGTCAGTTTATGTCAGATTCACCTTTGGTGTCAGTTGGGGGAATGTTATCATTAAAGGCTGCAATAATTTCATCCTTAATTTCCGGGAAACGAGCAGCGAGCGCTCTCGTCAACGGTGTCCGTACAACAGGGATATGGAACGGATCCTCCATAGTCTCAGCACCGAGAGTGTATTTCAATTGGATAGCCTAAGGGGTTTCGCATCAGACGGAGGACCATGCACTGCAATTATGACTTGCGTCTTTGACCGCCTCATCAAACGAAAGTTGGTCATCCCGGGCACGACGAATATCAGAAACCAGATCCTGGCCAGAGATGATCACTTTGTATTCCCCCATATCAGCAATCTTGAAAATTCCACCCTTATACTACTCATTGTCAGTCCAACGTTTGACAAGCCACACAACTCAGAGAAATACCTTCCTGAGCCCCTCCCTGATCAATTCATGACCGTGCTTTGCGAATTTGTGCCCATCAAAGTAAGAACCGATAAGGCTAGAAGATCCCAAAGTGGGAATATGTCTGAGCTATTGGGAGTGCACTGAGTAAGTTGCACATAGATGAACACGAGTGGCAGATAATACAGACCTTATACGTTGCAGATTGGAACCATAACGAGACGAGATAAGAAGCTCCAGCAATTGCTGCTCCTAACACAAAGTAAGGGGGGAACTCCAACATGTCGACAAACGAGGGGTGCCATCTCATCCTCCAGACCTTTTAACCAGGAAGAAGGATGCATGACGGAGTGACTGGATCACGACAGCAAACTTCTTTCTCAAATCGGTGAGCCTCTTCCCAGCCTTTGATCAGCTAGAGTTAATGGATTAAGTGGAATCGGTATCATCTAAACGTCCGGAGCCCGAACGAGTAAGCATAATTCTGTCTAAAAATCACCAGGTGTGCATGAATGGCCTGTCCAAGAGTCCTCATGAGCTTCTATCATTGTATCTCCCAAGTCCCGTGCCTGTGAGCAGCGTGAGTGGGTATTAATGGCATACCCTCACCGGGAAAGATGAGACCCTGAAAGCAGACGTCGAAAGGAACCGAAAAATCATGGAGAGCAAAAAGCCCTCAATCTCGGCTCAGCGCGCAAGGTCACAACGACAAGGGAGGGACTTAGACTAAGTCGCACTAGTTTGAATCGATGCCAGGATACAGAACGTCAGATCCCCGGGCCTAGGTTCATTGTTTTGCAGTAAAAACGGCGAAAGAGAGTGACATACCTGCGTGTCGAAGACGGCGACACTTCCCGGTGCGAGAACCGTATATGTCCCCTGTCAACAGAGGATGACGAGGAAACGCTGATTCAGCGGCAGATCTTCAGGAGTATGCAGCTAACTTTGTAGCCTCTGGGCCAGTGCTGCATGGTTGCCATATGTCCGTGGGTGTGAGAGTGACTTGTAGACGTCTGTCATTTCACCAGGAAAAGGGCCTCTGGTATTCTTGTTGACAACTTCTCAATAGTTTCAGTGCAGTGACCATAATGCAACGAAATTCCGCCGTCAACGCCGCCAGTTCGTTTGTCTAGGTTCTTGTGTTCGGTTATATGAATTAGGGGGAAACAAGTGAATAGCGGAACCCATGAGATCGAGAGCAGCGCGCAGTAGGGTTGATGGAATAAAGGCAGCAGCTCGATACGGAGCGCTCATGTGGGCTTGGTCAGCATAACATCTCGGGAAGGATATACCCACGCTTGGAGGTCGATCCCACCAATGACCGTGTCCAGAACCTTTTCACGTTGAACTTGTCAGAGTTTTCTGCAAGTTTTCTGCTGAATGCTTCTCACATCCAACCCCGCCAAAGGTTGTGGACATAGAGGAAGTCTCTCAATTTCTTCGCGGCCTGTATGTGCCCCTTGTATGATAATTACTCAACATGTCGCTTCGGTCGACAGTATCGGATTTGAGCAGGCATCTCATCTGATCTGTATCACCCTTTGTGAATAACACCACTCAATCCTGTTGTAGCCGAGTCAGTGCGTACTCCGGTACTCCCCATATGGATTGTGGGCGCCGTAAAATGGTGTCAGCCACGCAGATTTCCAAGACAAAACAAGAAAATCCCCTGGTGGCCGTAATGTTGGTGAACAATATAAAACCGCTACTAGGAGTTGCACCAGCATTCCCCACATCCAACCCCTGAATCATGCTGCTTGAATCGCTTCTCAGTCGTATTTCCGAATTCCTGATCCTCACCACATTGAAAAAATCCGAACCATCCTCCAGAGACGTATCACTTGATGCTCTGAAAACCGTCGTTGGTGATAGATTGCATGCAACGACGCCTTTCTCTACGCCATGCTTTGTGGACCCAAAAGGCGAGGATTGCCGTGCTGTCAAGGCGAATTACGTCGATGAAGGTGAGCAAACTGAATACCACTGAGAACTCCCACAAATTCGTGGTGTTTGATGACCCATCACAGCTGCTCGTGCTCGTCACCCAGCCGCCTATATTCAAACGCAATGGGAAACCTGCCAGCGAACCCACGAGCAGTGTTTGGTGGACCACAATGACGGGGATTCTCTCTTCGAAAATGCGAGAACCTGCGCCAAAGGAAGCATATCCGATAATCATGTTTGTCTGCTTCCATGGTGTTTTGATTCAAAACCTCATCGCGCTCCTGACTTGATTGTATAACTTAGATTGATGTCAGGTCTGCGGAAGACGTTCAAGCTGCTTTCAAGTACTCGAGGGTCACCGGAGTTCCACTCATTATACAAAATACTGGCGTACGTATTGCATTTTGTGCAATTCACTTTTTGTGACACTAACATATAACATTACTTTAAGCACGATTACAAGGGTCGAAGTAGTGCTCCTGGATCTTTGGGCCTTTGGGTACGCACTGGGCGTTGACCCTGTACTTTCAAAGCATACTCAACCTGTCGTTATGTAGATGCACAACCTTAAATCAGTTGCGTTTACTTCAGTGCACCCGTATGTGTTAATTCATGCTGAACATCTGATAGATATCATTCGATCCGGACTTCAAGCCGTCCGGCTGCGTTGATAGAAAACCACAAGCTGCTGTAACAGTTGGGGTCCGCACGGTTTCACCTTTTTCAAATGTTGGCTCTTGTCTTATAGTGTCATTTTAGGCTGGAGTTCAGTGGGGGGAAGCTTACGAATTCGCTGAAAAGCATAACATTACACTTGTTGGAGGTATTGTAATCAACGCTGTATTCCAATTACTATCCTGCTGACAGAAATTTGACCCATTAAACCAGGTGCCGATAAGACCGTCGGAGTCGCCGGAGGCTGGCTGCAAGTGCGTCATTTTGCTGTGAATTCACTTGAGGAGTATTGACGATCATGAAAGGGAGGGGGCCATAGCGCTCTTTCAAACACTATGGGGTTGGGTGTAGACCGAGTGGTGAGGCGATCTTCGCGTCCCTCCGGAATCCGGATGCCGTTTCACGTGTAACTGACGTGGGCACTGTGTTTAAACAGCTTCAATTCAAGGTCGTGACACCAGATGGGCGCTATAGGATTACAAATGAATGCCAAAATGAGGACCTATTCTTCGCCCTCCGGGGAGGTAAGGCTCCTCCATATGACCGCCTGTGACCAGAGGAAAATGCTCATCCCCGGCTTTTTTCGACACCACAGGAGGAGGCGGTACCTTCGGAGTTGTGATGGAGGCGTCCATTTTGGCCTCGCCTCGAGTGACGCTCCAAACGGTCATCTTGAAGTTCCCTCGTAATACCACTTTCACACTGGCAATGTGGCACATGATGGTCGACAACGGTTTGAAGTGGGCCAACGATGGATGGGGCGGTTTCGCAGCGGCCAATGTCCTTGTTCTTGTCAATCCAAGGCTCAACAAAGAAGAAGTTTTGGAGAGTCTCGCGCCTCTAATCGCCTTCGGCACCGAACTTCAAAACACTGAAAATGGGCGCTTAATTGTGACAGAGTTCCCATCGTGGGGATCGTTTTTTAAAGCGTTCACTAGGGACCATGTGGCGGTAAGCCTGGATTTACATTGCTCCGCTTATCAGCAGAACAAAAGACTGACTTTATCCAAGTCTGTAGGCTCCAGCCTCGCGCTGGCTTCGCGTCTTGTCGGCAAATCTAACTTCGCTACTCCGGACAAGCGAAACGAGACTGTGACTGCATTGCTTACTGCCGAGGCGGCCACTCCAGGCTTGATCATCCTCTTGACTGCGCCGTCATCAGTGCCATCTTCTGGCATGACGAGTGTTACGGACGCATGGCACTCAAGTCTCTATCATGTCACCGTAGTCGGGCATTGGAGTTGGAATGCCACTATTCAAGAAAAGAAAGCACAATATGACCGCGTCAGTGCATCTATCGACAATCTCCGTAAGATAACGCCAGATGCGGCATACGTCGTAAGTGACGTCTCGCGCCCAGATGTATCATGTATTTACATCCAAAACAGAACGAAGCCGACATCAATGAAGCAAATCACGAAGGTTTGCATGGTTTCTTTGTTGCATCCAATCACAAGCGATGGCTAATCAGATAATTGAATAGTCTCATTCTGGGGCACACATTACCCAGAACTCCTACGTATAAAGAGGAAATAGTAAGCACTTCCACAACGTTAATGCACTTGTTTTGTTGAATGAGCCACTGATATGACTTTTGTCAGCGACCCTGAGCAGTTGCTGGATTGTTGGCAATGCGGTGCGTTACCAAAATTAACCTTTGTGTCTAAATTAATAAACATGGTTGCAAATCTATTCTTATCTCAGTCGGCTGGAATCGCAACTCACGACGATTTTCCTGCTACATATGACACCTGTTTACACCTATCCATCTTTTTGTGGTGCTCAGAACTTTTGGCGCAAAGTCCTCCCCTTCAATGGGATTAGCGCAAAATATCAATAACTCACTTCTGAGGTATTTTGGTGTCAGTACACGTTCCGCAGATAAGGCATTCGCTTATAAACAGTCGCGATGATCAAAAGAAGGACTGGATAGAACAGAACCGTTTTGGTTACCGACGCATCTACATGCAGCCCTTATAAAAAGTTGTATGTTGTGGAGTACAGCGCCCAGTAACATCACACGAACATGTAACCAAGCTGCAGCCATGAGATTCCTTCCTACAACTACTTATATAAAGACAGGCAATGCAGACTATTTGACTAGGCTGAGCTTGTGAGGCCCCCCGACCCAGAGCTCGAACTCTCACACACACTGTCTTTTCTAAACCAAACCTTTACTTTCCTTTCCTCTGGAGGATTACAGGAGATTTTTTCCCGCAAGCTGGGTTCTTGCACATACTTTGACTTCGGCAGTGGAATGCCCAAAAGGTCCAGAACCACCATATACAACAGCTTCACCTTTGTCTTGACACTCGCAAACTATGTCTTGGGGCACCACTTGTCCGAAGGATGGGTTATTCGGGCAGAGGGAGCCGGTCGACGTAGTTTTGATATCCCTATCACAACAATTGGAGCATCCAAGCTAGGACCAGATCATCAGGGAGAGATCGGTGCCGCTGCCGCGATAGCAGGTATTTCAGGAGGAGTAGACATGTATGTGACCTTACACCTTGATCTATCAATCATATGCATCCGTTATTCAATTCGGATTGCTAACTATTTTGCAGCCTTTCCACAATTCCCATAAACGTTGGGGGAAAGATCTTTTCGCTTAACCTTGGTACGCACATTAATGACATTGTACACATACGAACAGCTCGCTTATTGTCTCTCGGATTCCCTGTCTGTCTCAGACACTGGATCTAGCGACATGTGGATTGCCTCAGATATATGCCATGAGAATGCATGCGCCAATTCAAATGTAGCGCGTTACTCCAAATCACAGTCATCCTTGACGACGGACTTATATATCGACATGAAATACGGAGACTCGCACTCCGGCACATACGCGTCTGGAACTATTGGTTTTGACATGGTAGCCTTACATGATGGGCTAAATCTTGCACGGCAGCCGCTCGGGTTGATTGACGATACCACGAACCTTCTAGTTCAGTACAATGCATCTGGGATTATTGGCTTGGGGTTTCCAGCAGGAAGGTATGACCTAAGTAACCAATACTGCTAGAAACTGATCACCGTGCATAGCGATATTCAAGAAACAATGGAGTTAAACAAGGTAAGCACCCGCACTTGAGCCCTAATTCGATGGCCACGACGTGATAAAAACAACAGCAGTCTGGTATGATCAACGATACGGGTGGCTTTATTCTATCGACGCCGTCCAATGGCCCATTCGTGCCCCGCTTAGCAATGCACGGACTACTTCAGGAGCCCATGTTCGCTGTACGCTTTCATCCATAACAATCATGAACTTCAGATCGTCACTAACGCCTCATGTCAGATATCCTTGGACAGAGATACGACCCAGATAGGAGGACACGGTACTTTAAGCCTGGGTAAAATCCCAGACGGCGTCGACGATGGGTCGCTAACATGGATTCCCGTGCGACTGTACTCGGCCGAGGATGGTGGCATGCCACCGCCGTCGTTCGCACCCAATCAGGTATGTTAATTTCCATATATGGAAAATAGAGAAACCAAGTCTCACGCGATATCATTGAGTTGTACCCATTGTAAGTGTCTCGATAATGAATTGAAATACTCGCGATTCTCATTTTAAAGCATTGCCAGTCGCTGGGAGATCGAGCTAGATGGTGTGTTTTTAGATGGCGAGAGGTTGTCCGACTCCGCGATACTGCCAAGAGGAGTCAAGCAACGCAAAGCGTCAGCTCTGATTGATACAGTAAGTTAGACCCTGATAATAGCTTATAGCTAGACTTAAATGCTAATATTACTCTTAAAGGGGAATTCCTTACTTAGAGGTCCAGAGGATGTCGTAGCTGAAATTCTGCATAAAGTATCACCAACCCACAGTCACGATGGATCAAGCACACCTGTGCCATGCAATGTTCCACGAACGCTGGCCTTCGAAATTGGCGGAAAGGTGAGATACTTGCTAGCATCTATCAAGTTAATCAGTTCGACGAATTTTGAAAAGATGTTTCCTGTCGACCCGCACGATTTTGTAAGCCAACATGATCTCACAGACGCAAACAACTGTCATTTGGACAACATTGTTCCCGCCGACACGCCTTCCCATGGTTCCTTGTTCCAGTGGAACTTAGGCACTCCGTTCTTTAGATCGTATGTCTATTCAGTCTCTGTTCATTGAGGCCACGGGACTCATAAATGATGTAGAAATTATGTTGTGTTCCACTACGGAAATCTGACGCATCCCTCTGTCGATCCACCTCGCATAGGCTTCAAGTCTAAAGTACCAACGAATGCGGGAGAAATCCTGATAAACGCAGTGGAGGAAGCCAAAAGGCGTAGTCACTTGGATGGTACCGTGTCCCAGGATTCATGTGGACGCGAACACTCACTGACAAAGAGTCTGTACAGATGCTTGGCATAAACAGGTTCCCTTTGCTTGAGCAGTTGTAGCACTATATCGGCATAGAAGTAGCATCGTCGTATTTTGAGGACCTAAAGATACTGTCTATATGGTCCACTGCACGCAGGAAAGACATGAAAGGGTCCTTGCTCATTCCTTCCATCGATGTAAGCCAGTGAGTTTCTGTAAGGTTAGGAACGCTAGAAAAAACCACCCACTGCGTTCATGGCCACATAGAATCTATCTCAACGAATGATACATGCTGACCTGCATCTGAGAGTAATGCTCGATTGGCCCGACTAGACCATTGGCCATTCTGTAAACTCGCCCTGGCCGAACCTGAAGAAACTGGTGTTGCTGGCATCAACCACGGCGATGATGACAATTTTCTTCCCGGATTTCAGTGCCATAAACGGATTTATTTTCCGGGCAGGTGCAGCTGAAGGGGTTGGCATCGTCTTGAAGAACCACGGGAACAATTTTTGCAGTAAGGTTTGTTCTGGAGCTACGATGGGCGGGGCCGGCGTGTTGGGTACAGTAGCGGGTGCGCCTGGAGGGGGCCGCTTTTGTCGAGGAGCGGGAAGAGGGCTTTCAGGGAGAACGTCGAATAGATCTGTGAGCTCCTGGAGGGTGGGCATAGGGGTAGTGCGGCCACTTAAAGGAACAAATAAGAGATGGGATATGAGATATAATTGTGCACACACTTGATCACGACCAGCTGGAAGTCAGGCTGAGGTGGGCTGGATTTTTTGAATGGCGTTGACGGCTTATATACGTTGTAGAATATCCGGTAGGGAGTTGTTTCTCTGGCTATTGGGGTGAGTGCCGAAGGTTGTAAAGGCACTCCATGCCCCGAGGGAATGAACCTGAGAGACCGGAAGAGGGATGCTATGATACAGTTTAAATTAACGTGAAAGGCAGAGAGGGGGTCTTGACTGACGATAATTTTTGTCGTGGTGTAGCCAGCGGGATATACAAACTGGATGCCACCAATTGAAACCTCCCAACAAGGCGCGGACAAGCGTAGAGATACATGTTGAGAAGGTCCTTGATATCCTTTGCATAATTGACATTGAAGCAGTGGCTTCTGCTCGAGGCGGCGGTGTGGGGTAGTTGGAATCTGGAGGATTGGCTCTTGTGACAACATATCCCAGCCGTTTGAGGTATGCATAAACCTAGACAACAGGTAAGGAACCATCTGGAGACGATGACATTGGTACAAACCTGGAATTTCTCCAGACTCAAGTCTCCCTTCCCTATCATCTCGCTGTATGCCTGTTGCACAGACATGGGCGACCCTTCGACTTCGCTCAAACCAGGGATTTGTTTCAAGTTCATGTTCATTTGTTTCCAACAAAACAGGGCTCCTCTCTCAATCAGATATATTGCCTCTTCCGGCAGTAGCTCGAGACGTTTCTGCAGTTTACTTGACCCATTTTCGTCCAGCACAGATCGCGGTGCAGAATGTCCCATGTTAGAGAAATGGATGCCCCGCGCGACTGAAACGCTCGTTCGAGCAATATCCGGATGCCAGGTGCCATAGCTTATGGCCTTGCTGGGGATACGCATGAGTTGAACCCATGGATGATGCACCGATATACGACATACCTGGATATCGTCCTCGTCGTACGCAGGGTGTCAAACATCGCAGCGCGTGCGCGATCTAGAATATGAAGTTGGAGATTTGTACCGCCTCCCGCGCGCGGTTCAAAGTCTTTCTCGCCGCGCTTTGGAATGACCGGTCGCGCAGACGCAGGTCTATAGTATCACATCGGGTTTCGTCAAGAACGCGCTGGGTGCCGTACATTCATTACGCACAAAAGTTTTGTCCAGTCTAGTCCGCCGTCTTCCTCGTCGGAAGACTGTTCATCGTTGTCTTCCGCAGGCTGACCGTCCAAAGGAGCTTTCTGCAGATGCGCGGTCGGTGTTTCTAGGTTGTCGTCCATGTTCTCGTATTATGTGGTGACACAGATAGTATCAGCACCAATGGGCTATGAATCAAGTTTTGATATCTGACTCTTCGCGCTTGAAGTTTCTTGTGACCTTCTAGCTGGCCAATCACGGACAAGCTGCACAGCCACATCACGGTCAGAGATCGACAGGGGGCCACACGACCACCAAGCAACCGCCATACTGCGGAGGTCGACAAGAATCCAGAGAAAGGACAAATCTCGCTTTCATTGCATGAACTACGTATACAGGGCCACATGAGAGTCAGATAGAAGTCATAATTCATTTGGGTGAATGAAACCAATAAATAGTCTGCGCGTGCAATATTTACGAAAACTGAATGTGAAGAGAACGTAAATTCATTCGTATTGGAGCAAGTCATCAGCGATAAGAGAACGTTAGGCATGAAGGTCATCCAGGACATCAAGGCGTGAGGTATGTATGCAGAAGAGAACATGATAAGAAGATGAGGATATGTAGATGTTCAGTATCAAAGATGGCAGAACAATGGAGGAGAGCGGGATATGGATATGGGATGTGATGTTGTAGAACGTAGAACGAGATAGCTGAAGTGGAACTGGGAAGTGTGATAGCAATGTTACATGTAGAATAGAGCAAGTCGAGAGCACAGAATGTAAAGAATAAAAAATCCGGGTAAGGACAGTAAGAGTCAAATGATGACTAGCACTTATCGTGAAAGAGGAAGACAGATGGTGTACATGAAGCAAGAACAAAGAGGAGAGGAACCTTGGAAAATAAATGAAATCATGGGGCAAAGGGTCATAACAAACTGAGTCCGAGAACTTCGAATTTGAATTATGCACCAATGCGAGATAGTCTGCGCGAAGCATTGCTTTTAGGCACCATAAGCTTGATCGCCTTGCGGACAAGTGACGCAGTGCCATGGCCCTCGTGCTGCTTGAGGTCAGCATGAGGCGGTGACGCAGCATAGCTCATGTTGCCCAGCTCATCAACAGACGCAGCCGCTCTGAACTGGTCTGCGCTGGACACCGGAGGAGGCATCGGCCTTCTAGTGGAATAGAAGGAACGCCCCTTGCCGTATTGCAATGTAGCAGAGCCTGTTGGTCCGATGGCAGGGGCGATATTGTCAGATTGATATCCCTTCCCGAGGCGTTTGACACCAGAGGTGGCCATGAGGAAGCGATCGTAGACGCCTTCGATGCGATGCCGACTTGGTGTATCTGGGATAGGCACGTCGTAGCTAGCGCGAGGACGCTGGGGGTAGGGTTCGACATGGCATGGGGATGAAGTCAGGTCGTCCAGAGAAGGAGAACGGCTGTATTCAATTGTGCAGTCCAGCAAGTTGTCGCGCGATCGCAACGGCGCAGCGATGAACAAGCTGCGATCGACGACATCTGACAGACGGGGGGTGGGAGGAGGGGGTTCAACTAAACACAGCAAGATATCAGCAAATTTTCAGACGAGTACATGATCGACATTGTTTACCTCGGTTGATCTCTGCCTCGAGGACGTCCAAGGGCGCAATCTGCCTCTGGAAAAGATTTCCATGGGACTTTGACTTTTCTTTCTTCTTTGAGGGTGTGCCTTCGTCAATCGTGACGACAGGCACAGGCGGCTCAGGCGAGCGCGTCGATACAGTCGCGCGTCTTGGCCTTGAAGGCGTATAGACTTCCGGAATGTTCGCCTTACTGGGCGTCTCTGCAGGGAGTGGCGACATCGTCACTTCCGGTGTTGTGGGTACTGTAGTGGTGGCAGGCGGTGACGTAGGGCTTGTGCTGCCGCGCGAGGTGTTGCCAACGCTGAGGAATGTCGAGTTCGCTGTGCTGCTGTCACCCATCGGGCTGAGATTACCGTGCTCGTCTGCCTGGAAGATCTGGGAGGCAGCTAGAACACGACGAGGGAGGCGTGAAGTACGGTTCTGCGAGACGTTACGAGACAGTGGGGGTGGAAGGGGAGCCAGAGGGGCTTCATAGGGCTGCCCTGCGCGTTGGAAGTCCGCCTTTGCGTCCTCGATAACCCCTGGTAATGAAACATGCCATGAACACAAGGTACATGACGGTGGATATAGCAACTCACTGTCGACGTTCTTCATCCAATCCGTCATCCGATCGTTCTGAGCGTCAGAGCCCATTCGTTCGTTCTGCGCAGTATATCTCGGCCCCGAAATTGGTGAAACTGGAGGCATATCGGTTAGCATATAATGAAGCAATAGAGATCACCAACATGAAGGTGCAGGGACTGGTAACTCACTTGCAGAAGAGCCAGCCTCAGCTGCCATCTCCCATGACTCTTTCCTCATTTCGATGGTATCTGGATTAGGCCTGCTAATATCAAACGAGAATCCACGAGCGGGTGTCGACCTTCCGGAAGTCACTTGGGCGATCGTCGATGACTTGTAGAACTGCATGGTTTTATCTGGTAGGATATAATCAGCAAAGAATTGGATGCATATCCAACGAAACATCATTTACCAATGGACGCCTTGATGCTGTGCTTGAAGATATTCTTCGCTGAGCCCATGGTCGTGCGCGGTGCCCGCGATTGCGGGGTATCATTAACCATGTTCAAGACTAGACCTTTGGTCAGATTCAGCGCAAGCAATACAAGCAAAGACCTTACCATTTCCAAAGGGCGAGCCCAGCGAGAACGACGGCAGCATGGGCGACTGCTTCGCCCTGCTCACATTCTCTCTATCCTCGTTTTTCCTGGCCATCGGCAAACCCGGCGTCGCGGGTATCCTGATCTCCTTCACCGACGCGTTCTTGCTCTGCTTCTCCTCGCCACGCTCCCGCTCGCGCGCCTCCTCCCTCCCCTCCCGCCTCCGCTCCTTCTCCATCTGCCTTGCCTCCCGGTCCCGCCTATGCACCACATCCCGCTCGCGCTCGAGCTCCTGCAGCCTTTCAATCTCCCGCAACCGCTCCTTCTCCCGCTCCCACTCGCGCACACGGTCCTTCGCCGACGTCGAGCTCCGGATGCTGTCGTTCGGGTTCATGTTCGTGTTTGTGCGCAGCTCGCCGAGGATCTTGACCGCCTTCGCGCCGTGCGAGTGCCCCGAGGGCTTCTTCGACAGCGACGCCACATGCGGCTGGCGGGGCTGCGGGAGGTTGCTCAGGTTCATGCCGAATGGGCGGCGCACCTTGCCTGCGTTGCTGCTCGCGAAGGACGCGTCGGGCGTGGCGTTCTCGGAGCGCTGGTGGTGGTGGGGCTTCTTATCGCTGTTCGCCACGTTCGCGAGCATGTTGAACGCCATAATATTCTCCTTGCCGGCCTTTGTGCCGGTATACGGGGAGGGGTTGGGCGAAGCCTTGATGGGGGAGAGGTCCATGGCGCCAGGGCGTTTCCGTGGTGGCGCAACTCTGGATTGGGACTTCGACTTGGCGAGTCCTTGTCTCCTGTTGGTGGAATCATTGAAGACGTCGGGGCTTGCGAGGCCAGGGGGCGACATCATGTTTTCCTTGTCCAGACCCTTCTTGCCCTTCCATGACGACGGCGTCATGTTGAGCAGTTTATCCATGTCTTTCTCGAAGACGATGGATGAGTTATAGCTAGAAGCGCGTTCTATTATAACACATCAGAAACTGTCCCCTGTTTAAAGGAAGAATTTGACGTACTATGCAGGTTCGATGAGGCTTCAGCTCCAGGCGCTTTCCAGAATGAGTCTGCCATGGCTTGCGTGGCGGTACAACGCAAATCAGCATTTGGTGAGATCATTCGCTGAAGGAGCTTCTCCATAGGCTGCGAGAAGGACCATGTTCCAACCCACTTGCCGCGCATCTGATCATCATGAATTTAGCACCAGGAATTCGTGATTGAAAGAACAGAAGGCAACTGACCGTTCGCGACCAGTATCTCTCCAGGTCCTCGTTCGACTCGAACTGCTCACCATCCGTCTCTTCGAATGGCGTCCGCCCAGTAAGAACCTCAAAGAATGTGATGCCCAGCGACCACACGTCGGATTTACGCGTATCATGAGGAAGCCCACGGGCGCGCTCTGGAGCAAGATACTGTGCAAACGCGTCAGAAATAAGTTATTTCAAGGAAACGGTTTCACTACCTCTGGAGTTCCGTAAGAGAGATTACTGTGGAACGCAGTGTCGGACTGTATGTCATACTTCTCTGCAAAACCAAAATCAACAAGGACAGGGACGTTCTTTGTTGAAATCAGAATGTTTGCTGGTCTAATTCGCTCATAAGTACGCTGAATGGAGAAGTAGAATTTCTGGAACGCACTTGATGTCGTTGTGTACAACACCTCGTTTGTGTAGAAATTCGACACCAGACAGGAGATAGCGGAACCATTCCCGCGCCTTGTCTTCGGCAACCTCAACAGGGATTAACGTGGGGAGATAGGTCCTAACATGAAATGCGCTTTTGTTAGCATAATATTCTTGGTTGTCATGTCGGGGCGTGTTCGATGCCGTCATTAACACAGAGCGGGCGCAGAACGGGTTCAGGGGGCGGGGAAGGAAAGGAGAGTCAACTCCAGAGCAGGGGACTCACATGGTGATGATAGCATAGGAGGGGGTGATGATGAACGAATGAAAGGGAATGATAGATGGATGAGGGTCGGATTTGAAGTTCCTGACAATCTTCATTTCGTTCCATCTACAATCCATTGGGTCAGCACCAAGTGAGGGGACATGAAGGATGCCGCTCACAGTGATCTAACACGCGCAGCGGTTGTCGACGTCTTGTTCCTGTGAACCAACTTGACGGCAATCTTCTGGCCGAGGGGACGAACAACGCCATCTGCGCTGACTGCTGGCTTTGCTCTGCACAACCAGACGCTGCCCCAATTGCCAAAGCCAATCTGCCGAGGGTGTCAGCTCCGTCGACCAGCTGCCGTCTGCACGACAGACAAGCGCACCTCTTCGATGAATTCCAAACGTTCTGCGAGGACGGCGTCTGAGAGAGAGAATATGTCGTTGGATTCGTTGGGGAGGGTGTGTATCTGTGTCGCGTCGGTGTCCATGATGAGGGGGCCCCAGCGTCTGCGGCGGATGACGACAGCTCTAGAAGTACAACGCGGGGTGAAGGAAAGGCAGAGGCAGGGACCAGGACTTGAATCATCTTGAACCGTGTCACAACAGTCCATAACAACGCGCCTGGTGAGAAAAAGACGCGTCGCGTATTCTGGGATCATACATGCGGCCCAACATGAGGCAGGTCCAGAAGGGAATCAGCACGCCAGAGGAATTCAGTGCAGTGTCTCTGAGCATGTATGAGGATGCTCGTCGTCGTGGATGAAGAATGCCTCCGCACCACTGCATGCGTTCTGAATATGGGGTCGGGCGCGCTCTGCCGACGATCGAAATCAACGTGATCGCGTCTGATAAACTTGGCAAGTCTGTACGCCAACGGGCCTCCCTTTTACTGCAAAATGCAGACTCCGTTATGATTATTGTGAGGTGTTGCAGGGCCCTGATAAATGTCTTGCGAAATATTTTCAGCGAAACAAACATCATGCCAGTGCCAGGGTGGTATAAATGGGCACCAGCATAGGGGCTTCATCCGACGACGGCGATCAATTTCGATCGTATGTCTGCGCGGTCAATGGCGCAGCATGAATGACGCAGAACTAACTTCAGTTGACGCGCAGAGCTCAGTGTAAGTGCATGTGTATAATAGTCAACACAACCCAAACACATACACAGCCTGAAAATGCACGAATGCTTTAGGATTACAGTCGATAAGTGAGATAATTGAAGGTTTGAGAAATATTTCAAGATGTAAAGATCTCGTGTTTCCCCATGAGCATCTCAAAAAATACGAAGACACCCGCTACATAGTTCAGTACTGGCTTTGAACAACCGTCATATTTGCTCTGCGATTTCGTGGCCGTTCTCAAAGGTCGGGCCGTGACAACACGCATTCAATGGCATTTGCGGCCTGTAGAGCAATGTGATTGACCGTTTGACGGGAATGAAGTCTGGCCTGATATTGTGTCGTGCCGTGGCAGCTACGCATTGGTGGCGGAGGATCTGATTGGGTACTGCATCCGCACGACGTGTCACTAAACTTTGGGGCGCGTTCGATGGGCGCATTTCTTGACTGAAAACCGCATCTTCGCGCTTCTCTTACTTGTGACCAAAAATTATCAGATATTTCAGGAGACGAGGGGGTGACGGGACGGGATGCGCGGTGCCGCAATTTTGTGAAAGGCATGAGAGGAGATGGTGACATCAACGTTCGTCGCCGTGGCCGGTTCTTCCCCGAATTTCTCACGGTCTCGCCCTAATATTTTGGTTGACCGACGGAATGACAGCAGCTCCCACTCCCCACCTCATCCATACTCATCATGTCTCTCCCCCAGCCCGTTCCCCCTTCCTGGAAGGTATGTTGCCATAACCAGCCCGTTGTTCCTGTCTCCAATACTTTGTCTCTAGGACCTTGGAAAGTCCTCCAACGACCTGCTCGGAAAGGACTACAACTTCCACGGCACCTCCCTTGAGGTCAAGACCCAGACTCCCTCCAACGTCGCCTTCAAGGTCGCTGGAAACCGTGACTCCAAGTCTGACCTCATCACTGGAGACATCGAGGGCAAGTGGACTGACAAGGTCCACGGTCTTACCTTGACCCAGACCTGGACCACCTCCAACATCCTCCGCAACCAGATTGAGCTTGACAACCTTATTGCTAAGGGCCTCAAGCTTGATCTTGCCACCTCCCTCTCCCCCAACAAGGGCGCCAAGACTGCTGTCCTCAACTCTGCCTACAAGCAGTCTGGCCTTCACACCCGTGCCTCCCTCGACGTCTTCAAGGTCCGGCCGACAACTCTCTGTTCATACCTGCTCGAAATGCTGACCTTTCCTTGTTTGTCCTGCGCAGGGACCCACCTTCACTGCTGACGCCGTTCTCGGACGCGATGGCTTCCTCGTTGGTGCTGAGGCTGCCTACAACGTCACTGAGGGCAAGATCTCCCGCTACGCCGCTGCCCTCGGCTACAACGCCCCCCAATACGCTGTCACCCTCCACGGCTTGAACAACCTCAAGACCTTCTCCGCCAGCTACTACCACCGCGTCAGCCGCGATGTTGAGGCCGGTGCTAAGGCTGTCTACGATGCCCACGCCACCCACGGCGGTGTTGCCCTCGAGGTTGGCACGAAGACCTACCTTGACAACTCTGCCTTCGTCAAGGCCAAGATCAACAACAGCGGTGTTGTTGCCCTCGGTCAGTAGTTTATGACATCATGCCACGCATCGTATTGATCTTGTATGTCTTTCACCCAGGTTACACCCAGACTCTCCGCCCCGGTGTCAAGGCCTCCTTCGGTCTTGCTCTTGATACCCAAAAGCTCAACGATGCCAACCCCGTTGGACCCGCCCACAAGGTATGCGAATATATTTTTGGTATGATTACTTGATTCTCACTTCTTGTCTTCCTTTCACAGGTTGGTGTCCAATTCGTCTTCGACTCATGAATTGGTCCATTTTGGAGAGTGCGCGTAGTCATACGTTGATTAGTTTCTTAATCATAATGAATTATCACCCTACCCTTTCTTTGTCTCTGCTTTGTTCCTCCTGCTATGTCCGAGGGAGTCTGAATTGGTAGCCCGTGTCCAGAGAATTTCAAAGATGTCAGGCTAATAATAGCACGGAAGAATTGTACAAAGCTACGACGTTGCTCTCTTGCCAATGAGTATGCTGTGGACATGTACCGTCGGCAGCCCACAGGGGAGAACATGCTTTGTGTGGCTTGTGGCTTGCGGTGTTCCTCTGCAACTAATTTTACTCCTGTACGCTGCAACGTATCTTCTTACGTAACCGACACGACTGCAGACGACAAGCAGTATCATTACTTGCACTCTTCACCACATCCACATTCTTTCTATCCATGTCCTCTCCTCCTCTAAAACGTATGCGTCGCGGGACAACACCAACAGTATCAGATCCCAACGGCACAGGACACGCCTCCGGCTCAGGCCAGCAACTGCAGCCACTGTCACTGTCCATCCTCGGCGTCGAGCCGCTCGACGAGTTCATCAAGGAAATCGCGGATTTCGTGCACCACATGATTATGACGCGTCCCGACATCCCGACCGGCAAGGTGGAGGTGGAGGCGAAGGTCGGCGTGCTGCGCGACCGGATGTCGGGACAGAGGTTAGGACTGCCTGTTCTCGTCGAGACAAGTACCTGCGTTTTTTCTTGATATAGTGTGGCCACTGTTGTTGACTGTGCAATTCTATCTGCGTTTTCCTACCTTTCTCTGTCACCTCAACAATGTGCATATTGTGCATGATCGTCTGTGCCGCGTCTTGTGCCTGCGTCTTGGTGCCTTCCCTTGACGGTTAATGAATGTCGACACACGCTACTCTGATACCGCGGTGCAGTACTCGCGCCGAGCGGGACAGATTCGCGGTTTGAGAGCAACATGTCCGCCGTACGCACCACGACCCTTCCTCCGTTTGCGTGCCCCATATAAATTGACATAACCCCCGGCCGCCCAACAGCAACAGCACCAGCACTACAACACGCTCCTGAACAGCCTCAAGACCGAGTCGTCCGCGCCGACGCACACGGGCAGCCCGCTGGACTACAGCCACCTCTACCTCACGGACTCGTTCTACGCCGCCGAGGGCAACGAGCGCGAGAAGGTGCGCGTGACGCGCGACGACAAGACGGGCACCGTGCTCGAGTGCATGCGCAAGATCCGCCTCGGCGACCTGAACGTGTACAGCCCCAAGTCGGAAGCGGACTGGAGGGTTAGCGTGAATCTTGAAGTGCCTGGTGAGTGCTCTGCTTTTTGTGTCCAAGTGTGTGTCTCTCCGTTCGACATGCGTGCTGAATCTCTGCTTTATTCAGTACAACACCCTATCGGTTCTGCGTCACATAAGAGGCGGAAAGACAGGCTTTGTTATTCACATGAGGAATTCAAGATTGACCTGACGCAAGTGACATCTACCACAACACCCAACGCCCCAGTAAGATATTTATCCACTTTTCAATGGCGACGCCAAATTCTTTGGCCTAGTGCTGACCTTTATCTCAATAGGCACAAATACTGCACGAGCTAGAGATTGAAATTGCGCGGTCTGACTTCCTGCTTGCGACAGCGCTCAAAAGAGACGATCCTAACGTATCCGAACACGAAAGAAGTGCGTTTGATGAACTCATTCGCGCCTTTGTCAACAACGCGAGGATATTGGTGCGAAATGCGGGCGGCGGTTGGCAGTAGATGACGCCTTGTATTTATTATCACGACAAAAGCATAGAATCTTGTGCAACTGGTTTTGCGATTTTTATTAATGGGTAACGGATCACCGGTATCGGTCAGGTAGTGATACAAATTAACGAGGTCTTAGGTACGAGAGACAGCATTGAGCCATGTAATCCATAGCAAAGCGAGCGTGCAGATAAATGTGCAATAAAATAAGAGGAACGAAAGCCAGAAACATACCCTTGACTTGAAGCACATAAAGAGAATAAGCAATGGAGCAAAGGAATTGAATATACTGTGGATCCTGAGGGGCTTAAAGATCAACAACCTCAACCATATCTCCGTCTTCCAGATCCATATCCCCAATCTCAGTCTCGTTGTTCATCTTGTCGCCGTCGATGCACAAGCGAGGGTCTTTCTCAGCTGCCTGCGCAGCCTTGGTCTTCCTGCCCCCTTTCTTCTTCGCTGCTGCTGCAGGCTCCGCCTGAGCAAAGACGCCAGGGTATTGCTCCGCAATCCCAAGCTTCTTCAAAAAGGCCCGGAGAATAGCGCCACACTTTGTCGTAGAGCGCACAGTAAGGGCTATGTCCTTGTTTCCGGCAGAACGCAGCACAAGTTTGAATGTTTCGCCCTCTGCTTCCGATTCTGCGTCGGATTCCTGCGTCTCAGGAGGCGGCGTTGCAGCATTTGTGGTCGGGACGTTTGATGATGGCCCAGGATTCGTGGGCCCCTGCGCCGCAGGTGGGTGTTGTTGGATGTATTCGTAGGTAGTCTTGTCGTATCCGTCTGCAAGTACGAATCATGAGCGGTGTAGCAGACTATGGGAGATGTAAGGATACGTACCCAGCTGTGCAGTGTCGCCCCAGATATGGAGTGTATGCGGCGTAACAGAGGAGAAAAATCGTTTCCCTTGGTATGTCATGATAAGATTGGCACTTCGTATGCAGGCATCCTCTGCTGTTGCCTCGAAGAGTTCTAGGAAATTGTCGTTCTGGGGACCATAAACATGGGTCAGCATTTCAAGGGGTGGTATGATTACAAGTGAGGGGCGCACCCTATCAAGTTTGTACTGCCAATCTGCGGCCTTTCCATTTGGGTCCAGAGGGTGCGGGTGCCATTTGACGCTGACAGTGATATGGTCCTCAGACGCGTCGACGGGAGCCTGGCTGCTAGCGCGTGCAGCATTCTGCTTTGCTTCTTGCGCTATTATCTTCAAGTCAGAGTGCAATATGAAAGTATCTGTTGATTCGTCGGGATCCAGATAGGTTGGCGAATGTGCGCGCGCCGGTGCCTGAAGGGCTCTCCTGAAGGACTGATGAGAGGTGCTCGTGATTGCGCGCATATATACGGCTTACCGAACGACATCCCGTGCCCTTTCTATCTGGTGCTCTGGAAGTTGGGGAGGAGGTGTGATAGACCGTGAACGACTGCGGGGTCTCCGCTTTCGCTTCCCATTGGGCGTTGTGGACCCCTCAATTATCATCACTTCGTCGTCGTCGTCATTGTCGGACTTGTCAGATAGGGCTTGAGAAAGCATGCTAGGCATTCGATCAGTCGCGAGCTTATCAGTGAGATACGGGGCGCATACCGAGAGACCTCGCGACTTCGTTCTAATAATGGCAATTGGTGAGTTTCCCTCTTTCGCTTATGTTTGGGCTTGACTGGTGAACGTCGCTCATCCTCATCTTCATCAGAGGGGGAAGCCTTTTCGGGCTTGGATACTTCTATAGTTATTAGATAAATGAAATGGTTCTATACCGTCAAAGGTTTAGAGATATGACCTTTGCTCATCTCTTCCAACTTCTGCCATGTCTTTGCCGTGCGCGTGCGATTTCGCATGAACATCTCGTCTGTGTCATTGACCTCGATTACATGACGCGTTCCATCCTCGGATACGATCTGGATTCCTGTCGACGTAAGAACGGAAGAGGAGCCGGGCGCAGAGGATCCATTGTTGGATTGTTTGACAACGGGTCTGGGGCGTGGACGCGGTCGTGGGCGAGATGGTTCAGCCATTTCACGCGGCTCGGAGCAGGAGTTTATGCGTGGGAAATTTGCGAGCCGCGGAAGGTCATTTGCATCTCATGTGACCTTCACGTGCAAAGTAGCACGTGTGGATTACGTACGAGGCTCTGGGGAGGCCTGTGGCGACTGGTGAAGCTTATGATTTAGACGCTATGTCTTCTCCTCCTCCACCGGTTTTTATCAAGCGAAACAAATCAAAACCTTCCCAGAGAACACGCGAACCATCTCCTTCCAATGGTGACTCCACTGGAGAGGCGGCAGAGAGTTCACCAAGCACGTTAGCTTCTAAGTTGAAAAATAAGGTCAAGCGAGCAAAGCCCAAGTCGCGATTGAGCTTTGGCGCCGACGAGGAGGAGGTGTGTAATCACAATATCTGCACTAGTATGCTCTGACATTCTACGATAGGAAGGTGATACTGAACTCTTCAAGGTCAAAAGGTCCAATTTGAGTCGCAAAGTGACGTTGGGGAACCATCCAGCGTGAGTGCATTTGTGCTACGTCCCTGCCCAAGCATGTAACATAATGAACAGAATTGCCATCCCCTCTCTAGATCAAGCGACTATATCCCCCGAAACTCCAAAATATGACGCTGCCTACCTCAAAGAACTTAAAGCTAGTACACCTTCTGCACGCCCTCCTGCACCGTCAAATGTTTTGGATTCCGACATTCCAGTCGACCTTGGTGACACAGTAATTTCAGGCATGGGTATGGACATAGGTATGTCGTCTATCTTTCCAATCTCTTGTGTTACTAACCCCATACAGACGAGGCTGCTTTTATTCCATCCGAATCCTCCATCAAGACCGCAAAGGAACGGCGGGAACGACTTCGTAAAACTCAAGCGTCAGGAGAAGATGACTTTATTTCGTTGTCAGTGACCAGGCGAGAAGATGCGCCGCAGGGTCCCCATCCTGAAAGTCGGCTCATGCGCGAGGAAGACGAGCTTGGAGAAGGAGACGATGGTATGTAGTGATCTTGCAACGAATGATCAATTCTGATTCCTTTACTCCAGAATTTGCTGAATACACCAGCGCTCAAGAAAGGATTGCCTTGGGGAAGAAATCACGCAAAGTTGAAGCTTCCCAAAAGAGAGACGCCATGAAGGAGATGATCGCTGATGCGTATGTGTTACCCCAATGCGCTTTTGTATAGTACTAACAATCGATTCAGGGAAGACGAGGATGAAGAAACGGCCGAGTGGGAACAAGAACAGCTACGTCGTGGTGGTCATCGTACTCCGGAACCATCCTCAACACCAAAAGTTAAGCAAGTCTACAAGGCTGCCCCCAGTGCGTCTATCCGACTTCTCTCAGCATAGCGCTTTATGTTGACTCTATGATTGTTGCCAGTCCCCCCTGCAACGCAAGTGCCAACATTGAGCCCGGCCATAAATCGCCTATCCGAGCAACTTTCACGACTCACAACTTCGCATGCTCAGAATTCCAGTACACTTTCCTCGCTCGCACAAGAACGCCTGGAGGTGGATAACAGAGAAAAAGAGATGAGGGATATAGTAGAAAACGCTGAGGAGAAACGGGCTTGGTTTGGTGATTTCAGAGAATGGACAGAGAGCGTCGCTGGTTTCCTTGATGAAAAGGTACGTTTTATCTCGCATTCTGACTTCATCGTACTCATTCTCCATTGCAGTATCCTCTGCTTGAGAAACTGGAGGAAGAGCAGCTGTCGCTTCTCGGGGAAAGAAGGGATATGGTGGTCAAGCGGCGTGGTCAGGATGATGAAGATGACTTGAGCATGTTCCTAGGATTGCAGACTACTGCTGCATCTGACGACTCCGAGCCAAAGCTTGATGAATTTGGTCGCTCCATACCCATAGACCCAGCAGCTGAGCGACGTGAACGTCGTCTCGAGAGATTGAATAGACGCAGGACAAGATCAACTCGTCAAACTGCGGTGGTGGCGGAGGAGGAAGGTTACTCGACGGACTCTTCACTGGCCCCCGCGGATCTTTCAGCATATGGAGAAGCTCTCCAATCTATCGTAACAAGCTCAAAGGAAGTTCTAGCTGATGTCAAGGCGGTGGAATTCCGAGACCCCGCCAAAGGACGCTGGGCTGTATGGCGCGAAAAGTACGCAGATAGCTATGTTGGTGCATGGGGTGGTTTAGGAGTTGTCAGTGTCTGGGAGTTTTGGGTGCGCCTCGAATGTGTTAATTGGGATTGTATCGAGGTGAGTATTAACTCAACTAGCCCCGTACAGGCACGCTAATACGTGCGTCTAGAACCCCCGCAGTCTTCACAGCTTCAAGTGGTATCAAGGTCTCTACGAGTATTCGCGGCCAGGTAAAGAGGGCACTGCTGAGGAAAGAAGTCTCGGACCCGACGGAGACCTGGTGGCCTCCATGGTGTCCACAGCAATAATCCCATTGATATGTAAACAGATCGAAGGCGGTGCACTGGACGTTTATTCGCGCAAAAATGTGGCCCGAATGATCGACCTTGCAGAGGAAGTTGAGGCCAGTGTCGGTGAAGATAATGCGAAGTACCAGGTCGGCTCATGATTTTCATAATTCATGTCAAGTATGCTCATGGTCAACCTGCAGAACTTATTGAAATCGGTTCTATCCCTTTTCCAGACGGCTATCGCTTCGACAGAGACGTCCATCAACATGCACCTCAATGGTGATCGCCCTTTGCCCGCATTCGATCCAGAAGCCATACCGGCACGAACCAGGTATCTGAACCGCCGCGTGAAGTTGCTCAAGAATCTTCTGCGTTGGCGCAAATATGCAGGAGGGCGCTTGGGACTTAATGCCCTCGTCAGCCGGCTTGTGGAAGGTTGTATTGTACCCGTCGCCGAGACCGGATGGGATGTTGGAGGCGCAGAGATTTCGCGAACGGTGAGCGACAATTTTCGCGGATCTTATTTGCTTCCATCGCGCTCGCGAATTTACTCAACGTACCTTTTCGTAGGTGGCAAAACTCCTCCCAGAAGAGTTAGTTCCAGGGGCTTTGAGATCTATCCAGCAATCATAAATGACGAGCATATACCATTCGGAATCCACGTCGTTCTTTCCAGCGAAGGGCTAGTGGTTCAGCCGCGAAATGTCGGATGCGAGCGCGCGTTGCATTGTTGATGGCGTCAGTGGTCTTTTACACTGATGCCTCTCAGAAGCGTCTCGAAGATCAATATATTGAAGCTTAAATGACCCTCATAGGTGTACCCCTCAACGGGGTTGTGCATTCCCTGTGAGTGGTTCGTTCGGTTGTCTGACATCTCTATACACCATGTCCTCCTCGTCCATGTTCTGTGGGCGTCGATTTTCAATACAAAGTCTATTTTGATCATATTCCCACGGTCCAAAATTCTTTCCGTGCCGAACGACAAGGCCCCCATGACCTTGGCACGGCTCAGAGTTGTCTTCAATCGTTGGTGATTACTTTTTTTTTGTTCATCGTCTTACTCACTTCTAGGTATGAAATGTGGGGAACGTCTCGAGAAGTGGCATCGCAGAGCGTGTACACAGCGACTCGGCGATTGCCCGACGAATGCCGTAGGGGCAACAAACATGCAAAAGAATTGGACACAGTCGACGCCCGGCTCAACAATAGATTCTGGAATAATCATCATCGTTCATTATCTAACTCACACTGCGCACTCTGTGCCTCAGCTGACTTCGGCTTCCAGGGGCGCTTCCGCACTGCACATTGTGCTGCTGAAGCTTGGTGCGAGAATCATTTTCCCCTTTTATGGGTCCGTTACTCACGTCATGCTCATTAGTTAGTATCTCCATTGGGCCGCCTTGATGTCAGATCGCGTCGACCGAAGTGCTCCATTTAAGAGAATTGCACATACCCCACATACGTTTTGCTGCTTCTTGGAATCCCCCCCACTTCCGCTCCTCGACTATCGCCCTCGCCGCCATGCCCTCCTTCGACGAGGCTAATTCTGAAGTGTATGCTCGACGTCGCAATGTATCTTCGTCAAAAGAATATATCAAGGAGATCGAGCATGCTATCGAGCAGGAGGTAGAACACGAAACTTTATACCCCAATAAATGGGCGCGTTATCGGTAGGCTATACTACCCCACATTGAAAAGAACTACGCTGATTTCTTGTCGCCACTCTAGCGAATATTTGCGAGAACCCTTTGCCGAGTTTTTGGGCGTCATGATAATCATTATCTTTGGTAATGGTGTCGATGCCCAAGTTGTCCTTGGTGGTAACAAGGCAGTGGCTGCCAGCGAGAAAGGAGTGAGTCTACTGCTCGAGATCTTGTCGCGCGTTGCCTCTAATGCTATCTGCAGCAATACTTCTCGATCAACATCGGTTGGGCAGTGGGAACTGCCATGGGTGTTTGGGCATCTGGTGGAATTTCTGGTGGACACCTGAACCCTGCAGTGACTCTGTCGTTGGCTACCTTTAGAGGATTCCCTTGGAAGAAAGTTCCTGTATGTTTTCAACCTTCCTTTACATTCTCAGTATCGCTCACAGAGTGCTCTAGATCTACATCATATCCCAATTTTTTGGAGCTCTCGTTGGAGCTGCTATCATCTATGCCAACTATTTCCATGCAATCGACCTTGTGGAAGGCCATGGCGTCCGTACACTTGCCACGGCCGGCATCTTCTCTACATATGCAGTGAGTCTCTCGTTCTGTCAGCGTAGTTGTCCAAAATTAACGCCTGCAAATATAGGCGGATTACATGACGCCCGTGTCGTGCTTCTTCTCGGAATTCTTAGGAGCTGCGATGCTCCTAATCGGCGTCCTGGCCATTAACGACAAGGAAAACTCCCCTCCTCCATCAGGCCTTGCCCCTCTTGTTCTGTTCCTCCTCATCCTTGGTATTGGCGCATCACTCGGCATGCAGACTGGTAAGCTTTTCCTAGGCGTTCTAATATCCTCGATAATTAAAGAGCATTCCACCTCAAGGTTATGCTATCAATCCTGCGCGTGATTTCGGACCACGCGTCCTGACTGCGATGGTTGGCTATGGGAAAGAGGTTTTCACTTTCAGAAAGTGCGTAACATGCTTCATGTATTGTAATCGCTGCTAATAAACTACCTTAGTCATTATTGGATCTGGTGCCCTATCATGGGACCTATTCTCGGTGCTCTCTTTGCTACGTTTGTCTACGATACCATGCTCTACCGAGGAGGAGACAGTATCATCAACAGACCGTAAGTTGTGCCGTACAGCGTACATTTGTAACGCTTGACTAATGCCACCTCTCCGGACAGAGATGCTGCTGCCCGCCGCCGCCACGAACACGCTAGAGCACAGTCAAAACCTCACATGCCCGCTGGCATCGACACTCCAATCAGCTCCGTTTAGCCACCTCAGTGCTATGTATGCCTTCTCCACAACTTTCATATGCTGCTGTTGTACTGTCTTTGCTATCTTCTTATGATGTCAGTGCTATACAAAACTATCCTTCTGTCGGGACTACATTGTCTATACACTATTTATGCAGTACTAATAGTCGCATCACGCGCAAGAGCGCCAAACACACATTGTACTAGTAGCCATCATTCACCCAAAATATCCGTACTCTTTCGCCGTTCATCAGGCACGAGTGCACTGTTAGACTATTACGTTCCATCAAATTCGAAGGACTGTCTTGGACTGTCGTTGTGGCAGATGATCATCCCTTCAGCATGCAAGGTAAAAATATTCCCAGAGGCGTTCAGACGAGTCAGCCGTCAGCGAGCTCGTCTGACTTCTGTTCATTTGTTGGGTGTGTAATCCGCGCGATCATTCTTCCATCTTCCGAAATGCGGACGCATTCGCTTCGAAATTCCAGAATTCTTCACGGAAGTCCTTCCAGGTCTCGGTCACCTATATTCTTCTCTGACTATCTAATGATATCACATACGCAGCAGCTAGAAATACGCTCGAATAGAAGCTCGTCAGCGCACATCTACGGCTCACTATCTCCGCGATTCTCGTTGTAAACCCATGTGCAACGCGGCGCGTCCGCTCAGATTCATAAGTATTTTCTCAGTCTTTGTATGCCAGCAGTGTCTTATGATATTCCTTCTTGCGTCGTTGCCTCAGTTTGTAAGCAGCCCAGCGAATGCCGCAAAGCTGTGGTCCGAAGACGCGGCTAGACGCGGCCTGGAAAACTGGCGGAGATCTCTGGAATGCAGAACTTTCGCAACTCGCCCTCACAACTGCCGAATATGGCAACTCCCAATTTCAAACAAGTGTGATCGCGGACCCTGAGCCTGCCCTGAGCTGCCATGTTCCATGATCGTAGCCTAGAGCCTATTTTGTCGGTTAAAACGCGAATGATGCGGCAAGGAACGGCAGCGTGCAGGGCGAAAGTATTACACGGGTGATGTGCATTATGGGCTCTTGTGGGCCCCCGGACTTGTGCAAACCGAGCGCCGACAGAGGCCGAAGTTGTCCGGACCACCCACCCGAATAGGCGCCCGTCATTAAGAAAGCGAATGTCTGGAGGTGCAAACTTTGCACCCAAAATCATCTTTGAGTATTATGGGCTGAAGCGTTTAGCTCTCCGATAACCCGTAGTGTCCACGTTATCGTTATGTTATGATATTGCAACAGAGTCAATGAAATGAATGCACCTTCGCTGCAACGCAGAAGAAATGTTTGATCCACACAGCTACTGATTGCTACGTCGAACTGAATACCGCAGGCGGAATACATTACTTAATGCTTCATCCATCGAAGCCGCAGCTCTCTTGAGGTACTTTGAGCACAGTTTTTCTGACCCAGCGGGTTGCCAACTTCAAGAACGTACCGGCTGCGGACAAATGCGCTTCGTTATTCGCTTTCGTTGTGAGCAAGGGGCAGTTGTCTTTGCAACCTTTCTTTCCTTCTGCTTCTGCTATAGGGAAAAAGAATGATGGTTTTTTAACCTTGCTTCTGTGATGCGAAGCAGGAGCAGAAGGCACAATAGCTATGTACTATGCAAATCTGCAAGTCAAATACAGATATGTATCCTTTGATTTCCGAATGGACGTTCACATGCTCACAAGGTTTCCTGTACTTTACTGACCTTTATTACACTATATTTGCACTAAGTTGCCTGCTGCTTGAAGGCAACAATATGAGCGGTGCGGGTCACATAGCGCCTCCGCAACAGTGCCATAAGAATTTGCCCAACTTGGAGTGATCTATCTGGGTCTTCCCGCTGCTTGAAATATAAGATGAAGGGAGCGTTTGGAAGTATAAAAGAGTCGCCCCTACGCTGCGCGGGCCACGGCACCCACCCGTTAGGGCAAACGCTAAAGCAGAGGCGGATGACGTAATCAACACCCTTGGACGACAACCCAGAGTGCGTTCGTGCGGCAACCGCTTTTTCCACTAACTCAGTGTTCGTATCGTTCGAAAATGAATCCTTCCTATATCAGTGGCGATGTACGAGACCCTTCCTTTCAATACAATGCCGATTCTCGATTCTCATGAACCAAACGCGCAAGTAGGAACTGGCTACGCTCATGAAGGACGAGTCCAAGGAACCTAAGCGCGATTTCGTGGTGATTGATGTCCGCGATGACGATTATGCTGGAGGGAACATCAAAGCCAGCATAAACTACCCCTCTCAGGAGTTCTTGATGAACGTCGATAGCTTGGTGAAGCAAACGAAGGAGGTTCCGTTGGTGATCTTCCACTGTTCCCTATCCCAAGTTCGGTACGTACCGGTGTCACAATCAGGTAATGAACCATCTTGTTAAAGAATTATTGCAGAGGACCCAAGGCTGCAAGGGTTCGTTTGAAATTTTGTGTCGACATTGAAACAATGATAACAGGAATATATTGCAGATATATTCAGAGACGCGTAAAAACGTCCTGGATGGAACCGCCGGTCCCCAGGAAGTCGTCATCCTCAGGGATGGGTTTTCGCAGTTTCAAGTCAAGTACAAGGTGCGCTGGCATGTCGTGTCATACTACCTGCAATCTCCTGATACCGGTGATCTTTGCAGGACGACCCGAAGTTGGTAGAGAACTGGGATAAAGACGTTTGGGGGCAGGAGTGGAGCTGAGGAGTTCAGCCTATAGGAATCGTCGTGGGTTGTCTCGTACCCATTTCGCTTTAGAACCTAGAGAGCGCCGCTTGTCTCCTTGTCTTGGCCTGCACTGCTATTTTCTCCGCGGGCGCGTTTATTCGAGTTGGCTTCCATGATTTGTCTGACCTGTTCACGTTCGTCCGCAAACTTTTTCTGACACATGTGCCTATGGCATTTTGAGATTTAATATCGGGAAGGATTATTTTAGACACGGACCATGAAGCTGACGACAGGACTATGAAAGTTCCAATCGCCCAGTTCGCCGCAATCAATGGATCTAAGTCAGACGTTCAGGTTTGAGTTGAAATACGCAGAAATTCAACAGTCACGCACTTGACGATATACCACGTATAAAGCCCATCCCTGCACCTCCGGCTATCCCGCTCAAGAACGCGTTCCTTGCGCATGGCACGTCCAGAATATGTTTCACTCGCTGTAATTTGTGAATTGACTTGAGTTAGCGTCAGAGTCGGCGAACATCTGACACATACCTGTGATACGTCCACGACGTGATTGCCTGTGGGTTCCGGTAATTTGGAAGGCAAAACTTCTGGGGTAGGTTGACTGTCCCTGTTCTCTGTTGACATGAATATTCGTAGGACAGTCACACCCACATTCGACGCTGTAGTCCATTGTCGGGCCGTTCTGACGCGAAAGCGAGCCACGTGATATGTTATCTAATTAGACGAACGCGTCAAGACCATACGCGTCATGTACGCGTCGCGAGTTCGTGCTTATGATAATCGACATTGTATCAAGAGCAACATTAAACAACCATACAAGCTTCTAGACGCCAAACAGTACTCCGACTCCGATTAGTTTACGCCTATAGCACCTCCTTGAGCACCAGCACTGGAGGATGACCCCGAATCTGATCCGGAACTTGAATCCGAGTTGGAGCTCGAAGTTGAGCCTGAGGACTCGCGCGCGTCGTCTCGCGTCCCATCAGGGATGTCCTCGTTCTCGTCCTCATCACTGTCATCCGAGTCGGTGCCACCAGGACTAGCTTCTGGGCTTCGCAGCATAAAATCCTTCAAGTTTAAGAAAGGTAAGAATTCATTATCTGGGTCCGCTCAACGGATCATTAAACGGGAATCTTGCCATAATATCCGACAAGGCCACTTCAATAATGTCGAGGAGGTCCTCGTCGCTTAAGTGCCCATATTTTGCGAAGCCCACTTCTTCTAAAGCCTCATCCATAGCGCGGTCTTGACCATCGTAGTCACCTTGAAGCGACTCGTTCGATAAACGCAATAGGGCTCTCCAATTTCTTGCAAATGCGTCGTGCCGCCTGCATATGTCGAGGGCGCAGTAAGCAGGGGAACACAGACACCACGGAAAACGCGTACTGAGTTAGTCTGTCACGCAAGGTGTCTGCAGCGGCCAATTTCCTCATCTCGAACTGCTGGTGCCCTTCAGCGTCGGACATCGTACTGGTAGAAGGCGCGATTGGGGGGGAGAAATGGAAGGGCGTTCTTCAGTGGCCGGCCCAGGCTCATTTATTGGAGCCATAAACATCAACCCTATTTAAGTGATTGACGACAATGGCCGAGTTGACAACGTAGTAAACGGTGCCTCATGAGAACGTGCTTGACATTGACATATAAGCCCAGGGCACTGACTCGCATATTGTCGTCGTTTCAGTACTGGCTGGTACTGCAAAGGAGAAAACACGGCCCACCACATCCGCAAACCAGCACATTGGCATTGCTTAGACTGCTCCAACGACTGATTATCTACGATTATCCAGCCCGTTATCGGAAGCCTCCGAGGTCATAAGTAATAGGTGACGCACACTGGAAACGCGTGAGACAGTGCAAGGAGTCTATTGAGAGGTCTATCATGGTGTACCCCGCCATCGGATTAGCAGCATCCTATCTCGATGGAGGCTAATTTACCTAAAAAGTCAAGTTCTTCCTTTTCGGGAACAAGCACAAACCACCCCAAATGTGACAACCAAGCGAGGAGGGTCATTTTCAGCCCGCGAATATTAAAGATGATATTAGATTCAGGAGATCTATGTCTATTAGACTATATGTGCCCTTGTATTCCCCGTGAGTTCATTTCCGTTTTGCGAAAACGTGGATGTGTGCCAGGCCTGGCACGCTTTGCAGTCGCTAATTTCGGACGCAGTCAGTCTGCCGCTGGGACCGAATTACAGAGGTGAACTTACCGGAGGATTGACGAACCACGCAGTTTCCCACTCGTCCTCCACCCAGACAGTCTTTACGTACTCGTGGACGGGAGTGGCTGCTTTCTGTAGAAGAGCTACTTCTTCCGCGGTAGGTGGGCTAGATCTGATCAAAGTCTCTGGCGTTACCCCCCATTCTGAGAGGGCACCCAAGCATGAGGCAATATCTTCCGGCATTTCTGGCGGGCCCTCCACGCCAGTGAAGCCACACAAGCCGTCCTGCCCAACTCGAGCCTCGATAGACCCCGCGACGAGAAGCGGGTGGTAAATCGGTAGCTTGGTCCAGATAAGAGAGTGCTCTATTTCTGGAGGAACTAGGTAATTGAAGGGGGGAAATGTCAGCACGGTGATTGAATAGGGGTACGACGGTGATTTACCAGAGTAGGGCCAATCATTTTGGATTAGGCTGATGTATTTCGACGGCGTCTTGATAGAAAAATACGGGGGATCTAGGTGGGGCTCGATACCCGCTTCAGTACTGGGCGTCGCACATTGTTCTCCGGAGATAAAGCGCGAAAAGTCCAAAGACGACTTCAACAAGGACATCGTGTCGAGTTGTCCCCATCTTAGACGATGGTTCACCAAATAGCTCACTGTCGCAGATCAGCCAAGAGTTGCAGGACGCGACGGATAGCATATCCCATTCCTCACCCATGGACCCGTATTGTGCCTTGATTCCCTCTGCCCATTCGTCATATCGCTTCTGCAAAGCGCGGTCGCGTTTCAGCGTACCAAGATCCCTGTAGAAGATTGTTAGTGGCAGAAAAGTAACGAAAGTGGAATGTCTGCTGACCCAGAGTTGACGAATATCTTCAATTGCTCCCAAGTAAACTTCGCAGGATAGTGGACCATGAGTTCATCTTTTGTTGGCGGTCCAGTACGTAGTGGCACGCTCTCTTTGGTCAGAGGTTGGCCCATATTGGAATTGAGACAATTTGCAGCCACTGAAGAGGGGATGGAGGGCAAAGCCTGAAGGTGGTACGTGTTCGGAATTGCTGAGCCGGCTAAAACTGAGCTTACACGTCTTCACAGCCCTTCATTTCCCTGCATCGCCATGATCAGTGATCATGTTCACGGATAGCGGTGAGTTTGCTTCCCGATGTCCAGGACATTGTCAGGAGCAACCTGTAAAAATAAAATAAAAACTATGAACGACATCAACGTATCAACAGTCATCAGGAAATCTCAATTCAATCCAAGGTCATTTTGTTCCTTGATGATGACGACATGAATTCAGAAGGACACAGATGTCACTGATAAACACACTTGCATCTTGACTACCACCTCACGAACGAGGCCAATCGCTATTGCGCCACTGCGAGATTCCTCCCATTGGCGGAACCAACGCTACTGCAGCCGGGATGCAAGACAGAAGAAACCAGCCTTCTTCGCGTACCAATGAGCCGAGCTCGCGAGCGCGAGGCAGAGGTCGAGGTGGTCCAAATCGGAGAGGCACAACATCAGGACCTTCCAGAGGAACGCCAGGGCCGAGAACGCAGCAAATAAGCTCCTTTCCTGGGCTGCAGAATGCTAGGTCACCCGTTGCTACACCGCAAGCCTCGATCTACGAAGCATCGAGGAGGCGGATGAACCTTATGGCCTCTGTTAGTCGGAGTAGTGGCCTGGAAAAGGACGGTGATGAGTACGTGCTTTATCATTATCGAGTACCGCCCCGATCTTACCGCTTTGATTCCTCAGCTTGAAGAACCCTAACATCCAGGAAGAATACCGGAGCTTCATTCAGGGAAAGGTGCTGATAGCGCCCGCTGTCTCGTAGATGGCGGTCATTCAACTCTACGCATTTGTCAATACAGGTCGGCAAGATACTGCAAGATCGTTCACGAAGTACATCCGAAAGCGAAGTAGAGAAGGGCCACCGGATTGAGGCCCAACAAAATGTCCTTATTCTATTCAGTAAGATGCATAGTACCACCTTCGAAGCTACGTCTAGTGACACTTTTATAGGGAAGCTGCGGGAAGGCGTAGCTTCAACTAATCGAAGAGACCGCTTTGCCTTGGAAGGTCAGATATTACACTGCAAGACTTATCATCGTCGCCAACTTATTCTCTGAGCTCTTACTAGTGTACGAGACGTCACTTTACCTGTCCGTCCTCTTCGAATCGCCGGCACAGACAGTCTCCATCCTTCCACATCTCTTCCTTTCGAGATCATCGGAGAAGGTTGACGAGCCTACCTTCACTTCTGGTTCTCCGTCGATATGCGCTGCTCTATGTGCGCTATTTCACCAGCTGGTCGCATATTATCCATCGCAAGGGCCGTACATGCAGCAACTGCAGGCATTGTCGAAAATTATCCTCACGGACTCTGCACTATCACAGTGGCTGCAGGGTCTCACTAGAAGTTTGCGTACTAGGAACTATGCGCGGTTCTCTCGTCTGTCCGATTGCTCTGCAGTCAACGATGTCCTGGATGCACCCATTGGAGCATCTGAATACGATCTGGGCTTGCAAGCAACACTAGTCCTTATGAACACGTTAAGAAGGAAAGTCTCCGAAAGCGCATGGACTATCATTCGCGCAGCATATCGAGAGCTTTCCACGGATGACGGATCTGCTGAGACTAGGGGATGGCTGGAACATTCGTTGTGCCTGGCATCTTTAGAGAAATCAAATAGTAGCCATGACCTGTCTGTCAACAGATGGCTTGAATCTCGGGAATCCATGGGACACGTACGACGGAAAGAGGATGTCAATGGGAGATGGCTCATCTGCAAGGTCCGGTAAATTCTTGTACACTTCTGCTTGCTATCGAGATTGCTTTGGTATATTAGGAAATGATGAATGGAAAGCAGTATGGATATACACATAAAAATATAGGAATGATCCTGCACCGTGAAATCAAGACTTGATACCGACTTTGCTGAATAGATCTGCAAGGGCATCCGCAGCTTTGCTTGCTGCCGAAGGCTCCTTGTCTGCAGCCACGGTCTCCTTGATTTCTTCGTCCTTCTCTTCCGCCTCTTTCTCATCCTCTTCTTCCTCATCCTCTTCTTCGTCCTCGTCAGTGGCAATGAGTTTGCCACCCCGTTGCTTGAGGCTCAGGCCAAGAGTCTCAATAGTCTCGTCATCCTCGTCGACCTCATTCCACTGGAGCTCAAGCTTCATCACTGATTGGAGTCCCTGGGAGATGGCACCTGCTAGAACGGTAAACGTTGAACTCTCGAGGTTGTTGTTCTGAAGCTGGAGGGTGTGCAGTTTAGGATTGGATCCGGTTGCCAAAGCCTCGATCAGTGCGGGGACCTCGCCCTCAGCGGAAAGCACACAGTCAGAAAGGTTGAGTGTATGCAGTTGCGGCCATGACGCAAGGGCGTCGGTCCACGCAGCGACACCTGAGAGTTCGCCGTCGACGGTAAAGGTGTTGTCCTGAAGATCGATATGCTGAATGTTTGGGTTCTTGGCGAGGCCCTCTGCGAGTCGAGTGATGCCCTCCATCCGGATGCCGTTCTGCACCATACGGACCTCCTCCAGCGTGCCGTGCTCTGCAAACGCATCTGCCCATGCCCCGGCCGATCCGTTCTCAAGACGATTACGGCCACATATGACAACGCGTAGGTTGGATTTCTTGCCTTCAGCCTTGCTGAGCTTGGCCGACTCGTGGAGAGCACTGGCGATGACCGTACCACCAGCAGGACCAAGACCGTTGTTATTCAGGCGAAGGATCTGGAAGCTGCGATTGTGGGTGAGGAAGGGAACCATAGGGTCCACCGATCGTCCTCCAAAGGCATTGTCACTGAGGTTGATCTCTACGAGAGAAGTCTTGTCCTTCAACGCGTCGCAGATCGCGGAAAGTGCTTGAGGGATTTCAGAGATCAGACGACCAGTGAAAATGTCTGCGAAATCAGCGACCTGTTGTGTACGATCAGTATTCCAGTGAGCTTGAAAATGCCATAAATGCAGTTACCTTGATGGAAGTGGCTTTGGACAGGAATTCTGCAAGAGCTTCTGACGCCTCGATACCAATCGTGTTGCCTCCAAAATGGACCTCCTCGATAACTACAGGGTCGAGGTCCTTGAGATAAGGCTCGATGTCGGCACGCGTATTGAGCTTGAGGCCTTTGCCGTGAAGAGAAAGAATCTTGGATGAAGAAGATGTGGTCATGGTGAGGGTAATGGGGTATCGGGTATGAACGAAAGGAGAGATGCTGAACCACCTCTTTATCAAATTTCGGCTCCGGGCCCATCACGATCATGTGACACAGATGTGGGCGCTTAAATGAGGGCCGTAGCCTCTAGTTGGCCCTGTAATACTAACACATGTAGGAAGCATGATGATGAAATTACGACAGTATAGAAATACAAAGACGACAGAGGCTATAGCTACAGGTTAAGATAAGGTACAAAGGTGCAGAAGAAGAGATAAATATGTAGGCATATTCAATGAGAGTCTGAGACTGATTATGAGTGGACACGTCCTGAAGAGTAAGATAGATTGCTGTGAGGGTTTTCGTAGCGATTTGGTCCATGTGATCCCCTTTTCGCGCGTCGGCTTGGTACTTCTCTGATTGGTGGCTTCAGATCCAGGACTTGTTCTGGTGCCCTGGTCCTCTTGACATGGATGTGAGCCAGCCGCGGAAGCGCCTGGTACAGAGCCTGAACCATTCTTGGGTCGTACCAACCATGCGAGACGGAGATCAATCGTAATGTTCGTGGCAATGCGTATACGTAGAAAAAAGACTTGATGCTGGGGAACGCGCGGTGCGAGCGGCGGAGGTCGGTAAGATGCAATGTCGTCAACGACGGCGCGTTGATGAGGGTGACGAGATGAGCGAGCTCGAAGGGTATGTCGGAGCCGTCTACTCGAAGAGATAGGCGGGACAACTGGGGGAGATTGACGACCGTTGTGACCGCTTCAGACGTCGCAGGAAGGCGAGGAGTGCGACCGCGGGGGAAAAGGATTCGGAGCTCCACCAACTGGGCGGAAACAGACAGAATGTTGATAACATCATGCACAGCGCTGTTTCCACTGGTGAACCCGTGGTGGCTGTAGTCGAGAAACGTAAGGTTCGTAAAAAGGGAAGGTGCCCACTCCAGTCGAATGCCGTCGATGGTAACTCGTCTTAAACGTGGCGCGTACCCATCAAAGAGCGAAAACTCTTGAATGTCGTCATTGAGACGATATACGAGGGAGAACTCCTCGAGCTGAGGAGCGGGGGATGCGCAATTGGCCAACCCAACCTGCCAGAGGTGCGATGCGTATTGCGCAAAATGGATATCAAGCGAGCGCCACTGGTGGGTGTATGGCTTGACCATGCCCATGTACCTATTGGCGGCATACATGTTCATCACATGGAATTGATTATGGCGCGATTCAGTGGCGGAGGAGGATAACTTGATATCAAGGGGATGAGCCTTTGCCCTGCGGAGTCGCTTCCGGCACCCTAGCTCATTGGGACCAAGCGTAATATGCCGCCACAAGGAGGGCGTATTGAGGGAAATATCTCTCCACTCGCGACAGACATGAGAGACGATGACTGGGAAAGACGTGTCATCTTGCGATCCAATGTCGAAAATATACGCAATGAGTTCAACGGGCAACTGGCCGATGGGATGGGGGCTAAGAGGGCTATTGGGTATGACTCGTCGTAGTTGCTTTGGATGACTGATAGTAGTACGCCGGGGAGTGGCAAATGAGTCGGATGGATGCTTTGATAAACTAGCCGCATAACCCTCAATATTCAGAATCGTCAAAAGATTGGAATATAACTTACGTAGAGCAGGATAGTTTCGAAATAAAATCAGAGAACGAACGAGTGAAATTAGACCAACGCATAGGCGACTTGGCCTCCGATGAGGACCTCATGTATGCATAAGATAGCGGAGAGGGAGTGGACAGAAATATACCTTGATCCTTTGACCAGCGATTGTTCTTATATCCAGCACAACTAAAGTTGACCAAAATGGAGAGATACCCGAGAAAAGTGGATTCGGAAGCGTCTCAGTCGGCGAGACGCTCTTGCGACATGGAGACAAAGAGATTGCTGTGCTCTCCTAGTACAGTGGGAGCGGAAGACAGGCCACCCTGCGGCGTGCGTGGGCGTGGTATATGGTGGCGACCTCCATTACTAGAGCATTCTCTCTGTTGACTGTGAGAGCTATTCTCCAGATGGAAGTCTCGTTCCAGAGTCAGAGCATTCTGGCGTTGTCCTGGTGTGGTGACAAGAGTAATTAAGGAGCGTGGACGGCATGATGCCCAATGCAAGTGGCAGTGCCCACACCACCCGAAACGGCACACTCATGATCCGCACGCATGATCTCATCCGCCGACGAAAAGTACAAGTGCACCATGACTATTGGCAGGGCCGGTCGGTCGGACAGGGAGAAACAAGTTTTGAGTGCGATGATATGGATACAGGGCCCTTTTATGCATCGATAGTCCACCGCTGATCATGACTGATTGGCTGATAAATGTCAATCACGACATTGAGATATTGGACTTGGAGATTGAGTAACATACAGCGAGAAGATCCGAGTGCATAGCCTGAGCTAGTCTTTCAAAAATCTGTAAATCTGCGCAGTGTGCGTCTGTGACCTTCTTTCGATTGAATTTTGAACAGGCTCTGAACAATGTAGCGCCTGTAAGACTATTAAAACATTGCCGATTCTGTGTCGGCAAGCCGTCGTTGCACAATGGTAGTGCGTTGCTTTCCTATCCAGGTGTTACGTCTTCGTAATAGGCAGAGGTTGCGGGTTCGAGTCCCGTCGTCGGTTTTTTGTTTGTTTTGTTTTGGTTTTGACAGATGGCACCTGAGTGTATCTTAGAACTCTCCACCTATATTCATTCTCTCTCAAGCGTCATAATCCGGAACATGAACTTATACTCTTAACAATGAGAAGGGATGGTAGAATTATGACATTTTGTCTCCAGGATATATCTATGGTAAAAAGTGACTATATATTACATGTCCAATTTGTTTGATCCAGAAACACAGAAGGGATGATATGGAGAATGGCGCGCCGTATTAGGATAGGCGAAGCGCTTTTTTGTGCAATATCAAGGTCTGCTCTAAGCCGTGGAAGCAAGGTCACGGGCGAAGTGGAAGAAGTCCACACTTGAGCCGTTAACACCATACTTGTAGATCTGAGAGAAACCTATGGTAAGCAAGGACTCGTGGAAGGCAGAAACCAAGACACATACAAAGTGTGAAGCCACCCAGCTAGAGAACAAAGCACGCTGATAGGCCTCTGGGAGCCTCTTGAGCAAAGTATCCAGGCCGACTTTGTCCACCAAAGTCTTGGGAATGGCTCTGCGCATCACACCGTTCCTGCTAGGGACGTCGTCGTACAGATCTGAGCTCTCGAGTTCAGCCTGGAGATTGTTGAGAGTCTGCGACAATTCGTCGGAAATAGCGGTGCGGGTCTTGGTGCCTTGCAGGCGCGAGTGCTCCTTCCAGATGCACTGGAATTCCGCGGCAGCGTTCTCAGTGATCTTGGCCTGGATATCCTTGACGTAGCTCTGGTAGAAGGGGCTGGGTTTTCCGTCCTTGAAGATCATCAAGTCGGTGTATTCTTCGGTCGAAAGAGAGAGTCCAGCAAGGACCTCGAGCGACGAACTGGTGACACCGCCCTTGTTAGCACTGGAATCCTTGAACACGACGACCTTCCTCTTCTCCAGGTGCAAGCGGGCTTGTTGGGTCAAGAAGAGATTGGCGCCCTCGACGATGTACTTGAAGTGAGGTTTTCCATCAGCATCGAAGAGCGCAGCCATGTTCGAGATATTGACGGCCTCCGGACTGTGATAGAGTAATAAGTATCATATTCACGAGTATCGAGACCTCAGCTACTGACCGTCCACCGCAAGGTACGAACAAGTCAGCCTTGAACCTCAAATGAGCGCCGTTCCTGAAGTCAGTGCCGTCGAGAACGACTTCGCCGGCTGTAGTTAAAACAATCAGCGGAAATCCGGGGAGGTGGGGTGAGGTGACATACAAGGAAGCTTGACGTCCTGATCCTCTACCTTAACAAGGTAACCCTCTTTGCCGAGTTTGGAAGTGTCGAAGTTGGAGACGGGCACGCGAAGCTTCGCAAGGCGGATAAGCTCTGCCCTGTCCAGGCCAGCAGGATCAGCAAGAACACCGCTTCCATCAATGATGGCGACGGTCTTGTCGGAAGAGAGGAGGATTTCGTCTGCAGGAAAGGTGAGCAACTTCGCTTCAACGCAGGAAAATACAACGTACTCGATCCAAGGTCGCCGTCTGTCGCGCACAGAGGTTGGTCAGTAAACAAGAAATTCGATGAGAATACTGTAGTAAACATACCCGGGCCTCCAGTTTGCACTTTGGTGATATCCTTCTCGCGCAAGCCAAGTTGCTTGTACAAGCCGACGACGTACTGCCTAACGGACAACGAAGTCATGCCGTATGTGTCGTGAGGGACACCTCCGAGCGTTTCGGCGCTCTTTCCAGTGGTGAAGGACTTCCACCAAGTCTCAGCACCACGGTCGCGTGCGTGCACTATTGAAAATATATATCAGTAAATCATTTCAAAAGTCGGGAGGAGAGTTTCTTACGTGCAGCCCAATCCATCATGTCGGCAGTTCCCTCTGAGAATGAAGGGTGAGTATACGGATTGTGGCGTATTGACAACAAGCGTACCATCAGGACCGAAGAACAGCAACTCGGGTTTTCCGTACAAGTCGACAATGGGCTCCTTGATTCCAGGAGTTTGTCCAGGAATGAGAAGATCGATAACGGCCTAGATGGGTATCGAATCAGCACCGAATGGAGAGACGAGAAGGAAAACGCATACATCGACGTATTTCTCGAAGCAACGTCTGGGGTTTGCGCCCAGGGAAGGAAGAATCGTGCCCTTGGCACCTCCTTCGGGAATGTCCTTGTTCTTGAGCGATTGCGTGGACGCGAGGTTGTAATTCTCGTCAAAGAGCATGCGCTGGTTGATGGAATAATTCCTAAAATGTGACCATCAGCCTGATTGCATGGGGAGAAGGAACAGTACCACTCACTCCTTGTTCCTCGACATGACGATGCGAATACCACCACGAGCAACATCGCGGAAGCGAATGTGGAATCCTCTGAACTCATTGCCAATGACAAAGAACATGCCATACGGCTGCCTGGGGTACTCAATCTCTGGGAGGAAGTCAGGGGCAAGGCGGAACGAGAGCGCGACCTTCGTGGGTTGGTAGAAGTTGGTCTTCAAAACGTGCTTGTTGAAGATGAGGAAGCTCTCCAGGACTTGGAGCTCGTGCTTGTTGGGCACCGTGCGGCGGATCTTGTCGTACAGATCTTTGTCGTTGAGTGGCTGAACAGTCTGCAGGCGCTGGTACGAGAGAGTGGGCCTAAATTTCCAGGTCAGTAAACGCCCAAATTGACATGTTACAGTATGCATACATGAGCTTCGACGCATCGTCTGAAGGTGGGTAATGTGTCATCGCAAAGTTCACGTAGAGAAGACGGATCTATAAAAAGATTAGCAACAGAACACTCGTAGCGTAAAGCGCTGGAGCGCTCACCAAGTCAGGGTGGGCGTGGATGACTTGCGCGATACTTTCACGGGTGAAAGTCTCCTCCCTGAATCGCCTCTTAATATCGTTGAGAACTTCAGCATGCGCGGGATCATTCTCGTTCAAAATGTTCTTGAGCTGGAGATACGCGGAGCCCAGGCGATTGCAGAAGTGTTGTGCAAATATCCAACCGCAGTCTGTGAAGTTGTCAGAAACGCAGCCTACACATTAAAGATAATATAGCTTACATGCGTATGTGGCCTCCTGAACAGCGTTGCTTCCTGGAGACTTGGGGAGGAAGAAGGGATTATCGGGCAGACAGAAGAGCAGTGAAGCCTCCTTCATGACCTGGAAGATTGAGTGCTCGATGGGAGGAGCATTGCTGTTCGGAAGAGGGTTGAGGTACAGCGAGATGATGGTAATCCCGTTGGAGAATTGCTCTGGAATCCACTCAATATCTGAAATATGTTGCAAAAAGCGAGCTTTACATACCGACATATTTCCTCGCGGAGTAGAGCGAATAAAAATGGTACAGGTTGGAAAGAGCACTAGGTGGGATTATCAGCGCAGCCCAATGAAAGAAGGCAATGTGTTGAGGCATACCTGAAGAAGCCCGATGTTCCGCCCATCTTGTACCCAATGACAAGCCTCCTTTCGCGGGTTCCCTCAACTTCGAAGACCTCAATTACCGGACCAGTCCTCGTCTCGACATTCCACATGACCTAAAAAGCCAAGATACGCGTCAGCAACCCTATGATACAGATAACTGATTCAAGAGACTCACCTGTTGATAAATGTCCAAGGTATTTTGCGTAGCCCTGTCGAGGAATGCAGAATCGGACACATTGCGGATATCCGTCTTCTGCCCAGGGGGGGTTGCGGGTCGTTGAGGGGCGAATTGGCACTTGGTTACGAAGTAGCATCGAAGCTGCTGCGAGGCGGTTGCAGAGATAGATCCTGCAGATCGGAAAGTCTCCAACCTGTAGGCGTTTTCTGGGGTCGAATTGTTCAAGAATAGCTCATCTATTCTGAAAATAGGAAAAAGACGTCAGTATATGAAATTTCATTTGTTAGATCCACCTTTAGACAGACAAATCGACAGATGAGGTCACAGACGAGTCGTTCTTTACAGCTCATGATTCGCTACCTCTTCCACTCGCCGGGAGATGAAATGACGAAATATTCAGCTCACCTAGTTTCGCATGTAGAGCCTGGACCTTCGGTCACCGTAAGACCAGGAGGGCTGGTATGGATAAAAGTCGCGCCGTTGCCATTCTCGTCAATCCTCTCGAGATCGATGACGAGTTTGCTGGGGTCGTGTTTTGTATACGCAAGGATCTTAGCGCCGAACAAGGCGATGATATGGTCGGAGATGACTCCACGCGATTCCTTCTGGAAGTAGGTGTCGTCGATGCCCAGGTGGCTGTAGAACCAGTTGACTTCGCCACTGACAAGCTCGCGCGGGATAAATCCCTGCAGTGGGCGTTAGCCATCAATCACAGGCACAGTGGGCGCAATAGAGTCCGAACCTTCATCGCGACGTCATTCTCAACGAGCGCTCGCTGCTCGTCCTTGCCCTTGAACACGGGCGTGGTATATCCTGGCTGGTTTTTGACGCGTTGGAGAGAGGCCTCACTGCCGTGTGCGGAGTGCAATGCACCAAGAGTATGGGTTGGTACGGTGAGTTTCGCGCCGTTGGGCGTAGGCTCTGGTGTTGACATGATGATTAGGGGTAAAGAAAAGAAATACTAAGGCGGGGTGGGTGTATGTGGTAGAAGGAGAGATGAATGAATCCGTTGGCCCTTTTTATAGTTGTTTATGGCGGGTTATGCTGAGCATCTAGCCGCCGGCGCTTCAGACCCGGATCTTGACCTTTGGCCTCGAAGTCCCGTGCGTACAGCATCATGACAACATCACCATTTATTCTAAGCAAATATCATCCCCGACAACCGCCCTCTCGACGGAAGGACCTTCGCGTTCAGGCCCGCGGTGTATCTGAGTAATAATATGCAAGACTAAATCTCAGCTAGCGCAGTCGGGCACTGACAAGGCGAGCAACTTCCGCAATTCTCCCTGTTCATGCCGTTCACGCCGTTCACATGGATGTGGCGCCACACAGGCAACTTGGCGGGTCATTCATTAACAGGGTGTAGTGTCGACTCCAACAAGGTGCTTGCTCTATGCAACTGCGCGTGCTATTGGAACGATTCCGCGTCATCCGCCAATTCTGACGCGCCTTGAAGGAGCACCTGCGTCGGTAAAGCGCACAACGCCCACAGCGCAAGCTAGGTAACGAAATAGACTCGCCGGCTCATTTGCGGCAAACTTCAACATATGAATAGATTTTACGTGCACAACCTTCTTTCCCCAGACCCCAGTTCCCCAAAACTCCGATTTCATGAACGTTTCGCGAACAACAGTGTCTTCCTCAAGACATTGACAGCACCTGACGATCCCAAGAACTCGCCAACGTGTCTTGATTTAATAGAACACGACGCGTATGCATAGACGAACGCTTCGTATTCTACCCACATTTCGCCTGAGTGCTCGAAAGAGGCGGTCTCCTGACAATTTTGCAACCCCATTTTACGCGGAGATTCAGTGTGATGGGTCGCTATTCTCATACACGGCGAGTCATACACCACCTGTGGCTCATGTGCACCAAGAATCTTTGACAATAAATAGCAATTAATAGTGAGCAGCTGGTCTAATGAATTCCTCCTCTAGCTCCTGAGTACAACCGCTGTGCCACCGTAATAACACAGCTGTCTTCAAATCAAGAAGTCGGCATTTACCGGGATATACATACTTCACAAGGTTCACATCAGGGCCTCAATTAACTATGTCGATTCAGACACCCAGCCTGGGCCAGCCAGTCCGGAGCTTGTCGATTTCGTCGGTATATGTTGATGCGCCTAGATCTCCCCCAAAAACATGAAGCGCGACAGAAATTGACAGAACTCACCAAGAATCCACAAAGAAAGCAACACAAGTCACGGATCTTCCGCCATCGGCGGCAACGCAACAACAGCAAAATGAAACGTGGACCCACAAGATAATGCTGACACCGGGTCCCCCCGACTTGCTCAAGATCCATCCGCAGCCACTGTGCCTCTGAGAGTCTAAATCTGCGCATCGCCGACCATGGCCGCTTCCACTAGCGGACAATGCTGCAGATTAGTGTAGGCACCCCGAACTTGACCCCGACCCGACAGCGTCCCGACGCCGGCTGTTTCAACGGGCTCTCTTTACATTGCACCTTGAAGTCAACTCAGCCGCCATGACGCCCGGACCAGACGAGAATCGTATGCAAATTATGCTGACAAAAATTAGGGAGACCCAGCCAGGAGCGACACCGGCGCACTCGGGTCTGTCACCTTCACAGGATATGTTAAAGCGCCCATTAGCATTGTGATCATGCGTTCAAACCCCTCTCGCCCAGAGGAAATGATAAATAACAGCCAAGGATGATATTACTCGTACACGAAATGATTTTAAATGTTGTGAACTGCACTACACTATAGAAGCTCTGAAGGTAGAGATGGATCAGTTGATCAAGTTACATACAACGCAGGGTTCAGTGTACACCCTGCTGCCAATGCGCGCCTTGCCAGAGTATTGAAAAAAGGGATGTTGTGACGGTTGTAAGCGATGGACATGTATCAGGTACCAATCCGAAAGAGCATAATATGGGGGACAAGGCAAGTTGGTCGTATCAGAGACATTTCGAAGAGAGAAAAAAGGCGTATGTAGTATATGAAAGAAAGAGTCTTCCTGTAATGCGGAAGTTATATCAAGAAGTGACAGATGAGAGATGGGATGGGGTGTTGACAATCGGAATGTGAACCGTGAGCTGGTATATGGGAACTTGTGTCTGTTTAACGGTTCATTGACATCTTGGTTGTTTGAAATAAGGGCTGTTCATGGCACGCACCCAACATTGTCGTTAGGGGCCAAGAGTGCAGTCACTTTACTAAGCGGCGGCACTGGCAGGAGGCTCCTCCATGCCCATCTTCTTCCTCACAAGCTCGAACGTCTTCAACATCTTCCTGCGCGCACCCAGAGCCGCGACGCCCTTCGCCTCCAGCGCGGCCTCGTCCATCATCACCATATCCTGCCACTTAGTGCCTTCGAAGTTCGGCGTATACTTGTGCAGCCTCAAGCTCCTGAGCCAGGCTGCGACATCCTGAAGCAAGGCCGGGTCGACGTCCTCCTCGCCCTTGGGCGTGCTGTTGCCACCGTTGCTCATCATGCCCGCGCTGCGGAGCGGCGGCGAGCGCGCGCTGTTCGGGCCCTTGCGGAAGCTGCCGCTCATCGCAGAATTAAGGCCAGCGCTCATGGGCTGCATACCCATCCAGGCGCCGCCGCCGGGCTGGAACTGACCTGCCGCAATCTGCGCCGCAAGCAGCTGGTTCACCTCGGGGCTCATGAGCATGTTCATGTTGTACCCCATGGGCTGCATACCCAAACCGGGCATGGGCATACCCATAGTAGGACTGCTGAGGCCCATTCCGAAGGCGTTCATCTGCATTCCGAGTCCGTTCATGTTGCTCCCGGCATCAGACCCGTCGCCGAACCTGTTCGGCTGGTTGTTGAGCACCGGGCTCCTGGTTCCCGACCACCCAGCACCATTTCCACTGACATTCCGGGAGCCAGGTCCCGTACGCCCGGCGTTGGGCGCCTGGCCCTGACCAATATTGCTGATGGGATTACCATTATCATCATACATAACCGCCCCATTGTCGTTGTTGTTCCTCTCCTGGTTCTTCGGATTGCGGCGATGGATAGTGGGGTCACCCATGCGAGGCACGCCTGGACCTGGGTTTTGATGCCAATCCGTCTTGGGCTTTTCAGCAGCGGGAGCAGGGCGAGTCTCCTTAGCAAACATGGGGATGAGAGGAGTGTTGACCATGCTAGCCCAGCTATCGTTCGCAGGTGCAGTGACCTCATTGTTGCTATTGCCCCTGGGAGTAATGGTACCGGAGAACTCGGTGCTCTTGGGACGAGAAGACGCCTCCGGAGGGGAAGCTTGCTGCTCAGACACCTGGCTAAGCAGAGTGGACGGTCCCCAGGAAGCGCGGCCATCGCCGCCTGAAGGTGAAGCAAGCACTGGGGCGGAGATCCTGTGAGCGGCGTTGCTGGCCTTGAGCTTGGCGCGCTGTTGAGCGAGAGTAGCGGCAGCGGAATCCGGTGCGTTGGCGGCGGACTCGGGAGACAAGTAGTTGGTATTGTCCAAAACCATTGACTGACGGTTTCCTGGAGTAAAGTTGCGAGCAGTGGGCGAAGAAGGAAGGCCGGATTTGAGGCCAGGAGACTTCAAACTGAGCTGCGCAAGCTTAGACTCCATCTGACTCTGCATGGAACCTATTTTAATTGATTGCATAAGGTTCAGTCCTAAGGCGAGATCGCTGAATACAACATACCTCCAGGGGCGGGGCTAAGAAGGGCGGTCATTGGGTCAGACCTCGCCATCTGCTGAAGAACGGTGATGAAGAAGCGAATTTGAACTTGAGTAGAATGTTGAAGAAGGCTGTAAAGAGCGGCTGTGCGCTCGGCTTCGGAAAGAACTTTGAACCCTGTAGATAACGGGTGAGATAGAGAACAATGTGATATGAAGTGAAAGAGACGGACACTGCTCGATAGCGCTGAGTTCTTCTTTAAAATTAACGTCCAATGAGGCAGCAGCCATTTCTTCCTGTGAGACTGTTAGCACTCTGTTTGAATAGTAATCTGACAGAGACAACTGACGAGAGTTGCTTCATAATTCTGAAGGTTTTCAAACCAGAGGTCCAAAGCCTCAGCTGTATTGCAGTGGTTAGTTATCAGAGCACGGATATCAAATGCGTAACAAACCTTCAGGGGTTTGGAACATGGTGCCTGAACCAAGAAGCTCGCTGGCAGGCCTAGCGCTAGGCTGACCACCGGGGCGGGGAGAAGCAGGAGCCAAAGTGGGAGTTCCTCGCGAAGAAGGGCCCATGGACTGACGAGCGTTGGCCTTACCATTCTCCTGAGGCCCGGGGCTGGGAGTGGTGGGGGGTCGAAGACTCATTGCTGCAAAAAATGAAGAAAAGTGGGGCTAGATGTAGGGGTTGATGTTTGGAGCGAAGAAAGGAAACAAGAGAAAGGGCCTTTTGTTTTTTTCTCGGTTCGTGGTATTAATCCAATGAGCTGGTGGCCGTGTAGACGGAATGTGGTGGTAGACCTGCTGGTGTGTGGTGGTTGGATGGTAGAGCTAGATGAAAACACTGAGCAACCGAGTCGATACAGTCTCTGTAGGCGTTCTGTGGTGGAGCGCTGAGTTGAGAGCTGGATGAAGGGCTGAGCGGTGTTGACTGGTCTAGACGAGACCAGCGGATCCTGCCGGTCTAGGGAAGAGCGTTTCTTTGAGACTGAGCGCAAAGAGCGTCGATGGAAGAAGAAAGCGGCGAACTGCCCAAGATGAGCTGGCCCCTTTTGTCACACAGTCACACACCCTTTCCGTCTCCATCTCCATCACCCAACGCTCTGACCACAAAAAATAGATTCTCTCTCGGCCATCTATACATAACGCTCATCAAGTCTTTGCAAACCCGTCTCTCTACTGTACAGACCGCAGGAAGCATTGTTCCTGAACATTTCAAGATCATCGCATCCACCATCATCCCTTGAACATCGCCCTCCACATCTAAAACACAAAACCAACATTTTGATCGACTGATACGAAGATTTTGTGGCTAGTGATCTCCATGAAGCTTTGGACAATAGGACCTAAAAGAAATTGAATGGACGCGTATTTTGCGTATCGTTCAAGGCAGACAATGACGAGACGAAGGGCCCACTCCCTCGAAGTCTGAATCTTCTTCAGGACGCTAAAGGGAATCTGAATGGATGCTTTCCCTGACAGTGATGCGCCCAGCTTGACGCAAATGCTGACGTACACTCCCTTCTGGCAGGTGTGCAAGACTTGGGAAATATTTGCGATTCAGCTATTACTACTGGCAGTCTGAGAGCAGGTATAAGGTGCGCGCCGTCTTTCTTGCTATTCCAGATTACATATCGTCCAATGACGAGGGAGCGTGAGGAATTTCAAAAGAACTAAAATAGCACGGCAAGCGCCTAATTGACCCTATAGGCTATCTGCATTTGAGGCACCTCCGAGTTAAGTTCACCGGCCCAGTACTAGCGCCAGTATATGCTGCTGCATATCCCTCAATCTCCCAGCTATATCCTCTTAACCCCATTGTTCAGATGTTCCAGCTTGGGTGTGTGAGCTCGAATGACATAACAACCATAACGCACATCCTGGAAGCTCCCGCATAGCTCCCGTGAGTGGCTTAACTCCCACCAGTTGCTTCTTGATGACGGGGAGATCTGACTCATCCTGTCATTCACGGGTCAGTTAAGCCTTAATCTATCCCACCCTCGAGTCTTCAGACTTACTCCAGAACGATCATCATCATGTCTGAACAACCCTTCCAGATAGCCGTCCCCGACTCCGCCCTCTCCCTTCTGCAACAAAAGCTCGCGTTATCTACATTCCCCGACGAGCTCGATGAAGCCGGGTGGGACTATGGCGTTCCCTTAGCGGATATCCGGCGCCTCGTGACGCGCTGGAAAGAAGGATACGACTGGCGCAAGCATGAAGCGGCGCTGAACGCGGAGATGCCCCAGTTCACGCGCGATATCGAGGTCCAGGGGCATGGGACGCTGAATATTCACTATGTGCATCAGAAGAGCGAGGTGTTCGACGCGGTACCGCTGCTGTTTGTCCATGGATGTATGTTTGCAGCCCTTCGTGATTGCCTTTTCATTGACACTAGTACTGATGTTATGTCTATTGAATAGGGCCAGGAAGTTTCATTGAAGTGCGAAAGCTGCTCCCTCTGTTAGTCAAGCCCACCGGTTCGCATCCTGCGTTCCATGTCGTCGCGTTCAGTTTGCCTGGGTATGGATTTTCGGAGGCACCCAAGAAGAAGGGGTTCAACCAACACCAGATGGCAGAGGTGCGTGTCGATGTTAATGTATATCGTTTATTTTCTAATAACTGATCTTCTGGTCAGGTGGGACACAAGTTGATGTTGGCGCTGGGATACAATGAATATGGTCGGTAGCAATCCTACACATTTGATGATACTCTGCTCATTTGCTTTGCATCGATCAAACAGTAACCCAAGGAGGAGACTGGGGATATCTCGTACGGCAGTCCACCGCGTGTTGAATAATCTCCTTGTCCGAGTTTTACTCATGATAATCACAGATTACGAGAACCATGGCGCAAACCTACGGCGGAAAGCACCACAAGGCGTGGCATACCAATTTCGCAATGTCAGTCAGCCAGAAAGCCTCAACCTTTCCTATTACATTCTCGCCTCGCAAATTTCATTCTCTTATCTACCCAATCGTCATTACAGGGCCCCTCAACCACATCCAACCAAGAACCCTCTTCTCCTTCTATCCCATCTGCTCTTCAGCTATACCGAAGCAGAGAAAGCGGGGCTGGAACGCTCCAAGTGGTTTTCCGAGAAGGGTTCCGGATATTTCCAAGAACAAAGCACCCAGCCGCAGACTCTGGGGTACAGCCTTGCGGATTCCCCCATAGGCATGCTTGCGTGGATTTACGAGAAGCTCGTGAACTGGACGGACAGTTATCCGTGGGAGGATGATGAAGGTGAGTGGCACCCGCCTCGAATTTCCAATTAGGGCAGTTATATACAACAATATTGATACGTGGTTATTTCGAATCTATTCGTCGTCTAGTTCTCACCTGGATTTCCATCTACTGGTTCTCGCGTGCTGGACCAGCCGCGTCTGTGCGCATTTACTACGAAGCAAAGCAAACAGCTTTGGAGTCCGAGAGCCCCTTCGGCCAAAACTTTTCTTCGAGCATTCCCCAAGGAATCTCTTACTTCCCAAAGGATCTGATCGTGTTACCCAAGCGGTAAGAAATCAGTTTTGAAATCTATCTTACCCAACTTTGGAGTGTGAATCTCACGCACAACGACATAGGTGGATCAGGAAGCTCCCAAACCTTGTATTTGAGTCTGACCATACCTCAGGAGGGCACTTTGCCGCGTATGAGAGACCCCAGGAGTTGGCGGAGGATCTCAAGAAGATGTTCGGAAAAGGTGGTCCTGCATACCAAGTTGTTCCTGGCAAATCAGGCTACGATAAAGCTCCTCAAAGCAGATTGTGATGGTATGTAGGTCGCTCATTGATTCTCCCGTCTTCAAGACGCTGAAGTGAATCTGAAAGGATGCTTTACTACCTGACAGTGATGCGCCTAGGCTGGCGCAATTTACCGTTGCTTCCGGCAGATGTGTGGAGACCTGTGTGAAGCTTGTTATCCGACTATCACTGCAGCTGGCGACAGTCTAAGGGTGGAACGCACACTTGATCTTTGCTTGTTATTTCAGATTGTATATTATGAACCCAATGAGAAGTTGGGGAATCTTGAGTGAATAAAAATAGCTTAGCGGGCGCTCGATTGTTCCCTATCCGCGTTCTTGGGCTTCTCTGAGCTCGCCGACCCGCTACTAGCACCTGTATCAGCTGCTGCACATTCCGTTATCTGTCAGCTGCATATACGTATCTTTGAATCTAGGTGCGTGAGGGCAAGTGACACTGATACTAACCTTAAACCATAATTATAACGCAGCTCTCAGCGGCTGGACATTTCCGTGAGTGGCTTAAATCCCACCAACTGCTTCTTGATGACAGAGAACGTTACCCATCCGTTATCCACAGGTGATTTAAGCCTTAATCTATCCCACCCTCGAGTCTTCGGACTTGCCCCAGAACCATTATCATGTCTGAACAACCCTTTCAAATAGCCATTCCCGACTCCTCCCTCTCCCTCCTGCAACAAAAGCTCGCATTAGCTACGTTCCCCGATGAGCTGGACAAAGCTGGGTGGGATTACGGTGCTCCCTTAGCTGATATCCGCCGCCTCGTCGCACGCTGGAAAGATGGTTATGACTGGCGCAAGCATGAAGCGGCGCTGAACGCGGAGATGCCCCAATTCACGCGCGATATCGAGGTGAAGGGGCATGGGACGCTGAATATTCACTATGTGCATCAGAAGAGCGAGGTGCTAGATGCAGTACCATTGCTGTTCGTTCATGGGTGTATGTCTCCAGCTTTTTGCGTTTGCCTGTTCACAGTCATTGGCGTTAATGCTATTTCCTTCTCTGATTTATAGGGCCAGGAAGTTTCTTTGAAGTACGGAAGTTGCTCCCTCTATTGGTCAAACCCACTGCTTCGCATCCTGCGTTCCATGTCGTCGCGTTCAGTCTTCCTGGGTTTGGATTTTCGGAGGCACCCACGAAAACGGGATTCAACCAACACCAGATGGCAGAGGTGCGCATATGCATTAATTCTGTTCCAAAACATTGAAATGTTGATCACCTGGTCAGGTGGGACATAAGTTGATGTTGGCGCTGGGATACGATGATTATGGTCAGCAGCAATTCTACGCATTTGAGAGGGTGCTTCACTCATATTTTTGCGAATGGATCAAACAGTAACTCAGGGAGGAGACTGGGGATACCTCGTACGACAATTCACTGTGTCAATAAACACATCTTGTCCGTTTTTAATTCACGAGAATTGCAGATTACGAGGACTATGGCGCAAACGTATGGCGGCACCCACCACAAAGCGTGGCATACCAACTTCGCAATGTCAGTCGGTCAGAAAGCCTCGGCTTTTTCATTTACATTCCCTTCCCAGTCACCTCAGTTTCAGTTTCTTCTCTACTTAATTCCTTATACAGGGCCCCTCCACCGCACCCAACCAAGAACCCACTTCTCCTCTTATCCCACCTGCTCTTCAGTTACACTGAAGCCGAGAAAGCAGGGTTGGAGCGCTCCAAGTGGTTCGCTGAGAAGAGTTTCGGATATTATAAGGTACAGAGCACGAAGCCACAAACACTGGGATACAGTTTCGCGGATTCCCCTGTGAGCGTGCTTGCATGGATCTACGAGAAACTGGTGATCTGGACGGATAGCTATCCATGGGATGATGATGAAGGTGAGTGGCACACCTCCTTGAACTTCCAATCAGGACATCCGTGCGCATTAACCTTAATGTGTGATCACCTCAATTCAACTCATCGTTTAGTCTTAACTTGGATATCCATCTACTGGTTCTCGCGCGCTGGGCCGGCCGCCTCTGTGCGCATTTATTACGAAGCAACGCAAACGGCTTTGGGTTCCGAGCTCGGCCCCTTCAGCCAAGACTACGCCACAAGCATTCCCCAAGGAAACTCTTACTTCCCAAAGGAGCTTGTAGTTTTGCCGAAGCGGTAAGAAAATCAGCTCTGAAATCTATTCTACTCAGTGAAACATGGATCTCAAATGTAATGATGTATAGGTGGTATAGGAAGCTCCCAAACCTTGTATTTGAGTCAGACCATACCTCAGGAGGGCACTTTGCCGCGTACGAGAGACCCCAGGAGTTAGCGGAGGACCTTCAGAAGATGTTTGGAAAAGGCGGTCCTGCGTATCAAGTTGTCCCCAGCAAATCAGGCTATGATAAGGCTCCTGAAAGCTGATTGTGATAGTGGGTGTGTTGGTTCAACCATACTAAATAGTAAATCTCTGTGTCTCCTTAATGATTTCCGCCGGAAAAAACCTGTAATATTTAGCCAGCTGCATGTAGGACACTTGTACATTATTATACTGCGTATGAATCCGCTCTGTTTCTCCATGCATTCACAATGAGCTACAAAATCAACCCCCGAAGTCTGTTGACACAAGAGAGATCATGTCGACTTTGACGGCGCTTAATTAACCCCTATCATCGCCCTTGCGCACGTATGACAAACCTAGTAGCCAGTTTTGCCTTTAACCACCACATAGGCTGGACCACCCTGACCAAACATCCTTCGCAGGTCCGCAACGAGGTCGTCAGGCCTTTCATGCGCTGCAAAGTGCCCACCGCGGCCATGCTCGGCTTCAAAGGTCCTATACTTTGTCCTCGTCCATCTACAGCAACGTCACGGTCAGTAAACAATTACATACTTGTGCGAGGATATGTTTGTCTTACAGACGGGGATAGTTGTATAACTCTTGCGGGAAGAAAGATGTTCCGTGAGGGATCGTCGGCTCCCCGATAGATGTTACTTCATTGACGCTTTCATAGTATATACGAACTGAGGCTGCTGGCCCAGCAGCTGAGAACCAGTATATAGAGATCCAGGTCAACACTAAACGGAAGAACGGGGATAAATTAATGATTTATCTTTCCTCACACAGAATTTTTTTACCTTCGTCGTCGTCCCAAAGATAATCATCAGACCAGTTGACAAGTTTCTCGTAGATCCAAGCGAGCAGTCCGACAGGAGAGTCTGCAATACTATATCCAAGAGTCTGGGGTTGTGTAGATTGTTCACTGGAGTACCCGCGCCCCTTGTTCATGAACCAATGAGTACGCTCAAGCCCTGCTTTTTCTGCAGCAGTGTACTTTGTGAACATATTCTTCAGGTAGAGAGCTGGAGAGCCGTAGAGTGAAGGGGGAGCACTGTCAATGTCTGATAGTTAGAAAAGGAAGAGCGACAGAGGCTGTCAATGGTTACTTTTGAGGTAGTGGCTTGCCGAAGTTACTGTGCCATGCCTTGGCGTGCTTACCTCCATAGAGGCTGGCAATCCTCTTAGTGATCTACGTGAGGAGCGGGTATTTGTATGAGAGGTATACACAGGAAGAAGAAAAAGATACAATACCGTGTGTCCCCAGTCACCGCCTTGAGTAACTGAGACGGTGCATCAGTCCATCTTTGCGACAAAGGGGAATACATGCATATTGAACGTACCATACTCATCATACCCAAGGTGTAGCATTAATTTGTGCCCGACCTAGAAACGTTTAAAGCGCCGTCAGCCGGTGAGAAGGTGACGTATATTATCAACTTCACACCTCTGCGAATTGCGAAATCGCAAAGCCCTTGGTCTTCGGCGCGTCAGAGAAGCCATATCCAGGAAGACTGAAGGCGACGACGTTGAAGCTAGGGTGATTCGGATTCCCCTCCGTCAATAGGGGTAATATCTTCCTCACTTCCAAGAAACTGCCAGGCCCTGCGCGTTTAAAAGTCAGCCAAGAGAAGGACTCATTGTCGTGGAGCCAAACTCTACTTGCATCCATGCACGAAAAGAAGAGGTATCGCTCCAGGGACGGGGCTTGCTTTGTGGATGTAATGAATGTTCAAAAGGCCATGCCCTTCCACATCAATCGGGACTTTGAATTGGAGGAGCTCGTCGTTCAGGTGTTTTTCATATTTCTTCCAGTCGTAGCCATCCTTCCACCGCGCCAGCAGACGTTGTATGTCGGCGAGAGGCACACCATAGTCGCGTCCGGCATCTTGAAGCTCGTCTGGAAGTGTTGCCAAAGCGAGTTTCTGTTGCAGGAGATGGACCTTTTCGAGAGGGATGTCAATTGTGAAGGGCACACCCTGTGGTTGCGTGGACATTGTATGAGTGGGACAAGCAGGGTCTCGGAATAGAGGACGGAAGGCAGGGCCTGTGACATCTTCGGTTTTATAGGGTTTTATGCTTGAACGATTGTGCGAAGAAGTTGGCGACGATGACTCATGGCTCGTGATGGGTTGTGTTAAGAATCACCCCACAACTGCGTCGTATTGAAGGTTCCTGAGAATTACATAGCACGGTCTGGAGAGAAGAGTTGGGGAGAGGGAGAGAGACTCGAAGATGGATGGCAGAGCATGGAGACCCCTCTCGACTCTGACGGGTGTCCCTACACGAAGCGGAGCTTGATTTCGCGGCAATCTCCGTCTGAAATAGGCGCCCATGGAATTATGAGTATCTGAAAGTCGAAAGCTTGGATTGCATTGGCTATAGTAGCCCGCTCATCGATACAAACAAGCCCTATGTAACCCAAGTATTCTTCTAGTCCATCAGGTATCCGTTGTTGATCATTAACTAAAAGGTCAAAAGAAAAATATCAGCGAGCTGCTAAACGTTGGGCAATGCAGCACAGGTGCTTACGCTTTGTCCTAAAGATTGAATCAAATTCAGTATACTAGTAGCAGTCTGGACTAAGCGACTAGCTCACCTGTAATTTTTCCCGCTTCATCAGACACTAGGAACGACACCGCTGCGGCAACATCCTCAGTTGTAGCAAATAGGCTTTCGTCTAGTCCCAAAGCTCCCATTTGATTCTTGTCGACCTGCCACATAGCATCAATGGCATTGTTCGCTGTTATTTTGTTAGAGAATATCTGTCGGATATGCGATGGAGCCCTACCTAACTCAGTCGTTACGAATCCTGGCAGCACGCACACATCAGAATATCATTGGCAAACTAGAGGATAGATTTCATACCAGGAGCATAAGCATTGACAGTAATTCCGTATTGCTGGAACTCGCGAGCTGTTGCGATCTCTAGTTTTGAGACTTGTTTCAAGGCGTACTTTGAATGACTTGAATAGCTCACCGGCTGCCTGTGTAAGTCCACGCACTGCAAACTTTGTGGCACTGTAGTTTCCTAATCCCATTCCCCAGCCTTTGAAAATTCTATCATTGAAAATTCCTGCAAGTGTGTATTTGAAAAGTTACCTTGTTTGCCAGCAGTAGAGGAAGCGCCAATAATCTTCCCGCCGTTACCCTGTTTAATCATCTGGAGAGCCGCAAACTTGTAGCAGTGGAATACGCCTTCCACGTTGATCTTGAAGATGTGTTGGAAATCCTCGGTCGAGGCTGCAATGTGACAAATATATTAGTTGGTGACCGAAGCATTGAACGAGTACGTACTGTCAATTATCGGTGATATAGGCGCTATGCCTGCGTTGGCGATCATCTTATACCGACGATTCAATTATCTCAAGAGGAACAACTAATGAGATGAGAAATAGGTTCGTACCACATCCACGCTGCCCATGTCTTTGGCGACAGCGGACACCATACCCTCTACCTCTCGACCAGACGAAACGTCTGCAATGGCAATGTATGCATCCCGTTTGTAAGTAGTAGAGAGCTGCTCGCGGAGAGACTCAAGATCCTTCCTTTGGCGAGGAAGATCGTTCAATGCCACTCGGTAGCCATCCTTGCATAGACGAGTTGCAATAGCTCGGCCTATACCTCGTGAAGCACCAGTGATCAGAGCGACTTTAGACATGAGGAAGTAGTTAGCGCAGGGTGATAGTCTGGCAATGGAGGCCTTTGAGGTACCTGCTTATATGCGGCCAGAGATTGTCAAGAGAAACAGGGTTTAAAATAACACCGGGTCTGGACTCGCCATAATGGCGGAGGGACCCATGAATTCGTACCTGTTTAAGTTGGTTCGTTGTTGCCAACTTGCTTCAGCTTGAGTTATCTATAGCACACATTCAGACAACACCTAAGTATACTTGCAGCAGTTCCCCACAGCATGTCCCACGAATGTGCACGGTAGTAAGTGACTGGACCTCATGATCTTTTGATGGGGCGGAAGAAGGAATACATAGATGTAAGTCATCGAGCAGTTGTAGTGTCATTCACGAGCATTCACATCTCGTGACAATTATGCGCAGATCTAGATTCGGCAAAGAGAGGCGGCTAGTTCTGACGGAGACATCTTGTATACTACCTGTCTGTAGAGTCGTTGTTATCTTTACATATCCCAAGAACGGCCGCAAGTTTGGATTTGACTTGGCCCGACGTCAAATCTTCTTCTTCATCTTGCTTGAGGTCCCAGGATAGAAACCGGCGGCAAACAGCCTCCGCGTCTGCAAGATCTGCCGTTTCTCCGTCGGTCATCCCTTCATCGAGAAGCACATTAAGCCGATGCGACGACAATAATCGGCTTTCAGGACGTAAATGAGTATTCAATGCTCGTGTATAGCGAGACTAAATCACACACCTCACATATTGGGCCCTCTCAACAAACCGAGGAGGTATGCCGAAAATCTCTGCACACTTGGCCGCATGAGAGTCTAGAGATAGGCCTTCTGCAACCCTGAGAAGGTGGGTGTTAAACGGTGAGCGCTTGATCAAACACTTGCGCGGCCGTACTCAATACCATACCTATAAAGATAAGTTATCTTATCTGTGGGACCGATGTTTGCGTTGGATCCATCTCCAACAGTTCCAGAGGCAGGTGTTGCAGCGCGAGACATTGATGTATCGACAGATTTTGGCTCCACACGGGCACCAGATGTTGTCGTAAACATGACTTGCATGTGTCGAAAGGAAATTGGGGCACGCTCTGGGTCGAGAAGCTCCTCGTTGAAAACATCATGGAAATGTGTTGCCACAACGACCTTTGGACAGTCAGGGCCTCTGTTGATAAGATGGCGGAGGACGCCGCAGAAGAGCCCAGCGCCATCTAACTGAGGAGATCAGAAAGCGTCGCAAAAAGACAAGATGTAAGAATGCAGGAAAGCCGACTACTGTAGCCAAGAAAACCTCGTTCAAGCAAGAAATCCACATGTAAGGTAAGCCCTAGACTAGCCTGTTGATAGTGTGCCTCTGCCAAACTCATCGAGGAGGATCAGAGACCTCGGAGTACTATTCCGTAGCAACTGCGATACTTGTGACAGGTCGATCATGAAAGCGGATTGGCCCTGAATAAATTAGAGAAGAAGTTTGTTGACGGATAAGAGCCGCTTTCATATGGATATTCGTGCGCAAACACAGACCTTTGAAACCGATTCTCGAGTCGATACACGAGTAAAGACTAAAAGAGGTAACGATCAGCGACCTTTTTAGACTTCCCTTGAAATCAAGCAAGATACTTTTATCGACTATACCAAGTCTGGCTGATTCCGCCGATACGAAACTGGTGTCGGAAATTAAGCGTTGTAATATGTGTAACTTGGAAGAGAAGACATAGACAAACCATCCAATCTACAGACGCGAGGCGAGTCAGCAAGCCCTACTGTTAGATTGAAAGAAGAGCCGTTTACCTGGGCCATGATTTGGATCACAGCTATCTAGTCTGGACTTAGCACACGATGCTTCAGCTTCGACGAGACTCGCGCTACACACTCACTTGCTTGAGGAAAACACTCTACATTCGAGCCGAGGGGCCACATTCAGAGCAAATATCTCACGGACATTCAAAGCCTCACCTTTCCGCACGCATTTGCTCCTGTGCACAGCATTACGCTATTCCATTGATAAAGAGCGTTGGGGTAGTCTGGAGTTGCGCCTAGTCCGGCTCCTCCAAGAAGACGAGCGTCGTTGGGCACAAAGGCATCCACGACCCTCTCTTGTAACGGATGCCTGAACGATTGAATTATTATATCTTGTCTTACATATACCACGATGTTCTCTCACCTTCCTTGGATAATTTCAATCATGTTTTCGTCGACCATTTCCGGTCGCGTGTAGTCATACACTCGAGTCGCCTCTGCGAAGGACAGGAGACAATCCAACTCCGCACAGACATCACAAGCTGACGAAACAAGATCGTCGCATAAAAGAACTTCTTCGAGAAGCTCTTGGATAATTTCAAGCTCTCTGTCCACGATTGTGGAATGAAGATCACCAATATGGGTGTCCATGTCTGCGAAAGGTATGAGTGAAGCTGCTTTAAGCTTAGATCAAACAGCGACTCACCATGCATCTCCTGGGACTTGAAGTAGACATACGAACTAGGTTTTCACGGTTAGAATAGATAAAAAAGAGATTGAAACGACCCAGATACTTACTCTGATGAGAACTAATGTTGAAGTGAGTATCTTGTTTATGAGCAGTGAACTGCAAGCATACCTGGAATGTCCACCCATCCAGAGGTTGAATACCTGCTTCGGTACGCCATTCTTCCAGCATTGGTGTACAGATCAAGTAGCCTATTCAATTCAGCGTCTCCCATCCTCTAGATATAGAGAAGCGAGCGTTTACCTAGCTGCGGAAAGTACACGACGTTAAGCGAGGTCGCGTATCCAGAAGGGACAGAGCGTGAAATTTCCTGTGCGACGGTTGACTAATCATAGCTCATGAGTGAGGGGAAAAAGGAAGAACATGTGATGGTATCGCACTAGGAGGGAATCAATTCCATGGTACACATGTTTCCGATTGTCAAGGTCCTCATCGATATTTGGTCTGACGCATTCTCGCCCATTTAGTGCAGATTCTTCCCAATCGATCTTTTTTGTGTCAGCCGTGTTCATCCATAAATAAAATTGACTCACCATGTCATTAATTTTGGACCCTATTTCTTTGAATGCGGATATATCAAGGACGTCTATAAGCTTTGCGGTGATCAGCCTATGACCGACAAGATCAGATCATTGGCGTGCGAACCTTTTTGACAATCGTCACACCACTAGCTTGGTGGAGTTCAGAGAGCGAGCCACGAAGCATTGTTGCGTGATACGTGAACTTAACGAGAATTGAAACAAAGAATTTGATAGATCGTGACTTTCACGCACTTTCACCAGATTTTGCCAATCTGTTATCTTTCCTTTTCCTTCTTTCATGAGGTTCATCGTGCGTGGGAGGTTCTTGATGCCCTTGAGATGGTTTTGCAAAGAATTGACAGTGCTAATATTTTCTGGCAAAGAAAAGCATTCCACGGCATCGTGCCTGGCCTCTATAACTGAAAGAGATAGGGAGGGCCGAAGGAGCCACGTTCTCAGTAAGGCCCGACCAAGCAAGGTTTTCGTGTTGTTCAGAATTCCTTCAAGGCCAAGTTATTTCTCGGGCGGCTTATTAATACCATCTAGCTTACCATAAAGCGACAGGCCTTCTTTGGTTTTGTCTGAGTGTACAGAGGCGTGGCTTTCATTCTCGAAAATTTGGAGGGATCTGGTCAATGGATGGTGATCAGAAAGCAACCAAAGTATTTTGAAAAATCGCGCATACATGAGAGCATCTTGATTAATTTGCATAACCTGATCTCTGAATTGGCGTGTTCAACGAAGGCGAGATTGTCCAGGGGAAAGTGAACGCACAACGCAAGGGTCTCTATGTTTCTGATATCGAGCCCGCTTATTCCATCATCATCGAAATCGCTCAAGGCACGTTCTTTTACCATATAATCGAGAAGAGCACCAACTGAAGCCATCTTTATGCCTACATCTTAGCATCGAATAGAATGAAGGACAGGCTGGCACATACGCAGAGCGGTGACGCTTCCACAGACGCGAAGTTAGCCAGCCTGATTGATGCATTCCATCGTTTCACAGTTGGGTCGCCGCCGGTAGCCTCGCGTCTGGATCGCATAAAATCGTATGCGTTGCCACGACGAGAGATGTTGGATGTGTCACCCGGCGGTCCAAAGGGGTCTTCGTTATCCGGCACGGTGACAATGCTAGAGAAATGTTCCAGAGAGAGGAGCCTGTCTCTGCCTTTGGCAGCAACGAATTCCTTGAAGGGTCGAATCTGGAATGTACCGTCGGCTCCATCAGCTGTCAGGGAAGACTGAATTAGACGCATATATGAGGCGATTGACGCAAGAGGTACCATAGTCAAACAACTCGTCGATGAAATGGTCGTCTGCTTTGGAACTGGTCAGGATGAGGTGTGGGTTGACTTGTTCGAGCACTATTTGCCAGAAAAGTGAATAACGTCACGGTCATGGATGGTGGGTGGGGCTCACGCATTCGAGTGAGATCGAAATGCGACGTTTCGCGTGTGTCCTCGAGCAAGTAGAGAACCTTTTTCATGGGCTCAAAGTATGCGCAACCAATGCTGCCACTGTGAGGGAGGACAAACCTTCATATATGCGTGTATAAATGAGGAGAGGAAAGATCGTACTGAGAACAGAGTGCCGCCAGATAGACCTTAGGTTGCATTCGTTACGCGTTCAGCAGAGAGGTGGTCAGCGTGTTGAAAAACATGCGCCTTACCTTGTCATCAAGGACTTCAGTTTCATCCTCTTCGTCAGAAGTGTCTCCTTCGTTTGTCTCTCTCTCGGACGCGTCAGTTGTCGACCTGCCTACCCAGCGGACCTTTTTCTTCCGGATAGCAGGAGAAGACTCGTCTTGTTCAGGTTCGTCAAAATCGTCGGTTCTAGTCAGGCTAGCTGCAGGTTTGAGCTTTCGCTTAGGCATTGTTCACGCAGCAAAGTCCAGGGAGGCGCTGAGAGAAAGATGAGAGAAGAAATTCGATTGGGAGAGCTACTGGTGATGGGAGCGCTTGACCACAAACTCAAAAGAGGCACAGTCCTCGAGGGACGAACATTGTTTGACAATGTTTGCGAGAGTTGCGTTACACCCGTTTGGGCAATAAGATGCCCATTTTCGACTCGGTATACACTAGTGTAGATAAGTACAGATGCGACAAGATGCAACGGGAGAGTAGCTGCGTAGCTGACTACATCTCTATGCAGAGGTGTATGCAGGGCGCAGAAGGCGCCCGCTCCGTTTTGAGCAGGGGGTGGTGGAGGGTGACCAATGCGATGTATGCGCGTCGGGATGACAGACTTGGCGCCTCGTTGATATCTGGCTCTTGAAGCTTCTGCTGTTGTCACCGGCCGGGCGTGCACCAGAGCCGTCACGATTACAAATGGCCATAAAAAGTCCTCGAAGGAGGCAGGTCCATCGGTGCGTCCAATAGATCGCGTGCGCTAGGATAACGAGAGGATAACTATTCCTCAACCAATTTCGGAGGGATCAGCTCTTCAGAAGGAAAAGTGTCGAGGATTGCACAGCCGTTATCAGTTTTCCGGTTAAGAATAATGGTGAATGGCTTGTAAAGTTGTCCCTGCCTTTGGCGTTTGTTGTATTTGTTCAGTATGCGTCTCTCCATCAGCCCGCCTTTCAGCGGGATTGCGATCCGTCCATCATAGTCCGGCACTGTGCAGGTAATTGGTGTAAGGCGTTCAAGTACTCGTAAGACCAACGTTGGCTCCTTCTGAAAGGGCAAACGCTCAAAGCGAACCCGTATTCTGCCTAAGCGGGTTGGCCATCAATCAAAACATGAATATACGGATAGGAGGGTAAAGTTCATACCACAATACGGCCGAATCCCAGGATAATCCTTGAATGCACCATACACGTCTACAACACCCACGTTGTGCCGTGAAATTAGTTGTAACTTGTATAATGGGCCCTGTAAATCAATTTCAAACGGGTCTGATATGTCGTATAGGATGCGCATTGTCGGGTGGTCGTGAGGGAGGAAGGATTGGGTCGTATATCGCAGGTCCTTTACAAGCTGCATGTCGACGCCATTGTCCCGAACCAACGCATCTACCACGAAGTTCCAGTCAAGCCGGGGGGCGGTAGCAATGGAATACAGCGAGGGCCCCCATGGACTTCCTGAAGGCGTTTTAAGGTCTGTTCCTTGGTCGAATTTAGCGAGACTTCTACAGACACGAAACCGCAGGGCTCCGCTGGCTCCTGGACGGTTGGCGGGCGGTGGACAGTAATAAAGAATCCCCGTGGTTCCTTGCGGAAACGGAGTTTTGACTTTGGAAAGGCGTTCAGCACGGAGGGTATCGGTCTTCATACCAATGAATGGCTGTGAATAAGAGAACCGCTGACGCTGTCCGTTGATTTCGAAAGTGAATTCCCTTTTCCCCGATATGTCGAATATTGGTTGCCGTGCTGCCGCCATATTCTCCGGATTCAGACTCGCGACGCGGTATATTACATGAGAAGGGGAAGCTGTGGGCCGTTTCCGTGTCTTGCCTGATGACGAGGGAGCCGCGCTGCTTTTTGGTGGTCGCAATTTGGAACCATAGGCAATATGAGGCGGCGGCTCTCGTTGGTTGTGGGATTCTTCCTGCGGTGTTGGCCTGCTCTCTATGTCTATGTGTGAGGCAGGACGCGATACACGCGTCGCGGGTTCTATTGAAGAGTCGTGAAGAGTCTCTGATGGATGTCTGGGAGAGGTGCGTGGTGAATCATGGCCCGGTAAAGACCTGGTCTCCATAGTTGGAAGTAACGGAGGGGGCGTGTCGTCCATCGCGCGCCCGCTTGGAGGGTCGGGTGAAGTCGTCGCTGGTTGTTTGCCGTTTTCATGGACTGGGTTCGCCGCCACGACAGAGTAACGCTGCAAAGGGCCCATTCCAGTCCCCACCCTCGGTGCCCGACACCTGCTTCCGCCCTCCAGCCATCCCAACCAGATTTCGCGCGAAATACGGGTGCCAGTTGTCCTTGAGCGCAAGCGTGGAAGGAGGGACATCCAAGTGCCCTTTGTGGAAGCAAACCTATAAATGAAAAGTCTGGTAGCAGCGTCGTCAGGCTCAAAGTACCGTTGTAAGGAGGTAGGGGACTGCCGACGGGGTGGGTGGAGGAGGCATGAGCCCAGAATGTTTAGCCCAACGCTCAAGTTTTGCATCACATCCTTCCATTTTGGGCAACAGATGCCGAGCACGCCGCCATGCTCAAGCGCTGATTCACAAATCGGAAACAATGTGTGTCAACCTAAGGCCAAAAAGTGGCCAAAAGGAACGTAGTATTAAGATTAAAGGAGTGTGATATACGTAGACGACTTCATAGAAAGAAACAACAGGCACAACTTCACAATAGAAGTGGGAGTAAGGTAGGTAGGTAGCATCCACGAAGATGGATCAATCCGGACAAGACAGCAAAACAGAGAGGAGCAGCTTAGGACAAGAGTCAAGATGAGGATATATGTAGGTATTATGAGGGTAACAGATGGCTATACAGTACAGGAGGGATTGCATTCCGGGTTTTGAGAGAAGGACGATATCAAGAACACTAAATCTTTTAAGCAGCACCCGCGAAATGGGCACCATTTCCATTGAAAGAGAATCCTAAGCGGGCAATAAATCAGGACCGATGAGAAGACGAGAAAAACTAATGGTCGTCACTCACCGCTGAACTGAGCCTGAACAGTCTGAGAAAGCTTCGAATCCTCAACGAAACTGTCAACTGGCGCCTCCTCCGTGAACACCATGTCGAAGTTCGACACATCCACCGGGCTAACAACACTTGGCTTGAACGGCGGTTGTATCCTCTTCTTCGCGAGCAGCTTGAAGTCGATGTGCTTGTCGAAGAAGGGGTGCTTCTTGATCTCGTCAGCGCCTTTCGCGCCGAGACGCTTCATAGGGTTGCGGTTCAGCAGACTGGTGAGGATCGACTGCGCCTCGGCACCAAACTCCTCGCCAAAGACGAGCGGGTCGTTCAGGATCTTCTCGTACATCTTATCGGTGACCTCTGCAGTAGACGGGAATAGTCAGCGGAAGGAAAGGCATGTGTTTTACGCCTCAACTCACCATCGTAGAAAGGGGGTAGCCCTGCGAGCATCTCGTAGAGAAGGACTCCCAGTGTCCACCAGTCAATGGTCTTGTCGTACCCATTGCCCGACAGAATTTCGGGAGCAAGGTACTCCGGAGTTCCACAGAAAGTATTTGTCTTCTCGTTGTCCTTCATATTCAGTTTGCATAGACCGAAATCGCAGAGTGCGATGTGTCCTGTGTAATCTAGGAGGATGTTCTCCGGTTTGAGATCACTAAAAATATATGGTTAGGTGACTATTTACAGCGAGCAAGGGCCTGTCCTTACCGATAGACAACATCCAACTCATGAAGGTGTTCCAGGGCTAGAAGCAATTCTGCACTGTAGAACCTACGCAAGGCAATCAGTACAACGAAGGGCGCAAAGGGAAACATACATACCGTGCCCTCTTCTCGTCAAACCGATGCTCCCGCTGCAAATGATGGAACAGCTCTCCACCATTGACAAATGCCAACACGAGATACAGCTTCTGCTCCGTCTGGAAACTGAACTTCAACGGCACAATGAACGGGCTCTCCACTTGAGCAAGCACCAGCCTCTCAGCAAGGGTATGCGTGATCTCATTCCGGTTCACAATATGCGCCTTGCGGATCGTCTTCAACGCGTAAATGCGCGACGTGTCGCGCTTGCGGACCTGCAGCACCTTGCCAAAGCTTCCCTTGCCCACGACAGTCATGAGCTCAAAGTCGTCGATGGTCAGCGACTGCCCGTAGTTGGGCTGGTACGCGACGCCAAGCTGGATCCTGCCCGTCCCGCCGACAAAGTCGTACCATTGGTCGTGGTTGCCACGTCCCTCAAAGTCGGGCACGAATTTGAACCCGCCAAGGAAGATGTCGTTCCCGAGGTCGTCTGCGAGCCCCTGCCCGCTGGGTTCGTCCGCGCGGATGTAGCATTGCAGAGAGATTTCGGAGTTGCGCGACACGTCGCTGTCGGGTGTCGGTTAGTACGTACGTACGTTGTCAAGGGATGAAATTGTGTTTGAAGCTTACAAGTGGGCCTGGTACATGTAAAGTGGCTTCTCGACGTCTCCACCCAGGGGCGTGATCAGGACTTGGTTGACCTCGTATTCCATCACGATGTAAGGAAGCCACCAGCATTGAGTTCTTTGAATGCTGTCTCGACTAGAAATAATGAGACAAAGAGAGTCACAGATAGTCAAGCTACGTACCTGCTACCCTTCGACCTGTTAGCAAGCCTTTGCTGGTGAACGGAGGATGGAGACACGGAAGCAGCGACCTTCGCCTGCTGGGACTTGAGTGCAGCTTCCACCGCGCGTGGTATGGGCACGCCCTGGGGCATTGTAATTCCCTCCGCACCCATGACGCGAATGGTCAGAAGACCCGAGCGGAATGTGCGCTTCTCTGGGATGCCCCCAGGGTTGCCAGGCGTCGGGGTTGTCGAGCGCAGGAGGGCCTCCTCTGCCTTGAGATTGGTGACGGACGCTTTCTTTCCTCGGAGCCAGGACATATTAGAGAATGATGGGTGGTAAAGAAAGCCTGCTTTCTGCGAAGGTATAAAAGAGTGTGAGGTTACTTTGTAGTCGCTACGTGGTGTTGGTTGGTTGAGTGAAGAATTATTGACCTTGCTGACAATCCATTCACTTTCCATATTCTGCCTAATTAGTCATTTTCGCACGGTCAGCAGAATGGGAGGTTCTTCGCAACTCTCTGTTTTGTGGTGACGGGCTTTGGTCTTACCCGTTGGCATGATTCCATTTTACGTTCCTTTGCTCGGGCTAATTGCTGTCAAGAAGTTATTCAGGGGACGCGAAGCCGTGACAAAGCGTACAGCACAACGACTGCGGCAGTGGCGCGCTCAGTGCTGGCGTCGCTCTTGTCAAGAACTGATGCGTCTTCCTCGTAGAACTAAAAACATAACACACTGTGTTCACGAATGCGATGGAGAGTTGTACATTCGATGTTCCAGATAAAGTAGATTACATTCACCTGGTTGTGGACATTTTGGTCCGGCATCGTGTTCGATGGTGCATGAATGTGCTGCTGCACTGCAGAATGTCCATGTCAATCTTTGCGCAGTAACAAGGCGGAGTGGAACGGTTCTTTGTCCGCGTTATGATATCTTAGAACTTGAAAACATCTTCAATGCTCAATCGAGGAGACTTTCTTTGGGCGCCTAATTAGAGGCGCTCGGCAAAGTCGCCTGGTTGTCAGAGTTGGGATCGTCGTCAATTACCCTGAATACCCCCATCTCGTCTCGACAGGCGAGCAAACAGACAAGGGTATAGCTGATACTTATATATGGAAAGTGGTATCAATACCTCTGAAGTGAACCATCAGCTGGCGCTCATTGATTGAATGTGATCGGGCTCGATGTCACCGGAGTCGCCCCTATTATTCGTACTAGTGGCACTTCAAGCACAAAGTCTATCCAGGGTTGCTACCTTTTGATACTCACTTCCGTCTTCAACGCCCCTTTCAATTAAGCATAAGTTCCAGTGACGACAATCCTGGAGAGTTTCGCCAGAAACCGGGTGATTTGACTCACGCTTCGCACCCGCGCTGCCACACTTTATGCAATGACGAACAGGTCGAGTCATAAAATCTTATTCCAGAAGCCCGAGAAGCCTGGAAACGCAACTTGCGCCCTCTTTTTGCCCCATGCCCTTGGCTAGTCATGTCAACCATTTTGAGTTGGTGACAACAAAAATAAGTCGGGATCGAGATTGTCGCCAGCGTACTCTCGAGAATATCGGATATGCGGCTGGTGTGGACTGCACCTGACTGCGCTCGCCGTTGGAACTACGCGTACTTAAGTAAGTGCGCGTGCGGTGATTCAACGAATGCCGTTGAGAGGATCCTTATCAGCGCGAGTGGCACTGCTGTTTTGTGGGTGACTTCGTGTGCAGCGCTGCGCAAACTCAGTTATTGTACTGGTCAATGTCCTAGATCTGCACGGCATCGGTGGCATCGGTGCGGGAAACCTGGTGTTTATGAATGTCTATGAGTATGTAGATATGCCAAGGCGAACCAAGGCACGAATCCCCAAAGCGGAACTCAGTGGAATCAAACAGAGGATGATCACCGTGTTTACACTTGGCAAGCGCCTGGAATGAGCTCTTTACGACAGTCAAAATAAAAGAAACACCTCGAGGGAAATAGATTTAGAACATAGCGCATACGTAGATGGCACGGCCTGAGGCTGCCTTCGGCGTTTGAACATGTGTGGGACACGCTGGCGACCAGTGGAGATAGGGCCGAACTGCGACCATGCGGGGCCCGGCCTGTATTTCTGACCCTACAAATGTGACCCCACGATCATGGGGATGCTGGTACTTCTCGTCTGCTGTGGCGAGAGGAGTCAGATTTTAGTGAATGTTTCACTGAGCAGAGCCTCTCTCCGTGTATTGGGAGCGGTTGAAAGGCATCGGGAGCAAGACGAGACGGGCCGTTGACTAATCCGGGCCAAAAAATATTATCTTATCAGATCAAAACAAGGAACGGCGCGGCGGTAGTAATTCGGCTTACGCTATATTGCCAGGAATACATATAGAACTGACAAGTTCCCCCATCAAAGCCCAACCCATCCACTCCTTCACCCCCTTCCTCTTTTCCTTCCATCGCCAACGTCGTCTCCCATGGCCGACTCACGGCCAAGCAGCACCGACGAAAAGGCCACCGTCGTTGAGCCAAAATCAAAGGGCTTCTTCTCTCGCAAGCAAAAGGCGGCCCCCGCATCCAAGGACGTGCATGACGAGAAAACGAGCATAGATGGCAGTGAGCACTCCACAGATGTTAAGCCTGTGGAGGAGATTCCCCCCATCGCCTTTAGCGAAATGTTCCGGTGAGCTCGCTTCAATTTTTACTTTCAAAGTGGAAGCATGTTGACAACGTTGTAGCTACTCCACGCGCTTTGAGCTCTTCATTGACTTCATTGGAATATGTGCTGCCGTAGCAGCTGGAGCAGCCCAGGTGAGTGTCCTTAGTCCCTTTCTTGAGAAGGATTTTCAAACTGAACGTGTATAAAAAGCCTCTCATGTCCCTGTTGTTCGGAAATCTGACTCAGTCTTTCGTCACCTTTTCCAAAATTCTGGCGAATCCAGACCAGTCTGGAGAGATAGAAGGTGCTGCTAAAGAGTTCCGTCATAGCGCTGCCAGAAGTGCCAGCTTCCTGGTTTACATCGGTGCGTATTGATTGAAGTACTGCGTATTTATGCCCTCTCACAACATGCGACAGGTATCGCCATGTTTGTTTGCACCTACACCTACATGTACATTTGGGTCTATACCGGCGAGGTCAACGCAAAGCGCATTCGTGAAAAATATCTCCAAGCTATCCTCCGTCAAGATATTGCGTTCTTCGATAATGTTGGCGCCGGAGAGGTTGCAACGCGTATTCAAACCGACACTCGTATGTCATTTATATTCATTACGTTCCCCCTCGGTTCTCAACTCTATTAGACTTGGTGCAGCAGGGTATCTCGGAAAAGGTTGCTCTCGTTGCGAATTTCCTCGGTGCATTCGTTGCTGGTTTCGCCCTAGCCTATGGCCGTAACTGGCGATTGGCTCTGGCAATGTCCTCTATCTTGCCATGCATTGCTATCACGGGCGGTATCATGAACAAGTTTATCTCATCGTTCATGCAGTAAGTCTTAACGAAACATCATGTCGAAGCACTCACTAAAATCACAAATAGACTTTCCCTCAAGCATACCGCCGAAGGTGGTAGTCTCGCAGAGGAAGTCATTTCTACCATTCGGACTGCTCAAGCCTTCGGAACCCAAAAGATCCTGGGCGCACTTTACAACAGCCACATCGATCAATCCCTCAAGGTTGACATGAAGGCCGCAACGTGGCATGGTGGAGGTCTTGCTGTTTTCTTCTTCGTGATTTACTCTGCATATGCCCTGGGTGAGTTGTTTTCTTTTCTCCTGCATACATATCGTCTGACTTTTGGAAAATAGCCTTCAGCTTTGGTACCACGCTTATCAATTCCGGTCACGGTACGTTCACCACATGTTAAATTTTAATCATGATGCTTATCATCGTTTAGCAACCCCCGGAGCTGTTGTCAACGTCTTTTTGGCCATTCTCATTGGTTCTTTCTCTCTCGCATTGCTGGCCCCTGAAATGCAAGGTAAGTTTAGGCAACAAACATCAGATAATTGTGTAAACTGATTTCGAAATAACTTTTGTTAAGCGGTGACACATGGCCGTGGTGCTGCCGCTAAGCTCTACCATACAATTGACCGCGTCCCCGATATCGACTCCGCCAACCCCGGTGGACACAAGCCTGAAAAGGTGGAGGGCGAGATTACCCTCGAGAATGTCAAATTCAGTTATCCATCTCGCCCTACGGTGCCCGTCGTCAAAGGCTTGGACCTCACCTTCCGCGCAGGCAAGACCGTTGCCTTGGTTGGTGCTTCCGGCTCGGGCAAGTCCACCGTCATCTCATTGGTTGAACGTTTCTACGATCCGAGCAGCGGAGTTGTTCGTCTCGATGGCCACAACGTGAAGGATCTTAACCTCAAATGGCTGCGCTCTCAAATTGGTCTGGTGTCTCAGGAGCCTACCCTCTTCGCCACCACCATCAAAGGCAACGTCGCGCACGGTCTCATCAACACGCCATTTGAACATGCATCGGATGAGGACAAGGACAAGCTAATCAAGGAGGCGTGTGTCAAGGCCAATGCAGATGGATTCATCAGCAAGCTGCCTCTCGGATATGACACCATGGTCGGTGAACGCGGTTTCCTCTTGTCTGGCGGTCAGAAGCAGCGTATTGCAATTGCTCGGGCTATTGTTTCCGATCCTAGGATTCTGCTTTTGGACGAAGCCACCTCGGCTCTCGATACTCAGTCCGAGGGTATTGTACAGGACGCCCTCGATAAGGCTGCCGCAGGTCGTACCACTATCACCATCGCCCATCGTCTCTCCACTATCAAAGATGCTGATATCATCTACGTCATGGGTGATGGCCTCGTCCTCGAATCCGGTACCCACGATGAGCTTTTGTCCACAGACGGCGCCTATGCTCGTCTCGTTCAGGCCCAGAGGCTCCGCGAGACCAAGGACTCCGACGATGGTGATGACAATGATGACGAATCCGAGGATATGGAAAAGGCTGCCCGCGAAGAGATTCCTCTCGGCCGCAAGAACACCAGCCACTCCCTTGCCAGCGAAATCTTGGAGCAGAAACGCAAGGCCCATGAACAGTCAGGCGAGAAGGAGAAGGAGGACGATTACGGCATGCTAACGCTTTTCGCGCGCATGGCCCCCCTCATCCGCGACCAGTGGAAGAACTACCTGCTTGGCGCCATCTTTGCAAGCGCAACTGGTATGGTGTATCCCGCCTTTGGTGTTGTGTACGCGAAGGGTATCGAGGGATTCTCGCAGAATGATAACCACACGCGCCGCCATATGGGTGACCGCAACGCTTTGTACATGTTCATCATTGCCATTCTTTCGACTTTCAGCATTGGGTTCCAGAACTACCTCTTCGCCAGCGCCGCTGCGACCCTTACTGCTCGTCTCCGCTCGCTCAGCTTCAAGGCCATTCTCAGGCAAGACATCGAGTTCTTTGACAAGGATACTAACAGCGTGAGTTGTCTTTCTCAGCATATCATTATCGCATACTCATAATGTGTTTTATTCTAGACTGGTGCTCTGACTTCATCGCTCAGCGATAACCCTCAGAAGGTCAACGGTCTTGCTGGAATTACTCTCGGTGCCATTGTTCAGAGTGTCGCGACTCTCATTACCGGTTCCGTCCTTGGTCTTGTTTTCATCTGGAGGGTTGCTCTCGTCGGTATTGCCTGCACTCCTCTGCTCGTCTCGACGGGATACATCCGTCTCCGCGTCGTTGTGCTCAAGGATCAGGCCAACAAGAAGGAGCACGAGAGTTCCGCTCAGCTCGCTTGCGAGGCTGCTGGTTCTATTCGCACTGTCGCCGCCCTCACCCGCGAGGAAGATTGCCTGAGACTTTACAGCGAGAGCTTGGAGGAACCCCTCAGGAAGTCAAACAAGTCCGCCGTTTGGAGCAACGCCCTTTACGCCTTCTCCCAGTCCTTGATCTTCTTCGTCATTGCTCTCGTTTTCTGGTATGGCGCCACCCTCGTGTCTGAGCTCAAGGCTACCACTTTCGAGTTCTTCGTTGGTCTCATGGTACGTTTTCCGTTTTTCCATTGACGCGGAAATATTTAATTAATTGTCTATCTAGAGTACCACCTTCGGTGCCATCCAAGCCGGAAACGTGTTCTCCTTCGTCCCCGATATCTCTTCGGCCAAGGGTGCCGGTTCAGACATCATCAAGCTGCTCGAGTCTACTCCCGAGATCGATGCCGAGTCCACTGAGGGCAAGCTCATTGACAGCAAAGCCGTTACTGGTCACATCCGCTTCGAGAACATCCACTTCCGCTACCCCACTCGTCCTGGCGTTCGTGTCCTCCGTGACCTTTCTCTCGAGGTTGAGCCTGGCACATACATTGCGCTCGTCGGCGCCAGTGGTTCGGGCAAGAGTACAGTGTGAGTATTACATCATTTCTGCTGACGTGATGTGCAGATGCTAATGTGCTATGGTCTATCAGGATTCAGCTGATTGAGCGCTTCTATGATCCCCTACACGGAGACATCTATGTGCGTACATCTCTATTCATAGGATGATCACCTGAACGATATACTGAGATAATTGTTTAGCTTGATGGCGAGCGTATTACGGAGCTCAATATCCAGGAATACCGCAAGCACATGGCTCTTGTGTCGCAAGAACCTACACTCTATGCAGGCACTGTCCGCTTCAACATTCTGTTGGGCGCTATTAAACCCGAGTCGGAGGTGACCCAGGAGGAGATTGAGGAGGCCTGCCGAAATGCAAACATCCTCGAGTTCATCCAAAGCCTGCCTCAGTAAGTGTTCCACATTGAAAGCGAATAAGACATGTGCTGACTTGTGTGCGTTCTCAGGGGCTTTGACACTGAGGTCGGTGGCAAGGGTTCGCAGCTTTCCGGAGGACAGAAACGTACGCCTCTCTCTTACAACCTGTTGAGACATAATTCTTATCTGTCCTTATCTAGAACGTATTGCCATTGCCCGCGCGCTCTTGCGTAATCCCAAGGTTCTCCTTCTGGATGAAGCCACCTCCGCACTGGATTCCAACTCCGAGAAGGTCGTGCAGGCAGCGCTCGATCAGGCAGCAAAGGGACGGACAACGATCGCAATTGCGCACAGGTTGTCGACCATTCAGAATGCAGACCGAATGTACGTCCAACGAGATCTGGTTGCTATGCTATGTGTGCTGTTTTACTGACTGAATATGGTTTTGCGTTACACAGCTACTTCATCAAGGAGGGTCGCGTGAGCGAATCTGGCACGCACGATCAGCTATTGCAAAAACGTGGCGACTACTACGAGTTTGTGCAGCTCCAGGCGCTGAGTAAACGCGACTAGATCCATCTTCCAACCCCGACGCTTTCGTTCCCGTCCCCGTTCCCTGCTCTCTTCACAAGATCTCATTTTCGACATGCATGCTACCACAGGATTTTTTGACGTTATTCTTGTTCGATTTTTTCATATTGTTATGACGATCTCCGGGTTATTTACTCTTCCTTCTAAACATATTACGCTTGCCTGCATATCCCCCTGACGCATTTGCTGCCCTTTTGTGGCTGTCGTTTCAATACCCTCCTTAATAGTACATCATAATACATAGACACGCATACCACACGAGGACGAGAGAAGTTTGTAGTTAAAATGCAAGCAGTGGTATATAAACAAGTTGGCTGCAACCGAGTCCCTGTATACATCCTTTATCTGCCCAAGATGGTGAAGAAACCCCACCAGAGAGTCGTTATCGTCGGAGAGACAGTGCCAGGAGGTGGACTCGTAGCGCGTGTTTCGCACGGTGAGGGGGGCGACCACGTGGCCACCCACTTCACTAGTCGGCAGCCCAACAATCTTGCTCCTACTCCTCCACCCCTTCCCCGCGCAAAAATGTCTGTCTCCCTCAATCCCCCCAATGCTCTCGGCTTCAGGCGTATGTGGCTTGCGATTCGTCTTGTTTTTTCTGCTGACTCCGACCCCAGGACCCCTTACAACCCTCGTCAAACGCTCCCTTACCATCACAAACAACAACCCGCAGCCCGTAGCCTTCAAAGTCAAGACTACGGCTCCAAAGGTACTGTTTTCTCGCTGGATTCGTCGAATAGATCCTTACATTGGGTATAGCTGTACTGCGTAAGGCCAAATTCTGGCAGAGTAGAGCCTGGAGAGAGCATCGAGGTGTCTGGTGAGTGACATCAATCCCGCCTCCGAATTCAACTAACTCGTGAGATGCCACCCCACAGTTATGCTCCAGGCCCTCAAAGAGGAACCACCCTTGAACACAAAATGCAAGGACAAATTCCTCATCCAAAGCACCATCATTTCCCCCGACAAGGAGACCCTTCCCCTCCATGACATCGTGCGTGTTCCGTCAACACGTCATAGGAGCTAGTTCAACTAACTTTCTCTAATTTCTTCAGTGGGCTAGCCCGGAGGCGAATGAGGAAGGAAAGGTCTTCCAGCAGAAGCTGCGCGTTACTTATCTGCCTGCGGAGGGTCAGGTGCTTGAGGAGGAGGACGAGAACTTGCCTGTAGAGCACCATGTCGTGGTGCGTGCTATCCGTTCCCATTGACTTTGTCAGAGCCTGACCGAGTTTTCCCCTTTTCCTCCAAATAGGAGGACCAACCCATTGTAGCGAACGGCTCGAATGGCGTGTCCGCCGAATCTGGCTTCGTGCAGCCTGCGGCAAGACCGCCTCCCGCCGAAGAACAAGTGCCTGAAGTACACCACGAGCAGCAATACGAACAGGAGTACACTCAAGTGCCATTACCCGAGCAAGTCCCTCCTCATGTTCCTGCCTTCGAACCCCAGGTCGCACCACCATCACCTCCAGCGCCACCTGCTGCCGCCCTGCAGATGATGCCTGAACGTAGCATGTACGATCATGCCTCAGAGGACCAGGAAACGACTCTCGCCTACCTTAATGAACCACCACAGCCCGCTCCCGTCGTCTCTCATGAACCTCCTGCTCCAGCACCTCAGCCTGCCCCCATCTACATCACCAAAGAGAACCCTGTGAACGAAGAGCTCTATGCCAAGTACAATATGGCACAGGCCGAAATTGAGCAGCTCAAGGCACAGGTTGCTTCGCTAACGTCCACGCAGGAGCTGCGCAGACGGACGCGCAAGATCTCCGATGTGGGAAGCAATGGTGGTTCCGATGTGATGACCGTCGTTGAGGACGCGCCCATCCAGCAGGACGGCGTTCCCCTGCAAGTGGTGGTCGTGATCGCACTGGGCGTTTTTGTCACCACCTACCTTTTCTTCTAAGGCACCGTCCCTTTTTCTTCTTTTTGTGATTTATGTATCAGTCATTCTGTATGGACCAGCTGCAACAGTACCCGGAAGGCGCCCTCCGAGCGCCTTCCCTCACTTTCAAAGCGGAAAAAAGCTCCACTTACCTCGCGCTATCCTCCACTACGCCTAGTTTTACTAGCCTACTCACCCCCGCATATCCCCTCGCGTTTCTTATCTTGATTATTTTATTGCATCGTACCCATCCCCATCCTCATCCCGTTTCCTTGTGTTGTGCCTTTCTTCGGTGCCACTTCCGAGCCTAGCTGTCATTGCTGCTTATGTGTGCAATGCTGACTGGCCCGCCGACTGTGGGTGACAGTATGCTGCCTACAGGCCGTCTGTTCCGCAGTATCGCCTTGAGGCATCTCTCTTATTATATCTTTATCTTGGTTATGACGCACCTCTTCATTTTGCGACTAAAATACACCTGTAGAGTTCGGCGAAAACCTCTTACATACCCTTCATTATGTGGACCATTGACCTCAAGGAGTGTATGTGATGTTTGTGTGATGTTGTGACTCAGAGGTATATGCTCAAACAATCATGCAACATCAAGCAGCTCACAACGAAATTGCGGCGGGCTGTATGTAAATTTGTGAGCCTTAACATGACAGCTAGAATGACGTATGTGTGGATGTATGCAAGCACGATGCCCATTGAATGTGAAGTTCAAAGCAAAAGAGGTTACAGCCTTGCTAGAATCACAATGCACAAATGCGTCCTCGCCTCACTGGTTCCGCAGCTGCTGTTCGATTGCCTGAGCTAAGAGCTTGTGAACTCTCTCAGTGGGGTGTGCCATGTCTGTGAGACGACGAAGTCATTCAGTGAGATGTTTGTTGCATCGCAGGGTAATTGTTTCGACTTACTGAACCAGAAGAACTCTGTCGGTTGAGCACAGGTGCAGAATCTAGAGTTATACAAAGTAATACAAACAGTCAATACTCATATTCCAAGCATCGACAGAGCGGGATCGTTGGCGTTCAAGAGAACGAAGCAACGGAGATGGCTCTAAAAGGGTCCAATCGGAAATGAAGAGGAACACGCACCCAGTTGTATTGGTGAACCCAAAGGGTCGCGGGTTGTCAAGCACCATGTTGAACCACTTATGGGCGTCGAAAGTCATCACCCTCGTGTCTGGAATGGCCGCATTGTCAGTGACATAAGTACACGTTAACGGAAATGGCCACGAAGAAGGCACAGAGAAGACAAGAACAAGACACGAAGACTGACCAGGATTGGCAGCCTGAAAGGCTGATACATGCGCCGCGAGGACGGTATTGAATTGGTTGATGTGATCTTTGAGCAAGGCAGCTCGAGTTGAGTTACTAAGGGCGCCTGGTGTACGGTCTTCTGGGGGTACGTTGATGAAGAGGTGTGTGCGCAGCCCGCGATTCGTGGCTGCTTGCTGTGGTGGATGATAGATGGTCGATGGGTACAGATTAGTCGGTTAGTGTCCGAATACGGCGCAGCCAGGATGCAACGCACCACGGCGTTAAAGTACGAGGCCATCTCCACGTTCCAAAACGCATTAAAGTCAGAGATCTAGTGCGCACACCGCCAAGAGAGATCACCAGATCCAATGAAATGAAGGCGCCGCCACAGTTTAAGTTGTTACAACGTTTGAATTTCGAATTTCGATGTTCGCCGTTCCATGTAGAATGCAAATCGTCAGTAAAGCCCCCTATAGGGTTTCATACTCGTTAATGAAGTTTGGACGTACCGTAGCGTTGTTCACTGTGTCGCCGGTGTCGTTGATTCCAATCCACCAAGTTGTTAGAGTTTCATCCGCCGGATGCGGGATGATATCTGCGGCATAGGTGAGCCACTGCTTGACCTGGTCAACAAGCGGTATATCGAAATTCTCGTGTCGCGGAAGTCTAGAAGCAGATGTTTTCTGATCAGTTCAAGCTGTTCAGAAATTCATGTCTGCACTCACATGTTAGCGTCGATATCTGCACCTGCAAAGGCGAAATCCCATAATTGTCTTTCGCACTTGGACGGTGGGCCTTGGAAGCATCCTGTCAAGAATTCAAGCTATTTGGGTAACCGTTACCGTCAGTCTGGAAATTTCCAAGTTAGCAGAACCGGTGTACCCAATTCGCCCCTTCCGAGCTTGTCTATGCAAGAGCATTGTCAATCCTAGTCATCCAAAGGACTTGTGAAGTCTTACATTTTTTAATATTATTTCGTTCCGCAATAGTTGCTGCGGTGTGAATGAAAAGTTCAGTGCGTCTCCGATGAAACTGTTGACGCTTTAATAAACACGAATGGCAAGGGCATCCACTTTCTTCAATGCTTGCCTGAAGTTCGCGTGACCTTCCGTTCCCTGAACGAAGGAGTAAGAATCTCCAAAGGCGTGCACGTATTTGATTCGGTCCCAGTTGAATGAAGGACGTGTGTCCTCGACATTTTGAGGAAGCGATACCGATAGAGTCTGCGCTGCGAACAGAGTGCAAAGAGCCAGAGAGAGGACTGCAGTTCTGCAGGAAGGCATAATTCACAAAAGTGGATCTAACAAAGCCCAAGCGACGAATTCCTGCATTTTATATCATTTAAGGCTCAGAAGAACGAGAAGTAATTGTCAGATGACGAACAAAAAAAACTGGTGTGCGACCGCTCCCAGTGCGCTTCTCCAAGTTGTCGGCCCGCCAAAGGGGGAGGTGGTTTGCAATACGAAGACATTTGTGTCTGCTGCTGATAATATTCATCGCAAGAATCCGTTGTTTAAAGCTCAGTCTCTGAGGAGATCATAGAGTTGAGTCCCAGTTTGGGTAAAGCAGAGCAGTGGGTCAGGACATCGTTTTGAGTCGGAGGCAAAGGACAAAGCAGTGGGAAGCTAGGAAGCCATGACGGTCGGCAATAGGTGTCAGACGGCCGCTTCGGACCGATTCTTGCGTCATGAAAGTTGGAGGCGAAGTTCATTCTGGGTTTGCTTTTTCTGTCCGTTCATCTTCCTACAAATTGAGAACTGGACATGGTATGAACGGCCTATGTATACATGGTTAGCTGTGGCGATGATACCAGCGCAGTAAGATCCGCGTGGCAAAATTGCTTCACTGAGCCCGCAGCTGGTCTTTGATTGCCTGTGCTAAAAGCTTGTGCACTCTTTCAGTGGGATGTCCAGTGTCTGGGAGACAGTGAGATCAGCGATGAGCCTCAATTTTGATCACAAGGTGGGCTCTTCGACTTACTGTACCAAAAGAATCCTGTGGGTTGGGGACAGGTACAAAATCTGGTATCGCGAACGATAGGAACTATTAGCTTCCGTTGTCAACCAAAGCCGGATGTAAAGAAAAGGTAAACGTGCAGAATGATGCTGAGGAACACGGCTCTGGTATGGGTCCTCGACCAAGGGAAAATGAATGAAAATGGCCACATACCCGGTAGTATTCGTAAACCCGAAGGATCGTGGGTTGTCCAGCACACTGTTGAACCATGAATGGGCATCGAAAGTCATCACCCTGGTGTCTGAAAGGCACCGTTTCAAGATACATATGTAAAGTTCAGATGAAGCCCAAGAAGAAGACTGACCAGGATTGGCTGATTCAAAGGCTGATATGTGCGCCGCAAGGACAGTGTTGAATTCGGTAATGTGTTCTTTGAGCAAGGCAGATTTGGTCGGACTGTTAATTGACCCTGGGGAACGTTCCTCAGGAGGAACGTTAATGAATAAATGTGTGCGCAGCCCGCGATTCGTGGCTGCTTGCTAGCGGTCGTGCAGATAAGTAATGATAGATGGAGATAGCCAGGTAAGTATTTGATCATACTGAAAAAAGCGTCTGGCGCACCACAGCACTGAAGTATGAGGCCATCTCTACGTTCCAAAACGCATTGAAGTCAGAGATCTTCGCGAGTTGGTACATCCATCAGAGCGCGATCATGGATGCACCAAGATGAATCCGCAGGTCAGGGTTTGAGTTGACGGTGAGAAACGTTTGCAATTTAATTCGAGAGGGTGATAGATGGTGTATATGAGGGATTCACCTTGTCAGCGATCTCATACAAAGGTTCATTCCTCTACCGTGTTCGGACGTACCGTGGCGTTCGTGACGGTGTCTCCTGTGTCGTTGATCCCAATCCACCAGGTTGTCAGCGTTTCCTCCGCTGGATGCGGAATAATGTCTGCCGCATAAGTGAGCCATTGCTTAACCTGATCGACAAGAGGTATCGTAAAATTGTGATGTAATGGAAGACTAGAAACAAGCTGTCTTCAGTTCCAGATCTAACTTTCACGTAGAATCTTGACACTTACAGTGTCCCGTCGATATCGGCACCCGCAAAGGCAAAGTTCCATAATTGTTTCCCGCACTTGGCTGGCTGTCCTCGGAAGCATCCTGTAAGAAACTCAAGCTATGTAGGTATAGAATTTTCGGTTAGTATGACGGCCTCTGCGAATCGGTGATCTCCGTGTACCCAGTTCGATCCTTCCGAGCTTGTCTAAGAGATAGTTAGTTATTGTTTTTTAGTGTATGAGGATATGAAATGCCCCACATTTCTTGGTATAATTTCGTTCTGCAAAACCTGTTGTGGGGTAAACGCAAAATCGAGGGCACTCCCAATGAAGCTGTTGGATCTTTACAATTAATGCCAGGGCCAAATGAAAGGCTGTTGTTGCCTTGAATGCTCGCCTGAAGTTTGCTTGACCCTGCGTCCCCTGGACAAAGGAGTAAGAGTCCCCAAAAGCATGAACGTATGTGATACTGTCCCAGTTGAACAACGGCTTTAGATCCGTGCCATGCTGCGACAGCGATGCAGACAGAGTGCGTGTTGCAAGTATAGCACATAGAGCAAGAGAAAGGAGAGATTTGCTGCCAAGCATGATTGACCGCAATCGACAATGTTCTGAAGTCTGAAGATACAGGCAAAGGCGCAGAACAGGATTCGGATTGGTTTATACGATCCAAAGCTCGGACAGAGAGCGCATACGTCAGTCAGATGATGGGTTGCGGACACACTAAAGCCCGTCCTTCTCAAACGCGCTTCTCCAAGTTTGTCGGTCCGCCAGAGAACCAAGAGAGAACATGTCATATTTTCCGGTGCTCAAATCCGGAGTGGTTCGTGTCAATGAGCTAATCTTGAACTTCGTATATAGCTTGTGCGATGTTCATTGATTCCTGTGGCATTCAACGCGAGAGCGAGCTCCTCTCAGCTGTTGTTTTCGAATGCGTAATGACAGTGATGGTCAAATTGAAGGCAGGTAAAGTGCTGCCCTGGCATAAACTTCCGCAACAAGGGCCGGACAGGCCGCCCGGCCCGGGGACGCTTCAGAGAGGGATGCGAGGTTGACATCCACTCAACACCATCGCAGGTCCGAAATTATGCACAATATCGCCCTGGCATCAAGAGATCCAGCTGAAGGTCTACTCACCACTCTATTTTCATCTTCGTACTCCTATGGACGAAATTGGGACAAATTTTGCTCGATTTCAAGACTATGAGATGTGGCGACCTTCCTCTTCGACCATGAATCATCGCACGCAATCGCGCGGTTCATTCTAATAATAACCAGCCTTCCAAAGCTGCACCACGGTCCCACTCGTTGTACCACACTTAGACTTGCATCTTCAACATATAATCCCTCATGGACCCCTACGGACAAAGGATTCAGAGGACTTCTCCCTTGAAACCTATTGTTATCGGAGCAGTTGCCTTCTTCGCGCTTTTTGCCACCTTCAGGCTTTTCCAAGTGAATGGTATTAAGGGCAACATTGGTCCTGTTCCCACCAAGGTGAAGAGGATACTTACCCTGCTCGCAATTGAGACTGACTACCTCATGCCGACTACACAGGCACTCGTCGTTCTGAACGGGGACTCTACCGTTTCGGGCTCAGTCCATTTTGAGCAGCAGGCCCCAGGCAATCAGGTGCAAATCACCTTGAAAATTAAAGGCCTCACGCCGAACGCTCTGCGCGGGTTTCACATCCAGTAAAATCCAATTTTTTTGCACAGCTTTGCGCCAGACTGATCGCTGTTGTACTGCTTCGAATTTGTCCAGTGCATCGGGCGACTTGAGCAATGGGTGTCTCTCTGCAGGACCGCACTTCAATCCAGAGGGTTCTACTCACGGCGCATCGAACAGTGTCGTGCGCCATGTTGGTGACTTGGGAAACATCAAAGCAGATGCGTCGGGCGAGGCCAACTATGTCTTCACGGACGGTGTGATTTCGCTCAGTGGACCAAATGGGATTATTGGGTCGGTGTTATGATTTCTTCAATCTACAAGGACACTGCTGAATGTGTTTCGTTCTTACTATTAGTCGGGCTGTTGTAGTTCATGCTGTCAGTGCCCATCTTGTACCAACAAATTTATTCTTATCTTCTGACTCCGCAATTCCAGGGAACTGATGATCTAGGAAAAGGCGGCAACGAGGAGTCACTCAAGACTGGTAACGCTGGTGCTCGTTCTGCATGTGGCGTCATTGGTGAGATTAACACCCTGAGAAATAACGATGCCTCGGACTAACAACATCTTGTCCAGGTATTGCATAGATATCCTGATCCATTTTATACACAGCCGTCTTTGAATCACGAACAGACCCTGGTGAACTGTGACGTTTTCAATTTGCCTGGAAGAAGACAGTTGTGTACATACCAAGGCACCGTTTATTCTAAGTAATTGTAACAAGTGTTCAGCGCTCTCTTTTACGGTAGACTGTGAGTCGCGATGCTATCCCGTACAGCACCGGACGACCAGCATAGTTATGATGGGTGATGTCTGCCGTGTTTAAGATGGGCCGCCGAAAGGTTTAACAAGATGCTTTACTGTAGAAAGGAGCACATCATATGAGGTATAATCTTCGTACACATACATACAAGCACCATTCGGCGCGACAAACTAGATCAGGTGAAATCGATTGATTGGAAGCACTTTCGGAGACCCCGTGTTGAACGAGAGGTGAAGCTGGAGAGGGAAACCGGGAGCATGTAGTGAAGCTCGAGATGTCATCATTTCCGAAGTCTTCCTTTCTTGATAGACTCGGGGTTAGCTTCGAGGGCAGGCAGGTCTTCGAGAGCGCGCTTGCGAGGATTGTCTTTGGGCGTGAGGGGCACAATTCTGGTCTGTTTCCAGTTACTAGCATTGGCGTTAAGGAGATCATCGAACACCGTCGCAAAATTGCCATGGATTTGGGAATAGCTCTCTGGGAGGTTCAATTGCCCGAATAAGGCCCTGATGATGTATTGGATGTAGAGCTGGTGCCGTAGCTTGTTCACCGCATCCGGAAAGGCGGCCTGAAGACTTGGGCGGAGTACGTCCTTGAGTTCCGTTTTGATTGGGACGGTGATAGCATTGAATCGGGGACCTTCGAGCTTCAGTTCGTCAACAAAGACAGTTGCCGCATACCGGAAGGACGGGATATGGCCGACGCCAGCGGTGATGTAATAGAGGGCAATCCACCACAATGATTCCAAGTCGTGCTGATAGTTGTAAATGACAGGAGCTCGTGGAGGTGGGATATGCGGGGTAGCGTTCGCCGGAAGTCTTTTGAAATCTTTCCCGTAGAAACGGTGAAACGGTAAGAAACGTTGATAGTTGGGGTCATGTTCGCCAGCAGGAAGATCCAATTGATCTGCGAAATTATCAGAAGGAAGGTCATCGTTATCACGAATTCGATCGACGAGATATCCTCTGTTCAAAATCTCCCAGGGCATAAAGTAAGGAGTCCCCTGAAGACGAATCAGAAGGAGACCAAGGCATACGGGCGGTTTCTGGCACTTACGGTTCTGGGGTCTGAGGTGTTTGTACGATGGCCATGCGGTTGGGCAAATTCGAGATCAGAGAGTTTGACCTTCAAATTCGTTCCGCTTCCGCCAAGCACTGAGAAGGCCAGAATATTGCCATTGGAGATGTCCCTATGTACCCACCCAGCGCACCAAAGGACCTGAAGAGCTGGATGAAACTTTGAGTCATAATGGCTGAGACGACTAAGAATGCCACATACCATCAAGTGCCTGACGGAGCACGTCCACGAGATCCCCAAGAGTAGGGAGATCCCAAAGGCGGGTGCATACTTCTTCATATACAAATCGGGATTGTTGCTTCTGGGCAAAAGCACGGTCTGCGAGGTCCGTGGGGACTAGCTTTTTGGCAAGTTTTGCTTCGACTGATGCCTTGCCTTGCAGACTCGTAGTATCATGCGAGAACATTGTGCGGGGTGCCTCTCCCACACGCCCGGCATCATGTTTGGCAGTGGTGAGTGATATGAAGATAGGCTCGAGTGGGCGTTTGACATTCTTGGATAGTTTCTTCGTCGTTTCGCCCTTCCAAGCGTGCCGCTTCGTCAGAAAGAGAGACCGATATTGTTTGTCCGTAAAGAGATGCTCGAGACGCGTCCTTGTTTGCTGGTCAAAGTGCTCGAATCTCGGTTCCGCTGCCATAAATTGACTAAGGCCTTGGGGCCCAGGATAGCGCTTATGGGCATCGGCCAAGAATTTATCGATAGCTTGAAAGATGAGGTCCATATTTTCCGCCTCGGTTTTCCTCGTGACATCCAACCAGACGTCTTTCAGAATGACGGGCTTTGCCCCCGGGATCTTCGTGGCCCTGATGATGTCTTCGACTTCAATGACTTGCCAGATTCTCGTCATTCGTCCAGATATGCGGTAAGGACGCTCGGGAGTGAGCGAGTGCATCGTCTTGTAGTATCTGGTTCTACCAGCAGCAGAATTGGCATAATCCACCTGTGGCCGGCATTCGTAAATGTATTGCTGAACTCGTTCGCTGGGATCCTTCGACTTGGGATTAATAGGGGCCTTATGTACCAGAGGATCGACGCCGAGTTGTGCGGGGGTGGCGAAGGCAAATGCGAGATAGATTTCGATGAATTTGTCGACGTCCTGAATGTTACAAGTTAATGACTGTGATCAACGAGCTGAGAGTGCCTGCTTGTACATACATCCAATACCCAGTCGAACGAAATTGACTTGACGGAGTGAGATCGAGAGAAGTACCACACAGACATGCGCCTATCTTCCATTGTTGTCTGTAGGTATTTGCGTTAGATACATGGGTCGCAAAGGTAATATATATAAAATGTAATAACGTACTCCGTAGATGAACATGCGCCGGGGATCGTCATTAAGGATGTGGTGGGAATCTCCAACAATCTGTTCACGAACCTGGAAAAGATCAGCCAGAAGTCGAGGGACAGTCGCAGCGAAGGTTTCATACATTTATCTGATCATCCCAACTTCTGTTCTTCTTGAATTCCTTCCCAATGATGATATTGTTATTCGGTAAGACGCCCACATAGTCCTTGTCCTCGATGATACATGCATCCATCTTGTGGTTGGTGCCAGCAATGCTCGCTGTAAGTTGGTTGGCTGGAACGAGCTTGACCGTGAATTCGTTGCCATTTTTCCCGGCAGATTTGGCGTAGTCAAAGATGGCCTTGATCAGCGGTGCGACATCCTCGAAGACTGCAGCCTCATCCCCCACCCTTTCGGAGGGAGGCGTTGTATATTTGGAAAAGACGTATTTTCCTTGAGAGTAGTCGAGCAATTTTGCCTTCACGAGATGTTTCTTGCACTTCAGAACCTCTGCCTCGGGGACCTGAACTGGACCATAGTCTTCGAGAAAGTCGCCGATTTTGCACAGGAAGGTTTCGCTGTTCATAACTTGTGCCACCCACGCGCGGGTTTCATCCGTAGGCTCGTTATCAAAGTGATCCTTGAGACCGTGAGGAGTTACTTCGGGACTTGGTAAGAAACACATCAGTACACCTCGCAAGCCAGAAAGTGGTGGGTTACAACTTACGCCTTCGGGACAGTAAACTCCACCTGACTAGTAGGCGTCACAGGCGGACGTGAGTTAGGCGGACGAGCAGGCATCCTTGCGACTGTAGAGCGATAGGATTAACAACTGTTTGTTGAGCGAAAGTGATGGTGGTTGTGGGTGAGATGAGAGAACGCTTGAAATAACTGTTCGCGTAATTTAAGCGCGCAGGGATCGACAACAGGACACAATAAACTCGGTCACCTGGTCGCGTCCGATGCTGGTCCCTGATCCTTGGGTGCCACTCAGGCCAAACTCAGGTGTCACCTCAGTGCCACGCAGCCGTCCAGTGTAGTCGCTGGCGCGTAGTGCAGCCTTGAGGCACCTGTATGTCGCGCATATGTTTCAATCGCCTTCAATGGCATCAGATTTTTCGGTAAGCCACATCGAGGGCTGTAGTACTCACGGCATTTCCTGAGAAGTTGTATTGAGTATTCAGTCTATGTATCTTGTAGGCACACGTATAATGCATTCGGATGACATGCTATCAAATAGAGTGCTCAAGCAAAGGTTGGAGGGCTTTAGCAACTAGTAGTTGTAAAAAAAAATTAGGCAGGAATCGTTCAAGAATCGTTGCGACATTCTCTTGAAAGTTCACAAGGCGTTGGTCGTTCAGACCCCAGAACAGAGTTCAATAGGCTGGCAGTCGTCATCCAAAAGCGCTCAAATTTCAACTTTTGAAGAATCACGCGCCAACAAAACCTGATGGAATCAAGTTAGTACTGTACTGGGTCATCGCGAGTTCAGGCTGAGCGAGAAAGTACTTAGCTCTTCCTAATTGCAACCATTTTTCAGTTCATTTCACGCACCTACAGATTTCAGGGGCTCGTAAAAGTGATTGCATGACTGAGAACAATAGAATGTAGGCGGTCGATGACAGATTGATTTGAGATTGCGGCCTGATTGAAGGGAAGTTGTAGGCTAATAAATTCAAACTGCGCCCGATATTAGGCGCCCACAAAGCTCCCAGGTGGCAAAAGTGCTATTTGACCGTCACGTCGCCAAATTTTTGTATCAAAGATTCTTATGGGCAAGCACTATATGTGTAAATAACCGACTCCTACTGCGCTCAATAACGGGGACAAGGGGACAATCCTCGATTTAATGATGCGGACCCACAGGTCATCGGATTGACAGCTCGGCGTCAATACGTCTCGAAACGGATCAAGCCAAAAGATTCAAGCCCCAGCTAGTCGCCCTTTCTACGAAGGGAGGACTCAATTCAGCTCATTAAAAGTGGTATTGTTCTTATAGTCCGTCGGTGTGCCTCTGGCCGCTGATTTGTGGGCACGGGGCGTACAGTCTGACCATTCTAACTCATTTTGGACAGGCAAAGAAAGGAAACCTTGAGCCGCTTCGGAGCGCCCTCTCAGCGTCTCTCAGCGTCAGGGCAACATTTCAATTTGAGGCTTATTTTGCCGGAGGAATAAAGAAACCTTGCTCTTGAGCGCCACTCGGCGCTGATTTTGTGTGCAAAACGCATGTGGGTCAATTGTTTTTGCGGTGCACGCAGAGTTGACCTCGAGCGGGCCGCGGTCGTTGTGCCGGAGCTGGGGCTGAGCTGTAGGCATTCCGATGTGACCTGGGCCTCAAGCAAACCTCCGAGGACTAGGCTAGACTAGGGTGCGGAAGAGGCTGACATTGGGCTGACACATTAGAATTGAGGGGTCTCGAAAGGTATATAAACCACTCCCACTTCTTTCCTCTCCTTCACTCAAACCACCGCCAACACCGCCTTGCCTACGCAAAGGTAGCATACTGTTCTCTCGTTCTAAGTTATACTGTCTTACTGACGCTCACCCAGGTGCTAAACATGGCGGCCTCCATGCCCCATCGTGCTTCGCGCTCAAGAGCAATGTCGCCGCCACTCTAGTCTCGCCACGGCGGCTGAGTGTCGTCGTCGTCTCTCGCAGCCGACCACCACCCATGCCCATACCCATACCCGCATTGCGTCTCCCTTTCTCGAGACTGGGTCTGGCCGAGCCAGCCTAGTGGCGGATTTTGGTGTCGTCGCTCTTGCCCACTATGACCCCTCTTACTCAGAGATGGTCCAGCGCCTATCAAACACATCAAAGTACGCTTTATCTTCTCCACTCTTTGTCACATCTAACCCTTGCCCCAAGTTTCTTTCCGGCTGCAGATACCTGCGCGTCGTTCTCCCATTACCAGTATGTCTTTCACTTTCCTTACAATCGCACCCCTGGAGGCTGACAACATGCTGTTCTAGATCACCCTCTCCGCGGGCACCATCTCCACCTCAATGCGCTGACTCTGGACTGTATCGCAGGCCAGTCGATGCGCTCGGGTCTTGGTGTCTTTGTGCTGCCACAATCGCGCACACCCCCGTGTATCGGTCCACGCCTCACCGGCTCGACCATCGCGCCGACACGACCCTCATCGGGTCATCGTCGCCAACGACCTACTCCCCGTGTGAACCTGTGTGATCAGCCTCAAAGGGGCTCGCTAACCTGCGGGGCGCATCCGCGGGCGCAGAAACAGGTGCTGCGTGACTTTGGCCAACCTGCGGGGCATGCCGCGGGCGCTCGAACAGCGAAAACATTCATTTCGACACAACCCTCTTTTAGTGTACCTTTTTCCAGCCTGATGCTTCCTGGCGGGGCATAAACCGCTAGCGCAGGAGCTGCGAACCACCCTTCCCTAAAGCAAACAAAAGCAAAAGCCCTTTTGCCACACTGGGCAGGTGTAACAGCCTGAACGTGGATTTTGGCACAAAAATAATAAAATAAAAAAGAAAGAAATAGTAGATAGAGCATAAAAGGGTGGATTCCGGTGCCAATTGGCTCTGGGATCCGCCCTTTTGTGCGTTAGGTCGGCTCTCTATTCTTAGACGGGCGCTTAATCAAGAAATTGTGGGTCCTGCGCAATATATGTCATCGTATTCATTTTAACTTCTGCGTTTGATAATGGGCGGGGGCCTCACCCCAACGGTCTCAGTTCAAAGACATCCAAGTCATCCTCCTCAAAAGAGAGTCGGTAGCAGAATATTTCTCTCAACCCACCCTTTGTCCAAGCTCGAAGATGATGGAAGACGCACGATCTCGTTGCCCAATTTTCTGCACGACAGAAGTTCCTCTCTCCGTGAGTCACTTTGCGGAAGCATTGTTCTTCGTTTCCTCATGTGTCCTTAACACCGTCAGACGATAGAGAGGCTTCTCGAAGCCACGGAAGAGCGCAAACTTTCCTCCCCGCCCATCTATTTGAACGTGCCCATGGACGTATCCTATTCGCTTGTCCTATGACCTCAAAGGATCTGACGACCATCCACCGAGGGCTATCGTCTCCAGTCCAGCCATTCACCTCTCCTTTCGTCGGCCTGTCCATCGACGAAGTGACAGCTTGGTATGACGGAAACATCACCCAACCCAAGGTCACTGGGTATAAGCACGGCACTTTCATCGTTCTTGAACAGGAGGCCGTGGACGATGAGATATGCACCATTGTGTGCACATTCGAGAAGCCGCCTGGGAGGCTGCGCTGTGACTTTACGCTGGCATTGGAGATAGTCAACGTTATTGAGATGAGTTGCTCGACGGAAGAAGGCATCATGGGGTCCTTCAAGAGGAGTGGAGTGGCCATGACGGAAGACAACTTCGAGAGAGCGTCGAAAGGGGGCATGTATATGGACGGCATGGAAGTGAAGATAGACGAAAGTTGGAGAGACTTTAGCAACTGGTAGTAGTCACCACCGATTAGTGGAATGGTAGCCGCTTACAGATTCTTTTGAACTTGAAAGGGTGTTGGTCGTATAGACACGAAGGCGGAGTTCAACAGACGGGTAGTTGCAATCCAAGAGCACTTACGATTCCACTCGAAGAAGCACGCGCTAACAAAACCAGGTGGGAATCGAGTAAGAATTATACTATACGGGTATAGGTGACAATGTAGATAAGCAACCAAGAAAGCAATTAGATGAGAGATGTGGCGAAGAACAAATTATGCGGAGGTCTTTCTCTGGTTGGCCATGTGGTCGGCGTACCACCACTGCAATATTGGGGTTTAGCACATACACGAACGGATTGAGGATGAAACTTACCTCGACCATCCTTTTGATGCCCTCCTCCAAGCCAACTTGCGGCTCATAGCCCAATACCCGGCGCGCCTTCTCAATGTTATGCCACCTCGTCGTGCAGCTGAACGTCACCTTAAACCTGGTGAACGTAGGCTCCTTCCCACTCAAGTACCCAAACCACTCTGACCCCGTCGCAGCTGCCAGCCCGACCGCCTTCGGCAGCTTGAACACGCCCCTAGGCGTGCGCTTCCCAGGGAAGTACTTATCCAGCTCCGTCCACACCGCGCGCGGGAAGTCCCAGAAGTACATCGGCTCCCCGTTGCTGATGAAGAACACCTGGCCCGCGACCTGCAGCGGGTGCACGTCCGGCCGCGCGAGCTTGGCGCGGTTCAGCGCGTGCTCGGAGAGCGGGTCGAAGCGCGTGCGCAGGACGGGGCGCGGCGTCGCGGTGGAGGCGGACGCGGGGTCGGCGAACGCGGCCGCGATTTTCTCCCCGTTCGGCGGCATGGTGATGTACGGCCCCAGCGGGCGCGCCTCGCAGGTCGGGATGCGGTGCTGCCCCGTGGTCAGGTCCACCGGGAGCACGGGGTTGTAGAGCAGCTCGCTCTCGTCGTAGGTCATCTCGGGGAGGTCTTCGACGGCCAGGGGCAGCTTTTCGGGGAAGAGTTTGGAGAGGGGCGGGGCGGGAGGGGGGAGGTCGAGTTTGTCGGCGGCGAGGAGGTGCGCGTGCGCGACGTTGCCGACGTAGGTCCAGTCGAAGAGGTTGGTGTTGTCGCCGATTTGGAAGTGCGTTTGGTTGCGCTCGTAGACTTGATAGAAGCCCGTCATGGCCTGACGATCACCAGGTCTGGTATATATTTAGGAGACTGAGAGGGGGCAATTGAGATGTTGGCAGACGTACCCGAAAATACCAGCTGGACGGAGGGCGACCGTCAGCAGGCCACCCTTCCCATTCGCCTCCAGAACAGCTTGCTCAGCCAGAGCTTTGGACTCGTTGTATGCGTCCAGAGGCACTTTGGGGATTTCGACGCGCTCATCGACGTTCATAATTTCCTCCTGTCCGTTGAAGACAACGCCTGCTGAGCTGGTGAAAACCAGCTTGGGCACTCCTGTCTCGACAGCGGCAGCAATAATTGCCTTAGTCCCCAGGACGTTGACTTTGTGGAACAGTGCTGGGTTCTTCGCCCCAGCGTGCGGAGACGCGGTGTGGATGATACATGTTGTGCCGCTCTGAATAATTTAAAATAAGCGCCGTTGCGCAAAATACTGCAAACATGAGAACTCACTTTGCGCAACGCGGAGGCTACTGATTCTTGGTCGCTGATGTCACCAGAGTAAAAGGTAACGTCTTGATAGCGCTCGACAATGTCGAATACGGAAACAATGTCTCCTCTGTCTAGGAGTTGCTGGACGATGTGTCGACCAAGGAAGCCGTTTCCGCCAATGACCATGTACACGTCTTTGGGCTTTGACTGGGACATTGTTGAGGACACGAAAGAGACGAGATGGGGGGAAGAGGTGAAGGGAGAATGGGCTGAGAAGCAAGCAGAACTCAAGGATCGAACGACACTTCAGCGGCAATAATATCCGGGGCGCGGGCATTTTAGAGAGGCTTCCGCCAATTAGACGCAAATAACGCTGGAATTGACCAGTCCTCCTGCACCTCGTCCCGCACCTACACTACCTTCCAATGTCCTTGCTGCGGTCCTGCACGCAATCCGCGTCAATACTGAGGCGGTCAGGGCTTACCGCCGCCCCCACTCTCGCTCGCACCCTCGCCACCGACGCCTCGGCAACTACCCCCGAATCCAAGGAGTCGGGCGACATCGCTATCCAGCCGACCCGCGATGTGCTCGTCGCGGACGTGATTAGCGGTGCCCCAAGTGCGTGTTGCTGCTAACGCTATGTGTATGGGATGCGTTGCTCATGAACACACCAGGCGAGCTCCGCCACCGCTCCGTGCGCATCTACCAGCCCACGCGCAATACCATGCAGTCTGGTTCGGGAAAGATGGAGCGCTGGCGCATTGACTTTGATACTCTGCAGGGAGGCGGACGCTGGGAGAACCCCTTGATGGGATGGGCAAGCTCGTAATTGAAGTTCAACCATGGAGAAGTGAAGTTGGGACTAACACGGTTGTTAGCGCCGATTACATGCAGTCACTCCGCGTGTCGTTCCGAAGCAAGGAGGACGCAGTGCACTTTGCTGAGAAACAAGGTACGATATCTGCATGCTGTTTATTGTGCTGAGACCTGGGCTGATTGCGACCGCCGTTGTACAGGATGGGACTACTTTGTGTGCGTAGCTGTTGTTGCCTCGAGCTGTTTCAAAGGATGCCATCTGACGCAGATATCGTTAATGCAGCCAACCTCCGGCTGTCAAGAGGATCCCCCCCAAGAACTACGCAGAGAACTATGTGTACAAGCCGCATACTCTCAGAATTATGAGGACCAAGTAGATACCTCGTTAATGAATACATATCCTGTTACTCTGCTCCACACCATGCTGCAACACCTGAGTCTGCGTCCGTCATTTAATCTTACAGTTGAAAGTATGGTTTCCAAGTGCATAATTGTCATTGTCTGCGTCCTAGAAGCTGGTGAGCGGGTAAGACGATAATTCCGTTCCATTTCATTGTCATCGGTCACGTGCAGAGACATTTAGCTTCGGTGCGGCCACTTTGCTTTGCAGCATTCAGCTTCTTGAATTCATCTCCCATCTCACCCCCACCTCCCTCATGAAAGCTTTGCCCTGATTTCACGAATTTAACACTTCCTAACGACGAATGAGCGACATCCAGACCAGGCCCTTTTCCAAGAACTACAGGTGGGTTCACCAGTGGAGCACCCCTGCCACCTGCGTACTGACACCAACTCCTATGTAGTGGTCTTATAAATCAGACTGTCATTGGCATTGGCATTGCAGTACTATGTATCAGTGGCCATGAGCTTATGAAGAGGAGGAGGAGAGGCAAGGCCCAGCTCGAGCCTCCACCAGGACTGGGGAGCAGGGAATCATGGGAGTTCGGCTAGTGCGTACAGGCAGCTCCTTCTCTCGATGATGCCATTGACGTTCTCCGCTTCTCCGAAGCCTCTATCAAGGGAGATCATGGGCAAGGTAGGCAAATCAGCATTGTCAAAAATACACTTTCACCGACGTCAGCCCCACCTTGATTTAGACACCCTTCGCCTCCGTCACCTGCAGGCTGGCCTCTCTCCTGGATCAAGCAAGCCATCAAATTCCCCGAAGACCGACTGTTGGAGCTGCGTGGGCTGGATGCGACGATATACATACGATTTTTGAGAGGATGCTGTACGTCCCTTTCAACACTTGCCGCTGAACGGTGGAGTGCTAATAATAGCAACGGCGCCATTAGTTTGGTTCAGCCTCGCGCATATGCTCACCACTTTCCCAATTCTCTTCCCCATACATGTCTCATTCTCTGACGAGTCTGTGCCGCGAAAATCCATGACGCGCGCGTCGATATCTTCTCTCGTTGGGACGGAGAAGGGCCTGTCGTTGCTCTGGATCCACATCTGCCTTTTGTTCTGGGTGACTCTCAGCTGGATGGGTACTTTGTTTTGGATATGCAACGGCGGATTCAAGCTGCGCTCTCTGAGTCTCGAACAAATCGCCCGGCATGAGGCTAGTATAATGGAACATCCTGACCAGGACGAGGATGCCACGACTTATTACGAACACCCTCACCCCATGTACAGCTTCAGAGATGTACCTTCACGATCACGCGATAAGCCAGTCAAAGGTCTTCGACTACGGACGATCATGGTTTCAAACGTTCCGCACTCCCTAAGAAACGAGAAGGACCTTCAGGAATATTTCGAATACTACATGTCGCGGAAGCTCGAAAAGCCATCTCTAGCAATTACGGGCACTCAAACGACGCAGCCAGGATTCCTCAACAAATCTTTCGCATTTTTATTCAATAGGGCGAAGCACCTTCCCGCGCACTTACCCATCAAACCGTCGTCTTCGTCCAAAGAAGAAGGCTCGGAAGATGGTCACAGCAAAGAAAGTAAACGGAAATCGAACACAAAGGAGAAAGTCCTCGACACTCCTCTTATTGAAAGGGTAGTTATCGCCCGCAAAATGACCGAGTTGGCCTCTTTGCTTGAGCGTCGTGAAGAAATTCTCGTTCTTCTGGAGACCGCCCATATCAAGCTGGCGAACAAAGCTTTGCTAGCGGTCAAAGCCGGCATGGAGCGACAGGATGCTAATAAGCCTATTGGTCAGGTCGCATCCAAGTCGGCTGAAGTGGCGAAGCAACGCCGGTCGCTGAAGGCCAGCAACGTTGATCCTGAGCTCGGTGAGCCACAGGAGGAGGGCACCTTGGACGAAGAGGAGAGGATGGAACAGCTGATCCAGGTTCTCGGACCATTCGTCGAAGAATTTGGTACCCAACGACCACTGACGACACGCTCGAGGAAAGCCATATCCCGCACATCAAAGCTTGCATTCAAAAAGATGCGAGTGAACCCCTCCGCTGAAGACTCCGACAGCTCCGAGTCCCCCGTGAACAACTACCCACCACCAGCCTCCGCCTCCTCGCACTCCGACCACGGCCACATTGGAGGCAAAACCGTCTGGGACGCGCTGCTCTCGCTCCCGCGCACGAGCCTCGACGCGTACCAGCCGCTCGTGAACCTCAGCCACCTCTTCCGGGGCAAGGTCGTGCCGTCGATCGACTACTACACCGCGAAGCTGAACCTGCTCACGTCGCTCATCACGGAGAACAGGTCCAAGGCGGTGACGGACTACGACCCGGTGTCGACGGCGTTTGTGACGTTCGCGGACCCGGCGGATGCGCGCAGGGCGTGCAAGTACCTGGCGGTGCACCCGAATAATCCGATGGCATGCCTGGTGACGATGGCCCCTACGTATCAGGATATTGATTGGATACGGGTGATGAAGTCGACGTATAAGGGCGAGGTGAGTACATATAACAGTGCGAAGATTTGGTGTTGGTTTAAACTCTTTGATTTCAGTTTATCAAAGATTGGGTTGTCAATGCCGGCGTCTGGTGAGAACTGCGTTCATGTAATGAAGATGGACGCCAACTCACAACTAAAAATCATAGGGCTTTCACTCTGTTCTGGCTCTTCCCAGTCTCGCTTCTTGTCGGTTTGGTCTCTATTCAAAACATCTCGCTATTCTGGCCCAGCCTTGTAAGTGATATTCTTTGCACACCCTCCAAGATATTAAACTCCTCCACATTACACAGAAAACCTACCTCGACCACCATCAATGGCAAAGCGAAGTGATACAGTCCTTCATCCCCACGCTGCTCGTCGCACTTCTGGCGCTCCTCATCCCGCTCATCCTCCTCCTCATCGCAAAGAAAGCGCATACGATCACCACGCTCTCAGCCCTACATGACCGCATCATGACCCGATATTACAAGTTCCTCATCGTGAACGTGCTGGTCTTCTTCTGCGTCGGCACGGCGGCGCTGCAGTCCTTCCTGAATGCGTTCCGCTCCGCGGCACACGTGGATGTGATTTCGGTCGTGGCGACTAGTTTCCCGACGGCAGGTCCTTTCTATGTTGGTTGGCGTAAGTTTGGTTTTTCTAGAGTTGTGTATACGATGAATGCTCAATTGTGCGCGCCTGTAGTCATTTTTACGACTGCTATGCATGGAGGGTTTGAAATAGCAATGAGTACGTGTGTTTTATGCTTTCGATGTGTCCTGTCTGACTAATATGATCCTTTTGAACAGTCGGTGTAAGTCATGAAACGATCGACACAAATTGCTGTATGCTGATAACTTTTCCAGCTCCCTCTTATTTTATACCCCAAAACTTCACGACAAGTTACCCCGTACGTGTCCAGATAACGCGTTTCGTAGTGGATGCAAGCTTATCTCAATGTTTAGTCGGAAACGGGCTGTTGGAACGCGTCCAAGAACATTTAATTTCTATTGTGCGCTCAACGGCATCTTTATTTCAAGTAATTCAATACTCACAAGGCCTTCAACTAGACTGGCTGCCCAATCATACTCTTGTCATCCATGTCCTCTTGCTCTTTTCTGTGCTCAACCCTTTTGTATTGCCTTTTGGAACCTTGTACTTTTTCATCCAGTCTGGTGTTGTTAAGAACCAAGTACGAAACTTTTATTGATTTCCGTGTCTTTGCATAGACTAACCGAGAATTCTGCAGCTCATTCATGTATATGCGAAGAATTACGAAGCTGACGGACGCGTGCTGATGATTCGAATTGTTCGGTATTCACTTGATGGCTTAATCCTTGCTCAGGTACGACCATGTTCAATATTGACGGCTCGGCGGTCTGCTAATCTGGACCTATGTCCAGGCCGTCTTCCTTGCCTATATGGTCGTGCTCAAGAAGACCGCAAATGTCGGCCTCTCCGGCTTCCTGATTGTATTCACAGCGATAGTAAAGCTACTGTAAGGGTTAATTTCTATTTGGCATTCCGTTTGCACGGCTAACACGGTTTGCCTTTTCAGAATGACGCGAATGTGCCGCGCGCAGTATGAAGTCGATGATATTCTGGAATCCGACATCATATGCCGGGGGCCTCACCACAGGCCTGCCAGTCCAGCTGATGGCGAGGAGGAAGAACTCATCCGAAGCCACCAAGACTCTTTGACGTCAGGAAACGTGAGACGGCGTCTAGGGAGGATGTCTGTTCTGACGTGGAACATTCCTGCATGGGTCAACTTCTCCTACTCGACTTTGCATCAACGCGGTGGACATCGTCATACGCGGCCACCTAATCCGTTTGGACCGCATGGGGATAAGGCTGTGTCGGAGGAGGGCTACGTTGATAACAAGAAGGGAAGGGAGGCGATGTCCATGGAAAGGGAGACTGATCATGAATCTGCTGGCCCGTCCAGTCCTCCACGGGTGCCGCAAGATGGGTATCCCTGGAACTTGCGAACAAGTGACTCGCAACAACATGACCATGGGGTGCTGAACCTGGACGCACGATCGGTAGACACGTCAGGCCCTGTTATCCCCCACCCGCCTCCGGTCCCCTGGGACGACCAAACTACACTTGACTTGCCTTACGACAACCCTTTCTATACTCGCATGATTGATAATGTGCTGTGGCTGCCGCGCGACCCAATTGGTATCCTAGACCTCGACGATACAGTGGATCTACGAATCGCTATCCCTGTTGATGCGACGACAGGCCGGCTGGGGACGTGGACTGGGCTCAACGAGACGACCTCGCCGGATGAGATATCCAACTTGTCGCCGAATGATGGCAGTGGCGATAATGGAGACGCGACCTCGCAGCACCTATCGGTACCAAGGCTGAACACCGTCCAGTCAATTCCGTCAGAGGTCAGCGGCATGGAGGACATCGAGCTGCCGTCCGTCATTGCGAAGCGCGTGCAGGCAAAGGAGGGCGACGTGGAACGGCCCCTCCGGACGCGCAAGTCGGGTTTGGTCCCGCGGAGACCTAGTGGCAGCAGCCTGGGCCCTATGAACTTGTCCATTCGGGGCTCGCCTTCCATGACCGAGCGCCCGACACTCCTGACCACGCGCACGTTCTCGGACGGCTCCGGCCCCCACAACCGCGGTGGCCGTGCTCGCTCAGGGACGATAGGGACGATGGGCTCGCTACAGGTGCCGACGCCGTCGGTCATCGAGCGCGCGCGCTCCGATACGGAGTTCGGTATCCGCCTCGTCGACGCACATGCACAAGCGGACTTTGTCGCGGCCAACTCGTCGTCCTCACGTATTTCGCTGCCGCTCACTCCTGGACAACAGTATCAACGGCATCACCAGCCACAGCAGCAGCAAACGAGCGTGTCCGCGGCGAAGGCCATCTTCCACGAGGTGCTAGAAGAGGAGCGGCAGGCGCTGCACGACCGTATCGAGGAAGAGACGGCAGAGGCAACAAAGGGGCAGAGCACCAGATCGTGGTTGACGTCCTGGATGTTCAGCAAACCGGACTCGGCGAGTAAAGGTGGTTCATAGTCACGGCTCTCAGCCATGATTGTTGATCGGATCGGATGTGCATATTCATGGTTGGTTGTTTGCTCGAGATACTCTATATACCCCCTGGAACGAAATACTTATTTTACACACATATAGCATACGTATATCACGATAGATCACGATGGGGCCATGGGACAGATACCCTGACATTGTTGTACATTTATAATGACCCTATTACACACCCAATGACATACTGAACGAAGATTTACCATTCGCAAAAATACTTGCACACCACGATACTTGTGTGATTGAGGATCTGAAAAGTCTGGTAGTCCATCGCTGCATGCACCCCTGCTACCTTCAAACTGAAGTCGCCATGAAGAGCCACCCCTAAGCCCTTCGCGGAAAAGACCAATTGAAAGAGTATACAGGTCTTCTACAGGGTGACTATTCCGTGAAACATAAGTGACGTATAAGTAAGAATACAAGATATCATCTCTCAGAGCCCTTTAACTCCAAGGAACCAGCCTAGAAGCCCCAGTAGTATACCTGCAACGTCTCCAAAAATGGACCGCACGCCACTCCCTTCCAGCCAGTCAAATATCCCAGCCATGAATTCGTAGCCAACATTCAATGTCCCTCTCTCCGCCAAACGGACATGATGGTCGGCGTGTCTGATATCGAAAGGCGGGTGCACTGTTTGTCTCCGAGCCTGACCAGCTCCTTCTTGGGTTTCATCAACTGAGCAAGCGGCGAGGAGCCCACTTGTGAATCCATCTTCGTGGAAACCGTATTTGAGATAGGCGCCTGCATACGAGATAGAGCGCGTATTTTGGATCTTGTGCATTTCACTTTGCGCCAATACAGCCTGAGGGCAATGAAGTTAGGAGATATTGCTTGATTCACATGAGGTTCGCAGCTTACTTTGCTATCCAAGACTGGATGATCATACTTCCAGCGGCCGAACACTTTGTACTCGTTGGCCTCAAAGGGAGGGTTCAGTGTCACGAGAACCGGGCCATAACTGGACTCGGGGATGTGCTGCAAGTCGTTCATGCCATATGTCCTATGAAGAGGAATTTCGTGATGAGCGAAAGCATGCAATTGGAGTATCAAGAAACATACAGCGACACTTCGTTGACTTGCATCTTCATGAGGGGCCGACTCCGGCCCCTCTTGGATGCGGTGTCTTCCTGCTCAGAATATAACCCAGCTTCCGTGGTAGTATCCGACATATCCCCTTGTCCGGTTGGTTGTGTATCGGGCACCATGACCGTAAATGAAAGGTAATTCCAACATGACCAAGCTTTGCGGCTTCGCGGCATCATCTACAACAAAAATTACCATGAATTTCTGGTACTTGCTGGGGACGAGAGGAAAGGCGCATACCCTTGTGTCGGAGTGGAGGATAACTTCATTGCGGTTCCAAGAAAATTGGTTGAGGATGCGCTCTTCCTCTTCGGCTATATTACCAGCCCGCAAAATGTCGAGCGCTGTGTCCGAGTGACAGGCAAGAATGACATGATCATATGCAAAGATATCACCATGTTCAGTCGTCAATAGCACTCGCGGCTTCTTCCCTGGCTGAGGATTGAGTGTTTTAACTGAAGTAACCGCGGTAGATAGATGCAAGTTTTCTTCTGGTAGCTTGGACAGGATTTGGTTGACATATTTATGGCTAAGGCAATGAAAGTCAAATTATCAAATAAATTCTCGGGGCAACAAGCCAACGCACCTTCCGCCTTGTATTGTAAGCCACGATGGCTTGCCTGTTATTTGAAGCAGATTGTGATTGAACATGAACTGGATCTGAAAACCAGATGTCAACATAATTTCTCGACGAAGAGATGACGACGGACCAAAGTTCGGGCGGGAAAGTCAAGGAAACAGTCGTCTGGCGGGGTGCTCCATATTGCAGCAGTCATAGGCTAAACCGACTTAGTAAACAGATCAAGGCAAGAACAATTAATGATAAGCTCACAATGAGATAGTTGTCACGAAACGAGTCCGAGTACCCTTCCGCCGTCAGATAGTCACCTATCGAAATTTCGATCTCGTCTGGCTGGGGTGGCGTAAGCAAGACGCGCCTTCCGCATACATTGAACCGGAGGATATCATATATCATACGCCACATATCTGGATCGAAAAGCCGGCGGGTTTGGCAGAATATGGTGGCCAGATTCTTGCCGGCCCATTCGAAAGCGCCTCCATCCCGGGATACACTGAAGGTCATTTCTGTTGGAAGAATGCGAATACCACCTTCTTGGTGGACAGGCTGTATTAACCCTAAGGAGAGCCACGAGATGATTCGGGAGGGAAGAGAAGGCGACGATGGAGGAAATAGCCGCAGGAAACGTAGAAAGTTTGGGTATGTGTCTGGATTGCAGACAATCTGAGGAGGTGGAGGTTACTCATGAGCGCGAATCTCTCTGTTCGAGATATGCATTAGCACTCACAAAGCCCCTGTCGTTCATGATTAGTGAGCACCGTAACGAGAGAAAAGTCCACTGGGTAAACCTACGTGTCTACGTCAACGCCCTGGCTGTTGGTCTTTCCAGGTGGCACATATCGGACTGTGTGGGCGTGTCCACCAGGTCTGTTGTCTGCCTCGTAAAGGTGGACTTCATGTTCGCTATATTCATTCAAGAGCTATTACAAAGTGAGTGTAAGCCCTGTCTGATGAGCCTCGTATGCACTCACCCAAGTGGCTCCCAGTCCTGAAACCCCAGAGCCCACTACCGCAACTTTCATGTTGATTCCCTTGTCGTGGAAGGTATGAGGAAGAGAGATGGGAATATTGAGTTTGGCATGATGATGCGCATAGAAGACAGGACGCGTTGCGCAGGCGCCCGCGAGTCCTGTGATCGGGGTCGCGATCGAGTTGGCACGTCGGGCCTTTTCCCTTTCCTACATCATCAGTCGTCTTATGCCCAGGGAACTTCCAGGCCTCTACTGGGACGAGTCACGAAATCGATACTTCCCCCTCTCGTCGAAACCGAAGGCGGCCCCCGCACCTTCAGCGACGATCGCAAGCCTTCATTCGGAACAAAAATCAGCGGCCAATCCTCAGCATGCAGCACCGAAGGACACTTCAAACCCGAACGAGAAGGTCAAACGAAGGCGTTTCCAGTACCATACAGACGTGCTTAGCCTCTCACCGGAGTGCTCTACCAGGAGATTGAAGGAAAAGCAGTATGTCCACTCAGATTCAGAACAGCACTAATCAGATGACTGAATCTGCTTCAATGCAGTGAACTGCTGCTTCACAATGTTGCTGCCTCGTCGCGCATGAGCTTCGTTAGTGTACCGACCATGGGGCCAATCCGATCTTTTCGTGTATGCTCCAACACTTCCACAATCAATGCCATTTCTGAGAATCGAGAATGGTTTAGTCAACTGTGCTGGACGGCAAGACCTGGCGCTTCATTGGGGATGCGTTTGGATGGCTGTACAGCGACAAGGATTTTATGCCAGAACAAAGACGTGGAGTCCACTACTGGTCCGCTGATCTGAACATTCAGCATTCTAACATAGTGCGCTTTTCTTTTCTATTCATATCGGCAACCAGAAACTGACATCTCTGGAAGATCTCCTCAATCTGTACCTCAGGACCATACTGCGTGTATGCATACCTCGCCGCACCTTGATACGCCTTTCTTATCTGCTTTACAGTTCCACCTGCCTCGGTCCAGGCAAAATGGCTGTTCAAAATTTGAGATCTCCAGAGTAAGCTCCCTTTTCATGTGTATCGCCGAGTGAATCTCATCTGTAATAGACGAATGTTTCTTCTCAATCTGCATGCAATACATGACATCCGGACATCCTGTCTCCTAGGTCCAAAGCTTGTGTTAGGTGATTCAAAATGACATCTTGCGTTGTTGTATGTATCCCTAAACATTATTTCAAGGTGCGAGCAAGAAGGCGGTATTCCTTCCTGATATCGACTATTCTGGCGCCCCTCAATTTCTGCACACACAAGGCGATGTTTTCAGCGTTGCACAACAGGAAGTCAGTTTGCTTTTTCATCCTTCTTCTGTACAAGCCCTGAACCACATTATCCAGAACCTTGTCTTTACCGGGACAAGAAATGGTACTGTCGAAAGATTCGACATGCGCTTGCCTCAACATCGTAGTCAGAAGCTATTTGACGCGCGATTCGGAACGGCCCAGAGGAGCTCTGTCCTTCACCTGGAGCTCGTTGGCGACTCTGAAGTGCTCCTTAGTCATCTAAATGGCGACGTGAGTGGCTTCCTGATCTGCGTCTCAATTTTACATCTCACGACGACTTTCAGCTGGTATCTTTCGACGTCAGGTTCTCTCGTTCAGGCAACTCTCCACTGAAAGTATTTGAAGGACATGTTAACATGCACACGCAGCGTCTTGTAAGTACTCTACTGTTCATGGATTATGGTCTGTCTCATGCAAACCTGCAATCGATGTCACAGGGAATCGCCGTCGATCACGAACACGACCTCGTATTCGCAGCGGGTCAAGACTGCCGCATCAGAGGATGGTCCCTTCGAACAGGCGCACCCATGCAGCCCCCACCGTCTTCTTCCGGTCAGCCGGTCATTCACCGTAACAATCCTCTCCTCGCCACACTGCCAGGTCCCGCACCATCCCTACAGATCACAAATGAACCAGGGGACGCAGGTCTATCGTTGTGGGCGGCAGTCGACTATGACTTGTATCAGTTTCACTTGGGACAGCGCATGGGCGCGGGAATGATCCAGTAGGGGTCTCTTTTCAACTTCCATGGCCGTGGCTTGGTGTAGACCTATATTGCCTAATTTGGGCAGTTTGCACAGCCACTCGGCAAACATCTTCGCAATTTCATGTCCAAATTGCGATTGTCTGCATCGCAAATGCTTGGCGATGTGGGCTGGTACGATGACACTCTTATGACGTGAAATATACACTCATCAGAACTCCTTGTCAATCGAGAGGCATCTAGAAGAAACTTCATAACCGAACCTTGGCATGAAGAAGAAAAATGTACATTGTCCTGTGCGTATTTTATATAAGGGGCAGTTCATGAAGACTACTGAATGCAAGGCCGAAGCTTATGCGTGAACTCATTCGTGCTGATCATCATGCGAGGAAGGTGGAAACCTGTGTAATCGTTTCTGGGCCGAGAAGCCCGAGATCGTCATCAGCATAGTATTCTTCCTGAGCAGTGAGTCTGACTTAGTAATAGTAAAGTCTACCCAATCTCGCCAACAGATGTTACTCGAACTCCTTTTCCCGTGTAGACCGGTTGTCTGTAGTTGTTGCCGCATTTGACCCTATTACTACGCAAGCGTTAACCAACGTAAGCCTAACGCCTCGCAAAAGACAGCGCCGCAGTTCTGTATTTGATCATAACGCAATCTAATGTTGTTGAGAAGCGACCGTTGAAATGCTTCCTACTTTATCGAGAAAAGTGAGGTTTCCTTGTCAGCGTGCCTATGGTGCTGTGAATCGTCGTTGAAAAAATATAAACAATACGTACACATCAGTATTGGACGTCGGCAACACATGTATTGGCGTGCAGTATGCTTCCACCCACTTGTTCGCATTGGCGGCGGCGGCGATTGTCCCCCAGTCCTGTCAGAAAACGCCAGTCATTCTACATCAGCCCTATTTCAAACTCGGCATACATGACCTTATGGCATCGAGAACGAGCCCATTGGTCTGGTGGGGGTGGCGGCACTTTCTCGAGCTTGAAGGAGGCTGACACTGGGCCACTATCGGTTCGGTATGGTAGCGAGCGGCAGCCCATTCATATATCCACACGAAGCTTATCGAGGTCTGGTTTAACCTCGCCTTGGGAGCGCGCTGCCTTGGAAATTTCTTTAAAGCGCTTGCGCCTTCATGAAGCTTTGAGGTTGCTAGCTGCTTCGCCTCTGGACTATCCGTTTTATCTGTCTTGTGCGAGCTCTGTCCCCGCGCTCCAAGACGCACTTTGTCAGGGCACTATTACGATGAAGGGCCCAGCGGAAATAGCGTCAGCCAATTCTTTGCACAAATAGCAGTGGGGAGTGCCACTAACCCAAGAACCGCACAGTCATGGCCCCATGTTCATTGGATTCACCGTTAACATCCTGTTGTACGGTATTATGATCACGCAGGTGTATATCTACTACACGACATATAGAAAGTGCGCCATTTGCTTCTACATATCGAGTGACTGGAGCAAACCTAATAGCATATAACTGACGTCTTATCTTCGCGTGCTCCCCCCGTTCCCAGTGATAAGAGGTGGATGAAGACCTTTGTAAGTCGTGGAGTAACCGACCGTCGCTTTGGACCCATTCGCGCGTAATCAACGTTAAGCGCTTCTTTGGCAGGTATTCATCCTCTTTCTAGCGGACACCGCCAACTCGATATTCGATTTCATATACCTCTACCGCTCGCTCATAACCCACTTCAGTGCGTTCTTCCCTTCATATCATATTGATTTGAGAACTGAATCCCACTAACTTGATACTTATCCTCATACATAGACAACCCTGAATACCTCACACGAGCAACATGGCGTCAGTAAAAATGCCAGACATAGTATGCATACACTAACACTGACACTGATATATTTGGTCCAGTGTTCGCCACCGGTGCGCACAGTTCCTGTGGTCCAGTATGCTGTACTTACTGCGCTTCACCGGCATAGATCCTGCAATAACGGTGAGTACTATACTACACAGACCGCACGCTCTACTCGTCCAATTGATATCCGAACTTAAATTTCCTAGGGAATAACCGCCAGCCTCGTCCAATTCTTTTTCGCATGGCGCGTGCGCGTGCTCACGCACAGCTGGCCCCTCGCAGCCATTGTCTTCTTCGGGGCGCTTTCGGGCGGAGGTGCGCAGTCCTGTCTCTGTATTCATAGTCCTCATCCAAGCCCACCTCAACACCATATTTGACGCGTTGTGCATCCGTTGCTCTAACATCCAGCTGGAGCAATCGCGACGTCTTTCGAGGTCGGGCGCACGCCCGATTTCGTTCAGTTCCGGAATTTCAAGGTACCTCATATCTCTACGACTATCGTCGTGCTGAGTGCAGGCCGTTGACTTTGTATTTTAAAATAATACTAAATTGCAGGGCGTCGTGATTATGTGGCTCGCATCCGCCAGCGTCAGCGACATCCTCATAACGACCATCCTCGTGTGGTACCTGTGCGTATCTCCGTCAACTTTTCGTCCTTTCGTAGTGTGCCAAAGCGGCAGGAACATTGCATGCTGGGATCTAAATTCTTATTTTTTTTAGTGTCAGTACACGGATTTAATTCGCTCTTCACTGGTACACTTTTCTGACAACGTCCTTTCAAAAACACGCAGAAACGCCACAAAACGGGCTTCCACGAATCAGACCAGATGGTGGACCGTATCATTCGCAGTCAGTCATCCTTCTCCCCTTCCCCCCTTATAACAAATGCGTGAAGTGCTGACGAACACGTTTTTTTTTAAAACATACGCCCACATGCACCCACAAACCCCAAACACGTCCTATTCCAATATCAATATCGATTCTCTTGGCATCACCCTCCAATATCTCAATTTCAAATTCCAAACCCGGTCTGGGGTTGGATGGGCTTGCTCGACATCATCGCATTGATATTGGACACTGATACTGCTCCCCCACTGCCCCGCCTGCTCCGACTCGACTCGACATGACATGACACGACATGACATGGCACAACTCGCTCTTACTGCACATTGTTTGATGCTCGATGGTGATTTGCACGCTCCGTTCAATATCATTCAATGCTTCCGCCGAATGAAATATTTATGGGCGCCCACCATTGACAACAGTCACTGTCCAAACGGGCCTCATCATCTCGCTCGTCGCCACGCTGGACCTTATTTTCTTTCTCAGTGACGTGAGTTCTCATTGTAACATTCAGATGGAACGGAAGAAAGATGCTCATTCAAAAGTCCTACAACGAATATACGTACATGAAGCCAACAGGAGTGTAAGTCCTCCCTGCTTGTCTTGACGTAGACGAAAACTGACTATATCCTTATCTTTATCAATATACGCGCAGACACCTCATCTTCAACTTCCCCCTCTGCAAGCTGTACACCAACTCGCTCATGAGCAGCCTCAACTCGCGCGTCGGGTGGCGCTTCGGGGGCACCTCGCACGGGCACCACACGCATACGCACACCGCCAGCCACACGCACAACTCGTACGTGGGGCGCCAGATGGAGGACACGACCGTCGTCGTGGCGTCCCCCGGCGGAGCGTCTTCCTCCCCAGGAGCGGCTGGAGATGCAGAAAAAGGATGCGACACGGATTCCGGTGTCCTCCCGCCCCCCGCCGCGGCTGCAGCACGACACCGCCGGCACTTCTCCGAGTATATTGCGCACCCCCGGCGGAGCATCGTGCTGCGCATGCACTCGCACCCACACGCGCATTCCTTCGGCGCATCCCACGGCGTCCACGAGCGCAGGGAAGAGACCGCCGCGGGCGGCGGCGTGCAGATGGTGCAGACGACAAGCACGCTGTCGGCGCTGCAGGCGTACCGCCCGCCCACCGCGGCGGGGTCGAGATCGGCTTCTGGCTCAGGCTCGGGAGCCGACTCTGCGGCGAGCTCGACGGTGTTTAGTCTTCCGCTGCCGTCGCCGGTGTCGCCGTCCTCGTCGATGGGCAAATCGGCGGGGAAGCAGGGGGCGTCGGTGCCCCAAGGCGATGCGCGGCCTATGTTCCACGAGTTCAAGGATAAGGATGAGGAAACGAATAAAGGCGCGAGCAAACGCGATCACCGACGCGTGCAGTCGGCGTCGGGATGTTTCCAAGGAATGGGCATACATAGGGCGCGCAGTGTGCGCGACGCCGACGCGACGCGATCCAGTTCCGATGATGGGAGCGCGGACGTGGATGGTGAGCAGCGGTTGAGGAAAAGCCCAAGCGCGGGGTTCTTGTCGCTGAGTCGGCCGGTGAGTGCGGTTCAATTCTGTGATCATGGTCGCCGTCGTCCGTGATTCGAGGCATTGTTGGCTTCCAATACTCCGTGTTTATGGTTATCATCGACGGAGCGGCATGTTTACTTGGACACGACTATTTATAGGCTACCGCGTTACCTCGGAGCTGGACGCAGACGCGAACGGCAAGGGACGGGGCGAGCGCGAGCGCGGCGGAGGTGTTTGTGCATGTGGAGTCGCAGCAGCAGGTCGAGCGGTGAGCTAAGGGACGCGGGGGGGAGTGGGGATGGGTGATATGAAGGATGGACGGACAAGCAGAATGGCGGAGTCGAGAAGCGCCGAGAAAAGTCGATAGATGGCCGTGGAGTGCCCTTTAAGAAGAGAGTGAGAAACCCCAAAAGTGCGCCCAATAATGAATATCTCATGCCAGCCAGTCAAGCTGTCCCCATTGAAAAAAATAGGGGCCGGCGAATGCCGAAAAGGGAAGGAGCCCCAATAAAACGCGTTTGTTGCTCTGGTCTGCTCTTCGCCCGCCATAAGAACGCGTTAGCCCCCTGACCCCTTCTCTCCTACCACCATCCACCATGGCGCCCAAGAACGTCCATGAAGACCCCACCGCCGTCGTCGTCGAGCAGGGCGTCTACCCCGTCCCCGACATCCCCATCAAGGACCTGCTGGCAGCCATCCCGTGAGTTTGTCTCTTTCTACGTGTCGTCTTCCTGGGCTCATAGCCAACAGCGCGCACTGCTTCGAGCGTTCTGCTCTCAAGTCGTCGGTCTACATCTTCTGGGACCTCTTCGTCACCGTCGCTGCCTACAAGGCGACCGTCTTCGCTGACGCCTACCTGACGCCCGAGTTCCTCTCCCTCCCCCACCCCGCCCTCTACACCGCCGTCTCCTTCTCCCTCTGGTCCCTCTACGGCTTCATCGCTGGCCTCTTCCTCACTGGTATCTGGGTCATTGGCCACGAGTGCGGCCACCAGGCCTTCTCAGAGTCCAAGACCATCAACAACACCGTTGGCTGGATCCTCCATTCCGCGTATGTGGCTTCCTTCTTGCTGTCAAACAGTGCAAATTTTAACCTTCCCTTCTAGTGTTGGCGTTCCTTATCACTCATGGCGTATCAGCCACGCAAAGCACCATGCTTCCACTGGGCACATGACCCAGGACCAGGTCTTTGTTCCCCCCACCCGCTCTGCCATGGGCCTTCCCCCTCTTGACCCTGCCAGGGAGACCGCTCTCGGTGACCGTGTTACCCAGGAGATCAAGAAGGAGTTCTGGGAGGCTCTAGGTGACTCGCCCATTGGCGCTGTCTGGTTCCCTTTCACCTACCTCATTGGTGGATGGCTCCTCTACATCTCTACCAACGCCTCCGGCCAGCCCAGATACCCCAAGGGCACTAACCGTGAGTTTTTTCCTTCAAATATCTAATTCCCTTTATTTCTAACTAACTTTCTGGTACAGACTTCACCCCTACTGCGGTTATCTTTTCGCCCCACCACTACGGCCAGGTCGTCATGTCCGTCGTTGGCATCGTCCTCTGGCTCGCCGGAATCGCCACCGCCATCTACTACAAGGGCTTCCTCGAGGTCTTCCGTGCCTACATCGTTCCCTACTTCTGGGTCAACCACTGGCTCGTCCTCATTACCTTCCTGCAGCACACCGACCCCCTCCTCCCCCACTACCGCGCCTCCGAGTTCACTTTCTCCCGCGGTGCTCTCGCCACCCTCGACCGCCACCTCCTCGGTGACCTCGGTCCGTTCATGGCCTGGCTCGGCGCGCACGCCACCAACGGCATCTCCGAGACCCACATCCTGCACCACGTGTCCAGCAAGATCCCGCACTACAATGCCTGGGAGGCGTCAGCGGCGCTCAAGAAGTTCATCGCTCCCCATGGTGTCCCCATGGACGGCCGCCCCGGAGGCTGGGCAGAGATGGTCCGCGTTTACCGCGAGTGCAAGTTTGTGGAGGATGAGGGTGATGTTGTGTTCTTCAAGAACATATATGGTCTTGCTAAAATGAAGCCTGCGATGCCTGAGTCGTCGGGCTCGGATTCGGGTGTTGAGGTCAAGTAGAGGATGCGCGACTCATAGATAGTACGATGACATTATTGCATATGCATGTTAGAGATGTGGCCTGTCACGTCGCGCAAAACGCGGCTTGATGAGGGCAGCTATTTTATATAGATAATAAAAAGCTTAAACACTTGAATGCGCGCGTCGAAATGGATTCACACCACTCGAGGATATGCTGGATCAATCATCGCGCATACTTTCCTTCACCGACGCCTGCCATGTATCCGCAAACTCTTCAATGTCACGGCCGCTGCTGAGGCTGACCGCTTCGAACGGAATCATGTTGTGCTGGTGCGCGGGCGCGTTGCTTGTCGCCGCGGGGTGCGCGGCTGAGTCGATGACACGGAGTACAGGAAGTCTGGGGGGTATGGGAAGGTGCGATTGTGATTGTGACGCGGGTCCGGGTTCTTCTTTCTCGTCTCTTGCGTGTTTATCCTCTTCCTCAGCCCCGTCGTCGTTTCCATCGCTCCCAGCCTGATATCCGTCCTCTTCCTCTTCCCCACTCGGTCTCCATTGTCTGGGGTCTTTAGCGTGCGTGACCGCATTTCGGTGGCGGAGCGCCGCGAGCTCCTCGTACGAGAAGAGCAGCGGGTCCGTCTTGGGCGCGTACGGGTTGAAGTCGATGATGTGCGCGCGCGCGAGGTCGCGCGTGAGGAGGAGGTCGAAGATATCTGTTGGGTTATGTATCAGTGATCTATGTAAAAGAAAAGAAAAGAGAAAAAAGGAGAGAAGAAGAAGAAGAAGAAGAAAAGGTAACAACAGAGAGACACCACTCACAGTCGTGCTGCACCCCAGCCGTGACGGGCCACTTGGGCCGGACGTGCGTCTCCCAGAACTCGCGCACGGCGGTGCGCACGCGGTCCTGCGTCGCGGGCTCGTTCCAGAACTCGTAGAAGTTGGTGTCGCGCTGGGAGATGGCTGTTGGTGTATCCGGAAGGGGGTTTGATTAGGGAAGATCAGATGAGATTAGATTAGATTATCAAATTAAGTGGGAGAGACAGAGGAATGGGGAGACGCACCGAGAAGGACGCCATCGCGCACGAAGCAGCGCAGCTCGCGGCTGCGGTCGACGGGGTACCATTTCCGCAGCACGAGCTCGAGCTCGTACGACGCTGATTCAGATGACGACCCGTTTGCTGTTTTTGATGCTGACGGTACTGTTGGAGGAATCGTGCCCTCGAAGACAGCCTCGGGGCTCAGATCGTGCGTGATAAAATCGGACGACTTGAGGAGGAGGTAGACGTCTGCGGGCGAGGTGCATTTGAGCGGCGAGGAGGCGGGCAGGAGCCACGCGGCGTCCTGGTGGGTAGGTTAGAAGTTAGAAATGAAGCAAGGAAAAGCTGGCTACGATGAGGAACATACCCTGGGCGAGGTGAAGTTGAGCTTGGGGAAGACGGCGTCGTACGCCTTGATGCACTCGCGGATGCGCACGTCGAGCTCTGGGAAGGCGTAGTGTCTGCGCCGTGTGTCTTCTTCGTCTGAGTCTTCGTCGTCGCTTTCGCTGTCTGAGGGCGACTCGTTCTCATTTTGATTGGTATCTGCGTCCTTTTCGTCGTCCGACAGTGTGCTTTCTGCCAGACTGTAGTTTCAAGAGTTCCAGCAGCGATGAGGGTGGTAATCATAGCAGCAAAACATCCACACCCAGGAAGGGAGACAGAAAGTCGGCACGTAATCCAGATCAGGCGCGCAAGAGAGAGGAGATATCAGGACAAGAAGACATCCGCACGGCTACCGCATCGGTAAAGAGGTCGGGGACAATCATGAGGAGGGAACGACGCACGCGTCTTCGGAGCCCTCTGGGACGAACACGCCGTCCGCGTCGAGGTACTCGCGGAACTCCCTAGACAGAGGACGGATGATCGTGCTCTTGATGCTGTGCGCGGCAAAGGTGGGGTGCCACGAAGAGAACTGGAAGGCGAGGATGTAGTCGCGCGTGAGCGGCGGGAAGAGCGCGTCGTCTGAGTTGGCGGCCATTGTATGCGTCTGCAGCGTGCAGCTCAAAGATGTTGGGCGGGTAGATAATGATTGGGTACCGGCCCGCAGGTTCCGAGATCAGCGAAAGAACGGTCACATGACGTATGTTCGAGTCTTGCCTTGCAGTGGCCTCGCCGCTTCCTGCAAGCTTCGCTTCTCGCCACTTCCTCCCTCCCAGGAGCTCTCTGCTAAAGGACGCACAGAAACCCCAAGTTATCTTGTTCCCCGCGAAACCCAGAAGATTACTCGACCTTCGTGCGAATCAACCATATCAGAACTTCGATCTACTTTTGACGCACCTCCACTAGCCCAAGGCTGCGATATCAAACACTAATATGGCCTCCCTAAACTCCGTAACGCGACAACTCTCCGCCATGGACCTCAACAAGAAAGCCGCACCAGCGGGTGGCTCGTCCATCCGCGCACCCACCTCAAAGCCAGCGCCTCCAACCCAGAACGTAACGAAACTCTTGTCGAAATTTGCGGCGCCCAATCCCTTCGCGAACACATCGAACAAGCCGACCAACCCATCTTCTCTGCGCCACCCCACACCAAACACCCAGGCGTCATCGTCGTCATCGACGAAGCCTGGACTTACATCTCAGCCCTCATTTGATATCGGGAACTATGACGGCGGGCTGGAGATTGAGAACGAGAAACGAGGAGAGAAGGTTTATGGAGAGGCCGCGGAGGAGCTGGCGCTTGACTCGAGCGTCTCAAGGTACGTCTTTGGCGCAACGATCCTCTGTCCATCAGTCCAACCCCAACCACCCATTACAGAAAGTCACCCACCCGCGAATGGAGCCTGCACGACTTCGACATCGGGCGGCCCCTCGGCAAGGGCAAGTTCGGGCGCGTCTACATGGTGCGCACCAAAATCGAGCCCAAGTTCATCCTCGCCATGAAGACGCTCTACAAGTCCGAGATCGTCGCGTCCAAGGTCGAGAAGCAGATCCGGCGCGAGATCGAGATCCAGCAGAACCTGCGGCACCCCAACATCCTGCGCCTGTACGGGTACTTCCACGACGAGAAGCGCATCTTCCTCATGCTCGAGTTCGCGGGCAAGGGCGAGCTGTACAAGCAGCTCTCGAAGCTGCACCGGTTCTCGGAGAGGCGGAGCTCGCGGTACATCGACCAGATGGCGGATGCGCTGACGTATTTGCATAGTAAGCATGTTATTCACCGGGATATTAAGCCGGAGAATCTGCTGCTTGGGATCAATGGGGAGCTCAAGATTGGCGACTTTGGGTGGAGTGTGCATGCGCCTGGGAACAGGCGGATGACGCTCTGTGGCACGCTTGATTACCTGCCCCCTGAGATGGTTGAGGGAAAGGAGCACAACGAGAAGGTGGATTACTGGGCTTTGGGCGTTCTGACGTACGAGTTCGTGTGTGGCTTCCCGCCGTTTGAAGACCGCAACAGTGTGAACAGTAAGTTGTCTTCTTCACCGTCGCGATTTCGGGCGTTGCTCACCGTTACTGCCCCAGACACCTACCGAAGGATTGCAAGAGTTGATTTGAAGTTTGAAGAGAAAGATGTACGCCTGTCAGAAGAAGTCAAGGATTTGGTTACCAAAGTATGCAGGACTTTGCTTCTTCAACACCCCATGAGTTGATACTGACGCTCGCTTCTAGCTCCTTCGTTATGAACCCCAGAAACGCCTCCCGCTTTCCGAGGTTCTCGTTCATCCCTGGATTGTGAAGTACCGTCCCAAACCCAGGGAAAGTGCTTAAGTGTTATGAGTTTTCTTTGTTACCTGCATCTTTATGGACTCCTTATGCATGTCATCTTTCTCAAAGTCTCTCGCGCTCTCGCTCTCGCTCACTTCGCTTCTTATTTATGTATACCTGTATGCCCTCCTATGACTTTCTATTCGTCTCGGTCAGATGGATCCTTGGTTCATGTTTATATGAAATTCTACAGTGGTTGGATTTGCTATATATGGACTTTTTTGGAGCCTTCTCAGAGTGTGGGATGCTCAGAACTGGTATGAAAAGTCAATCCATTTTGGGTGCTCCAGGAACACCTTATCCACAGTGAAGTCGGCTGCTTGCGCCGGAGTGAGGATGTGTTCCAGCGGGATGCGCGCTGATGTGTTTCCTCCAGGCCCGGTTGAATTGAATTCGGCGTAAAATGTCGTGTTCATGATCACAGGCCTGCGCGTTGAGTGTCAATTTCGTTTAGGGGCTCGTTGTGCCACAGGACATACCTAGCACTACTGAACGGCGTCCATCCCTCTGGCCTGATGCTATCATCCATGACCGTGCTCAAGAACACCGTCGTCGCCAGGTCGTTCCAGGGCCGGCCTAGGAAGCATTTATCCGCGGTCACTGTCGTTGCGTTTGCATCTGGCGACTGTATGATAGTGTTATATATCACCATTTAGCAAATGTCTTTCTCTATGGGCGCCTAATCAGGTTATGGGTTAAATCTGGATGACGTACCCGCACGATGGTCGAGTCCGCGATGTAGGCGCCGTATCTGTTTCCGGGCGCGTCTGTGAGGTTGGTGCCCTTCCATGCGACGAGGCCGCCGCCGCATGCGCGGTTCGCGAGGATGACGTTTTGGAACCAGCTATAAGCGCAACATAGGGATCGTGAGATGGAAAGCAACTTGGATTTCCTTCCATGACATTGAGCTTACGCAGTACCGAAGCCAAATAGATCTTCAGAGTGCTCATTAGCGCGACAGCCATTATGGAGGGCAACCGGCCTTACAGTCCGTCTGTCCGTATATCACGCTGTCCACGACGTATGTGCTTCCGTTTCGTCCGGTGTACCATGTGTCCTGGTAGCTGGCGAAGGAACACCCGTAGAAGGACGCATTGGCGTACGAAATGTCCGTGACGAGGGCTTGTGAGATTGAAAAGTTCGCCTGGCACGAATCCGAACGGTCAGTATCAATGGGCACCTAGTAGAAGAGTCAAATAAATAGTAGACGTACCGCTCTATTCTCAAAGTCGATGTTATACGCTTTGAAGTCCGTGTTCCCAAATAACGGCTGCAGAGGTGCGCCAGTAGGACCTGCACCGATGAGCGAGGCATCGAAGGAGGGCGCGACGAGCAGCACGGCAGATGTCGCGTCGTCGGAGCCATTGACGAACTTGTTGTCCCAGATCTTGACCAGGTTCTGCTTGAACGGCGAGACGCTGGGGTTGGCGAAGGGGGCCCGGACATTGTTGGCATTTTTTGCGGCAGATAGCGGCAGTTGTCCGAGGAAGGTCAAGGGCCCTTTTCGGGTCACGTTTACTGTTTCGTGGTATTCGCCTGCGGCGATGAGGATTGTAGCGGGGCCATCTTCTGGTCTACAGATGCGGAAATATCATGAGCAGTGTTTATGGAAGGAGAATTTCTGGAGACATGCAGTGAGAGAACAGCATCTTGTACTCTGTGGAAGTGTGCATTCCGGTCGTTTGAGTTTGCCGACACGAAGATCGTTCCTTGTGGGCAGCCCAAGAGAGGTGATACCGGAGCGGGTTTTTGCACTTGACAGGCAAGGAACTGCGGCGACAAGGAGAGCGCCGTCGGAAGAATAGATAGAAGGATGGTGTGTAGAGGTGTTACGGCTCTCATAGTGACGCTCCGAGGATTGTAGCGCAAATGGATGGATGTATTCAAGAATGAGTGGCTCCACTACGCGACTTCCTGCATAAATACTCGTCAACGTTATTCATCGTGACCGTCAGGGCGGAGCAGGACGGTATCGCCACGTCGCCAAAGTCGGACCGCTTGAGGTTTGTAGGCCATTGGAAGAAGAATAGATGGTCAGAAGATCAAGGTTTGAGAAAGACGGTGGGAGCAATAAATGTTGGCAAGAAGCGCTGGCCGGCTCTCAACGGTCCGTTGGACGCTATAAATATGCGCCCACAACAAGCTACAACAAGCCGCGGGATCTAACACAACTGTTCCTGAACGATGAATGCAAATCAGTGCCGTTCAAAATCATCGACGTACATCCAGCTCTTCATTCAACGGACCACGGCGTAAACACGAGAAGCTGGTCTTCAGCTCCCCTCATCCAACAAACGCCCCATTTCTGAGTCCCTCGTGTCATTGTTTTTCATCTCACTTTCTCGTCGCGCACTCCACATCTAGCAGTATCAAGCTTGAGCGCTCAACATGTCAAACCAGATGTTTACGGGCGCTTCAAATTTCATGATCTCTGGTGGAAACTTCGTTAGCCATACCCATTCGGAAAAATCAGGTGCGGTCAGAAGGAACAGTCTTTGTGAACGAGAGCTTTGGAACTGAGGTGATTTATCTAGGGCGAGAAAAGCTCTCAGCAGCCGCGGCGCATAGTGCCTTGCACAATGCGCCCGCACGGACTGATGAATCACGATGCTACCAGAATACTCGAGAGAACGTCCTCGACCATCTAGAACGTTGGGCTCAGGGCATATGTGATGAGAGAGCATCCATCTTCTGGTTGCATGGCGGGGCAGGTGCTGGAAAATCAGCAATCATGCAGACACTTGCAGAGCGGTATGTCGCTCAGGGATTGGCATTGGGCAGCTTCTTCTTCTCGCGCAGCGACACAACGCGGAACACGGCAGAGCCCCTCATCCCCACCCTCGTATATCAGCTTGTTCAACTGTGCCCCCAGGCTCTCCAAGTACTCGACTCAATCATTGATCACGACCCGTTGATTTTTAAGAAATCCCTTCGGGCCCAAGTGCTCGATTTATTGGTTCTCCCGCTCCAGCACCTGGTACAGCTCGGAATCGTCAGCGAAGCACCCCAATCGCCGAGGGTCTTCCTCATTGACGGGCTAGATGAATGCAGTGACCCGGCTCAGCAACAAGTAATTATCAAGGCGGTGACAGCAGTGTGCCATAAACACCGTATTCCCATCAAATTTCTCATTGCGAGCCGTCCGGAGCAGGCAATTTCCACATCTTTCGAGTGGCATAAACAAGAAAATTGTGTGCTGGGTGCCATATCACTCAGCGAAGATGCCGATGCAGAGGCTGATATCCACCGTTTCATCGAAGCCCAGTTCTGGAAAATTCGTTTGCAGCATCCCTTCAAGAAGATGATCCCATCTGAATGGCCGGATGCTGTCGACATATACAACCTGGTTTCGAAATCATCCTCCCATTTCATCTATGCCTCCACCGCTATGAAGTACATTTGGTTGGCAAAGGATAACCCCGTCCGATCCCTACAGGTTGTCCTGGGTCTCAAAGTGTCTCGTACTATATCACCATTCTCTGAACTCGATGCACTTTACCATCACATCCTTGGGTCTGCGGCACATCGTGACAAAGTCCTCCAGATCCTTGCACACCGTGTTTATACACACTTACCTTCATTCGCAAGTGTTGTCTGTATCATGCTTAATTTCTCCAAAGACGATCTTCTCATTTACCTAGCCGACATGACCCCTCTTGTAGGTTTGCCTCAATCAGCATTGCTCTTGCACGAGCAAGAGGTGAAGCGTCTTCATGCCTCGCTCGGAGATTTTTTGTATGATCAATCTAGATCAGGATTACTGTATGTCAACAGAGATGCCTATCTTACATCCACACTTGAGCGTTGCTTCCAATTGTTGGATCTCTACAGCCGAGAACAGCGCACATCGCCCAACTGGCCTGTATCTATTGAGGAGCCTTATAGCTTGCCATACTTCCACTTGGTAGACCAAGTTGTTACAATCATTGAGCAACCCGGTTGTCTTTTTGGAACTCAAGAAATATCGAGCCAATATATTCTCCGCGACTCCCACTGGCATTGGTGCGAAACACGCTTCAAGCATCTTTATGGGGAGATAAGACCACAACCTTTTGGCATTTTCAAGTTTCTTCAAGCGGTGCACTCGATAGTGAGTACTTCGCTTGTATCTATTAGCTTGGGGGTTTGCTCACTTTACAAACACAGAGGACCTCTGATGCCGCGAACAGGTTGTTTAGACGCTTGCTGGAAGGCGTCTTTGACATTTTAGAGTTGTACATAAGCGAAACCAACATCCCACTTGCTCCCGCCATTATGCCGTTGATATTCCTTGGGTATCCGGCGCGCCAGATACTTTCGTACCACCTAGACTGGCAAGCTTACCAATTTTTCGATGCGGTCATGAATTACCTGGACAACCCATGGTCTCAAGTGGTAACCATGGAGGATCTTGCCTCAATTCGTCATAGTAGAGTCAACACCTCTCCCAAAAGCTCAGCACTAGCAGCGGAGGCAGTATTGGGGTATTTGTTTGATGGAGTAAAGCTGCACAGCTCATCGACATGCTCAGCACACAAGTCATGGATGCAGCGGACAAAGCCAGGGAAGCATATTGCCCTAGGTGCTCCCAGGCTCGCGTCAGCCCTCCATAAACGGTGTCTGAGCTCATTACGTCTGCTGCAAGACGAGGCCTACAGAGAAAAACTTTCAAATCACTCCATCCTGCCTTTCCAACTCCAGGCTCTACCCATGGTACTAGGAAAAAGGCATCGCTTCTCACTGGATCGGCTGGATCGGCAAAAAAACGCAAATGAAATGGTCATCAGCCTCCTCGAAGCTCTGCTTTGGGTACTCCCGAAAGCAAGCTTCTTGCAGAAAATTGTGGCATATTCGAAGAGAATTTTCTCGAGGAATATATATCAGCTCAACACGAGTCTTATTCATCGCGTGCACAAGTGCCTTGAAAGGTACAGTGTCCGAGTGAGAAACGCGGAGCTGGAAGCTCTCAAAAAAGGAATAGAGGATGGTAAGCAGTCCGTCTGTCTCACTTTTGTCTAAATTACAGTCGAGTGGGCTACTTTCATGCATCAAAGTAGGACTTTGCCTATGCATAGTAATGCATCATTTATTGAGTTCCTCAATGGCCGCCAGGGCCTGCTACCTGTAGTCAGGGTTGGGTTTGTGATGCATCATACTAGAATCCTTCTTTCTCCTTAAATTTGATGGGTTGTATCATGGTACTGCAGGGCCCGTGTGGGCTCCTAGAATGCGCAGCGCGGGCGCGCCCTCCTGCATTGTGTGTGCTTTGTGATACGCGCTGCCTGCAAACAGCCCTAATAATGGGCATCCTCCACGCGCGTTTCTACTAACCCGCGCTGCATGCCATTGCCCCCACCTGTGCGTGTGTGTGGGCCAGCAAAGCAAAAGTGTGATGCGCTGATGGCATCAAATCATTGATGGCACCATAAATAACTGCTGAAAAAACATGTAAATCGAGCACAAAAAAAAGACGTTGGAGGTTAGGAGCTCAAGAATTTCGCAGTAGGCTCAGACAGGTAGACACTAATATTGGTCTTATTTTTGTAAGCCCCCCATCTGTTCATTGTATGAATTTGGAATGATGACCACAAGACAACCAATGAGCTTGGCAATAAATACCTGCTGAATACGGGATCCAGAAAACATATCTGACCTATTATACCCCTAAATGTTGGTCTTTCCGCCCCATTTTTGGTCCTATGAAGTGCTATTGATAGTGGATTTGTGCCTATAATGTTTAATTGATCCCAAAATGGAGCACTTTATAAGCACCAGAGCCTCAAAGCTTCAGAAATGCGTCAGAATCAGAATATTGCGAACATGTTACTGCACCATACTGATATCTCACCTGCTTTTCGACTATTTTCTGTTCACTTACCACTGCAAAACACGCTGTCACAGGGCTTATCTGAGTACTTACTCCACTATTGTATAACTCAAGAATACTATACCATAATTCTCCAGCGCTAAACCAATTTCGAGTGAATGTCGTTTGAATATGCATCCAGTACAGGTGATGAAGAGTGTGTATTAGCCATTATATCGTGGCCAGCACTCTGGTACTCCAGGATCCGATACATGTTGATAGATATTCACCCTACTATCTATCCTGCAGTACCCACAGTCCAGCTTAGTGGTACACGTATTGCACTGTAAAGCATCTCTTTCAGTCATAGACCCCGTATTCTAAAATTCATATTGAATTGTTGATATCTAGTTTTAAAACAGTTCAGAGCATTTAATCTTTTGAAAGAGCGTGGATATATAAAGCAGTGTGCATATCCAAAGAGCTCCAGTGCCTATGTATGTATCCAAAGCATTTTATTGAGCACATACTGCGCTAACAAATGCGCAAGTGCCTACATCTGGTAAGCACTAATATCTATATCCTGAATGATTCTGCGCTCTTAAAATTCAGCCAAAGAGTAGGAATACGGGTATTTTACATATATGCAGAGTTATGGAGCTTAGATATTCATCTAATGCGTTTTATTGAGCAAATACTGCGCCTACGAACACTTGGACGCTTATATCTATATATAGTACTAGTGCGTGATTGGAACATCTTGCATGACTCGCAAGACTGATAACATCATACCCGTAACCCTGATGCATCATCCAACATAGGCAACTAGAGTTGATGATGCATTACCGTGTATAGAGGATTGCCTATTATTATGCATCAAGGTAGTCCATTCAGGTGTAAATTATACCTAATTTCGGTTTACCTGCAGGTGATGTAAACGCTTTGGTAGAAAAAGCGCGCATGCTCTATCTGGACGCCCAAGATTGACAATACATGCTTGTTAGTCTAGTTGTGCGTGTTTCCTTGACTGCCATCTCAGGTGCCGTTTGGGTACACTCCTGCTCGTTGCCGAGTGCCATAACATAGTCGCAAATCAGCCCCATCACCAGATCAGTTGGTACCGAAAAGGCAAGCTACAAGCTCCCATTATTGTACACAACTTATTGTTTGTTTCCACATGATTTGACTCTCAACCTCTGTGCCTCCCATTTGACGCAACATTTATTCTCACTTCTCGCTCTTTGTATGTACATACCCGAGTATTGTATGGAAAGTCCGCATAGGTCCATATTGTGGGGCGATTTCGTGGAAGCAAGCGTTGGTGTTCACATCAATCTGATGCATGGTCGATCAATGCCCTGCTAAAGTTGTTGGGTGCCCTTGGGTTTAGTCGCGTCCCACCGCCAGACGAAAAAGCAGTCGGGTTCTACTTCCCGAGACCTGGGGATCAGGTAAGCAATGACATGGCTGCGGAAGGCCACATAGCCTCGTGATCAGGCACTGGCATCGAGATTTGGTCTGATAGGTTATAAACTTTGTAAAGCGCCAGCAGGTATGCCTCTCATTCTCAAATACTGGACTTAGATTTCTCTCGTCAAGCACATCCTGGTAGCCAACTATCGACCCATATTCCAGAGCTTTTTGGTAGACGGCTAATGCACTCATACGCGTGTGTTGAGGCATTCGCTGCAGATTTAAACAATTTCAGCGTGCTTCCAATCGGGCAGAGCTCTGGAAACCAAGCAGGAGGTTGACCATAGTCCCTGATGCTAACGAGACAGTGTTCGCATAGTTGGGATTTCGTGTAAGCCTAGTAAAAAGGGGCAAAAATAGGATACAATTGAAATAAGAAACGAGGAGACAAGGCCAGAACATGTAACACCTCCTTGGTTGACTGAACATAACGCGGGGCGGTGGTGGTTGGGTGGTGGAATCCAAGAGGAAACCTCGCCGCAGCCTCGCCAAAAGTGCGCGGCTTGGCACCACACATAATATGTACGTAAGGTCACGTGCATGCGCCCCCTTTGCGGGGATACAATGACCTCGATGTTGGAAGGCTACAGTCACCACAACATTCAGTAACGCCCCTTGCTCCCAGTTCCCCTCCCCCCTTCACGATATATAAGCCCACAATATGAGCTTTAACGACATTGAAGCCACTGCTGGCTTGAACAACCCTGCACGGTCACTAGCATCGTCAGCGACGCAGTCCCCACAAGACAATGCCTTCCAGACCTTGCAGTCCTCATTGTCGCTTCAGGTGTTCAAGATGAACGCGAATGTGCAGGGGATCCTGAAGCTAGTTGATCAGCTTGGAACCGGGAAGGATTCGGCGAATTTGCGCAAGAGCCTGTGAGTTGACCCCTCTTTAATTTGTCGAAATCGTGCGCAGCGCTGAACTGTTTGGTCTGGAAGCCATGATCTCACCGAAACGACTCGTGCAATGGCAAAGCGGAGCTCTGAGGATCTGAAGAAGCTGTCTGAACTACAATCGTCTCTGGTGAGCATTTCACTCAGTCAAGACGAGATTATGGCCTTTTGGGCTCTACCGAGGGTTCAGAGGCTATTGCTGAGAGTACTCAGGTTGACTAACTACTATACGTTCCGCAGCCACACCAAAAGACCGCACTCCAGAAAACCTCGCACGACCTCCAACTATCCCTTGTCGCCTTCCAGCGCGCACAGCAAGTCAGCGCGGAGCGGCAGCGCACCGTCGTCGCAGGCGTGAAGCTCGCGGTCGACGACGACCAGCACCATCCTCCCAACCCTGACCAGCCAGAGCCGTCAGCCCAGGAGCAGCGACAGGCACAGATACTACAGGCGCAGCTGTCGCCACATGAGCTCGCGTATCAGGAGTCGCTCATCCAGGAGCGCGAGGCGGAGATCCGGGAAATTGAGACGGGCATTCATGAGTTGTCGGAAATATTCCATGATTTGGGGACGTTGGTGAATCAACAGGGGGGCATGATTGGTGCGTTATGTGAAGACCTTTGCGAAGCGGTCGCTGGCTAATATTTGTGATGTGCAGATAACATCGAACTGAACATTTCGTCTGTCGCCGCTGACACGAGCTCAGCGTCGCAAGAGCTGACCACCGCTGCGGCATACCAGCGAAGGGCGGGCAGAAGAGCAGCGTGTCTTGCACTCATTCTTGCTGTTGTTGTGGCCATTGTGCTCCTTGCTGTACGTTCGGAATCATTTCGTGGGCTGGAATACACGGTTGCTCACAGTATTATTCATCCAGATCCTCTCTTAATGGGATGGATACCCGGCAGTCACTTCAGGTTATGCAGGCCCCTGACGAATCACGGATCATCATATCTATACGCGCGTCTTTAATCAGTTTTATCCACCAGCCTGGACTAGGGCCTGGATTGACTCTTGAATGGTCTTCCTGCCAAACACGAGCGGCCGACGCCTCATTCCATCCTTGTAGGGCTGTTCTATATCTTATCTTTCTTTGTATGGGCCTACTTGAACATCCCCTATGTATTTCGTATTTTATACCTTTTTGGACAAATATCACCAATTTGATACTGGGCACCTGTAGTTTGAGTGTTTCGTCCAAGGAAGGAGGCTTTTTCTTGACCATTTCGAAAAACATGTTGGATGTGCTTTATCTAGACAACTTCCACGATGATTTTGCCGCTATTGCTATTGGCTTCCATCTCTTTGTGAGCGGCTTGAACCTCTGTCCATGGATAGACCTGTGATAAGTCATTAGCATGCTGTTCATAATGTTGATAACACTACCTTACCTTGTGGATGTATGTTTTAATAGGGCCGTTACCCTTCTCCCCAGTAATCTTCTCGAATGCTTCTTTCTTAAATCTAGAGCGAAGAGGTTAATGTGCGTAAGAATGAGTGCAAAATGCGTCAACATACCTGGCAATAAGGACCGTCTGGTATTCAAGCGTGCGCGACCTCAGGGTGGATCCCTCAATGTGAAGCCGTTTGTACAGGACAGGACCAAGGTTCACATTATCCACCGTCGCTCCTGAATTGCACAGAGAAAATAAATGTTCATCAGCAAATATCGCAAAGAGATATATATCATGCATACCACTCATGAGCGCAAGCATCGTCATCCGACCGTCAACAGCCATCGCGTCAATGTTCTTGTTGAAGTGCGTGCGCCCGACAAAGTCGATGACGACGTTCGCGCCTTTCCCGCCCGTGACGTCCTTCACAACGTCGGCGAAGTTTTGCGTCTTGTAGTTTGCCGCGTGCGTGGCACCGTTCGGGAGCCCGAGGAGCCAGTTGATTTTTTCCTGGGTCGAGGTGGTTGCGGTCACGGTTTGCCTGTATCGCGGAATCCAACGGTTTTGAATAACCGACACGTTTTGGCACTAGTAGGAGGATGAAGGGGTGACTTACGCGCCATATACGCGCGCCAGCTGTATAGCGGCGAGACCCACTCCAGACACGCCGGCGTGTACGAGGACGTGGTCCTTCTCCTTCACCTGGCCGACTAGCACTAAAGCCTGGAACGCGGTCAGGAACACCTCCGGGATGCTGGCTGCCTCTGCCCACGACAAGTGTGTAGGCTTGGAGATGAGATGCGTCTCGTTGACGGTAATGAATTCCGCATAGGCGCCCTGCCAAATAGTCAATACGTAAGGCAATGCTCAGTTGACATCACGGGCGCTTGCGAATCAAACGCACTCCAGCTGCAAGTCCGAGCACTTCGTCGCCGACTTTCCACCCCGACACACTTGAGCCGAGTTCTGTGATGATCCCCGAGAACTCGACGCCGAGGATGGTGGACGCGCCGGCTGGTGGAGGGTACTTGCCCTCACGCTGCATGATGTCCATTCTGTTCAGCCCGAAGGCTTTGATCTAGCCGAGATAATCAGAGTTAGCATTGCGTCATTAGTCGTCCGAATTCTAATCTTTAGAATTCGTCGCTTGGTTCAGGACATTGACTCTGCACACACCTTGACCAGAACTTCAGTGGGCTTGGGCTTTGGTGTTGGCGTCTCGCCGATGTAGAAGTTCTCGGCGGGGCCTTTTTCGTCTTTGATCAGGACTGCGCGCATCTTGGTTGGTCGTTACGACGGTGTATGAGGGTGGGGGAAAGGGAGGGGTGTGGTAAAAACTGGAAGGAGAGTAGGATTATGAATCCACGAAGAATCTGTTCAGGCCATATGTATAAGCACGATCGCTGTGGGGAAGGCATCATCAGTGATGGCGCCGGTAAACCTCTCCCCGGTCACACATGGGTACGTCTGGGCAGCTATATCTTGTATTCTTAGGACAGCTTTTGGTCGTGGTACGGCTGATGTGAGTACCTGGACAATCTCTAAATACACATAGAGAGTCACCATGACCTAGGAAATATCGATCAAACCCACTGGCTCACGCCAACGAAGTTCTGTGTTTCATAGTTTTGAAGAGATCCTGGATTAGCAGCTTCGCTGAAATGAAGGCGTGTATACTATACAGGAATTTACTATTGAGTGTGAGCGGCATATGAGTGATTGTAACCTGTATGTGGAGGGAGGAAGAGGGTTGAAGTCTCGCGGAACTGGCCAACCAGCATCCCCGCCACAGAAGGAAGTAAAAACCCAGCGCTTGAACTGTCCTTCACAGGATCCACCGAGGGTAACTCGAAATCTTGTGCGACAGTTCGGAGGGCATGACGGACTAAAAGCAGATCCGCAAAGCGTTGGCCGGTTGTGGCACTGCGAACTGCGCCTCCAGTCCAGAGCAAGCTAATTCCGTGACCCCGCCCTGGGACTCAGTAGGACTCGAACAGAGAATCGAATGCATATGAGAGTATATTCGACGTCATTCTTCCATGTGCGTCCCTGTGCCAGATGGAGAGAATATAGGGAACTGTGTCGGCACTGTCAATGGGGTGTCATTCAGTTGGCGTGCTTGACCTTCAGACCCTGAGGCCCAATATTTGACCGGACGTCGAGACGGAGGCTAGGAAAACAATGGCCGTGAACGGGCTTGGACAATAGCAAGATGACGGATGTGACCTGTCGAAGGAGTCCATTTTTGCACAGCGCAGTGAATGAGTGTGGTGGTGGGAAGAGAGAAGACAAGCACCGCTTTGCGAGGCGAGAGCTGTTGCCAAACTTGCCACAATCGGCCCCGTGCGTTCCTTCTCATTTCCAGTCAGCGCAGGACGCGACTAAAAGCGCGTATTACTCCGTTTCTCAGCCACTATATAACCTTCTCCCCTCTTTGGGCTTTCCCCTTCCTGCCCGCCGCAGCGCCCAAGGAATCGCGCCCGCTGCCAGCTGCTGCGACCAACGATCATGGCGTCCAGACCGAGCTCTGCGTCTAGCTCAAGGCCGAGCGTGTCAAAATCGTTGAATGACTACGTGCGCGCGTTCAAGAACGCTGCTGAATACGAACTGATGGAAATGTTAGCAACTCGGTGATTCATTAGGAAAAGGAGCGTTTGGTCAGGTCTACCGTGAGTTGCATTGCGCTCGATCAACTAGGCTCTCCTCCTGACTGGAGATGTAGGCGCGTTGAATTGGGCAACCGGGGAGACAGTAGCGGTCAAAGAGATACAGTTGAGCAACATTCCAAAAGGCGAGCTGCCTGAGATCATGGTGGGTGGTGGCAGGTATGAGCGCTGCTTGAAACAACATTCATTGAAGCATTTGACAGTCCGAGATTGATCTGCTCAAAAACTTGAATGTGAGCCACCACATATGACGCGCCTCAACAGTTCCTCATCCCTCTGCTATAGCACCCAAACATCGTCAAGTATAAAGGGTTCGTCAAGACGCGAGAATTTCTGTATATTATCTTGGAGTACGCGCGCCTCTTTATCAGTCCCATTCGCGCACAGCTGATGTTCACACTCTGGTTAGGTTCTGTGAGAACGGGTCATTGCACAACATCTCAAAACGCTTTGGCAAATTCCCAGAAAGCTTGGTCGCCGTATACATTTCTCAGGTGCTGGAAGGACTCGTGTATCTCCACGACCAGGGTGTGATCCATCGCGACATCAAGGGTGCCAACATCCTCACGAACAAAGATGGGACGGTGAAGCTTGCGGATTTCGGTGTGGCCGCAAAGACAAATGGTGTGCAGGATGGGGCTGTTGTTGGGAGTCCTTACTGGAGTACGTCCACCACCAAGTCATTTTCTGCGACTTTCCTTAACACCGCGTTTCCCAGTGGCACCGGAAGTCATAGAGCAGTCTGGTGCTACCACAGCCTCTGATATCTGGTACGTAACCTATTTACATTATCTTTAACTCACCTTGAACTATCTATAGGAGCGTAGGATGTGTCGTTATTGAACTCCTCGAAGGCCACCCTCCATATCACACCCTCGATCCCATGCCAGCGCTATTCCGCATCGTCCAAGACGACTGTCCTCCAATACCTGAAGGAGCATCGCCTATCGTGAAAGATTTCCTCTACCACTGTTTCCAAAAGGATTGCAACTTGCGTATATCTGGAAAAAAGCTACTGAAGCACCCATGGATGGTAGCAGCTCGTAAACAGATGGCGGAAGGCCGAGGCAGCAGGCTGAGGGATAGTGCGAACGAGAAGCCGGCGGTAGAACAAAATGGAGGACAGAAGAGGGATTCCAACTACAACTATGACGAAGCTGTCGTGCTCAAAGTACAGGAATGGAATGAGGCGCTGAAATGTGAGTGTTTGTTTCGCTATAATTAGAGTATGTCAAGAGGACTCACTTTCTGACCCACTTACGCTCAGCTCCCTCGAAACCTATCAAGAATCCCACCAGGCAAACTCGGCCAAGCTCACCAACTCAACATCGCGGCGACCCACCAACGCAACCAACAACTTTGCAGGCGCTTGGGGCTGTACCCCCTGCTGGACCTTCAGGGTGGAAGAATGGACCTATTGCCATGAAAGCTGGGATCAATCTTGTAGAGAAAATTCGACCTCTGTCGTTTGTGCTCCAGCAGCCAGAAGAGCAGACGGACAATTGGGATGACGATTTTGAGGAGGGCATCTCGTTCGCGAAGCTTCAAGGTATGACAATCCAATTTCTCGCCATTGATTTACTCTAAAAAATTCAATTAGCACCGGAGAAGAGCTCTACTGAAGAAGATCGGCATGAACTCGAGGACAACGCGCAGACAATACGCCCTACTCGTAGTCCAGGGCATAAGCCTATTCCGCTCGCGCAGGCGCCATCAGCATCGATCCAACCTATATTCGAGGATTACTCCGACTTGGCGTCAGATGAGGATGAAGGGCGGCTGCAAGAGAAGGTCGCCAATTTCAAGGTTTGTCTTCACCATACTACCATCAATCTACAAGACTCATACAAAATATGGTTGCAGAAGAAGAACACTTCGAAAAGAGGGCTCTTCCATCCCGACGACATCAAAACCATTGGGCTCACTGCCGCGGCAGGGCCAGGGCCCCTGTCTGCCCCACTACCAGGGTTGGCAAGGAAGACCTCGCGGTCGAACATCAGCCCCATCGGTTCCATGGGTCTGGCCTCTGGTGCACATGCTCGGGCGGGTTCTTTGGCAAGTGCACCGCTAAACAAGGATGGAGGCTCCTTCGGGCGCGCCGAGGCGAAGAAGGCGCAGAATCAGGCGGAGTTTGAGAAGTATACGGAGGAGGACGATGAGGACTACGAAGACGTGTTTGGAAAGGTCAATGCGTCCTGTCAGTGAATTTCCTTCCTTTCTTTCTGCAATGGTGCGACATGTGAGTCTGATGCGTACTTTGTTTCAAGCCTCGGAACATCCTATGCAGGCGTTGCAGCTGAATACTAGGCTGGCCGACAAGTCATGGGTAAATACTATAACGCTTCCTGACTGCAATGTGTCTGACACCGACTCCAGCCGGGTGATGAGTGGAATGAGGAGGACCCGTTCGCAGAGGTTCGGCGCCTTCATGTATCATCAATACCCTCAAATTTGCTAATGATAAGGATTTAGATTGACGAAGGTTTCTCTGACGAGGACGTGGAGGCGAACCTGCAGCGCGACAAACACGCCAGATTAACAAACAGCGTCAACCAACTCATTGACCAGCTCACTCCATCGGCACCAGACACGCAGCTGCGGAGCGCTTGCGACCAACTTGTCAGTCCCGCACTTCTATATTTCAAAGGATATAAGTTTGATCTCAATAACAGCTCAGCATCATGATCGAATTTCCGGAAATGCAGGTGCAGATGGTCTCTTCGCACGGAATGCTTGCAATTTTGGAAGTACTGGAGGCGCAATGCTCCAGAGAGGTCTACATGAAGCTGCTTCAGATAATCAACTTGTTGGTGACTGAAGAACTTGGGTTCTTGGAGAGTTTCTGCTTGATTGGGTATGTGTATAAATTCGTTCACTGCTACAACACGCTGACCCAAAGTGCAGCGGTATTCCCGTTGTGATGGGTATGTCTCCGTGGATGTGCTGGTCAGGAGAACTAACATGTTTGTGAGGTAGAATTTACATCGAAGAAATACCCACCAGCATGCAGAATCGAAGCATCCAACTTCATCCGTCTGCTATGTCATACTTCGGTGCTCACTCTGCAAATGTTCATATCGTACGTGGTTCCACATACTGTCGTGTTCAGCAAACTCAATCCTCCTTCCACCAGGTGTCGAGGTTTGAGGGTCCTCGTCGACCTGCTGGACGAAGACTACAGTGAGCAAGCAGACCTGGTGGAGCATGCGCTCAATGGCATCGGAAGCGTCTTCGAACTTCAGAGCCCGACGACTAAGAATGATTTCTGCCGCATGTTCATCCGGGAGGGCCTCCTTGATCCCCTTTCTGGAGCTTTGCTCAACGTGATGGCTATTCGAGGAGAAGATACTATCGAGACAAAGATGAAAGTCATCCAAATTCTCCTTGTGTTTTCGCAGGTATCACAGTCAGATATCCACGTTCGGAATGCACTAGGGACTCGCAAGGTCATTCGACGTAAGTACCCTGAGATCATGGTTTGGAATCGCGCTGAAGCTTATACATCCACAGGCCTCCTTCGTGCATGCGAGCTTCTGGAGCCGGAGTGTCTCGTGCAGATGTTGAAAGCCGTGAAACATTTGTCGATGAACGCCACCCTGCTTGAAGTTCTTCAAAATGCGAATGCGATAGAGGTATTGATTAGGATCTTGGACGAGCAGTCCTTTGGACCGCATAGCACGGTAAGCCTTGGAGTTACATTAAGTGTGCTGGCAGATCGCTGAATTCCTCTGATTCAGGAAATTTCAAATCATGTCTTCCAAACTTGCTACAATCTCTGCCGTCTCAACAAATCACGGCAAGAAGAGGCGGCTCAGGCAGGAATCATCCCATGCCTCAAACGGGTCATCGAAACCAGTTCTCCTCTCAAACAATTTGCGCTTCCCATTCTCTGTGATCTCGCAAGCGCAGGCAAGAGCTGTAGGACCTTGCTCTGGCAGCACGACGGCTTCTCGATGTACATCAACCTCCTCGACGATCCCTACTTCCAGGTCAGCGCCCTCGAATCACTGCTGTCCTGGCTCCAAGACGAAACCTCGCGGGTTGAAGACGCACTCCTCCAACAACTCGCTATCGACGCGCTTATCAACTGCTTCGTCACATCCAAAGCCAACTCATTCGAGAACCTACTTGACCCCATGCTCAAGATCATCCGCCTCTCCACGCCAGTCACTATCGCCATGACCAAGTCCTCCGCCTTCTTCAAGCGCATCCTCGACCGGCTGGTCGGGCAGAGCCAGAACACGGCCGCGATCGTGCGCTTGAACCTGTTGAGGATCCTCAAGGGTGTGTGCGAGGTGCATCCAAATCGTGCGGTGCTGGTGGAGAGGTATGGGCTGTTGGGCGTAGTGGAGAAGCTGAGCCGGACGGACGGTGCGGTGCTGGTGCGCGAGCTGGCGAGGGAGATTGTGCCCGCGCTCAAGCCGGCGCTGAGGCCTGTCAGTTCGAGACCGAAGCTCACTGCTACTGGATCTGGATCGGGATCAGGGTTTATGGATACTTTCTCCTCTACATCCTCGTCCTCGTCCACATCGTCAACAACGGCGTCGCAAAAGAGCAGCAGCCTCGCACCGCGAAGATTGCGGCGGGCAGCGTCGGAGGCAGCACCACTGGCGAGCGTCAACGTCAACCACAGTTTTAGTGGTCAGGGCTATGGCCCGCCGCCTGGACATGGGAACTTCCCCCTACGCGTGAGTGCGTCTCAGGGCAATCCTGGGCCTGTGCCCAAGCTGCGCTCCCCTGCTTCGTCGAGGCTGCTGAACCCTGCGGGTAGTACCAGGCAGCGCTTGGGTGATATCCCGTGGAATGGGAACGGGAGCGGGAGCGGAGGTGGGGAGGGTTCGGGGAGTGGTAGGAGGTAGGATTGATAGATATTCTTCAACCCTCTCATTCGCATCCCCTACACACTTTCTGCGCTCATTACATTGGCTTTCTTCCTTGACATTTCTTTGTACTTTTATCATATCCTGGACGAGATACCTTTGTTCCTTCCTTTCATTATTTTATTCCCTTTGTTCCATCTCAGCTCATCATCGTATATTAATTACACACACTTTCATTGTCATTGGCATATTCATAATCTTGTGATGTTCGTTGTCCTGGTCTTTGGCTATGTTGCCGTTGGTGAAGCAGGTAGATCGGGAAGCCTGACAATGAGACCCAGAGCCGAGTTGACCGTTCACAATGCTATGTGACCTGGCAGAGACCACTTCCGGTATGCCTTAAGGGTGAAACCTCATCGGACAAATTATTGTGTAGTTGTAGGAATGGTAAATAATATTATGTTGAGGACAGCATGGAAAGTCTAGGGGAAAGACCATGTTATTAGCCCATACTCCGGGAACGCGAGAAACAGCATGGATACTCACAAGGAAGGACTATCGACGGATGAAGGGGACCTGGAAGCCTGACACAAGCGCTCTGGCACGGTCCTGCGCGCCAACGCCTGTCGCGTTGGTGATAAAATGGATGTGCATACCGTGCAGTTTAGGGTATGAATCCACATTGACCTCGATTTGGGGGAAGAACACTAGGGCACTTGGTGGCAAACCGAAAGAGACAACACCGGCAACTGCACTAGGAACCTTGATGGAGGACGAAGACGGGGGTAGCACGACGCCGTTGTAGTCCCGCAACCGGGGCAGCACAAACTCGACGAGGGTTCCGAGGAAGTCGTACATGGCCTGTCCCTTCAAGTCGACCTTGACACCCACAGGCACGCCTGGTCTGAGCCATCCACCGACAGACTTCTTTGCCTTGATGATTTGCACGCCCTCAACCGCGTGCTGGCCGCCACCCTGGAAGGACTCGCCAGTAAGCGCCTTCATCTGCATCATAGCGGTCAACAAGTTCGACTTGTTCGCGACGCTCTCCTTCACAAACGTGTGCAGCTGAATCTTCTCGAGACGGACCACATTGTCTGGGGATGATGGGGGGGCGGGTTTCTTGTGTAGCTGGGAACCGCCGACGGGGGGGTTATGGCGGTGCTTGGTGTAGGGGTCCTCTGGGTCGAACTTGAGGCGGATTTGGCGCGGGGGCGGCCGTTCACCAATTTCATGCGTGTAGGTCATGTACATCACGTCGTCCTTGACGGTGCTGTGGTAGTGGTCCTCGAGACGGCAGGGCGCGAATTGGCGCGTCACGATGTTGACATGGGGGGAGGGCAGCCCGCTCTTGGGGTCGCGTCGCAGGCGTTTGCCAATCTTTGGGCCGCCTCTGGAGAATCGGGTGAAGTCTTTCGCTGGCCTCGCGAGTGCTGCTGCAATGCTCGACGTCGACATCTTAGGGGAGTCTCGGGGTAATGACCGCGACCACTGCCGCCTCCAAAAAGTTTGCCCTATGCTTGGTCACGCCTTCAAAATCAAACACCCTGCCGGCCCGCTCCTCCGTACGGGCGCTTGTGCGCTCTTCACCGGAATTCGAATCAAGTCCAATGTTATGCATGACCTTATGGGTACTCTCAATGAGCGTTCATTTGTCTCCAATTTGAGAGGCTGTCAAACCTAAGGCCACGACTGTAACCACCTGCTTGTCTCAATCCATTCGTAACCAACTCAAGACTCAGGGCGTAGGATGAAATCAAGCCTTTCCAGCGACCACCTTCAGCATCCTTTCTCACTTACCCCCCGAGAAGGCCGACAAACTTCTCAAGACCGGAGATCAATATCTCGGTGTAGCCTCATTGACACATTTGGAAGGAAGATATGAAAAGTTTCATGCTCATCATACAAGGAGGGTATCGATAGAGGTAAAACAAATTGGTAATATAAAATAAACGGGTGATGAGATATCCGCAGGAACTGTATAGATCTATAAGAGACGGTAACCTGCAAGAGAGCACTGTGAGCACACATGGTTTAATCTCAAGGAGAGAATGTGTCGAAATAGATCGACGGAGGAAGTTCAGAGGCTAGGTAAAAATGTCTGCATGATGAACAGCGATGTCTAGTCGCTTCTTGGAAACACGGACCATAGCGGTGTCATCCGTAGGAAGGAAAAAGGCCGAAATTTTTGAACGGGGGAAACTCACATGAATAATGAAAAAGAAGACGCAACACCGAGCGCCAGTGCACTACGCCAGTCACCACTGTCTACAAAACCGACATCTTGTCGTCGCCCCTCCCAACATACTGCTGCGCTTCGCAAGAATATCCTAGAACGCAACAATGAGTAGCCGGAAGGTACCGACAGGCCAGATGGCCCTCTTGATGAATGAAAGAAAGATAACAAGGTGGAGAAGAGAATGTTGTTGTCCAAGTTGAAGCCGAGGAAGAAAAAAATTTCCTTTATGGGCTAATCGTGGGAGTGTCCGGGATTTGCCGAGATTTAGGGCCGTCACGCCAACCTCCACACATTGCCTGTCAGTTTTGGCGCCCATTGTCAGCCTGCGCAAAACCCCGTGCAAAGTCCCGACGCTGTCTGGTATATATACCTTGGCACGCCATCCCATTCAAATGGAATTGCTATAGGGATACACTCTGAAGTGATTTAGGATGACAAAGTTTGCCCCTTATCCAGACTATTTGCTTGGTTATGTGCTATGGTGTTATGCACGAGCAAATCAGCTGTCAGAGACCGCAAGATTCACAGCTGAGTAACAGAACAGAAGACCAACGACCAGGTTGCAAGCATATCTGACATCCCCCCTTCTAAAGTGTGGCCCAGAGTTGCATGTCACTATCGTATCGCATGTCTTTAAAAACCAATCACATGCGTTGTCCTCAACTCCGCGGGGGAAAAACACGCAAAGTCGGTATATAAATTGCTCCATAAGTTGGAATAATGCGTACCTATACATGTGCTACATTGGCTCCGCCGGCAACCTCAAGATCATCCTCCTACATTCTCTCATCGGTCGTGTATCAGTTGCATTTTTAAAGAGCTGAATGCATTTATTCTGGCTGACGCAGGACAACCGTTGCTAGCATAGAGACATTATTCCACCCTATCCGATTTATGCTCTCTCATGAAAGGCATTAGTGTAACTGGTTATAGTCAGGCTCGGTGCAAAGTCCTTTATCTCCGTGATGGAGTACGCGCGCGCGCGATTCAGAGCCATGGACTCAGAGAGATCTCCAAGAGTGATTTGATGCGGGCATACCCCAACGTGGATGCACAAACCCAATTTTCCGCTTTTTATCGGCCCATTTGAGTCCCAAATGCTGTAATCCGGTAAATACTTGTGGACTTGGATCCTGCAGATATTTACGGTGAGTGGCATGCCAACATTTACGCATGGATTCTGTAGGCCGCGGCGTACACATAGCCCATAAATCCACATCTGAGAACTCACGAGCACACAGGAGCACACGAGTAGGCTAGTCGTCGGCTGAGAATGATAATACAAGAGTAAGTGCACAGGTCTGTCGGTGCCGCAGAGTAGTGATCATACTTGAGCGATGCGAGAGCTGTCCGATTACCAAATTGGGATATTGGTATAGACCGGTTCGGGAAGACGATGATGTCGTCAATGTGATCGTGCCTTCCGATGACTGCCATGATTCATTTCGCACCGTGATCACGATCGATACGAAGGGTAGTAGAGTATGTACACATGTCAAAGGATTTTCACTGCGAAGCGTGTGCACAGCGCGCTAATGTTCAATGCCCCCCAACCCGACAACCCCCGTAATATGCATATGGTAAAGATCACAAGTATCCGTCTGTCTTCCATATTCAATCTTTGCGGGCAGTGTCCCCTATGTGGGTCCTAAGCTTGCGCGCATCACAAGTACACGCTGAGCGTCTTGATGAATGTATTGATCGGTGCGAATGATTTGTTGAGTGCTATATCCTGGAGCTCCAAGGTATGCATACTGGTAAGAGGAACCGCATATGCAATGGCCCGCCCTCATACATGGCCGAGCATACAGCGCCCAGTGATACGGCATGGTGTATTTCAATTGTTAAGTGCCAATGATGCGTCTGTATGCACTTCAGTACGATCCCCCCCCCCCATATCTGTTAATTAGGCGAAGCAAACTCTGTTCTCCTCTCCGCGGTGATGCTGCGGCAACTGCGATCTGAATATATGGGCAAAATGCGCACTCCGGAAAGAAATTAGTGCTGGAGTACACGTACTACATCCCCAATCCACGTCGGCCAAAGCGTCCATATGGACTTTGGCGCATTCCCCAAGTCCTTCTGTGTTGCTGTGCTGCGCACGATCAAACGCAGTCGAGTCATCATGCATGACTCATTCCATATATACCCTCTCAGAGATTTGCGTCCATATGATATCCGAGCCTCTAATCAATCTCGTTGGGCGGTACGGACATAAGACATCGTTTGCGAAATAGGCCTATGTCTCAGTGTTTCAGGACTTCGACATCACTGCCATCGTTTGGCAATTTGCTTCGATGACATGTATATAAAAGGTATGTTTGACCCCAAAGACGGCATCAAAGTGCCCCGGATAGTCGGTTGAGGATATAGATGGGCATTTAGGTACCCATCTATGACCGAAAATGATTGGATCGGTATCAGAGGTGATTCAATGATGCTCCTGCTTTGCGTTCTCTGCACTAAGTATGCATGCACGGAAGTAATTATACTCCATTGTGTATTTCAGTGAGCAGCTGGTATTATTATAGCTAACGCAAACTGGCAGGCTCTCATCGCTAAACTCTCCAGTGACGGGCTCGGAGACAATGCAGGTACATTGATATCCCAACAATATCCGAGTCTTGCGTACTTACAATACAAAACTAAGGATAGGCTGCATATCTTTATCATATACGGGATTATCTGCATCCATTGAGATGCCATTAACATCGAAATGTAAGAACTAGTTGAATACTACCAAGATATGAATGAGAGTATCGCCTAGACGCCTTCTTGGGATATCCTCATTGCTGTCCATTAAATTAATTGTCCAAAAAAGGCAGTTTCTATGGGATTGCCCATTGTGGCGTCCGATCGCAAATCTATTTATAGACAAATCATCAACAAAACGCAATGATATCGAATCAAAGGAAGGATTTATACCGACGGTACGACGAAGGAACGAGACCGCTCATCCTGGACTTGTCGTCACCCCAAAGAATTTGAGTGTACACCCGCGGTGTATACGGACTATTGGCCTCGCGGCATACCCAGTTGGTCTCTGGAGCTGATCAGGCGGTCTTCTGGCCGCGAGATGAACCAAAATAACTCACTGTGATTTGAAGGTATTCTTAGGTATGGCTGATATGTATGTAGACTAATTTTCTTGAAGAAAATTCGGTCTCAAGTGCATTGAAACTACCGGCGAAACAGAGCTTGTGTGACCGCCTGATATCTCGATTCTCAAACCCTATGGCTCCCCACAGAGTCCCAAGGCTTAGAGACATAGCAGTGAAAACGCATACTCCGGAGAGATAGGCGCAAAGTAACTCGACTTACCAATGACGATACAGCCTCTGTCGTAATCCCTACACGCGACGGTTTCCAAAAACAGATCTTCCTCAGGCTCGGCCATCTACAGGGCACAATCGCGATGCCCACTGGGAAGCAGAAGGACGCATAAAGTATAGAGCAGTAGCGTTTAGCCAATACCCATTCGCCTTGTGTATTACCGTGGTACCCGACATGGCGTTCAAGATCTTTTAATGACAATCAAATTACGACAGCTACAAGAATTCGTCTTCTCGATTTGGGGCCTTGCCTTCGCTGGGTTTCATTTGCCTTCCAGAAGGGAGCGACGGAGGATTTCACTGATGCTTTCAGGTCTCGGAGTATGACTGCGCTAGTAGATTGTGATAATCAGCGACCAGAGCACTGGGAGCTTCCTCGTCCATGAGACAATTCCGGATCCACAACCACCATACGATGCTCCTGTACATCTACGATATATCTACGAGTGACTTTGGAAATTGCAACACGCAGTTCTGGATTTGAGACACTCGATGGGGCCGCAGAGGATCACAGCAACGCATGCAGATGATGAAATAGAACTATGACAATAAAACATAGATATATCGCTATGCTTCGATCTTATCTTTTGATGGCAAAGGTTTCGCATCAGTGGATTTGTGGCGGCGTATAAAACACAGAATCTAGGAGGCCTGCGGCATCACCTCACCTCAGTCGCGTAAAGACATCGGAGAGGCGCCCATAGCGCAAATCTAGAAACCAGACTTTAACGGTTATCTGATAACAATACAGACCGTAGAGTATAAGCTACAGCCCGTTGACAGCCCGCCAGTCGTTCGGAGCGGTCTACCAAAATGTCTTTGCGCGCTGAGCCAGTTCTCCGAGGTGTCCTTCTCCCGGCTCCGGATATGCAGACCGTACGGGCGCTTACGAAATCATGAAGAACAAGGCGAGCTCACACTGCACTCCCACTGTCTTGTGAGTTGGTAGTAAATAGACTTAGCTTACAAGTTCCGACCTCGGAGAGGAGATGCTCGACGCAAACATGAGGCAGACAGGCCATAGCTCACAAGGCAGAGACCACGAGGGAGAAGAGTCAATGGTCTGGACAGATTGTGACAGACATAGGGAGAGGGGGTAGATTTTCCACGGATGTAACGGATTCTATGCACGTGTTGGGGCTTCTCAGTGAATGCGAAGACAGAATGTGAGGCAGGAAAGGGTGAACCACCGATAACATCCGGAGGTGCCGGAGTGTTGTCCGGGAGAGGGTGGCCTCATGGCTAGGAGCCCGGACCGTAACAAGATATTTCACTTTATCCATACTCACGTTTACAATGCTTAGTTCCGTCAATGGCTCTTGTTTCGAGGCATATTAGTAAATTTGCAGTTTGTCCTCAAGAATAATCGTTAGAATGTAATTATCTGAATCTGTGAGGTACAATCGATGGATTCTTCCAGTCGCAACATTACAAAATCTACATATTGACAGAAAGACACGGTCAAGTCAGGATCTTCCGCTAATTGTCTACAGAAGCTGTCACACGATGGAGGACTGGAGTATATCTGAAGACGCAGCAGCCCGACCTGCGGAAAGAACTGATCAATTTCCGGTGGATGTGGCCATCAATATTCAGACTCCAGTCGCCTCTGGTCGTTGAGTGATGAACATTGGAAGATTCGAAGGTGCGAGACTCAATAAGAACCGAGTCTTCTCCGCCTGGTCAGGCCACGCGAGAAGGAAGCTTGAGTTAGTTTTTGAAAAGATGGACAGATATGATAGGCTGATCCCCGTCTTATTTTAACGATGCCGCCTGGGCTGGGGGCAAATTGAAAGGGGTCAATCCTGTTTCTTGATCGTTTGTTCCAAATCTGAAGATAAGTCATGACAAGCATAGACCACCCATAGGTCCATCGGAAACCACGAACCGTAGAGCGGCAAGGAGGCTGAAGCCATCACGCCTCGGAATCTCAGCTGGGATATTAGGGGGGTTGATAACCCTACTAGACGGTGCCAGTGTGACAAGCTCGAGGAATATTTGGTACTTCCGAACAATGGATTCTCGCAGGCAGGCATAGAGCATGAATTCGACATGGGAGAGTAATCATACCCGCCCGAATCAGCATCGTAGGTGCACTGGACTCGGGATCCTGGTCGGGAGCGCCAACTTAAATTGAACAAAATAATTTTCTGTCGAAGCATGATCGTCTAGAAACTCTGGGTCGGGCATACAACCCCTGAGGGGTGGGCAATGATTCAAATTTTTCGGTGGGATTTTGTTTCCACCCTTCGCGTTTCGCAGCGGTTTCCGAGAGATGCATTCTAGTACGCACAAGTAGCATTAGAAATGAGTTGTAGATCCAGTAGGAAATACATCAACACCATCAATCCTACTCGTTGCTGTTGTCGGCAACCGCCGAGAGTCCGACATGGCAAGAGATGGGCGCACCCCTGCGCACCCATTGGTCGTTCATTGATGTCGTCGGTCTTCACACCACTCAACAAATCCGGAAATGCAGCCGACGAGACAACAACACAGATCCTTGGGTTATTCCAGACGAAGTCGAGTACAACTACAAGTACAATACATAGTAAGCGCGCATTCGTGGCTTATGCTGATTTCAATGTAGACATTAGGACACGCGACACGTATTGCAGTGCAGGCACATTGTTTGCTGTGTGCATTCCAACGACGTTGGCATTTCCGGAAACGCTATGTTCCCCATGGCTGAATATCTGTGTGAGTCATCCATGTTGATGGATGTGTACCCTTGGCGGGAAAAAAGAATTTGTTCTCTGATGTTGCAAGTCTGAATAATCTGTACATGGATGTGTACTCGCGCGCCCGTGCGCTGCTGCGAGTCATGGAAACGCTCTAGACTGGGGTGAATGAATGACTCAGCTGCGCCTTTGGGTGAGCGCTTGTCTGCCGCGCAGCATCTATCGATACTTCCGGTTTGAGGTTAGCGGGGACGGGCGTGATCATAGGCCGGTCTGTACATCTGATGTTGGTGTGGAACGGCCAGGGAGTGGTCAGCGGCATGATTATCGAATATTTTTTATTGAGTCGACTTAGTCCGTGGCTGGCGGGGATGGGGGACCGGAAAGGGGGGGCTGTGCTGAAGGTGGTGGTGAAGTGCCTGGTGTGCGAGGTGAGATGGGAGAAAGCGCTTTTGGTGATCGCCCCCTTGTTTTGGAAGTATCATTAGATCTCATCTCTGTCCTGCCGCTTCACACCGTCAACTTTACTGCCTGAGCTTCCCGCTTACTTACCCTCACGGCCCCGTATCCAATCGCATTCCCTTTTCGAGTCAATAATCCTGATACAACTACGTCTTCCACTACGCCAAAGATATAAAAGCCTCCGACAGAATCGACATGACTCTTCATTACTTTCAACACCTCCTGCCTAGCCAGCGCTTCTCATCCCAGTCACCTTTACTCAACCATCAGCCACTTCCTTGACACCCTTCCAGTCATCATGAGCAGCCAGAACAACGGAACCAAGGGCGGCAACGGCACCAGCAGCAACGGCGGCAATGTCAAGGGTGGTGCCCAAACACAAGGCGCCGTCTTCTTCTGAAATACCCCAACGCACATACGCGTCTTCATTGCCCATCATTACCCCCCACCCACCCTACCACATCCTCCGCCAAGTCCATCGCGCTCTGGCCCACCTACTACAGTCAACACTTTGGTGGCTCCACACCAATTGCATATCTAATCCGCGGCATACCCGATGCGCGACGCTGCGAAGCATAACCATACTCCTTCTATTAATCAACCAACCATCCCGCGAATGCCAACGGCACTAGCAGTACTACTCGAACACTCAACCCGCGGCCTCGGTGCGGAGAGTGCTTTCTAATACCGGGGACGACGAGAAGGGGAGAACATTAAGATTAAGAGGGTCGAAGGAGGAAGGGGAAGACGACGACGGCTCGGCTAACAGCGTCGAATGGACCCACTAGACCGCGCACCATATTCATCTATTCAGCTCATTACCAACACGGACAAGTACCACTTCATCATCGGATTGATTCTTTCCAGCATCCCCCATGTAGCAATATGACCATCGACACACCACACCTTCCACTTCCACTTCCAAATTAAATTCTACTTCCCTGCTTCCCCTTTGCCTTCTAACTCATCACCCTCTTCGATTATTACTTATTTATTCTGATTTCAAAAGCATTGTCCCGTGCGTTGCAACAGCTTCTTTATTAACCTTACATATTTATTGGCTTGTGCCATTATCCTCTTCCCTTCACCATACACGTACCGTACATAATCCCTGCTTCTGTTATAACCCGAAGCATTATTCTGTCTCCAGTAGCTTTAACTTTAACCTCATGTATCCTTACTGCAATTAGATTGATGTTCGATCCAATGCAATACTCCTGCTGATCTACCTGCGACATAGCTTTCTGGAAGACGGTGTTCATAACTGCAACCAGGTGATAGTAGTCAAGTATCCTGGCCTTCGAAAACACGTACGACGCGTCGTCTCTTGCTAGAAGTTGTACACTTTACTGGCGATGACGCGAAATCTAATGGAGTACCGATATTCAATACGGTTCCTCGCGTGTCCTCGGAGCGCGTCCACATCTCTGGTGTGTCAAGCACGTCGACTCTCGAGCCGGCAGCCTTGACCGTTTCAAACGAATCAAGCGGCGCTCCCGCGACACAGTGCGTTGCTCAGCCTTACTAACCACATATACTTACTCGTAGCACAGGACACTCTAGTGATGGCATGTCGCATAGTAGACTTGTACTTGAATTGTTGACCGCTCCAGTGATCAATACGGTCTATTATTATCATAGTCCAGCTTGAATGTAATTAGGTTGTTGCACAGTTAAGGCACGCGTGGCCATCGCCGTCACCTCCCCACAACTACCGCACGACTATGTACATAGATTCATGGCACCCAGCACTGTATTTCATTTGCCACCTCCGTAAACGCAGCTGTCGCGTCAGTTTGAATAATCGAAACAGCCGCCCTGCAGTCTCAAATACGTAGAAACTCTTGTTCCCAAGCCCATCGTCATTGACCAATAACAATATGTATATAGTCATAGACGCCAGCTGTCGTCCGCCACACACGTCGTCAGAAATACTGGCGAAGGCCTGGGCCGGCGCCATATGTGGTAATCTCCGCCATCATTGGCTTATCCTGGACGACGGATGTGATGAGAAGCTTGAGACCATCGGCTATGAAAGACGATTTAAATGGACAACATCGTTCAATGGTGGGTTGAAACGAGAGCAATAAGTCGTGCCATATGCTGGAAAGCAAGCACAAGGACACTCATGGACTGATTCTGGCACGGTCCACATACAATGTGCAGAGCACGACCATTCAATAGCGGTTTTAATTAAAGATGGGGTATACTTTGACAGAGTGGCGGGTAGGTCGCTGGCATGGCATGAGTGGGTTGCTTCGGCGGGCATCCATCCGGACTGGCGATACAATTACAACTGTAATCAACGAAGAATGAAGCCTTTGCGCAGCTCAGACCAGGGTGTGCCGTCCCCAAAAGGCGTGGTCAATGTTGAATCAATGGCCAATCATTTGTCTATCATCTTGGGAGCTGTCATTGTTTTAACTTGAGAATTAGATGGGAGAAGGCGCGGTTTTCAGCCTGTTCCTTGAACTGGACATCGCCGCTATTGTGTCTGAAAGTAGACTAGTTGATTGAGAGTCGTGGAATACATTAGGCATGTGTGTATGGTAATATCGTCCATGTTACACACAGACTAGATGTATCAAAAACCCATGCAGAATGGCTTCCACCATCCGCTGGCTTCAAAGTATGAAACTCCGCGATGTCCTTTGGATACGGTGATCACGAGAGAGCGTCGGACACGGATGCCTACGTAGCGTAGAAACGTCTGTCGCAGCAAGAATAGCCGTTGAGTGTTTGCGTGGCCCAAAGATCCAGTGTAGATGCGTTCAAGATAGATCAATGGATCAAGTGCAAAGAATTGTCTGTTATTGATGGTATGAGTTTATAGATAGTGCGTACTCGGTTGTAAGTGTATAACGCTGTCTGACACTGATTTAAACAGCCGATTTCATTGCAATGATGCTATCAAAACCAAGATGTTTTCTGAAGTGAGGATAATCAAAGGACATACATTTGGACCGCTGAGACGGATTGAGTGGCACACATCAATTATGTCGGGGACACGTTGCTTATCAGTGTTTGACCTCGTTGGTGCAGCGACGCCACGATAAGAGGCACCGAATTTTATAAGATGCAATACTTATATTCTTCATTCGAGATCAGGTCACAATAGCAGACGGACGCCATTGTACTTCGTTGTTGGCCCACAGGTAACACTGCCACCTTCTATGGAATTTTGTGGAGCGTGGTAGTCACACACGCGGTGTGCCCGTCAATTCTTTATCAGATTTTGCCCTGAGCCTTGTATGGGGGTATATGGCCGTGAAATTGATTCAAGTCCAAGAAAACTTCTAAGCTCGGAGAGCAGTGACTGGCTTACAGTTTACCTTTGACGCTCCCCGCCAGCAATATGCCGTTGTTGAGTTCCCCTCGCTGCCGGGTGTCCCACCACTGCAGGATGACTTCAACCACGTCGTCCTGGCGTCCTGTGAAGTTGTGGTCACCATCTTCCATCAGGTGCAACATGTGCGTCCCAGGTGTGCGGTCGCTGAGCGCGCGGGCATAGATCATAGCGTCGTATCTGTAATGATGGAAGAAAGCAGAATAAGATCAACACCGAGCCCCTACAGGTATGGAGGCAGGTCGAAATTGGAGATGGGATACGTACGGCGGTACAGTTTTATCAGCGAGCCCGTGCACCGTCAAAACATCGGTGGTGGGCGGGAATTGGGTCCAAACAAATGACGTGTCCCAACGGACGAACTCCTGTAGATCTTCTGGCAGAATCGTCGCAACGATTTTCTGTCTTGCAACTGTCACATTCCACGTATACGAGCCGTGCTTCTCGAAGTGCTCTCGCCATACGGTGCCGGCGGGTGACTCTAAAATGAAAACCCAATTTGGAGTCGTCCGTGGTTAGTAATGATAGATATACGCAATCTGGCGCTTGTCTTACCCATAATTTTCTAATCACCACAAAAAGGTGGAGATAACCGAGTGAGCTTCAACCACCCCGAAGAAAATGGAGAAACTACCCACAGCCATCCTATAGCGCCCCGATGCATTCACAAATGCAGGTACCTTGCGTCCATCCTCAGTGGCTGAAAGCCATTTGAATGCAACGATGGAACCTCGAGAATGTCCGACAACCAGTTCAATAGTGTACCCATAGGCTGACATCAAGAAGTCAACAACAGCTTGCAGGTCCACCATGTCGTCGGAGAGTGCTCCTTGCTTCCATGAACCTCCAGTTTCGTGATTGCCCCTGCATAAAGGCGGAATGCAATCATGTCAGCAATCATGACGACGAGATATCCTAAGAGCTCCGAGAATATTCATACAGTACCGGACAGGCAAAGCCTGACAAGGATTTTTGTAACCCTATGGGAATGTCCCACGCTCGTCCAAAATCGATGAAAAGTATATAAATGAGCAGCTCTCGTGAAGGGCTATCGATTTGCACGAGCCGATTTTCCAAAATCGAACTTTTGAAATTCAGACCCCAAAATATTGGCCACTAGTAAAAAGTGCTCCTAAATTCATGAAAAAATGCGCAAACGACTCCTTTTGACGAACTGGTTCTGATTCCGTACAAATTGGGTTATTTTATGGAGCGGTTTGAGAGAAAATTGGACATTGATGGCCAAAAATGACCGCCAAAAATGGAATGACAGCTCGCTTAATGTCGCTTAGTGCCGGATCTCCAGGTGGCATGGGTTCGCAGGGACTTTTCGTGAGTTTCTTGACAGAGTCTGCGAGAGGGCGCCATCAGAGTGTTGACGTTTGTCTCAGTTTCTTTTAAGCTGCCTCGGCAGGCGGTGTTTTGGCAATTTACTCGCTGAAAATCCAATTTTGGACGGCAAAATTGTCTCCCATGGGCCCAATTGATGGCCGAAATATCGCGATTTTTTGCCTCAAAAATTTGGCCACCACAATTTCTCGTGGGAAAAACTTCGGAGGTGTGTTTTTCGACGCCTTTTGCGATTCCGAATATGAATCTGAAAGTTTTGTGTCGAAATTATGGCTCGATCACAAGATACCCGCTAAATACACCACTTGTCAGACTTTGCCTGTCCGGTACTGTAGCACCAAACAATACGGGGACCAACGGTGCAAGGCGACCGCAACTTCTAAAATTGAATTGGACCGCAGAAGAGCGTGTCTTCGAGCCTCAGCGCAGTGCGCGATCTCCGTGACAGGAACGCGAAGGGCTTGACATACTCACCTGAAGTCAAAACGAAAGGAGTCCAAAGGAAACCGGTGCGCTAGGCGCCGTTGAAACAGATAGTCTTTATGTCTACATGGGGAGACAAGCGGCTTGCGTTGGCTCAGCGTTTTCAATCAATGGAGATGCGGAGTTACGCTTACCCCATGGTGCCATGTAGAATCTGCAAGATACGCGTTAGCCATCCGTTACACTTCTCTGATGGTAATAAGAGTTGTGTTGGCGTACCAATGCTATCTTTCGACCTTGGGTTGGCTGGTTTGGTGCTAGTTGCTCCAGAATTCCAACGATCTGGATGGTAGGCTCAGTGGGATGCTGGATTCTCAGCTTCGTGGAGAGGCGTTCTGAGGTCATTGGTCCGATGATAGAGTCTAGGAAAAATTCGCAGTCTGTACAAAGTCTGTAAGCCTTAAGGTGAAGGGAAAGTATGAACCCAGTTGGTCGATTGAGAGTTCCACACAGGCCGTCGTTCGTGCTGTGAATTGTTCATTGCAAGGGCACTTGTCGGGACGCCCATGTCCCGAGCACCGGCTCTGACATGAGCATAGACATTTAAGGCAATTTATTCGCATGACTAGTAGCCGAAGCTGGCGCTTAAAAAGGCCACATGAGTGTGACAGAAACTGTAGTTGGTTTTTCAGGGCGGCAGCAACGCCACAAGTAGCTAGATATTTGGGTACATTAGAAACCAAGACAGCACAGCGCCCGAGAAATGAAGAAAAAGACACGATAGCACAGCTGTACGACTGACAACCACAGCACAGGGTAAATTCAAATTATTCCTGACCAGCTTTCCTGCCGAGCACAGCATTCTTAGCGCTCTTTGCTCTTTTCGACTTCACGATGAGCCCCTTCTTCTTGCCACCAGCGCTCGCACTGCGCTTCTGGTTCAATTCGTCCTTGGTGAGATCGAGCTTAGCAATTTTCTCTGAAACAGCAGCGACAGGAGCCTCAGCGGCCTCAGGAACCTTTTTCTTTTCGGATTTGGGCTTCGCTGCTGGCGGAACTGTGGCGTCGACCTCCGCTGGGGTAATCTTTCTCTTCTTAGAAAGCGCCTCGGCCGCTGGGGAAGCTTTCGAGACTGCGGTCTGCTTGCCCTTCTTCTTAGTCGATTCGGACGTGTTGACGTCAGGCGCAGGGGCGGATGAGGCCTTGCCTTTCGAGGATTTCTTGCTGGCAGGGGCGGGGGGAGCGGACGATGGTTCGGCAACTTTGGCCTTCTTGGAAGAAGATGCGCTGGGGGTGGATTTTATTGATGTTGAACCATCGGCAGCTTTTGCCTTCTTCTTGGGCTTTTCCTTGACTTCCTCGTCCTCCTCATCCGAGCTTGATGGTCGCTTCTTTCCCTTCGAAGCAAGGGTCTTTTTGGGTGTAATCACTTCCTCCTCAACATCGTCAATGTCGCTGCCATCTTCTTCATCAGTCTCGGCTTCCAGTCCATGCCAGCGGCCTCCTTCTGCATCGTCGAGTGTACATGACCAGATAGGCAGACTGACGCTCGAGTTGGTTTTGATGTTGAGAGACTGGATATTGTCCCAGTTGCCTTTGATTACATTGGCAACAGCGGGTATAACGGTTTTGATGTTGTCGATGATTTGGGAGGGTTTTTGGGACAATGTGCCGACCTTGATCGAACTAGAAGCATGATCAAGAAACGGACATATGAAATCCAATGCCAATAAGCGTACATGTAGGTCCCTTGATTTTGGTTCATGTAAGTGGAAGAGATAGCGCGCTCGAGTTCGCCCTTGAGGTCTTTACGGGTTAGGCAGACAGGTATAGGTTGCCTGCAAGCTGTATGTAAGACCCATGGTCAACCGAAAGGTAGCATGAAACTCACTTCTTTGCTTGGAACCACTTCGAACCAAGCAACTTGGGCAGCAGAGGGATAACGCGCTCGTCCGCCAAAAACATTCCGTTCTCCTGTAATAGCATTCTCCGTGCCTCGTACGGCTTGAACTTTCCCTTCAGCTTCTCGAGTCCGACTACTCTTGAGATAAATTTGATGTTGTGTTTGTCGAGGAGGTCCTTGTATTCGCGCTGAGGGTCTTTCGTGATCAAACATATGGAACTCGTCCGCGGGTCAACGAGAGGGTGTACAATAGGACTATATGAAAACAAGATAACAGATTAATCTCTGATCCTCATCCCAGATTTCTAAAACGCACATTTTTACTGGCTTCAGCTTGTGAGCAGTAGGGAGAGTCTTGACAGTAACATTTAGCCAAAGATACTGCTCGCGAGCGGGAAGGAGCTGTCCTTCCTCGAATTTCTCCTTTTCTTTGATTTGATAGGCATGCAGTGAGTTCACGGCCTTGCTGCATTGTTCCAGAGAGACATGTTCGTCGATGAGTTCAGTCTGGGCCATTGTGTGATGAATCTAACGAGCGTCAAAACTGAAGGTGCTGAAGCTCAAAAAATCCGTGATTGACTTTGTTTGTCTACGCCTTTGGAGTCCCTATCCACGACAATCTTCCAATCCGTCTCTACGATCTATTCATTTCATCTCCTTCATTCAGATAGAATTGCATATCCCTATTACTATATTTCACCAGAACGGCAAGAATGGCGAATTCCATGACGATCGCAAAACTTCAGTCTAGGACCCGTCTTCGGTGACATTGCCACCAATAACTCGGGCCAGGGCTGATCGCATAATCGCCAACGTTTCCGGGGCTCCTGAACCGAAAAGGCTTGCACCATATTCCTCTCTCCACGCACAAAATCTGCGACGCAGCAAGGTTCTGTCCAAGTCGTCCATATATTCTTGTCGCAGTATTCCGCGAGCCTGCGACGCTCCCAGGATAGCGCAGAGTTTGGATCGTGACGTGCGACTGAGCACAAAAAACCTGTCAATCTCTATGAGTTGGTCACGTTCTGTTCAGATCTCAGCCGTGGCTGTCGTCGGTCCTGGAACTAGTCCGTCATTTGTTCCGTTTTCTTGTCCGCGGTGGTGATCTAGTTTCGTGCGACAGTGCCCTAGCCCGACTGAAACTGGAGGTGCTTCTGGAATATTCAACTTTTCGCCTGCGAGAGAGATCTACTTTGCCTAGGGAGTCGGACGATAACGGTATCTATTGATACACTTGGTAAGACCGATGTGCAAGGATGAAGGCGAACCGCGCTCCTCATAATACTGTCTTCGACCCTTTTGCTCGACTCTCGTGTCACCCGCACCGGACAAATTGTTGCCCTTTCGAGTTGGACGTTGAACTCCATCGGTCGCTCAAATATTAACAGGAAGACTGTGTCTGTGTTTTGATAGTTTCCAGAATGCCCAAATGGTGTCTAGCCACAATCATTGGAACAATATAATATTACCTCGCTATCACAGCCAAGTCTACAAGAGTTTGTTCATCTGCGAGGCGACTCTTTATGTGATGATTATACGCCGCTTCAAGACTGAACACGCATTTGTGTAAGTACGTTGAGCACCTCTGACTCCTGACCAGGTGAGTCCTGCTCATGTTTCCTTTCTCTATGTAGTCTATTCATCGATTATTTACATCCTGTGCAGAGGCTTTGGACGTTGCGCGGCACTTGTATTCAGCCTATGCGTCAATCCGCGGTGCAGGTGTCGAGGTCATTCTCCTCTGCAGATTGCTAGTCATGATATATTTCGTGCGGCCAGCAATGCAGGTTGTCCAATGCGCCCACCTTTTAAACTTGGCTAATTACATAACAACAGTAGCTACCTGACAGAAAAATCCAATGATACTTGACATCTATTGGCTGATTAAGTACTCGTCAGCCTCATGTTGATGAGAGCCGAGACGTTACCGCAGCGAAATATTGGCTATAGGATGTGCAATTCCAGCGCCTAATTTTTGCATCCAGAGATTTTATTTGTGGACATATCTTATCGACTGCATTAGCATACCGTTGCTGGAGGGATGAGCCTGTAAATGTTGAACGTCGACTTTGAAGGTTTGCATTCATTTTTAGAATGCGAATCGAAGCGGGGGGATGATTCCCACGGTCAGTATAGCCTAGAACGAGAGTGGTGGTACTATTCTGCTCATAATCTTGCCATCCTCCCCGACCTTCCTGCCCGTCCCAGCCCCTTCCTGCCCCTAGAAGGGCATTCGTGGGCAAGGATATCTCAGTAGCCTTTTTATGGGTCGAGAGCCTCTTCTTGTACCTCTTTACCGAATACCACATCTCCCATGGCTCTCACTCAGTCCGCACGAATGCCCGGACCTTCTTGGGACGAGGAGGTCGTACCTGCTCTCCGAAAACGTGCATTTTGCAAGCTTAAATGGCATGAAGATTGATCTAATGGCATTTTTTAGGACTTGAAAGCGAAAGTCGGACACTATCACGGCGGATGTCGGCCATCTCATTGTCATCGGTGGAAGATGCACCAGGCTTGAGCTATACCATGAATGCAGACCCGTCGACGAGGGCACGGTACGAGGAGCCTCAGTCCCACCAACCAGCCCAAAATGCACGAATACAAAGAGTTCCTTTGGCACAGCCTAGTCAAACAACCATCGCAAACCCTCGCATTAATGGCACTTCAACTTCACCCACTCCCACTAATTTTCAGCGTGCACGGACATATTCAACACCCTACGCGTCTGATTACCCCAATGGCCGCGCCAATGGAACTACCAAACCGAAGAATAGCGCCAGCAAATCCCCTGATCCCAGTCGCTCACTCTCTCCTCGACCAACCGACGCTAAACCGACGCGAATACCAGTAGCTACGCGCCCACCGATCCCACCTAATTCGTCCTACTCGAATAGTAATAGTCACGGAGGGAGTGTCACGCCTTCTGCTTGGTCTCTGGAACAATCACTGGGTGGAAAACAAAGGACAGTCGTCCCTTCGTCGTCGTCACAATCTCTCGAGATTTCGAATCGAGGCTTGCGGCAACCAGGACTTTTGAATGAAGCCCCGCCCTTTTCTACTGATACGACAATCTCGTCCAGCTTCTCGCAGCCTACTATTGGGAGCCACAGCACCTCGCTAGATTTGGTGGACCCGCCTCGAGCGTCGATGGAGTCGGAGGAGCGACCCTACGAGCACTGGTACCGCGGCGAGGTGTCCCGCAACGGAGGTGTGGGGGAGCTACGGGTAGGGAGGAGGCAGGAAATGCTGGATATCGCGAACTATGGGCATATGGTGAGAAGGATGCAGGATAAGCAACAAATGGAGGTGTCCATGCGTGCTGCGCCTCGCAAGCGTGCAGATAGCATCGCAGGTATTACGAATCAAGTTCGTGAGCGCAATAGCTTGATTTTTGAGGACGAGTACATGGATCAGTCGGAAATGGTGCTGGACGAAACACCGCTAACGGACTTGGATGGTGAGGAATCGGAGGCGCATTCGGCGACGGACCAGTACATTGGCATTGCATACGCACCGGAAGAAGGCGATATGGACTCCCCGCCTTCGCAGCGATGGACGACAGTTGCTGGTGCGCACGAGATGGCTCGTAGCACCACGCCCACGCAACATTCCACCACTGCTAGCATGATACCCAGATCGTCCTCACGATCACAGACCTCATCATCAAACATACCCCTTACTCGAATACCAGGACCCTCGTCCAGGAGCAATTCTATTTCGCAGTCAACCCCAGCTAATTCATCTGCTACGACTGTTGTGGCCAACAGCCAGTCTCAAAACACCTCGCCGAAGCAACAACCTACTCGTTCAACACCATCTCCTCAAATCCTCCAAAAGACCCGCCACCCTCAGAGCTCGCCTGGAGCTCCTCAGAAGCACCACGCCTCTCCAGCACAGAAGCGGGTGGCTGCAGCAAAGATGGCGAAAAGCAAGACTTTACCAGTGAAAGGAGAGACGGATAAGCGTGGTAGTGTTGCATATTACCCCACAGTGGACGGTGAGGGCGATGACATGGCAGACGCTATTCCGTCATGGACACAGCCAGTAGTCCGCCAAGGCAACTGGGACGATGTATGTCTTCCATTGTTCTGTAGTTGATTGGCCTTGACTAAGATTTTGCAGGTCGTTTTACCTGTTGTCGCGCGGAAGAAAGGGTTGGATGGTTACGAAAATGCTGATGGAAGCCCGAAGCCTAGACGGGTTAGCAAAACAGTCGAACCAGTGCGCAACCTTCTCTTGCTCTATTGTGGCGAAAAGTTTACTGATCTGACGTGCATGTGCTACAGGCGCCTGGCACATTTGGTTTCGATCACTCTAAATATCGCCCACCTCGTGGAGATGGCGTGTCCATTCCTATGGACGAATTCGGTCGTCAAACCAACGACGACCAGAGTACCGACGCACACCGGCGCGCCGATGGCTCTGATGAGTTCCATGAAACGCGTCTACATGCCACCTCTGCACACGACGAAACACAATTACCTGCTCGCCAGGGACACTCCCCGTCTCCAGCACCTTTCTCTGACTACCCAGCAAGTACCATTGAAAGGCGTCCGATGCAGAATCGGCCAGAGCCGAGTTTATCTGAGGCACAGGCCAAATTGTCGTTGCAGCAGGGTCAACCCGACAAGCTGGACGACGAAGACGGAGGATCTGGATGCTGCAAGTGCGTTATTATGTAACAGCGTTTCTGCACCTGGTTGTCTTGTCTCAAAACTGGGCATCCATCTTGAGATATCTCACTTCTCTCTCTATTCTTCATGCCTTGGATAACCTTTGATCTGAGTCCAGTCATGTCTCTCATCCGCAAAACGATTCGGTTCTAAACATCAACTACTTAGCAGCCCTCACTCTATTTACCATCAAGATCACCACTACGTTTTATCTGCTCTCCAGCATATTCCCTTCACGGACTTCATACCTTCCTCGCTTCTGTATCGTCCTTGGTTCTCGATCATCAAATCACTTTTGGCCTGCATGCCTTCTGCCGCAAACATACACATTCTTTAATCTTCCATCAGGTTGTATTCTATCGAATAGCTTTCCATTTACTCCAGTTCTGTACGGCCATCTATGTCTATCCTCCCATCATCCTTTCTTCGTCTCAACAGGCCTCTATCTCTATCCCTCGCTCTTTATCAACCAGTTTTTGTTTGTCCTTCGGGCGTCCTGGAATACCCTCCTAGTAAATAAAGTATCTACATCATATAACGTGTGCTCTACATGAATCATTACAATGAGTTCGGGCAAACTAAATGTCAAGACGATTATGTGGCATGAGGGCGCCTAATTGGTGTGATGGCAGACTGCATACGGCTCAAGCAACGACAACCACCATATCTGGCCCCGAAATTCATTACGACTGGCTCTACCATTCAGGTACATATTGTAAGATAGGCTCTATTATTACAATAAACGACGTGTTAATGGATGTTGAGCACATCATTGGGAAACCAAAAATTAGTGATAGGCAATCCAAATAGATGATCATTGGCAGACGATGATTCTGAACTCATAGCTTCTGTGCGTGTGTGGGTCCAGGTGCTAAGCGGGAATCGTATGGGGCTGCCGGTGTAACTTTGCTGGCGTGGTCTTTCGGTTTTTGGTGAGGTTATCGCCAGCTCTTCAGTGTCCTATGTATCGTCTCCGGTGGCTTCGAGGTAACGAATGGCGCTGCCAGCAAAACACGTCCCAATTAATGGACGGCTTGTCTTTTCCAACGCCTATGCTCTAGTAGAGTCGATGTGTGGTCAGTTTGGTGCATACGCCGAGAGGATCGACACACATACCAGTATTTGAATTGGAAGAGCTTCCACCCCGATGACCGCCACTGCAGAGATGATGAAGACCGCAACTACTGATGACCGCATGGGTTGTTGGGGAATCAGGCGCAGTTGGCGATGCTTGACAGACTTGGTGATGGGGAAAGCCTGACGCTGGCAACAGAATTAACACCCCCTGCCAGCAGCAAAGGTCTTATAAGAACTACCGCAAGCGGTGGGACCTACACTCGGGAGTCAAGAGTCAATGATGTGGAAATTTTCAACATTCAAATTCGGTGCCTCGTCCGCTAATTGTTCTGTGGGAGGTATACACCTGGTACAAGAAGGCTTGACTTTAATTGTGTACGACCCTCGAAAAAGAGCACACATCGGTATTGTGAGGGTCAATGCTGACATGACTGGATGATCCACCGGTCCTCATACCCACTCTGAGTTCAGACAAGGTTCTTGCTTTTCCACTCATGAAGTGTATGATTGCCTATGACTTCTAGTCGATCCATAATGTATCGAGGTCGTATTTACCACCATCTAGAGCCATAACCACTACCTATGGAAGCGATGTCACCCAATACCCCCATAAAAGGTGCGAAGGACACACAACCGCAATCAACAAACGTACACAGCGCGCTTAGCTGTACCACTCGATCATAATTAGGACCCGTTCTGGATGGCCTGGGCTTGCGCCGTGAATGTGGTAGAGGCGGCGGGGCATCCCACGCCAGGTCCTCTCAAGTTTTGCAAGGTGACCACTGCAGCGTTGAGACGCGCGAGCTTGGATGCCTTGGAATTATCGGTAGGGAAGGATACCTGGATGGTTGGATTGTTGACAGCGTGACCGGCGGCAACATTGGCGCTCAAGGACTATTAATTCAGTGTAGATGTAAGTGAGGGTACCGCCAAAATAGTGATGGAGGGGGTATACTGTACCTGAATGAAAGACGTGCGGTCAGGCGGGCACGAACAAGGAATCTTGATGGGGACTCCTTGGGCATTGGGAATGCCATCGCAGTCGCCAGTGCCAGTAGGGTTGAGGCCTGCGGCCAGACCGAATTGAGGAACCAAAGATGGGTCTACGCCCGATGAAGTTGATTTTGAGGTTGAGGAAGACGAGGAAGACGAGGTAGTAGACACGGCAGCTGCGCTCTGACCATTTTGGATGGCCTGGGCCTGCGCGGTGAACGTGGTCGACGCCGCGGGGCATCCGACACCAGGACCGCGCAGGTTCTGCAGAGTGACTATGGCAGCATTAATGCGCGCCAATTGCGAAGCCTTCGAATTGTCCGTCGGGAAAGATACCTGGATGCCGGGGTTGTTGACTGCGTGCCCGGCAGCAACGTTGGCATTCAAAGACTACGAAACAGGATCAGAGTGTAGTCATAAAAATTTAAATGAATTGCTTACCTGGATGAAGGAGTTCCTGTCTGGGGGACACGAGCAGGGGATTTTGATGGGTACGCCTTGCGCATTTGGGATTCCATCACAGTCCCCCGTCCCCGTTGGGTTCAGTCCCGCAGCCAACCCGAATTGAGGCACCAAATTGGGGTCGACTCTGCGAACCAGAGTGACTGGGATAGCGGCCACAGACGCGATCCCGGCGGATAGGGCGAGCACAGACGTAATGAACTTCATTCTTGAATGAGTGGACGAGTTTGAAAGAACGCAAATACGACTAGCGTAAATCGAAGAATGAGAGAAAAGATGTTCGAACTAGTCGAGCACACCCGGAGGAAGATGAAGAAGGAAAGTGAAACGAAGAAGGCGACTGGTTACAAACGAGTAATTCGTAGTGTCCAGTAGTCCTATATAAACCTATCCAATGTCCAAGGATCAGGTCATCAGATCAACAAGTGGCACGAAGAGAGATCCGGTCATGGATACCCGGGAGGCATTGTGTAGTTACGGAAGGCCATATTCTCACACAACATCTTGATGGAACAGTTTCCAAATGGTTCCTATCCATGCCTCTGTAATACTCCATGCCTCATCCGCTGTAGCCCAAGCATATGTATAGACTGACCTCGGAGCTCCAATCAAAAGAACCTTTCGGCGTTGATGAACAAGATGTACTCTCAATCGAATGATCAGATTGAATATGTTAAGTATACATAAACATACATGTCAATTGGCCTAGTGACTCATGGTTAGTTGGTGCTCTCAATAGCTTGTCTTTGTGCATTAAATGTCGTAGACGCAGCAGGGCAGCCTACACCAGGCCCCCTCAAGTTCTGCAAAGTGACAGCAGCCGCATTCAGACGGGCAAGTTGCGATGCCTTTGAGTTGTCCGTCGGGAATGATATGGTAATGGTGGGATTTTTGACTGCATGTCCCGCAGCAACGTTAGCGTTCAGTGACTGGAGTATCAATAAGCTTTAGAAGGAACAAGGGATCGAGAACAAAAGGCGCCGTACCGCAATGAAGGCATCACGATCTGGGGGACAAGTGCACGGAATCTTGACTGTTACACCCTGTGCATTCTTCACTCCGTCACAGTCTCCTGTCCCAGTTGGGTTGATTCCAGCCTCGAGACCGAATTGAGGAACGAGGGAGACATCTACGCCTCCAGATGCCGGCGCGGGCTCAGGTTGCTTTGGCGGTGTTGCGGGAGGCGTGGGAGTATCGGCACTAGCCTGAATTGCCGCGGCCTGAGCGTTGAAGGTAGTTGCGGCAGATGGGCAACCAACTCCAGGACCGCGTAGATTCTGCAAGGTTACAGTGGCAGCATGCAAACGCGCGAGCTTGGACGACTTCGAGTCGTCTGTGGGGAACGAGACCTGGACGTTTGTGTTGTTGACGGCCCGGCCAGCCGCAACGTTGGCGTTCAAAGACTGTTCAACCCAGATTGAAGCAAGTTAGTGCCACCTTCGTGAAGTGTTGAAAAGATGCGTTGAGGGAACTGACAGCAATGAAAGAGTCGCGATCAGGTGGGCAGATGCAAGGGATCTTGACTGCGACGCCTTGCGCGTTCGTGACTCCATCGCAATCCCCTGTCCCGGTGGGATTGACGCCCGCTTCAATTCCGAATTGCGGCACAAGATTTGGGTCCACATCGCGTCGAACCACTTTCAAAGGGCTGGCGCTGACAGTGCTGATAGCACAAGACACAAACAAAGCGTAGAGAAACTTCATCGTGACGACGTGAATGAGTGAATGAGTTGAAGGAAAGTGAAGACTTGAAAATAAAGACACAAAGGAAATACGACTAGCGTAAAAAGCGCAATGAAAAGAGTGCAGAAAGAGAAGGAACACCAAGTGAGAGTAAGAGGGAGGATTCAAGAACCTGAACCATTGTTGAAAGCGTTGCTATATTTGTACCTCTTTGAAATTTGCCTAAACAGGCAACACGATCAACCTTGGCTCTTGTCCAACCCAACAATAGTGACAGTCCCAATAGCTAGTCAATCCACTGCCTGCGCACGGGGAAAATTTGTCCACAGTATCATCTTGGCCGACTGTCTGGTCGATGTCCATCATTGTTACCTTTGCATCTCGTGGGGCACCAGCTATTGAAATTTAATCAAGTTGGTGGTTCATGCACACAACACCGGGTGGCCGATCTGGTGAGATCAGGGCCTCATCAAGGCCTCATCAAGCTGGCTATGGATGCTACTGGAAATACTTATCTATCATCTAGATAGCCGCATAATTGACCCCACAGAATCTGAGTAAACTCAAAGCGATCAATTCCGAACAAAGACTGAACACGAAGGACTCAAGATGTGATTTTCAACTCAAACGTCTTGAATCGTCTCCATGGCTCTACTTATTCCTTATACACCAATGTTATTCAGCGAGTGTGTCAGGTACCACTGCCCGGTACCGAGTCCCAGGTCAAAAGTGTTGCTGAACTGCGTCATGCAGGCATGGATGCCTGAGATACGCAATCCTGCCGAAGACTCACGCCTGAGGATCTGCGAATATCCGTGTTTTATCGGACAGGAAGTGATCCTAATCGTGCGGAGGGAACCTGGAAGTGCGGAGAAACAGCAGTCAACGACTCCGCCACAGAGGGATGTTGATGACTGTTGCAGCCCAAGTTGATGACATATCCTCTTTCGGGAATATTACAAACGTCAATGAACGTCTTTGTTGCCCTGACTTGCAGGCATCGTCGTCGCTTATTGGAGGATCTCATCATTTGCCATCAATGACTCACTCGACTCTTTGACCTCCACCAGAAAACTTCTCTATGATTATCGAGCATCCTCGCTTGTTTAATAAGCTTTTTGCTTGTGTTCCGCCGGAGGTATATAACCTCTGAAGTTGGTCGGTAAGTGTGTCACTCATTCCTCCCTATCTCACCCAGCCTCCTCTCCCCTTTCCGCCATGATTGATACATTCCGCGACGCAACAGTTGGCCTGTTTATCAATGCCATTTCCGGAGGACGTCTGCTTCCCTTCCCCGACCAGCGACCAGACTGGGAGATACCACAACTGGTTTCGGGGAAATCCTCGTCTTTGTCAATCATCGAGTCGAAAACCCAGACGCCTGCCGAGCAACCTGTGTCGAAGGACGTCGAGGATGGTTTGGCTTTCGGTCTGCCACTGAGTGAGGCACCCACTCTGTATTCTCCGCGTAATTCGGCAATTCTACCCGAAAAGGCGGAGGCCACCGTCGACGTTAGCATGTCCCGAGAAGATACCCTTATTCCTGAATCGACAACACTGGTTGATTGGTATGACGAAAATGATCAGGAAAATCCTATGTATGTTTGCATGTTTCTCTCATTTAGTCATTCAAATACTAACTGTCTATTCAGGAACTGGAGTCTCAGAAAAAGAATATTCGTTCTGGGACTGATTTCTTTCTTGACTTTTAGTGTTTATATCGGTTCAGCAATATAGTAAGTCTCTTGTACCTTCAACTTCGAAAGGGACAAATCTAATATTCTTATTTTTAGCACACCGTCGATACCTGGGATCATAGAAAGGTTCCAAGTATCACAAACCACTGCTACTCTTGGACTATCACTCTATGTTATTGGATATGGTGTTGGGCCACTGCTCTTCAGCCCGCTTTCAGAGCTACCCTCTATCGGCAGGAATCCCCTGTACATTATCACTCTCTTCCTATTCGTCATTGTCCAGATCCCGACGATTTATGCCCCCAACATCCAGACGCTCCTCGCTATGAGGTTCTTTGCTGGCTTCTTTGGCTCACCAGCCCTTGCCACAGGAGGCGCCTCAATCCAGGACATGTTCCCAATTATCAAGCTGCCCTATGCTTTGATTGTCTGGAGCGTGGCTGCAGTGTGCGGACGTAAGCCCAATGCCCATTCTTACCAAGCCGAGGAAGATGCTGACATGTGTTCTATTCTTAGCCGTCCTTGGTCCCGTAATCGGAGGTTTCGCCGCGATGAACAAGGATTGGAGATGGCCCATCTTCGAGCTCCTTTGGTTGGGCTCCTTCACTTTCATCATCCTTATCTTCTTGCTCCCTGAGACCAATGGAGAGACCATCCTCTACAAGCGTGCTCACCGTCTTCGTCGCCTCACCGGAAACCCCAACTTGCGCAGCGAGAGCGAAATCAGGCAGTCCAAGATGGAGTCCTCTGAGATCCTCTTCGAGGCCCTCCTCCGCCCATTCCAGCTGATGTTAGAGCCTGCCGTATTCTACGCCAACCTCTACCTCGCCCTCGCCTACGCGATCTTCTACCTATGGTTCGAGGCGTTCCCGCTCGTCTACAACGACATGTACCACTTCAACCTCGGCCAGTCCGGTCTTCCCTTCCTCGGGCTGCTCGTTAGTGCCTTCTTCGCAAGTTCCGCATACATCGCGTGGAACTACTACCACGTCGAGCCTCTTTTCGTCAAGAACGGCCACATTGTCCCGGAGTCTCGCATGCTTGTCGCCCTCGTCGCGTCCGTGTTCATCCCGATGTCCTTGTTCATCTTCGGCTGGACGTCGCGCCCAGATATCCACTGGATCGCACCTACCATCGGCGCGGCCCTCTACCTTCCAGGCCTCTTCCTCCTTTTCCAATGCCTCCTTGTCTACCTCCCGTCTTCGTACCCGAAATACGCGGCATCTATCCTTGCGGGCAATGACTTGTTCAGGTCAACAGTCGCTGGATGTTTCCCGTGAGTTCTTCTGCTAGATTTCTTCCACAATGACTGTGCCTAACCACATCACTATTTATTCAGACTTTTCGGACACGCACTGTATACCAATGTCGGCATCGGCCCAGGATGTTCGCTCCTGGCTGGTCTCTCAATAGCAATGGTTCCTGGACTATGGGTCCTGTACAAGTACGGTGGACACCTCCGCGCTCGCTCGAAATACGCCTCGGCTTAATTCGTCTTGTGATACCCATTGCTCATCTTTCTCTTCAAAACAATCACCATCACAATCCATGTCCTCATCCAACTCACCACATTGTAGCACTAGAATAAGGCACCGTAGACGTACAAGTAACGATTAACGATTACCCATAGACAAAACGATGTTAATATACCTCCAATTTCGATTAGTTCATTTCATCCCAAGGATATCAAGTCTGATTTTTGTTCAGGAATAAGGCACCGAACGCGTTGCTTCGTTATCGAGCGAAACTCTCCCATTGCTATCCTGAAGTCCATTCACTATAGAATACAAACCATGCTCAAGGTCCATGGAATTAATTATCTAGCGTATGGTTGTTCTATCCCAACATCTACAGAGTAAGCAAAGCGAAAGCAAGGGTAACGAAAGCACATGCAAAATTCATAAATATTGAAGCGGGCGTTGAGCGACTGGCCGCTGCAGATGTTGGGTCGTCCCGTACGATGGTATTGGTACCTGATGCACTGAATACGCGTACATAGTTTACTTCAAAGTAGGCCGTATCGTAGTTCACTCCGTCTCCGAGGACGTAGTCCGTGTAGCAGACCCCATTACAGGTCTGGGTGAATACATTGTCGGCACCAGCGAAGTCTGTACGTCAATCAGGTTCCATATGAGCTTGACATTTGCGAAGGAAAACGCTAAAAGCGAGGCATAAAGCATATCTCACCTCCACAGAGTGTTATAGTGAAAATGAGATTCTGTGGGTGGAAGAACTCGTTCGAGTGACAGGTTGTTGAGGGCCAGTTTCCGATGGGCGTGCCGAGCGAGGATATGTCGATTGTGCTGGAGTTGGCAGAGATGGCGCTGGGTACATTTGCGCGGGGGAAGAACCATACACTGTACCAAATTCCTAGTATTAGAAGACGGCCAGGTCTGGAAAGCGTGCCACTCACGAGATCCCCGAGGTTGCAAACTCTGTCACAAAGACACCGCCGCCCGCTGCTGCAAACGCCTCGCCATAACTCTCCTCACGAGGGTTCGTCACAACACACCCTAGATTATCATTTGACGTATACGAGCAATCCGTCGAGTTCGTGAACTGCGACGTCTGCTGCGCGCCGGTGACTGTGCACCCAGGAAGCGTATGCAACCCCATCTGACTGTGCGGCGCGAGGTTCACGCCCTCGAACGTGTCAATCTCGCCGCCCTCAGGCCACTCTGGCGCGTGCGCCCACCACGCCGGCCACACGGAGCACCCGTACGGGACGTGCACAAAGTCCGCGACCCAGACGCTCCCGACGCCGTACCGCACGTCGGTCTGCAGCCGCACGCTGTTGCGCTTGTCTCCGTTCGCGACGGTGGTGCTGTTGTCGACTTGGATTATGGCGCGGTTGGTGGACTCGTCGACGAAGGCGAGTTTGGAGGAGCGCGCTTTGTCTTTGGGGATGAAGCTGCACCAGGAGTCATCAGCACGCCTCTTCGCGTCTTCAATTTCTGATCTACGCGAAACGCTCACATAACATCTCCGTTCGTTAGGTTGTCGACTGTTCATCCACTTTGTGAGCTAACATGCTGTAGTAGTTGTGCTGGTCGCGACTCACAATTGTCGTAAAAGGTCCACTCGTCAAAAAACGTCGGGCCGTGATACTCCTTCACCATGTCATAGCTCGTGCCGGCTACCGCAGGGACGACCACGAGCGGCAACAAAAAGCCCAAAAAGAGCAAGTCGGCTGCTGGTCTCATTGTCGTTCACGGAAGGAAGAGAATACCGGGGGACGACGAGCACGATAGGCCTAAGGAAGGAGAGGGCCTCTGGTCCGCGCTGTAGGATTTATAATTGAAAACGCTAGAAGCTGGAGTTATGCCTGCAGGCTCCCCAGTGTGGATATCAACGGGAAGGCTGCTCGATGATGCGGCGCCGCCGATCGATGACAATGCCTAGCACTCGTTGTCACTTGGCTTGACTTGATACCCGCTGTTGGGAAGCACCTCAGGCAGCCAATGTACGTTGTTACGGCTGTACGAAAGGTGTAAAGGTCCTCAATGATCAGGCAGAACGAGGATGAGCAACTGGAAAATCTAGGAGAAACAAGCGGAGGAGATGAGATTCCAAGAAAGAATTGCAATGATACTGGCACCATGTAGATATAGCAAAAAAAAAATGAAGTATATGATACAACAAGTTGTGGCTGGCGTTACCAGCATGCGTGTGTTAATGTATATTTCCTCCCAAGACTCCCACCCATCATCGTCATCGGCGTCATCATGCATGTAGGGCCGGAAGAGCAGATCTAGCCGACACACACATCCCACAGCGATGCTTCACTCGATGCCCGAGTTAATACTGTACAAGGCATTACAGGCCCTCATCGTACATCTTGCGCGACAGCGCAATGTAAAAGCGCTCCAGATCCTCCTTGCTCGCAAGCTCCTTGACGCGCTTGCGGCTCTTATCCTCTCTGTCCATGCGCTTCTTCATTTCAGACGGCGGCGCATCTCCTGCGCGGGGTGAGCCGCCCGTGGTCGCGCCGAGCCCCATCACATGCGTCACAGCGGCCGCGCTCAGGTCCTTCAGCTCCTGCGTCGCTTTCGCGAAATGCATCGCCTCCGCAGCCGTTTTCGAGACGGCGCCTTCGTCTTCCTTGTCGTCCTGTTTCTTAGAAGGCACCTTCGCAGAGTCTTTGACGGCCTCCCGAACGTGCTTGTCGTCTGGTACAGAGGAGGAGGCAGTGGGCGTGACTCTGGGCGCGGCGGGGACGCGCTCGATGAGCCAGTCAAAGACCGCCGAGAGCGTGTCTGTGGTGGACTTCACGACGTGGTCGTCTGCGGCTTGTTCCCGCTTGCGCTTCTCCTGGCTCGTCTCCAGCGGCGGTGAAGATGATGCTGAGGCCATCGCGTCGACGGCCTTCCTATCAGCTTCATGCTGCTTTGACGGGTGCTTTCGCTCTGCAGCGTTGATTTGGTTCTGATTCCACGCGCCGACGAAGCGTGTCCAGTCCCGGAAACCCCAGCCGTCGCCTTGCGCCTGTTTACTTGCCGCAGCGGCATCGTTCGACGTCAGGCGCCGAATGTTGGCTAATGACGATGCGAGAGGTAATGATCCCAGCCCGAGAGAGGGTATTGCAGGTATATCAACGCCAAATTCGATGCCTCTTGCGCCGCGCATTTCCCAATCTTGTCGCATTTTCAGTAAATGGCACAAATGTGTTTATTGCGAACTCACGATCGGCCCCTTCCATTGTCCCCAGGAACTCTCCCCACTTCGCGCTCTGGATCGTCACCAGGCCATCATTTCCCCACTCCCTCTCATCTGCCCACAGAGGCGTCTGGTCTTTCGGCCAGTCTGCGCCGAACCCGAACTTCTCCGCCCATTCCTTCTTCAGTTTCTCCCGTTCCTTCTCTTCTACGCCGTCCAAAACCATCTTGGGTAACCAGAACGGATGCCAGACGTTGACGCTGTCAGCGGACATCCGGCCAGCGACACTCCAGTATTTGACGCGTGGGTCGTCTGGAGTGGCGGGGTTGAACACGTCGTTGAGGAATGCTGAAGTCAGATTTGCGTATGCGGGTGAGTCCACGATGGAGAGAATGAGTGTCGTGAAGGATGACGGGAGCGATGCCAAGGAGAGTGTGAATGATGAATCTGACGATTTGTGTTTGGGTTTCGGCGCATCCTCTGAAGCTATGTCGGCTGAAAAGTCTTCGACGTCGCGTTGCATCCGTCGTGCAGCGGCCCATGCAATGAAGTCTTTCTCTTGTTCTCGGAGCTTGCCAATGCCGATATTGCTCTAGAAATGAACATGAGCTGTAATCGCGTCGCACGCGTCAAAAATCACGTACCTCGCACCAATCCATGAACGGACTGCCTCGGTGAGGTGTGCTGACACTTGTTAACGACAGTGGCGTGTATTCTCTAGGTCGAATGGTGGATATGAGATGCCGGCTGTCTAGGCCTCCCATAGAATGGGCTAGAAGGTTAACGCCGCGACCGCGCGCACGGAGTTGTAGCTGCTCGTCAAGACGCTCAGCTCTCGAGGCAATGGATCCGGTTCTAAAACACCATCAGCAACAATTACAGCATGCAGTTCTCAACAAGACCAACCCAGGAACAGATGTCACGATGACATCGGCGCCAACTTTCCCCCGGAGGATGTTGAGAACATTGGACCAGTAGTGCATACGCATACTGGGGAACGAGGACGGGCCACGGGAATCGAAGCCGTAGAGCCCTAGTCATGTCCGTCAGATCGCATAGGAGGCGGAACAAGATCCGGGCTTACCATGACAGAGAACGATGGGATAGCGGGGTGTGCGTATGGGGTCAAAGAGGACAGGATTCATGAAGAGTTTGTGAATGGTATCATCGTCCCTATTGGGTTGTCTGAAAGGATCTCGGGAGGGTAACTTGCGATGACGAGGGTCCCGATTCCCGTCGGGACTGGGTGGTGAAGGAGTGTGGTCATCTTGTCTGTGGATATGTGTGGTCTCTTGGTGAGACGAGAACATGCGGGGTAGCTCCCAGTTTCCTGTGAGCCAGCGAGGGAGAGACAGGGCAGCTACACGAATCGTTAGCTTTGCCCCAACGTTAATGGAGACTGCGTACCCCTCAGAATGGTTGCGTCTGTTGTCCGGATCTTGGACTCCTCTCCTGTTTGCAATGAGACATTGGGCCAGGCGTTGGCGGTTGCCCATCGAGGCCAATCCACGCTGCCTATGTGGCGATTGTGTACTAGTGCCTCTGCTCCGTTGAGGACATTGGCGCCTGTTAGGCGCTGTGGAGCGTCGGTGTCGGGTGCCGCAGCAGCGCGTTTGGTACTGAGATAGTGGGTGGATATTGAGAAGGCTGAGACTACATTGACTATGCGCTTGAAGAGGACGGTGACATTTGCTGGAACGTAGACGCTGCTCATGGCCTTGTAGGCATTGGATGGAAAGAAAGACAAGGAGAGTGAATTATCAAGCGGAACTGCTGGTCATCCCCAATAAATCGTTTTCCCACGTGTCCCGGCTATACAGTATACATCCTATATTTGGAATCGCCGTCATCATGGCCTCGACTGACAAGTCACCCTGGTCCCCAAATGAAGCCCGAGCCTGCACTGCTTCTACGCCTTTGCAAGTGTGGGGAAACAGTCATGTGTTGAGTGTTTAATTAACCACCGTCGCGAGTTTTGAGATCTGGTGACTTGCCCAGCGTGCACAATCCAGCGTGGTACAAAACTGCGGACGTTGGAGGCATGAGCAGATAGGTACATATATATAAGAGTATCAATCGAGCACGGGAACACAACGGTAAAGGCTGTTTTAGCGGTACAGAGTCTTAGCTTAGTGGTCACGAATTTAAGCGCCCATTAAATCTAAGCCATTTTGGCACTGGCCAAATTGCAGTTGGTGAGCACTGAACATTGGAGCCACAGTAGTGTGTCATGCATAACCAGTCTTTCCGGGTACAACACCAAATGCAGGACCTCCTTTTCCAAACATCTTTCTGAGATCACCGACGAGAACTTCGGGCACCTCATGAGCCGCGAAGTGCCCGCCCTTGTCGTGTTCTGCTGCGAAAACGCGATTGCGATCCATGCACCAGCTGCATGAGATAAAATGTAAGCTAAATTCAAATCTGGACGACCTTGAACAGGTAGACAAACCTTGAAGGTAGCGGAAGGAGTTCCTTGGGGAAATAAGAGAATCCTAGTGGGATGGTTGTTTTGTGGTGCTTTTCGAAGTGTTGTGGATCAGCTGTCCGGACTTCATAATAAATGCGGACGCTTGCTGCAGGACCGGCTCGCGAGAACCAGTATAGAGAGATCCATGTCAGGACTGGCAAGGAACCATAGTATCAACACAATAATTTTATCAACGACAATGTGGCTGCGAACCTTCATCGTCGTCCCAAGGGTAATCATCCGTCCAATTAACCAGCTTCTCATAAATCCAAGCTAACAGGCCGACTGGCGAGTCTGCGAGACTGTACCCGAGGGTCTGTGGCTGGGTGCAGTGCTCCTGGTCGTAGCCATGCCCCTTTTTGAGGAACCACTCTCCGCGCTTGATTCCTTCTTTTTCTTTCTCTGTTTGGCTGAACACAAGATGCGAGAGGAAGAGCAAGGGCCTGTTAATGGGATGTGGGCGAAGAGCTCTGTTATGAGGCTATCAGCATCTTGGCAAATATCGGATTTTAGCAAAGGATGGGCTAGGAGAGGGACTGACAAGGGGAAATTGGAATGCATAGCTTTACTGTGCTTGTGGCCATAGTCTTGCGCGAGTTTGGTCGTGATCTGAAAGACCACATTATTAAAAAGATGGACGATAATTGAGTGCAACGCTAAGCCCGACCATGTGTCCCCAGTCGCCTCCCTGAGTCACTGTTCCGTCCCAGTAGTCAATCAACGAGACATATCCACAAGTGCTTGTGACGGACGCCACACATACCATATTCATTATAGCCAAGCGCAAGCATTAGCTTATTCCCCACTTCTGCGAATTGCGCCAGCCCAAACCCTTTCTTCTTCGGCGCCTCAGAGAACCCAAACCCTGGCAAACCAAGCGCGACGACATGGAAAGCGGGGTAGTCCGCTGACCCCTGCACGAGCAGCGGCAGAATTTTGCGCACCTCGAGGAAACATCCTGGCCCTATAAGTCAATTCATAGAATCCTCTTGCTCTTGGGGGAATCAACATCAAGACGCACATCCATGCACAAACAACAGCGGAATCGCGTCCACAACGTCACTTTTCTGGTGCACATAATGCACATTCAGCGTCCCATGGCCCGCGACGTCGATATCGCGCATGAACTGCGGCAGCTCCGCGTTCAGCCTCGCCTCCTGCGCGCGCCAGTCGAAGCCGTCTTGCCAGCGCGCGACGAGGCGCTGCATGTCCGCGAGCGGCACGCCGTACGCCCAGCCCGCGTCGTCGAGCTCGTCGGGGAACGTGGTGAGCGCGAGCTTTTGCTTTAGGTGCGCGATGCGCGAGTCCGGGATGGAGATTGTGAATGGTTTTTCGGTGTTGGTGGTGGCCATTATACTGGGTTTGTTTGGCTGTTATCCGTCTGGGTTGGGCAGGATATGGATACGCTGCGTTATAAGTAGAACGGGTACGAGACGATATGACTCTGAGGACAGTGAGTTTTGGATACCGTCGGTACCTACGCGTATTTAAAGAGGACAATGAGGTGTTACATCATAGATTCATAGCAGGCTTCTGATTATTAATGTTTCTCATGAAGGGCTCGAACGCTGGAGGAGTAAGCGCCAGAAGCGCCCTGATGCGCCATAGAAAATGACCCATTATTAGAATTCAATATGCGATTAATTCAGAAGAACGTGATCAAGATGGAGGTGCCCAGAGCTTGCAGGAACAGACGGTATTCACAATGAAGCAGCATTTGAATGTGTAGCATATACACCATTGCGCATTGAACGCCGAAAACTAGGCAGAACGCTGGTTCAGCGTCTTCAGTGACATAAAGAAGCTCTTGGGTATCTCAGATACTCCACGCGCGTATATCTGATTGGTATACATCTAACAGCGAAACGTCATTGGATATTCAACATTTTTTATGGAAAATGGGTAGCTCACCAGGTCGTCGTAAATGATAGCAGGCACCTTCTTGTCGCACATCGTCGAGCCAGGATGAATTTTGACAATCTATGTCGCACCAAACGTCAGAAAAGGAACCTTATATCACGACTGAGAACACAAAAGCTGACCGTCTGGCCCATGGTCTGTTTATACGTCCCATCTGGCTGTAGCAGAGCCGAATTTCCTGCGAGGCCATGTCCAATACTCCGGATAATAGCATCATCGTCGTCCTTCGTCGACGCATCAGCGTCAATGCCCACACGCTTACACGTCTGCACGAGCTGGTCCCGGATATCCTTCGCCTCAAGAAACGTCCGCTCGTTCAAAAAGTGCTTCCGGCACCACTCCCGCCGGGCATGTTTGCTCTCGGACGCGGCGATCTCTCTGTACGCGCGCAACGCGTTGAGGATGGTGAGGTGGTCCCCGCGCGGATGGCGGAACTTGCGCCGCGCCTCCCCGACAGCTTCGCGCTGTTCGCTGATGTCGAGGAAGATCTTGGAGGAGGCGGAGAGGATGGACACGATGTCGAGGACTTCGTGTGTGCAGCCGTTCGCGACTGAGGCGACCACGGCGCAGGAGTATTGTGGTTCGAGGGGGAAGGCGGCCATTTGCCGCCCGTGGGATGTGAGTTTCCCTTTGTTGTCGATGGCGCCGAGGAGCCACAATATTTTAAGGGCAGATCCGACTTTACATCATTGTTGCTCAGTGTCTTGGGTTGGCTGCAACTTCAGGAAGGATCACTCACTGGTGTCCATATCAGGTTTGTCCATCAGGTCCAAATCCTCCAAGTTCTGCCCTAAGCATTTGAGATTGAGAATGCTTGATGTTAGACTACACCGCATAATTTCAGGTTCTCCAGAAACCGCCATCGTATTGAAGGCCTCTTCAGTGTACAACCGGAAGCAAACACCGCTTCCTTCACGACCAGCACGGCCGGTCCTCTGCATGGCGGAAGACTTTGTTATGTCCCTTGTTAGTAGAGTGTCGAAGCCTGGGCGGGAACTCGATGAGCAAACTGCCATGGAAGAGAACGCGGAGGTGAAACAGACCTCCGCCTGCAAGCCTGGCAAGGTATTGTTTTTCCTTGCATTTTCCTGTGTCAATTACATATTTGATGCCCGGTATTGTGATAGATGTTTCAGCAATGTTGGTAGCCAGTATACATTTCCGCGTGTTTTGTGGTGCAGGGTCGAATGCCTTGCTGTTTTTTGAATGCTCTTGCGCGGCGAACATTGAAGTTACAAGTACCTGTGGACAAGTCGGAGTTCAACATATGATTGATTAGTCGGTCAGATCTCGCTCACAGAGGGCTTATCGCTCGGAAGCTGCTTCGCGTAAAGCTCTATTGATTTTTGCAGACTTTCAATATCTTCCTGTCCAGGCAGGAATATTAGGACGTCGCCAGCTGGTTGGTCGGTGTGAATCTGGAAGAATGTCCGCATTGCGGCGTCGGTGTAGTCTAGTTGACTTTCGGCGGCATGATATATTTTTACAGGATGCTGACGGCCTTTTACATACAGAATTTTCGCACTAGATGGAGTCAGACTAACATTACCTCGTTTTGAGGATATAAACTTACTTGTGGTAGAACTTGCTGAATTTCTCGGCGTCAAGCGTGGCGCTCATGATCACTATCTTCAGAGGGTTCGACGGCTTTACTGTGCCTTTCCCCTTCGCGTCCGTTGTGTGGTTGCGGTGTTTCTGGATCTTCTTTAGGTTGGCAATGAGCAGGTCCGTCCGGAGTGTCCGCTCGTGCGCCTCATCCACTATAACGACGCTGTAGTTATTCAGATATGGATCTGACATGAGCTCGCGCACAATCATTCCATCCGTGAGGTATTTGATTCTCGTTTCTGGCGATGATTTCTCGTCGAATCGGACGGCGTATCCCACTAGGTCGCCTACTGGTGTACTTTGCTCGAGCGCCACTCGATGGGCTAGGGATGTCGCAGCGACTTTGCGGGGTTGGGTAACGGCTATCATGCCGTTCCGAGCGATACCGCTTTCCAGTATATACTGAGGCACCTCTGAGAAAGATGTAAATCCCACTCATACCAAGGATAATTGATAACTCACGGGTTGTTTTTCCCGACCCAGTTTCGCCAAGAAGAACGGTAACATCGTTGTTCCTAATCTCCTCTATCAGGGCCTCTCGTCCTGAGATAGTTAGTGTCAGCATATTCATGATAAGTTTGTAATCATCCCGCGAACCTTTGGCTATCGGAAGTTGCGTCCTTTGGAATTGGATTGCCTTCACTTTTGCGGTTGCTGTACCAAGTTTCGAGGTCTTTGCATATTTGTCGTTCGCATGGCTGGGCCCCGCAGTGGAACTTGAAGGGCTGTTGAACTGCGATTCGCTATTCTGGATCGAATGGCGGCGTTTCTTGTTTTTGTGGCCGTTCTGGCTTCCGTGCGCGGTTTCGTGCGTTCCGCAAAGAGGCGTGCCTTTCCTCTTCAGCTTATTCCGCTTGATTTTCTCCTCCTCGTCGCTAACATCGACATAAGGGGCTGGCTTATTTCGTTTGAGTTGCTTGTCAGGCTTGAGACCAAAGTAAGATGTCGGTCTGATGGCTGAGACAGGTTTTGAAGTGTATACTGCGGTCGGCATGTCTGATAAGCTATGGGACGAGTGAGGTTGAATGTACGATCATGAAAGAGGGATAGGAGGAGGTGGGATGGGTCGCGAGAGGGACTTGACCAAAAAATGTGCGAGGACCATCACCGTGAACCGGGCGTGTCACGACTGTGACGCTCTTGAGTAGCCGTGCGCGTGACAGGTCGCGAGTAAATTGGGATCACGTATTTTGCTCTGTCCAACCACCATCCTGCAGGCGCCGACATGAGCCATAACCACGGCTGGTATCCAGGCAATAACCAGCAGTACTACCCCTATGATGACCGTCCCAGACAGCACGATCCCCGCGCTCAGACCATCAATGCTCCCGGCGCAGACACAGTGCAAAATGGACAGAGGTTGCTGGCCATGTACCCGCCGGCATCTGCAACACCCACCCATCATGGTTTGTATAGCGATTAATCGTGAAACACGTACAGATACTAACCTCGGAATAGTTTCTCAGCATATCAACAGCATCACCTTGACCAATGCACCTGCATTCCCCCAGCAGAACTATTACAACACCTCCCATCATTCCGCGCATCCACAGCGCAATCAGGTTCAGTATTCGGAGTACGACCAGCAGTTGCAGTACCTGGCGACTGCGAATCATCCACAGGATGATTTAGGATATTGGGAGAATACAAGGGACAATGCGGTGAGGATGCTGAATGACCAGGCAGGCCCGTACGTCTCAACCGCTCGCATATATGCTCCTTTCTCTCTAATGTATGCGCTCCAGGTCGTATCAGTACCACCAATCCACGCACTGGACGCAACCAGCCCATACCTCCTACTTCCAGCCAAACCACTTCGCACAATCCGTATTCCAGCGTACGGCACCCAGCACGGCGTATCCTACCCCGCCACCGCCTATAATCAATCATGCATCCTCATCGCTTGCTGGTGCTCTCGGTCCGAATCCAGTCTGGTCCCAAGCACCTCGCGCGCAGGCCCCTCCTGCGGTCGCTCAACCTCAGCAGCACAGTTCCAAGGTTTACCAGCCCCAGGAATCGCATGCTTTCTACGAAGATTTTTTGGAACGGAAGGCGCGCCAAATGATACCGGCGCGTCAGGCACCGCAGCCGGCTGCTCCTGTTCAGGTCGTCAAACCATTGGCACGTACGGTGACTCCGCTGCAACCAAAGATTGAACCAATGGCGGCATCGAGTCCTGATCCCCTTTCAATGTGTTTGGATTCGAAGCCGAGCCCCGCTGCTTCCGCTGTCGCCGTTACTCCCCAGAAACGCAAAGCTGTGGTTCTCATTGAATCACCTTCGATCAAGCGTATTCAAGCTCTCAAGACATCCACTGCCAATCCTGTAATCCACCAATCTTCTCCTCAAGTGATAACACCTCGGCAGCCGAAAGCTGTACCCCTCACACCCAGCTCCGGAGCTAGCGATGTTTTCAAGACGCCCAACACACCATCTGAAGTGACCCCAACTCACAAGCGTATTGTGCACAAAGCGTATGTCGCCGTTCCCAGGAGTCCTTGGTTGACCCCATCGTCTTCTCGTAAACTTACGCAGCAGTCCGGAAAGCCTGGTGAGACACCTGATCTCGGAGGATATGGCTCGGAAGAGGACGGTCCTGCCAGTCCGACAAAGCGCTACACAACTGATTCTATAAAGAGTTCCGCGCGCCGCACTGGGGACCGGGATGACAGAGGTTAGTCAAAATTTCGATCATCATTTGTACGCATCTCATTTTGTTTTTACTCTCAGGCCCCTTGGAGAAATTGACTTCTTTGGTTGAAGACATTTTCGAGGCAGAGGATTCGTTGCCCCCTGACGCTGAAGCAAGCGACCTAAATCACGATTTCTTCTCTTCCTACTCTCAAGACTTCTCCCGGCCTGCACTGTCGACTGCTGTCATACGCAAGTTGACGAAATATATCGGATACGTTGCGCGACCAACAAAAAGGCTTCGTCAAGTCACTGGTGGCGCCCTGGGCACTCCACGCGGGAAGGGAAGAATGGCCGACGTGGATACACAAGTGCTGTCCCGCCTCCTGAAGCTCTTAGAGCGCAGTGTGAAGCTTGGCGAAGACCTGGATCCTTTGTCACATTACACGCAATCCGCGTCAGCGCCTGTATCCGCTACTCCGAATCCGTCCCCGAAAAAGTCGGGCACGAAAAAGGCCGCGAAGTCTAAGAAGGCGGAGCGTCAGTCGAGGTCTCAGACGCCCAGGGGTGGCGACGATGCAACGGCCAACGGAGATGTGGATGGCGACAATGCTGCGGCGAGTGAGGTTGATTTTGAAAAGCTTACAATTGGGTTAGACACTGCGCACGAGAGCATTCTCGCTGCCGACTGCTGTATTGCTTTGCTCGCGAGTGATAGATTGACGAAACAGGTATGGTCTTTTCTTTTCATTAAATGTGCTGACACCGTGCTGATCTCCGCGCTACCCACTGTCAGTTATACTCCGAAGAACTAATCACATCCTGCCTGAATACCATCAAAAACCAGCTCACCAAGATCCTCTACCCCTTTGTGGAGGCTTCCGCAGAAACGGGTTCTACTTTGAACGTCAACCCGCTCTTGCAAGGTATGGTGAAGAACCCAAACTCCACTCATCGTCGACAGATGGGCGAGTTGTTCCAAGCTCTTTCTGCTGTCATTCCTCGGATCAGCAACCTCATCAATGCGGAGGCAGTGGCCATGTCCGACTCTATTATTATTCAAGCCGTGTACATCTCTATTGGACCTTTCTTCGTGGTTGACTCGGGAGGCGATGCGGATTCTAAGGGGAAGAAGGATAATGTGGTTATCAAGACTTTAGGCAAGAGTGCGATGAGGGGATTGCGACTGGATGCACTGTCTTTGATTCGGAGTGTACGTCTCTTCGCGAGAGTGTCTTTATTCTTGTATCGCTCACCCATCATGTAGATTTTCGCGAATCACGAAGACCAGAGGTCCTGGATTATCGAAGAAATCCTGTCCTCGTTGATCAAGCTCAGCGATACCAAGCAGAAAGCCGGCCAATTCAGGTGAGTTGCATGGACCATACTTCCATTAAATGGCTTGATGAATTGTTGTCCCAGGTTGAGAGATGGTCGTTCAATCCGGACGGTGTCTGCGCTTTTGCTTCAACTTGTGCAGACTTCCGCACATGATGTTCGGATCGAGGCTCAGAGGATTCATAAAGCCCGCCAGAACAAGTTGATGTTGCGCCGCCAAGAAAGCTTTACGGACAGTCAACAGCCCCCGCCTGAGCCCTTCTTGGACGAGAACGATGAGGCTGTGAGTACTTCGCATACCTCAGGGAGACGACGAAATTCTGATTATATGCGCAGGAAATTCGCTTGTACGGTACAGGCTTGGAATCAGCTACCAAGGCCGCGAAGACTATCATTATCTTCCTTACTCAAAGGTTGGTCGTCGTTAATTCTTCGTAAACAGGCTCTAATTTTCGTCCAGGTCCGGAAAAGGAAAGGCGACGAAGAATTCTAATGAAGCCGAGTACCGTCTAATCTTCGATAACCTAATTGAAGACCTTCTTGTCGTGCTGTTCTGGCCCGAGTGGCCTGCCGCGGGACTAATTCTGAGCATTGCTACCAAGTTCATGGTACATTGGTGTTCCCTTCCTGAGGCATCTATCATTGCTGACATTGTGGGGTATCTAGGTCTCTTCCCTCGACGATGTCAAGACAAATTCGCAGACGGATAGCAACGCGGCCAAGACGATGGCCCTTGACCATCTTGGTGTCATTGCTGCTCGTATCCGGACGAGCATTATGAAGATCCAGAAAAGCCCGCCGTCTGGGAAAGGCATTAGGCCTCTCGATGAGGTCAGTTTTTGTTCAGATACACGATTTTTATGTTGCTGATTTGCGGTTCCTAGATTGTCACGAAGACCAATTTGAAATTCTTGAATAGATTTTTAGATGCTCATTCGGATGTCGCTGGACATCTGTCGAAACGGTCGTCTGAAGACCAAGCATACGATGTGAGTGCCATTGTTGACTCCATGAGTGAGGACATGCTAACACTTGGATGCAGAGCGCTCGCGAATTGACTGGTGTGACCCTTGGACAAGAACTTGCCGCCGCTTTGAAAATTGTGACAGGCTGGATTGAAAACCCAGAATCTGATGAGCATGCAGTGTCAAGAGAAGAAGGCAAGGTCGAGCTGTTCGGAAAGCGTATGAAAACAGCCCTCCGAGAGGTCTGGAAGGACCCTTCCGGCGATGTGTTCGACATTGGGTACAATTCATCTCCATCATCTGCGCATACATGAAGTTGACTGACATCAATTTGCATTTTTTGTAGTTCGGAAGAGGATGTTGTGCGGGCGGACGGCCTTGCAGAAGAAATCGGTACCATTCAGAGCCTCCGAAATTCTTTCAACCCCATCTTGAGTGTGATCCTGATGGCTCTCGATGCACCCGCCATCTTCATGAGGACAAAAGCCCTACGCGCCCTTGGTCAAATCGTCACCAGCGATGCTTCCATTCTTGCTCAGGTACATGGTTATCAATGAAGATATTGGAATGCTTCTGATGTTATGTTAGCCCAACGTCCGTCGGGGTATTGAGAGCCATCTTCTCGATAGTTCACCAGCTGTGAGAGACGCAGCCGTTGAGCTGATTGGGAAGTACATGATTGAGTCGCCGGACGTTGCAAGCGATTATTATCAAAAGATCGCTGATAGGATGGCTGTAAGTTTCTTGTTTGTATCGAAGATACCTGAGGCTCTAACATCGCCTTCAGGATACTGGCTTAAGTGTTAGAAAACGCGTAATCAAGTTGCTTAAATCGTTCTATCCCCTGACGGATGACGCTCGCAAGACTGATATTGCGACGCGACTGGTCCTTCGAATGTTGGACGAAGATGATACCGTCAAGGATCTCGCTATCAAGACCATCGAGGAATTGTGGTTCCCGCCTTCGCCTCTTCCCTCTGCCATGAAGGGCCGACCGAATGCAGCTTCCAGCAACACGCAAGATAAAGCCGCCCTCCTTTCTAAAGTCGCAGTGATCATGGGAACATCAGCCAACTTCAAAGACCGACAGTCACCTCTGGAGGATGTTTTACACAAAATTATGGCTGACAAGGAAGGCAATGAAAAAACCTCTTTGCACTCTCGCTATGGAGAAATCTGTGAAGCATTGATTGATGGACTGGTGGACGCTTCTGACCTTCCAGGCTTCGTGAGTTGCTCGCCTTTGCCTCTCGATCTCTGCAATGGCTCACCACGCGCATGCATGACACAATAGACTATAACCAATTGCATCAGGACGATATACCTTCTGACATCTGCGTATCCGTCCATCTTATCTGGAACTAATGCTTCGACCTTGTTGCCGTACCTCAAGAACGCCACTTCGGTAAGTTCACAGTGTTCTCCTTCCGGAATGATTACCAAGTTCTTTGTTGTTGGTGTAGCCAGAAGAACTTGCGACTTCGGATTACCTGCTCAAGATATTCAAGGTGTCTATCCCGCATATGCCCAAGACAACAGCCAAGTTCGGGCATGAACTCCAGGCGGCGTTGCAACCCATGATTATAAAGCCATCGGCAGCAGGTGGTATTCAGGTGCGTTGAGTAATATTTAACCCGAAATTGTGCCGCGCTTATTATGTATCCAGATCTTACAGGAAACCGTCGCCTGCATGTGCACCGTTGTGCAGTATCTTACCCACGACTTCATCCGCCTCGTCAATCTCTTGAAGTCTTGCAATGGTATGATGCTCATTTTCGACATGTTTGTTGGATCTGATCCCCTGGTTATTATAGTTCGTCTACAACAAACAATCAAACGTCCCTTGACGGCCGATCCCAGCCCCAATGAAGTCCGGGCCCTTGTTATTCTTATATTCATTGTATCATTACTTGCCGAAAACTTTGACTTCGATAACTTGCGCAAGGACAAGCCAGGTACGTCAGTTGAACTTGGCATTCTAGCCGATTGCTAACCTCTGGAACTAGAAATTGCTATTGAGCTGAATGTAATTTCCCAAGGATCCATTGTCGAACACATCTACGACGCTTTGATCGCTCTGTACGAAAAGTATGAAAATGCCTCTCTTCGAGGTCGCATTCTGCAGTGTCTTGGTTTGTTATTTCGAACTCGTTTACCCACCTTACGGCTGACTGGCCCACTCAGGCTTCCTTTTCCGTGCTCATCCTAGTTTAATGACCATGGAACAATCGGCTATGATTATGGATGAAATATTTGCATCGCCAGAGGAAGAAGGGAAAGGCCGACTGCTGAAGATCATTCAGGACTTCCTGGTATCAGAGGCTTCCAAGCATAGTGCCCAAGAGAAAGGTATTAATCTTATCTGTCGTCAGGTGGCGTATCCTGACTCCCTCCAGAATCCACAAAGGCGAAGGCAAAACCTACAGATGTCAACATGGAAGAATTAGTCGGCAACACCGATGGATTTGCCGACTCTGGGTACGCGCTGAATTTTTTTCTCTCCTTTTCTCGTTCTAAACCTCTTCCGGATGCTTTTCAGCGTTAGCTCTGCCATTGTTCAACGTTATCTAGACCACGTTCTTGAAGCTGCTCTTTGTCAAAACGTCCAGATCCAAGCTGTTGCCATTGATGTGCTGAGCTTCACCATCAAGCAAGGTCTTGCACATCCTCTACAAGTATGTTCCCTGTAAACGAATTTGTCCGGTCTCTGACAAAAAAACAGTCATTCCCAGTTATTGTTGCTCTCGAAACCAGTCCAATCCCTAGTATCAGCAACAGAGCCACCGCTCTCCATGCAGTTTTGCAAGGCAAACATTCCTCTCTTTTAAATACTCGATATACAGTCAGCGCTAGAAAATCCTTTGAATACCAGAAGAAGATTACCACCGGCGAGTTACATGGTATGTCCTTGCCTACGAATACCCTTACCGTTTCTCACATTCATTATTTCACCACCAGGATTCTCCCTGCAGCCGACGCCTGTGGCACTTCTTCAACGGTGGTACAGTCACGTCCGCGAGAAACGACCGACACGTCAAGATTTCTTGAAGTCGTTGGTGCGAGTCTTCCAAGAAAACGATTCGTACGAGTCGAGCCAGGTTTGTGAATTGGAGCATTTCGGGTGTGATGAATACTAACCCTTTCTTAAGGATGATGTTAATTACACGAGATATATGGCGGAAAACTTTGCAGCATTTGACTATAAAACGCAAGAAGAAGTTCTGACCATCATCAAGTATCTTACTGGCGTCCTTTCAACGACTGGAATGCAACTATTGGAAATAATCTCACCCAACCACCTTCTCACACACCTTCACACCCCTGCGCAATCTCAGACTCTCACTGCGTCGCAGTCGCAGACTAAGACCGATGTGACCATGTCAGATGTTAGCTTCTCTCAGTCTGAGACACAAAGAGTATGTCGTTTCCCCCTCTTTCAAGAGAGCTTTATTGACTGTTCTGCAGTCTGACGTGTCTATGGCCAGCGTTCCTGACGCTGCTCCTGCAACCGCGCAGCATGACCAGGTGGCGTTGATGCGCACTTCGGTCATTATCGCAATGGTCATGCTTTTGAAAGCGCACCTGAAGTCATTGTACTCTTTATCCGAAGAGTGAGTACTGGTCTTCTGTAGAGGGACTCTCTGTCTGATCTTCTCCTTAGTAAATGCACCAAGTATGTCATTGGCAAGAAGAGTGCCATCGGCGATAAACCTGCAACCAAGCGCAATGATGCTCCCATCTCATGGGCTCGCCTCCCTTTTGCTTTGACTCCTCTGCACACCACACAAGATGCTGAGCGACAGAAAACTACGGTGTGTATTTCAAGTACCTGTCATCTTTAGCAAACCTCATGTTTGTTTGTAGTTCGTCGAAATCTGGAATGAGGATGGCCTGACAGCCGAGCCAGAAGAGGAAGAATTCCTTTAGGACACCAACCTTTTTATTCGATTTTTGCTTTCATCCCATTGCTGTTGTTGTAAACTTTGCTTCATTGTCATGTTGCTATCGATGATCCTTGTTGCTTACTTCTATACCCATAAATTTGAAAATCACCTCTGTACTATAACGAAGCTAATACATAATATTATACTCTCATGAGCCCTGCAGTTTGACCACGGTGCCTCCTGTGAAGATAATAGGGCCTGGCGGGATCTGTTCCCCAACTAATTTCTTGGCGCAATCATCAAGCTGTGGGTCATCCTCAAACTTCCACTCTAAAAGACCACCGTATGCGACTGGGATATGTTCTGGATCTACCAAGCTTTGCAAGGTCGAGCCTGGATCTTTACCCAAGACGTGGATTTTCTGACGGGTGCCCTCATCAAACCAGCCCTGGAATGTGTCACTCAGCTCTCCGCTAACTTCTGCATCCAGGAGCACCCTCTCACCTTAATCCAATTCCAAATTGTGGGGAAGAAGGATGGAGAATTCACAATGACTATCGTGTGCAGAGTTTCGGGGTAATTGGCAGTAGACAACTTGGATGCCTCCTGGAGGTGACTACGAAGCCGCCACATGGACCCGAAGGCGACACTCTCGAGGTCAATGATAGTAAGTGTAGATGAAATCGGTGTGGGCGTGGTCGAATGGGGTAGGTGAGAACACAGAGGGAAAATGAAGCGGCACATATATTCGTAAAGCGCGATGCTATATCAAAGATAGCCCAAATCGGAGAGCCAAGGAGGGGGAAGGCAGCGTCAGTTCATGCAAATCTTTGGACACTGCTACCGACTGCAGAGACAATCTCATAATGAAGGCTTACATTCTCTTATATCGATCGTCCGCTGGTATGGCATCAAGGTCTCGTTGAACAGTTGAGTCTAAAGAAGCGAGCCGATACACGAAAACGGGTATTCCTAGCTGTAAACGCAAATCGGCGGAGATTCAGGTTAACACAACGAGGTTCACAGCAAGTCCGGCGGACTGATAAGAAAGGGAGGAAATACTTTATCTCTCCTGCCAGTCCATCGCGGGTAGAAACGTTGCGCGTCCTTCATGTCTTCCGGGCGGGCGGACGTATAGAGCTCGTCAACGCCGTATTTCTGGCGCCATTTCTCCGCGTCAGAGAATTGTCTGTGCGCACCAGCGATGTCGAAGCTGCGTGCTCGAAGAAAACGACTGCGAGCAGTAAGATGATTGACAACCACCCGAGTTGATTTCATTTGAGGAGTCTCTTAAAAAGCTTTGAGCGCACGCACAGTAATGTTGCATCATCGTGCGAGGCAGCAGTATCCACGTCGTCTGCATCTGAAGATGTCGCTGGCGTGTAGAGGTTGTTATTCGCAAGTTCCTCCTTGAATGCGACCAGCGCTTGTTCCTGCTCCATGGTCAGATTGCCGAGGTGGCCTCGGAGGTGGTGCCCTTCGGCCACCTTGATAGTCGCGTCATTGGGGGCCATGTCTATGACTAGTAATTATACTGGGAAGGGGATATCCACTGACTGGCAAGGTGAAGGAAAAGGAGGCTTCGAGGTAGATGAGTAAGGGTGAGTATCAATCATAGCGGACACCCGGCGTTTTGATCTTGCCGAGGCTATGAGAACTGACAAGGATTCTTTTACTTGAAAGCTATCTCAGCGTTGGATATGGAATTACAATGAGTGATAAGTATAAGATTCTATGCGTACTCAGATATTGGCATGGGGGCATGTGAGAGGAGCGGAGTTGTTTGATTTGAATAATTACAGGGTAGTGGCATGTCGTAATTACGAGCATTGAGTGTGAGGTAGGTTGTGGTACAATAGGGATGGCAGAGGCAGGGAAACGACGGGGTCGTAACATAGGTTGTCCATGTATCATAAAGAGAGGTCCTAAAGATGTTATTGGTATATGTTCACATTTGGATCGCACACTATTTTCCGGAAGACCAGAATGCCTCTTGTTGCCACAAGAGGCAACCTGGAAGATATAAAATCCGCGATGTTATCCATATCACCTCGTCCAGAATTGCGGAATTCGATAAACTCCAAATGGTGATAAGCCGTACTGGTGAATACCTCATCAAAAAATGCCCAGTTGATGTTATACTGACATAGCTGCGATGTAGAAGAGATATTTAGTCCCAACACGACGCGCTTGATATTCGTCGCCGGCGCGGACGCGAACGCTCGTGCCCCAATGAACTCGGCCGGGCTCTCATTGATATCCTGGTCCACAAACCCGTCGATTTGGAGTAAGCAGAGATTTTCCATCATACCGAGAGTGGTGCACGGTGCGATGCCGAAGGCCTCGTAGAAAAGATCCCCGGGTTTGGTGAGATCAAACGATTCCTTGCTTCTTGAGTTGTGATTGCTCAGGCTGTAGACGCAGCCGTGCAGCGTTGCGCCACCACCACGTCCGAAACCCATGATAAAGTGACGCAAGGTCGAAGCTACGCGCTTTAAGTAGCTGTCTGCTAATGGGATGATGGCGTCGTCCAGAGTGCCAATGTTGAGGTGCGTTATTGGAGGAAATGTTGGATGGGCCATGAGCCACGTCAGGAAAGGGTGTAGAGGCACGCGACGCAGGGTCAAGCGTCGTAAAGTTCGAGGTAGAAATCGTCCTGCGTATTTAAATAGGGGAGGAAGTCTGGGGAATGTCATGTCCAGGAGTGCCAGGGATATTAGATTTGGTGAGCTGTCCACTACAATGAGGATGAGGTCGAATGATGCGACCAATGAACTCCGGAGTGTAAGATGCGTAAGGTGACGCGACAATGCATCGATGAGAGGACATCCAGCGAAGACCTTGCCTGGTGTGCCATATGCTTCGAGACGCCGCACGTTTGGGATTACGGTCTTTGAATGAGGATATTGGGTGAGAGCGTTAACAAGTGTTTGGTCGTTAGAAGGCCGAATTTGAATGCGATGGAATATATGTCGTCGGGTAATGGCGGCCCACCTTCTGCAGACCAGACGACAGGATTTGAGGGATGCAATGTCATGCGTGAGGAAGCTGAAAAAAAGGTCAAGGACGTCTTCGCAGATCTGTTCCGCTGTGAATGTCTTCTCCGGGGCACACGGCTGGGTCATTTTTGCTGGAGAGTTGCTGGATGGGCAGTCACAGGACCAGCAAGGCTAGAACGTACAAATTGTCCGCATAGGTTCATGAAAACCTATGGAAGTGATGGATGTTGAGAACTCCAGTGAGAGTATTCATAAGCTTGACCCTGTCTCTTTGATAAAATTCCAGGGTCATAAGTCTGCAGAAAATTAGTCGAAACAAAAGATGTGGACTTACATTGAACCAAACACAGCTAAAAATTCGGTACCATCTGTTCTATAGCGTGATAGGATGTTCATGTCATCGATCGCCCCCTTTCCTAACCCCTTTTGACCAGAAACTGAGAATACACAGACCGTGTCGTCTATGTGGAAAGATATGCACTGCAGTCTTTGAATGTCATGCTCTCCGCGCAGACAAGCAGATCATGAAAGAGGAGTTGTTGTTGTTGCGTCCGAACCTGCCCGAACTTGGACCGAACTCCGTTGGGATCTGACAGACTGAGAGGGTTGCTCAAACAACGCTACAGTAGCCGTGTGGATCGTGAGAGATTGCTTATGTAAGTCGGGCGCTAAGCTTTCCTCAGACAAAGAATTCAACGAGAGCAAACCAAATATTATCAGAAATTCGTGGATTTAACCTAGCAATATGAGTATGCAGGAATGTCATATATGCCTGCTGGACGTGTGTGCATAAATTTTGCTCACTGACTTAACATCACTCAAAGGTCCTTTCACAATCTCTCGCTGCTGAGGGCCTAAATTGAATGGTGCCGTAAATCACACGTAAATGTTTCCAACAATTATGTGTATTGCTTACTATCTCGTTATCGCTTAAACTATCGGCCCCCTTAGACCGTGGTTGCTATGCACTTACATCGCGTGGCTGTCGCGTGGCCTCAGGTGGCCCATAGACATTGGAAGCCACTGAAAGATAGCACATTAGTTTTGCAACTCTTCCCCCAGTCAAGAACACGCGCGCTCTCTCTCTGCATCTCTTGTCATAAAGTCTGCGCGAGCTCAAGCGCTTTCCGCCAATCCACTAGGAGAACATATTTTTGGAAGTACATTCAGCATTTGACGGCCGATCTCAGATCCCCAAAGTCAGTCAGCTTAGTGGCAGGAATGGTGCTTGAGCACTCGACAATATATATGCGAGTTTGTCCGAGTCTGGCCCTCCAGTACGGCCAAACTCATCGAAATGTGTGCTCAACATCCATGGCGCGCAGTCGTTCTACACATGCCTGAGCGCTGGTACAGACGCCGTATTTGTGGGACGAGTCTGGCTGGCCAGTAAGAGGTTGGCAGGATGCCCTTTCCAGTACAAGTCATAACCTTACCTCACGCATTTCCCCCTCCGGACTCAACAGTAGAGTCCTTCGAGCTTCTGGCAACCACAATTTGCAACACACCCCAACTTCACTCCATTGGCCTCATAAACATCCACGTTCCCAACCGCCGCGGTCTCCAATACCCAGGCAACACCCTTATTAATACCGTCCTCCCAGCGCCATTTGAAGCTTTGCAACACCCATCTGCGTGCGTTCTCACTCTAGTCCACAGTTCATCCTGACTATCCACCAGTATCACCTCAGCCTCGGCCAAGTAGAGCACAGCGAGCTTTACAGAGAGAAAATCCATGTACCGCGTTGCACCATCAACCCACCACATCGGCCTCGTCTTTCAATGCCAGTCAAACAACCTTGTACTATATAGCTCTGGTACGATAGTGTATTATCTCGCCAACACGCGCCACCTTCACTGGTCGAGGCCGTGGCCAGAGGGGTAACCAAGAATGTTGCAAAGGTGGGTCAAAGGGTGGCCTTCCAAGATGCCTTGGGAAATGCGCTCTGCACTGCTTTCAGTCTTCTGGCCGGCATGTCTGTTCTTCATATTGAAGGCCCTGTCGAAGGAGAACCCACGCATTTTGAGGGCAACTGAGCTCCTTGTAGTGCGACTATGCCAATGTACATCCGTACCTGGAACTGAAACCAAGCGCATCAAACTGGAAGTAAATATAAACTCTTCACTGCAGATGCTCTTCATTCACCATTGTCCGCTTGCAGATGGCGTCCCCGTTTCGGAAAAGGCTAAACATACACATGGGTCGCGGGCGTGCTTCAATCAGACTAGTCGACGCCGCTATATCATGTCATTACATGATATATGGTCAGGATTGCTTTCTATTTCACTTTGGATTTTGGGAGTCACACCCAGAGTAGTGGAAGTGGAAGTGGCCGGGAGTTGCCGACTTCCACTGTGCCACTCTGCCGCCATCGGCATTGGTGGCACTTGGGTGGCACTGAACCACTAAGTCTCATCCAGGACCTGCTGCTGCGCCTTCCCGAGGCATTTTATTGGTACGATTATCGGAAAACTTTGCTGCAAACTCCTCAAATATGGGATCAATGTAATTAGTGCTTGTATCTTTGTCTCAGAGCCACAGTTCACCAGAGCTTCTAAATAAAACACGCCTGTCTATGCAGAATTCAGAAATTTTTTGATCTAATTGTAAATGCACCATGACCATTCCATGCAGCCAGACTTCCGTCATAAACCGGTCAATTATACGGGCACATATACCCTCATTGAATGGTGAAGACCCGAGTAATAAGATGAGCATTGTGCAACATATTGCTACTGCCAGCCGATGGTCGCAGCTGCATTTCTGCGAGAGCGCTGAGCTAACAGGAACTGGATTGGAAGCCAAAATAATGCCGTCAGATACGACTTAGATACAAAATTCTGAAATTCAGCTCGCCTCTGGTCAATTCGTTCTTGAACAACCATTCATTGTCAAATAATTCATTCGTAGCGGCCGTGGAGTGGTGGCAGGGATGAAAACGCGGTGAGCTGTACAAAATCCAGGCTGTGGCACTGAGGGCAACTCCCTGCTTGCCGCTGACCAATTGGTGGCACTTGGCCCGTGGGACTTCCACCGCCGAGTTCCACTACCACTACTCTAGTATATACTCGGATTTTGGTTGAGGTTGAGGTTACATAAACACTGTTACCGCAAAAGGCAATTACGTTTCTTCATTTGGTATGGAATCAAATCACGCAGCAATGAACAATTTATTTTTTTCATTTACCAAATCACGACACCTTGATCTAACTCACAGCGGAAACCCCCATTATTTCCAACAACATAAAAAAGGGAGCCGTGGTACTCATTGAGTTCTGTCAAAAAAACTGAAGAAGGTTTTGGTTATGACACACCAACACTGTCATATCTCGGGTGTTTTTTGATTCCCAATGATGTGCCAACTCCGTTGTAGTAGTGTATGGAACCCAAAAAATGGAAGATTAAACTACACTAAAATGTAGAGCTATGAGGAATAAGTGTGCAAGGATCTGGTTTTGCTGAGGAAGCTTCTCGATGTGCAAGAGGGGTCAACGTGAAAAGCCTGAACGTCCAAACGCCTGGTCCGGTGCAGAAAAAACGGTGATGATTGCAAGAACAAAGTTTGAAGTTAGAATATAAAAAAGAGAAGTGAGTAGTATAGAAAGTAATCCAAATTCAGTGCATTAAGATCGAGTAAGTGTTGCAGTGGCGCAATGCCTAAAGGAGGACAATATTGGTGCACTGAGATGTGAGCGAATCTGATATATATTAGCCGATATTTCAATATGGAGCGAAGGGAATATGTATTATGTAGAGGGGACGAGTGAGCGACGGTATGTGTGATGTGACTAGGGAAATATGGGTGAATAACTTAAGTTCATGTGTGAAGCAAGAGGAACACTGATATGGAAATATGAAGTATGAAACTTATGTGGAGCCACTAAAGCGAGTATAAGAGGCGAATTAAAGGTTCAAATCACAGAGACTGAACTGAATGAAACTATTGAGCACAAGAAACGGAGCTGAAACGGAGCTAAATCACCACTTACGTAGCAACAATATGATAACGCTGTCATCCAACAACAGGCGCATACATCGCGTCATGACGGCCTTACCGCTGTGCTCCTGCACAGGCCTCTCCGAAGCATGTTGGATCAAAGGGAAGGATGGTGACACGGTTGAGATATGGCCGCTCCAATCTTGGGCGTCTAAATCAGAATCGTGCGAAATCGCAGTGATGCCAGTGCCGATAATGCAGTAATCGGGGCGAAATCGGAGCGCTAATCGCGAAGGTTACACCGCTGTGTACTAGTGTGGGCGCGATGTGTGTGCGAGTCTATATCGAAGGAAAGGGAAGAGAAGAGAAGAGAGAGCGCTGGATGTATCTTCGTCCGATGAACTGAATACATGTACGTGCCGTTTGAATTCGTCTAAAATCACATTTTCCAGAGGTATGTGCACCGCAGGCGCATCACCAGGGGCCGTTCTTTCAATATAGCAACTTAGTAGATCGACAAATGCTAGGTATCTCCTCAATACATCTCACCTCAGACTGTTGACTATGTCGAAATAGGAACACTTGCGCTGTTTGTACAGAGTCGTAAAATCTATTCTAAATCCACAAGTCTACCGGACTCTAGGTGCACCCTCTATGCACAAAGCTTAGAAGAGACTTCGTCTACCAACTTGCGCACATCTTTATTCTGAATCCCCCCATCCACGTTCCATCCATCACCTTTCTTTAGTTTTCCACGAAGCACATCCCTGCTCTGCAGCACCTCCAACAAAGGCTTCAGTTGAGATTCATAGTGAGGCGAGAGGCGGAGGAAGAACGCGAGGGCAGCTGTCAAGCGGTGCACTGCAGCCAGAGACGTAAGAAACCACAATAATTAATCAAGAAGGCGGCACTTACCAACTTCCTCATTCTCCTTCTCCCTTTCCAATGCCTCTATGAGCGCAGTAGCCACTTCAACTTGCCAGTCCGCCAGGTCCTCCTCATCCTCCAACCGAATACCCTTACCCGTGCGCACCCGCTCGACCCGCGCTTTCTGCAGCACAGCCGCGGTGTCAAACGCCAGACTCGCCGCTGCCGTCCGCACCGCAGCATCTGAGTGCAGGAGGCTGGAAATGAGTACTGCAGAGACCTCGCCGTGCCGCTCTGCGTTGTTGACGAGGCACTGCGCGAGCGCAGGGCTTGAGAAGGCGTTGCAGAGCAGCCGCAGTGTCGTCAGGGTGTAGTTGCGGACGGGCTTCAAGTCTGAGGCGTCCTGCGCCTGAATGGCCTTTGTCAAAAGTGCCGACACCGGGAGGTTTGTGGGTTGTGCTGCGATCCATCTTCCAACTGCAGGATCGAGCAATGCGAGGCGCCAGATATCGGCAAGAGGGAAGAGCGCGTCCACAGGGAGTAAGTTGACTATAGTTATTGTTGCCTTTGTCCACGCATCTAGCAAGGCAGTTGAGGCAGAGGGAACACTCTTAGATGCTGGTGTAGGGTTAGCGGGATGTCGGGAGCGGAGATATGGAAGGACTGTTGACTTCAACACGTTCTTCACCTCGGACTTGGACTGGGTGGACGCTGAAGAGGCGTCAATCGACGACAACAGTTTTTCTACGACTTTCTCGAGGGGAGGGACTTGGGAGAAAATGATGGCATTTGTCGAAAGCGCTTGCACAGCAGGCATAGAGACAGAGGTGTGCGGGTGGGCTGCGGGTTGTGAGCCACAAGTAAATAAGGCAAGGAGAACACATACGAGGATAAGCTTGAAACAGCAAGAGGTTGACTTGTGTTCTCAATTCACTTTGATTGGCTCCCTTCAGTTCGTCAAGCTGCACCACAGAATGAGATAGGCGCATTTGATGTAAAACATTGGTTCATCATACCTTTTGCCCATCTAAGAAGAACATAAACGTCGGTGTGGCCCTGACATTGAACTGCGCTGCCAATGCCTGAGCCATACCGACATCAATGTCGATTTTGGCAAAAGCAGCACCGTTTCTGTTATTCCTGACGCCCTTCTCCTCTGCCAAACGCTCAAACACGGGCTCAATCATCTTACATGGTCCACAGGTTTCGCTCGTGAAAAAGGCAACAGCAGCACGATGCGTCTTGACGAAGTTATTAAATGACGCGGTGTTAGTGATGATATGCACTGGTGCGGTAAGAGTCTGGGTTGCTGCGGCACCTCCTGAAGCACCTCCTGCGGCCTGTGAAGCGACGGCTTGCAGTATAGATGCGGCAGCGGGAGTGGGCGCCGGCGCTGCGGGAATTGCGCCAGGCGTTGGGCGCCGATACATTGCATCTATGGTCGGACGCAGCGCTGCGCCGAACGGTGTTGACAGGAAGTCCGTTGGGAGGTCTGTATAACATGTTCAGTTTCAAAATTCCATTCTGACTGTGATGTTCTTACCTTTGATGAATGAAGGTATACTTCCACCCGTTAAAAAACCGACAACGTCGTCCGTGAACGAATTACAATTAAATTCTGTCGTAAGAGTAAGTACTTGCTTGGATAAAGTGAAGATGGGATAAGTTCTTTACCAAGCAAATGGTACTAACGTCAAAATCAGCAAGATGGTTCAACGCGGAACCAAAGATCTCACCTTGTCGGCGGTATAATGGGAAGACAACTCTTGGATATACTCATTAAAGGTCTCTTCGTCTAGTGCAGTCTCTCCCATATCTATTACTTGCATCGGAGAGCCATGCTAATCGGATTACCCGGTGAGTGCGTGCACCCCTCAGTGTTACTCGGGCCTACATGTGAGCGTCCAGGTGCTGTTGTGTTGATTCCTTGGCCATAAAAGATCTCTTTTCCATAGACAACTACTGAAGTATGCCTACACAGATTAGCCCTCTTGAACGGCGGCCCATAGCACAAGCATAACTTACCAGATCCCGTCTATCTGCCTCCCTGTTAGCTGACGAGACAGCTGCTTGGCCATACCCTGGCTAAGGTCGTAGACGTAAAGTTTGACTGGCAGGGACATTATGGCGGAAAATGTAAGGGGTGGTGTATGTCAATGAATGGACGCGTCAGAGTCTGGAGAGGCGTAAGATGATACGCAAGGGCGATATTAATGGCTCAGATCAGTGCGATCAATTGTTACAGTTCTGGTGGCTTCTGGACTTGAGACGCGTCATTGGCGTCACGTGCCCTAATTGGATCACCTGCTTTCCAGTACGGGCGCTTAATTAGAGTTAAAGCATACAGTAGGAGCGGGACCGAGGAGCAACGCGACAGCTCTGCACTACGAAATACATAGTTTGGCCTCGCCTGATGCTCACGAACTAGCCGACTTATATTAGGAAGCCGGTAATAGAACCTCCCTCCTCTGGCGGCTAAGCACCGCTCTACAAAGTCTAATGTGGGTCATAGATATCGGAACTTGTATGCGCAAATAGAAACATGAGCAAAGTTGAGTATCATTGTATCAAGCGAAATTAGAATGAAGTCTAAAGCAATTAACAATTAATCAGAAGACTGTAAGTAGCTGCTGAGTGAGGGGTGAATACATAGTGAAAGCTGAAGGCAATGGATACAGGTGGGAAGGACATGGTATACAAGTGATCATTCGGATGATAAATATATGGGCCAAGTGCATCTTGAGCTTGAGAGTGTTCATAACAAGTCAGTAGGCACAAACCAAAAGGTCTGGCGCGACAAGCAACACTATTCGTAGCGCCCTGCCAGCAAATTAGGATCTGCCTTTCGGAACACAAGCAGATTCCTAGCAGCAGCTTGTGGCAACCTCGTCGAAATGTAATTCGCAATGTTGTCCAGGTTCCCTCTCCCTGAGTTCCGGAATTCAATGGCTCGCACGCGGGCATACGAGTCACTGACAAAGATCTCGTCAAAGAATGGCCAGTTGATGTTGTACCTGGACAGCTGCGCCGCAGAAGAGATGTTTAGGCCAAAAATGACGCGCCTCAGACGCACACCCGTGACAGATGCGCACACGCGTGGCGCGAGGAACTCGGCGGTGCTCACGAGGTCTGGTCTGACGTCGTCCTGCGCAAAGTCCTCGATCTGGATAACGGAAAGGCTCCCCATTGTGGCAAAGGTAGAGCAATGAGGGATCCCAAAGACCTGGCGGAAATAGGCGGCGTTGGGGTGTAGGCCTTGCGGATGCAAGCCGGACAGCTTTTTGGCGATGTTAGCGAGGGTGTCACAGCCGTCTGAGCATGCGTGTCCGAAAGCGCCAGGTAGAAAGGAGAATGTGATGTGTTGTAATGTAGGCAAGGCAAGAGTCAGAATGTTCTCTGAGGGGAAAACATTATGTTCGTCCACTCCTCCAAAGTCGAGATGCGTAAGTGGGGGAGTTCGGGGTGAGATATAAGCCAGGTAAAGAACGGGGCAAGGGGGGTTTGGCGCAGTCGCACTCGTCGTACAGAGCGCGGCAGGAAGCGCCCACTGTATTGGACCTTGGTCGGCGGGGGGAAACTGACGTTCATAATGGCGAGGGCTTTCAGTTGAGGGGCAGTACTGATGATGTTGAGTAGGAACTCGAATGATTCGGTCAAAGCGTTTCGAATGGTAATGTGGGTGAGTAAGTAGCCTATGACGTCGAAGACGGGGCTTTCCCTATAAACCACACCTGGATCGCCATAGCCGTCAAAGCACCGAACATGGGGTATGAGCGTCGGCCAAAGTTGTCGATCCATGATATCACCGAAGGCCGCGTAGTTGGACGGTCGAACTTGGATGCTTTTGAACACATACTGGCGAGTGTTGATACCCCATGTCTTGCAAACTAAGCTGCATGCCTTGATCGAGGCAAAGTCATCTTCCAAGTATCCAAAAATCCGTCCGAGGACGTCCTCGTATAATTGGTCCGCAGTGGCGCACTGGGGTGGAGGGAGGGTTTTGACTGGAAAAGAATCATAGAGAAGTGTAAAAATCGCAAGAAATGGGGAAGCTTGATGTACACACCTGAGTAAATCACCATATTCCTCTCCCTTTTTTGCCAATGGTCTGTGCTGAGTGGCTCGATGAAGGTCGATTCGAGTTGGTGGCTCACAGTTTTCAGCTCTCTCTTTCTGAAGGGTTTCAGGATGGTGGGAAGCTGGAAGCTGACAAAAACGCCAAATGATTGGCATCAAGGCGAATGCCAGAGATCTGGCTGGCTATTCGCGATGCTTCATGGGCGTCCAGGGAGTCCAATTTACCCTCTGTCAGCAGAAAAGTTTAGTTGCTATTCCTACCATGACTCTCCTGGATGGGGCAAGATGTCAGGGTGTGGGTAATTAGGCCGGAGTGTTCCTGGCGACTTACCAGGAGATCGCTCGACCATCTGCGGGTTTGAGATCTACGTGTAATAGCATGGATGTACATACTGTACGTACATCAAGAGAGCATGGATGAGAGAGACGGCGTCGCGGGGTTCCAACTCAACAACCCCGCCTTGTTTGCTGAATTGATCCGGTCCAACAAAGGATATTCGCCTCCGTCCCGCATTCTACGGCGACAACTTTCCATGGCTCAAGAAAAGATAAATGAAGGTTTTATCTGTCCATGAGATCTCCCTGCAGGTCTCAACGTCATCGAGTAGACCGTGCATACATATCCGTCTGACACTCTAAATAACGATGCAATGAATGGCAACTATATGTGGACGTCCACCTGTACATGGATTTCTTTGAACTTTCTTTCAATTATTGGGGCTGCACGCCAGCAATGTTCCGGGGCGCGCGTAAGCACAGTCCGGGGTTTGCCATTCACCCATTCAGTCGGGTGCTTACCCCGCATTCAATCGGTATCCATGCACTCCAGAGGACTACAGGCAGTTGGCTGCAGTCGCTCGTCAGGAAAATGCGCTCGAAGTCAGAGGGTCCAAGGAGATAGTTCAAGGCCACTGCAAGCAAGAGGGCAGTTGTTGGAGGACGAGGAAGAGAACCGGGGAATTGATTATCACATGAAGCAACGGAGTCGGGTATGACCGCCACCCGGAGGAAGGATTAAAAGTTGAGAGAGCTCGGTGGACTTAACCACATCATCATCCTAGAATACCCTAGATTCCTCTCTATCTCCCTCTTAGATATCTCGCGCCGCCCATAGAGTTAGGTTGTCACTGCAGACACCCTGATCTATCTCTTTCACCCATCGTGTCTGCCTGCCGATGCTCAGACTCACCACCAACGCCTCTAAGCGCCTGATTGTGAGCCATTTTTTCGACATTTCTCTTGCATGTAGCTGAATTCACCTTGTCAGCGCCCTTCTCCAGCTATCATGTCTCGCAAAAACTCAACCGTGCCAGCAGGCTACGTCGCCGACCCATCGGCGTCCCCCATGCTCAGATACCAGGCTTCTCTCCCTAGACTACCCGTCCCTACCCTAGAATCTACATGCGCCAAATACCTTGAGACCGTGCAGCCTTTGCTGACGCCAGCAGAATACACCAAGACCAAGGCGTCCGTCGGCGAATTCCTCACGTCACCTCTTGCTGCGGAGCTACAGAAACGCTTGAAGGACCGCGCGGCGGCGCCGGAGACCCTGAGCTGGCTGAGCGAGTGGTGGAACGACGCGGCATACATGGGCTACCGCGACCCGGTCGTCGTCTACGTCAGCTACTTCTTCGTGCACGTCAACGACCCGCTGCGGAAAGACCCCGCGAAACGTGCTGCAAGCCTGATCAAGGCAATGCTGCCCTTCAGGGAGCTGGTAGAAAGGTGCGTGATTCAGCTGGCTTTTCTTCGGAGGCTAGGCTCACGGAGAACCGGTGACTTGATAGTGGCCGGCTGGAGCCTGAAAAAGTGCGCGGAGCACCCTTGTGCATGGCGTCCTACAAGTGGCTCTTCCATGCCGCACGCTATCCCGTCAAGCCCTCCGACACAGCCGACAAATTCGATCCCAAGGCGAACAACCACATCGTCGTGCTGCGGAAGAACCGCTTCTTCGTTGTCCCACTCGCAGACGCATCCGGACGCGAATTCAGCGCCGCGGAGTTGGAGGCGCAATTCAACAACATTATCGCGCACGCGGGCAGCCAGAAGCATTCCATCCCCATTGGCACTCTGACGTCGGACAACCGTGATCTGTGGACAGACGCCCGGGAAGCACTCCTTGAGGCGTCCCCTAAGAACGCTGAGTTGTTGAAGAAGATTGATAGCTCCATGGTCATTGTTGCGCTGGATGACACCCAGCCTGTTACGCGGGAAGACATCAGCTGGGGAACATGGGTTGGAGACGGGCGTAACAGGTGGTTCGACAAGCACCAATGTATGTCGTTTTCTCGGCTACTCTCGCTCAAGATTGATATATTGACAATCTCTCATAGTGATTGTCTACGATAACGGGCGCTCCGGCTTCCTGGGCGAGCACTCATGCATGGACGGCACCCCCACCCTGCGCATGAACGAGTTCATCCTCTCCGCCTTGGCCCACAATAAGATCGACCTCGGGCCTGCGGAAGCCGACAAATCGAAACTGCCCAAGGTTGAGGAACTCATCTTCGAGGTCAACGGCCAGGTCAGCGAACTTGTCAAGGGTGCTGAGAAGCGTTTCGACGAGCTAGCCGGCGCACACGATCTTCATGTACGTGTTTCGATGTCATTCAGGCTTTTTGCCATTGAGCAGGGTCCTAACCTTAACCCAATTCTCAGGTTCTGCACTATGAAGGCTTCGGGAAGAATTTCACTAAGCAGCACAAGACGTCGCCCGATGCTGCCGCTCAGCTCATCAAGCAGCTAGCGTACCAGAAGATGCACGGCCGCCCTGCTGTGACCTACGAGAGTGCGCAGACCCGCAAGTACCAGCTTGGTCGCACGGAGGTTATTCGCAGTGCCAGCAGTGAGAGCAAAGCTTGGGCTGAGGCAATGGTGGACCCCAAAGTCACTGTGAGACCATAACTCTGCTACTTCATCGTCGCAATTGATGCTGACACAATTGCAACTTGCAACCAGGACCCTGTGCATCTGCGCACACTCTTCACCCACGCCGCGACGCGCCATATCCAATACGCCAGCTGGGCTGCAGACGGACAGGGTGTCGACAGGCACTTGTTCGGTCTCAAGAAGCTGTTGAAGGAGGGCGAGCCCATGCCTGCCATTTACACCGATGCCGCCTTCTCCAAGTCGAACCACTGGGAGTTGTCCACGAGCCAACTGAGCAGCCCATACTTCGACGGCTGGGGCTACGGCGAGGTGGTGACCGATGGCTATGGCCTGTCATACTCGATTGGAGACGACTACATCCGCTGGACTATCACCAGTCTCAAGCGCGAGACAGGGACCCTGAAGCATTACCTTGCGGAGGCGGCTACGGAGGTGAAGCATATGCTCGAGGCGGCGGCGAGACAGGACAAGGCAGCAGCAGCAACAGAACACAAGAGCAAGCTTTAATATCAAAAGTAATGAGAGTATTCTTTAAGTTTCACATTTAGCATTACTATCTATACCGCAGTCAATTTCCCTTATTGGATTGTTGAGTGACGTTGTTGGCCTATTTTCAAATGTGTATATACTAGTCGATGTTGGATTACTAGAAGTCCAATGGAATGGCCGAGTGGTATCAGCTGGCGTTTTGGGTATCGGATAGACACTTTTTTAGGTAAGAAACTCGAGAAGACATTTCTCCTGTTGACATAGAAGTACGTGGGGTGATGAATAGATAAGAACAATATAGATCTGGTAACGAGTAATCCATTTAGGCGCGCTTGGACTTTGTTGTTGCACGGAGAGCCCCTGCAATGTGGCTGTAGGAGTCGTACATGAGCCAGAAAGGAATGAAAACCCAACTATTCAAGGAGCTAGTCAATCACCGAACCACAAAAATAGTTCCAAGACTTACATGACGTTCATGAGGACGAGGTACACCCAAAGATACAACGGGTTTGACGTGTTGAGGTTGGGGCTTCCGGTGAGCCATTCAGGACAGAACGTCATCCATCTAACAAACGATCACGTTCAATGCGAGAAGGAAGAATAACACGTAAAGAACGCGTTCTTACCCTCCATACAGTTCCGCCGTGCTGAGGACAATGATCCAGTAGTGACGCGCGGGGTCATTGTTTGTGAGCTGCTTGAGGATGTAACAGCAGAGAGGGCCAGCGCCAAGCACAGTGAGGATCTCGAGGGAGACGACGGTCGGGTCCGACACGCCCCATCGGAAGTCTGCTGCGGCATATTCACGCCCTACAAGCAGAAGAGTGTCAACGATACTAGTAAGTATGTGGGAGTTTGGGCGCACTCACACAATGCTGCGAACATTCCGGTCGACGTGTTAACTTGCCGTCCGAATACCGACAACCACAGGAAAGACCCCTCGAAGGTGAAGTGAATGAGAGCGTCAAAGGCCTGTAGATCGTCCGTGTCAGCGTGAGCCGCTGTAGAAATCCCAAACAACCCCGCAATGTGGACGCACGAGCCAGATGAATGTGAAGCGGTCTTGCCATCTAGCGTTGGCAGGCAGACACATTTTCGAACCCAGATAGGCTGTTAAGCCCATACCAGCGACACCAGCGAGAGAGTAGGCAGAGGTTTCCGTGAAGATGGCTATGTCAGACATTGTTGAAGAGGGAGCCTGGTCAAGAGTTGAACGACAAGTTCGCTTCCTGGGAGTCTTGAGATGAAATTGACATCAGGGCTACTGCCGAACGAATGCCGCACAAGGGTTCATTCGCGTCTCACGAAATACTGGCGAAATACTCAACTTGACCCTCAAGTGCCTTCTCTACTCTTTCGCAAATTGAAGATAGATCTTACTTATGTGACATATAATATAGTACAATTGTACTGGAGGCCGAACTGCACTCAAAAAATCTCAGTTAAGGTGTTATCAATCCCATTAGTTCTTGAAAACCCTGTTCAAAGAGCACGTACCCTCGCCGAGCACTACGAAACTGGAACCACTGGCAACACCAGGGAGTTCTAATATATGCATTGATAATTAGATACTGATAAGCTACGTGCTATATTTATGAGGGAAAGGGGTTCAAAGGAGACCTCGTATACGTAAATTGTCCTTGAATTGTCCGTACTATGGTCATTGGAGAGCTGAGATAAAAGTTATGCATAGTCACTTGCAGTCATATTTGAGTCTGCTCTCCGAAAACAGAGGAGGTTTTTAGAAGCAGTCAAAGGCAGCATCGTCGAGATAAAGTTCGCGATATTATCCAGATTACCTCGGCCCACAAGTCGGAATTCGACCGACTCCAAAGCTTTGTAGGACTCATTAGTGAGTATCTCATCGAAGAATGGCCAGTTGATGTTGCATCGGCACAGCTGCGCAGCAGAGGATATGCCCAGCCCCAGGATGACGCATTTGACTTGCGTTCCTGGAATTGAAGCCAACACCTGAGCGGCAAGGAACTCATTCGCGTTTGCTTTAGTCGACATGGCTTCATGAAGTCCCACGAAGTTCTCGATGTGAACAACAGAAAGTTGGGACATGAATACAAAGACGTCGCAGGGCGGGGTTCCAAAAACCTGCTGGAAACGCACACTGTTGGGTGCACGAGTGACCTTGATGCATGCATGCAGGCCACCTGACGTTGAGCTCAGGTTCGACCTGGTCATGCTTTCAACCCAAGCGTGTCCCATGGCGCCACACCCAAAGGACAAGCTGATGTGGAGTAATGATGGCGCAACGTTCGTGAGGACTTGGCCAGTCATATGAAGCTCGGTGTCGCCGAGTTGGCCAAGATCGAGGTCCGTTATCGGTGGCATATCAGGATGGGAGGAGAGCCACGCCAAAAATGGGGCGGCAGGCGTGTTTCGAATTCGAAACCGGCGCACGGAGGAAGGCAGAAAACATCCGGCATATTGAAGCTTTTTCGAAAGAGAGGGAAACCGTACGTCGAGAAGTGCGACGGACTGGAGTTGCGGCATATTGTGTATGATAGTTACCAAAAGCTCAAACGATGCGAGATTTACGTCTCGAAAAGTGAAGTGTGTCAGGTGGGATGACACTGAGTCAAGGAAGAGACACCCTCTAAACGTCTTGTCAGAGAAGCCACACGTTTTGAGACGCCGCACATTGGGTACAACAGTAGGCCATGGATGATGGGAGAGGATTTCGACAAGCGTCGTGACTTTGGAGGGTCGAACCGTTATGATCTCGAAGACATAGCGACGGGTGCTCATGGCCCATGTTCGACACACAAGACTAGATGCCTTAAGAGATGGGAAGTCGTCCGTTAGGAGTCTGAAAATATTTCCAAGGATGTCGTCGTGCAATTGCCCTGCAGTGATTTGTTGTCGTGAGGAAATGGTTCTGACTAGAGAAATTATAAGGGCCGCAGCAGAGATTTGTGCAGTGGTACTACTCACTTGGACCGATTTCCATGGTTTGCTCTGGAAATCTGTCCAACGTCGTAGACAACTCTTAAATACGGAGAGGCACAAATGAAACGGAGGTATCCGAGTAAGCATCGGGTTCGGCGGCGCTCTGGCAGTTACGAAACTTGACCTCTGCCGACAACTTGAAGGACCATCACAGCAACGCAAAGCAACGGCGGAGTAGGGCGGAGTCTGGGTGGAGTGAAGCAGGATTGAGTCTGTCCAGTTCAAGGTGTCGAGATATCGCCAGGCAAACTGTTTCCATGCATCTTTCGCTGGAGTTCGACGATTCAGGATTTCAGATGATAATTTGGTGATGCGGTGATTCGTTCATGAATATAGAAGGAACATAGAAAAGCTTGCTACGGCGCTACACTGTGTAAGTATCATACGTGATACCACGGGCCGGAGGCTCGCATAGATGCCACACTGGTTTCAACTTTCAGATCGAAAACAAATCAACAACATGCAAAGGCAAAAACCTGTAGAAACAAGGGTAATACTTCCTTACCTGGCAAATAGCTCTGGCAAAAATACTACAAGGGTTAAGGTGTGATCATCAATGGTGGGCCTTATTGAACATGTCATGCGTCGACATTACTCAACTTTTCAAGGGTACAGAACATTACGGCAATTGTCGGTGAAAGAAATTGGCAACACTGTGACACACAACATTGGTGAGACAAGAGAATTTCCTCGGTTGTTCCTAGGGTACGGATAATTAGATATGATAAGTTACGTGCTGTGATTATGAGGGAAAGGGGTTCGAAGGACCTCATAAAGTGTACGTGGTATGGAAGGCTGCCGTCACATCGTAGGTACGGAAGTTATGCATAGTCACTCGCGGTCAGATTTGACTCTGCTTTCCGGAAACATAGAAGATTTTTTGAAGCAGCCAAAGGCAGCTTCGTCGATATATAGTTGGCGATGTTATCCAGGTTACCTCGTCCCACGTGTCGGAATTCGACCAATTCCAAAGCTTTGTAACACTCACTGGTAAACATCTCATCGAAGAACGGCCAATTGATGTTGTATCGACACAGTTGCGCGGCAGAAGATACGCCCAGCCCCAGAACAACGTGTTTGACTTGTGTTCCTGGAAGTGACGCCAACAACCGAGCAGCAAGAAACTCAGCCGCGTTCGCTGCAGTCGACAGGGCTCCATGAAGCCCCACGAAGCTCTCGACGTGAACAACACGAAGCCTGGGCATGAGCGACAAGATGGCACAGGTTGGGATTCCAAAGACCTGATGGAAGCGCACGTTGTTGGGAGTGGGTGCAACCTCAATGCCTGCGGCCAGCGATGTACTCAGACCGAAAGAGGACTTGTCCTCACAGACACCATGTCCCGTGGTGCCGTATCCAAAGGACACGATAAGGTGGAGTAGCGACGGTGCGATGTCGATGAGGACCTTTTCAGATACATGAATCTCGTTGTCGTTGAGTTCGCCGAGGTCAAGGTGCGTGATTGGTGGCATATTCGGATGGGCGGAAAACCAGACCAAAAATGGGTACGTAGGTGTGTTTCGAACTCGAAACTGGCGCAAGGAGGAAGGCAGAAATCGTCCAGCATATTGAAGCTTTTTCGAAAGAGAGGGAAACCGTACGTCGAGAAGTGCGATGGACTGGAGTTGCAACATGTTGTGTATGATAGTTACCAAAACCTCGAACGATGTGACATTTACATCTCGAAAGGTGAAGTGTGTGAGGTGGGATGATATTGAGGCAAGGAAAAGACATCCTCTATACGTCTTGCCGGGGAAGCCGTACATTTCGAGACGCCGCACATTGGGTACGATAGTGGGCCATGGATGACGGGAGAGAATTTCAACAAGAGTCGTGATATTGGAGTGTCGGATCGTTATGCTCTCGAAGACATAGCGACGTGTGCTCAGGGCCCATGTTCGACACACGAGACTGGCTGCCTTGAGAGCTGAAAAGTCGTCCGTTAGGAGTCTGAAAATAGTTCCAATGATGTCGTCGGGCAGGTGGCTTGTAGTGATTTGTTGTCGTGACGAAATAGTTCCGACTGGAGAACCTATAAGAAGGTCGCAGCAGAAGTTCGTGCAGTGTTACTCACCTGGACCGGTTTCCATGTTTTTCTGTCGGAGTTTGTCCAACTCTTAGATACTGGAAGGCACCAATGAAACGAAGGTGACTGTATTCATAAGCATGAGGTTCAGCGACGCTCTGACAGTTACGAAACTCGTTCTCTGCCGAGTCCCGACAACCTGAAGAACGACCATAACAGCAATGCAACGCAGCGGCGGAGTCTGGGCGGAGAGTCAAGTATGTACGCAACTCCAGTTAGTGTCCAGATACCGCCAGGCAAAATCTTTCCCTGTGTCGTCTTGTTAGAGTTCAAGATGATGTTGCGGCGTCATGAAAGGACACAGAAAAGCCTAGAAAATTGCTAGAAAAGCTTTGCTCAACGCTCCGCTGAGTTGATCCGGTGCGAAGTCACGGGCCGGCGCCTCGCATAGACGCCACACTAAATTCTAATTCCGAATCCTGATAATCGACAACCTTCGACATCACGCCAAGGCAAACAAGGAGAGTACGCTACAGGTCCGCTTCCTTGCCTGATAGATGGCCAAAAATAATAATACCAGAAGCCTTTCGAATTAATAGGTTAAGATATGATCATTAATGGTGGGCTTTAAAATACGGAATGAAAGACAGTGGTACGGTATGGACGCCCAAAAGACGAATGCCAAGATGAGGCGGTGGCGTTGGAAAGCGATTGAACATGTAGTTGGTAGACGCTGAGCAGTTATGCAATGTATGTATGAGACAGTAATTATCCATTAGGCGGCGAACTTAATTAACATCGTGCAGTACTCATCACAGGGCCGTGGGTTTTCGGGGCGGGGTAGACATCCAGGGTTCATGAACAGATGTCGGGCTCTGGCGTTCACTGGATGCGGAAGGTGGGGGACTTGTTGCCCTGTTCAAAATATACCGATCAGCGCAAAATCCCTGTAGAAACTGGCCGGTATAATACGGACAGAATCACCGAAAAGAACGAGAATGTAGTTGTCACGGACTTCCACGTTCTTCGGCATCACAACGTTGACATGTCCAGCGCCAATGGGGAACGAGCTCGCCAATGGGTTATCTGAACGAGCGCATAAATGTCAGAAAGTTGGAGAGACACATCGATAGAGCGCATCCATACCAATGTCAAGGTGCTCGGACCCATCCTCCAAGTATCCGAGGAGGAGCAAGCCAGTCATGTTGGCATGCGAAGATGGGATGCTGCTGGTATCTAGAGGGTGCAATTTGTGCAATTAGATGGTAGAACTGACGCGACGGTTATGCATATCTGCGGACTCACTCCATGTGACGACCTGGTGAGAGCCCATGGGCCACGCGTCTGCCTGCTTGGGCGAAGTGATGGGCGGACTGAGAACGATAAGCTCGTTGGGGCCATTAATGGGAGCTGCAAGTACGGAAGAGGCGGCGAGGAGGACAGTGGTGAAGACAGTCTTGAGCGAGAACATGTTGAGCTGGTGGTGGATTATTTGGACGAGTAAAGCTACTGGAAAGCTAGAAGCAAATATATGCGCGAAGGCGAGTGTGCTTGTCGAAGAGATGTCGAGGAAGGGGAAGGGGAGGAGGGGAGAATAGGAGGAGATAATAGTACTGGAGGATAGAAAGAGAGTAAAGGCGAGCCAGACTTTATACCATGTCGTCCCGCCAAAGCACAGCACATGTGCCGGGCTCGCGGGAATCTGGCCCGTTCTTCTGTGGGATTGATCATGGCAGAAGCACTCTCTTGTCTCTTCTGCTTCCAAGCAGCTTCGCGAATTGCTGACGCCAGAAACATGCTGCAGGTGCCGCATCGCAGATTTTCAGTTGCTCAAGATGTGAGATATGCTGCAGTGGCAAAAGGAATAGCATGTCGGGGAGTACTTACATCATCGAGAAGTTCTATCTTCTCAACCAAGAGGCAAATCAGTGGGGGTGACAAATCAAAGATATACAATTACTCGGAGGCCGCATTGGTTGACGAGTGTAGGATAGCAGCAGAGAACAGATATGGTTCAGGTTGACCGGAACGCAAGATAGAACAAGAACAAGAACTGCCTTCAGGCGAGCGGGTGCAGCCTTCGTCCGGGCTTCTTCCTGATACGGTGAAGGAAACGTGTTATCTGAGAAGGGGCAAGAACCGTCATTGTTCGCGAGTTCGACCTCGAAAACAAAGCCAGAGCGATGCCGCCCAGATGTGACGCTCGGGGGTATCTCAGAGCTTGAAGTTGGCCATAACGGAGTTTATCGTCTCCCAGATCGGAGACGCTTTATGCAGTAGCGTATCATACCATGCGTGAACAAGAAAGAGACATCACTGAAGCTACGTCTTCATATCCGGCGGCTGAAGTAGATCAAGTCGAGCAAAGGAAGTTTCAAGGAAGCAAGCAGCAAAGCCAATTAAGAAAAAGGAGTACAGAGCGTAGAATATATTAATCATCCATATTGACGATGGAGAACCTTGGACTCCGATTTCCAGAATCACCAAAGACTAGTCCGGGAGATGGTAAGTGGGGCACGCAGCAGGATCAAATAAACCACACTCACGGACAGTAATGTAATCTCTGCGAGTATCAACGGGTGGACACCTGAAGGTCACATACCCGTTCTTCAGATCAAAGTTCGAGGCAAGGGGGCGTTCTGCACCGGTATCGGGTCAGGAATCTCCGGGGGATATGGATGCAAGCCTGCCTCACCGATATTGAGATGCTCGTCGTCGCTTCCATCTTCTAGGTACCCCAGAAGGAGCGTTCCTTTTGCATTAGAGGTTTTAGTCGGCATGTTGCGGAGATCCCTATTGGCGCAAGGTCGCAAAGTGATTAGCGACATCGACAGCATACTGCATAGAGCACGAGCGGAACAGAGCATACCACGTAACAACGACATCGGAGCCAGTGTTCCATATCGTTCCATTGGTGGGATTCGTTATCTTGGGGCTGAATCCGCTGCGGTTCGATAGCGCGTGATGGCCACGGCTGTCCCAAGGGGTATCCCTCCTATTAGACGCTTGACAGGGCATGCATGGACCAGCATATGCACTGATGCAGAGCGAGAGAAGGGTAACGAGGAGGGCCTGGAACGAGATAGCGTGAAACAACATATCCGGGGATATTGTGATGCGCTGCTTTCCTGGTGACAAAAGAAGGATAATAATGACAGTGATGGAACTCTGGAATCGACAGTGCCTTCCAGTGAGAGACTTATAGCATTGTCAATAGGAGGGTTTGCATCCTGTCTGAATCAGTATCGGAAGGCGGAAGAGGGTGTGTCGCTCTTGTCATCACTCCCCTATACGGCTCATCCCGCAACAAGAGGCAGCTAGGTACGCAGCTGCAGAGCAGTGGTTGTGGCATGTTGTGAGTAATCTAGCTGGTCGTTTATCAAAGTAGTGTTCGAAATTGGTCTTGAACTTGAAGAGGGCGAGAGGTGTTGTAGCCGTGGGAATTTCGAGGAGCGCCGGGCCGCCCACCTACGAGAATACTCAAGAGCCATCATACCTCTCTGTGGTCCATTCCATCTGCGCAATCAAATGGGCGACCTCTCTGGCGCGACACTACGTCTTACCCTTCAGTAATCTGTGGACTACCATGACATCCCATGAACAACAGAGACGAAGGACAATTCAACAGTGACTTGTCGCTTGACTATTTTATACGGCCTCTGACTCTGCTCGACCGACATCGGCTCCGTTGACAGCAGGTGTCGCCATATTATCAAGCTTCAACTCCGAGGAGACTTGAGCTGGCGATTTCTTTCTTCTGTACAAGAGATACCATTTCGACTCTGTCATGGCATCTCTTGGACGGAATAGTGCCTCTATCGATCTGTATTCTTCACTTAATGCATCAATAGCAGTGAACGACGATTTATCCACCACAACTCGTCAAAACCCGCAGGTTCAATCACATACATCCTTCACCTCCCCTCTCCTTACCTTGTCCGAATCGATCCGGGACCCAACGCAAACGTACATCACATCGCACGACCTCATTGAAGCGTACAATGTAATTTCTCTCCGACTCCGCACTCTAATGCAAAAGAACGCTTTGGACCCCGAAAAATCATCTCTTGAAGTATTTCGCTCACACTCTGAGTGCATTGAACAATGCCTGTCGAGAGATATTCGCCGACTCTTACCCAACCCATTCGACACGCAAACATCGTACCCACAATCATACCTTTCTCAAGACCACCCAAAAGATGACGTGCAAAGAATCACGAACAATATTCTTCTGTGTCGCTATGCCCTGCGCCTTGTCGCGGACATCTTCGCTTTTCCTGTCGTACATGTAAATTTCGCAGGTAGGCCCTCCCTCTTTACCACCATGTCGAGTCATTGATGGGTTGAATCAGACAACCAGCTTGCCTCTCTCCTAGAAGACGTTGTATCCATATGCTCTACGCCAGTTCCAGTCCCAAACGTCAAGAAATTATGTGCTATAATCATGTTGCTATTGAAATCCCAGCAATTACCTGCTTCGGTGTTCTATCCCTGCAGGGCGACTATAATTACGGCATTGAAAAGTGCCATATGCGACAAGTCTGGTGGCTCACTGGGCCAACAGGACGCTTTTCAGGTAACCCGCCTTCTCATCTCTGGGACGCAGCAATGCTAAGAATCATTCAGGCTCTTCATCACATTTTATCGCGCGATCCCTCTTTCTTCGATCCCTTTTTAGAGCTTTTGCCCTATATTCTTGAAAACCTCAACAACCAGCCCACACAAGCAAAACCGATGCCCACATTGGCGTTATGTGGCTTTGCCACAGCGAAAATGATGCTCTTGGGATCCAACAAATCGTTTAACGGTGAAAAAGCCTACGAGCTGACGAACGCATATCTCGAAGAACAAGGATCCCGCCGACCGTCGTTGAAGAAGGAAAACCTTCTTCCCGTGCTATTTAAGGAGGCATTCACCAGCAATGAGCATTCTTGGAAGGCCTTTGGACCTGCTTTCGGAATTACTGTCGCAGCGAGCCTGATTGTGCTCATGGACCATGTCTTATTCCCCTCTCCGCGCGCAATCAAGTTGATTTTCGAGGTGATTCGACACACTGCGGATCACAAAAAGAATGTACGCGCCCTGCATCCAGAGCTGTGGAGGGTGCTTATTTGGGCGTTTTCGCGCCTTCCGTCGAGGGTTCTAACTGATGGCAATAGCCAGGATGACGCTGACGATAGTCGCAGCGAGCTTGTAACTCTGCGAGAGCGCGCGTTCGGGGTGGTCGTCCAGGATTTGAGGCATGGGACGGGTCTTGCTCTGATTGAGGTCTTGTTGAACAAGAGTAAAGATGTGGGAAAGGCAGTCGATGTGGTTTCGAGACTCGTCACCGCAGACGACCAGGCCTTGAAGGACGAAGGCATTAGGGTGATGGATTGGCTCCTGTCACACATTGGCGCAGGTTCTGCTGCTAGCACCCCTACACTTAAGAAAACGGACGACAATTCTCTGCACTTTGCACTCTCCTTGGTAGATGGATCCATCCTGTTCCAAGGCACGCGCAAACTCGGACTTCCTTCACCGACACGGACGGCGCTCGAACAGATACCCCCTTTCTCGGAAGAAGACGTGGCGAGTAATTGGTCGTGCCTATCTGAAGCGTGGATCTCGGGGGCGCAAAGCTTCCTCACCTTCAATCGCGAGATATCTGTAAGTGACTCGCCGCAATACTATTTACTCACTTGATTGCTAATGAATTACACCCGTCCTTGTATCACGTATCACCTTCTGCATTCAGCCAGAGCTCCTGCGCATCTGGCAAGCTCTTCTCCTCGTAAGGAGTGATCTGACCCAGCACCAGCACCATCATCTCACTGCGCCAGCTGCATTTGGCGTCCAAATCGCGGACATTATTAATGGCTTCGCCATTCCTCCCTCAACGGATCCCCCCACGTCTGAACTCCAAATCCACTATCTTGCATTCATAGGTTCGCTATGGGGCGTCGTCAGGAATGTGTTCACGAAAGAATGGCTTGTTGGACCCGCGGAGGCGGTCCTAGCCCCCCTTTTGAAGGCGAAGTTCACTTTGGCGGACGATAAATTGAAAGAGGCTTGGATCAAGGTGTGCGCTGAGCTGACGTCTGTGAGCACGCCGACACTCCTCGGTGGCGTCCACCGTGGCCGTACCACCAAGGAGGATGACAATAGGGAGATGACGCGACATATGTGGAACCTGTGCGCGAAGAATATCCTCAAAGATCCTGCAAAGGAGGACTGGCAAGATGTGCTCAAGTTCCTTGAGATCCCACTTGGGTGAGTTAATACCATGTTGATTTGTTATGGTCAGCTTATCACAAATGTTTAGAACTTGGGACTTGTCGGACGATGAGCTCAACTCATGGGAAGAAGTATTCCGCGCTATTGTCACTCAGTCTACGGATATCGCCTCAGATATTCATCCTATTCCTGCTTTCATGAACCACCTTGCTGAGAGTAAACTCGTCTTGTAAGCACCCTGGCACCATGGTATATGGATGATACGCTAACTCAAAGTCAGGTTACAAGCTTCACCTAGACTAATTTGGTCCCTGTTGTCATTGTCTTCCCAACAATCGCCGCGCTTCATGAGCAAGACTTTACTTTCATTCGTCAATGACATCATGCTTTCGCAATACCCTTCAGAGGAAGGAACAAGATCAGAGGGCTCGGTGGCTATTCCAGAGGATGCACTACGCATAATCGGGCAGTTCATTACGAGATTAACGGAGTCCGATATCCTCCAGTTTCTTGCCATCATGGAACCGAGTCTGTCGTGTTGGATCGCGGACGAAATGAATATTCTGAATGAAGAGCGACACAAGCATATAGTGAGTGGCAACGCTCATAGATCATAGCCTTCGCCTTCTGATAAACACCTAATAATTTTTGCGTCTTCCAGGTGGACACGTTATACAAACCTCCTCTAGATCTGTTATCGCGTCTCTCACCGACGCTTTCAGCGCTTCAGCAGACCGCCAACTTCCTGACCTCTGTATTTGTTAGTGTTCGTAGTGATGGGCCGCTTGCCTTTCAATCTTTCTGGCGCTCGACATACCATATATGTAGTGCCATCCCCAAGCGAGAATATCCAGACAACATAAAGGCGTGCTTGAAGGCTTGGAGCGATCTATGCGATGACAGCCTCGGCGATGGGTTTTCGTTGGGTTCAGAAGAGGTAAGTGCCCGAGCTCGAGCAAGATAACAATCGCAATTTGTCTATCCTTTAATTATTCGATTGTATGGCTAGATGCTTACCTTAAAACTTTTACTCCACTAGGATTACTCGGTCGTCTCCGATTCACAGCCAGATTACATAGAAGAAGACCCGCTTGACCATATTACGCGGCAATGGATGGCAGAACGCGAGAGCAGCAAACCTGGGGAGGAAGCCGAGGAAGCAGAAGCCGAAGCTGACGTCACGGTGCAGACGAAAAGCTCAACCTTTTTGCCTGACCCTGCAACTCCATGTCACCAAACAGCCATTCCTCATCAATTCAACGAGGAACAAAGAAAGTCTAAAGACAAGGAACTACGGCCAACGCTCTTATATTACCCAACAACGCCGCCAGCGCCAGAATTTCGTCTACGTACGCCGATAGAGGTAGAGCTTCGACCAGCAGCAGCATCGACTTCGAAACGGATATTGGAAGATGACGTAGAGGGTACGTTCTTACCTTTTAGTTTCTGACCGGCCGCGCTTCGCGTCAGTCACTACCTCCCGACAAGTCACTGACGAGCAAGTTTGCACAGGTCCACAAAATGCTATCAAGAAGCGCCGCATCCCTGTCCCTTCCATTGACTTTATTGCCAAGCCTAAGCCTCGTGCTGGGAAAGAAAGAGCTCGAGAGGACATTTTCTTCTCTAGGGCTACCGAAGCTGATGGCTTTTCATCCTCGCTTCCCTTGCCCGGGATAACTGTTTCTGAGCCTCCAGGCCGCGCGTCCTGGAGCTCTCTTGATTCGATGCATTCCCCAGGTTTCAGTAGCCAACCAGCAAAAACGCCAAACAGGACAGACAGTTCGTGGCTGCAGGCAGATTTCAGTCATTTATCTGGACCAGGCGGCAAAGGGGCAGCGAAAGGAAATATAACGGATTCAAGCTCGCCCTTCCCCATTAAGTCGGACCTTGACTATGATTCATGGGAAAGGGGAGTGTCTCCGCAAAAGCTTCATGAAGTATGGGACGAGCAGGAAGGGGAGTTCCTCCGGCAATTTGAAGATGACGAGGACTATGTTGGTGATGTGTTGATGGGGGTGGGAGCAAGAGAAGGGCAGGATGGCGGTGATGGTACTGAAAACGCCTCCGGTACGTTCTCATCTATGCCTCTTGCTGTTGCGCTTACCGCTGACCAACAACTATCTTTCACAGATGAAGATATACTCAGCCCTTCCCTTGGCGGATATCATTTGCCTTTGCACTCGAGACGGAGAGACCGCTCGCAAACAGCGCCCGAACCCGACATCGAAGATCCTCTCAAAAACGATACACCAGTGGGCCAACCTCTCTGCCGACACCACACTAGTCCAGGCCCTGGTGCAGTCGACTTGATAGAGGCAGGAACGAGCAGGGGAGAGCGTGGTACGACTCGTATGCCGTCTTCCATTGCAGCGCTGCAGCAGGCATACGCAAATTTTGCGGAGGCAAGCGCCTCAGGTGCGCACCTAAATGCGGATGCGGATAGCATGGATATTGAGGAAATTATGCTCGCTCGAAAGCTAGCGAATCAGATCAACCAGGTGTTAGATGAAAAGATGGCTTTGAAGATTGCTTCCAGGGTGAAGAAACCAGAAACCAAACCTGTGGAATAATTTATTTCTTTGCTCTTTACTCCTCTCATTACATGTTGTCCTTGCTTTCGTTTGCTCTTCCTTATTTCTGTTAGACGTGTGTAACAGTGTGCCCTCAAACCTCGCCAAGAATTCAACCCCTTTACTTCTTGCGCCTGTGGAAGGATCTGCGTAAAATAGTTTTTATTTCTGACATACTGTCGCCTCGCGAGAATCCTCCAGTCACACAGAACTGGACTGTATGTCAACTTTGTTCTGCGATATCGAGGACAGTCAGAATGAGCAAAAATCGTATCTAAGGAATGACAATCACCTTGTAGAATGCAACGTACCCCTCAATGTGCTTTGCTCTGTCGGTTATGGTCTCGGGATAGTACCTGAGAGTGATCAAGTTGGTGTCCTATGCCACAGAGATAGAATTGAGTGTACTTACCACGCCACATCGGAGACCTTTTTCCCATTGACCACAGCGTTGTAATAGTGTGCAGTTCTATGAAGTTGGAGGACGGCCGTACTGGTGTTTAGAATTCACGGCAAGCTGCGTGATTATCTGCCTTGCTCACCCTTTCCAAGGGCACACACTCGATGTGTCCGATTTCTCTAACAACGCCGTGCGCACGCTGTCAGGGGGGAAGTAATGGTTGTTCTCCACGACAATCGTGTCGTTTGATTGCGCCAGGAGATGTCCGTCGAGAAGTACGCGCATCATGTTCAGTAGTCTGGGGGTATTCGAGATTATACAAAGTGGATTAGCCAAACGATGGACAATGGCGGGCTGGAAGAAGGGAGGAAGGGCGAGAAAGATGCATTCAATGTCAACAGAGGTCTTGTATTTAAATTGCAAATCGCTGCATGAGACAATCTCAAGTTATTTCGAGCATGTGGGAATACTTTACTGCGTCTTACTTGTATGACAAACTACAGTCACATATACGTCTAGGACTATATTGAAAGGTAGATTCTGGGATGAAGAGGGACTTGTTACCATCTAGTCAGAAAAGGATCTTGAGGAAGGTTGACCATGGCGTCGATATTTGAGGCATTGAGGGCTTTCCCCGAATGGAAACTTAAATGCCCCTTTGGTTCAAATGCAGATAACCGAGACACATGCTCGCCAAGATGAAACCAGGGGGGATGTCCCCTCGCACTTTCTTAATCTTTCCATGCACCATCCAGTCCAAGTCTACACCTCTGGTTGTTGGTAACTTCCCCTGGACCATATTCGTGGACCCTCTGCTGTCTATACAACCGCAGTCCGTTTGATCATAAAATGTGAGTGGCACTAGAGATGCAGTATTACTCAGCCGAGATGAGTAGAATAGGCGCCAGGCGGCTCACGTTTTAGATATCACAGAACCATCCTAGGCTCCATTCGCGTTGTCCACAAACAGTCCCGACCTCTTGCTCGACCTGCCCAGAGTGCAAATTCCGACAACAAATTATCTCCGAAAAACAGAAACCGCACGCGAGAATCCCGTGCTAAAATGCGTTCAGCTTTTGCATTCGGTGGGCGGTCCTTCCAAAAGTACGTCGTTACAACGAAATCTTGCAGCTTTGGCAAGATCATCATATGCGTAATCCCCTCATCAACCGAAGTCGTAGGAGACAGAGTGCAAGAAAAATGAGTTAAGTTGGGGAACAAGCACGGCACAAAATAATCCTCGTGCAGGTTTTCATGGACACGCAGGTGAGTGATCTGGTGCCAGAGTTGTTGACTGCGATTCTGATCAACGTCGATCTTCAGCCGTCTCCAAAAATTCCAGGTCCCTGAGATGCTCAACTCCTGAAGCCTAGTGTGCTCTAGGATGCTGTCTGCTGGATGTGCACACAGTGTGTATACCACTGCGTGCGGGCACGCCAAAGAAACGACCTCCTTGCATTTCGCCACAATGTCGCGATGGACTTTGGTTTCGCCATCAATCCATAGATATCTCACAAGCGAGGCGAGATCTGTGGACGCCACATGCTCGTAGAATTCATTCGCGTTGGCGGTGTTGACGCGTATGGGTATGAGGGGGAGCCTTTCCAATTTCACCAAATGATGAAAGCGCCTGTTGATGAGGAGCAAGGAACGGTACATGGTTTGTGAGTCGCAGACATAAGGTATAATGTCCAGAAGGAGCTCGTTCGGAAGGGATTCAAAGCCAGCCGTCTGCTGGTTGAGCTGCATCTGACGATGGAAAATGGAGGATGGAGGAGATGCACAAACCTGAACTCGGGGTTGGCCGGGAATTATTAGGGCGCAAACAACCACATACACAACTGGGCGCTAAACTGCCAAACCAAAGACGGGCCGGCTGCGCCTATCTTATCCACCACCACCTCGTCCATCCCTCATGTTCCTCGTGCGCGCCACCTTTGTCCATACGCCTGAGCTTGATGTGCTGGAGGTCCTCCACAACTATCTTGCAGGTCAGAACGTTGTTTCTTATCAACATCTGAGAGGTTCACGTCTTGCAATTCGAAGCTATCGATGATGACGGCCATATTTCCTATCTTGGTCCATTTAATTCAAACGAATCGACCGCGTTTCTCAGCGGTATAAGCAAGGGTGTAGAGCTTGTTAATGTTCCCGAAGGATCCTTTATTCTCCCCACCTTTTCCGACCTCCATCTACACGCACCTCAGTTTCTTTACCAAGGCACAGGACTTGATCTCCCGCTCATGCAATGGCTCGACAACTACGCGCTAAAAGCTGAATTGCGTCTCGACAACGACCCTATTCTCGCGCGTCGGGTATACACCCGTCTTGCCTCACGACTGAAGGAGAACGGAACAGGAACCGTGCTTCTCTTTGGCACTATCAAAGAAGAAACGAAGTGCGTATGTATTCATAAGTGGCGCGAATTCAAAATGTCGGGTGATTGAGTGGTACTGATAGTTGTCGAACCCACTTTTCTCTTCTTCTGCAGCTTAATTCTGGCACAATGTATGCAAGCGGCTGGTCTCAGGGGATTTGTCGGAAAGTTGTCTATGGATGTCGATATCACCTCCCCAGGGTCTGCGTCCAAGACGTACATTGAGGACTCGGCTTCCGAAGCCCTAAAATCGGCGCGGTCATTTGTTAGGAGGTGTCAGCATATGCAGGAGCATTTGCCGGCCGCGCAGAGACTTGTTGAGCCGGTGCTGACGCCGAGGTTTGTGCCCACATGCAGCGAAGAGCTGTTAAATGGGCTCGGCAGGATGTCGGAGGAGCTGGGCGTGAAGGTGCAGAGCCATATGGCTGAGGCGAAGGATCAGGTAGAGTGGGTGCGCGCTTTGAGGGGCATGGAAGATGTCGAGGTCTTTGACAAGGTGATGGCAATTTCACAACACCCAAGGTGTTCCATGTATTGATTGTAATACTGCAGAATGGCCTCCTAACGCCACGTACAATTCAAGCGCACTGCACCTTCCTAAGCCCCACCGAGCTCTCACTTGTCTCTGAGCGGGGCACGGCCATCGCACACTGTCCGCTCTCGAACGCGTATTTCTCTGCGCAGCCGTTTCCCTTGCGCGAAGCCCTTGGCCGGGGGGCGAAGGTTGGTCTGGGGACGGATATTGCGGGAGGGTACAGCGCCGATATTATGAATGCGATGAGACAGGCTGTTGCAGTGTCGCGGATGCGGGAGGGCGAGCGCGTTATGAGTCTACCAACTGCGCAGAAAGATCAGGCGAAGGAAGAGCCCGAGGCGCAGAAGCGATCAATCGACTGGAAGGAGGCGCTATTTCTTGCGACAAGAGGAGGGGCGCTATGTTTAGGCTTGCCGGGGGTGTTCCGCGTTGGGGCGCCATTTGATGCTCAGCAAAGTGAGTCCGTTGTCCGCCTATACGTGGAGCATAGGATGGTAGTATACATCGGACTGACGATGATTCATCCCTACAGTTCGCCTTTACGATCCCGCGAATGGACGAGGATTTGGAGCGGTTGACTATTTTGATCTCGAGACGGATCTCGCCGATACATCTATAATGGACGAGGAGAACAGAAAGGGAACGAGCGCCCCGTCAGTGGCGTTGGCGCAGCAAGAGCATCTGCAGAAAGGACGTCAGAAGGGAGAACAGCATCAGCCACAAGAACATCAGACATACGAACATCAGCCACTGGCAGACCACGAGCTGATTGAAAAGTGGTGGAGCGTCGGCGATAACAGGAATCGGAGCGCTGTTTGGGTGCAAGGCAAATTGATATGGGTATCGCCGTGAAGACTCTTTGAATAAATTGTCCAGTAGGTGGTTTTATCTGTCACCACTATACTATCATAGTTATTAAGCCATGACTGAATGACCGAGCGGCTCCAAATATATTGTGCTTGTAGGCGCATGGGAGGTTTTACATACTTCAATTGACCCCATGGCATAGATTTCTATCGAAACGAGTAACCTTTGAGGATATTCCATACAGTTTATTACAATCAAGTATGCCCTTCAAGTCCTTCCGCAAGGCTCAAGCCCTCACAGCCTCAAGGACTACTACACCTTCATTCTCGCTCCCTAGCGCTCATCCCACCTCCGGCAACATTGGCGCTAGGAATGGTACTTCCATTATATTCGGAAACCAACTACCCACGACTGTGTAAAGCCGCGGGCACACTTGCCGACACGCCAACGGCAGCCTCCGCGTCGAACGCATGGTGCTCAACTTAAGTCCACCGACGTGACCGGAAAACTCCCAAAGAGGCTATTTTAGTAGGCTGTCTAACTGGCTCAGGGACATAGCCTGGGCACAGCCGATCCTTTTGAGTCCTGTTCCACCCATTTGGCGGCAGACTCAATGGGATGATCCGACCTAGGAGGGCTAACCGAACCCCATGTAGCCACCTCCCCCTATCGCGCTCCTGTTTCTTCCGGGGATAAACCCGCTTTAGGAAATGTGTTTGCCTATTTGAATGCCGTGCCGACGATGCCACAAACGTTTGGGAAGGGCAAGGGGAGGGTGCGTGTTGTGCATACTTCACTAGTACTGCACCCAAGCAGGCGTCTTGGAGAAGATTGCGGGAAAATGCGTTTTGTATTGGTGAACACGGAGGTTGCATCACTTCATTTCAGCTTGAAGTAATTAATTTTGGAGCTTTGGAGGACATTGGCAACCTGATGTGAAGTGCTTCGCATGGGCCATCATCTGAGCAGACGTCTCGACGAAACAGCCTGCAGAGGCTCAGATAGGAGTATCACAGCTCGTTGGCGGTCCCGACTACATATTTAGGTGCCAACGCTGGCGCGAACAGTTTATTTTATCTGTTCTGAAATAAGATATTTCCCTAGATACACCGCAGCCTTTCGCAAGACGCTCAGGTCTCCAGTTCCAGGCTGTTTTGTGGGTGTCGTTCTCGCTCACTGTTCGTTGTGACTGTCTTGCGTAGTCTGGATTTCAGAAGAAACGTCAGTCTGTCGTCCAAAGTCTGCAATAGTGTCAGAGTAATAAATATAGAGTACGACATCTGTGCTTGCATTTTGCGCGTATGCCGGGACCACCCAGCGTGATCTCTGTTTCTCCGCCAACTTTCCGTTAGCAGTGACGATGCCTACGAGCTGCTTTTAGTCGATGCTTGAGCGTCATCAACTGAAGCCTCATATTGAAGGCAGAAGTGCGGGGTCGGATTCTGGCAGTGCTTCTGCCGTAGTGCCGGTCAAATTCTGTCAGATAGATTCCTCTTGACTGTAGTGCTTCTATACAACACAACGACGGTGTTGCATGCCTCAGTCACATCGAGCCCTGTTTAAACACAGAGACTATTTCATGGCAAGACAGAAAGGCACGCTGGGGCAGGACTCTGGGCACACCCCTTGTGCTCCATCATTCACAGTATCATTGATGATTCTAAACATAGTTCCAGGAGAGGCACTCTGAACTGAAGACAAGAGGTGGGAGACATATTATATACTCGGCAGGAGTCAGCACCGCAGTCACCGAATGCCCACTAACGCTTCCCAGGCTGCCTGGGAACGAACGGTGTAGTTTTTGATGACTCAATTGTCCCATTGGTCTGCGTTCTGGAGGTGATGTCGCCGTGAATCTGTCATCGTGATCTCCCTTTCTCGTGAGGGATTCAGAGTATATGTATGTGCCTTTCCTACCCGAGCTGCTTTTTCTGATCTCCGACCCACTCTTGCCACCTAGAGCCCCCTCCGAATTGCGCGCAGCACATTTCCCCCTTTCCTTTCCAATGGCTCCAGGAGGCGTCGTCCCTCTCGACTTCGACCACCACAACAGCTCTCCTCGACCACTCAAGCGCGCGCGCAAGGAAAGCAACGCCGCCTCCAAGGACCAGCCATCGGAGTTTGCCGAATCGCATTCCTTTGCTCCTCAGCCTGCGGTCGAGCATATTTTCATTGCGGATGGTGTAGCTGCGAAGAAGACTGGAGCGAAGAAGGTGCGTTGCGTCCTCGTTCATCGATGCACAAGTCGCAGTGCTGAACCTCGGGCACTCGGGTACTTAGACGCCCTTATCATGCTGTGAATGTCGGAGGTAAGTAACTTGTCTTCATTTCGAATTAGTCGCTGCAAGAGACTCACACTCTTCGTGCTGCTTTCATAGATTGAAACTCAAGGTGGGCTCACTCGATCAAGACTAGACATGCGAATAGCGCTCTGAAAATGTAGAGAATAGTGCGACCGTAGCTTCCCCTGCGCATCTTGCAAGGTCCGCCCATTTCCTGCTACCTCTAAAGGATCATGGCATAACGTCCATTCTACTAGAAACGTGGTTGCGCGGAGATATGTCCGGATGGTACACCGCACTCACTTGTTTTTATTTTGGAAACGACTCAACAAACTCCACAGGCGTTTTGGTCTCTGGCAAGGGCACACGTTTCATCCTCGCAAATACAGAACAGCTGCATGGCAAGATCCAGGACATGAGCGACCGGATTCGCTCATTGGAGGAAGCCCTACAGCAACAGCACGTCCAACATGCGCCCAATCCTGATCAACCACACCCTTTGCTACAGACAGCACTTCTTGGGATCAAGAGCACTATGGGTTTGTACAACGGAGGTCAGGCCAATGGGACAGATGCGGCTGCGAAAGGTGTGCAACGGCGGGACGAGGACATGGACACCACGAGAGTCGAGCGTGGCTCCAGCGAGGACACCATTACCGTCAATGAAAACGGTCTATTGCATCCTCAGGTGAGAGTCACTCATATCTTGCCCACCCCGGTTTGCACGGGGCTCCCCATTACGAATCGCTGCGTATATCCTGAAACTCAATTGACCTGGATGACAGTCAACGAAAAGCGAGACGTCAGAGGCGCAGCTGGCTGCCGAAATCGTTCGCTTAAGCCACAACTTCCCTTTATCCGATGTCATCTCCTCCGAACCCAACCTGCGTTTGCGCGAGTACATTCGTAACCACCTCCCGCCGCGCGAGCAGGCCGACTACCTCTGGGAGCAAGCGCGCGAAAACGCACTATGGCAATACAACCCACACCCCAGCGCGACGTTCTACCCCAACCTCGCGTACCACTGCTACACGTCCGACACCGCTGGTCTTTCTCCGCGCAGGCTGGCGCTTTTGTTCATGATCCTCGCCGTGGGGTGTCTGGTGGATTTGCCGAATAGGGAGCCCGACCACCCGGATGCGGAGAAGTATCACCAGCTCGCCCGCGCAAGTCTTTGTGAGATACCGATCATGGAGGAGACCAATGTCGAGACAATTACGGCACTTTTCTATGAGATTTGGTACTTGCTGGTGTTCTCTGATAAGAAAAAGGCCGCCGGCTATGCATGGGGCTTGATGGGTCTGACGGCCAAGCTGGCACAAAGTGTGAGTTCATCGCATGATTTGAGGGGCACAGTACTGATTCTCTACTTTCCCTCCCTTCAGATTGGACTACGTACGTCCTCCTATAAGTCCCGAGATTGTGTCAGTGCTGAAGCTCTGTTTCTGATAGATCGCAACGGCGGCAAGTCAAAAGTCATACCCGAAGAACTGGAGAAACGAAGGTCGCTGTTCTGGGAACTGCTCTACCTTGATGCGAGGCTGGTATGTATTTGTGGTTCCAATATTAAAAACAGTGGTCTGATCTATTAATGAATCCTCTGATAGTCGTTGTCGCTTGGAAGGCCGCCCTCTTTTTCCATCAATCATATGGACTGTCCCCGACCGTCATACGTCCCAGAGCATGGTATCGATCCTTCAGAAAGCCTACACTTCTGTAAGTTCTTGTTATCGAGTGGGAGTGTGTTTGCTAATCGTTTAATTATAGTCCAGGAATGGAAGCATTCGTGCTACATCCACTGCCTTGCTCCTGTCCTCGACAACATTTCTCAGCCTAATCTAAATTATGACACCGTTCTTGACCTCGATAAGCGGATTCGAGACTTTGCTATTCCGGTCTCGCTGAGGAACAAGGATATCAACACAAAATCGATAGTTATGCAACGGGCATCTCTTTCAACAGCTTTAGAGGCCGGTAAGTCACACCGCCGGCTTCTGTTACATTTGTCACCAAACCCACTTACCCCTCCTTTCAATAGTATTGCTGCAGCTCCACCGTACTTTTTTCACGAGGGCGCTTAGCGGTCCCGAAGAGGCATTCAACAGGAAACACAAATACGCCCCTTCGGTGGTAGCAGTTTTCCTCAGCGCCTCGCGCATGATTGCAAATATCCAGGAGCTGTATGAGCATGAGCCGTACCTAACCGCCCGAATTCTAGGCTATTGGTCGAACGCTTTCTCTGCTGCTGTGAGTTTCGTCTTTTTTGTCTATATGCTGTCTGCGCGTGTGGACTTTGAGCCACCGGGAACTTTGCGAGAACCCACGTCTTCTGAAAGGAAGCCTGAAATTGTGGCGCGTGGTTCGTTTTATTATCGGCGCCTCTCAGTGGCCCTCGTTTGAATGCTTTCCTTTCTGCTCACTACTCACAAGGTTTGGAGGGATGCTGACTTGTGTATATCCATTTCAAATCCTAGGTGGCTCTCTGTCTATTGGTTTCTCGGGCACCCTTCACCTGTCTTTCACCCGCGGCGCTTCAAGAGCTTGAAAGGGCACGCATTTTGTTCCGAGCAGCAAAGGATATATGTCCGCGGGCCCAACAAGTTATCGTGAGTGTTCATGCCATTTAGCGCTCCATCTCTCCTAGAGCTATCTGTCTTTACGTCGATCGATTACTGACCCACGCACTTCCATGCTTATGCTCCCTCTTTCTTTTTAGCATGTTCTCGAGACTATGATTGACAAGGCCAACATTATTTATAACCGCTGGTCAGACGGACAGGATGTCCCGACAATCGTCTTGCGCCATATCACCGACGACGGGTCAGCCGACTATGAAAATAGTCCTCCTGTAAACTACGGCACTCTTCAGAGCAGCGGGAGCATATATGGCCAGCAACAGACGATGTACGGGGGACAACAGATGCAGCAGCAACAATCTCAGCAGCAGCAGCCTCCAACAGATTCTTTCGGACGGACACATCGCAGTCTTGCTCAATGCGTCGTGGAGGCACACCAGCGGGCGAAAGCTCTCTTCCCTCTCCGCAAGCCTTGCCAATGCGGAAACAAAGTGGCGCCATGTCCGCCGTCACATTCATGGATGCCACCGCCGAAGGTGAACTCACAGCTGTCGCCAGTGCTGCCTCCGGAACTTCCAGGAACAAACGCTTTTGCGCGGTCATCCCCTGCTCCGAGCGGCTACAGTTCAAGTAACGGGAATGGTGGCATGAACGAAAGCACGCCTCGCGGCTATTCCCCGGCGACGGTGGGGTCGCCGTCGAGTCCTTACACCCAGGCGAATAATCATAGTGAAGGGATCTACTCGAATGTGGTGCTACCTACTAATGGCCCGCCGATTCCTCCTTTATCGATGACGCTGTCGCCTACATCGAAGATGGCTGTCGTCGATACTATCAATTTTGAACTTGGGGCCCTGAACTCAAGCTCGGAACAAACCTTCATGTTGTTCTTCTGATCATGAGGTCGGCACACTTTCCCGTCGACCCCTTTTTCTATTTATTACCAGGTGCTGGCTGTCTTGCATAAGATTATTACTAGTCGCATCTGTGCTTATTGATATCTCCCATGTACACATGTATTGTATCTGTACCATTTGAACATTGAGCATCTTCCATGTCATATTAAGGACGTCCCCCATTTTATAGGGCCATGTAGTAGGTTAAAATATGTAAACAATGTCTTGAGAAGTTCAATGCCTCTCGGGATCTTCCATGGACATTACATGTGACGAAGCTTTCGTTCTCCAACTTTGACCAACTCTGTCGTCGTCCTCTGTCACACAACGGCAGCCTAACACATAGCAACACATAACCTGGTGTTGCTCACGTTCTACAAGGGTGTCCTAGTCTGCTAATGCGTAATGGGCTAGCTAACCATCGGAAGCAAGTTTGACGGCGAACCTCTGGCCAGTACGGCCGCTTTTCACGGGGCTATGATCAAGACGTCATGGTCGTCTTCGATTCCTTTACATTTTTGAACAAAGGCTAGTGAGTCAGGATACTCTGATTTTAAGAGGTTGCTGTTTCACCCTTTGGCAGTCGAGTTTTGGCTTCCACCATTTACTGTGATAAGGATGGCATCAAGAGGTTTTCATTTTATTTTCAACGTGTGATCGCAAGTTTGTCTCCTGCAATCCATGACGGCCTTACTCGACCATCCTTGATGGTTTATCAACGAGTCCACGATTGAATGCCTGCTCTGTGGGACAAGGCGCATTCGATCTACGCCGTTATCCGTCTCCAGGCTCACGCTAAGCCCCAACTACCATATGTGATCCACACGCGCCAGCTATTACCATCTAGGGAGGCCTGCGGTTCCTGCAGCTTGCGCAACTAGAACTGGCAATATATTGCGATCCCTGCCATCCGGAAGTCACGGGTCGTTCGCCCGAGAAAGCAGAGGAATGCTAACTCTAATCCTCCTTCTATTCCGTTTCATGCACCTTGACCAAATTCCTGCCTCTTTTCGTCTCAGACTACCACCATCTTGTCGTTTTCCCACTCTGGTCGGCGTTGCCATGCTCGGGGCTTCATTCGACTTCGCGTTAGATTCTCACCAAAGCCCCTCTCGGCCTCCCAAACGTGCCAGAAATGTTTCTTTCTCTGAGGGCGGCACCTATGGCCAAATGGATGACCAGGATACATCTGGAGCACCCATGACCTCGGGCACGTCTCGTGGAAATCTAGCTGCGCCTTCAAATCGAGGTCGCCAACCAGAAGACCGCAATAGTCGCAAGTTGTCATGTAAGGAATGTCGTAGGTGAGCCTCCTGCGTACGCAGTTTTCCTGAATCAAGGCCTTACTATGCTTCGAAATATCATAAGGCTGAAACTGAAGGTAAGTCATCCATAGACGCACATGCGTATGAAGCTTTACTGATTTTACCCTCAGTGCGACCGAAATTTTCCTTGCCAAGTGAGAACGCGACCTCCACAAATCATGGCCTTTAGCTAATTACCTCCTAGTCATGCGTGAAGAGAGGATGTGGGACCCTCTGTCCTGACGGTGCGTTCTTCCGTGTGGTTCTTTTTTGGCTCCAGCGGCTGATGTCAACCTACAGGCGCCTTAACCTCCGGGCGCGGAAGCAGGTGAGCATTATTGAATTCTCTTCATGGAGTCAGAAAAGCTTTGCAATTGCTCACATTGTACACCACATTAGATTCATTCTCGCGGGTGCCGAACAGTTGCACGAGAAGATATTCGAACTCTGCGAACGAGTGCGTCAGCTGGAGGAGGCACTCGAACGGGTGCAGGCTGCCGCCTCTAGCGACCCCCATCCACTTCTTGCTCCGGACCTTTTGAAGATCAAGACGTCGCAGGAGCTTTATGGCTCGACTGCGTTTTCCAGCGCAACAGCGTCACAGAGTCAGTCGGCCACTGCTGACATGCTCCGAGACGAGAATCTTCGACAGTCTGTTGGGGCTTTAACACTGGGTAGTCAACCAGTTTACGCAGAAAGTTCGCGACCAACGACCGACTTCATGAGCCGCAGTAGCTCGCCCCCAGACGTTGCCACGGATATACTGCAATTAAGCGCGACTTTCCCTTTCCCTTGGGCGGTGGACGTTAGTATGCGGAAGCGCATTCGTGATTCCCTCCCTCCCAAAGAGGAAGCGCAGAGGATATGCGAAGAAGCGCGAGCTCACGCGCTTTGGCAGTACGTGAAGCTGTCGCTCATCGTTTTCTTGTCCATTCATTGGACGCTAATGTATGCAAAGGTTCAACCTCGACTCATCAGAGACATTCTTGCCCAATCTGCTTCACTACTGCTACAACACGCCCATCGAAGCGCTGAGCCCGAGGCGACTGGCATTGCTTTTGATGCATCTCTCAATAGGCTCACTCGTTGATCTCACTAAGCCTTTGGGGTCCCTCAACGGAGAGGCGTATCATCATCTCGCCCGTGCTGCGGTCTGCGAGATCCCCCTCATGGAGGAACCCGACTTTGATGTGCTCCATGCCCTGGTCAGTGATGTTGTTCCTGATGCTTGAGAACCCATAGAACTGATTGACTGTCAGTTCTTCATGATATGGTATCATCTCATATTTTCAGACAACAAGAAAGCCGTGGGCTATGCGTGGAACCTAATGGGCTTCGTGGCAAAGCTGGCTCAAGGGGTATGTTAAAACGTTTGAATTTCTGCCAGTACCTTCTGACTTTGACCTCTTGTCTTCCAGTTGGGCCTTCGTAAGTGGAGTATCTGCGCTGGGAAGCATAAGCTTCATTAATGGTTGCATCAACTCTTAGACCGGGAGAAGCCACGACTAAAGACCATCCCGGAAGAGCACGAGAAGCGTCGTGCAGTATTCTGGGAGCTCCTGAACATGGACTGTCGCATGGTGAGCCTAGATTTTGTCTCCTTGTCAGACTTTTCCGAGCTTTCTTTTCATCATGATGAACACATAGGCTCTGTCTCTGGGTCGCCCACCTTCAATACGTCTAGGTCACGTCGATATCCGACCTCCTACATGTGTCGGTCCAGGATTGTATGTACCCACGGAGGAGATTGTTTGTAAGTACCTACTCGACGCCCATCGACGTTGCTGATACTCAATGCTATGGTACTAGATCACGAATGGAAGAATAGCTTCTTCATAGAATGTCTGACACCCATGTTGGAAGCAATGGTTTCTATAGACCCGCCGGACTATTCGCTGATCGTCGGTCTCGACAAGTCTGTGCGGGACTTCGGTGTTCCCGCCCTTCTGGACGAGAACCAGCGGCTGTCAATCACCCCTCGTTTTCTGGTTATGCAGCGTGGCCTTGTCACGATGAGTCGGGAAATCGGTGCGTGTTTCCTCTAGACAGCGGTAATCAACGTGCTGATCAACAGTTGCGAGCAGCCTTGCTTCAACTCCATCGCCGATATTTCACAGACGCGATGAGTAGCCCCGAGACGTTTGATATGGACCATCCGCTTGCTCCGTCCGTCCTGGCTACGTATCTTGGGGCGTCTAGTCTTATAACGGCTGTTGAGACTCTCTTCAATCAGGAGCAACAGCTCAGTGTTCGTTTCCTCCATTTCTGGTTCAATGCGTTCTCTGCAGCCGTGCGTTTAATCAAATCGTGTCAGAACAGATTATTGACGCGATGCCATCCTCACAGGTTACGCTTTCCCTTCTCATTTCCCGGGCCCCGTCTTCGTCGCTAGCTATCCATGCATTCCACGACCTGGAGAAAGGGTGCCGCCTTTTCAAAGCGGCGGCAAAGATCCTGCCTTTCACCAGCAAAGCCTTGGTGAGTTCAAATATCTAGACAGTCGAGGTTTGCTGAGATATTGTTGATGCCTCGTTCTGTACCAGCCTGTTATGCAAAAGCTGGCTGATAGATCCCAGAGACTTCTGTACGTGAACAGAAGTACCAATGACAATGCTCAGGTGGCATCTGCAGGCCACGAGTCGCCCCAGCAGCTTTCGGCATTATTCCTCAACGCACACCCCAGCATCCTCCAATCAGCGCAAAAGATAGTAGCCAGGACGCCCACGCCCATACACCAGAATTCTGTGGATGTGTCTGCCAGCGCAGTTTCGGACGCTGAACTAGCAGCATCGACGGACAAGATCAGGGGGGTTGCTGTTCAGGGGCCCCATGAGGCATGGCTTCCCGATATATACCACTTCTCCAGCGTCGGGCTGAGCGCGGACGACAGATATGCAGTTCCTACACCAAGAAGGACACCATTCATTCCGTCTTCGCCACGAGTCTCGGAGAATGAGAGCTTCAATTTTGCACATGGGGCCCTGAGTATGGATTTGGTGGAAGAGACTAGTTATATGGCCTGGTTTTGATGTCTTTTTTTCGTTCACATCTTTTGGAACTTTCTTGGATCTTGGAGGCTTGAAATTCTTGCAGTAGTAGAGCAACATACCGTGTACAACAGTCCCGAGTTGAAAAAGGGAAAGAGATCCAAGGACTCTAAGGACAGACTGAGCAGAGTGTCGGCAGACACCTTAGGTTTGATTACGTCATCAATGGACATTGCGATCACTCGCCCAAGGCTTGAACACGTCCACCACTCTTGACAGGCCTCCTCATTGTCCTCCGTGTCGTTCAGCCCAAACATCCTCTCTTAGCTATGACTCGAATGCGGGACGTATGGGGTCCTAATCTAGAAGCAGAGATGCGCAATATTCGCGATCTCATCGAACACTTTCCGTATGTTGCAATGGTTGTATCACGTTCTGTGTTGAATGCACAACGGCCGACTAATTGGACTGCAGGACACCGAATTTCCAGGAGTTGTCGCGAGGCCAATAGGGAACTTTAAGACATCGTCAGACTACCACTATCAAACAATGCGGTGTAATGTCGATCTATTGAAGATAATTCAAGTTGGAATCACATTGGCGAATGAGGATGGAGAGTTCCCTCAGGACTGCTCTACATGGCAGTTTAATTTCAGGTTTAGCCTTGCGTGCGTCCTCCAGAACCATCCACCATTCTGTGGTCCTGACTGTATACGTATACGACAGTGAGGACATGTTCACTCCCGACTCAGTCGACCAGTTGCAAAAAGCGGGAATCGATTTCCAGCGGCATGAGGAACTGGGTATACTGCCCAATGACTTCGCGGAGCTAATGATTACCTCTGGATTAGTGCTGTCGCCAGATACCAAATGGATATCATTTCATAGGTGCGTGTGGACGTCCTTGATTCATGAATGGCAGCTGAATTTTATTGTGCTTTACAGCGGATACGACTTCGGCTACTTCGTAAAGCTTTTGACAGCTGAATCTCTGCCCACAACGGAGGATGCTTTCTTTGCATTATTGAAAATATGGTTCCCCACCGTATACGACATCAAATACCTTACGAAAGCATCAAAAGGTTTGAAGGGAGGGCTACAGGAAGTGGCTGATGACCTTGGAGTATGATTTTCTTTCAGTTGTCTTTTGGTATATCTCTTATTCATAACTCATAGGTCCTCAGGATTGGCGTTACACAGCAAGCGGGGTCAGATTCCCTCCTAACATCCCAAACGTTTTTCAAGCTGCGCGAGCTCTACTTCGATGACCAAATTGACGACGCGGAATACTCTGGGAAGCTGTATGGGTTTGGACAGACCTTCCCACAATCCAACGGTCTTACAGATCCATCGCGAGGCGGCGCCACGATAGCAGAACGAGAGGATCGCAGCTCGGCAAGGGAGGCCCACAATCAAACGCCGGGGCCAAACAATGTCGGAAACCAACAATCACAAAATGTGAATATGGCTCTGAATCCCATGTCAGGGGGTCTACCAGCCGGGATGTCTGGAGGATACGGCCCTATGGGAAATGGTCCGCCAAACTACATGAGAACGATGGTGGGTGGAGGACGATAATTTATACCTAGTTATCTCGGCTTTACTGTTTGGACTGTGTTATCTGTATTCCTCTGTTGTATCGATATATATCTTCCAATGTTCACGCATAATGTCTTTCCCCATTTGAATGTGCACCCGATGCGTACCTCAATTCGTGGGCCTCGAGGGGTCGAGGACCCCAAGGACGACAAGGACGCTAATTACTCCCACGTGACGGTACCACCCGCCCAAACTCTAACTCTACAGGTTTGAAACAAGTACCAGAAATTCGGGAAGCTGCCTAATGCAAATGTTTTGTTCTCCAATGATATACACGCAGTCTCTAAGCTCTACTAGCCGTCAAAGAGTCTCCTCGAATTTTCAGCATCCTGTTTCTGCAAACAACGGCCGAACACGGCTGGTCCTCGACTTTCACTGTGTTCTCCAGTTCAACAAACATCCCGCAGACTCAGGAGAAGAATAGCGCGCATAAACAAAAGGCTTACTGGGGTCCATGCCGGCCAGGAAGGTGGGAAGGACGATGGGACCATTGGTTAGGGCAGAGGGAATGAAAGTCAGTAGTTGACATCTGCTGTCTAAACGACGACAGGTGAGCCCCGACGTGCAAATTTAAATGTCAAAATAAGCATGGATTTCCTAGAGGGAATACTGACGGTCGCATGGCATTGAATAACCCAGCAACTAGGCGCGTGGCAAGATAAATTGACTGCAAGAGATCATTACTCACTGGACCGCTTCGTGAATAGCAGAAAACTCACTGAAAGCGCTGCTCAAAACTCTGCTCCAACTTCCAATACGACAACAAAGGCTACTTGGCGCGACACACCCGTTGTGCGGCTCCATATCCCATCGGCTAGAAGTTTCCTCTGATCAACGACCGGCCCAGGTGGGGAGAGTAAACAGTGCAACCCACTGGAATAACCTGCCTGCCTTTCGGAGAAAAACCTGCCCAGAAGTCTCATCCTGGCTGGGACTTCTGTTTCTTGTGTGTTATGAAGCATCTGCGCTCCGAAGTCCCTGGGGCGATGAGAAGTCAGATCCCTAGCAAGACAGTGGGCCCAAGTTGATCCATCGGAGGAGAGTGACAGGGTGCAACAACGCGGATAGGCCATCATATAGCTGGATGTCGGTCGCGAGGACTGGTATCCGGCAGACTATGCATGCACTGAACTCGCCTGTGGAATTTGCAATCTGGAAAGCCAAAGGACAACCCAAAACAAACCAGTAGCAGTCAACGAGTCACATCAAGCAAAGACTCCTCGCAAGGTCATAGGCCACTAGGTGATCCATCGCAGAAAACCGACACAATACACCGTCAGGAAGCGCCGCAGCGGCCCTCATAGTGATCTATGACGGTAGTTGGAGCTGATCCCTGGCAGACTATGGCGCTGCATCTGGGTCTGGCTCGGGAGATTGTATCAAGAATGTTCTTGAGAGAACTGTTGCTCGGGCAAGCCAGGTTACTTTGAAAGGACATAGGCCCTTAGGTGATCCATCGCAGATAACCGTCATGATACACCACCTAGCAGTGGCCTACATAGTGATCTATGACGGTAGCTGGTGATGGTCTCCAGCGGCCTAGGACACAGCAAGTGATGCCTGGAGTGGGTCGGTGATGCGGAGACTGGGACTGGGAGACCCTAGAAGACACCTATGGATAAACTTCAAGCAAGTCCACCAGAACCTAGAACGCTCAGTGATCCATGGCCGGACTGTCATGATACAGGGCAATAGCCTCGGTGGAAATTGCGACCACTGTGGTACGTAGCAACCTTTGAGAACGGCAAAGAAACATGGTGAGACATGGCGATCGTAGGGGTCCAAGGCAACCCAGGAATATGAAAAGAGCACTGCGGTCCTGGCAAACAGTCAGGGCCTGTTACACGCTCAGCTGGAAAGCACTTACCTACTGCAGGTGTCAATCTATGTCAACCAAGGGGCCCATCTGGTGGGGCGCCGTTAAGCGTCATCCACTGGCAACGCATGTCCGACAGAAGGTAATCCGCAGTTGGGAAGCCGGAGTGTACTTCCTTCCAGAGACGAGGTGTCAAGCTGCTGCATCGTCGATGGAGGGAAAGTATGCCCTCCGCGCAGAATAGGTTGTAGAGGTCCTCGACAAAATCAAGTTGCGCAAAAGCGTACGCAGCATGAGTCCAGCAGAGCGCAGTGAGGAGAAACCTGGCGGTCTACCGAAACTCCGGAAGCCTGGCTGGCTTTTATCCTGGAAACGTGAGATAGGACTGGTGTATCTTTTACTGAGCCGTATCTGGGAGTGATACATCGGACGCAACGCGTACTTCATGTACCCCTTTTGGGATGTCGAGAGAGTGTTCATTGGATAGTGAGTGGACCCTCATTCCTTCTGACGTCTCGTGTTGTTCACCAATTACACGGTTTTCCGAAGACAGTTAGTTAACAGGGATCGATATCGAAATTCCACTCGCCAAGAAAAGCTGGTCGACAAGCAGTCAAGTTGGGGTTCTGGCTACAAATCTGTCCTTAACTGACATGGCGTGTCCTGGCTCATCAGTATGCAATCTTGTCGGCTGTGGAAATCTCTGAAGCGAACGGGATAGAGTTTAGGGACAAATGATGAAGGACCCATGCGTCTTCTGAAGACGGACCTCCGCGCGCTGAGGCGCCACCATCTTGCCAAAATCTTTATCGGTGTATGTCATCCGGACAGAAGCATCTCTGCAATCTTCACGATCGGGCACTGGGACTGACGAAGCGATTGTATATTTCTGGGCTTGAGAGTCTTCTGGGGGGGACTGGCTTGCACGCTCTCTGATTGAGCGCATCTGTCTCCCCCTTTTCGCGGCCCGTGGAATGCCAACTCGACGTCTTCTTCTTTGCTAAATCACTTCTCTCCTAAGATATATCGGATGCAGCCCCCTTGTGGAACTCGGTACTTACTGGACTATATCATTTGTGCACTGGGAATGTGGCCCTGTTTCTGACACCGCGGTATGAGCCGGCTGCTTCTCCCCTGCCAGTGAGTGCCTTCTGTTCTCTGGACGTCGTTCTTTTCGCATTTTCCAACAAATGGGGTATAGCTGCCCTGTCGCCAAGGTGTAGAGATTTAAAGTTGAGGGCCATTTGACGGTTAGGTGTAGACCTCGGGTAAATTCGTCAGGTTGTGATCGCCGGCGCCGACTCAAATTCCTTTCTTTCGCCCTTTGCCCACCACAACGCCACATTTTTCGATAATCTGGAGCGATCCATGCCTCGAACCTCGGTTAGTTTGAACTGTAGTGTGCTGTCGAATGCTGCTGATGAGTTATTTGGTTCACGTTATAGTCGAATTGATCCCCCAAACGATTCATCACAGATTAGAGCAAGGCCTTAATAAAATTATATTTGCTCATTTGCAAAACGTGTATTGTCCCATTATTCTCGTTCTTATCCCTGTTTCTCAGCTTCTGGGATGTAAATTGCTGAAAATTTGTCACTGCATATAGGATATATAGTGGGGACAAAAATGAATTTTTATCATTGGGATTCAATACTTGATTAGATCACTTCCACCTGACATATCAAGTCAGTCATCATGGCTTAGCATCGACCGTGTTAATTTACTGACATATGCGCTGGGGAATATGCCCCTCTTTCCTTCCAAAGTGGAACCTACAATAGATGAAGCGAACAATCCACCATCTGTGGGCGCCACCATCACGCACCTTCAAACCATCCATCGGCATATCTGTCTCCATCAGGAGAGAGAACCAACACATCCCCGACCTGAAGGACTAACTCGTCGGCACTCTGCGCACTGTAGGGATATATAGCGCGAACTGCGAGGTATCGCCGCGCAATTCGTCAATTGCCAATGTTTAACTGCGTGGACGTTTTTGATACTCACCACGCTTTTCAGAGCCATGCTGTCCCCCTTCCGTGTTACCTGAATCATGATCGGCTGTCTCCAGATAGGATGCTGGTACAAGACCATCATTCCCATTGCGACTCACAACTTTTACCCACCCAGAACCGTCGTCTGCTTCCACAATACGAACGAGATCACCCTCTAAAAACTGGCCTTCAACATTTGTCGATCGTTAGGTGCAAAGCTACCAACCTTTCACTCCCAGTTCGAACTCAGAGGTCGCCGTGAAATCAAATAAGACCTTTGCCTGCAGGAGTTCGTCTGTTGACGGCGTTTCTTCTGATGATATCGATTGAATAAACGAAGAAGCGGACGTTGATATCTCTGACTCCGGTTCTATTCGCCGAAGTCAATACAAATAACACCATTTGCAGGGCCTTGACAATTTCACCTGGTACGCCACTCCTCGATGTAGGACCTGTTATTCTGGAAAGCATGGAGTCATGGGAAACATTTGCCGGTTGTTCACAATTCGCTGGAACCTGTAGAAGCGTGTGCTGACGTTTACAGCGTGGAAACGGAACAAGTCTGCTAAAATATACCTTCAGTTCGCATTTCGCGTGTACGGATACTCCACAGGTTTTGCAGGTTTTGCCTTGCTTGCTTAACCCCCAGATTGACGACTGAGACGAATCCGTCAGCAAACGGGCATAATTCTCTGCATTTCACCTACCTTGCAGTAGCCACAATGGGTGGGTATTGAGAATGAGGAGCTCTTGAAATCATGGGGCTGCCGGGGTCCCTCATCGTCTGCGATTACGTTGTGAGCAATCAATTAACGTCGGAAAAACTCAAGATGTTACCCACCCCCAATTGCCTTCACAATTACGTCAACCTCACAGCCAAGTATACAGTTGGACGTTGCGTAAGCTACCGCCTGATGGTTTGCAGATAGATATCTCTGCATGCGGAGTAAGCTCCCTGAAGAGGATAATTATCCAGTTCGAGACAAATAGTGCGCACATCCGTCAACTCATCGATCGCTCCAATTGACGAGTCGGGCGTGTAAGTGACGAGCTGGGATGACATCGATGTCGCCTCCTCTCCTAAAAGTAGCCCAAACAAATGTGAGTAACTCCGGCCTCCTGTAAGAAGATCCAAAATCGGGGTTCGTAATGTCCCTTTCCACATACTCTTTGACTGCATGAGGGGGCTTAGTTCTGAGGCCTTGTTTCGGCAGCGGTGAAGCCTATTCTGCAGAACAACTTTCGGGGCCGGCTCCACATACATAGCTTCCTAAGGCGGCGCAATGAAACAACCTTTTGCGCAAGGAAAATTGATTGCTTACTGTGTCGTAATGAATGTCACAAGGTTCAAATTTCCAATCCGCCGGAGACGCGAAGGTTCTTAGATTGTATTCAATGAAAAGGTTTTGGTCTGTGATCACATTGACTTCGTTGAACTTAATTTCAACATGAGCGACCGCTGATTTTAGGGTGTCGAGATGAGACATGTGGGCCTGCTGGCAGCGAACAAGAACCTGGACAAATCGTTCCACGAGTCGACGTTCCAGGCTTTCTGTAGGGTGGGTTCCCGATAAGACTCTCATTCTCTCATTGTTTCACTGTACTCACGCAATTCCTTCGAAGAAGGTGCAAAAATTAGGGGGCATTCTAATTCAATAGACTGTCAACTGGAGACGCACATTTTCAAGATTAGGAACGTCTTCTTCGTAGAATTTCGCCTTGATGCGATTAGCAACCGCTGTTGCAATTATATAGGAGCTATTCATGGTACAAGCGTCAGATCAAGGCTCCTAATAAACTTGGGTAGGCTGACTCACTTTTTTGAGTTCATCATATCTGTACGCTGTTGCTCCGCCTGCTTTGCTGCACGATCGGCATGCTTGTCGTCGCTTGCACGTCCCTGATGTAAATGTGAATTTATTAGAACGCCACAACCAACGTAAGAAACATGTGGTGCCCATGCCTGCTTTTGCCGAAACGCTTCAATTTCTGAGCAGTGCTCGTCATACTGACGAGCCATATGAAATTATTTCTAGTTCAATTAACACCAGGACATAACGAGATACCTTCTGTTTGCTCTAAAAATAAGATTGATTACAGTTAAGTATGCGCTTCCCCGAAATGTCACTTTCATTGGCGAACCTTGAGACGATCTGCATACGTGCGATCACGGTCGGCAACAATCCTCTCAAAAAATCTAATTTCCTATAGGCGGGTATTTTTAGCGTCAGGGACCAAAGTGAGAGAGGAGGTTCAGAAGAGATCGCAACGCACCGTTTTCTTCGCACCATCGTTATATTTTTCAATTGCTTTCAGTGTGTCGATCGTCTGCGTCGTGAGTTGATCTGCATAGTCAATGTGGCATTGGGCCGATTTAGTCATCGACTCAATAATAGAGTCATATGCAGCATTGGCGGAGCTATTGAAGTCGCATAAGTCAGAACGGCGTCAATGACAACCCGAAGGTGAGTGAACGTGCTTCTGCTTCACGGTATTCCCATCCCAGGCCTTTGTTGGGTCACTTCCCAGAGCAACAACCGAAGAGTGTTTCAATTGCTTCTCTGCTGCCTTGCGGGCCAGGACCTGTAGTTTGACCGCGTACTCTCGTTCAAGCAGTGCTCTCGCCGTGTAGAGTTCTCTGACCTGGATAACGACGTTCCAAGATATGTTCGCGATGATTCGAAAAAGACTAACGTCACTAATAAGCTCCAAATATGCGTCGTAGGCTCCTACAATGCGTTCGACTTGGTCCTGTGGTACGTTCAAGTGAGGGGAAGTCTTTCTGGTTCACAGAACTTTGCCGAGCTTACGGGTAGTGTTGCCCCAAACTCGAGACTATTGTCCAGCGACATTGATCTTGATAAGACGTATTCTTCTGACCAAGGTACACTACGATGCCTTTGATGGTTTGGTGGAGGAACGACCGGTTGGATGTTGTTGGTCAAACTGGATACAATCCAAGGCACGAGCGCAAGTGAACCAGGGAAGACTCCAAGAACAACACATATGGGCAAATGGACCTCAGCAATGTGCATGACGTCACGCGATAAGCACGTGTCGTTGGACTTGCCAAGCTAGACCAAGCTCCACTACTTCAGGCGAGGCGCGTAAGCTACGTACACAGATACAGCACTTACGGGAGAGCTCAATCACTTGGGCTTTATATGATCTACCACAGTGTTACAGCTATTTGCATAATGTAAGGCGCGAGCCGAACTTTTTAAAATTCCGTCAGATTTGCCCCTATTTCGGTGTGCAGCCTCTCCTGGTCTCAAATATTCACCGTTCGCGTAGATACCGGCTTTGTTGGATTCCCATTGCCTGTACGCAGGTCCTGGTCTACTTTATGTAGCGTCTCGTGTGGAATTGAACGCTTGAATTTTAAAAAATACATAATTTGCGTGATCCCCAACGCCGTTCCCCAACGCCGGAGAGCTATATCTTCCTTGAATCTACACTTCGCGCTCTTTAACGAGGAATATATCATCCATATGTGCCCTTGAAGGGCCCTGTGAAGTTTGAAGCCGCCCAGACAGAATTTGATGAAGCTTCGTCAATTTCGATGACGCGTCGGATCTGGAGCAAGAAACCCATCTTAGACCGACATTATGCCCTTAGGGACGCCTTTGGACACACTCAGACAACCATAGCTGCAAGATCAGGGGGGCAGGGTAGTGCGGCTCCAGCAGAGTTGTTGGGACTTCGATGGACGGCGAGAAACGATCTTCGGCCAAAATGAAGGATCAGGCGATACCGGAGCATGCATATATGCCGTTTGGGAGAGGAAGGGGAGGGAAACATCATCTGCGCAGTCACCACGATCAGGTTTGTCTGTTCCCCGTGTGTTCGGAAAAGTGATGCGCCATTGAAGTAGCCCCAGCTTCATCGCATCGCGTCATGACAGTCTCAAACTTAACAGGGCCCTCTAGTAGGATGGTTGGGTGGTCTTTGTCGGGTAGAGCTTTCCAGCTGACGATTTGACGGAGATATCGCGCGCCTCTGTGGGTACACACAAAAATGATGTATTTCGACAAAATGACGTGTTTTTCATCCATATTTTCTTACAATAAGTACATGGGGACCCGCGTACAAGCTCTTAGAATCTAACAAGATTTTTTCCAACGCAAACGGTGAGGAATTGCGACCAGGAGAGCCCGGGCGCTGAATCACCTCCGAAAAGTGCCAAATCGAGCGGAATTTCAAAAATTCTCGCCGCGCCTTACATTATGCAAATAGCTGTAATGATGTCACAGTCAATTCCTTCTGGAGGGCTATAGATTCTCATGTTATATTACTGATCATCCTTGGATCATCTTGTACGCATCGGTATCATCATAACGGTGTCGGAAGCGGGAACGTAAGTATTATTCGTCTGAATCTTAAACGAGTGTTGTCTAACGAGTGTTGTTTTACTAGTGACAAGTATAGCCACAAGCCCTGCAGTAAAACAGAGCAGAAGGGGCCGATAAATATCGCATCCCTCAATAAAGCCGACTACTTAATCATTTTACTCACTCACCGTAACGTGTCGCTTGCAGGGTCGTAGCCGGACCAACAAAGTATTATTCCTAGGAGCATGCCGAGCCACCAGTACCAGCCAGTATCAAGCGTGTGGTGCTCACCCTTCTTCTTTCATTCCGTGCCTCGCGTTCTAACATACAATGACATGCTACCTGCAATATTGATTTTGAGGATAGCCTCGCGCCAGAACCTCTTAGGTGGAGTTGGAGCAGCTACCCCTTTACGAGTGAGACCTCGAGAGACAATGGGCAGTCAGACGTACTTGGGGGCCGTTTAATTCATGTACCCCCAGACTCATTGACGTCAAGTGTCTTCGCTGGCTATTGCAACGATATCTCCGGCTCTGATGGACGGAAGGGCTTGTTGTCTGGTCCGAGACACACATTTTATGAAAGAGCAGTGCGTCCTACTGCTCAACATTGTTCTAAACTTCGCCTAATACACGTGTCTGTGGGCAATTCAATACTTCATCCCGCTAATAAGTATTCTCTGGTCCAATCAAGGTCCAATACACATGATTATGCACCTGGTCAATGGTTGACTCCTCCCATTGCATCAGGACATGATTTCCAGGAGACAAATGGAGGTTGGGAGTGGGCTCTCTTCATTTTAAATCACACTAACTACTAGCGCAACGTCAGTGTCAAACAAGATGAAGTCCGAACAATGGAGAAGGAAGCCATCACGCTGAGTGGTTCGGGCGTGTGAAAATTCCTCTGTGGCTTTCCACCCACAGAGAAGCCACACGACTAAACTGCGTCTGGAAATGACTGTGCCTCAAGGGATGAGGGGCATCAGGTCACACTTCATGCGGAGCACCACTCGCATAAGTAGAATGTCTTGCACATCGCATGACTATCAACGGGTGGGCGACCGCCTCGAGGTATCGTTTTTAATCTCACTGACTGAGTGTGTGCTTGCCAACGTTTCTAAACCCCCACTTGAGGTTGTCGGCCTTCGTTGTCCACAAAATAAATATATGAAGATTAAGGAACAGGCAACCTCTGCCAGACCTGCCCAGAGTAAGGACACACTCTCACGCTTGTTCTGCTCTGATGAGTGTCTGTGCACGGTGGCGTTGCTGCGCACAAGACTGGGGGTGTTTGTGCGCCTTGCTGTACGGATTGTTTCCGTCCTCCGTCCACGGTGCGTTAGCTAACTAAGCCGCGTGCGGGTCATGCGCTCTACGTCTTCGTCCGACGGACCGAAAATGCGAAGCGCTTGCGCAATTAACTTGCAATTCCCGCCCCCTATATACCCATAGAATAAATAAAAACTAGAAGAACTGCAGGCCCTGTCGGCCTATGAGTATAACGCGCTCTTAATTTTGATGTCAGTTCAATACATTCATGTGCTGCTGTCTACACGCCTATTTACATGCGGAATCCTTTGCAGAGTTCCAGACATTGTTTATTATTGATAGTGAAGGTTGCATGTAGCGCGCATCGTAGACCGCCGCATATGGGCTTAACGTTTTAGCTCTGCTTGAGCACAAAGGCTCGACAAAGGCTCGACGGTACAAATTGAGACACAAATATCGTCGCCCGAAATACTTGCAAAATACCGCTGTGCGTGATCGATGGGCGTCCAGAGTGCGAGAACAAAGAGATGATTATATAAACAGATGTCAGTTACATACACTATCGCCGCATTGCACAATGTGTCCCTATGCGTCCCCTCCTGTGGTGGTAGATCCATTCCTCCAACAAGTTAATATGACTTTTGACAAGAGTCAAAGCTAGTGAAATGATAACATCTAACTCGAGGTGTTGCGACACATGCTCTTAATTCAGAGCCGTGGCAGCCTCTAGCACAGCCCTGTGAGATCCAGAAGGCGCCTACTCCAAGTTGTCGGATGCTGTCGAGCGCTGGTAACTGTTGCCAGGATGTAAAAACAAATTTATCAACGTCAAGTCCGTAGTGAATATTGTTTAATCGACGTCTTGTAGCCAGGGTTAGTCGGTCGACTTTTGTCTTTGTTCTAGGTGCCACCTGCTGAAGTGATGTATACATCATTTGTGTGCTGTCGTTCAGCGAAGCCTCTAGGTTCTTCCAGACGAGCTCCGAAAGGCGTACGTGCTTTTCGAAAACTCTTGGGGATCAAAAAAATTTCGGGCGTGCAAAGTGCATCGTGTGTAAGGCGAGGCGGGGTGGTGCATTTTTTCTGCTTCCTAATGCGCATGGAATGCTCTCAGGGCCTGAGCGCGGGCAATCACCGTGATTAGATTTCTTCCATGAACGGAGATAATCTGGAAATCAAACCCTAAATGAATCACAATTCTTGTGTCCTTTTTCAGAGGGAAAAGGGTGCCGCCGGGGGTATTCTCTAGAGGACTCGATTTTCTTCACTTCCGATTGGACGGAGTTGAGCCAAGAAAGTTATTCTTGGATTGACGACGTCTTGCACCTCATATTTACTCTGCGTGTCGCCTGTTGTCTTCGCCTGTTTCGGTATCTTTGGGGGGTCAAAACTCATGGATCCTTGTGACGCCACTGCCCTTTCTTGTCCATTATGGGTTCCGGGCACGCTGCATACCGTTTCGGTAAGCAGCTTGCGACGGATGTATAAAAGGACTCCGGAGTCGTCTCTCAAAAATCCGTCGTCCACCCGCCTTCCCCACCACCGTCCCTTTGTCCAGTTACTTGACCTTTCTCCGTCGCAAAAATCATGTCGCGAATTGCTCTGTTCATCTTGGCCCTTTTTGCGTCCATCTTCCTCACCCTCGCGTCGCCTGTACCAGTGCAAAACAGAGAGCTAGTGGAGGTCGACAAGAGACTGACGCGCACTGGCCGGGTAAGATATTTCTTCGGACGCCCCTCTACCTTTGACGAAGCTGACAACGCTTTCGACCCTTTAGGGTACTTGGTTCCAACCTGGTAAGTTCATTTGTCCAATGTCGGAAGCGCGCATCTAATCACGAATTACCATAACAGGACTTGGCAATTGCGGCAAGTGGAACAACAGTAACGACCTCATCCTTGCGATCAGCAAGAATCTCTACGACAAAAACAAGGGCTCAAATTGCGATCAGGTATGCGGTTTTGACCATATGCCCACTGTCGAGTATCAACTGACGGAAATGTTTTCCAGTGGGTCGAAATTGTAAACACCAAGAACGGCAAGAAAGCCTACGGCAAAACCAGGGACAGCTGCCCCTCTTGTGGCGATGGCGACCTCGGTACGTTTCTTGGGAGTCATATCGAATTAACGCTAACTGAATACCTCATAGACATGTCTCCTGCGTTGTTCAAGAAGTTGGGCTCACTGGACACCGGCGTCCTCAAGATTTCATGGCACTTCATGAACAAGTCATTCAAGCCTTGAGTGGCTCGATGGCGCAGTACATAGTCGACAACAGTCGACTGTGCGATTTTCCATGACCGTTTCATTCTCCTTCCATTTCTTTCTACTTCTGCGACATAGAGGACCGACGCAGGCGCACGGCACACCAATAGACAAAAACTCAAAGCTCAACTGTATTATTATTGTTTTACTACGACTCGTACAACGCCTCTCACGCGACTGCAACGACGACATGCCTCCGGTACCTGGAGTATCGATTATACGTCTCCTGTTTCTGCGAAACAACGTATTTACGAATCAAATGTGTATACATCTACTATTCGATCATGTAGTAGCATAGGACAAAGGTTCCTCCAGAAATGTGATATATTGTATGTTTTCACTTTCTTGTGCCTCAAGCCGCCAGCCACCCCTCATCGACAATAACTCTGGGTCAATGTTGTTTTAGCGGTAAGATTACTCCTTGGACCAATTGTAAGTCCATCGCTATGGTTGCACTGCTCTCAATCAGTTGCACGCCTGCGTTGGCCTAAATTTATTGGATGCGCGCAAGAAAGGGTTCAATCATGCGAGTACTAGTAAAAGTCGGCGACATTCCCTTTTGCCTGATGATTCACATAGGTATTCATGAATATTTGTTACATTGCTGTCGTCGAGGGTGCGAGATCTCCTCGGTACTTCCCATACCCATGGGCGATGAAGCGCTCGGAAGCCCTGCGCCCTTTGCCCAACTCTCTGTCAAATCCCGCTGCCGGCGTGGATGGCGGCGGGTGTTCTTTTCGGCCTTGGCGATGATATTTATGGATTGAGCGGGTTCCTGGTTGTGGTGCCGCTCGACCGGCCATGCGCAAGTGGAGGAGGCCTGCCGGGCTCGTGTGCGTCATACTCGTTGTTGGTCATAGTCGCGGTCATACTGTGTGATTATTGTCGTGATCTGCCCTCATCCAAGCTCACTTTTGCACGGACATCCGCTGATCCCAAAGTCCATGCAGAGCACCATGTTCTTTTAGTAACCCCACCTTTTCTTTGTTCGCCGAGAGCTCTGTGTGATTGTTTGGTTACAACTCTCTGGGTATTTTCCGAAATAGATAATGATATTCGAAGGCACCCTCATTTCGCGTGCATTGACTTTCGTCGGTGGAAATTGAAAAGCAAAAGAGAATGTACGGTGCTTATGCATCTTGGGGTTTGGCAGATCACAAAGACGTCCAAGTGGAATTACCGACAGCTTGGAAAGCCAATGGAAGTCGTGTACCCGGAAAATGTATGCGAAATTTTTGCGTTTCTCAAACGCTGACCTTGCCATGTTGGCGAGCAACCACATGTACAGACATATGCAACTCCATTTTGGATCCTATTGGGGTTTATGATAGCTATCCTTGACTGAAAATTGATTTCTGTAAGCTCCACTCCAAAAAAAATTTGGCCAGGACAAGCACGCAGTTATACACAACTTTAGACCTGACAGCCGTGGAATTCGAACCGTGGACGAGTTCAAGGCACCTCTTCCACATGATCCACAGGTGATACAAAATTGAGGCATGTCGTGAAACGGCCTCGAAGCAGCCTCATGTTGTGTGGGACCTTCGGTGAGCTTTCCGCTCGCCTGTACAAATCACATCAGTCACAAAAGCACCTACAAGAGATGCACCGAGGAATGTCCGCGAAACGGAGCTGGAGGAAAGCGAGACAGAGCGCCGTGCTGGGGGGAGGCTGCCAAAACAATTGATATTTCGGTCTGACCTATGGTAGTTTGACGATCTATGTCCCTCCATACGAGGCGTGTAAATGCCTCGAACCCAAATCCTCCGCTTACATCGCCAATGGTTTTGACTTCGTGGCTGGCGTTACTGGAGTCTGGAGTCTACGCAACTGGCGCCCAAGCTCCGGTCGGCTTCTTCACGCCCAACAGTTCCCATACTTTTTTTGCAACTGATTTCTCAGCACGGCTAAAGAACAGGACCACGGTGTTAAACCTCGCAATTTTCGGGAAGTTCTCCATGTATGCAAGGACTGTGGCTTTGGTCTTGTCGTCGCCGGTGCTTAACACATCCACAAACACGGAGAGAATAGAAGAAAAGAGTTCGGCCTCCATTGAGCTTTTGCAAAATCCAGGGAACTGAGTAGGAGAGATGGTCTGCATTATGAGAGAGATTCGTTAGTAAGATAAACCGCTTGCAAACATAAAGAAGAAGCAATCGATTAGGAAGCAACAGAGGATGTTTTGGGGAAGAAACGAAGACAAGAAGGTTTTAGCTCACGTTCATGAGCTGCCATTTTTCATCTGTTGATCGCGCATTAGTCCAGGCCTTGTTGAAGTCGAATAAGTTCGCAGGGGCCTTCACAATTACTGGCGGAGCGGCTTTCACCGGAGCGGGCGTAGTAGACATTTCACGCGCTTTATTCACCGGAGCCTGAGATTGCGCCGCTATTGACGGCTCGGATTTCTCTGCCTCGACGGAAGGTGCAGATTCGGGTCGAGGTGCAGCGGCTTCGCCGTCCTTCATAGTGAAAATGGTATTTTTGCCAGATGCACGGAATATCCCACCGCCTACTCGACTGGGTCTGGCAGTTTCTCGGACTTGTTTTGCATCCTTGAAACTGGGTGCTTTGAGCGAAGGGGTGGGCTCTGTTTTCGGGGAGGCCTCTGGTTCCGGCTTGAGTGCAGCAGCAGCTGCAGACAGAACTGGGGGAACAGGCGGCGTCTCAGGTTTCAAAGAACGAGAAGAAACAGCTTCAAGAGTATCGGTAGCTGGTTTTGGGGCGTCTAGTGCAGGCTTGACCACAGCCTCTGTTGCGCGTTCCGGTACAGTGGAACTTGAACTAGTCGCAGGCTGAGTGGGATCGATGATCTTGATGGGTACACGACGGCGCTTAGTTGCAACGGTAGGTTCGAGAGATGAACTCATGACATTCGCAGGAGATTTTGCTTTCTACATCCAGGATTAGACACCTTTTTACTCATAAAATTTCACATGAGCGACCCACCTTCGATTTTTCCACTTGGATGGAGTCCACGACCTTCTTCAGCTCATCCTGGACAGCGGCATTGGAAGGCTCCGCGACCAAGATGTCAGAGAAATCTAGGGAGGAATGAGTTAGCAAGTCATAGCGGAATCTAACTTCCTAGACGAACCTTTGTGTGCTTCTAGAAGCTTGTTCATCGCGACTCTTGCCTGTCCTCTACGAAACAGAGCCTTCACATTCTTCGGATTCAACCTAAGGACAATGTTGCAGTCTCTTTCCGCATCTTCGGCCCTGTTGACAGGAAAACCAGAACATTAACGCGTCATCTTGGATTCATGTGCTGGTGAACGTACTTGCCTAGCTTCAGATAAGCAGCAGCGCGATTTAAGGGGTAGGTCGGGTCTGCTCTATCAGCTAAGATGGCAGATGTGTAGTGACCTATGGCGGTTGGGTAGTCGCCTGCTTTGAAAGCGGTGTTGCCCTATGCCGAAGTGGGATTTGTTTCATTTTTATCAACACAAAGCCGTCCTGCTGACCTCTTCTTTTGCTGCTAGTGCTTTTGGGTTTGCCATTTGAAATGTTGCTCTGGGATAGAGTATTTGAACGGGTGCTCAGGATGCTTCAAGCTGGGTTTGCAAGTCTTGAGGCCGTCGTTCAAGTCGAAGGGGTTGGATTACGTGATCCGTTGATGCGCGCAGTCGAGATCGACGTCAGACTCTGGGTGAGGTCCATCTTGAACGGCAATTGTCAAGTATCTTGGCTGTGCTCAAGCTTATCATTCTCTGTTTTGTCCCTTATAAGCACAGCACCCCCGTCCAGCTCCCTCAATGTCTACTCTTGCTGTGCCTAACGACTCACCCAGCGCGAATCCATTTCGTTCAAGCCCTGCAACACCGAATGCTACGGGCAATGGACAGGCATTGGGGGAGATTGCTCCACCAAACTCCAGCACGAGTTCTGGGGAAAGGACAGATACTCGAGGACCTCCTTCAATGCAACTTGATGGGCGAGATTTGGAGGTGGACGAACCGCCGCCATACACACTAGATCCGTCCATGGCAGGGGACACTATCCTGGAACAAGGACCACGGAGGCCGTTCCAGCAAGCTCCTGCGCCACGGGCTCCTGCATCTTCCCCGCCACAAAACCCTCACTGGGCTCGTGTCCAGTCTCATGTCAATCCGACCCCGACGGGCTCTTCCACGTTAAGCAGCTTGAACGCACTCGGCGAATCGCTCTTCCAACAACTGCGAACTACTCTAAACCCGCCTCTGAGTCGACAGAACACTGGCCGGAGTTCCTGGTCAGGTTACCCTGGGCAAGGCCAACCTGCGACATATTCCCCACAAAACGCACTGCCGACCCCGAATGCATCTCAAAGTTCGCATCTAAACCTGCCTCCTCCTCCTAGGCACCCATCTTCACCCATGGCCTCTACCAATTCCTCTTCTGGCACTTCGGACTTTGCGCGGGACTTCTATGCGGCTGGCGCTGGTGATCAACCACGCAGCGAAGGAGGCTATGCACCACCGGCAGGACCGCCACCCACCCAACGCGGCGGAAGTAACGCATCGAATAACGTACCCGACGATGGCCGTCCAACAACCACTCCCGCTGTTGGGCATCCTCTCTTGAAAGATGGCAAGTTACTTGTGTACCCCAAGAATTACACTTGCGAAAAATGTACGGGCTGAATTCCTGACGTTAATTCTTCCATACTCATGCACCAATAACAGGCAACAACGTTGGGTACAAGAAGGCTGACCCATCACGTCCTTGCAGACGTTGCTGGAACAAATATAGTAAACCCTTTACCGGACCCCTCGCCTACTCATTCAGCCCTGAATCGTCCTCCAACCCCACCTCCAACTTCCAGCGACCTCTCCCACACATCCCTCCCCCTGCACCTCCGCCGGTCCCGCCGAACTTCTCGTTAAACCCGCCCCCAGCTCACTTCGGAGAAGGAGGGTACATGACGAACCATCACGGTGGGTTTTACGCCCCACCCACGGGTATTAGGCCAGTCAGTTTCCCGCCTCCTTCCCCGGGGTCTGTTGTGTACATGGCGGGCGACCCGAGGATTGGCGGTAGGTTGTGCTGGAGGTGCAACGGGAAAGGAAACACGAGTTTCCTGCTTCTGGATCGGATAACTTGTGAGGTGTGTGGTGGAGTTGGGAGGACCTTTGATCACTAGTTGTTTTTGTGTCTCTGTCTCATGTTTCATTCTTCCTGGTTTTGTTTGGGTGGTCCAACTTTACTGACGCATATTGTGTATTCTATTCCGCCTAGTAAACTTGTATTATATTTGGATGGTTCTCTATTGACCTTATCTTCTGTACATACTATCTCCCGCCTACACTACCATCTATGCTACTCTTAACGAATCTTTTTTCTGTTTATGTTGCAACTGGTTGACGATGAGAATATCGTACCGCAGTCCAGTGAGTAATGATGATCGGAGGGATAAAATGTTAGTTGGTCAGGATCCCCGTCAGACGACAGTGATACATTTGTTACTGGGTTGAATAGACTCTGAGAAAGCTGTTGCTACAAATGGGTCTCCATACTATGGCCTGACAGGAGAGCGCGTTAACTTGAAGGTGTTTCCTCAAATAGGCGTCTAAAAATAGATACAATAATAATAGTTTGGGCGCTCAAAATGTCCCAACGGGATCGCTGCTTCATTGAGTTTTGTTGGCCATCGCCTGACATGATTTGACGTATATCACACTGATTCTGATACAACCATATTTCTTCTACTTGATATCAAGCTGAAAATCTCCGGCTTGTAGTCATGAAGGCTCATCAACCATTCTCTTATCTTGTAACAGCCTAAGGCGGCTGGGTATTCGTCAGGAAGGAAACGCTCGTAATACTTTATCTGGTAGTGATAACAGTCTCGATTCTATGTATTCTTCATTTTTATTCTCTAGCCTGAAGGCAAGGAGCTCAAGGGCACCCATCTTCACAAGTGTTATGGCAGCAGAAGCTCTCTTCATGAGTACTACTCGCGAACCTACTTCCAACCGCAGATGCACGCCCAAGCGAGTCGGTAGATCGAGCAGTAGCTTGATCACAAGTGCACCTACACCCAAGCTCGCCGAAGTTATTTAAAACTCGGGGAACGCTGTAGATGCGGTTCTTGGATTTCCAATGTCGCGTTTCAGTCTCAAACCCCTGGAACTGCGTCGACACCACAGGCGCTAAGAGATACGACGCTCGATATCTAGGTTATCCCAAATCCTTACTACTAGGCGAGCCAACATTGAATTTTGATATATGCTAAACATCGCGCTAACGCGCGTGGCTGTTACGCCTCTCGTCGAATATTTCAATTGAGTGTCTGCTGCCTCGACGGAAATTAACGCGAGGAAAGAGCGGAAGAATGAAGCAGACTTTACTCAACTTTGAGTACGGGCTCAAAGCCTATTGAGTGCCCTGGTGATTGCGGGTCTGAATCACCGTAGTAATAGGCATTTTGTTTCTTACTCAAGCCACACACTTGACATGCCCCTATCTATCCACATTTGAAGAGGAGGGTTGGAGCCCACCTTCCAGCAGTGTATTCATCCCAAGATGTGTGAAACTAATTTGATACCTCGCTCACGATAGATGGCCTTGCTTGAAGTTTACCCCAGTGACAAGGGTGTGGATCTGTGAAGAGTTCTCGAGCCACGAGGCAAATCTCTCGGGCGAATGCCACCGGGTGATGCAGGGATAATCTCTGTAATGGCGCACAGCGCATAGTGGAGGCTGTGCAGCCAGGAGAGAAGAGAGCATGTATTTAATGCATGTAATGTTTAGCGTATAATTGTGTATCTCGTAGAGGGCAGTTGGACATTCTATCCCGGTCAAGAGAGCGCCGGAGACAATGTTGAGTCTTGATGATGACACTCTTACGCATTGCTGCGTGTACCAGCCTTATTTACTCGCAGAGTTGAGAAGCAGGACCGAAACGAGATCGGATGTCAGATTGTCCCCCGGAGAATGGCGGTTCCTAAATGAAAGTGTGTTAGTCTTGCCTATGGATGATGCCTGGTGTATGACCCCGTTTTCTTCGGTGAAGGTTTGGCCAGGGTGTCTCCATAAACAGGGACTTCCAGGTCAGACCGCTTCGCTGTTGCAAAAACATGACATAGGTTGGCGAAACGTATCAAATGGCCAGAGCGTGTTCGGTGAGACGTTTCATTGGAGTGATACCAGAGAACTTTTCGGGACAGTGGCCTTAGAAGACTTGAGTGGCCACAGATGAAAAGATCCCATAACGCATCGCAGGGGTATTTGGCTTGCATCGAAATAAAATATAGTAGAGGCTCAGTGGCGCGTTGAGTGCCTTGAGTTTGCTACCATTGGAGCAGATGATCACTTGTGGATATCGCGGCGGCGTCAACACCAGCAGATACTGTAGAACTCTGGGTGGATGATGTCGCTATTATGTAACGATTGGATGGAGAGAAGCCTCGCCCAGTCAATTATCCAGTACTATTGTCCAGGCGTATATAAATGGCATCCTTGTACAGTGACTCCAGCTATCAGACAATGGCATCCATGTTCATGATCAGGAAGCAGGTCAGGTAGTGTTCTGGCAGAGTAGGATGTCATCCATTCTGCACCTTCGAGACTCAAGAACACAGCGGAAAGCGGCTAGCACCCAGGAGAGAACAAAGCGCAGAAGATCAAAAAGCGTGCTGGTGAGTACATGAAGGATAGAGATCCACCACGAATCACGAGAGGTGCGTTTGAGTATTGGGCAGAAGCGGGCGTGCGAATTCACGGCAAGTTAGAATTAGACCTGTTGATCAATGGAAACGATAGAGCACAGCTTCGACGAGACCGTTACTGCCTGCCTCGGGCTCAACACCTCCAAAAATGATATCGGGGCGATGTTCACGCCGCCTTCGTTCTGTCAGGCAGTAGCAACGCATCGCGATACGATGCTTTTACTGACGTGGTCGTTGAGGTATAAAGGAGCGCCCTGCTAGTCCCAACTTTCCTCACCCAACGGTCACTTCTTACTACTCCTCAACATCTGTAGCATTCCGGTCATAAACCTCTATAAGCTTCACTGTAACCACCAGTACAAGTTCCCTCACGTTTTCCAAGCACACTCCAACCACCACAGGTCAACATGAAGTTCTTCGCTGTTCTCTCCTTCGTCGCCCTCGTATCGGCTGCGCCGGTCTCTCAACTCTCCATCCGTGACGTCTTCGTCCCCCCTGTGCTCACCCCAAACAGCAAGACTGTTTGGAAAGTCGGTGCCATTGAGACCGTCACTTGGTGAGCTTTCTTCCCCAGAAATGAATCATACAGAGCGGAATTAACATGAATTATGATATAGGGATGTATCCGAAGCCCCCAAGTCCATTACCAATAGTGAGGCACGCGTTGTCCTTGTCACTGACGGCCACATGGACCTAGGTATATATTGCCATGCTATACCCTGGATCCCTGGATATAAGCGCTCATGGTTTATATTCATCTTACAGATAATCCTCTTGCCGAAGGCGTCAGCGTTCTTGACGGCCAAGTCAAAGTCAAAGTCCCTCAGGTCGCGGCTGGCAAGAATTACCAAATTCTAGGTAAGTCACTTGAGAACTAACATAGGGTGGGCACCAACTAATTGCTATCTCGGTAGTGTTCGGTGATTCTGGCAACAAGGGCGAGTTCTTCACTATTGAGCTTTGACCACCAGTCAGTCAACATGCCAAAGAATGTCAACATCTACTATAATCGGCGACCCAGCATTAATCAGCTCCGTACTACATATTCCAAAATTACACTTAATACGCTTGGACCTTCTCTTCGGCTCGGACACTCACATGTGTATCATACTTTCCTCATTCCACATTCTGTACTACCATCATAGCATGGATTCGTTCTTCCACTAGTTGTCCATATCAGAGTCGGACTCGGACACTCTCATGCATAATTCCTCTCACCCCTGTACTTTTACCTTTTCCCGCTAGACTAACTAGTTGAGTGTTACAACCCTTGACAGCGTGTCAATCATATTCTGACTAGTTCGGCTTATGAACATGTTACACAGGTATAACGCGGAAACGTTCATTCTTTCCAAGTCCATGCTCGCTCTCTCTCACATCAGATTGTCGAGCGCCTAATAAATGAATACAAAAATAACTCGGTGTGAGAACTTGGATGGCTCTATTTTTAGAACCCTCCATTTGATTGGATATTCCACCATGAGTGGAAATATTCAATGAGTTGTGAAGCTTTCAAGGGCCATAACATACCCCCAGCCCGTACCTCGGGCAGAAATTCGGGATACTGTAGCACCCGCCTAATTCATTCTCAGATCTACCTACTTTCAAAGGTTCTCGCTGTCTCTGGTTGCGTTACGTCCGGCATTCCACATACTCTCCTACAGAAGGGCGTCCGCCCATTAGCTTACCCCGCATGTGTGGCTATGCCCATGTTCTCAGCGTCATAGATGGGCTCATCCTTGCAAGCATCCCATACAGTTTGACTGGTTGGGACATCCTTCAATCCGCATATTACAGGCCGTCGTCATCCAATGTGGGACTTTCGGAAGGCCTTATCTTGGTGCTTCATTGAATCATCTGCTCAGGCTATTATTGCCATATCGCGAATGAAATGCAAGGGCTTGAACGTTTTCTTGGGCTGGTATGTCCAGAGTATTGCCTTCTCTGGCCGCGAAGACGCCACGATGCAACAAAATATACTTCAGCTATTCACCAGAAACTCCACCACAGACCATACCAGCAGCACATGAAACAAGGAGATGATAGGCCCGCCGTGGGTGCATCACTGCGCACAAGGTGGTGCCATCAGCAGCCTTCCAAAGTTCGGTTCCATTAAACATAGGTCACATGGGTGCCAAATATATAAACACGGTGTTCGAACATACGGACCCTCGACGCTTCCACCCACCTCGTCCACCCACCTGTGCACCCGCCAAGGTCCCCAGTACGTCCATTCACGACCTAGCCCTCCGACGAAAGAACCATGTTCTTCTTCCGCCAATTCACCGCTGTTGTGGCCCTCCTTGCCGCAGGCATAGAGGCATCACCGTTGGGTCGCCGGGATGTTATAACGCCTAAGATTACATCCCCAACGAAGGACTCTGTATGGCCTGTAGGGTCTACGCAGACCGTTACATGGTGAGCCATCCCCGTGGACTTTACACGAGGATGCGGCGTGCTCATTGAGATGTTGTTCATGCTGCCAGGGACACCTCAGATTTCCCCCCTGTCTCGCAAATCACGAACATCATTGGCAAGGTCATTCTTGGTTTCGATGAAAACGACAGCTTGAACCTTGACTTTGGTGAGTACTCATGAAAAGTTCTGTTGCACGTCGTCGTGTTGGCGGGGTAAAAAGCCAGCACGCATTGTTGGAGTGGGATGTACGGATCATATACGCCGGAGTCTTGCACAGCCGATCGCTTTCCCTCAAAACTGTCTTGCTGATTCTTTTATCCAGAGCATCCCCTTGCATCCAATTTCAATCTTACTGATGGTAGCGTGAAGCTCACGGTGCCCGACGTCCAACCCAGAGACGACTATCTCATCGTCTGTAAGTAACCTTGGTTTTTGGAAGCATTTCCTCGTGCTTATCTTGGATTAGTGTTCGGTGACTCTGGCAATACGAGCCCTTCATTCTCCATCACGAAGATATCCTCCGGAAACAACTCGACTACTGCGTCTCCCTCGTCAGCGGCTGTTACCGCCACGGGAACTCTTATCACTACGCCTATCCCTATTACGGGATCTGTTATCACTGGAGGAACTTCGCCTTCCAGCACAGACACGGCCAATAATGATTCGGCTTCTACGACTGGCACACCGACCGATGCCAATGTGGCGCCCCTTTCTACCCCAACAGCTCCTACGACTGCCGGCACTGGAACTGCTGCTGCTGCTTCTACTGTCCCAACCAGCGCTGCCTGGTCAATCCGCGACCCTGCCAGCCTGAACTTTAAAGCCTTCTCCCTCTGCTCAGCCCTCATAGTTACTTTCTTGGTGGTCTAAGTCTTGACGTCGCTGTTTCATGGAGCTCTTTCCCCCCACATAATGACTTTAATTCCTGACAATGCTTTTCATGCTTCCTTATATGTTTGGACACCACGTGGACCCGTGTCATACCATCTCAACTCTCATATCATACCGCATTTACCCAATCACCCCCATTTCCAATTCCTCTAGGTTATGTTCTCTTGAACACTCCATCTGGAAACATATACATACTCATGCCTTCATCTAGCAAAGTACTGTTCGTCATTAGCTGACAGTATTTCATGTACTATAGTCACGACTCTCGCAATGAATCACACTGCATGGACTTATGAAATTCTAACAGGCTCCCTTCGGTGCAACAGCGTAGTACTACCCGAGTCTTTGGAGACGGGCAACATTTCTGTGTTCGATGGGTGAGCCCCCGTTACTGTCATTTGCTGAGGCCGACGTACACCTGAAATGGAACTTGGTAAGAAGGCAAGAGTCGGTTGAGTGCGGTCATGTCAAACAGTTAGAAGCACTCGGAGTTTGCTCGGAATCGAATGTGACATCACATTAGAGTAAGGAAAACTTTGAACAAATAAACAAAAATCGGCAAAGGGCTTTGGTAATCCTGTCGACACCTTGTCATCAACCAACACCGCGCACCTAGGTGTACACATTTGGGTTCCTGCTCTTGACTGAACAACACTGCCTCAAGATTTACGAGGCCCACTGTCGCTTTCTTTCATCAAGATTTGCGACTAACCTCAGCGTAAAGATCAACTCGTGGCATTGCACTTTTGCTCACCCTCTTCGTTTGACTGGACATGGCAATCTTTCCGTGGTTTCGCAAATCGCGACCTCAGGGCTACTACTCGGGCAAATACTTGACTTCTGGGGAATTTGAATGGGTGAAGCTACAGCCGTTTTTGCTGCAGCGTGGATATCAACTCCGGCCAAGGTTCCAACCCAACTGGATACCATCCTGGAAACGGTGGAACAACTTCGGGCGTCAAACTTGGCTATCAAGCGAAGATGGCCTCCAAGTTCTGGTGAAAACTAGTCTACACGCTTTCTCATATATGAGTCATGCTCATGTCACATAACAGGTTCATGTTGATTTGCTCGATGCTATCAGAGTAAAGGATGGTAAAAGAGTCGTGATGAAGATGGTGAAGACAGAGAAGTTTGAGCTTCCTCTTCTGCTTCTTCTGAATGAAGGCGTCATACGAAAGCACCCCGACAACAAAATTGTTGATGTATTGGACGTGCTCTTGAGACCAGACACGGACGAAACAGCGCTGGTCGTAATGCCACATCTCATCAACTTCGCGTTGATACCGTTCCAGTTCGTCAGCGAGGTGGCGGAAGCGTTTGTTCAGTTTCTTGATGTAGGCATCAGGTTTTGTACTATAAACGACGATCTGACTGTCACTCTCTTTCTAGGGCTTATCATTCCTTCACTTTTGCAACATAGCACACAGGTAAATAATAAATAGTTTCGGGGGCTGTGACAGCTTTGAACTGGCTTTGCTGATACTTCGTAGGGATATCTGCTTCTTCAATCTCATGATGGACGGCACAGATGTTGCTCCTGCTGGCTTTCATTTTGCCACGGACAATCGCCCAGAGAGAGGCAATCCGGATCAACCTCCCCCTTATAAAGCTCGGCGCTCGGTACCATCTATCAGGTACTACATTGTCGACGTCGGAATCTCAAGGTGGTTTCTGCATACATCCAAGATTGATGACAGACGAATTTATGGCCAGTGGGGCCAAGACAACACGGTTCCAGAATGGCAACAACAAGACGAGCCCCACGATCCATTCAAAGTGGATGTCTACCAACTTGGCAGTGTATTCCGACGAATCATCACGGTATGGGGGCTATCGTTTGCTACGTTGATTCCAGCTCATTATGATAAACAACTACAGCACTACGAGGGACTCGATATGTTTCAGCCCTTAGTTAGCTCCATGACCTCGATCAATCCAAACGACAGGCCGACCGCGAAGGAAGCCACTAAGGTCTTAAAAGAGCTTGTTTCATCGTTCACAGAAAGTGAACTCTCTCGTCGTACCTCATATAAGCGCTGCTCACCGGAGATTCGCAAGCGACTTGAATCTGGTCTTGAATCGCCCCCAGAACTGCTAAAGTACAGAGAATACCTCTTTCCCGAGTTTAGAAAATGTTGATAATGGCCTTGCCGCATTACTTCGTCACGCGTGACACTCTGCCATTGGCAATACAGGGCGTGGAATTTGAAAAACTCCCGCTGTGAGTGACCCGGTTTCCTCAGGTGGCATCACAAACTTGCAAGGGGTCGTGAGCAAACTCGCGAACTACTCCCGGATGCCAAAGCATTCTATGGGCTTGACCTCTGTAGATATCGCAGGGATTGAAGACTGAGGTGGACTCGAATCGCCATTGACACACATGATCATGGAAAACGTGATTTCCCATGCACCTGCCATTTTGGGCCATTTTGATGTCCAGATCGGGCAAACAATGGCTACACATGAACTCTGGGCCGATGATGTAAGCCGCTGGCACCCCAGATGGACTGGCTGCAAACCACGCAATCTTGGAGCTTTAATTTTCATGCATGTCAGGGTCTTTAGAAATCCCAAAGACTCTGTACCGACGGGCCTGCATAACTATAGGTGCGCCGTAGACAATGGCCGTCGTTGCACCATTTGTTTGTATTCTGATTCCTGACATGTTGTCCTGGACATAGACACCTCCGAGGAATCATCGAGAGACTCTCCATGCGGGCCATTATACACGCATCAATCGCCCTCGCATTGTCCTCGGCTGAGGGCTACTCCATTGGTCAGCCATTCGCGGGCAACTCTGTTCCGCCTGGTTATGTGTGCATCTAGTGTGTGCATGGGAAATTAAGCTTATCGAGTATTCTGTGCTGATTCATTGGCAGGTCATTTAGAAGCTAAAGTAAGCTGTAGATGTAGGAGGACTGCTTTTCACATTTTGACGGCCGTCGCGGTCCACTCACAATTTTGGCAGGAAAAGACATGCGGAAACAGTCTCAAATGATGGCGACGTCGAAGCGACAGCAAGACCAGGGACAGTAGATAAATCAGCGTGCGAACTCAATCTCTTTATCGCGATAATACGATTGTCAATTGTTCCACCCACCTGTCGACTTGGGATTAATCGAACAGTATAAATATCGCGAAGTAATCCCCATTCTTCTAACTATCTCGACCCTCATGGCCACTCATCCCGTCGAGCATGCACAAAATCAGCCTGGAGAGTCTCTAGGCATGACTCCTACTATCCCTCCTGCACCCACCACCGAGTCTCTTACGACGCTGGAGGCCATTGAGAAGCTCGTGAACGCCACTGTGAATACCGCAAACGACTTGCCAGCCCACGCACCAAATGCCTTGCAGATCAAGGAGATTGCTACCCAGTAAGTGACTCCATTGTGTTCGAAATTTATCACGAATGCTGACTGCTGTTGCCGATCTTTTAGGTTGAAGGACTCCTTGACGGTGCTCAAGAAGGACACAACTATTTTACGGCGTCTATTTTTTGCCAAAAAGTCGAAGAAGGGCATAAGTGACCTCAATACCAAGATCACCAAACTGGATGACGATATCAAGGTATTGTGCTCTTCGCCCAACATACGCGACAACTCTGCTGAGTGCTCACAACGTTCAACTCCAGGCAAGCACTACGGAGCTTCAGAGAATCAACGAGGAATGCAAAAGAAGAGCCGGGGAGATTATGGATGCCGCTGCCAAAGCTCACGGTCGATCCCATTCCTACAATGAATTTCATAGGTAAGAATTGTAATTTAATTTGGAATCCATTGTTTACTCACTGAATGAGACTGTGAATTGTTCTTCGTTTTAGGGGTCTCCTCAAAGTGTGAGTCTTCTCCCGCTTTCTTGTTCTACTGACTGATCAATTGTGTGTCTCCCGTAGCGTCAAGGACGCCCTTAACGACCCTAACTTCGATGATCCTGGTCCAGAGCCAGGACGGATTGTGAGCCAAAAGGCGATAGAAAAGATCGTAGAGGTTAGTGATCGGGAGACAGAGAGATACAACAGAGAGAGTGCGGCAAGGGCGGAGGCTGAAAGGCGCAAGAACGAGCCGCAAAGTCTTCCTCCCCCTCCTAGGAAATACAGCAAGGCAAAGTTGATAACCGAGTAGCTGAATTTTGGTGAAAGTTTTGCAGGTAGAATCACGTCTATACTGTTTGCCTTTAAACCATCGTGCATCTGTATTTACAATCTCCCTGCGCCCCCAGTTTCTGTCGTGAACAGCATTTTGTAATCACCGTTTTATAACTTGTCAAATCATCAAGTCCTGTACCGCTTTGCTTCCGCTCTTTAAGTCAAAACACCAGTCATTTGACTGTGTTTGAGTGATTTGTTCGAAACAGATAAGCTTTCGTGATACTGGCAAGGCTCCGCACGAGGTAGCCACAAAGAAATTCGCATAACTGCTTGAAAAAAAAATACCCCGTTCTTCAGGGAATACTTACATTCAATTTACAGTGAACATGAAAAGACTGATCCGTACATAAACAATAACTGAGAACTGAGCGTCAAGAAACATCATGAAGTCCTAACTGCTGACACAAATCTCGGACAAATTTGCCCCTGTAAATCGAGGGTTCGTTCTCAAGTAAATGGGAATTATTTGCAAACCGTAGACCTATAACCAATATCTTCAGTGACATTATCATTAATCGACGCAGAACGAATGCACAGCAACAAAGTATCAGGGAGGTGTCCCCATGAGTGTCACATTGGACTGTGAGACGGTATCAATAATCCAGCTGGATTATGGTTGCCAGACAGTCACAGAGGGCCGACGCCAGAGCGGAGTGAAACAGACACATTACGTAAGAAAAAATTGGAGGCGACAACTTGTATTCTGCATTTCATCCACTGACACTACACTAACGTATGAACACTTGAACTTCTGGATCTGGAGGAGGCTGGACAAGAATCGTCAGTTGAATTCCCTTAGTCGCGGTCACGACAGGGAACTTCCGCTTTGAACCAACTTGACTACACTATCGAACGGTTGTGTTGGGCCGTATTTGCCTAAATATGGGGATCCTCCAATCGCGGCCTCCAGGCTATTACTCAGAGAAATATTTGTCGTCTGGAGAGCTGCAATGGCTGAAGCTTCAGCCGTTTCTTCTCCAACGCGGGTATCAACTCCGGCCCAGATTCCAACCAGACTGGACACCTTCCTGGAAGCGGTGGGGCAACTTTGGCCGTCGAAGTGAGCTTTCAAGTGAAGACGCTCTCAAAGTCACGGTACATCATCTCATACCGCTTTTTGGCCGTGATTCTCAATTTTGAACAGGGGCATGAAGACTTGATTGACGCTATCAGGCTCAGCGATGGCAAGAAAGTTGTCATCAAGATTGTTCGGACAGAGAGGCTCGAACTGCGGTTACTTCTTCTTCTGAATGGTCCCAATCTGCGCCAGCATCCAGATAACAAGACCGTTGAGGTTCTTGACGTACTCTTGAGGCCTGATACGGATGAAACAGCATTGGTCGTAATGCCCAAACTCATGAACTTCGCGTTGATCCCATTTCAATTTGTGGAGGAGGTTACAGACGCTTTCTCCCAACTTCTTGCTGTAAGTTGTGTTCCCCTCTAATGCTATTCTGGTCGCTTATGATGCACAGGGCCTGTCATTTTATCATCTCTGTGATATTGCGCACATGTAGGCCCACTTTCACCATCGCAACGCGCTGTCTCTCTAATGTTTATCTAGGGATGCATGCTTTTCCAACCTGATGCTGGATAGCACGGGGATCGCTCCCAAGGGCTTTCATTTTGCCAGGAACATACTTTCAGAAAAAGGCGATTTCGATGAACCTATGCCATATCTTACTCGGCGTGCAGTAGCTCCCGTCAAATACTATTTCATCGACGTCGGCATATCTAGGTTCTTCATGCCTCATTGCGAAGATAGAAGTTTTTATGGGTCATGGGGTCAGGACCGGACGGTACCCGAGTTTGAGAATGAGGATAAGCCTCATGATCCATTCAAGGTCGACGTCTATCAATTGGGCAGCGTCTTCAAAAGAATCACAACGGTGCGTGGCTCCTATTGTTCGGGAGTATACACTCATTACCTTACATCTCGATGCAGAACTATGAGGGGCTCGAATTTCTACAACCACTAGTAGAACGCATGACCTCGCACGATCCGAGCAGCAGACCAACAGCTCAAGAAGCAAGTAGGCTTCTTGCAGACTTTGTGTCATCCTTGAGTGAAGACGATCTTTCAAGGCGAATATGGTACAAAGCAGCTACAATCGATCTCCGTCATCGCATTGCAAGTAACAATGAATCCCCTTCAGAGCTACTTTGGGTGCATCGATATCTATTTCCGGAGAGGTTACTCCGTCATCGAGGACTTAAATCTTCTGGTGCGCAATAATCGAGGTCACCCCAGGTTGTCTCAACATACTGTTTTTATTTATGATACGCATTGCATTTGGAACGCACTCATGTATTCAGCCATCACTACCAAGCGTTACCGTAATATATACCCTCATAATCGCATACCCCCACCTGAACCGATTATACAAGCCACAGGTGAAGCCAGGATCAGGTGATCTACCATTTGTGGACATCTCAATCTCCAATTCGGGAAGACAATGGACTAAGTGACATCAAATACCAGTCACTTATGTAACGCTGAGGGGCAGAAGATCGCACCTACCTTTGACCTACCTACAAATTCCTGCCCAGTGGCAACGCCGAATTGACTCATCTCAGAGGATTTGACGCATATCTTTATCATGTTTTGCGGCGTCTGTAATCGGATCATAAAGCTGATGGATTGCGACAGCATGCGGAACAAAATCATTGTCCCTTCCTTTGAGTTCTACCTGTTATATATGGTTTAAAGAGTCAGAATAAGCCGGGACCCTCTTGTAGAAACTAGCGGTGTCTCGGCCATGTACAGGAGAGGCTAGACCCATCAAAGCTCTACATGTGCGGCAGATTATTACAGGACCTGGTGTTCGTGCATCTCACGTAGCAAATACAAGGACCTATACTTACTGTGTCTGCGCTGGTGAGGATACTTCTCTATCGAGAATACATATAGACAGGATCAATGGTATTTGGCGAGTCCTCCTATACCCTCAGGCAATTTAGTGTTACTATGCACATGGTATGTTCCACTCCTAAAGTGCTCGATGGGAACCACGTATGCATATCAGCGCGGCTATCTATAATCGCGATAATCAGGGTGTCGCCTAACCAAAACGTGTTCCCTTTGGCACATCCTTTTCTTGACTTGAGGTCATATATATATATATATATACGTCGATCTTTTCTAGTCAACAACTGCGCGTCCTACACCCTTCTGTACCATGTCTTCCCGCCATCCTTCAAGTGCGCCAGCGCAATTCTCAGTGGCACCCGACACCTCTGGTTACACTGATAGTGACGTCCCTACTACTTTGAAAGCGGTCAGGCTTCTCATTGAAAAGACTATGTTGGACGTCTACAACCTGCCCGAGGGGGCGCCCAACAGAGCCACTGTGCTAGAAGATGCTATCAGGTGGGCAGTCCAGTGTACTCCGGTGCCCTAGCATGGCCCTCACCCTATTCGCTAAGATTGAAGGAATCTCTCGATAAAGCCGAGAGCAAGATGATAAAACTCTGGGGTGTTATCAAATTGAGGGAGAATCGCAAGGACATTACAGAGCTGGAAGCAAGCAGAGATGCTTTGGAAGGATCTGTTTTTGTATTTCCTTTCTTGCGTCACGGTGAAAGCATTCTTACATGACCATTTTTGTAGGCGAGCACGACAGAGTTCATGAGGCTCCAAGCCGAAGTGACGGAGGAAACAAATGACCAGGTGGTGGACATACGTGATACCCATCGACGCACCCATTCTTTCGATAGATATATTGAGTGAGTTTGTTTGTGAGTAGGTGATGCAAGCTAATATTAATCACCCTTCTTGTAGTGATTTCAATGAATCGTATGTAGACACACCATTGGCGCTTGACTCATTGCCGACTATCATTGGTATACACATTAGTTTGGATCTTAGGATGGCAATTTCCCGCCGCAACATAAACAACCCAGGTCCAGGCCCGGGGCAGATCCAGAGCCCCCTTATTGGTAACTTATATCTAGACATCACCAATGAGCTCGCAGCAGAGCGCAACGCCGCCGCAAGGCAGGCAAAATTGGACCAACAGAAAAGAGACAGGGAGAGGCAGGAAGAAGAGAGAAATCGACGGGAGTGGGAAGAGAGAGCGTTGCAGGCAAGCCGTATCACAGTTCAGCCTATCACATTGGAAGATTTGGATCTGCCACTGAACAAGTAAATAACAGTTGAGTAGACGCAGCACTACCTGTGCAGATTTTATGTGGCCAAATATTTTGCACTCGTATTGTTGATCTTTAGGACTGATCATTCTACTCCAATCAAGAGCAACAAGAGTGGCGCCTTTGCCACCCAGGTATAAGTTGTTTCTGCCTTTGGCACATGTCTGCACCGTTCAATTGGCCGAAAATTTCCGACAAAAAAACGCCAAGTTCACAAGTTAGGAAAGATTTGTTTAACAAGCGCACACGGTTGGTAGGGTAGGCATTGAGGACCATTAAATGTAGCCAGGCAAGATGGCCATCAAGCTACGTATATAAGAACGCCTGCAGAACAATTGGTTAGACCCCCGATGCACTATCAAATTGAAGCAGGATCACCATTTATAATCATAATAAGCACTCATCAAACCCAGAATATGATCGTTGTTTCCTTCAAGATTAGATAGTACCATATTAGCTTAAGCGCCGAAGTTGCAAAGGTACGCTTTAAGGACTCCAAAGTGTGGCTGCAGTCCATTTGCAGCTCGAAACTTGTGCCATGATACACATGACGAATGCCGAATGGGAAATGATGCTATCCGGGTTTCAAACACCCTGTACAGTCATGGACCGGTCCTTGGGACACCAAAAATTTGCATCACAGCTTACACTCCATATAGTAGTCACTGTAACATAAATTTTATACTCACCAATGAAGACATCATACGTCTACGTCTCTGAAAAAGAATCAGCCGTTTTTAAGAAAAACTGAGCGATATCGGTGCACATCTGTGCAAATTTTGTTATCATCACCGTTTCAACTCCTTGGGACACTGTCACATCAATTTGATCAACATCGGCACACGCCCGGCAAATAGCACGGGCACGCGAAATTGGTCTCCATTATGTTGCCGAGATCACTGAACTTCCAAATATGGATTGTGTCACAACACAACTTATCTCTCGACAAAGATGAACACATTCCTCAGTCCACGAAAGAATACGTAAATTGGAGGTAACGGCGGGTGTACTGCGATCAACTACGGCGATCGTGTACGGTGGAAACCTCCGTCGCTCTCTGAACAGCCTATACGCCCAAATGTGTATGCAGAGAATCGGCCGCCAACGTATCTGCGTCTTTTTTTTTTTGGTCGACTTGGGGTATCGTAGGTGTAGGATCATGATTCATATACTCGTGCTCGCCATGGTCGATGAGACACGTGATTTGATGGCGATCTCACTGCCCTTACCGTTGTCAAGAACGCGCTATTACATGTGCTCTGTGCGGTCCACCTGTACGATTTAGCTATATTATCCTTTAGAATCTATTATTTAACAGGTCTGGGTGATTTTTACTGTTTCTAATGCCGTGTTTTAGCCACGACAAGCTGTACAAGATTTGCTCGTGCTAACTTGCCACATTCGACATGGAATTGTCACGGAGACTCTTATATTAACTTTCTCATTCTAGGATTCTTTTAAGCTGTATACTATAGCATTATATACAGTATACATACGTTTGGCGCAAAATCTCCAGGAACTCATACTGTTACCACCAAGATAAAACAAGTCATATGCCAGGAGGAGGCCTAACAAGCGGTTTTGCTGAAATTAAACAAACTCCAAGCCAACTATAACCTCTGAAACTGTTCTACGCAGTTCCTCCAGTTTATATGACATACATGATAGCCAAAAATACACCGTGTTTGCGCATAACATCTGCTGGCCATGCCCCCACAGTGTCAATCAATTGACTCCGTTTGTTGTCCTGTTCTATTGGTGCAATATTGGAACGAATATTGGAAGATTTGAGGCCAAATGCATATATATTGTAGTATGAGCACTAAACTCTGTCTCCGACAATTATTTACGAGATCAATCCAACCTAAAAGTCTCTATGTCAAGTTTACATCAAATATGATAAACCAGCACGAGTAAATTTTGTACAGCTTGTCGTGGCTGAAACACGGCATTATAAATGGCAAAAACCGCCCAGACCTGTGAAATAATATATTTAAAGGATAATATAACTAAATCATACAAGTGGACCGCGCTGAGCACATGAAATAGCGCGTTCTTGACGACGATAAGGGCAGTGAGATCGCTATCAAATCACGTGTCTCATCGACCATGGCGAGCACGAGTACTAGAAGCCTTGTGGCGAATAGAGAGGGACCTGACACCCTCCAACTCCAGACTCAGGCTCAAGCGGATAGTAGATACGGACATGATTTACCAACCCGCCTTGAGCGAAAGGGTACCTGAACGCAGCAGCTTACAATGATGACCTCACTGTATGGGTAATACAAGTTATCGTATATTTACAGTGTCGCGACGTCGCAAGTATCACAGGAAGCCGACTACCAATTCCAGCCGCAATATGACCCTCATTGTTGCGAACCTCAATCAGTACAACTTGTTCCAGAAACACACAACTACTTTCCTACGTATACTGCATGTTTGTGTGGTTATGCAAACGAAGGGGCAAGGGCGACACGGTTTTGCGAAAGCGATTATCAGATTCAGGCATCAATGGCGTATATCAAAGCAAAGCCTTCGACTGGAAATGGCTCATTGCTTTTAGTATTTACACTTCCTAGAAAACAGATAGTTGACCATTTCACAGCATTGCGCTGGTACCACACCAGATGTTTGCTTGTAACACCCTTCTCTGGGTGGCTGGCCAAGTGCCACTTGAGGCGGTGCAACAGTACGGCGGCAATTCCCGCCGTACTGATCGCCGTAGACGATTGCCGTAACCTCCAACTCCCGTATGCTCTCCAGTCCACAAGCACTCAATGAATGTGAAAAAATAGATGGAAACTCTATGTGCACTAGAGAGCATATATCTGGCAGAATTTCCCCCGCCTCTCTGCCAAAGTATTTTGTTTTGACCAAAAATGTCATTTCTGCATCTTCATACGCTAATCGCACGCTATATATTCAACATACAGCTATAATTAAGAGAGAAGATTGTAGAGTAGAGTAATGCAAGGAATCTACAAAAGAAATTGAGGAAAATGACCGAAAGGACAGCGAGATATTGCAGACTGTCTCAAGGAACGATGCTGTCCCAAGGACCGGTCCATGACTGTAGAGTGATTGGAACAGTACTAGTCTAAAACATGGTTTGTTCTTACAGCAGACACTTGTGATAAAAATAGACGAAGGTTACTCAGGGGTAATTGATCAACTGGTTAGAGCAGACGCGTCGACGAGTCAACATATCATTCGCTATAGGCTCATCATAATTACTTTTGCGTACACTTGCAAGAAGGAGCAGGGAAGCATTAAGTATTCTATAAGTACATCTAATTCATCATTCTCATGAAAACGAATTAGTAGACATCACACCCGTATGTCCGGTTTCCCTCCCTCATGAAGGTCACAATATGATCTGCGATGACGTTAGTGTTGCTTCCTGAGATGTCGCAAGAGATATAATGCATACCTCCTAGCGTCCGCGTTGTAAACCCTACCTCACAGTAACAGTAGTAGTCTGTCCGCCAATTTGGTGAGTGTTCAAGCGGGCTGCGACAAAGAGTTTGAGGGCAACTCACAAAGCCACTTCCTTCTGAATACCTCAATTTCATCTCTGCCCAGCTTCTTTGTCGTCTGTCCACTGCGCTCTGCGTACTCCTTCTGCAGTGCGGGGACAATGTGGCTCTCGAATTTCTGTACGAATCGTCTCCGCCATTCTCTCAGTGTACGAGCGTAGTGTGGACCGATGTTTTCAATTGACTCTGTGACAAGGGTTCCACTTGAGCCGGCGGTCAATGTGGTCATGAGGAATGTTAATGTTGGGAGGAAGCCACCAGGGAATATCTGATGACCGGTGTGAGTCCAGCGATACTGGAATGAGTTTGGAGGCGTACCCATTTTCTGATGAAGTCAATTTCCCGGATGTACCGCTCAAATCCTTTTGGACGTGCCAAAACTCAGTTCCGCATACTTCGGCTAGATAAGATTGACAGACACTTACGCGCTTCCGGAATGGTGATGACCTGCACCACACCCACCGCGCCTTTCTTCTCCATTGCCCAATCCACCACGCGCCAATACTCCTGCAAAAATTCTCTCCCAACTGCTTCAATCATCTCCACGCTCACGAAGCGTGCGAAGCGCCCTTCCCACTCCGCTGGCATGTTGCGATAGTCCATGAGATGCACGCGAATGCGCTCGCTGAGCCCGCGCGCGGCGATACGGTTCTCCGCGAGCTTTTTCTGCTCGGACGAGAGTGTGATGGTGTCTATTTGGACGTGCGGGTATTGCTCGGCGACGCGGATGGCGAGGGCACCCCAGCCGGTTCCGATTTCTAGTAGGCGGACGGGGCTGCCGCTGACAGATGTGATGGGGATATGAAGTTTGTCTATGATGTGTTGAAGTTTGCGAATTTGCGCGTCGTATAGTGGGTCGCTGCCGTTCTCGAAAAAGAGGTCGATGTCGACGGCGGTTTGTGTGTCAGATTCAGATTCGGGGGTAACCGGCTCTTCTGGCTGTGCAAGCCGCTTCAAGCTCTGTCCCCCGCTCCATTTACCTTGTCCACGCTTGTTCGTTGAAAGGTCGCCGTCGAGCTCGGGAAAGATGGCACACGAGTACGTCATGTCTTCCGACAGAAATCCTAGAATAGAATTCATTACAATAGAACCAAGATCCATGACGAGTGTAGACATGCCTGCAAACATGTCGTTTGAGATATCGTAGTGCGCAGAAATGTTCGAGCGTGAGTTCCCGATGGTGTTCAGGAAGCGGTATGTGGTGATTTTCTGGGGAAGGGTGAAAAGATATGATAGGCGAGAGTTGAGGTTCGACAGGTTCTCTCTGTTTTCTAGAAACATCTAGAGAGAGAGACAGAGTTCAGACGCGGCGATCTCGGGTTATAGCACACGTTGGGCGCACCTCGAATAATGTAACGAGGTCGTCGCACTCCACGTCTCCATACATGTACGCCTCTGCGAATCCGAGGTCGCTCATGGTGCATAGACGAACCCAGAAAGAATCATTGACAACGCGTAGTTCGGCTTTCAGGTCGGGACGCGGGTTGGCATTCTGTGAACGGTTACCAGGCTCGGGGATGGGGAACGTGTAGATGTGGGAGAACGTGAGGACGCGTAGTTGACCAACAGTGATATTCTGCATGAGTCTGCAGAGGGTCAGTACGCACATACTGCATGCAGGGGGGCCACATACGCAACGACTGCAGCCTCAGCTAGGCGTGCAACCGGTGTCCAACCTGTGTTCAACGCGGCTTCGGTGACGCGGTGCCAGGCCCTGTCTGCCATCGCGGACAGGGTGAGTGGGGGTTTGGCATCTGGGAGAGAAGGTGAGGATTTGGTGCCAGGAGGAGACATGGGGAGCGATGGCAGTTGGGGATAAATGGCTCGCGATTACTTATATATCTATTCGAAGACGCTACGGCAACTTTGCGGCAACGTCGATTACACCCCGACTGTGTCATGGTTTCGATCACGATCGGTAACGGAAACTAAGTTGCCATTTTCGGATAGGGGCTGAATTTTGCCTCATCAAGCAAGTAAGCTTCTTGATAGAGAGAGCCAGAACTGAGACTGCTTGAATTAGGTGCCCAGAACTACTAATTTTAGTGCTTTAAAGCACGTAAAAGCTATCAAAAGACAGAAATCTGGAGGATTGCTGTAAATACATCCGTTCCCGATATGGGCAGCATTGATGGTTTGATGCCTGCCCAGCACAATGTGAGAGGGACATCGCGCCGAGTCCTTAAAGAAATAAGTATGACCGTTCTCTTTCACACCAAGTGTTATGATAGCACATGAAAGGTGACCGTAAACATGGACATTACTGTTTTTGTTACTCTGTTGTCTAGTCGGCCATATCGGCGCTGGCACTGAGAACCGCACCAATAGAACATTATTGATTGATTTGGAGGTTACCGCGTTATCAGTGAGTACATGTTACACAAGGTGTCTGTTTAGAACCAATTTTGAGCTTGATACATCTTAGTCAGACTTGCATCTCGTCTGCAAGCCCATGCCAGAAGTCGCAATGGCTCGACAAAGTCTCCGAAACCTGTTCCATTGCGATTCCCGCAGGATGCAGAAGGATGCGCGGGCTTCCAGTAGCGGAGTCGCTGACAGGCTGTCAAAGGTGATGTTATAAATGATTGACCATGATTTTAAGCTGGACAGCATACCTTCCATTGCGCAGCATTCTTCGCTGATGGAGACCCTGTCGTGACAAAAGATGTCCAATACTCGCGCATGGCTTCAAATAGCGCCAAATCATTAGCATCAGAATTCGACGGTGGGTTGAAGAATGCATCCAGTTCGGCACCATGGTCGGAGCTCAGGTGAGGATTATCATAACTGGAATTGCACAATGCATGAGCCGGCTATATCCTTTGATCGATGACTAAAGGACTTACTGGAACTGGAACGCCTTTTCCCCCTGAACAGCAGATACAGCCGCCGTCATCATCACGGCAGTACATATGTACCTTGATTCACCGTACATCTGCTGCCCCTGCAGACTAAATGACCCATTAAACGTCGCCAGGGGGTACAAAGCCAACGAGCTGTCGACTTTGTCCTGTTCAAGAGTGTCCCACTGGCCATGCATGAAATTGAACACGGTCACTTCGGTAGCGTTGGGCATGGAGGTGTTCGCAGCTGGGTCGCTGAGCTCAGCAGACCAGTGTGCCCCTTCATTGGTATTTGAGCCGAAGAGGATGGGGACGTGGGCGAACAACCCGGCTTTGAATGCCTCTACGGGGCGTGTGGTGATGAACGTGCTGTCGAAGTTGGGCGCAAAGACGAAGAGGGTGTCGGGGCGCGCGTTGAGGAGCTTGGAGCCTGCTAAGGTTAGAGTAGCACTGCTTGCAGAGCGTAGACACCCCAAGTCGCTAGCGGTCTTGCACCCTCTGCAAAATATTGATCATTAGCTTGATTGGCTTCAAAGATAGAAAATCTGTCCAAGAAAACGCACGCAAATCCAGCAAATTGATCAAATACTGCTTGAATATACGTCCCATCCGAAGGCGGCGTAAAGCTGAGAGAAGGACTATCTCCCATCGCGGCCCTAAACAGGCCCTCGTTGTTGCCGTTATTCGCGATGAGATGGAACATGGTTGACCCCGCCCCTGCGGATTCGCCCCATATCGTGACTTTGCTGGTGTCGCCCCCAAACAGGTGGATGTACCTCTGTACCCACCTCAAGGCGGCTCTCTGTCAAATTAATAAGAACAGGTTAGAGTTTGATGAGAAGGACCGTGTCAGACCAAAGAAGCGAATTTCTCACCTGATCAAGCAAGCCGGCGTTATGTGCCCCGTCGGCGCCTATTTCAGCGCCGCCTACACAATACCAAAACGGGACAGTTAGGCTGTGGTACAGATAAATAGGATGCTGAGCCTCACCGAGGAAGCCAAATTGCCCGAGACGGTATTCGAACGACACGAAAATGAGAGGCTCCGCCGACGAGCCCAGGATCAGTTCTGGAGGTGAACCGTGCGTATCTCCAACTTGGAACCCGCCGCCGTGGAACCAGACAAGAACGGGGAGCTTAGAGTCTGCTTTAGTAGCTGAAGGAATGAAGACCTGCGTTGTTGGGACGTTCGTTAGTGTGCATGTATTGGTGGCATACACATTGTGGGTGCCTACGTTTCCAAAGAGACAGTCTTCGGATGAGCCTGCGTCAACTTTTGTTTGACCTGCTTGAATGCAAATATCCCCAAACTATTTGTAGCATTTGTCGTTTGTTATGTTTTCACTCAAGTTTTTCATAGAACCAAAACGAACCTGAGATGCATTTACCGTGCCCAGGTGTTTGCTAGGCGGGGAAACAGGAGCTCTCCACCGCAGATTGCCGACAGGTGCATCAGCAAAACGTACACCCCTGAAGGAGATGATCTTTGTTGAATCGTCTTCCACGCCGTTAAAGGTGCCATCTACACGGAAAGACACGAAATTAGCCTGTGGAGGGGTTGAATGGCCGAGTGAGAAACTTACAGTCCAGCGTCACGGAAGGTCCGATTAAACTTGATTTGCCAGCTGCTCTTTTGGTACCCGTCGTCCCAGAAAGCGCTCTACTAGCCAGCCCGGCCAAGAGGACGAGTCTTGTGAAAATCATGTACGATTCGAACAGGGACAGTCCGTAGATAGACTTGATTTTATAAATTCCTTGGGGGTTGATGAAAAAGGATGGGTTGAAATTGACTCTGGAAGAGCCTTCTGTGGCAGCGACGTGTGCTTTATACTGGGACTATCGCATCTGAGAACCCATCGCGCACGGCATTCTTCGCACCATGTTACACACCAGGGACTAAAAAATTATCCTAGATCGGCTGACGCCGTTTTAGTCAGCCTAAGTAGGTGGAGAGGCGCTTCTCGGAGCCTCTGGATAATGGATGCGGTGGAGCGGACCGTTCATTAGGATGGAATTGGGTGAAATTGGACAGAACATGTCCAGGCGTGCTACAAAAGAGGTGAGAAGGTTAATCATACAGGTACGGAAATAATTTGTGGAGAACACGGGATGTGCTTGTGCATAAATTTGGAGGGCATCGCATTGAGCGAACGTGTATAAACTTGGATAGAAGGCCGGACTTTCATTTAGACGGGCTTCATCGATGACTTGGTGTTTATAGCACTACAGCTAACGAAAGTCTGAGTGGTCTGTCAAACTAACATTGGCGCGTTCATCATGGAATCGGGTGATCCCTCGTATTTAGACGACTTGTACCTGTCGTGAAGAGACCAAGTGCATGAAACAAAAAAAACAATTCTAGGAAGTATAGGTAGAACATACAATACACACAGATGATCATAATAGATGTCGTCGAAGTCGTAAATTTAGATCGAGGTCATGACGCTGCCTTCTTCCCGGAACCGGAACGGCCTCTGGCAAGAGTATGCGCCGGCGGGTCGGCGCAGAGGACCCACATCCCTCGATGTCTGGCTGTATCGCACCAAATTTCCAGCTCCGTATGGGTAGGCGGCAGCTCGAAACAGAACAAACGTGTCTTCGCCACCGGTCGCGAGATACGGAGGCCTCCAGCGATTGGCCTCGGCTTGGTGAAGATCACAGTGTGTAGCGCGGGATACGCGTCGGTATCTGCGAGCATGGCCAGCCCTAGCGCGGTCCCATTATCTCTGAACGCCACTGACATGTCGCGCCCGCTAGTACCATAGGAGAGGTGTGTGAGGCTCGGCAAGGGGAGGCCATCAGGAACGCGGTCGCCTATGAGGCGCAGGTGTGTGAGCTGCCGGAAGAAGGTAGCCCCGTTGCGCGTGGCGAGGAGGGAGGCCCATGCGTCTGGTCGCGCAGAGAGAAGTGTTAGGCTCTTGCATTGGAGGTGGCTGAGCCTCGTGCCACCTCTGAGGGTGATGGCCTCTTGCACAATATGTGCGTTGGTAGCTAGAGAGCGCAGGTTGGTGCACTTCTTGACCATAGCCACTGCGGTACCGAGTTGGTCCTCTCTCAGCGGCGTTGCCCACATATTTTGGACAAGGGGCGTGAGTTTGGGATGTCCCCGAATAAATAACTCGAATGAGACGATTTGATTGGGGTTGATTAGGTGGATAGGCATGAATGGGAGACATGCCCTGAAGGCCAGGGCCTGACAGCGTTTCGAAACCCGGACGAGGGAGAGATAGGTCGAAGGCCAGTCTGCGCACTGTGATAAAATGGCGAAGCTAAGTTCTGGTGGAAGGTCCATCAGGCGGAATGGGCGGGTCTGGATGATCCTTCGGCGTCTCTCTTCGAGATCACGTTGGGCGGCTTTCAGGCGCTTCAGTTGTGCAAAATACCGCTTCTTCTGCTCTGGATTATCGTAGAGAACACTGCCATTCTCTGGAACAATGTTATCGGTGAATTTATTGATGAAGTAAGTGTAGGCCACCGATAGCAGGACAATCCAAGAGAGGGTCCATCGAACGCTTCCAAGAGGCCAGATTGATGTAGGTATATCTGCCAAATGCGACAACATCTTCACTGAGCCAGACAGATCAATATAAATCCAAAAAGCAACAGGAACACCTACAGCAACGAGGCAGCCTTGCACCAAGATAAGAAGGAAAGAGGTTCCCCGCCATTGCACCTGCTCTACCGAGATCCCAACACGAGGTGATGCTACGCGTTTACGCGACCTAAGTGTTTCCAGCACCTCTCCAAGAGTCTTCAGGTCAGGGAGGTGTCGAATAAGTCGTGGAAGGGGTCTTGCTCATCGAAAGCACGAGAGCCCACAACTTCAAGTCGAAGGAGCCAGCAGCGTGAACATCACGCGACTTTGCCTGATCTTGCTTTACGGAGTAACCAGTTCTTGGGGATTCCGCCGAATCGTGTACTATATCTGGGATGTCCTTGTAAAGTAGTTGACCCTATAACCATTTTATGCGTGATAAGACTGTCTTGCTGGAATTGTAGAGGTTGAGAGCCTTCATGGGGGTGACAATCTGTCTGGGTTGACCTTGTGTCGGCAAATGAGCAGGAGTCGGAGTTTGACTTGCGTATAGCCGGTAATATTCTACTCCTGTCCACCAAGTCGACACCTCCTTCAACTCACCCTGCATACTGCTTCTGTCAACCTTATAATGGCGCCCCAAAGCCGGGAGTATACTATTCTTCTGTCCCATCTTCACGATCCTGCTTCAAAGTTACCTCTCGAGACCCTTCAAAGCGCTTTAGCCCACCATTTGGCGTCATTATCACCTCTGCCCACGCCATTGGCAGCATCGTCGATAACTTCGCCTTTCTACTTGTCGCAACCATTCACATATCAAAAGCTACAGTCATTTTCTACCGCATTCCGACATGCGACGCATCTCAAGTACCGGTCTTTGGTGAAAACAGGGGAAACGCGAACGAAGGTTCAAACACTCCTCGGGAGGAGTATGCAAACCGTCATTAGCCAATGGCTGGCGGATATCTTGAAGGGGGTTCAAGGTGGACACCCTGTCCTCAGGCTGGCCAGCTGCAGTGGCCTTCTACTTGGTGTCGAGGATTTGCGGATTGGACAGAAAAGCGAGAAAAAGGAAGGCATCGACGTTGGCAGTGCTCGTTCCCTGGTTGAGGACGAAACCGTTATAGCATTGGCGGAGGTCATGGATACATATGCCCATAGCTTAAACTCGGGTGTATCGCTTCCCGGTGTCGAAGAATGGGAAAGAGAATTTGAACCTGCCGGCCAAGGTATGAGTGTGCTTTCCTCTGTTTCCTCGATGCGTTTTCATGTGATTATAGATATTCTGTCGCTGGTCCTCATCCTCGCCTCTCAATCACTGCCCCTTGTTGCACAGTATAGAGTCAAGACGTTACCCCTACCCATTCTTGCACGCGTCTTGACATCAACCATTGCGTCGTCGTTCAAATATGGAACATTTTTATCATCTGTGTCGGCATCCATCACATTGTCGCTAGAGCATCAAGTTCACATATCAGTACGTCTTCAGAAAGGGATAGCGGATCTCCGAGTTTACTTTATTGGCAGAGCACATCACCGCTGGCTCAAACATTGTCATCGATGTCCTCCTCCCCGCTAACGATATCCATTGCGTCACTTTCCCGACTCACGGCCAATGTCCTATCCCTTCTAATTGACGAACCTTCCTCGTCACGAACGGATGGGGGCCTGTACACTATCACGGACACATTTGATACACTACGAGAGATGGCGCGGAGCATTGAGCGCGATTGGATCGCATGTTCACTAGCGAGTTCAACGGAATCCGATATAGGTGAGCCTCTTGGGCTACATCAATATGTCCAGGCTAATAGTTAGTAGCATCAGAGTCAAAAGCTGTAACAACATCAATATGGACGATGCTCAAGACGTTCCTATTCTCCACCATTATGCTCTCTGAAGCAGTACTGTCCACATCCGTCTATTTGCCCCCCCAAAGCGGTCGACCAGTCACTCCAAAAACTCTAGCACTGCAGGTCCTCAACACACTTTCACACTTATCCTTCGTGATCTCCCAATTTGGCGGAGTGACGACAACCACGCAGGGTTTCGAGCATTTGAAGAAAACCTTCTACCTTGCCTTAGATATATTAGCGCAGGGTGATAACGAGCCCACAGGCGCGGAACTCCAGGCTGAAGCTTGGGTCCAACAAGCTATCTTCTCACTAAATTCACAAAGAGCAGAAACAGGTACGCCGAAGCCCCTTTCATGATGGTACCGGATACTAAAGCAAATCTTCTAGCTGCTGCATCTCCCAGACAGGCTAAACAAGCGTTCGTTCTGGCAAGCGTCGAACAATTAGTACCCGTGTTGAGTGATAAGTGCATAAGAAACTGGGTTTGGGGTGCTTGTTACCCGTGAGTGACGACTTTCCAGAATTGATAGGAGTACATACCCATATTCTTACATTCTTGTCATAGGCATCTTTTTGACCCCTCACATCGAGAAACATATGAATCTGCTCATTCAGTGATCTTGGCTGTGTTCGCAGCCCACGCCCAAAAGCAACAGCAGCAACACCAATATTCCGAAAATGATTCTGATCGAGCTAGCCGCAATACTTCAAAGCCTTCGGACGCGTCGAGTCAACAAAGAACGAGGAATTCCCTGAAGGACCACAATTGCGCGAATAGAGTCCTCTTGGGCGTTTTGAAGACTGACAGCGAAAAGGTTAAAATCGGGTCCGAGAAAGCCAAGTCCCTTCCAGAACGTACCAGCAGCGAAGATTCCAGTATATCGGCCACCTTTGTACAGCGTATGGTGCCTTTCTATGCAAAATGCTTGATTGACGTGAGTGTTTCATTATCTGCGTGATTTGTTATTTGCATGAATCAGCATGTTTCGTCTGTGCATCTATCTTTTGCCTAATGCCGGCTCTTCAGAACCGCGCAGGTGGATATTCTTTCACCTGACTATAGAACGTAACACGCTCTTCTCGTATTCGTCTTTCCCGCGGAGCACCCTCCTCGTGGAGCCGTTTATTTCAGTTCCAATACATGAAGTGGCTGCGGAAAGCTGATTATAACCTATTCAATTGGATTTGTAGAACTCTGTAGACGGGAAGCTCAATACCCCTCAGCTTCGGCTCGCATTTTCGGCCCTTGTGCGGAGTGCCAGTGCGAGCGCAACTTCGTCCACGGGAACAACGGATGCTACATACGCTCTAGCTTGGTATTGCGTTCAGATGGTGCTTGATACCATTGGAGAGTTGTCACCTCCCGCCACTGATTCGAGTAGCAAGGGAAAGGCGAAGGCGCAAGTCGACGAAGAGAAAACAGCGGATCGAGTGCACCGGCTGCATTTGATGCTGATATCATCCGTCTCATCCCTGCCCCTTCCACTCATGTTGAAGGCACTTAATGAAATCCGCCTATTAATCTTGGCGCAACCACAGCAAATAGGCGATGGTGGCGTTATTGCGGACACCTCGGGCGAAACGCAGCAAGGGAAACGGGAAGAGTTGCTCGACGCACTCTTCACTGAGCTATTGGAAAAAACGGGTGATCGCGAAAAAGAAGCAGGCATACAGTGGTGGTATAAGCACCGGCCAACACTTGTTCTCGCCTTGCCTGGAGGGGAAGAGAAGCAGAAGATTCTTCCGGTTGGCCAGAAGGAGAATGGGTCGCCCACGGTTGGCACCGGAGAAGACCACCAATCAAACCCCATTCTGTCGCGATTGTAGTGAAATTGATATCGCAAGATTGAAGATACCACCATATGTAGCTTCTTCCTGGCTTGTAGCCACTCGTGTCCACGGCTTTTGCCAATGTGGTTGCATGACTTTATCGGTTATGGTAAATGAAATCCATACGTTGGCGATAACCTCGCAGAGCAATTGGCACCGTACCACGATGGCACTCAAAGAATCGCAGGGCATCAAACCGTAAGCATCCCACCGGTGTTCATACTGCGTTGGACCCATAACTGAAGAACACCGTGCCCGGTTACTTGTCAGCTTATTTCTTAATGACCGGATGATGATGCACCTATGCCTCCTTCCAGCACTAATAACCGTCCTGAACGTTCCTGTGTCCGTTGCAGTCGTCATCTGCTAAATGCGCAGTGTCATCTCTGCATCCCACTGCCGTACCCACACTGCCACTGGGCCTTGTCCAATCCAGGCCCAGGATCGGAAACAAGCTTTAGGTGCCGCCGACAAGGCATTGCAGCATAACGGTCCGAAATCTTATCACATTCGCCTCGTTTTCGATGCCTAAAGATCTGTCAACTCCCACGAGATCTTTGAAATTGTATACACGGAGATATCGAATGGCGGCGGCCCTTTCGCTTCATATATAAAAGGTCTTTGTCCGGACTTCGCACGAACACATAATCCCTCCTTTGCCCGTCCTTCCCCCACTCCCTGCTCACAGCAAGCGTTGCCCGTTAAGGCCATGTTTGACGTGCATATTGGAGATGACCAGCCCATGCCACAAATTCCCGACAATCTCACTCTGGCCCAGTTTATGCTGGATCACGACCACGACATTCGCCCTGCACGAGGACGAGTTCCTGCTTTGATTGACGATATCACTGGGGAAAGAGTTAGTTTGGAGAAGGTGAGATATGCAGAGGCTTATGTGCGTGCCACTGAAGGCGTTGGGAGTAGCTGCGTTTGAGGACACGGTACTTGGCCAATGCTTTATTCTCGGAGTTTGGTATCGGTGAAATCTTCCTCCCCTGGTCTGACATTCCACGCTTGCTCATATATCCATGAAACTGTAGGCAAGGATGATACAGGCATGTTTTTAGAGCAACTGAATTTTATATGTATCTCACTACGAAACCAGTCATGATCCTGAGCCCCAATCACATCAGTATGTACAAAGATGCGCTGGACCTACTGAACGTAGCGCTCATGCCACCATATCAACAGATCATCCAGTGGCACTATGGGCTATTCACCGACTCGGCGGAACTGTCACGTATGCTCGATCAAATTCCGTTTATACTGTTTCTAAATTGAGGAGGCCGCATACCTCAGGTGTTCCAATCCCCAATTGAAGGCCGACGAAGTCACGTATCAACTCCATTTAGCAAAGGTCACCTTCATGATAGTCCACTCCTCCGCCCTGCAGCTGGGGCTGGAAGCAGCATCTGCCGTAGGGCTACCTATGCATCGCATTATCCTGCTCGATAGCGTGCCACCGTCATCGCGCATTCTTCGCAGATTTCAAAGCGTGCAAGACCTCATTCTAATGGGCGAGCAGCTGCCGCGCAAGTGTCGACAGTTTGTGCTTCGCGCAGGCGAAGGGAAGACGAAGGTTGCACTCTTGTGTTGGTCATCTGGCACGACAGGGAAACCAAAGGTTCTGCCGCTGTTGACTCGAGGTCGGAGTTGGGCTCACTTTACGTTCTGCAGGCTGTGGCTATTTCACATCACGCACTTATTGCCAATATTCTCCAGATGGCAGCCCACAACCAGGTGGGCAAACCACCTGTCCGTCGTGAAGGCCGTTCACATCGAGTGGGGGACATAGCTTTGGGGGGTTAGTGATCAAGTCGCGCGATACAAAGCCGTTCTCACTCAAAATTTTTTACTCCTAGCGCTACCTTTCTTCCGTATGGTCCATCTTTCTATGAGAAGGATCTGAGCTGACGGCTGGGTAAATTACGCTACTTAGATAACGCAGGCCTTGTCATAGGAGTGAGTGATCAACTCTTGTCAGCGCGCCTGCGGTCATCTCGGCTTACTCTAACTGTCATTTAGCTACACTTGGTTGTATTCTGTGGGGTAAGCAGCCCCATCTTTGGGGGTCTCTGAGCGTGTCTGTGGCTTCCAGTCTGACCACTTATCCTGACCAGATGACACTGGTTATCCCCCCGAAGTTTGACACATTCCCCGATATGCTGGATACTATAGTTCGCCATAAAGTCTGTCATCTCTTGTGAGTATTGTACGGTCAATTCGAACCATACGGTACCACATCGATTCCCTTCTGACTAAAGAGGTAAATTTCTAGCCTCGTACCACCCCACGCTGTTGCGTTCTGCAAGGTGTGTTCCTGTTCCTTACCGAATTCGTTGAGGCGTTGTGTAGATTTACCGACTTCTGGACTCGTTCTGACTCGCCAACCACCTGTATTGCTCTAGCATCCCGCGGTTATCAAGGGCAACTACAGCAGAGTCAAGTATGTGATGATCGGTAAGTCTGGGGTACTGACTCTCATCCTGCCTACAGCTTACTCTTTTCACCGGCTATAGGCGCAGCACCTGTCTCCCGTGAAATGCAGGAGAACATGTACGAGATCTTCCCCGATGCTCAGATAGGCCAGGCGTACGGTTAGGCGTTTTCTCTATCTTCACAGGGTAGGGGGCTACCTGATGCTGATGCATACGGAACACGCAGGTCTTACCGAAACCGTGTGCACGTTGGCCATGATAGCTCCATCTCAACGCTATGGTCCATTGGGCAGTATGTCCTTACGTCTTCCAGAGGTGGCTGCGACAGCTCATCATCTGCATAGGTGGCGGCAGGCTTCTCCCTGGCATCAAAGCAATCGTCGTTAAAGAGGATGGATCTTTGGCTCGACATGGGGAGACAGGCGAGCTTGTGGTGAAGAGTCCTGCAACCGCTCTGCGATACCTAAATAATCCTCAAGCGTAAGCCCAGTATGCTACTATGTACGCTAGCATCGGCTGAGCCGTTACAACGTATTCAGCACAGAGGAGACCTTTCGAGATGGGTGCGTCGAGTTCGGAACAGCCATTTACAGCCGCTTCTCAACCTTTGCCGAAATAGATGGGTACACACAGGGGATGAGGTTATGCTAAGCTGTGAGCAAGAAATCTTCATCATTGACAGGCTCAAGGTGAGCTGTTACTGGCACGCCATCAACCAATTGTATTTCTTAACAATACCTCAGGAGCTGATCAAAGTTCAGGGGTTCCAAGTCGCCCCAGCCGAACTAGAGGGCTGCCTGCTCTCACATCCGAGTGTTGCGGATGCTTGTGTTGTGGGAACGCCAGATGATTACAGTGGAGAAGCCCCCCTTGCTTTCGTAGTCCTGACGGCAACTGCCGCCACCAATGATCTTGCTCAGCTAAGCTACCTGCGGGACAGCATAATCAAAGTAGGAGTTTTCTCTGCCCAGCAGTGGCAACCCATCACAGCCCGCTAAAAATCCCGACTAGCATGTTGCAAATAGGAAAGCACCATACAAAAGACTGAAGGGAGGTGTCCGATTTGTCGATGCCATTCCAGTACGTTTCCCGAATCGCAATGTGGCTCTTGTCGTCAGTTTTGCTAATCCTTCTCCTATTTGCAGAAAACAGGTAGCGGAAAGCTTATGAGGCGCGTACTACGCGAACAAGCGAGACAGAAGATTTTGTCTGATGATACACCCCCGCACTTATCCGCCAAACTCTGATTGCAGACTTTATGCTTTAACAAACTTCAAGTATCATCTGACTCTTCTTTAATTCATTTAAGTATATGCAAGTTATAATATGAATGTTTTTTGTAGCGTCATCCTACTACATAGACAATATACGAGATGATATATGAGTTGTGTAAGGCCAAACGCTCTGCCGCTGCGCCACCTTGTTCGATTGATGGTGGATTATGGGCGCCTAAAGATCGTGGGCATAACGGCAATCTCCGGACCGGCAAACCCACCCTCATCGGACATCTTCTATGTATAACACCTACTCTGTTGTAAAGAAAGTAGAGAAATGGCACACAGTGGCGTACTAGCACATTATTCATCTCTCAGTATTTGTACATAGTCCCATCCAGTGACATTCTGTCCTTTTACGTATCACGAGGATAGATGCCCGAAGTCAAGCTGACCAGTATACACATTGATACTAATGACTCTTATTCTCTCAGGCCACAGGAATGCATATATCCAAAAGGCAAAAATGAAGCCGTATGAACTTTTCAGCCTGCTGATTGTATGTGTATGGCTTGTAAAAGAACGGTTGCGGTCCCCATGATTCCTTTAAGTTTCAGATTCTCTATGCTCGGTGTATACTATTCCAGGAGAGACTGAGGTACCGGCTTGCCGATAATCAGCCTGGCTTTGGCTATCGATATTGGTTGAACTGGCCAAAAGGTGTATACTCACTTAAAGCAGAACTATTATTTTGTTCATGCTTCTGTAGTTTATCAGATAAGATCAGATCCACACATTACGGTCTGGAGTGTCGATCCTTCAGATCATCCTCTGCTTTAACTACCAGCACCCACAACACGAGGTTCCGCGATGCGAAACATTATTCTGAATGTTCGCGCAATGATGCTCTTTACTACACTTCATAGATATGCTTCATCCATGTTCGCACCGCCGTTCACTGCCCTTTGACCGAACATCCGACTGACATTCACGAGCTCAGAATGTTGCTCTATTATTATACACCCGTGAGATGATGCCATCATATCTCTTACCCCCATCGTTCGTCCATACCGGGCCACAATATCCTGTTCCCACTTCCAGCTCTACTCACTTGACCATGGCATTACGGAGCATGCGAACACGCGTGACAGGATCGCTGCCTTTCTCAGGATTCAAATGGCGACGAACAAGCCCCTGGCCATGGACATCTTTCCTTCTAGCCACCACCGTTCCTTAACACTCATTGCCAACTCACTACCCATCGTATAACCATGGAATTCAGAGCTTCACTACCTTCCCCAGACATCCCGGACCACCTGACCATCCCTCAATTCTTCTTGGACTCTAGCCATGCGACGAGACCTCAGAGGAGAAAAGACACACCTTGGATAATAGAGGATGCTACAGGGAGAAAGATATTTGGCACAGAAGTACGTGTGCCTGCAAGCCGCGACCTTGTTCAACTTACGGAGTTATGTTTCTCCAGCTCCAGAATCGAACACATGGTCTTGCCAATGCTCTTCGTATCAAGTACCACATAGGTATGTTCTTCTTCCAGTTGCGGACATATCAAGTCGTAGCTAACTAATGTTCAGGCGAGGATGACGTTGGTGAGTTGGCTTGCACAGATCAAATCCAGTCAACTGGTTGACTTCTCTGAAGTACTGTTGTTCAGTCGAAACCATGTCGGTGAGTAGAATCATGAAATTGCACGTACTCAGTCGCTTATAGACCTTCCTGTAGACTACCTTATTGCAATCTGGGCTACTCATAGGCTTGGAGGAGTAATATCGTACGAATTGCTATTGGTCCCGTCACAAACATAACACTGATCCAAGAACTCAGCGGAGCGAATCCTGATTTCACCGCGAACGAGCTTCTGTACCAACTGGAAGCTACCAAAGCCGCGGTCTTGATTGTGCACCCGGAGGCGCTGCCGATCGCATTAAACGCTGCGCGCGCCGCCGGGCTGTCGTTTGACAGAATCGTCGTCTTCGACGTCAAAGGTGCCACCACTGCTGAGATGCGCGCGAAGCACGAGTCCGTGAGCAGCCTTGTCGAGTTCGGGCTCCGGAATAAAGTGCACTACGCAGACCGCGTTCTTGTGCCTGGTGAAGCGAAGAGCAAGTTGGCGTTCTTGAGCTTCTCGTCTGGCACGACTGGACGTCCCAAGGTCAGCGTGCGCAATAGGTGATGTTGGGCAAAGCACCATGCTAATCGTCCGATACGCAGGCTGTGGCGATTTCGCACTACTCTCTGATTGCTAATGTGCTGCAAATAGCAGTGCATAGCCGGCTCACTGAGAGTAACATCACTGAAGAAGACCGGCGGTATCGACCCGGTGATGTTGCTATTGCAGGTAAGATTACGCATTCGCTACGTCCGCACGAAAGGGCAGCAAACTTACAGTGTTTTTCTTGCAGTCCTCCCACTTTATCGTGAGTGTCGACACACGTAGCGCCGGGGAAGGACACCGAGCTAACTAAAATAATTTTTGCTAAAGATATCTACGGCCTGGTTATCAATGTGAGCCGTGGGCCGGTGACATGATATGCGTTTGTTTCTTGCTAATCGTGGACCTGCAGTCCCATTTTGTGGTATTCGCTGCGGTATGTTCACTGCAGATACACTCAATTATAATCCTGCTCACGAAGTTTACCTTCAACAGATGTCTGTCGTGATAGTCCCGAAGTTTAATTTCGTTGAGATGCTTAATAGCATAGTGCGTTACCGAATTAGCCATCTTTTGTAAGTGTATCGGCCGAAGACTGCTCACGCGAAAATCCCCAGCTCATTCCCGTGCTTCATATAGCCTTGTTCCACCACAGGTCGTCTTACTCTGCAAGGTATGTCTCTGCGTATGAATATCCCCCAATGGTAGCTGACTGTGCTCGTAGCACTCAGCGGTGAAGAACTATGACCTTCGCTCACATGTCAGGTCCATTATGTGTGGTGCAGCACCGCTTTCGCATGAACTGAACGAGCAGCTGTTCCATATGTTCCCATCGGCGCATATTGGTCAGGCATATGGTCAGCACAGATCCACTCCACCATTTGTTTGAAATATTGCTGACGATAAAATCGTTCTATCAGGAATGACAGAGCTGTGCACTGCAGTTACTGTGTGGCCTCTCGAGCGCAGGAGGGGGAAATCAGGAAGTACGTTACAACAGATGCACTCACCGTCCCGTTGCTCATAGTTGGTTCTGTAGGCAGCGGAACACTAGTTCCTGGTGTCGTGGCTCGTGTGATGAAAACCGACGGAACCTTGGCGGGATATGAGGAGGCGGGTGAACTTTACGTCTTGTCCCCATCAAATGCATTGAGATATGCGAACAATGAACAAGCGTAAGAATTTCAGTGCATTCGAGCAGCGAACGGGTACTCATTAATTGTGGAATCCAGGACGAAAGAGACTTTCATTGACGGGTACGCGCTAGAGTCACATCATCTCTTGCTTGATGCTAATTTCGTCTTTTCTGGCGTTCACAGCTGGGTCCGAACTGGAGATGAAGTCAAGTTCACTCGGGACGGCGATTTGATTGTGTTGGATCGTCTAAAGGAGATCATGAAGGTACGCCATGGCTCTTCATCCCAACTTATTGTGTATTGACTATGTATCAGGTGAAAGGCTTCCAGGTAGCACCTGCCGAGTTGGAAGGATGTCTACTCGACCACCCTGACGTATCCAATGCGTGTGTTGTCGGCATTCCGGATGAATACAGTGGGTTGCTCTCTACATATCCTGAACCCCTACTTTACTTAAATCATGATCCAGGCGGCGAGGTCCCCCTTGCATTTGTTGTTCTTACTGCGAGTGCTGCCGAGCGAGCGTCTAAGGGCAAGGCGGCTACTGAAGAAATCAAAGCGTCTATTATCAAGGTACAACATCTCTCAAAACTGTTTTTCCACTCTGCTTGAACCTGATACGACCCCTCTGCTAGCACGTCGCGGACAACAAGATCCATTACAAGCACCTCGCCGGCGGGGTCGAGCTCGTCTCTGTTATTCCCACTTCACCAAGTGGAAAATTGCTGCGCCGCGTCCTGCGTGAACAAGCCAAGGAGCTGAGGAAGCCGAAGCCTAAGTCGAAGCTGTAATACTCGCGTCTGTCCAGTTTCAGTAGAGGAGTTCTATGGCGCCTGTCGAAGGACGATGGTGTAAGGAGCAGGATCTGGAATCATATACACATGGAATAATACCACCTACGAACATCTAACCCATGAAAACAATTTTGAGTTACTTTGCACTATGCCGATGCATTTGACACTACGGCAGGACTCTGGCTACAGTACCCTTGTAGAGCAGCGCGCGCGCAGCAAAGACAGGGGCTTTCGCTTATAAGTACGTCACCTGTCAATGCGCTCACGTAATCAATATTGACATGACAACCACGCACAGCCACTGCCAGGTCACCGCCACAGCCGCCACCTCTCGACGACATGGTCTGCCTCCAAGAGATTGTCAAGTTATTATTATAATTGAATGGATGGCACAATAGGATACGACTAGGTATACAGTTTGAAGATATGCTATGTTACAGGTTTGGTATTTGCTTGCTTGTGTGATAATACAGTGGGTAGCGCATGAGGGTCGAGATAGCACTTTGAGATTGAGAGCGGGGGGTATTATGACGATGAACCTTCAGCATCCGAAGCGTCCAGTTGGTCTTCACAATCTTCGTACTGGAAACATTGAGTTAGTTAGAGATGATAAGCCGAAGCGAATAACAAAACGTACCTCATTCTTCCATGCCTGTAGCAGTTCTCTTGTCTCATCCATTAGATTCTCACCCGTGTCGTCATCCTCAGTCGACCCGAAACCTGTCTGTTCACAGAGAAGACAGCACCCCTTCACAAGAGCGTGCTCCTGTGCACCGATAGCAGCAAGCGTCTTCGCTGCAGAGCTCCTGTTCTCCCGCTTGTACCGCCTCGTCGATTCGGCGAGGACACTGTCGATATTCCTGAGATATCCCTCTGCCGCATGAACGGCTTCCTCGGAACGCGAATCGGTGGTATCGTCTCTGGCTTCTTCTACGAGGGTCATCGTGGGTGGATAGAGGTGTAGCCGTGAGCCTTTTGAAGAGGCGTCATCGTGATGGGCGTTGACTTCGTCAATGAATTCATCGACGAGGTTATAGAGGATGTGGAAACAGGGGCGTCCAAGGCTGGGTATCCGTCGTCGCGTGCCAGGGATTTTGCTGTTGAGAGCCGCCTAAGGAAGGATGTGAGTCTCGTTCAGGGCTGATAGCCGGACAAACGTACATCGATAGCAGTGTAGACATATTCTAATTCGCACAACCACTCCATGTAGAGCTCCGTCTCGAGGTATTTCGGTTGTCTGGGCTTGAAACGACTGAAGACGGCTCGTTTGGCGGAATATACAAGATTTTTGATCATGATACGTAGTGCGCGCTCGTCTATCCCACATTATAAGGTCATATCCCGAAGAAGCGACGAGATATTCATACCTCTAGGTACTGCCTTCAGGGAGGCAATAGCAGCATGGTCTGATGGATCAGCCACAATACTCCGCAGGGCCTCTTCCAGTTCGATTTCAACCGCAGGTGGCTTTCGTGGCGATAGTGATTGACGTGCTACAAACGCTTCGCCGTCAGGCTGGGCATTCATTCAGGGGCAATATGCACATACGACGTTTACGGGGTGAAGACCTCGGCGAATACGAGCTAGTAGAGGCGACGTCGTCATCGAATGGGCGGAATCGTTTTCTCGTGGGTGTCTCGTAGAGCTCGGTATCGCTCGAATGAGGAAGTTTTCGTGGGGAGCGCAGTGCAGGCATGTTGGGTATATGACTGGGAGGTAGAGTACAAGTGTTCTGAGTTTAGCTGGACAATGTAGATAACCTCGCCTTAGGGCAGGCTCGGACGCGTCTCACGCTACACGTGATCCAACCAACCAAATATTGGCGCGTCCAAATATACACGACGCGTACGCGTCGCGTCACTCCGTCATAGGCGCATGTATTCGCGAAAGTGTACGAGGCTGGTAGTTATGGTGCACGCATATCGGACACAAAAACAGCTTTATTTGGATTTACAAACATTTTCTCTTACGAACAAAAGTAGTTAAGTACAAACACTTTCCGATCGAGACCTTGACGAAACCCTTTCTGATTGACCGCATGCATTGTTCAAACTGGTGGAGTGATGACTCGGAGTCCTCCCTGGCCCTGAGCGCTGAGCTTTCACTCGTTGTCTGCAGGAGTCCCGACAACTGGGGGCCACAAGGTGGCCTCTTCCTGAGCGGACATCACCTTGGGTGGAACGCGCTGTGCAGCAGGCTTGCTATCGGGATTGGATTTTTCAGCGAGTAGTCGGGCCTCTTCAGCCAACCTGGCTCTGATAGCGCGAATGTTGGGGTGAAGGCCTCCTAACAAAATGCGTTCAAGCCTAGCGGGTGAGAGGCTTCCCGGGCCTTCCCAGGGAACGGTGTCGACGATATGCTTTCATGAAGAATTAGTAACGCACTGGTGAACAAATAGCGACAGGATGCTTACCCCGGTGTTGAGACGAAGAAGTTCTTGAAGCATAGCAGCAGCGGCAGCATCGCTGCCAACCTGCACGAATTGTACTCCCAGGGAGTTGGGATGGTGGCGCGCGGCGGCAAGGCGTGCACCGACGGCCACTAAGACCGCGCCGAGCTCATTTTCGGGCTCTGGGTCATCTGTCATCAAGTTGATGTCAGCAACTGTCATCGAGTGCTTGAGTACCGCGACATTAATCGCACTCACTGGCTGCTCCGTCAGTAATGCACACGATATTCAGCGGCATCACGGTGGCATATTCGGGCGTGCCAACGGTTCTGTCCAGGGTGTCAATGTGCGCACTGAAAACCGCACCAACGGTTCGACCAGTTGGAGTGCCCCCTGTAAATTATCATTCTGTTAATTTCAACGTATTTCAGCGCCAACAATCCATTTGAGACATACCTAAAGGGGTGACATTGCGCAAGAGAGTTGCAACCGATTCTCTGTCCTAATTTTGACCTGTCAGATTGTCCAATGGAGCAGTAGCAGAGCTTGCCTACCCTTATGCCTCTCAAAAAGAGTGAGGAGTTGAGGAAGGACATGTTGAACCCATCCCTGTAGTAGCCATTGTCGAAGATAGCGTGACTGAGTCCGGTCATCGCATTGCCCGCTTCGTCCCACCTGTTCTCCTGCGTCATAGATCCGGAATCGTCGACGACAAAGTGAGTCTCGTAGTGACTAAGAATTCATCCACGTTCCAGTCAAAAAAGTGGAAAAGGTCATTGGTTGGTGACATACTGAAGGTAGTTTTCCAGAGTACTGGGCCAGGGCAAATCAAGAACAGGGTTGTATCCTGGGTTTGTGTTCGCCGGAGGAGGGGGAGGTATCTGGTTCCTGTTGATGCTCTGAGTATTGACCACAATCAACCTGTTTTCATATTGCGACAGTGAACGTTAGCATTCGACGCGTCTCATTACATGGTGGATGATACGTACATGTCGTAATCTCCAGCGCTTTGGTCATTGTCTTCGACGAACACCTTTGATCGTGTTAGAGGAGGCATGACTGTTCAAGCCTCTACTGTTGGACGTACGAAATAATTGATATATTCGGGAATATCATCAGGCGCAGTTGTGGCCCGACGAACCTAGTCAACCAGGCAAGCGACAGATTGAACAACATAATTTGGCCTTGAAGTCGGAAGTCATACCTCGCTAACCACAACGTTATGCGCTCTGAACTCGGGGCTTCTCAACTGAGCAAAGGTCTGCGCCCTAGTCGCAGTCGTGTTGGAGCAATATACAGTGAGCTCGGTCGATTCCCAGAACGGGGAGATGGTGGACGACGGCTGGCCAGTGTGCGTCTCGAGCATCATCCCTTGGGCGGTGCCGAGGTTAGAGATCTGGAACACGCGAGCGTCGCCCTCGAAGAGCGCATTCTGCTGGTGGCCGCGGCGGGATACCTATGAGATACAAGGCAAGAGAGCAGTCAGCGGTGTTGCAGATGGTCCTGGGCAGTCGATTGGAGGGATATTTACCGCAGAGACGGTGACAAACCATTCCGGCGGGATGTTGAAAACGATGATGCCTTGCTCTGGAGTAGTGAAGGAAGGACGACTCATGGTGTGATTGTGATGGTAGTAAGTTCCAAATGCATACGCCTTTTATACGTGCAGAATAGTGTAAGTTGGTATGAAGGATGAGCAATTATGATCCAAGCCGAAGTCTGAACAAAATCCCTTATGCAGAATTTGTTTGTTTGAGAAGCCGCTTCGGTGGCTTACAGGTGAAACCAGTTTGATATGCTGTTGACACTGACAGAACTGTGGAATATGCGGCAGGTGACCATTCATTGACACGTCAATTATACAAGTTTCTCTTGAGTATTTTTGGGAGTCAGGTCGCTGATCATGCAAAAAGAGTAGTTGGTGTACGCAGACACATTCGGCCGACCGCGTACTGCCTTCCCAGTGACGCCGGGTGGAACCCAGCATGACAGGCAAGGTGCCATCTTTTCCTTTGAATACTAAATATAAGGTGCGGTGTTCACTGCATAATATTGTCTTCAAGTTTGTAATCGTACGAAGCCGCATTTTGTATCTGCCTTGCTCAAATTTGTGTCGTAGAGGATTGCACAAATGGGCTTATGCTCGGGTGGTGGAAGATTGCGCAAACGGGCCTATGTTCATGTCGTAATGGATATAAGTGTGTACAAGATAGCCGTCAAAATATTAGCCGAGCATGTCTAAAATAGGAACATGCCATTTACGGTGCATCGAAGCTATTGAGCGTCTCTATGTCTAGAATTTCCATTCTGCAGTTGACAAGCCTTCGTCTGCTGCGAAAATACGAAAGATACTGAGAAGCGCTGTTCCCTCAACTCGCAGGGAGCGGTACAGATTACTAGGCCTCCGGGAACTTGTTTTGTCCGGTACTTGCTTCCAATTTGCGCCTGTGTGTGCCAGCTTGGATAGGCTACACAAGCCTCACTATCTATTTTTGGTCAAGGGATCAACAAGACGGCCCGTTGGCTTGCCATGGAAGCCATGTGTCCTACATTCTTCATGTCCACATGGCTGCTGGTTCGGGACTCGTGACAAACTTGACACTGGAAAGACACATTTGAGGCAATTGCGACGTGTGAGTCGGGGTGAGCACCCAACGGCTCGTTGCTCGACATGGGAACAGCATGGGAATCACGATATCCCATGTGATTTCACAGAGCCTTTGAGTGGTGCCCTGACTACGGCACCGCAAAGTCCTTCAATTCCTACCAACCTATACCAACTCATCATGAGACAATACATCCTTTGAACTCCGCGAAGACATCACACAAGCTGTCAAATAGAGGAATCCGTTGGTTGACTGGCTTCTCTTCCAACCCTAAGCCGAGTAGAGCTTGCCATGAGATTAGATACATACACACGCGTCTGAAGAACGGTAGAGCTCAAATGTGGAGTGGAAACCACCCATCAATATTTGAGCATGGCCAATAGTGGTCAAGATTATGTGTAATCCTTGAACAAGTCTTGAAAAGTGCTACATCAGCTCATATGCCCCTTCTAATTAATTCTTGTGCGTTCAATGTTGATTCACTGCCTCCATTGCCGAATAGCTGTCCGGACTCCGTTGACGCTCTAGGTTCCTTCGCCATCTTCCGAAACCTGACAATGTGTTTCCGTCCGGTTGAAGCGCTTCGAAAATGTTCTTGACAGCTATCCTGGATTGCGCGACGGTCACGCGAGAAAGTTGACATCTATAACCGGAATAAGCTCTTTCTCCGTCGACGCAACTCCTGAAAGCTCAGAGGGATTTCTTTTTGCTGTGGTAATATAATGTCTATTGCGCTTTCCCCCATGGAACCAGCCGGTGAACTCCCTACGCTATCGGACATGCATCCTGTCCCGAACATTTGGGCCACTCGGAGGATTTATGTTAACTTATGGTTTTGCTTCGCGCCCCCGAGATATGACTTAACTATGCCAAAGAATATACGGCTTGTGCAATGAAGATGTCATATAAGCCACGAGCTCAGTCAATAGATCGGTTCTATGTTCAGGTACCCCCTTGGCAGGCATCTTGTTGGCTTGTGGACGGCGCGGGATAACTGTTAGGCTTCCGTAGTTCTACGTCTATGGGATCCAGGGCTCCGATCATGGTCGCGAAGAGGTGCGATTTCGGTATTCAGTTCGAAGTTTCTGTTCTTGGACAGCGTAGAAGTGCTCCACATCTCCATGGCTATTGATAAGACTTTTCCAGGGATGTACTTGCGGTCAAAGGCACTCGAGCGTGAGCAGCACTCCACCTTTTCGAAGTAAATCAATAAAAAGGCTTCCTGGTTGTCATTCACCGCGATATTGTGTCCACGAACGTCACAATGGCAGATTACAGCCCCATGGATTTGCTTCATTGCACTCAGAAGTTGCTCCCTGCCAGACGGCCGAAGACTGATACACTTCTTTCCTGATGCGAGAGATTGAACATACCGTTCTTTGTCCGATATTTTAGTGATCTGCCTCGCCGTCCCTCCTGACCGAGTTCGCGATCCACAAGAGATTGTCCACCACCATCCATTACAAGTGCCAATATACCAGTATCTCTGTCCTCAAACAGATCATCATAGAGGGGGAAGACACAGCTTGTGGTACCCTTTGCAGCGAGGTACTGGTAGATTTAAATTCATTTCAGATTCGTTCTTGAACGGGGAACCCAGTTTTTCGTTGAGTTTATCGCAGTCACTCTCTGGGAATACCAGTTTGACGACAACGGGATAATCGACTCGCACACCATCGTCTAACCAAACCGTGGCTGTTGCTCGTTGGGCTACTCCTATGGGACCGTTGCCGATCGACCCTGTAAGACACACGGAAACATATTCCTGTCGATTGTCGACCTTTTTCCACTGGGAAAAAGAAGAAGGGCATGGTGAATCATACACTATATATATAAGCCAGAATTATCCGCAATTCATAGGAAGTTGGAGTTGTTAGAGATGTCTGCGAAGGCAAAGGCAACACGGTATACGCTCCGGAGACGCGCCCGTGGAAGTCCCACCTTGTAGAGTATTCCATCCAAATACACTTGAAATAAACATCATTGAATGAGAGCTTAGTGCCACGCGAGCCTCGATAGAAGAAGGGCTTCAGACAGAGTAAATGTTACTGACCAGAGTACAATTTGACAAATAATATCTGGATTTACAGGAGCGGTCAGATATCCAGGATCAACTCGCGGGCGCTTTCTGCTCGCAAGATGAGGAATGGAGTCAATCTTCCACAGTTGGCCCCGCATTGCCGATTGGTTGGAGAGGGTAAGCTGAGGCGTATTCCTTGCTAGTTCAATGCATCCGGTACGACGGCCACTCGGCAGCCCCAATTGCCATAGTGGGGCGCTTGTCTCATGGTTGGAGAGAAATGGCGTCCGAGATTCTCGATGGCGGATTCCGATGCGTTCGTTCTTCCCGCAATTGAAGATGATAAGGCGGCGTCGTTGAGTACCGCTCGACTCCAAGCCTGAAAAGCAGTTAGGATTTGACAAAGCTGAGATGTGTGGCGAGGCACCAACGGTTTGGAAGTTGTGTCGTGATCTGGGCGATAAGGCCCAATCAAGATGGCTTTACGGCTCACTGAGTGCAATGCGACGGCCACAGTCGTATGTCCTTTATATGGCTTGGTGGTACTCGTCTGGCAAGTCGACCGCCTCTGCATTGGGATAAGCTGTCGTGAGTTGAGAAAGTCTTTCATGAAATTGGATTGGCTGTCCACAGGTGTAGACAACGGCGAGCACGATGCGACAGATCCCTCGGTTGGGCAGTTCTCCCAGCGAAATTCACCAGAGCTCTTCATGCCCTTGATCAAGGCCTCGCCGGACGGGGCGTATGGGAAGAAGTTCCAGATAGCTCGAGACGGTAAGTATGAGTTTAGTTCCCGTATGCGATTTGCTACCTCCGGGTCTGCAAAAATAAACTGTCGCCAGCGATCCAGCTATCAGCAGTCGAGTGTGCTACTTTAATGCATCAACATAGGACTTTGTCTATGAATAGTAATGCATCAACGTTTGAGCTCCTCGATAGCCGCCAGGTCCTGCCACCAGGGCTCAGAATTTGTTTATGATGCATCATGAGCAATATTTCTATTTTCGTACCTTTCGATATGTTACAGCACACTGTTGGGCACGCACGCACGCTCCTACAACACACAACATACACGCGTCTTCTTATAATGCGCAACATATGTATGCCTCAAAGTATGTGGTCCATGTGTAAGTTATACAGTATCGCCGTCCTTCATAGCACTTCTATCAATATTCGCTGCCTGTTTGCGTTATTGGGCATGCGTGGGGGTCGATGCGTGATGCGTTGATGGCATCAAATCATTGAGGCCGACATAAATAACTGCTGAAAAAACATGTAAATCAAGTGCAAAAAAAAGGCATTCGTGGTTGAGAGCTCAGGATTTGTACAGTAAGCACAGATGGATGGACAATACCATTCTTGAAATTTTTGAGAGCCCCCTACATGTCTATTGTATGTATCCGACATGATGATTACGCAGTGACCAATGAGCTATGTAATAAATATCTGCTGAAAATGAGGTTCTGTAAACATATCTGGCTGGTTATACATGCAAATGTTGTCCTTTTGCCCCATTTCTTATTCTACATGGTGCTGGTGATAGTGGCTTTGTGCCTATGGCGTTCAAAGGACTCTGTAAAAGGGCACTTTTTATGTAAAAGAGAGTTGAATCTTCAGAAACACGTCAGAATTAAGATATTGCAAACTCATTAGCGCATCATACCGGTATTTCACTTGCCCTTTGGCTATTCTGTTTGAAATTTTCCAATGTAAGACGTAACACCACAGGTTTTACATGAGCTTTCTGCTCTTGTATAAATTACAGAGCATGTCCTTGGTGCGAAGCCTTTTTCATTACACACTGGTTGAATATGCACGCAGTATGAGGTGCGACATGCAGATGTAGGCTATATATCATGACCAGCTCTTATGCGCTCAGTTTTCTGGTAACTATCGGCAGATATGAAGCCTATTTATCTTTCAGCAATGACAATATAGTCTAGCAGTTCATGCACTGCCCTGTAGAGCCTTTCCAAGTGCGTACCACCTGTATTCCAAGGTTTACAATGAATCACTGACATATATTGTTCAAGGGGCCTGTAGCAATTGCAATTACGAGAGTGGGTATATGAAAGGGATACGTGCACACTTGAGTAGTTTAAGAGCCCCAAGATATATAGAAATGTTGTATTGAGCCAGTATGGTGCTCACAAATATTGCTTGGGCACCACATCTGGTGATTCATTACATATATGACCGGCTGTCTGGCACTCTTGCAACCTTATCATAAAGTATAAGTCTTGGCATTGTACATAACCACCAAATTTCAGACCCTACATATGTACCCAAAGTAATTTATCAGGCAAACCCCGGACTAAAAACACCTTAGGCGCTTATATCTATAAATATCGCAAGTCTGTGATTGGAATATGATACATCATTGATGGGATTTGTCGATGAGAAATCATTGGATGCAACAATGCATCACTCAATGGAGGGTTGGTAGATGCATCATTTAACATAGACAATTAGAGTTGATGATGCATTACGATGTATAGAGGATTGTCTATAATCATGCATCAGGGTAGTCCATTCAGGTGCTATCAGGTATCCTTAGTGCTGCACGCGTCAGGAATCAGAGAGCTCGTTGATTGTGAATGGTGAAAGTGAAAGGACGCCAAAATTCTCCTTCAGAGGAGATATAAAATTGAGTTGGAATTGTCGATACGCGGCCAGAGTTTTCTTCGCAAGTGCTCGGGCATTGCTTGCCATTTCTGATGATCTTTGCTTGGTAAGATATCCGGTAAAGTATTAAGACAGGGGCTGGCAAGTGAGGGACCTTTCAGTGGCAAAGTATGCGTCTATGCGTCTATGCTGTCTTCTCCAAAATCACAGAGTTGTTGAGCGATATTGGGGGCCATTTCAATAATTCGACGCGAGAAGGTTGCAAGTCCGGAGCCAGATGTCGATCATAAAAGTGAATGGACATCACAAGTTGGACGTGGTGGTGCAGTTCATCTTGGTCCGTCGACCTCCTTACCAGTCTGAAGGTTAGGAGGGCATTGATTTTTTTTGAAGATGTTGCTTGTGTGCAAACGGGTATATTGTCTTAACCGCCTTGTTTGTTCGAAACAACGCGGACCCGCAGGTTGTCTCAAGTTACCGCCAAAACCGATCCCACCAGTGCTTATCATGAAAGGCCTGGGGGTTGGACGCTAGGGACTCAATTTTTGGAGCTCTAGAGGAGTGTATGACCACGCTGAAGGTTATAATCCGTGTGCTGACGTTTTTCTGTTGTCTTTCTGTACTTTCCGCCTGGTTTACTGGAATTCCAGGGTGAAATCTGTTGTGACGAGTTATGGATGCATGTTGACGAGTTGGCTGTGAATCAAGTCATGTAGCAAACTGATAACACGAAAAGAATTCCGCCGAATCGCTTGAAACACAGTGAGGAAGCGACGCGATAGCATTGACACGGGCTTGCCCAATTCATGGTGGAGAATACAAGGGTGGTATATAACTGTGTGAGATGTTCGACGATCCATTTTATAGGAGGAACCGGAGGAGGGGGAAATGTTCTGCTCAGGGCAAGCAAGCCCTATTTCTCAGCCAATCTACATGATTCAACATAGATTATTAGCTGCCTCTTTGAAAAATGGTACAAGGTCAGAAGGTGACGCACCGATTGTTACGTCCTCCAAATGGTCGTCGAAATCACCAAAGGCAAAGTGCTGATTTTGCTCCCTTACTAGTCTTGCTGCCTCTGCTGGGATGTCTGGCGAGGATAGTTGGAATATAGAGCCTTCGGCGAAGGGAGCGGGGTTGGATGTAGTGGGGGGTCGCCAGGTCGATGATCCTTGTTGTGGGAGATATGGCTACATTGTGGAGTTGAGACTCAGCAATTGACGGTGAACCAGGCGGTATTTTGGTAAGCATACCAGTAGTGCAGATTCCGATGACCCGAGCTTTTGATTGTCGATCTATCCAAAGCTCGTCAGAGACTCTGGTCATTAGCGTACAACGGTAGCAGTCGGACTCACTACGAAAGCTATTGCTTGAGGGAACGACGCTTTCACCGTGCTCGCCACCCGTTCACCGACAGGAGCAAGAGCGGTGTCGTCCAACCGTTCGCTGGCCTGATAGTACCCCACGACCTCCAAGCCGGCTGACTCCGCGTGTTGTGTTGCCTTCGTAGTCGTGATCGAAAACGAACAGGTGTGTATAGTTGCACAATGTACGCGTGAGTGGATAGAACACGGTCAACATCCGTCCGTCTGCAGGGTATCGCAAAGGAGCGCGTCTCGCACCAGATCGAGCCCTATCTCCATCATCGGGCTGAGGCTTGTCCAGTGGTGCAGCAGGGGCACCGCATCGGCAATCGTGACTGTGCTGCGCGCCGCGTCTGTCGAACCCAATAGGATTCCGTTCACGGGTTTGTGCGGGTGTTTTGCGGCGTGAAAGTAGATTTTGTAGTATGCATCCTGTGAGACGACGTATGAGGGAGCCGACATGTTGTTGGAAGAGTCTCGAGTGGGACGAGGGGACAAGGAGGGGAGATGTAAGGACGACAAGTGTTGTGAACGCGAAGACGATCGAGCTGTGTTTGTGTTGAAGGGTTTGAACAAACAGTATTGCTACTTACAGGTATCCACCGTCATGTGATACACCACATTCGTAAACGGTGAATAGAATCACAAAAACAACACATACAGCTATAACAAGCACATAGACAGAATCGGGGTATCAAAGGCTATCATATGCACGTAACCTTACGAAGAAAGAGTGAGTACAGCGGAAGATATGGGGAAAACATAACGGTGGGTCCAAAAATAGCAAAAACCACTCAATGATACACGGCACGGACCGTCATCGCTGTCAGCGTTCCGCTCGCTGGATGCGACATTCAGGTTATAGAATCGCCAATATCATCCCAAACATTATATTCTTCACTGGAAAATGCCAAAATAACGAAAATTTATCTGCCTTCGGGGCAGAATGAACGGATAACATATCTGCCGCGAACTGCAGCGACTGCATTAGATCCCTTTGCCACTTATGACTTCGCGCAGGCTCGAATAAATTGTTTAAGTTTTATGCAAGGCACAGGGAAATTCCAGCTGGAGGGAGCCGACCTGCGAGCAATCAAAATGCAATAAATACGACAATATCCACTATATGCCTTAATACAGCAATACACATAATAGTCTGCGGGCTTGGTATCACAGCCATTTCTGGGCCAATTTCTACGAAACCTAGTTCAAAATCCTCCAGAAGTAATGGGGTATCTTATCGCACTCATGATACATCTTAGATTATGGAAAATCCAACATGGTCTGTGGAATAAATTTCGAAATAGACCTTTAGAAAAACACATGGTGTCGCATTATTGATATGATGCATGTTTGAGTCATATCGAAAGTACATAAGTAGCGTCTATGCGTACCTACGATGTATATGGAGGTATAGAAAAAAAGAACATGGCAATTGGTCATGAATTAGAGGCACTAGAGACAATTTATGGTCGAAGTGTATCACGTGACGGTGGATACCTGTATGGGAATAATTTCTTTATTGGGAAATTACGTTACGGGGGTCATCCCTGGGGTCAAACTTTCGTGTGAGAGGTGGCTAGACGACGTAGGTATATTCTTCCGCAGTCATCCAGCTCGTCTCTGCACCTGACGAGCTAAGATGAGAAATTAAGTAAAAATGGCAATGATTAATCTTCACTTCAAAGAGAACATAGATCAATTAATTCAGTCTTGTCTCTTATAGAGCAGAGTTGCTCGATGGGCAATTTGTTCTAATGACTCACCTCCAACATGTAGAAACGGTTTCCAAAGCACTTATTTACACGAGCATATACTGCTACCCTCAGTAATATATTATGGGAAAGCGTTTCAAACCGATCTCAACCTCAATTTTATGCATCGGATGGCCATGGCTTGGACTATTGGCGCCTTAACGAGATTGCCCAAGGCATAGTTCGGCCCAATGTCATTATCCTTGTGTGCTTTTCGGTGAAATGCCCATTTTACGTGCACCGGACTTATTAGCGCTCGTGTGCTATTTTTGTTGAGAAAGGATGTGCGCATGGCGCAGATATGCTGTAGATTCGGGTTGGATTCGGGAAGCTTAAGCTGGAAAGAGATGAGCAGACACACCCTTGATCGTGCAATGAAATAAAGCGCGACGAGCTCAACTCTAGACCTGTATGAGCTGTAGCTCGTTGTTCGCGAACGGGGAGAAGTAAAATTAGCCATATATCAACAGTCGCTCAGATAGAACTTCAAGCATTGTGGCTCGTCGCTTGGTTATAAAAATCTACAAAACGTCGCCCTGCCACCATTGTGCGTAAGTTGCGGTCACCGGCTAAGGTCGGACCCGGTGCGATTGGGTCGAAGTACTTGGCTTCCCCATGGTCTGAGTGTGGTCCCTCTTTAGAGAATCGTCGAGGAAAACATGCCAAAGGCGTCTTGACATCCCGAAGGTCCGCTTGATTTACGAGGTCGAGGCACGGAAAATCAAGTAGGAACACCAACATAAAAACCTCGGCGGTGGCATTACTTCGCGAGTCGCGGCGGCTCCCGACGAGTTGTGAATCTCTGGGGCAACGGAACCATGGGGAGGTTCTGAGAATTTGAAAATGATCGACGCGTACCCGGTACAGACAAGCGTAGAGACGCGATGATGTGACCTGACGTGCAGCTAGAATGCAGCTGAATCGCTTTTTGCATTGTTCTATGCATTGATCCTTGTCAAGTCGTTTGTCAGTTTCATTGGGCCTTGGGCCATAGCGTCTGCAGTGTTCGGGCCAGTTTTTTAAAAAAAAATTAGACAAGAGCAGGATTTTATACAGATGAAAGGGTGGACCCTGAGGGACTCCGATAGGAATGACGACTCAAGCCGTTAGCAACATGGAACATTGAACAATCATCTCTTAACAGTCTCTAATCAGTTGGTCCGCTGCGTTGCCCGTACACGGCCATACGCAGCCATTCTGTTCTCATGTACAGTGCTGGCCCGCTGGGAAGGTCGCGTATATGATTCGCGTCCTCGGCGAGCACGATCGCCAGATAAATGCCGAGGGCCTTTCGATGCCGTCTGGGAACGTCTAGTAGGGCCAGGCGATTAGCTAGGGGCCCGGGTGATTATCTGGGATGCCTCTGACCATAAGAAACAAAGAAGATGTGGCGACTACGACCTATAAAACGGTGTTGCAGCGTTGTCTTGGTATTCACGACGCGTTGGACGTTGCTGTGTTCGTGTTCACTGCTCTAAGACCGCTCTGGAAACTGGCAGTGCTCCGCCGCGAACTTGGAAGACGATCAGCGCATCACGAATCACGATCACCTGATTTTTTTCGGTCGCGTCTATTTGCAGATGCTTGCAATCTTCTTAATTTGTACATAACCCTCCCCTCCCTTTTGACTGTCACTCTCTTCTTAAAAACCCCCAACTGCCCTCTTTCCGAGGTTTCACTCTCCTTTGTCTGTTGTACCACAATGTGAGCCTCTCGCGACGCACCTGCGCGTCTCTACTGACCTCCTCCTTACCCCCATTAGCACCCAGATTGCTTTGATAGCATAATCTGGAGATATGGCTGATGTGTCGTCGACCCTGAATCCTGCGAAGCGCTCGAGGGATGACATCGACCAGACGCCTTCGCCGCGTCGGTCTCCCTCGTCCTGCACACTCGCACCGAGCGGCAAGAAGCGCCGCACGCTTGCTGTGAAGGCCTCCAAGCTGGCCGAGTTCGTTACCGCGAACCGCGCGCCCGGACCCGACCCCTATCGCATCCTTCCCATGCCGACGACGGAGTGGATCCAGCTGCGCTTCACTCTCGACCGCTTCAAGGGCGTCTATCGCGTCGTGCAGGTCCCGAGCAACTATAATTTTGCGAACTTGCACACCCTTGTGCAATATCTCTTTGGGTGGAATGGATTCCACTCGCACCGCGCGCGTGTGTACACCAATGTGGAGATGTACAAAAGCGCAGGCAGGCTTGGGTGCATCAAGAGCTATGGCCAGGCGCCCCCCTATCCCGATGACTGGAGGATTCAGGATATGCGTCCAGAGGTCCAGGAGATGGAGGATTACATATGGCAAAGGCAAAATGGCGACGCGGCTATCTACGAGGTCGTGGCTATTGGAAAGAATAGTGGAAAGCACAAGGACTCCAGGGGCATGTTCAGCGACTACAGCTGGCACTACAAGGTGGAGGACAATGAGCTGTCTCTGGCCGATGTCTGGAACGTTGAGGAAGATAAGAACGTTAGCAAGGGCGAGTTTTCCAATGAGAACGTCGGGATCATCTATGAGTATGAAATCGGATGTGAGATCAGCAATTATTCTATTTTCGAGCTTTTTCTGATGCAATGCAGGTCCCTGGTCTGTGCACATCACCATCGACGATGGGTTCTACACAAGCCCTATGCCTGGCAACGATATCTATGTTGTCTCGATCAAGGGCGCGCCGTCTGTTGAAGAGAAGCACCACTGGGACTCCGATGTAAGTCATTAATTTGCCACTCCAGGCTGTCTGCTAACGTGTTCCCTAGCATCCTGACGGCTGCAAAAAGGCCACTTCCGACCTATTCCTTGATGCTCGCAACTGGAAGCTCTATTGCAAAAAGGAGCTTGCCACCCGCACCTTGCGTGACAGACTGGTCGTCAATGTGCTCAAAGTCGGGTCCATGACCGACGACGAGGTCCAAGATCGCCAGAACGAGCTTCAGGCGATCGCGGACACCATCCGCAAGAAGCGCGACGAAAAGGAGAAGGAGAGGAAGCGAGAGCTCCGCCTCCAGCGTAAGCTCGAGCGCGAGGCGGAGCTTGCAGCCGAAAGGGAGAGGGAGAAGAAGAGGCAGCTCCAGATTCGGCGCAAGCTTGAACGCGAGGCCGTGCTCGCTGCTCGTCGTCTGGAGGAGTTCCGGCGCCTTGCGGCGTACGAGGACGACTAGGCTTGTGATATCCTCGCGGCTTGTTCAAATCGCGGCGGTATCTAGGCAAGGGCTCCTAATTCGCCCCCAACTTGTTTCCTCCTGACAACACATTCAACGCGCACCGACCGCGTGTTCACCAATCCAATACCAAACCCACTCTCATTCTAACATTTATTAACTAACTTATCTGCCCTATTCTACTAAACTCCCCTATTGCGCGCCCAAGAAATTCTATTCTATTATTGCACTCCTTTCGATAGTTCACCTTCCTTGCGAAACATCCCTCGATATACTCCCCGTTACATTACTGCACTCAAGCTCGACCCCTTGGCTCGGCCTGTATTCCCTACTTCTACCTCTGACCGTGTTGCACCAATGCACCTTTCGAAATTTCGAGCGTTGGTTCAGTATACCACACGTTCATATGTAATACTCTGATACTCCCTTCGTATTTCGTACTTGACATCATCTACCATCACTACTGTTGTTTTCCAGCACCATTCCTCCCTCTACCTTATATCCACCTGCCATCTACTCCGTGCCCTTCATATAACACCATATCCACTTAACTACGTACATCACTTTTCCTTTTGATACTTATACCCTGGAATCTCAATGTTGTTGTTTGATCTCACCAGAGTTAGATCTCCAGACGTATTCAGACATGCGCATGAGGAGCCAATTGATTGAAACAAGCGCTCATGATCTATTATTGGAACACAGGTTTCGGGTATCGGCATACCAGACTATCACGAGAGATGCAATCATCGATTGGGAAATGGCAGCTATATCGTTGATTATAGCTTGAGCAACCATTACGGATGGTCGACCTTGAAAAGCAAGAAAATCAGTGCGAAAACAGATTGATGAAGTATTTTTTGATGAGCAGCCAAACACAAGCAAGCAAGAGGTAAATAACGCGTGAACGCGACAACAACCGCGTTTAATGGGTGACAGAGCGTTACAGGACTGACATTCTTTGTCACGCGTCGCGCTCACTTTCCCATCCTCTCTTCCTCCTCCCCCACCTCCACTCCTCCACCTCTCTCTCCGCCACCCCTCCTCTCCCGCCTCATCTCTATCATGTCGTTGCTCACTCCGCCGAGGTCATCGCACAGAAGCGACAAGGAGAAAGAGAACAAGTTTTCATCTGCCCCTCTGGCAGGACCGTCGACGCGCTCCGTCGTATGGGCACCCCAGAACTCTATCCATAATCTCGCAACCCCTATCAAACACGTCCTGTTTTCCTCCAAAAACCGTCCGGGCCAGACAAAGTCCATCCTCAAGACCTCCAACCAGCCCATCCTCATCTCCTCCGAGCCCTCCAGCACCGAGCGCGAAACTACACCAGCACCAGAGGACCCTCTCGTCGATCTTAACTATCTCAACCGCCCTGTATCACAAATACTCGCAGAGGAGTGCAACACGGAGGAAGGCATTAAGGAGCTCGTTGAGGGATATAATGACCTGGCAACGCGTCTGCGTGCCAGCGTGGACTCGAAGACCGACGTCGACGCGTCGTGGCCGCTGTTCCAGCCACTTCGCAAGAACCAACAGGCGTTCATCGATGCGCTCGTACGAGACGTCGGACGTGCGCTCACAGACCCTCTCTCGTATGGCTCGGAAGCCGAGCAGGAGAAACGACCACGATTCAGTTTGCCCTCGCCCCAAAAGAGCCCGACGAAGAAGAAGGGCGGGTTCTCAGAAGAGCAAATCAAGTTCGCCCGCGACCTCTGCACAATATCCCATGCTGCGCTGAAGCTGCTGAGTGTGCTGCTGGCGTATCCCGCCCTTTACAACGTCTTTGACCGTGAGTCGTTGTTTTCCGCCAACTTACGTTATGTGCTGACAGGTCACTGCTCGCTTCAGACAACCAGCTCCAGCGACTGCTGACCGCGGTTCTGGCCATTCCTCTCGCAGACGATCTGCCAACACCGAATGCGCGTAAAACATGCGCGTTGGTGATTTGGTTGATCCAGGTTCAGCGGTTACCTTCCGAAGTGCTGGCCCCTGCCGCAACAAGAATTTCTTACTCCCTCCGACGCGGAATAGATGGTGAACTCGGGAAAGAAGGCAAGAAAGGCTCCGCGAACGATGGTCTGAAGGTGCATATATTCCGCTTTTTCATTTTTGTGACGGCTCTAACTTAGTTTTGAAGGCAATTCACGACCTATGCGAATATATGCCATCCGTCTTCGTGCCAGCATTCACTCCTCTCCTCTCCTCCGTTCTCTCCAACCTCCTCGCGCCCACACTGGTTCTCAGGACACAAGCATGTCACGCTCTCGGCGGCTTCGCACTTGGATCAACGCAAATCCCACTATCCACCGTACACACGAAGATTTCACGAACCATCGCCGACTACCTGACGACACCAACATCTTCGCCCAGCAAGGCTCCCGCCGCTGCTGCATCACCTTCGAAGGTCACAGTGACGGAAGCAGCTATCGTCCGCACTCTCCGCACGACCATGAAAAATGGCGACCCGCAACAGGCCGCACAAGGCCCCGTGTGGGCCGTCAGCGTTATTGCGAACCTTGTCGTTCTGCTCGGCGCACGGATATGCGAGGACGCGAAGATTGCGAGGATCGTTTCGGGCTTGATGAGTCTGGGTCTGCAGCACGCGAAGAGCTCCATGCGCGCGCTAGTGTGTGTTGTATGGAGGCCTATTGCGTGGGCGTATTTCCAGCCATCATTACCCGCCGAGGAGAGTGAAGAGGACGGTGAGGAGGAAGTGGATGCGGATGAAGACGAGGACGAGGAGAAGAAGGAAATGGTGGCGAGTGCGCGCGCGAAGTACTTGAAGATCGTCATGTCAGTTGTCGACTGCCAAGCGGGCGTCTCCAGCATCGCGGCGCTCATGAGCGACGAGGCCGTGGCAGGCGACGACAGCGCCCTGAAGGCGTGCATCGAGATTCTGCAGTCCATGGCTCTCAAATCCAGCACACAAACATGTCAAGACGCCGTCGAGACCCTGCGGTACATGGTCAACCCTCAGGAAAACGCGGACGATGTTGCCGCGTGGAACCAGAAACTCCTCCTGCCTAAAAAACTGTTCTCCGCGAACCCTGGGCTCCTCACAGCGGATTTCAAGTGCTTGAACAGCGCAGTACGGCCCATATTGGAGGAGGTAGCACTGATCAATGACGTGCGGTGCTTTACGAAGGAGGAAATGGCGCGGCCGTGGGTGTTCAGGGGCGTTGTTGTGGCGTGGCGCGCGGCGCTGGGGTGTATGGAGCTGGCGGATGACACAGATGTGCCGGAGGCGATGGTAGAGATTTGGCAGCAGTTGTTAAAGAGTGTTGTCGAGTTTCATCAAGGTACGAGATATTCGATTCAAGGCTTGATATATGTGCTCATATTTTTTCTTCAGAGAACGAAGACGAGGAGGCGCTGTCGGCATTTGCATGCACAGCGGCCAAATATGTTGTTCATGTTCTCGAAGACTCCACCCTCAACTTGATGCCGAACAAGGATAGCGTACAGAACCACCTGCTTTCTGCTGTGGACGCCTCGATGCCCGGGTCCGATGATACTGTCATGGATACACCCAACAACGACAACGCGAACGTCTGCAGCGATAGCGAGCTCCGCCTACGCGTCGTACATAAGATGTGGTCCGTCATGCGCGAGGAGTTCCCCGTTGACAGCCTGCGCAGCTCCGCCGACCAGATCATGCTCGCCGCGCTGATGAAGAACGAGGCGGTGCTGGTGTACGAGCGCACACGGACAACAGGCGGGGTGGCCTTCGATGACTCGCGGGAGAGTGCGAGGGAGAGGAACGCGTGGTTAGGCTTGGTTGTGGATGTGTTGGTGGCTAGCGCCGATGCGGAGAAGGTGAAGGCATTTTGGGAGTGTGATGAGGACAGCATGGCGCTGTCCGCTGCGAGACATAGTGGGTGCTGGAGCAAGGGGTATACGAGGGCCGTTTGGCGGATGTGTGTTCAGAAATGGACAGAGCTTGGTGGGATCTGGGAAGGCGGGGTTGTCCTCCTTGGTGTTCCGTTCACGTATGTTGCTTCTTCTTGCCATTCTCGCTAAGTGACTAAACTTTCTTTTTGTCCAGTGATAAGCACTACTGGAACCTCACCAGCGAAGACTTCACGTTTTGGGAGGAGTTCCTCTCTTACACGACCGGCAAATCACTCGACGACAGCGCTGACGACTCCTCCGTCGTTCTTGACAGCGTCTCCTCCTTCGTTTCCGCCTTCCAAACCCCCAAGGCCAACCCATCCGCTAGTCTACGCCTCCTGGATCTCCTGTTGACCGGTTTGGACGCGGCGGACATGCGCGACCTGCCCACCAACATTTTAGAGCTCGCCTCCCAAACCTTGAGCGCAACGTACCCGCCAGAACCCAAGAACAAGCAACCTGCTATCTGGATGCTAAGGACGTTGACAAGTGTGGTGGAGAAGTGCCCCGCCCTTTTTGCACAGCAGCTATTAGCGACGATTCAAGATGGTCTGTGTGTTTGGCTTGCGGATGAATATGAGATGTGGACGGAGGATGAGTTGACTTTCGAAGTGAGTCTTTCTTCTGCAAGGGCGTTGCCGGTAATTGGTGCTGATTGTTTCCACTATTCAGATTGTCCCTCTTTATACCCATATCTTGTTCAAAATCCAGACGATGCCCCATTCCGCTGCCACCCTGGAGGCGATGGGCGATATCATGGCCTCGATCTTCCGTCACAGGACACCTCTCGCTGCTGTCCAAGCCTTTACAGACTTTTGGAATCTGACCTACGCCACAATCGAAGCACCTATCGAGGGCTGGTCGGACTCGATTCGTCGATGCTTGGTGGCAGTTGGTATTCTACCCTATGAAGAGCCCGAAGTTGTCAAGACTCCCGAGTCCCCGCTCGCACCGGCGCTTGTTCTCCAACCCTCGTCACCCCATACCCCTACTTCCTCTGCGCCTTCTTGCTCATCACCTTCCTTGTTTGGAAGCGAGTTCTTGGACAGGGTGCACTCACCCAAGCGCCCTCACAAGCCTTTCGGCGGTTCTTATCCTACTGTTCTTTCTACCCCACCATCTCCTGTACAAATCCGCCGCACTAAAGCAAACGCACAAAGGACGCCACTGTCGCCCAGAAATCTCAATCCGCCACCGAAGCGTCGCAGGTTGCTCGCATCTGAGGATGTGCACGACGAGAAGAACGGGAAGGAAAATGATATCTCCGCTTCGCCTGCTACCGTGCTCGACCGCATCGCACAGATGAAGTCGACCAAGTCAAATGGCAAAAAGCGCCGACTCGAAGATGATGATGAGGAAGAGGATAAAAATGACAAGGAGTATGTCCCGGTACCTTCTGCGAAGAAGCTCAGGAGTAGGATGAAGGCGCGGCCGACCCCTGCGTCAAAACCTCGACCTGTTTCGCCGCCGCGTACCGTCACCTGCGTGAGCAGCGACGAGAGCGACGAAGAGCGTTCGGTGGAGGAAAGTCTTACAAATTCGCTTAATTTTCCTTCTGTTAAGGAGGAAGAGGCAGAAATTATTTCGGTGACCTCAAGACGGACGCGGTCATCCTTGCAATCGCCTTCCAGGAGTGAACCAGAGCCCATTGCTTCTGGATCCGGCCTTTCGACACCAATGAGGAGAATCGATTTGAGCACTGTTAAGCTGAAACGATCTGTCAGCAACCCGGAGGCGCGGTTCATCGAAATTGTTGCTCAGAGCAGCTCCACGAGACTCAAGAGAAAGCGCAGGGAGAGCGACGACGACCATTTTGAGAAGCTGAACAGTTCGGACACACCCCTTCCTGCACCTTTTGTGCCTGCTGCACGCACTTCGCGGCGGGTTTACAGTCTTCCTTCATCTGACGACGTGCCTGTGCCTCCCCTATCTTCAGACGACGACCCACATACGGGCCAAGTTACCCCCCATCGTCTTATCTCGCCAGTACCCAAAACGAGGAGAAGAGCTGCGTCAGCGCTCATGCTTTCTAAATTAAAATCAAACCGGACGCCGACATTGGATGAGGAGCTGTTCGGGGACGAGGTCCCTGGTAGTGATGATTCTGTGACCATCACGTCCGGGTCGGACTCGGACTCGCCTACGAAAGCTGTGGTATCGAGACAGCTGCGGCGGTTGCGCTCGTCTGATGCTGTTTTGTCGTCGAAACCTGCGCGGAAGCTTACTGTGATTGATGTTCTTGACTTAACTGTATAATTATTCTCTTTTGTATTTTTTCTCAGTTGTTCTCTTTTCGTAGTCATTGCCTATTCTCTACTCGCTGTGTCCTTGCTATCCTACTTCTTACTACCTTCATCTGGTGCATATCAATATACATATAAAAAGTACTATTAGCAGCTTTCCCAATGGGTCATGAACGAGAGTACCGCGATGTCATATCTACAGGCCAATTATTACTGTATAAGCGCACCTGCAAGAACATGAGCCTGCAAGAGCTCCCCAGCCAACGATCGCGATGCATTACGAACAATCATCTCAGTCTGTGGCTCTGTGGATTCTTGAACAATGGAAATTGACTCACTTCAAGTCTCAATTACTCAGTGCTCAGTCTTCAAGCTTCATCTTTGTCAAGTTTCTACTACTTAGATCAGGGTAACCCTGAATATCGTCTTTTGGCTTCGCGAATTTGTGGTCATTCTCAGTACCTTTTGGACTTCGGGCAGAGGAAGACATGCTCCCTTGGATGCATGCATAAACCGCTCTCCCTGCGGCTGCGCGAATATCCAGTCGAGGGTTATCCAACGCACGCCGTTCAACGCGTGTGCCCATTAACAAGTGAGCTGTATCCCAATATCTCCTAGTATTCTCTAATATTTCGAACCCTCTGATGGACTTTCTTGGGGAGGAAATTCGCGAATACTTGGCTGGGGATCATGATCTCTGTCCAGCGAGCGAGGAAGGCTCCTTCGGCCTTAGGTTTTGGACTGTCTGCCAAAAAGACATCCAAACCCTCGGCCGAGTTATACCAGCAGAACTTTGTTGACTTTTGGACTTTGTCGGGCAGCTTTTGCGTCTCTCTCGACCAAAACTACTGGCCACCCTTCGCCTAGTACAATAAAGCACTGCTAAAGACGATGGTGCCTCATAGGCCCCCTTCCAGGGCTCGAGGGATCGGATACACTAATTGATGCTGTTAGAGCGCATGATCCGGGTTTCCCTACCATTGTTCGTCCCATCGGACCATCAAATAATTGACTGGCACAATTTTATCTTTTCGAGGAACACAGTGGCTTGCGTCAGTTATAAGTATATAAGTAGAAAATGGTTATTGCGACAGTGCTAATATACATGATCAAGCGAAGCAGAGATTCTACGTAAAAGCGTGTCAGGGTAAACGTGGATGGATATAGATGTATGAGGATGTGTGTCTGGGTAAGTCGAGGAATATAGTCCGTGTGCGGGCGTTGGAGGAGCCTTCGGAGGATGTGCTCACTCGTCGGACGATAGCCACTGACGGGTTTAGAAGATGGCGGTTATGACAAAGATATGGCAAGGTAGGGAGGCGACCTATGGCGGAGGGAAAGGAACCGATTGTGTGGTCGAGTAACCTTGGTATGGACAGCACCTGAACGGTGATAAAACAGGAGGTATCGGAGAAGAGGGCACGTTTGTTCCACAGCTCTTGAATGTGACAAGAAATCAAGCTGGGCAGGGCGTGCTATGGCTTGAAAGTCTGAGATGATGGATGTATCTCGCTCCCGCTGTGAGCACATCGGATGGTGTTAGCATGTTGGAACAAGTTGCCCGGTGTCGGCGACTCCTCACGTGTATGAACGAAGGGAGTAGTATATCAGTAGGGGATGATTATGCGTGAGGTATATCTATGAAGTCCGCGCCGCAAGATGTCTCATAAGCATTTCATAACTGAGGCAAACGAGAGTTAGTAAAGGTTAGATTTAGAGTAACAGAGGCGACGCACGTCAGCATGGTCACTGCGCTATTAGGCACAGTACGAAATAAGTTAATCGACAGTCCTTTATACAGGGCGGTCCAGCCCTCCTTCACGATGAGTTTCTGAGTGGTGTACACGATGCCACGCCGTGAGTGCTGCTTCACCATCCCGTCGGAGGAGAGGTCATCGGCCAAGGGTCTTCGCTGGGTTTGCAGTCGGGTGCGTATCACCTCGTGCGGGTACGTCGCAATTGAGGCGGTCATCTTGGAAATGGCCGAGCACAACAGGATTGTTTGACTAGTTAGAGGTGCATCCGACTCGTCCTCTATGGCGACAAAAATGGACAACGATAAGCCATTTGGAAGACGGAGCTGCACAGAACAAAGAATGGACGTACGGGCCCACATCTTCAGTTTCTCATACAGGGGAAACTGCACCGCAACGTGCAAAATGCCCAGCAGACTAGGTACGAGGCCCCGATAGAAAGCTCGGACGCCTTCCGTGCGCCAGATCGTGACTGCAGCGTCCAGAGTGTGGCGGTACCGGACCTCCCCCTTCTGTTGCGTCTGAAGAAGAATGTTCGTGGGTCTCATGGAGTCAAGAAGCGTAAGGATGACGAACCATGAATCGAGTCTTGATGACCCAGAGGGGGTTCGTACAAATCGTGCTCATGGCTCCGGCAGTCATGGCGGAGAGGATATGGAGAGACCAGGGATGCTCACGGGCAAGCGGCTGATATCCTTTGACCTGCGCTGCAGGATAGAGACGCTCCTTGTCTTTGGGATTGTACATTCCTGCCGGGGTTTCGCCAAAGGCTGTTTTGATGCCGTCATAGACTGCGAAGTAAATAGCCCAGGTGGGGAGATAGCCTAGGATAGTGGGCCCAAGCCCGCGATAAAGACCTCGAAAGCCGTTCTCGGTCAAAATATTCTTCACAAGACCTAAACATTCAGAAAGACGCGACGAATATGAAATGAACGGTGTTTCTAGCGAGCTGAGCGGATAAGGAACACACCAATAACCCCAAGATAACCTTGCTGCCCATGCACCACCCTCTGAGCCTGTAGTTTGGTCTTGACGACATCCAGAGGACAAGTCGCAATGCTAGCAACCAAGCCTCCTCCAGCCCCCGCTGGTGATATCGTCAGGTGCTGTTCAACGGGGAGAAGGACGGATGGTGCTCACCAATCATGCTGTTGGCGGTCCATTTTAGTTGCTTAGGTTGCTTTGCATGAGCAGGTTCTGCTCCCATATCTCTGCCCCAACGCCTCTGCGCGGGGATCTAGAGAGAGAGGGCTGGGGACTGGATTCGAAAGAATTGGCGCGGTGAAGAGGGTATTGGAGAGTGTGTTGACCATGCATTTTTGTCGATCACATATCAGCCTCTGCGTTTCGGCATCATCCCGGTTTCCGCCGGAACGGAGCACGTCAGTTTACCTGAAGGTGTCCAACCCATTTAAGGTGGCTGCCGTTAGCAGAAGACGGGCGAATTGAATGTCTTCTATCACATCCTCTCGCGAAAATGACCATGTTCCTTCCTTCAAGCTCTGAAAGTAGGTCTCGGTCAATGCGGACGTTGACTTTACCGACGGCTTGTTAATGCCGCAGCCACCTGGAGTTGATATCTAATTCGGTTCCCGCCGATTGGACCAGTCACACGATCATCTCAATAATGAGGCTTGGTGCCTCCACCGTCCTTGCAAGACTGCGTTCTGTCGTTCTTGTAGGCGAATCATCCTTTTAAGCCCTTTCAAAGACTAGAATATCTACGTGGCAAGGATTGATATTCAACGTTCGTCATTGCAATTTGCGATATACGTGGACAATGAACACAACAGAAACAATGTCTTCTCAACGTAGTATCAAAATCCATTTCCTGTTGGTACAACTAATGGACCTCAACAAGCTTTTACGGTGGCCGAGAATCGAATTTCATGTAACTTCGCCAAATATATATAATATTTACATCGTTTTCACGAATTCTCAATAAGAATCGAAACTATCGTTTAGTTTTTGCGTAGGTATTCTCGTTTTACACCCTGTGGTGCGAGGTCTTGATTTCCTCGCTCAGCATGTACCACTAAGGTTTAATAACTACACCAGTGCAATCTAATGCACATCAGCTACAGCCTCATATAGAAACTTCGAGCGTCGCTATGTTACTAGAGCAACAGGAACAAGTTGTTTGCTGATGCAACCATTTTTGGCCAAATTCCCATGGCGGCGCCTAGCATTGATTACCGCAAAAGATTATGACTTACAGCCCTGCAGAATGAGCCAGGCGCTCCCAAAATTTGACATTGCGGATTTATGGTACCTTTAAACATGTATACAGAGTTACATAAATTTTTGACCGTTCTGAATATTTGAAATAATGTCACAAGTTCATAACTCTCAAGCTGAATAAGAAATTTCATCCATGCGGATATCGGCCACCGTATGTGCAGTGTGTTAAGAAAGTATCACTGTACCTATTATACCATTTCATTACTAGCAGAGCCTAGCAGGATGCCCGTGCTTTGAATGGTGGGCGGAGTTGAAAATCTGCGCGTTCGACAGGTATCCGCTCAGCCCATGCAAGTGCGTATAGTTACAAGCTTCTCGCCCTCGTCTGGGCAACGGCCTCTTCAATGATTTCCCCAGTTCGCGGAGACCTTGGGGTGATCGAACACACATGGGGGTAAGGGTGGCTAGGGACAATATTAACGCACAATACACTTAGTGAGAATGGGAACTGGAATCACCTAATTGTACCATCGGTATATTCGACATTGATCGGAATCTCGTTTCCTGAAGCATCTTTGGTCTTTGCAATATTAAACGCCCAAAGCGTAGTAGCCATGGATAACCAGATCTGAAGCGGCAAAGAAGGTTACTATGCATGGTAAGAGGTTGAGAAGGGGTTCACCTACGGTCGCGCGCGCCATATGGCGTCCTGGACACGTCCTGCGTTGCGAGATGAAGTTTCATGTTCATCACAAGTTCGTCAAGGTGGTTAGGGAGTCGGGACTCACCTTCTTCCAAAACCGAATGAATAGTCGATGTTGTCATCATTCAAACTTCCATCCTCATCGAAAAAGCGTTCAGGTTTGAATGCTTCCGGGTCCTTGTACCGACGATCGTCTCGCGATATTGCCCTCCGCAAAGGTACTCAGGTTTAGACAAATCGCACACATACTGAACGGTACTCACCAAACGTTGGCCATGATGGTAGAACCTGGAAGTACACAAGCATTCAGTTCGGGTGCACCCTACAGGGTCGAGGCGATGGGACTGACCTTTCGGGATTAAATACCCTTTGAAGACATCGTCGTCCGTAATAGCATGAGGTACACCAAGTGGCAACACAGGCCGCCATCGCAAAACTTCTCTCAAAAGTGCTTCGGTGTACGGCAGTGAGTCCCAATCATCATAATCCGGAAGGCGGTTACGTCCCACAATGGCGTCCAATTCCTGCTGCGCCTTCCGCTGCGCGTCAGGACAGATCGTCATAGCATAGAAGAAGCTTTCCAAGGCTGTAGCCGTCTGAATCTTTGTGTCAACGATCTCCCGCTTGATAAACGCTCGGAGTGAACACCCACAGTATCAGCAGCAGCTAGCGGACAGAGCATGAGTATCGTTGAATTTGACGGTAAGTACAAGCCGCTCACCGGCATATACCAGGGCCGCGAATTCCTGGAGGTCGACCAAATCTCCGTCGGTTTTGCAGGCTGGTATCTTTTCAGAGACTAGACAATTTGGCTGGGTTCCTGCTTGCTGTAAAGATACATGGGATGACCAACGAGTTTAGACCCCAGAAAGGTGGTACAGTACCATATTTTTCTGCACCCATTGGAAGGGAACATCCTTCATCTTTGTCGTCATCTCCTTCGTTTCAGAGGCAACTTTGTGGAAGTTGGCACCTGGGAACCACGGTGGGAGGTACCGTAAGATGGGCACGGCGTTGACCAATACAGCTCCTGGAAAGAGGGCCAACGAAAGGCGGGCCATAGCATCCTCTGCTAGATTGACGAAGTGATCATTTTTGGCTGTGATATCGTAGCCGTATGTCATTGACATTGATGTGGCAGCTGTCATACTGACGACATAAATTCAGTCAGTAGATACAACGTACAGAGTTATTACTTACACTTTGATGTGCTCTCTAAATTCATCAGGACTGTTTAAAAGAGCCTGGAGTAGGTCATTGATTTTGCGAGTCTGCTCTGGACGATACGAAAGAGATGACACTCTTTTGAAGGTCTGTTGGAAGAGGCGACGCAACCTTCGCCATCGCGGCCCATATGGCATCAACCCTGTGTTGAAGTCCCAACCCATCCTGCAAAATGGGTTAGTGAACATCGATTTTATTTTGTGTCAAGTGAAAAGTAAAATCTTCTCACAAATCAACCATTGTGAGCGCTGGCCTGTCCGAATATAAGTTGGACCGTCTTTCAAAGACCTCGGTGCAATCATCAAGAGAGGATAGCAATATCGTGTGTTGCCCATAAACCCGTAGGTGGATAACAGGACCTATCGACAGCATTTCAGAGGCATTCAAAGGTATCAAAGCATTCAACATACCATAAGCCCCTGCCCATTCGGTGTAAACCTTCCAAGGTTGTGTTGCAGGTAGGATGGATAAGTGTCCGGATAGCCAACTTGTTATAGGTGGGCCAGGGGGAAGAGGAAGTGACCGCAAGGGAGATGACTTTGAGCGTTGGATGGCATAGACAATAATGGCACCAATGAGCACCGTGAACGCAGTCTGAGAGGGGAGATAGTTTTGAGACAAGCCCATCCTTTGGTCAGGGTCTTCAGCAGCACAAGTTTAGCAGAGTCGTTGCACATATATATGCGTTCGTGATGAATGAAGAACCATTCGGAATGCTCATGCCCTCCTGCAGTGTTGGTAAACCAGAGCCACATAGTTCGAGGTGAGCACATCAACTCCGTCAATTATGACGACTGAAAGCGATGTAGCCCAATGAAATCCCAGTGGTAGACACGAAATGTCATTCTGATATCAAAAATAAGAAGGTTAAAGTTTGTGAGATATATATGCCGATGACGAAGTAGCTGGTGCATGCTCGTTACATGTAATTCAACTGCGGACCATTACAATCGCCATCGAGAGGATGGAAAATTACCACGGATTTCCCAGCCATAAAGTACTAGCGTATGTGCGCAAAGATCCTAAGTCAAGAGAAGGACATCCATATCTATGATCTTGGGCGTACACATGGGAAAGTCCCTGGTTGATGATCAGCGGGGGATGTAATTTGAGTCGATGTTCAGGCGCCAAAGAAGTTGTCGTCATCGGTCATAGGTGCAATGTTTAAGCATTAATTAGGCCAGGAAGAGATAAAAATGCTTCAAAGTGAGAGCCAGGACTCATGGGGGCGGCGGCAAATTGGAACGCCATTGAACGTTTTCGCATAGGCCCTCCTCTGATGGCGGCAGGGTTCATATTATAATTGGGGATAGCAAAATGGTCAAACACGAAGTACTTGTGTTTAACAGGAATGTGAAGACGCAGTGTGCTCAAAAGTACAAGCTTACCAAAGCGCCTCTAATCAAATCTACCCACGCTTGCCGGTCTGTGCGCGTGTGGGTCCAATTGTCACATCAATCGGAGTACATTTTATCTTATAAGCACAGTGACACAAATGAACATAATGATCTTAGCAGTCGTGTACTACAAGGCAAATAATTACTAGACAAGTCCAAATGTCAGGTAATCATGAGAACAACTCTGTGTATACAGGACCTTGACAGGGCCAATATCAATTATATGGGTACATGCTAATAAATTATCACGGCGATGGCTGGAAAGGTCTTGAAAGAAGTTCGACACTTGGCTCAATAGCGAAAAGGATAAAAGTCGTCCGTATCGCCGAGTTCATTGAGGAAGCTCTCCTGTTTGGCTGGAACAAGAAATTTGTAGGGAGCATAATTAAACTCTGGTAGTGTGACTGCTGATGATTGGACAAGAATTGTCGAGAATAGAAATCTATTCTCTGTTTATTTGACCTGATGGTACAAACCACCCAAGATTGTTGCTTGCTATGTGGAGTTTAAACATCTGTATCGTTCTATTCATTTCCTCTCCAATGTCCCGGGATTGTGAGCCACGTTATGCCCATGTTGATCCTCGAATAAAATCTATCGCGGAAAGAACCAATGAAGGTGCTATCAATTTCGACTCATGATCTGGGGTTTTTGAGAGTCAGAAAAACGCACCTTGGGAGGATGCTTTACGTCTTTCTCTGCAGCCTCTTCGTCAGTGACCACAATGTCGGAGACCTGTGCAGTGTTACGCATTATAAACAATATAAGCCAGTCTAGACGGTAAAAAGGCACCCACATCACCTTCCCTATGGCCACCCCTGGCCCGTGTCCATACATGATCACCAACGTGAATTGGTGAATCGTGCTTATCAGTAATCGTATCGGAGTTTGACTTGTGTTCAGACATTATCTCTGCTTCAAGATGGTGGTAGTCAAGTTGTAGGTGTTGAAAGTGTGCCAGCGAGGGACTCTGAGAGACGTATTATAAGAACAGGCCGTGGTGGTGGTGGTGGGGCGGTGGTAGAGGACTTACATATGAATCTACGTCATACAAAATCTGAGACGTATGTAACATTGTAACTTACGTCGAGTCTTACCCAGTGACACTGTCGATGACAAGGGAATTAAAATGGAAGGACGAGGAGAGCAAAGTTGTGGCGACTCCTCGATGGCGAGTCTGCATGGTATTGCACTCAGGTACCTTCTCCGACCTCGTCCCTAGCCAATTCAATCTAAAACGCGGTAAAATGCCTAGAATTCGCAAATAAGTGGCCCGCTATTGCTTAAGGCATGTAAACCAGCACAGGAAAGTGTTATAAGTCGCCCAGAGGGATAACTCAAATCTCTCCTTCGAGCGAAAGGGTCTGAAAGAGTTGACGATGGCCGCAGTGCAGTGGAATTGCGGCTGACCTGAGCTTGGTCCGGCTGATAGTTGCCGAGGGAACCGTTCGCAGCTCCCAATGCACAGATGCACTCATCGCTCCGGCCGGACTCAAGTCTCAGATTTTCTGTCACCTTCCCTCCGTGCTCGACCCGACCATGGCCGACATCATTCGATACTCAAAGCCGGGAAGTGATTGGAAGGACATTGATCTGAAGTCATTCAACATCCAGGTCATTGACGAACCGGATGTTGCAGCTTTTTTCGGCATACCAACACTTCCTGTACCCAACGTGTCCGAAGTCATCCTCAACAATGTTGAAATGCCTAATGATGACCTGACCGCAGAAGAAGGGAGATTCTTCAAGCTCCTCGACGACGCCAACTATGAGTCCGCACCTGAAGCCCAAGTGGACGATTTCGCTTATTTTTTGCTAGAGATGCTCGGTTTCAGTGCCGGACGTACTCGCCGTGTGCATACCCTACAGGACCTGAAGATGTTCATGTGCGGCTCGGTTGTTCGCGTTCGCGCCAATGTTGCGGTTACTGAGAGAGTTGGGGGTGGCTCTGAGTACATCCTCCTGGTACAGGACGATAAGGTATGTCGACAAACAGTTTATCCACTCTATCTTTAGGATTCTGATCAAACAATCCCAGCAATATCTAGAACAGCTCAAGCCGGGCGAGCCTGAGCCACAACTTGTCGCCTACGCCCTGGCCGCATTCCACGAAAACAACGAGTCGCGGGCACGAGACGGTCAACCTCCCATACTCGCCCATACTTTTCCTGCCGTCATTATGATTGGCACGGCCGCTGTGTTCTATAAGATTCCGATTACTTATGAACTTGCCCATGCAGTTGGTGCAGGGACATACCCAGAACACACCACCATTGTCCAGAAATTCCAACCCCCGGTTGATGATTTACAAAATTATTTGTCCGAGGGTATGGCAAATTTGGGCAATAGGCGTTCTGTTCTTGCATGTTATGAAGCTTTGAAGCGTTTGGTGAGTTCATGATCGTTGGTGACAATATGCACTAACACAGGGACACCAGGTTCTTTCTATGCCCTAGATGTATTAGATACAGCCAAGCAGTAGCCTGGGGCTCGGACCATAACCACAGCGCAATTTTTTCCTCATAATCATGTACCAGGATTCGGAGATTCATTGTTTGCAACATAGGAAGAACCGCGTGCCTTATACTTATTAAGACAAATTTCTCCTTCTCTACCCTGTCTCGTCTTTGATGCAACTCATCGAGAAAGCTTCTCGAGGTCCCCACCCGCTCCAGGACTTCTGACTGTCAGGCGCGTCCGCTTGTCGGCTTCTTCCGACGACGTGTCTAACTTCAACGTAACGACGTGCACGGTCATTAGTCTATACTCGACAAGTCCATTATGGAAATTTTTAGCACTTTGACACGTACCTGGTCGCGTCCAAATTGTCTAGTGCTTCATTCCTTGACCACCACTCCATCCACGGGCATTTAGAACAGTATCCTCCAGCCCGGATTTAGATGGCTCGACGAAGCCGATCCTACAAGACAAGGATGGCCAACCTTCGGGGTGACGGATCGGCTACGAGGAGAAGGAAAGAGGAACAAAGCCAGGCCTCGAGCAGTTTGGACTCTTCCCAGGAAAATGTGAGTACCGGCTTGTCCTTATATCCCAGTCGCGGTTCTGAGGCCACTAACGTGTTAGATTCCTCAGCCGCTTACAAATGCCCAGGCGACCAATAGCAACTGCAACTCGAGACGCGTCCTAAACAACTCGAACGGTCAGAGATCCGTAAGTTCAAGTTCTCCTGTGCCTATTTGTACTCAGGCCCAATTATGCTCCGCTATCGATTAAGAAGGTTCCTCAACCGACGGCCAAGAAATCGCCAGCGCAAAACCCTCAAACTGATCAACTGACGCTTGCAACTTCCAAAGAAGGGCATACAGTCACTGTATTCCGCCATGCGCACAGAAAGCACTGTGCTCCGCCTGGGTCAAACACCAACTCAACATTTGGCATTTTTGCTGTCACTGGTGAGCGCACATGCACTTGCGTTGGTTGATATTCAGACCCAGATTGACTTGATAATAAATTAATAGAGCACGTTGCATTACCAATCCATGAACTTGTCATGCTAGACGTTGCAAATGGATGTGTTGGACGAGGCGAAGAACTCGAATGGTGACTGGTGAAGGGGGCCGCTGCACAAGATGAACGCTGAGATGTAAAGACGACTGAAATTTCCTACTAATAGCCCTCACCTCTGTGAATGTTTGTAATTGGCTCTCTTATATATAACGCAGGCAATTCATTAATGTTGTTGACACCACAACACGCCCCGAGCTCTCTTTCCTACCCAGCCGGTGTCTTCAAGTCCTCAGATACAGAACAGTGATTTGAAAGCTGCTGGTTGGCACCCCAGAGACCAGCGCACAAAACGCTCGGCAACAAAGGGCTATGTGTACAAGTGAGCCGTTGGCCGTCAAACGATGAAAGGATGACGATGTGGGGAGGAGCTCTGACATCAGTCTGAGTACTGTGAGAGCCTCAGATCATGTATGTGGGCGCAGGTGCCTGAAATAATGAACATGCACTGGCGAGCGGCCGCCCTGGCGCCTTTCTGGGCGCACCGTTGAAGTTGCGAAGTGATCGCTTAGATAGCCTCTTAATAGCCTTTGAGAGAAAATCTGGAGAAATCGGAGGATATCAGTGGGTCGGTACGCAGGCGACGCGCGCGGCGCGCCACGACGTGACAATGACGACGTCACTCTTGATGATGGCATGGCCTGTCAATGACAGGTGGGCGTCATCGTCGTGATGATGAACACCGAGCATGAACACCGTACACCCATGTCAAGGGAAAATTGGGAATGGATAGATAGTGACTTTCATTCGACTGAGGTAGTCCCCCAAGAGACTCCCAAGTATTTAGTATAGAAAATGGCCCACGCCTAACCGGCCGTGCAATCAAGCCAGCTCCAGCGCTTCGAATGATGGATTGTTTGCGCGCCAGTCTCCGCTATTTTCAGTAATGTATCATAGTCTTTAGACCACGCTGCCAGGTCCTCGCTATTGTGCGGGTAAAGCATTCAATGTCGAAAACATGGAAATTTTCAGACACGAGGCGCGTACGTACCGAGGCCATGAGATGGAACAGCCAAAACAAACGGACAGACCGAAAGAGCAGGCAACATACACGCAGACATACGGAACCGTTCAGCGGATGCAAGGATGAACCAGAGGCAAGTCTAGTTATGTACAAGTAGCCATGAGGCTCAATATAATTAAGACAGAGATAAAGAAGGACAGAGACTGTTGGTGGGAACCATCGAACCGGAAATGAAAACATACGAGAGGTCTAGGATTTAGAGGGTTTTTGGCGGCTACTAGAAGGCTGAGGTGGAATATATTCGAGTGAAAACGGGAAATGGTGAAGGGATTTGCCAACAGGCTTTACGAGAAGATGTGATACTTGAACAAACGACAAGGATAGCTTAGATCGAGAAGGACGTGGCCTAGAAGTTCTGCACCCCCTGAAATGAATATAACTGGACTGAGACTGACATCATTGAAGATATGATCTTGATAAAGGAAATTATTTGATCAGCCATCCTCTGAGTTGGAACTTCGAGACGACAAGGCCCACTGGGCTAACAACTAACAAAAAGGCGCAGCGGTATCGGGTTGAGAGGCTATAGCGGATCGCGGGATGAGACACAGAACACGAGGAGGATATCATCATCAATCTGGTACTATGAGGACAGGTAGATCATCACGATCGGAATAGATCAGAATGGTGTCGACATCGATGATAGCAGACAGTCAGCGGGGGCTTCTGGGACAGGCGGACTGACAGGCACGCGGGAAGAGGTGACAGGATCCGAGGATTATCGTGGCCGGGGATGATTTGGTGAATGTGGCGTCCCAGAAGATTGTAGGATTAGCTCAGTGAAGCTATTGGCCACAGATGAGATAGGAAGAGTGCCTCGAGGATGTCCAGGAATAACGGCTGAACGTGAACGTCGGCGGTAGAAAAAATTAGACGAGTTATTTGTGGCTTCGGAACATGGCTACCGATGGCGAAGGGGGAGGAGAGAAGAGGACGAAACACGAGGCTCGCACGGCCGTCTTGGGCTGTTGCTGTTGTTTTTTGTGCAGAGATATTGAGGCCGAACGGCAGGTTTATGTTGCGAGAAGATGGAAAAGATAAAAATGACAGGGTGCAGGAGAATTTGTTGGGGGCCATGGTAAGGATCAGCGATCCCCCCGGATAGGCAAGTATAGGCTCGAGTGTGCGTCTGCGAAGGAGGGAAAGGGGCAAGAGATGGGCTGGGAAGCGGGGAGAGATGGCCGGAATGCGGTGGGCTGCAAGGTTGTGCGTCCGCAGAGTGGACGTGAGAGTGTCTGGGCCGCAGGGGGTGGGAAAGTTGTCTGGGGTGTCCGGAGTCTTTGCCTGTGATTTTGCCCCTTGCCTGCTGCTCCATCTCCTCAACTCCAACAGTTCGTCTGTCCGTCACTCCTTCGCCCGTCGCCCGCTGCCCGTGCGTCGCAGTCATGTCTGCACCATGGCCCCAGCCAACCCAACCACCCTCCCCTCCTCTTAACTCTCGGGCGAATGTTGATCCAGCGTGGGCTGATATTGAGTGGGACTATGAAGAGGGACGGGGAGAAAGCAGTAGCAGCAAGAGGAGAAGAATAGAAGATGGTCTTCGGAAACGGCACCCCTCTCCCCCTCCCCCCTCCCCAACTCTTCCACCTACACCCACATCGCCCGACCTGCGGCGGCGGCAGACCATAGCTGACCAGGCAGCTGTTGCCGCCGCAAGTCAGCAGTGCCAGGTTTTTTCGGGAAACGATGTCATTTCGTGTTTCCCTACAGCGGGCGTCTCTATCGCCCAGGGACAATGGGCTTCCTTCGTCTGTGCGTGTACCTCCCTGCTCCCTGTCTGACACGAGCACTAGCTAACCTTCTTTGCCTCTGAATCCCCATACAAACCAACTCATTACATCACATCACCCCATCACCCAAACCAACCATCCCGTATCTTCTCTCCTCCTCCCTCCCTGGATCCTCTTTCGTGGGCTTGCAATACACCAGGGAACTCACGGCGGCCGCAACTTACCCAGAGTAATCTTGTCAACATCTACCTCCTCCGCGCCGACAGCGGGGACGTTATTCTCAAATTCCTCAACCATGATAACCCCTCTGACCAAGCCGGCTCCGTCCGCGGTATGGTCAACGACACCTGGTTTGGCCAACAGGGCTTCAGCTGGAACGGCAAGAACATCTCCTTGCCTTTCCAATGGGCTATTACTCGCAACGACCAGATTCTTGACAGCAACGTGATATTGCAGCCTATTTTTACCGCCGTGCAAACCACGGTTCTCAGCGCCGTCGCTGCCGCCCAGTCCAGTGCCAGCGTTGCCAGTGCTTTCAGCGCATCTTCTGCTTCACTAGCATCATTATCCTCAGCGGCCGCAGCATCTGCATCAGCCGCGTCCGTGTCAGCGACACGCTCCGGTGGCGGTCCCAACGCGACGGGTGGTCCTAACGGAGGGGGAAATGTCCAGCACGCAACAAGCGCCTCGTCCTTCCCCCGCTGGGCAATCGCCGTTATCGTCGTACTTGGTTTCCTCGCCATTGCCGCCTCATGCATCCTTGCGTTCCTTATCCTGCGCCGCTTACGCCGCCGCCGCGAGGCCGCAAGCCGCCAAGGCAGCAGAAGTAGCATGGGCAGTGCAAGCCCTATGATTCTCTCCGACGGCCAGCCTGGTGGTGGCCGTGGCGATGGCGGGCAGATGAGCCAGCGGTACACGGACGAAACCGGCGCGCCGCTCCTCCCGCCACCCTCTCTCGCAGGCGGCGCCATCGGACACTCGCCGTCTCATGGGCACCAGTCGCAGTACTCCGGCGGCAACGCGGGCGGGGTGTCGTATGACGGCGCGAGCACGATTAGTGATTCTGGGGGACCGTTTAGCGGCGCGGATGCGGCGATCATGGCGGATGCGTTTAGGAAGATGCTGAGGAAACCGGACTTTGCGGGACAAATCGAAGAGGGAGAGAGTCCCGGCACAGATGCGACGGCTGAGGGTGCTGTGGCAGGATCGAGCGGTAATGCGCAGCGGACAAGTGGTGATGCGGGAGCACCACCGGCAGGTCCGTCAAGAGAGAGTAGCGATGAGCGCGCGGTACATCGAGAGGGCGTGTTGAGCCGGGAGTTGGCGGAGGAGGGCCGGGATATTCGGAGCGTGAGCAGTTCAAGAGGCGTAAGAGTGGAAAGGGCGGACGGCTTTGACTCATAGGCGGGTCGTTGGAGGCGTCTTCTGGTCAGTCGCAGAGCGCGAGGCAATCATAGAGTATAGCCGATAGGACGGGAGGGCGTCGGACAAGACGCGTTCCGCCCTGCGAGGCAGCGTGCGCCCGGGCTCGACTAGCTGACATTCTTTCCGCCTCACGCCACTTGCCGCCACCTTCGCATTGACTCTCTTACCGCCTGGAAATCCTGACTTTGGCTCCCTCTTTCTTATCATTATGTCTCCTCTTTCTGACCCTTGCGCTTTCTCTTTTGATCTTGGTCTTCTGGATTCCCCTCTCGCTTTCTTCTCTTTCTTCATCTGTTTCTCTGTGTCTTGTTCGCTAACATGTTGTTATCATTATATGTTCCCCTACCTTTTTCCCGTCCTCTTCTGTTGCATCTTTATTTCACCCACGCCATACCACATAACCCCCGTCGGACCCCCCTACCCTCCCCCTTTTAACCCTACCTTTCAGCCCTCCCTTTGATGTGTACATCTCTCCTTTACCCTTTACACACCCGCGCGCGCACCCTTCACCGTTCTCTTTCTCCCTTACGCATCCTCTCGCAGTATCACTTGGACGCTTCTAACCTATGGGGCCTTCACCTCCCTACCCGCCTGGCCTTCACCATTCCGAAGTCTTCAGCCTTCAACCTCTCACTTCCCGCTATCCCACGCCCAGATAGGATAAAATAGGTCTTCGGAATGTCGACACCACCTCTGTCTCCGTTCTCGACGGCTTGGACGTGCCGCACGCACGGATGGACGCAATTCGGTTGCGGCTGGCGCGGTGACATCGAGAGCGCCAGGGACACCATCGCGGATATCAATGCTAACCATGGCGTTGTGTGGTAGTGGGAGAAGTGGAGGGGCTATGGGGAGAGGAAAGAAATGGTCGAGAAGAGGGTAGCAAACGAAGGGATTGACCTGATGTGGTTATGGATGTCAAGGCGCTGTACTGTCAACGTCTTTGCCACCCGCCGCCGCCACTCTTGCTGGTTCGGGCGTCCATCCATCCGGACTCGATGTTCTTTTGACTCTTCAGCCCCTTTCCTTATATGAGCTGCCGCCCGTCATAGCCTCGAAGATCCTGAAGGTCGTGCTGATCCACGCCAATGTCCGCCTGCGCACACCCACCGGATCCACTACCATACCTTCGTTAACCCATCTCCAGGCGCCTTCACCTCTTGGCTGCACCCTTTTTTGTTATTAGTCTGTGCCCCCTTGTTTCTCTTTTTCTTTTCCTCTTCTCGCTCTCTGTGACTTTTTCTGACTTATGATTCTGACTGGACGGACACCGCTTTACTTACGTGCCGCACATTGTCCTCATTCAATATTCAGCACCCTTCAGCTTCAGTACAGTTTAGCATCACCAGCACCGTCACCGTTCTACATAGTACAACGCCGTAAATCTCCGCATTGCATGCCACACCTTACCTTACCGTATAGTTAACAACAGCCACATTTTTTGTGCGCCGACGCTCCTTACTTTGTCTCTGAACTCTCTTGTTCGTTTACCGCTTACCACTACTACATACTTCACTGTTCTTTTTTTTTGCCTTTTGCTGGCACTCCCTTTGTCTGGCCCCGCCAGCTGCTGCGTACGTACGCTACAGCATTTCTGCAGCACAAAAGCCAGTGTTTATATCCCTTGTTTTCATTATATCCTGACCTGATTTTGATATATACCACTCGGTTCTGCCTACGTCTCAAACAATGAAATCGAATCTCTGCAAACTGGTACATAAGGAACAATTGGGCAGTGGTTATATAGTCCGAGCACCAAGCCACTGCTTGGGTGAACCTACTACATCTCGGGTATAGAGAGAACCTGGTGTGCTGTGTTAGTGGGTGCTGTCACGACAATCATGAAATCACCAAAGGCTTCAAAGCTTCATGACATGCAAGAACAGGAGGATGTACCGAGAACCATCCCCAACGTTCTCAGCAACCGCAATGTTGGTCTGGGCGCTAACAATCGAGCCACACATATCAACATCTTTAACTCCTTTTGGGTATGCACACGGCACTGAAGCCGAGCATCTCTAGTAAAAACCAAGCGAATCGTCCACTTGGGCTTCAAGTGCGGACTCATAGTTGGCGTCATCGAGGAGCTTGAAGAATCTCTCTTCCGAGTCGTTCGTGGTTGTTGAGAATGACCTCAGACACGTTGGGCACAAAAAATATTGGTATGCCGAAAAAAGCTGCAACATCCGGTTCGTCAATGACCTGGATGTTGAACAACTTCAGATCATTGTCTGTCCAATCACTTTCCGGCCTTGAGGAGTGGATGTTGCTGGCCTTGCTTGGGTTGAGCATAGATATTGACGCTGTATCAGTGTATGTAATTGTGAGTTAGTGAACGTGGGAACATGATTATAACCTTGTTTCTTCCACTGGCCGAGTTGCATTTCCACTAGTTCAGTATGTTCGTCTTGAACGAGGCATCTTGTAATCTCTGTTCAGAAGCAAGGTTGTTTCTGGTGACGCAGGCGCCCATTGGCGACAGATAAGATAAGGTTTGTCAGGTTCTCCTGCCATATATGGTAATGATAAGATGATGGCTAATTTACTCAAGGGCAATTTCTGTCATCTCGGTCAATTTTGAAGATATTCAAAATTCCTCTTGAGGAAATGTTCTTCTGGTAAAAGGAGTCGATTGGCAAGAGGGATGAGAAAAAGGGCAAAATGGACGTAGGAGGATCATTTGTACAAATGTAGTAGTGACTAAGTGTCCCGCACCATAGCTGTAGTAATGTACATGGTAATAGCCTGTCAGCCAGTTGTGTAGGGTGGACCTAAGTAATGTCTAGAAGGGTTTTTTCCCATCTTTGTAAGTATGTGGTACTAACGTTCTGAGTAACTAGCGGACTGAGATATTGAAAACCTGGTAAGGTTATCATACGTCAGGCGCTCCTCGCTAAAGCCTGAGGAATCCGCTCCGGCCTGGTGAGTATACTCGAGGTCCGCATGGCGAGGCAGCGGTAATGTGTTTGCTTTGGGTATTCTCACTGTAGGAGCCCGATGCTTGTCGATTCTCCTGCGAAAATGCCGATACGCTGACCATGCCACGACGGGCACGTTGCAGGCAATCAGAGATACCGCAGCCTATTTATACCCATCGCATATCAATGTCGACAGCAATGAAGATACTGATAGTAGTCCTGAAAGCTCACCGTCATGTGCGCAAGCATGTATATGACAATCTCATATGAGATATTTGGGACGAAAGGCCCATAGCTGAAAATGGCAATGACCATCACAAGAACGAATGTGACGGCGCTAATGCCGAGGGATATCAGGACAATCGGCTTGTCCCTCGGTTGTGATAGCTTGACTTTGTAGAGCATCAGTAACGGGCAGGCTATAAGTATGACGTCACTGAGAAGGTCAGCTACACGCTTTCTATATATTAAAAACGGTATGCAATCAACAAGTCAGAGTGAACATACCCATAAACGCGAACAGGATCTTCGCATTGAATGTCGGAGGCAGTTTGCATATCTTCTTTGAGCTTGGGGGAACGAAAACATGGACCCCGTCGCACAACGGGATAGTCAAGCCAAACACGGTAACGTACATTGCCACAAAAATGGCGGCGAGGATTAATGGAACTCTGCGATAGATATGTCGAGGAGGGAAGAGGCGTGCCAGCAAAAGAAGAAAACATAGTCGCGACAGCCTTGAAATAGGCCGACCACAAGGTTCATTGGGGTATTCTTGGTCAATGTTATGTCTTTTGTGATCGTGGATCCGCGTAACTTACCATGCTACTGTGTAGCTTGGAAATATAGATAGCCAGTAGTTTCCCGCCGCTGTTGTCATCATCATAATGGCTTCTGAGGGGTAACGATAATTAGACAGTAGGAGAAAAAATGTAAGAGAGACACGCTCACTCGGTTCAATTGGAGGATACAAAAACAGGGTGATGCAGAAAAATAAGTCGAATGTTGTTGGGAGGGCGACGAGGTAATCGTCCCACCACAGCCCTCTGGTGCGTCGTTGAATCCAAATCCGAAAGATGGTGGAGCATATAGCCAGAATGTGCAGAATAATAATACAGACTGAGACAAAAATTCAACCAGCGATCGCAAAGTAGTTAGCACCTCTTGATGCGCACCTTTCCAAGCCGTGTATGATTGAAGGGCCAGTGTTAAGGCCATGGTGTACCTGTCCCTGATCCCGTTACTCGTCTGTTTGCGTTCTCCTTATCTACGAATTATTGGTCAGAGGTCAGCCGTTCTGATTTACATATGGTAAGGCTACAGTCATACCTGGTTCTTGTCTGTTGCAACAATATTTACTAATAACAGTCACAAAGCCAGAAGGTAGTATCGTACACCAGTTGGAACTTGAAGAGGCGTCTCAGGCTTGGTGAGAAACGAGTTGGGTGTTTGTACATCATCAGAATTAAACGTGCAATTTATACAAATGCCTCAGGCTCTGTCAGTGTTCCAGGAATTCGCAACAGCTCCTGGGTTCTGTATCTAGCAGTACCTCTCTTACATTCTCGCTGAGCCGCGCAGAACGGCACTCTATGACTACCCATTTACTGTAAGGTTGTCGGTAGGAGGAGGCTGGCAACTTGAAGAGCCGTAACCAGGTATCCCTTAATTCTGCTCGATGATCTCATTCAATTGAAGCTATTTTTACCTCGGGAAGGCAGAATTGTATCCAGATGCACAGTCGTAACCCCCAACGTGTAACACTGCTCTATATCGACCGATTGTTCACGAGTTTGGTTCTTTTTTTTCGTCGCCGAGATGACCGAAATTTTTTCTTTTAAATTATGGCGATAATGCTACAGTGTGCCATACTCAAGGTACGGTGTCTAACGGGTTGCCAGACGGGTGAACCGGTCGAGTGCATCATAATCAGGTTTGCTACGGCCTATGTTCACCAGAAACATACGGCTTGAGAGTGCTCTTTCAAGTGAATTTACTTCCGACATATATTTAGCTGCTTACTTGTCTTATAATTTTTTGACTTTAACTTAACTTTGACTTAACTGTTCATGTCGCGCGTGACCACAGAATTTGCACAGAGTTTCTTTCTTCTGGTCGTCGAGCCAACGCCAACAGAAGCCAACCTGTGGGCTCCACACCAGTTTGGTATCATGCTCGGGCCTCCTCATGTCCGACTTGAAGCTTGAAGTTTCGTGATCAATGAATAGGATCGGATATATTATACTGCCCATAGGTCCCAGTGCCGCAACAGACAGTTGCTAACGCCACTGATAAGAGGTATTCACAGGTAGCTATCTGTGGTACATTATCAGCAGTTTAGCGCGTACTACAGTAATGCCGGGGCCAAGGTGGCCATATCGAGCAGAATACACCCGGCTGTTATAGAAACTGTGGACTGCACCCGGAAGAGACAGGGGTCGCATAAGTTTGTAGATAGTAATAGGTGTACTGTAGCTTGACCAGGAAATTGTGATTGAAACTTGAGAGCAGGGGGCGCCTTGGGGCCGGGACTTATAGGTGGGAAGGGAGAACTCGGCCCAACTCCCACAGGATTCTAGCCGCTCTTCCAGCTGAAGTCATAACACCCGGGGTGTCTTCTGCTCGATACAGCCACCTTGGCCCTGGCACTACTGTAGTATGCACTAAACTGCTGATAATGTACCACAGATAGCCACTTGTGAATATCTCTTATCAGTAGCGTTAGCAACTGTCTGTTCCGCCACTGGGACCTATGGGCAGATAATATACCATATCCATAATATGCCTGGACTCTAAAGAGTCTAAGGTTTACCGAGTTCTTTTGTTTGCGCTTGTATGTACATAGTTATTTGATGACGCTGATTCCATCAATAATATCTGATTCCATCAATAGCCAAACAACCCATTTTCAATTAATCTGTAGCAATTGGTTTATCTCATCCAGACTCACTGACGATAAGTTTGCTTTGAGCGCCTATGTGTGCTCTAACCCGCCTTGTATATCCAAGACAATATCTAGTGACAATTATAACACGTGTTGCACAGCCGGGATGTTGTATTTGCCTTGAATGCATGGTCCTATTCACCAAAGTGGTGGGTGTCAGTCTTGCATGTGATGCAGTAGGGACAACTTAAACCAGCCGAGTTGACCTCAATTTTTACAAGTAATCGCATCCGGAGTGCAATACTCTGTCGTCTAGATCTAGGGACATAATTTTTGAAAGTCTGCACGCTATTCTAACAGCAGCATAGATAAATCATGGGAAGGGGAACAAGGTGAATACATATATAGGTAGATATGTTTCTCCCGTATCTTGCCCACACACCCCATTCAGCAACCCACGGATAAGAAGACTATGGCTACCCTGAATAAATGGAAGAAGCGCCAGTTTTTAGCAATCATGTCCAACTGGCAAATATTACAAAACCTATGCAAGATGGTAAGGAACCTTTTCTCAAGATGGTTTGTGTCAATCCTAAGTAGTGGATGGTGCGTGTGCCTCTAGATCTCTGCGATCAACTATAACTCAACGTATGAAGAGGATACCGGTCTGCCCGCTGGTTTTACACACCTGTCAGGGAAATATCTGTTTGGTTGTCTAAGATATCGTATTACTGTACCATTTCGAATTATTCGTCAGTCACGGGTCACACCCGTTTTTTTCTGACCCCGGATTTAATTTTTTCTCGATTTATCCGATTTTCTGAAATTTCTTGAAAGTTCAAAAAAGTCACGTGCGTGACGAATAATTCGAAATGGTACAGTACTTTGATGTGAACCTCGACGATGGGTTCATAAACAATATTACAGTGAGGCTTAGTCATATAACAGTCTACTTGTCACTGTGCTAATGACTTGGCTAGCTCCTGGAGGACCATGTCAAACGTGACGAAAATTTCAATTTGACAGGCAAGCATTGTAAATACTGGCAGAATGCTTCCATCAAGCAGGTCAAGTCGAGCACAAAATATTCGTACACAGTGACAATAAATGCACAGAAATTCCAGATAAAGAGCTTGACGGGGTCATCCATGGCTGATAGATGCCAGTTGGCCCCCCACAAGTACAATCTCAATGTCCCATGCCTATCCTGCATTGATTATACGGAAAGGACGGTACGACCTCTATTCTCGACAATATCCCTCCCACGTTCTCGTTTTTGTTATAACTTTTGGCCGGTATATCATCTCAGGAGCAAAAGAATGGTGGCCTGAGATTTTGCCAGATGAATTCATCAAGGTGGAAAAGACAGGTCGTGACGAAGCCAAGTGAATGGCTGTTCACTGGTCTACAAAAATTCACCCACAGTTACTAGTAGCTCATCAAGGAGAATCAGGGCGGTAATACGGCATCCGAACCCGATGAGGACTCCTATTTGCTGTTATGGTCTATATCACACCGTTGCATTTTTATTGTTGCTTCAAGACTCCAATCGAGCTGTTACGGCGAACTACAGAAGACTATCAAGTCCAGGCATGCCCGGCAGGGCAATACCTAGGAATAGGTAATGCTACGTAAGGAATTTCCTTATGCAGAGAGATGGCGGGCAGCGCCCACACGCCGAAGACGGCTTCAGCCACGCTTGTACATACTTATATCAACCGGCCACCATCAGCCATGGCAGAGTACAACCGTCGGGCAAAACCTCTCAACTTGTGGACATCGGCTGACTTGGCGGGATTCAACATCGAAGTGGTATCCGAAAAAGATATCCAGTCTTTCTTTGGTGTCTCAGAGCTCCCTACTCCTCCACACATCTCGCCCGTCGTCTGGAACAACGCTCTTGCACCAGCTGGTCCGATTTCTAAGGAGGAGAAGACGTTTTTTGCGCTCCTACAAGATGCGATGCAAAGCCCCGCAGGTGACAATGCTGCCCCTAATGACTTGGCTCTTTTTTTGTTGGGATACCTGGGATATGATGACGATCCCACTCGTGTTTTGCACACGCAGAAGGTGACGAAGTTGCTTATCTGTGGCAAATATGTGAGCGCAACCTCGGACATTTCTTTGTTGGATAGAGAAGGGCATCACGGTCAATACCTCCTGCTTGTGCAGCAAGACACGGTATGTCCTCGAGAGTCGTCTTTGTTTTGCGAACTAAAATGCGCCTTGCAGTACTATAGTGATGAAAGTTCGGAGACCTGGGCGCCACTCATTGCAAAGGCCATTGCCGCTTTTCGTCACAATAGTGCCCAGCGCCGATTTCGCTCTCCTCTGAAGTCGCAGACATTCCCCGCAATGACAATGTTAGGAACCTCTGTGGCATTCTATAAAATAACGATCACCCAAGCCCTTGCGGATGCCGTGATGAGTGGGATATTCCCTGAGGAAACTACCTTCGTTTACGAATTTCAACCCAGTCTGAACTTGCGCAGTCCGGATGCGGGCATGGTTACAGTGGAAAATCGGAGGGTCCTTCTCAAATGCTTTGAAGCCTTCAAGCGACTTGTGCGCGAAGTTTTATTCTATTTTTGTGGACTAGGAACTCACTGTTGATAATGCAGATCGTGGTCCCCCATTGCGAGTAATGCATACCGTCATTTCCAGAGGACTACCCAATGACTGCTTCTTATCAACCGTTCATTACAATTTGCATTTCTGCTCAGAGACCTATTCCAGGCCCATCATAAGTGCAGCGAGCCTGTGCGGTCGCTGACCTTTTCGTCTGGTATAAGCGTACACAAATATAAATGCATTTTTATTCTGGTGGTGGTCGGGACTCAGCGCTCCCCAAGCGCTCCTCAACTTGGTTCCCTTGATAGGGACTTCACTAGTTGTCCGCTGCCCTACCGTGAACAGCGAGTGACATCCAAACTGGCCTCTGCCTCTGTAAAGCGGAGTCCTGCCTCACCTCACAAGTCCATGTTGGTGCGGTGAGACTCTTGACTTTTTGTGCAGACCGTCATCTTGTACTTGGAAAGTTAACGCAGCTAAATACTCAATCTGTCATTTGCAGGTGGTGTACAAGCCCAATTAATCCACCGGAAAGCTTTCTCAATGAAACTTTTCAGATCAATGTTGACACTACAGCAATATTAAGCACTGCTCAAAGAGACGGTTTATATAACATGTGGGGTCGTTAGAGTATGGATGGCAGGAAAGCGACATATATCAAGTACATAGAGAGAGATGACTGGGCAACGTCAGTATGAAGTAGAGTACAGCAATTAGACAGTAAATAAGAGCGAGGATTGCTTGTTCGGTAGATTGCGATGTGCTCAAAGATCAATCACTGAGCTTGAGCCTCCTACAGGAAAGCGGGTACCATTAATTCCGGATACTGTTTGCATCCTGGCTGGAAAGCGTACCTGATCAACGAATTCCATGGCCTCTTCTCGCTTAATGGCACGGATGGAAGAGACTTTCTGGTTGTTGAATAACACTCCGTAAAATTTGTCTGCAGTGACCAACATCTCAGGTCGGAAGGTTGTCGTGATGAACTGAGCAGTGGGAGCCAGCGACTGGATCATGGCTACGATACGGGGTCGTATCAGTATGGCACGAGACAACATAATGGCACAGACTTACATGCAACAGCAGTACGATATTGAGCATCGAGATTCGCGTCAATCTATTACAAATCATCAACACGGCGAGGCATACAGAATCAATATCTGGACGAACCTCATCGAAAAGATAGAATGGTGCTGGGTCGCATTTTTGGATAGCGAACACTGCATGAGATATCAGTATCGCCATCGTCATTCCTGTTCACATCAAGGCCTACCTGTAGCGAGCGCAACCAGGGACTTTTGTCCACCGGACAGCTGCTGTATCCGGAGTCCTTCATCAACTTTGGAATTGAACGATACCTAGGCATGGAGGATCAGTTGCGTTCTAATACAAGCTATAACCAATAAGGGGCAACAACTTACCTTGATCGAGACCCCAGTATAGTTGTCAACAGAGCTTTGCTGAGTATCTTCCGCCTCGTCATCGACATCATCGTCCTGAGACACTCATTAGGCGAATTATGGGTAAGAACAGATGCAGACGCACTTGGTCTATCCGCCTTTGAATGATCAATCTCCCTCGTCCAGCAGGAACAAGCTTCTCGAACACCTCTTCAAAGTTCTTCGCGACCTGTTTGAATGTACGCTCAATCGCCTCATCCTTTCGTTGATCCAAAACCTGCACAAGCTCTTCGATAGACTCTGCTGATTTGTCCAGCTCTTCTCGGCGCTCCAGGAGCGTGTCGCGTTGCTTAGTGAAGCTGGTATACTGTTCAAAGGCTTTCTTGTTGACGTGCGCGAATTTCTTGAGCCCTTCATTCACGGTATGCAATTTCTTGACCAGCTAGGAACGGAGGACAATTGGATATCGCCAAGGAAAGATAACAAAGACGACTACGCACCCTCTCGAGCTTCTCGTTAACGTATTTCTCAAAAGCCTCTTCAGGAAGAACACCAAGGTCGCGAATGTTCCGGTTGCATTCATCCTTGCGAGTCATCAACATCTGACGCTTCGCAAGGTACCGCTCTGTCGTCTTCTGTTGCTTCGAGACTGTCCGTGCATCTTCAGTTTGAGCCGTCTGCACTTTCTCCAACGTGGTTCGCCGCTCCTGTACTTTGGAGGTGAGATCTTCTCCCTCCTTGTCAATTGCTGGAGACAAATGGCATGAGGGCGGGTTCTCAAATTGGATAGATCGCTAGATATACCTTGCAGTTTCTTGGTCATACTCTGAATCGAGTTGTTCAAGGAGCGTAGCTCGCGTTCGCGAGACTCCAGATCGCCAGCGGATGACGCCGCATCCTCTGGTTCTTCCAGGGCCTCCAGTCGTGACCGAATCTCCTCCCTTCGGCGTTGTAGACGCTCCTTGAGCTCGATCTCCACAGTGTTTTTGCGGCCTTCCAGCTAAGTGCCATGTGAAGTCAATATATGCAACTGCAATCATATAAGTCAGAGTCCGTACCTCGTTTTTATGTTTGCTCAACTCGAGCATCGATTTCCGCCTTGTCTCAACCTCTTTTCCGAGATCAACGATCATCTGCTCTTCTTCTCTCGTTAACCCGCTCGTCATTGGCGTTGTCAACTCGGTCTTGTAGCTGGCCAGCTTCGCCTCCAACCCACTCAACTCCGTCTCCAGCTCATCCACGTCCTGCTGAAGCCTCTCCGCGCGCGCATTGAGCTTCTCCCTCGCCACTGCAAGCGACGCACTCTCCTCCCCTAGCCTCTCGCGCGAGTCCCGGATCTGGTTCTGCTGCCCTGCAAGTACCGTGACTTTGCCGCTGACCTGCGTGATCTCCTGCTCGAGCTTCGAGATAGACGCCTTGACCTCCTGCGCGCGGGCCTTCTCTGCGTCGAACTTGGCGCGCCAAGTCTTCACGCTGCGGATCGCTTCGATGCGCGACCGGCGCACGTCGTGGTATCCACCGGTGAGCGCACCCTTACGATCGACCTTGTCTCCGTCGAGTGTGATCGTATTAACGCCGTGGCTCTTTACGTATGCGGCGGCAATGGTGAGGTCACGGCAGACACAGGTTTTGCCAAAGACTTGCTGGAACGCTTTCTCGTATTTGCGGTCGTATTTCAGCTTCTCGATGAGGGGTTCGGCATCCTGAGAGTTGGGTGGGGTAGGATTCTTGGGGTTGAGGCGGTTTAGAGGCATGAAGGTCACTCGGCCTGTTTTCTCCTTGAGCATGACGTCAAGCACTTTGGACGCAGTCTCGTCGGTGTCGACGACGATATGGAACAAGCTAAAGAGGACATCAGTGGGAAGTAACAAGTACAAGAGTCCCAAACGCAGTACCTGTTCCCAGCAGTGAGTTCCACAGCCGTGTTGAATTTGGTATCAACAACTTCGAAGAGTCGGTACAATGGCCCAAAAACGCCTTGAAGATTGTACCGTTCAGCGATATTATCAACCGCACGTAAACCTTGACCAGTATCCTGGAATGCAATCAATCGCACGATCACACAGAGGCGCATATATTCCAACATACCTTGTCCATCATGCCACCCAAACTTCTCTCTGCCGTCCTAAGTTCATCCGAGGCGCGACTGACCAAGCTGTCCAGCTTGGTGTCCTCCCTCCACAAATCCTTCCTCTTCTCCATCAACTCTGCCTGCTGTTCCTTCAGCGTATGCATATTCTCGCCAATTTCCTTCGCCCTCGCTCTGCCGTCTTCAACCTTTTCGTGCGCATCCGACACCTGTCTGTCGATCTCTCCCTGCGAGCGCCGAGTCGTCTCCAGCTCTGCCTGAGTTACCTCCAGCGCAGCCTCCTGGTTCGCTTTGTACGACCCAACAGCGTTGATCTCGTTTTTCAAGAACGCGTCCCTCTCCGCCTTGGTGCGGAACTTGGTCGCTCGGCCCTGCTTTGCGAAGAGGGAGTTGAGCTTCGCGCTAGCCTCGTCCAGGCGGCGCTTTTCTGATGACTCCGACGCGCGCTGCTCTTCCCACTCTGGCACGAGCTCCGCAAGAACGGCCTCCTTCTCGGCGATCTTCTCTTCGATTTCCTCGAGCTCGGCTTCGTAGTCCTCCCGTCGCCCGCCGGTGTTCTGGTTCGCGGCTCGCAGGTCCTCGACTATGCATTCGAGTTCTGTTCGTGAGCGGATGAAGTCTGTGAGTTCGTTTTGCGTGTCGCGGCGGGTTTGAGCGACGGTTTCGAGGGCATGACGGGCTTCTGAGATGGCAGTTTCCAGGTCCTGTCACTACGTTTAGAGACACATCTTCAGTGTAGATGTGATCGAAGCGCTCACCTGGACCTCCTTCTCCCGCTCATTGAACTGCTCCCGCCTCACGTTCGCGCCATGCACCTCCGTTCTGTGGTCCTCTTCAATCTCCATCAATGCCTCGCCGACCTCCTCCAGTTCGCGTTGGTATAAAGCATACTCCATGCATCGCCTTTCTTTATCCTTCTCCTGGAACTCTTTGAGCTCCTCCTTCTCCTCTTCGAGCTCTGTCAGCCGGGATTCGATGAATTCGAGAAGTTCGCTGATTTTGTCGCGTTTCGCATCCGTGTCTGCCATGATTTTAAGCGATTCCGTACGGCGCTGCTCGTACACCTTGGTGCCTGCCACCTCCTTCAGCAGTGCGAGACGCTCGTGGTCTTTGGCGTTGGTGAGTGCCGTAATCTGTAGCACCTAGGTCAATGGAGGAAGAAGGTGTTTCGGTAGAAAAGCACGTACACGACCCTGGGGAACAATATAATATGGATTCGACTTGCTGAAACCTGCGCTCTCAAGAAGATTCATGACGTCGGCCTTGCTTGCGCTCTTCTTGTCCAAGCTGTATTCGTCCTTCTTGAGACCAATGGTTCTGCGCAGGATGACTTCATCGTGGCCAGTGGGGAAGCGATTGTCCGAGTTGTCGAAAACAATTTCAACTAAAGTCGCTTGAGTGAGATACAAGCGGTCTTCAGTGGATATGGCAAACCCACCGAATGCTGATAGCGTTGTCGTCACAGATACACCCTCGTGAAGCAACGCTTGCCTTTCCTCTCGCGACATTGAAGTATAGGCATCCGACAATACGAACCGAATGGCTACAATGCATTTGAATGGAAACCTGCCAACGCAGAATGATAGAGCGTACCTGCAAAGAAGTTACTCTTTCCTGATCCATTACGACCGACGACGACATTATGCTTTGGCGAGAAGGGTTCAATTTGAGTTTGGTCCCGGTCTGGTGAACACCATCAGAGGGTTTGAATGCAACTGAATGATCGAGTGTACACACATGACTTGAAACCCTGGATCGTGAGGGTCTTGATATACATGCTTGCAGAAAGGGACAGAAGATATTACAACGAGATGAGAGAAGCCCTTGTCGCTGCCGCCCTTAAGCTTGGGCGTTGACAGGTTGAGAGTGGAAGAGAGAGCAGTGCTGTGACCCAAAATAAGTGACCGCGACTTGTGACTGAACGCGCCTGTCTCGTGACCAATTAAGAGATGCCCCTGTCTCTTTGCTTGGCAGCCACTTCAAGATGCTGTTATCGCGAGGCAGACCACAATTTCAAAGTATGAAGAGCATCTTGTACATCCTACCTCAAATTCAGATCATTGTACGTTCGAATCTACCGGCGACATGACAATCCCCCTCGAGCGCTCCCAAGCTCAAATATAGCTTGCGGAATACGATGGCACGTATTCAGTTCAGCGAGAACGTGATGAGCAATCTCACTTCATCCGACATCCGGATTCTGACCGAAATAGTATCTCCACATGGGCTGATATAAAGAGGAATACATGATCTTGTAATCTTCTGGCTTTTCAGAATGGCATCCAACGATGTCAAGCAACTTCGAATTGCAGTATTCGGGGCAGGTATGTCCTGTGCCAACGGGAAGTCGCGCAGCGGATCTAACAGGGATTCACCCAGGTATGGCGGGCCTTTCCTGCGCACTGGCGCTTGCAAGAGAAGGCTTTCAGCGTATCGAAGTGTATGAAGCGTCTTCCGGTCTGGGTTTCGTTGGTGCAGGCATCCAGCTCGCACCAAACATGATACGTATATTGGACAAATTGGGTGTTTGGGAATCTATAAAGCGAGATAGCGTGGCCTTGAAGAGTACCACCGTTCACGGTAAGTATACACTCTCAATCCATGCACCCTCTGACTCCTGTCTCCACCAAAGATGGTGCCACAGACAATGAGCTAGGATCTGTGGATCTCGAATACGTCGAACAGTCATTCGGATATCCACATATGGTCGGCCATCGCGCATCGCTAGCAGACGGACTGTACGCAGGGTGCAAATCGCAGAGCAATATCACATTCCACTTCTCTACTACGGTATCCTCCTACGACTTTTCTCCCCCATCCTTCATGGCCACACCACGCGGGGGCGAACCACGGCGCGTCGAAGCTGACATTATCCTCGCCGGCGACGGCATCAAGTCTTCCACGCGCGTTGCCCTTCTGAACGAAATCGAACACTTCGAGTCTGGGGTCATCGACAGCGGGCAGGCGGCGTACCGGATCATGCTCACGCGGGAGCAGCTGGCATCAGACCCGGAACTGCTCGAGCTCATCGATTACGACGGTGTAGTCCGTTGGATAGGCGCCCGGCGGCACATCATCGCTTACCCGATCGATGGGAAGCGGATCTACAACCTCAGCACGGCGCAGCCTGATGTACACTTTGCTTCCGCCCCGACGGCAGAGTATACCACGCGAGGCAGCAAACAGCAAATGCTGGAGGTGTTTGCGGATTTCTGTCCAAGGGTATGTCTATCTGTGTAACAACGCTCCAGGGAATGCATTGAACATAGAACGAGCCAGGTACAGAAGCTACTAAACCTCGTCGCTGACGGCGACGTCTGTGAGTGGAAGCTGCGCGTACACGCACCTCTTCCTACATGGGTACACCGCAGCATCGCGCTGCTCGGCGACGCCGCTCATCCCACACTTCCTCACATGGCACAAGGGGCTGCACAGGCCATCGAAGACGGATGTGCAGTCGCAATAGTCCTGTCCCGGCTCCCCGATACCAGTCCCGAGAACATCAACAAAGCCCTGAAAATCTACGAAACGGTGCGCAAATCGCGCGCAGATACTCTCGTGGAGCTGGCGGCCGCCAATGGCCGACTCATGCATCTCGGGGAAGGTAAAGCAAAGGAAGAAAGGGACGCGATGTTTGCGAAAAGCAAGGAGGGGAAGGCGCCTCTGCCGGACCGGTGGGCGGATAAGGACGTCCAGAGGAACACATATGGCTTTGATTGTGCTCTGGAGACTGAGAAAGCATGTACGGAAGCAGGATGGTAAGGGGTTCAGACAAAGGGACGCGATGATTATTTGTATCTATGTGACATAAATTACTTTGATCAGAAATAAACCCGCATGGTGTTTTTAATAAGCGCCCACTGATGTGGCCTCATTCGTTTGCGCGCCGCAAAAAAAAATCAGACATCTGTGCTTTTTTTGCCATGTTGAAGTTCCCAAAAATTCAAGTATAATGAATGAATAACTCTCCAATGAGTGATGACTATACAATATGCGCCACTGGCAGTACCGTGCATGGTACAAACATACGGACCGTTGGCTCGGTTCTCTCATCCAGTGTGCCAGGCGTCGTATTCTCCGAGCCTGGATGTGCGAAGACCAGTCCACCTCCAATACGATTTGATGAAGTGTCGGGCATCATCGAAATGGCGATTGGAGGCAAGGAGGCGGCAAGCGGCATCGTAAATGAAGGGAAATAATCCTGTGACGATGACCCGCGCTGGCGTTTACGCCGATCGAAGAGAAGCGTCTTGGGCATGGTGAGGCAGTCGTCGTTGTTGTTGAGCCGTTGGCCTGCCTTCTTGAGATTGAGTGTTATGCGGGACATCATCGCGACCTGCGAAATTGAGTAGGAGATGCGAGAGTGTCAGTGATGTTGAACGATTGAGCTGAGAGCAAATTACATACTGTTATTCTGGAAAGTGTGGGTCCGATCACCCTTTTGAGCGATAAAAATATGCCGCGAATCAACAGAGATACTTACAGTTGTTCCATCCTGGAAAGCGGGGAAGAGTGAGAAGGTTTTTTTCTGATAAGACTTCTAGACCTACTGGGCGCAGATGTTCTTGGTTCCAGGAGGCGCCGCTACAATCATGAAAGTCAAAACGAAGGTGACTGTGAAGATTACACTGCGCGAGATGGTGGTGTCAGATATCGCATATCACAACTGTCCGTGGTGATAGTGAACAGCACCAATAATTAAGGCTGGACCAACCTGTAATAAAGCAAGCCGTCTTCGAGGAGGCGCTTGATAATGTAGCTCGCTTCTTCGCGGCGGATAGGTGGCACAGTCCGGTAGAGCGTGAGTCCGAAGATAATAGTGTCGTACAAAAGAGGGACCCAGGCGGACGCCGATGCTGCGGCGCTTCTGTCATGCCAAATTGAAAGGGTACATAGAGCAGCGCAGAAGCGATAAAATGGTATGAGCTTCGCGATGCATGCAATGCCTGAGAAGGCGCAAAGAGGGTAGGACCCTGAAGGCACGTACATCGAGGTATCAAAAACCATGCTGCACGCTGCATTTGCCAAAAATAGGTAATTGGTGTCATGTCAGAAACGGTGCTTCCTTGTAGTGGGACGCGTCATTCTCGTACCATGAATTCCCGAGTTGGGGTTGTGCATGACAGCTGTTTGGATTCGCGTCAGTGCGTACGTAGGTCCGGACGTCGATGCAGAGTCACAGACGTTAGGAACGTAAGTTGAATAATAAATCAAACGCGAAAGGTCAGTATGTGTAACACGGGGCGAAGATGAGCGGTCGCGCATAGTGCGCACGCCTCACACTCGCAGGATTGAGGAATAGAACGTACGTTGTCCGCGGCTGATGAGCCACGAATTTATGACCGTTTCAGAAATAAGCAGGATGGCGAGACCCCGCGTGATCCATTTCTGGTGAGGATAGAGCGCGCTGATGCGTAGGAGCATCATCAGACCGACGACCTCGACCGCGATGGCGACTGTGCATCCCTCGTAGCGCACAAAACGCGCGCATCTGGTGAGTGGAATGGCCCCATGAATAAGAATCCAATATTGACGGCAGAGTCAAATGAAACGAGAAAGTACCTCTGACAGTGAGAAGTGAGGCCGAGCGATTGCGAGAGTGATCAGCGGGCTTGTGATGGGTTAATCATAAAACTCATGACTCGCACCTCATATGTCCACGTGGGTGACATATATGCTGCATGGGCGTGCAGAAGTATCATTGTAAAATGAATGAAATAGCAAGATGAAGAAACCCCGGTCAGGCGACGCCAGAAGTACTCAAGTGCGCAAAGAAAACGAACCAAACAGGTTGATTATGAAGCCCAGAGGCGTAAAGTATCGGTTCTGATACAAGGAAGAAAGCGAGGAGGCGAGTCAGTATAACCGTCGAAGTCAAATAAACAAACAGACGGTAGACTTGGTGAATCTGATGATTCCGGGAATCTAGGCCGCATGGGCGCCTAATTGACATCTAGCCGATGGAATCCGGCCCGGAGGCATAATAAGCGACAGGGGGGAATCAGGCACTCACAAAGAGAAACAGGTAGACGACTTTTAATTGTTGAAGAGTGTATATGAGTTAACAATTTTGCAACAGAGAGGGGGTGAGACGTACAGAGTCCTTTACGTTCGCCCTTCCAGACGAGCTCGACCTGGGGGACAATGTGTGATTAGAAACAAGTGAGAGGCCAAGAAGGAGAATGACCAGCCAATATTTGCAAATTACCTCGTCTCCAAAAGTATCTATGTGGTCCCATATGAGGATGACAAAGCTGGCGAAACCGACATACTGTATGCCGACATGTTACATTTCATCCAGTGAACAGAGAAGGGTACTCACATTTGTCCGAACGCTGGGCAGGCAACGGTAGACAGAATATTGTTAAGATGATAGTTGAATGAGTATCAAGTAAAGATAAGAAATGCGGTGACGAAGCTACTTACGTATCTGCAATGTCAGGGAACACGGGTGGGGTCTGCTGCGTCATGCTTTCGAGGCTCACTATTGCAGGTGACCCGGAAGACAGGAAGGCAGACTAAGCCTGCAAAGAAACTGACACTGTCAGCAGGGGTGCTCAAAAACAACACGCACACAGTGCACGCATATCTGCGCTGTTTTATACAATGCGGGAGCGGGGAAGAACGGCAAGCTTCGACACATACATGCGCGTGTACGACCTATACCCAAACGGCGTATAGAAGTCTGCAGTGGCAGCACCAGCGGACGTCTGAGTCTTAGAAGCCTGAAGACGCTGTGATTATGATAGAGTAGTAAAAGTCAAACAGAAGCCGGGGCGTGCGCCTGCGCGTGCGATGCGTAACTTGCGAAAGCGGTATCTAGTGTAGATGCGGGTTCAAAAGCGGATTCGGGTGGACGAATGGAATAAGAACTCGAAGAATAATCTACTTTGAGCTCTGAGCTATGGGTGGAAGGGAGGGATGAAGAAGTAAGTACCATTCGTTAGGGTAGTTAGCGTTTTTAAGTACTATACTCTATGTCAGGTTAAGTTAGACTTGGTTGTAGCAGTGGATCAGCAGTCTCGAAGTCGGGTATGGAGCATCGGACCCCACCCATATCATCTCGCAGGGAGGCGACTTTGCGCTCAAGCTGAGAGGCCCATCTGGAGCGGAGGGACTATTTTTGCCAATTGAATTGATTTATCTATAAGTGTGTCTATTCTTAGGTCGAGTGGTGTTACTTGTGTAAGTGAGCGCTGGAGTTCATAGGAGTGGACATTGCATTAGATTGGAGTAAACGCTCGGGAGTCACTGTAAGCGCCAGTTGGACAGTGTAAATTGTCACTGGTACAGCTACAGAATCGCAGTGTTGATTCGCCTGATGGGCTATGCCTTGGGATGCAAGTAAAATGACTTTGCAGCCGAAGAGGCAGCCAACCCAGTCCGCGTGTGCACTTGAAGCGAGAACCTGGAAAGTGGAAGTTTCGCGAGGCCTCGAAGAGGAAGGAAGGAGCAGATACATGCGAAGTGTTCAAGAGGTAAGTTATGCTCATTAATGCAAAAGGCTCGAGGGCTTATAGCAAGTAGGGCGTGACCATGCAGACCCAGAACGTGGTATTCGTGTGGAAGGATTTTCCACGAGTAGGCATAGACTTCAATGTTGCGTGATACCCACCCGCCAATCATCCTACCAATATCGCGACCATGGTTTTGAGGCCGGTGGTGCATTGGTCTGGCCAGTATGGAAGAGCCCCATTTGTACATTGCAAAGCAAGCCTCGTGCCGAGGAGTTCGGATGGGGGCGCTTTGCGTTTATATTGTTTAGATTAGATTCAGGGTACTGTACTTAGGACAGTGTACATAACGAAAGCCAGCCAGTTATGGACTTCCAGTATAAAGCCGGTCTCCTGTTTCAATAACAATCTTGACAGCTTCATGGCAGACACTACAAATGCTGGAATTGGGTAGCCTGTGCCAATTTGCGACCCCTGCGGAGGGCCTGGAATATGACAATGTTGACACCAAGTGGCGATTTCTGGAACTTTCGAGCCCCGTGCGTGTAGAGCTTTCAAGAAGCCAACTTTGATACTGGAAAGGAACAGGAAGGGCCGAGGGCCGCATGCAAGGATGCACACCGCCGTGGTGAATAGAGGCGTATACGCAGATGATAGACTAGGCGGACCAAAGGCTAGGAGGGGCCTTAGGCTCAGACTTGAGATAGAGCATTTCGTTGATCACGATGCTGAGCACGAGAGCGAGGTTAAGGTCGGAATGAGGGGGCCGGCGATACCATGGAACATGGGCGGGAAACGGACGATATGATAGCATGCGTCGAGGCAAACCCTAACAAAGGACCAAAGACAGTTGGAGAGCCGAAGCAGATAGAGCGCAGACCCTGAGATAAGGCGTAGTGGCGACGGTGAACCTGGAAAACGATGGCGCCATGCATGCACAGTTCTGAGTCTGAGATAGAAAAACACCCGAAATTCGGAATTCGAAGCTTGAAAATGGTGAGCCCGTCAGAGGTTTGAAACAGGGGTGAGTGGCCAGAATACAATGAGTAATTCCAGGGAGAAGGAGAAGGAGGGGATGAGGATACGAGTTGGATAGAGGTACATAAGGGTCTGTACAGCAACCATAATCCAGCTGGATTATTCGGCTGATGGGATTATTGATGGTGTCCCACGGCCAAGTGTGACACTCCACAACAGCCTCCCCGACACCTTTTATTGCTTTACACCAGTCAATCATGGATTCCTGTCAAATTTATCGGGGAAACCAATCAAAGAAATGCATGTTCCAAATAATATGCCGTCAATTCTAGGATAATCGCATCGCGTGCATCTGGGGTCTCGAATACGACAAAAGAAAGGAATGATGAGAGAATGTAAGAAAACATGTGCAGAGACAAAGCCCTGAAGAGATCAAGAAGAACATAAAATAGGCACATGAGATGCTTTCCAAACTCGATCTTCTCCAGCTGTAAGCCCGCCGGTGTGCTGCGATGAGGCCAGGACGAGCTGGTTTTACTATGGGTTGTTGTGTGTCACAGGTATACGCTTTACGGGGTGCCTAGAGAGTTTCCAGCGATATCATACGCATTATAGTCCTACTCCGCTTATATAGACCCAATTTAGTTAGAAAAAGTGGGTACGGCGCATGTAGGATGGATGTAAACTAACCCCAATGACAAAAAAAAGACTTGAACACTGACTGTAGAATAGCCAGATGTGCGCCATACATGTGGTTGAATACATGCCTCAATTAACTGTGTATACACTGTCGTCACTTTTAACTGCGTCCACTGGCTTTAAATGACAAATTTCTGCTAGAATCAATGCAAACATTGAGCGGACGAGGGAGGAATCAGAAGGATGACACTCTGTGACGCCAGTGACCGGTATCAGCCGCGCCATCAATAATCCCATCAGCCGAATAATCCAGCTGGATTATGGTTGCTGTACAGACCCTAAGGAAGTTCGTTGTCGTGATAGGGGTTCCCCATCCCCCTCCGATTCTCCCCGGCCGGAGGTGACGAATATATCCAACCGGCCTCAATTTTCACGCCGATGGACCAATGACACAGGGAGCACTGAGCCGTAGTTCTCACGAGCCGGTCCGGCACAGCCATCAGTGATTCGCAGACAAGACGACGCAGAGCAGCACCAAGGATCTCATCGTCGGCACCCTCAAGGTAACTACACGTCCCCTGCTGCCCGCCCGCTGCCCGTCTGTCTCGTCTCTGCGTCTGTTGGGCTCCGTGCGTCCGTTTGGGAGAAGGATGGAGGAATTAGGGCTGGATGCGCACTTTTGGAGGATGGATGGATGGCAGAGCGCTCGGATGACGAGTTTTTCTGGGATGAGGGTTTGGGCTGGTGGGATGGGCTGGTGGACTGCACCCTCTCATCCTGCGACGGAATGCCCGCGATATCGACCTTTGCACGTTCGGACACTCCATTTTGGTACCTTGGACTCTTATTCGACTTTGGAGGATGATCGGCAACACCTGCAACCGCCTCTGAATCGACGCGCACCACTATTCGAACGGCAGGCACACACAATGGCAGGCTCATAGCAGACAGGCAGACGGACAGACAGACAGCGGACGGGCGGAACTTTGATGTTGTATACACGATTACTGACGCTTTCTTTCTGGTGCTCAGACTCTCAGCAATGGCCACCACAAAAACCCCCAAGGGCAAGACTGCCCAGAAGAGTGCGTGCTATGGACTCTGGACACAAGCTTGAAACTGATAGCAACTTTCGGGATGAACAGAGACTGGCGCTGAGACCAAGGCCAAGGCCGCGAAAAAGGCTGCGCTGCAGGGCGCCCACGGCCACTCTGCGCGCAAGACCCGGTTCTCGGTGTCGTTCCACCGCCCCAAGACCCTCAAACTCGCGCGCGAGCCCCGCTACCCCCGCAAGTCGGTCCCCCATGCTCCCCGTATGGACCAGTTCCGCACCATTGTGTCGTGCGTATTTCGAGCTGTTGTATGTTTTGATGGAGCTGGTGGCTAATCAGCTATGGATAGACCACTGAACACCGAGTCTGCGATGAAGAAGATTGAGGAGCACAACACCCTGGTGTTCATTGTTGACATCAAGTCGAACAAGCGTCAAATCAAGGATGCCGTGAAGAAGCTGTACGATGTTAACGCTCTCAAGATCAACACCCTCATCCGGTATGTTTTTTGTGTATTCATTGTGTGTTCGGCACGATGCTTATAGACGTCTTTCTTTATTCAGCCCTGATGGAAAGAAGAAGGCATACGTCCGCCTGACACCTGATCACGATGCCCTTGATGTCGCAAACAAGGTAGGCAGTGCTGATTACGTCTATGTATAGGTGGGAAGACAATTAACGAAAATTCATTACAGATTGGCTTCATCTAAAGGACTGCTGAGTGGGGGATGTGGTGGTAGTTGTTATTACATGGCAGTAGATAGCGACTTTATGACACTTTTTTTTGCGCGTTCTGGAAGTGAACAAGTGAGCAAGAATGGGGGAGCACATGGATGAATTGAACCAGGAAAAGAGCGATGATTGATGGATGGAAAGCGGCATTGATGGCCCTGCGACAAGTTTCCCAAGCTTTTGCCCCTTCTTCTCTTCCTCTTCTCTCCCACTCCTCCTCCCGCGAATTGCCCTCCTACGTGCTCTCTAGCATATCCACGCTCCTTAGCCCAGGCTCTTGCAGCCGCCCACGCACCTCGCAATGCACTTCCCCTACCTCCTCCTCGCTCTGGGGGTTGTCGCCCAGTCAGCAGCAGCATCTCACTCCTCCGCAAACAGCTCCCATGCCCGCCGCTCTATCAACAATCTCAGGCGCATCGTCGACAGCCCTGCTCTCGTCGCCCGCAACCCCTCTCGTGAGTCAGGCTCTCCATCCTTCTCTCGTTGCTTACCGACCCTCTATAGCCCTACTATCTGATGTGAGCGACCTTCTCAACAATGCAGGGGGCGCGGCCAAAGGCCTACTCGATGGCGATCCACCCAACGACAGCGACAGCGCCAGCGCCAGCGACAGCACCAAGGTCCTCGGCCCCACCTCGGTACCATCAACAACCCCCACACCCCCACCTACAGACACTGACACCAGCAAAACGGCCACGGAAACTGGCTCGGCGACGAAAACTGACACGAACACCAACACCGACACTCCAAGTACGAGTGCGACTGGTACGAAACCATCTCCTCCTTCTCCTTCTGCTTCTCCTACCACTTCCAAGTCGGCCACGGACCCGTCCAGCGCTACTGACTCTTCCCCTTCATCTTCTCCTTCCAAATCGGCTACGGATTCGTCCACCGATGCCCATTCTCCTTCTCCTTCCCCTACCCCTACCCCCACGGCCTCTGCTACCGCTTCCAAGTCGGACTCGTCCACTGATACGGAAACGAACTCAGCGTCTGCTTCTCCTTCTTCCACGGCCACGGATTCGTCCACCGCCACCACCACCAATGGTGCCTCTTCTTCTCCTTCATCTTCTCCTGCCTCAACGGCCACCGAATCGTCCTCCGCGACGCCTACGGATTCTTCTACTTCTCCTACCCAGACCGCTACGGATTCAACATCCACCGCGACGGCAACGGATTCTTCTTCTCGCAGTGCAACGGCCACGGATTCGTCCAGCGCTACTACTACTTTTACCCAAACTGAGTCCTCGACGAATACTGACATGCCCTCGACTACGGCGACTTCCCCCACAGGTTCAGCATCGCCGACGGATACCGCCTCAACCACTCCGACGGATACAGGGACGCCAACTGACACCTCAACTCCCACGGCGACGGACACTCCCTCGACAACGCCCACTGACACGCCAACGGCCACGCCGACGGACACCCCTTCAACAACGCCCACTGACACTCCAACGGCCACACCGACGGACACTCCATCGACAACGCCCACTGACACTCCAACGGCCACACCGACGGACACTCCATCGACAACGCCCACTGACACTCCAACGGCCACACCGACGGACACTCCATCGACAACGCCCACTGACACCCCAACGGCCACACCGACGGATACTCCTTCAACGACGCCCACTGACACCCCAACGGCCACGCCGACGGACACTCCTTCAACGACGCCTACTGATACTCCAACGGCTACGCCCACTGATACACCATCGGCGACGCCTTCAGACACACCGTCAGCGACGCCATCCGATGCTCCATCCGCAACGCCTTCAGATACCCCGTCTGCGACACCATCGGATACCCCGTCTGCGACCCCCAGTGCCACTCCATCTGATACACCCAGTGCCACACCGTCAGATACACCCAGTGCTACCCCGTCGGACACACCCTCAGTTACGCCTTCGAATACACCCAGCGTCACCCCGTCTGATACCCCCAGTGCCACTCCCTCGGATACTCCATCCGTGACGCCCTCAAACACACCAAGCGTCACCCCATCCGAGACGCCCTCAGGCACTCCATCAGACACACCTTCGGTGACTCCGTCTGGTTCTGCTAGCGTAACCCCGTCAGTGACACCGAGCGGCTCGGCTTCGCTTACAATCAGCTTCCCCTCGCCTTCGGGTAGTGATAGCGCTAGTATCACCGCAAGCTCAGACAGTGCCTCAATCACCACCGCGCCTTCTTTGACCACTGGCACGCCGTCGGTCGATCCTGCCTTGTCGTTCATCTTGACTGAGTCCTCCTTGGCTGTGGCATCCGTGGCAAGCACAACCGATACCTTCACTTTCACTGACCCCGATGCGGTAACCACCACAGTCGAACCCTCGTCTACCGACGCAGCGGCAGCAACGGCTGCTGCGGCCTCTGTGGCGCCGCTTCCTTCGGGTATGCCTGGCCGCATCTATTCCTCCTCGCCTGTGCCCTCAGGCGATGCATTGGACGGTTTGACTCTTATCAGCATCCTCTTTGATCAGAGTCTCAACTGGAAATTCGTTGTGAACTCGCCGCTCTCCAGCTCGCAAATCATTGGCTGGGTCCCATACCTTATCAGCAACGCGCTAGGCGTTTCCTGTACGTTTGTTTTGCATTACTACCAATTTCAAAATTGATATTGACCGTACCCTTTAGCCGATTCGGTGAAGACTTTTGCGCTGCAGGTATACGTGCCTAGCTCGTACAAGACTGCCGCCGATGTAGGTGACCTCGGCTGCATGTGGCTTGGATATGTTCAGACGGAACTAGTCGACACCCTCGCAGCGATGATCAAGGCTAAGCAGTCGAAGTTCTACACCGGATCCACCGTCCCAGTCGCCACGGAGCTCGCCAGCCACGTCAACTCTGGCTTCCCGCTGCTCTCTGTCTCCTCCACTTCAATCAATGGCGCTAGCCCAGGGGGCGTCGACAGCGGCAGCGGAGGCACCATCGGCGCGGCGAGCGGCTCGAGCAAGAGCCGGCAGGATGCGATCATCGGCGTCGTCAGCGCGCTTGGCGGCATTGCACTTCTTGTGCTTGTCTTCCTTGTGTACCGCAGCCTCAAGCGCAGAAGGCAGCTCGCGCACCACCGTCTTTCGGACCCGCCCGGCATGGACGCCGCGACCATGGCAGGTGTTCGCCCTGAAGGACGCGAGTTTGACGAAGACAGTGTTGGTGGCCAGAGAAGGCGCAGCTTCTACTTTGCGGAGGACAGTCTGCGGGGATACCAGGGTGAAAGGAATGATGATGTGCAGTATGGGCATAGCCCCCAGATGTCACAGCCGGGTATAACTCAACGCCGTCCCATTGTCGGCGGTGCTATCTCTGCGCCCGTTCTGCGCGAGAGTAGCATGAACTGGTAAACGCGCGTCGTCGTCGTTCATTCGACGCTCGGCCTGCCCGTTGTGACTGTTTCTGTTACCCTGGAATTTCATTGCCCATTCCTTTCCTTTTCACCCCTGTGTTGTTTTAATGTGATTTACTGCCACTTTCACTATCCCCGTCATCCCCCAAACTACCTCAAGAAAGAGCCCGACGAATGTGGCCTTCTCAATAGAACTTGGACGCCTGATTGCTTGCTTGTTTTTCTAGCCTTTTTGCTTGCTCGTGGACCCACCTCTATCTATGCCCTTCGAAATTCATATTTAACTTACTCCCGTTCAATCCTCCTTGCTTCATATAGTTCATCCCCGCCTGCCCTCCACCACGCGCATAGACCTCCTCCGGTACCATGTTCAGGCTGACCATCGCGCTCAGGTCCAGGCTTCAAAAGGTCTGGTGCAGATGACGACAACACATTGACGGAAGTGGGCGCGATCACGCCAGCTCCTGTTTTCCTTATCGTTCTGCGCACGCACCGTCACTCCCCTTTCTCTCTCCTTGTTTAGGTTTTAGGTTGTCCTCTCAGCTTTCAAATACCCCACTTTTTAAACCTATTTATGCCGCGCTGCCGTCTATCCGTCGTCTGGCAGGCCTTTTTGCCGTTTCTCTCCTTTCATCCTTCCCGCCTCCCGCCTTTTCGTGGCATCTTCCGCAGGCTACTAGTATTTTTACTTCTTTTGATTGATACCGCCGTACATTACGATTGACCCTTGCTCGCTGGTCCCATGTTCAAATGCAATATTCGAATTCGAGCTCTCTCACACACACACCTCCCTCCCCTTTGTTGTCGACGCACATACCACTCGATTACACACACGGTCTAGAGAGCTCGCGACTGCCCGAGGCCCGGCAACGGCGACGTGGGTTTCTTGTTCATTACTCCCAGCGTCGTTGGGCTTGATGTTGTATATTGTTAGGGGGCATTGGTTGATACGTACGTACTCACATCATAGAAGAGTACTCATGTTGCTGGTTTTTTAATACTTGCGTGGGTGGTTGCTTGGGTTGCGAGTTGGTTTGTTCGACCTTGGATGAATTGGTTAGTTGATTGGTAGATGCTATTGACTGTGGCCTTCAAAACTTCTATATATAATTCGCATGCGCCTGCTGTGTCTGACTTTCGTACATACAATGGTTCTTTTCAGCCATCAGCGCATTGCACCCACACACACACACAGTGAGTGCCCTTGTATCTCCTCTGAGTTAAAACTTGGCTTGTCACGTCACGGTGTTACTGTGATGGTGGGTGGGCGCTTGAACCAGAACAATAAACGTTCGTTCACTGGTCGCTCAAAGCACAATTCTTCTTCCTGTAACGCGCTCGCTCGTCTACATGAATGTCTGTGGAACTGAAGCTCGAAACTCGCGACGAAATGATCAAGGATCATTTGAACTTCAGTATTGATCCAAGGCTTCACCTCACCAACGACTTAAGTGACACACCACCTGAATTCCCTATTCACTTCTATGACCGACATCTCGACCCCCGTCTCGCACTGAGGCAAGTCACGGCTGTGCCCGAAATGATAGCCATATTGACGCAGGGACTTTAACTCAGAGAAACCGTATCGTGTCGACTGGAAGGACTTCATCCAGCATGGAAGTCAAACCCGTCTGCTCTATGTCCCTTCCTGACGTCTTCATTATCATCAGGGCTTGGGAGCCTTGGGTTCAAGCCGTCGCTGAAGATGTGACACTCATTATCCTGGCTTGCGGGAAATATGAACGAATTGGCATCCGCCACAGAGCATTTCGCACGCTCTTTCTGTCCGGATCTTGAGGAGTGAAGATGGCTCGTTAACGTTTATTATTGACTTCGATATGGCAAGGCTCTTGGCTTATCCATCGGAAAAGATGGAGAGGAAGATTACGAAGCTCACCGACATTGCTGAAGGCATTGATGAAGACGACGACGAGCTGTTTTACTCTTTTTAAGCAATTTCAATGAGCGACTTAGAAACGCTGCGTCTTTCTCGAACTTCCGGGCGCATTCAATTCAGGCTGTTCAACACGTAAATGCTGTTCCATCATTACCACAACTTGGTGTCATGTTCAAGTGCAGAACTTACCAGTGTGGTAGTGGTCAAGTACAGCACAACCCCAGACCTCAAGTTGACGCTGAGCGCTGAGCACCACTCATACGACGAGGAAGAATAGAATACGCAGTGAGCCCATATTATTGGAGAACAGCATAAAAAAGGAATAGGTAATTCACAAAATATATAATACTAGTATATCACGACGGTACCAGTATCGTACAGAATGAGAATGAATGCGTGTGACTACAGACTCGTGGTTCGGAAAGAGAAGAGGGAACGAAAGGAACAAAAAATGAAAATGAGGAACGAAGTGCGAATGGTGCATGAAGGCTCTGATGCAAGTGGAGTGCGACGTGTTGTGGTGAGTGTTGTGTGGGACGGAAGCCGCGATATGACCCGTTGGTATGGATGATAGGGTTTAGATGCAAGAAATGCTCTGGGCGATACGCCTCGTCGGACTGAAGAAGGTATTGCGTGCATGTGGTAGGTCCCGGTGCGGCCAAGTGGCCGTACGATCATGTTTCGAAGCGCGCGCTGGTGGTTTGTGGATGAAGCGGCACGCCGACAAAGGATGAGATGCTGGTGTAGGTGATGGCGATACACGGCAAGGCAGATGGACGGGTGGATAGCCGAAAGCTGCGTAAGGCGTAGCGAGACCAGATCGATGCGATGCGAGCTGCTTATCCCTACTTATCGGGTGCGCAGGTCACATCTACGGTGGTCATGTCGAAATTGATGGTGTGCAGCATCCATGCGAAGAGCCGGGTCTTGGGACATGGCCAAAGTGAGAATGGAACGCGACAGAACAGACATGGCTTGAATGGTGTACCTTTGAGAGTTCTGTTTCGAATCGTATTGTGAAAAACGAAGCGCGCGAAGGAGAGCGAGGCGCGGGAGACATGATCGCGACAAATCGCACGAGGGGCCATCTGAGCCAAACATCAGAGATAGCCAAGGAAGAAAAGGAAGATGACACACTTTTTACACCAGCATACGGCGGCGCAGTGCAAATCGCAACGCACAGGCGCAGGTAACGCACAAGCAGAGAAATTGGGAGGAAGGATGAAAAGAACTACGCGTCAAGTGAAGGGGAAGGGAAAAGAAGGAAAATTGGTACAAAAATCTGAAAATAATATAGGTCGGTGAATTGGCGCGGAAATATAGTGTATCATGGGGGAATGGTGTTCGGTGAAGAGCGGCGGGAATTGTCAGGTCGAATGAGTGTATGAAGGGGAGTATGGTGGGAAGAGTGGATAGTGAATGGGGGGCGAGTGGGCGAGGTGGCGACAATGGAAAGGCGATGAAAATAGCCTGAGAAGGCTAGAAGGTTGGTCAGTGGCCATGCTCACAAGAGAAAAGAGGGAACATACCACGACAGTGTTATAATACACTATGCGCGGTAAAATGCGTCATTTGCTAGAAAAGGTAAGCAGTATCGACTTTTTCGGAAGGGATGTCACATATGGACTATCCCGGATAGACAGGCATGTGCGAAGTGCGCAGCAATGGAACGAGCAGGGTGACGTACGCACCTGGTCGCCACTATTCATCGCGCGGCGAGGAAGGATCAAAGAACGGAATCACACCCTTTTCATCTGAGATGGCGTTAGAGAGATTTGAGACAACTAGCAGATTCAAACGTACGCAGAATTTTTGTACGAGCGCAATACGACAGAGAAGCGAACGGATGCACACGTGTGAGCTATGCATCAACGAGCCCCCCTGAGGGGGCTGAGATGTAAAGCTGGCAGACGCATGACCGCCCCCAAACCCCATCCCCAATGTCGTATAATTTTCTAGAGGCGGCAACGTAAGATGAAGCCCCAGAAACAAGAAGGAAGGGCGCACCAATTGTGTGTCAACAGCCAGCTCGACGGAGGAGGGTCTGTGTGCACTGGAACGAATGAGCTATGCATCAAAGGGCCCCTGAGGGCGCTAGATGTAAAGCTGGCAGACGTGTGACCATCGCCTCCCCCGTCTACGACCCTCCTTTCGACAACCCTCCCTCCCAACGATAGCCCAACAAGTATGAGGGGAGGCTCGAGATGCAGCAAGAGAAATACGCCAGCAGTACTCCTTGTGGAGCGGAGGCATAGATCTTGACCTGACCCGTCATTGCCGTCCCCATCTACTTTCCTCCCCAACCCCTCTACTCATCCCCGATATTGGTATATTCTTCGCACATTCTAGATACAACAACTCAGGTTAGTCAAGGCGGGCAGAGAAAAAGGGATAAATGCGTACCGTGTATAGAATGCTGAATACTGAAGGGTGGGCAAGCCGCGGTGTAAAGTGGCAGAGGTATGATCACCGCCGCCTGCCGCCTACGGTCGTGCTCATAGGCGGTGTTATAAATCGCCAGAAGAAGCCCGCGAGAGTGTCTCCAGAATGTTGGAGGTCGAGCACCGTCGTCGAGGTCGACGAGGGCCAGCTGCGTGGCGGTGTGGAGAGTGGGTAGCCATCGCAGATTGTACAAAGGGTGCGCGGCAGGGGCAGTGCGCAGTGCGCAGAGCATCTAGGCGGGTGAATGGTAGGCAGATAACGAAAAGGTGACGAAGAGGGTCTGCTTTTATAGATTCCCATTCTCCTATTATTCCGGTGTCAGCCAACCTCTCGATCGGGACCAAGTCAGCCTCAGGTCAGCCAGAGGTCACCCTCTGATCCGCATTCGGTTAGCCGCCTTTCAGAGTTGAAAAGACTGGGCCCAGGGTTTAGACAGAGTTGGAAAGGAGTCGTGGATGATCATGACAGATTTGGGGTGTTTGCATCAGGCGCATGGCCGATGGTAACCGTTAACGTAGAGGACTGAACTTGGTCGGAATCTAGTCTCTCCAGTGGAGAAATCAAGAACGAGTATCACTCTCTGAGACGAGCTCTTTGCGGAAAGAAGTCGCCTTATGAGATGGTTCTCAGCAATGGCAAGAGACAAAAAGGGTGAAATACATCTCGTATGTCGTTGGGAGCAGCACAAAGGTTCTACACGGCACAAAAAGGAGCCATATGATCAAGTTGCAATTGATGACGCGATGACGAGTTGACCGGGACCTTTAGCTGACGAGGAAGGAGAGTTGAACTTGGGAGAGAGAGATTGTTCGAGGGTCACGTTGATCCAACCCTATTCCGGGGTTCGGTTACGGGACTTCAGTGGCATCGCAGCTACTCTTCGGGAATATCTCTTATCGTAAGCGAGAGGACGGTCGTCAATTGTTGCTGTTGTTTTACTGTCTGTATATCGAGGTCTTTCCAAAACGCCGACACCCATTGCTTCCAAGCAGTGAGCCACTTGCGCGCGTCAGTGAAAGAGGTCCGGCATGGTCGAAAACGTCAAGCCCAGAAGTAGAGACCACTATAAGACTACAAGCTTAGGCGCTAGCGCAAATATGGCTAGATGTTGGCAGTATGACGACGTTGAGCTGACCTGCAAAGTTGAACACATTGACTGAAATAGTAACCAGTACAAGGACCACAAATTATGACTCCTATTCGTTTTCGTACTCTGAGGCATAACCACACCTGCCACCCCACCCATTGCAACAACTAAGGAAGGTATCCTTCTGCGTCGTGGACATCTCCCAGCAACGATATTGCGGACTCACGCGAGGTTCAGCCCTCCCTGTTTTGCAACATGAGCTAGTAGGGATATGGTCATCTAAAAGGCTGCTGCAGTCGTAGCAGTAGCCCGACCAGGCGTGCACCATTTTGCCGGATGCAGCGAAAGCGATGACCGTGAACAGGGCAGCAAATTTCATTGGGTGTTGGTATGGCGGTGCTGGAGGGATTAGAGCTTGATTAGAGCAATTAAGCAAATAGCATCTCGACTTTGTAGTAGTTGTGTTATACTCACTTTATGCTCAAATGTCTGCGTCTGTGGTTCCTTGAGACAAGCGCGAGGGTGTTCTTATACGTGCGGTGAATCCTTCAGAGTAAATATATCTATGGAGCCAATGGTTTTATGCAAGTCACGGGTCATGGGCTAATGCGGTTCAATACAGTATCTGAATAGTGAACTGTATCATGCCGAGGAAATGCACAAAACATTGGCACTCACCTTCTGTGGGATCGCAATTTACTGATCATGAGCTGATGCAATTCAAAGAATCTGAACATGACATACGTAAAACGCACACAAGGTATATTGACACTTACCTATTACGGCATCATCGCTCTTCCCCCTCCAAAAATAAGCGCTCACACCGGAGAATCAGTGGTAGAATGCTGTCAGCCTGTTATATTAGAGACATTCCCATGATTCGTTCTCTGGCACATTGCCACTTGTCAGCTCGGAGAGCTACACTGAAAGGCAGATTGCAGAGCTAAATCATAGACCGGGGTAGCTGGACAGTGGATGACAACAATGCGGCGTGATGCGCACATAACCAAATCAGACAAGCGAGCATTTACTAGATAGTTGGATGGAAACCCGGAAGATCCTAGAAGCGGATAGTGGAGAAGAGCTGCGTAGACATTGGGACAAGAGCATTGGTATGTTCCGCCGTCCGAGAGTGTGTAAATGTCCATCAACGTGGGTCATGATGACTTGCCTGCACCGATCAGAGCCAGCGTGAACATGACAAGGAGGGCCCACAAACGACAAACACCGCAGATTGTTGGCGTCCTTGGAAGACATGCTGCCTAGACGTAACAGTCGGTGCACTAAATGTTGAACGCCTTTAATTCGTGTTCACCCTAGGCTCTGCTAAGTTTTGGGGAACAGGTAGGATCTGCCATTGTTGACGAGTTTCAAGTTAAAAACTCGACGTTTGGGACTGTATTGGGTTTGAGACATTCAGGGATACCTCAACGATGCTTTTGCGTCAACACGATTACGACGATTCGGCACATCTACATACACCGACACTGTATGCTGAATACAGCGCAACTCCAAAATCCAAAAAAAAGCCGAGCACGACTCAAACGACAAACGAGATTGAGGCATAGAGTAAATCATATCATTGAAGAACAAATAGAAGAAAAAAGGGTTTTTTGTCAAGCAAACCCGTACAAAGTGAGAGTAAACTACAGACTCGTGGATCAAAAAAGAGAAAAGGGGAAGAGGGGATGAAAAGAGGAATAAAGTGCGAATGGTGGCTGCGGCGTACTGTGCAACTCGGGCGCGGATATCATCGACGCGACTCGGTGGGTTGATCGGATGACTGGCGCGGAGTGGCTGGTCGGTGTGGATGATAGAGGGTAGGAGTCAAAGTTGGCTGCGCAGCGAGCCTTGTGGGCTGATGGAGGCGTTGGGTGGGCGGGTAGATAGCAATTATATGCGGCTAAGTGACATGTACGATCACGTTCGGAGTACGCGCTGGCGGATCGTGGATGGAGCAATACCCCATTACAGGGCGCGATGTTGGGGTGGGTACAAGGGATGAGGCATCGGGATGGATGAGGGCGATACACGGCAAGGCTAATGCACAGGCGGATAGCGGAAAACTGCCTAAGACTAGAGAGACCAGATTGATGCGATGCGAGCTGCTCATCCCTACGTATCGGGTGTGCAGGTCACATCTACGACGGTCGGTGATGATTCGTGTCGAGGTTGGTGGTGTGCATTGTCCGTGTGAAGAGCCGCGTCTACAGCCATAGCCCTAATGAGAACGCAATGCAAGAAAGCAGGATGGATTAAATGCACCTTCGGAATATCCGTCTGAAGCCTGATCGCAGATAGGGAAGCGCGCGAGACGAGAGTAGTATGTGAACGACTTGATTGCGACGACGCGCGACGACGGCAGAGGGATTGTCTGAGTAAAACGTCAGCAATAGGCAAAGGCGAAAAGGAAGAAACATACAGTTATGCCTTGGGCGGCGCAGTGCAAACCACAACGCAGAGGAGCAGACAACGCACAAGCGGAGATAGGATGAGGGATGAAGAAGAACCACGAGTCAAGTAGAATAGAAGGGAAAAGAGAAAATCGGAGAGAATGTAAATAATGAGAAAAAAGGTGCGGAAGGGGTACGGGACGATGGATCGGCGTGGCAAGGCGGTGAATAATGGGGAGAGTGGTGGTTGGTTCAGGGTGGCGGATACCATAAATTGAGTAGGTATGTGAGGGAAAGAATGCTGGTAAGAGTAGATGGAGAACGGGGGCGGATGTACGGAGGGTTGTCGAGGATGGAAAGGCCTAAAAAGGGTGCCTTCGAGGGCTATAAGGGCCATCAGGGTGCATGATCAAAAAAGTAAAGAGGGGACGTACCAAGACAGAGTGCAAGGATGCTATGACCGTTGAGATGAATGCATAAAATCATTTGCTAGAAAAGGTAAGCAATATTGACTTTTCGAATGAGATGCATCATATGAGCCATCCCGGGTACACAGGCGTGCGCAGATTTCGCAGCGAAACGAGCACCACGAAGTACGTACCTGACCGCCGCGCGGCGAGAAAAGATAAAAGAATAAAATCATACCCTCTGGACCTGAGATGAAGTTAGAGAGAATCAAGACACCAAGCAGAGTCAGACGTACGCAAAAATTGTTGTACGGGCGCAATACGACAGAGAAACGAACGGATGCACACGTGTGAGCTATGCATCAACGAGCCCCCCGGAGGGGGCTGAGATGTAAAGCTGGCAGACGCATGACCGCCCCCAAACCCCATCCCCAATATAGTATAATTTTCTGGAGCCGGCGACGTCAGATAAAGCTCCAGAAACGAGAAGAAGGGGCGTACCAATTGTGTGTCAACAGCCAGCTCGACGGAGGAGGGTCTGTGTGCACTGGAACGAATGAGCTATGCATCAATGGGCCTCTGAGGGCGCTAGATGTAAAGCTGGCAGACGTGTGACCATCGCCTCCCCCGTCTACGACCCTCCTTTCGACAACCCTCCCTCCATGATATCCCAACAAGTATAAGGGGAGGCTCGAGATGCAGCAAGAGAAATACGCCAGCAGTACTCCTTGTGGAGCGGAGGCATAGATCTTGACCTGACCCGTCATTGCCGTCCCCGTCTACTTTCCTCCCCAACCCCTCTACTCATCGCCGGTATTGGTATATTCTTCGTACATTCTAGATACAACAACTTATGTTAGTCAAGGCGGGTAAAGAAGAAAGGGATAAAGGCATACCGTGTATAGAATGCTGAATACCGACGGGCGGGCAAACCGTGGTGTAAAGCGGCGGAAGTATGATCATCGTCGCTCGCCATCTACGATCATGCTCATGGGCGGTGTTATGGATCGCCAGAGGAAGCCCGCGAGAGGCGAGAGTATCTCCAGAATGTTGGAGGTCGAGCACAGTCGTCGAGAGGCTGGCGAATGCCTCGTTCGAGTGCAATCGAGGATGGAGGTACCAAGTCAACGTCGACGATGGTCGTCGTGACGTCGAGAGTGGGTAGCCCAAGGGTGGATGAGATGGCAGAGTGCATATCGAGTGCAGAGAGCAGAGTAGTTTAATAGGTGAGTGGTGAGTGGGGAGATAATGACACGCTGGCGAAGTGCGCCCGTTTTAATAGATTTCCAGTCTCCTGTTATCCCAGTTTCAGCCAGCCTCTAGATCGGAGACCAGGTCAGCCTCTCGTCAGCCTCTGATCCGCATCCAGTCAGCCTCCTTTCAGATCGAGACAACGCGTCCAATAGTCGGGGTCCTAGATCACATATTCGAGAGGCAGGTATGGCCAACAGGCATTGTGAAGGTCCGAGTGGCGAACTGGAGTCTCACCACCGAAGAAAGCAGGAATGAATATCATCGTTGGGAATCGGGATGAAGTCTTCGTTAAAATTCTTCCTCATTTTTCGTCCATCAGTTCTGTGGCATCAGAGTTCGCCTTATTCTGCTCTGGCAAGTGAAAAGAAACCATAAAACATCGCACAGTTCGCTATGAACAGTAGAGGCATGCGCCCCTGGAGTGAAGGAGGATGCAATGCTAGGCCAGGCGCAACTGGTACCGCACGAGAGTGATGGGAATGGCGGCAAGTCCCGCTGAACCTTACCTAAGCCATTGGAGCGCCAGGAGAATCCTCTACAGTCGTTTGCAAAATGAATTGCAGGATGCGCTTCCGAAAAAAACTATTTGTTGGTGCTTTGACGTCGCGCTGTCCGGCGGAATTCACCTTGTCCCAAAACCCAACCAGCACCCACTGGATACGCTTTTCAACTGCAATGATCCCTCAGCGGCTCCTGAAGCACATCCTTTGAAGGATACGTGCGCGTGTGCGGAAATTTCGGCGCGAACCACACCAATGCGACGATTGCGCGCCCAATGCGCTCAGAGCCCGCATTCGCCGGTTCTGGTTCGGCACGACATGACATGGTGTGAATTGATGGGAGGTTAGCAAGGCCAAACATATTTTTTGGTGTCGATGCTGCAATTCATTTTGCAAACGACTGTAAGGTCAATCAAGTCTGAGCTCTCTCTGTTTCCAGCTTGTTGACGCGTGGAAATTTTCCAGCAATGTAGACTGTCGTTGTTCTGAACATTATGATCCTCTCAGTGTATATCACAATTCAAGCCATGTGTATACTTCGTGGGCTGCAGCCTCAAGGCTTTATCAACGGGACAGCTATATAGAGCACATGTTGCTCCGGGTCTCGACGCTTATTCTAAATTCCAGTACCCCCAGCTAGATGCCTACAACTCAGACCCAGGCCCATCAAAGTCTCGAGCTCGGCTGTGAGCAAATGTCTTGGTCAACTTATAACGATGAATTGAATATTCACCACCTTCTCCAGACGAGCTTCCCAACACGGTGGCAGCAGTGCGTGACGGTTGGCAAATGACATGTTCAAGTGGTGCTGTTGTAGTAAATCCCTCATTTAAATCTATCAGTACATCTATTAAAGCACGTACCTTGTCAGTCAGGTTTATTGGCAGCAAGTGCCGCGCAGCTGCTCTCCCTCTTCAAAGGCAACCCCCGGGGAAGCAATCTGGTCATCGGACTTTGCTACGCTGCACTCTTCCTCAATATCAGCGCAACCATTGCGTCGTTTGTTATAACGGACAAGCTGGGGGAAGTAACTTATCGGTCCTCACGACGAGCAGCACAGTTGGAGGCAATAACTAGGTTTGATGGCTCACAATCGCGTCTTTTGACAATGTTTGGTGTTGGAAGCTGTTGGGACTTGATGCTCTGGCATTGTACGTGAATTTCTTGTAATCACAATATGGATTTAATTAGGCTTCACAGGGTTGATCACATTCTATGGCGGTATCTTCAGCCTTATATTGGCCGTAGCTTGCTTTGTCTGGCAGCAGGAAACAAACGGGATATCGATTGCAATGACCGTCCTCATCTCACTAACAGTTATTCCTGTTGTCGGTTTTATTCTAATTGGGGTCAACGCAGATAAATCCTGATATATTTTTATTCGCTTTGGTCATGACTCATGTATTCAGAATCTGGTTCATGTGATTATAGGTACTGGTATCTGCGTATATAGGGTGCTAGTCTGTAATTGACGCGGCACTCGTTTGCCACGACATTTCTCCTTTTCACCCTCGTCGCGAGATAATTTCAATATGTTTTTACTCCATATCTCACCTTGGCCTAAGGCATCTGCTAAAAATAGACATGCGCAAAGAGCAAATGATGCAGAAAAGACCGTCCTCATAGAGGGTCTGGTCAAGAAGGTCGGAGTAGTACTACGTGAAATTGGAAGAGTCACGATCAAATATGATCAAGGTTTCAACTTCCAATGGTTACAAGGTGCTAGGCGGTGGCAAAAGAAAAGAAGAGTGAAATACAACAGAATACATCGCGCATGTCATTGTCCCAAGCACAAGGGTTTCTACAGCACCAAGGAGAGCCAGATAATAGTTATGCAAGTCGGCTGCAATTGGCATCGAGTTGACCTGGAACTGACGAGGTCCGAGGAACGTGAGTTGAAGGAGAGAGAGATTGTTTGAGGGTTACCATGCGTTGATCCAACCCTATTCTGGGGTTCGGTCACTGGAGTTTGGCAGACCTGTGTGGCATCCATCCCAGCTACTCAGCGGAACGTCTTATCACAAGCGGGAGGTTGGTGCATCAAAGCAGCGAGATGGAGAGGCTTGCAACTCGCTTGTTGCTAGTGCATGTTCACTAAGCGCTCGACAAAATTGATGTGTCGTTCACAGAGCCACTTGCGCGCTTCAGTGATGGGCACCCGACAAGCCCGACAACCTCAAGCCCAGCAACAAGGGCTGCTCTAAGACTACAAACTTGGGCGCTAGCGCAAATATGGCTAGATGTTGGTGGTATGACGGCGTTGAGCTGACCTGCAAGGTCGAGCACATTGACTGCAATAGTAACTATTACAAGGACCATAGAATATAACTCCTATTGATTTTCGTACTCAGAGGCATAACCGCAATGACCACTAATACCGTTGCAACAACTAAGGAAGGTATCCTTCTGCGCTGCGCTCATCTCCCAGCAACGATATTCGGGACTCACGCGAGGGCCATCCCTCCCTGTTCTGCAACAGTCGTCGGTGTAGAGAGTTTCAGGCTTGAGGGTGGTGCAGTCGTAGCAGTAGCCTGACCAGGCATGCACCATTTTGCCGGATGCAGCGAAAGCGATCACCGTGAAGAGGGTAGCGAATTTCATTGTGGATGGTGGTGCTGATGGGATAAGAGCAATTCAGCAAATAGCATCTCGACTTTGTAGTAATTGAATTGTACTCACTTGCTGCTCGAATGCCTGCGTCTCTGGTTCCATGGGACAATCATGAGAGTGTTCTTATACGTGCGGTGAGTCCTTCGACTAAATATAGCCTGACAGCATTTGAAGTTGACTAGTTGGTTTTATGAAAAATGACGGGTCATGAGTTGATGTGATTTAAGTAGTTTGAATGGTAAATTGTATCGTGCGGAAGAACATTCGAAACCGCGTTCTGTGGCATCGGGACTTGTTGGTCATGGACTGATGCGGTTCAAATGCTGAATCGTGTTACGGGGATAAATGCAGTCAAGACGTTGACACTTACCTTGGGTGGCATTGCTTTTTCCTCCCTCCAAATATAAGCGCTCACAGCGGAGGATCAGTGGTAAAATTTTGTCAGCCTGTTGTATTAGAGCAGTCCCATGACTCGTCAGTCTGGCACATTGACAGTCGATGGACATCGGAGACTACATGTCAAAATTTGACTACATACAAGCAGAATTCGACAACGTTGCTGACTGCTTGTTCAATACTGCGGGAGCGACACCAGGGCCGAGGTTCACGAGCCACATACGGGCAGATATACGAATGGACCCCACCCACAGCACGCTTTGTGAAGTCTCTGATGGAATTATAGAACTTCGCGCCATGGACGCAATGTACGCTGCAGCAAGTGGCTGTAAAACAGACGCAAATGACGTGAGTTGGAGGCAACAGAACTAGCACAAGGCACCCTGCAGGCACTACCCAGGACGTCACTGTCAATGGATTCTACTGGCGCAGCGGCAGTATGGCGGTACCTACGGTGCCTGCGAGCAACAGCATTGTACCAGATGATGGGAGGGATGTGCTGATAAGTGAGCGGCTCTGGGACAACAAAGGAAGTTTGAATAGGCCTATCGGATATGACCTCGATGTTGGATCCTGCCAGTTATGCCAGAAGGGAGAGACTTGAGAGAGAGAAGATTGGTCAAGGTCACGTTGATGCAACCCTATTTTGGGGTTCGGTTATTTTTCGACTTGGAGCTGACTTTTTTGATTGGAGAAGGTTATGGACGACCAGAAGCACCGAGCTCATCGACCCTCGCAATCCGGAGGAAAGGCCAACAAGAAGGAGGGGAAGGAGAAGAAGAGCGGCTTCAACGAAAAGGTGCGTCTCCAGCTCGTCTATCACCGCACAAGTCTTACTATCATCCCAGGCATTCGCCCCCAAATCTGGACGCAGAGCAGACAAGCAAGGCCGCCGCAATGCAGAACGCGACCAGACCCGCCTCCACGTTCCTCTAGTCGACAGGACCCCCGATGACGACCCCCCGCCCGTCATCATCGCCATTGTCGGCCCGTCCGGTGTCGGCAAGACGACCCTGCTCAAGAGTCTCGTCCGCCGGTTCACCAAGCAGACGCTCAACGACGCCAAAGGCCCCATCACCGTCGTCAGCGGCAAGAAGCGCCGGCTCACCTTTATCGAATGCAACAACGACATGAACAGCATGATCGACATTGGCAAGATCGCAGATCTCGTGCTGCTCATGGTCGACGGCTCCTTTGGCTTCGAGATGGAGACCTTCGAGTTCCTCAACATCCTGCAGTCGCATGGCTTCCCCAAGGTCATCGGCGTCCTCACCCACCTCGACCTCATCAAAAAGGCCGCGACGCTCAAGGACACCAAAAAGGCGCTGAAGAAGCGCTTCTGGACCGAGATCTACCAGGGCGCGAAGCTGTTTTACCTGTCTGGCGTGCTCAACGGGCGCTACCCCGACACCGAGATCCTCAACCTCACCCGTTTTATCAGTGTCATGAAGTTCCGCCCGCTGGTCTTCCGCAACACCCATCCATACCTTCTTGCTGACCGTCTGGAGGACCTCACCCCGCGCGAGCTTGTCCGCACGTCCAAGGGCAAGTGCGATCGCACCGTCACTGTGTATGGATACGTGCGCGGCACGAATCTGCGCTCGGGGATGAAGGTGCACATTCCTGGAGTCGGTGACCTCGATATGGCCAGCGTCACCGTGCTGGGCGACCCGTGCCCACTACCCACCGCGGACTCGGAGAAGCGCCGCAAGCTGAGCGAGAAGAAGAAGCTCCTCATCCATGCGCCCATGAGCGACGTCGGCGGTGTCATGTACGACAAGGACGCGGTTTGGGTCAACGTGCCTGGTAACTTTACGCGAGGCAACACCGATGGTGCGCCTTTTCTTTTCTGATTCCAAAATGTGTATTCTAATCTCGCTACAGTGCTACAAGGCGAAGGAGAACAGATGGTCATGGACCTGCAGGACGTCGACGCGACGCTCGCCGACCGCATGGCGCAGAGCAACATCCGCCTCTTTGGCAGCTCGTCCAAGGCGCTCGCGCTCGACCAGACACGGCGACTCACCGAATCCGACGAGTTCGATGAGGAGGACGACGAGGAAGACGGCTCGGAGGGCTCTGACTCGGGTTTCGGGTCTGACGAGGAGGGCGAGGATGACGACGAAGGGTGGGAGATGGACGAAGACGCCGCACCTGTGCGCACGGACAACACGGGGCGCTCGCACCGACGCACAGGCACGCGGAGCTTGCCCTCGGCGGCGAAGGAGCGCACGGAGATTGCGTACGCGGACAGCGACTCTGATCTGGGCGAGGCTGAGGACGAGGGGTTCACGTCGCGTGCGGGGAGGCGGGTGCGTATGGAGGATGACGAGGACGAGGATATTCCTAGTGATGAGGATGGGGAGTTTGACGATGCAGGGGACGAGGAGGACGAGTCAATACCCCGGTGGAAAGCCAACCTCGCGGACCGCGCCAAGGACCTGGCGGCGAAGGGCGGGCAGAAGCAGCGCCGGAAAGACTGGATCAAGCTCATCTACAACAGCGACCTCACGCCGGAGGAGATCCTGCATGGCAAGCAGGAGGATCTAAACAATGATGCGGAGGAGGAAGACGACTTTTTCCAGGTCAAGGATAAGAACAACGCTAGTGATGACCCGGAGGCGCTGGATGCGGGCAAGGTGGCGGTGGACGGGGAGGCGCTGAAGAGGTGGGAGGACGAGGAGATGCTCGAGTCGATACGGCATTTGTTCATCACCGGTGGAGATGGTCCGTCAGCCGAGGGAGACGACGGCGAGCAGTTCCACGGCGACGAGGACCAAGAGGCTGAGGATGACGAGGACGGAGACGACGCGGCGGAGGAGGGCGGCGCCCCGCAAAGCAAGTCCAAGCGCACGCATCTGTCCCGCGCGGACGCCCTCGCGGCCAAAAAGGAGATCCTGAAGCGCAAGTTTGACGAGCAATACGACGACCCCGAGGGCGCCAAGGCGGACTTTTACGACGAGAAGAAGGACGAGATGGCGCGGCAGCTCGCGCTCAACCGCGCCGAGTTCGATGGCGTCGACCCCGAGGCGCGCGCACTCGTCGAGGGGTACCGCCCGGGGCAGTACGTGCGCATCGAGCTCGCGGACGTGCCGTGCGAGATGGTCGAGAACTTTGACCCGACGTACCCTATCGTTGTCGGCGGGCTGCTCCCAGCGGAAGAGCGGTTCGGGTACGTGCAGGTGCGCATCAAGCGGCACCGGTGGTTCGCAAAGACGCTCAAGAACAACGACCCGCTGATTCTGTCGCTCGGCTGGCGGCGGTTCCAGACGCTGCCGATCTACTCGCTCGACGACCACAGCATCCGGATGCGGATGCTCAAGTACACGCCGGAGCACATGCACTGCTACGCGACGTTCTACGGGCCCGTGACGCTGCCGAACACGGGCTTCTGCGCGTTCAACTCTCTCAGCGCGAAGGCGCCGGGCTTCCGCGTCGCGGCGACGGGCGTGGTGCTCGACATCGACCGCTCGGCGAAGATTGTGAAGAAGATCAAGCTGACGGGCACGCCGTACAAGATCTTCAAGAACACGGCGTTCGTCAAGGACATGTTCTCGTCTGCGCTGGAGGTGGCCAAGTTTGAGGGCGCCAATGTGAGGACGGTTTCTGGCATTCGGGGACAGGTGAAGAAGGCGTTGCCGAAGCCGGATGGTGCCTTCCGTGCGACGTTTGAAGACAAGGTCCTCAAGAGCGGTAAGTAATAGTTTTTTTTACTGTCGTTTTACTATACTGATACTTGTGATACAGACATCATTTTCCTCCGCGCGTGGTACTCCATCCAACCCCGAAAATTCTACAACCCCGTCACCTCCCTCCTACTATCCGAAAAGTCATCCTGGACCGGCATGCGTCTCACTGGCCAAGTCCGACACGAAACCGGCACCAAGACACCCCTCCAAGTCAACTCGACATACAAAAAAATCGAGCGCGCGCCACGGCGCTTCAACCCGCTCATCGTGCCCAAGAAGCTGCAGGCGCAGCTGCCCTACGGGTCGAAGCCCAAGCTCATGGCGCCGCAGCGCGCGGCGACGTACCTGCAGAAGCGCGCGGTGGTGATGGAGCCGGACGAGAAGAAGGCGCTGGCGCTCATGCAGCAGATCCGCGCGCTGCGGAAGGACCAAGTCGCGCGGCGGCACGAGAAGAAGGACGAGAAGAAGGCGGAGCGGGCGAAGAAGCTGGCGAAGGAGGAGGCGAAGAAGGGCGAAAGGGAGAAGGAGCGGAAGAAGGATGTGATGCGGATAGCGGGGCAGAAGAGCAAGAGGGAGGCGGAGATGCAGGAGGGGCGCGGTGCGAAGAGGCGGAAGACATGATGTTTGTGAGGTTGCTTGTCTTTTTTCCTCTTTCTTTAGTACCTTTGCTTCATCTTCCTATTACTACACTCAAGCTGTACTTTACCTGCCTACAACAAGAGTCTACCCAACATAGACATATTGGACCCTTTGTCCCCAGGTCTGGAACGCATTGGTTGAAAATAAAAATAAAATAAAAACCAACAACCGTCTTGGAGCGAATAAGATGCTCTGCAATCCACTTTCAGTGGAGCTCTCCGAGTTGACAACTGCCAAGGTTTCATGAAACAAGTCATGGGGACCGCTCTAAAATAACAGTCTGTCTGGGTAGATCATCATTGACGCAAATACATTATTGAATCTCCGCTGTGGGCGCTTGAGGTGCCTATATTTGGAGGCGGTAAAGTGATACCGCCCAAGGCAAGTGCCGATGTCCTGTGCGTCTCCTCCACATAACATAACTCACTATTCGGATTATTTAAACTGCATCGGCTTCATGACCAGTAAAGGGTGATGCCACAGATGGCCAGTGTCAATGTCTTGTGCGTTTTCTCCACTTAATACAACCCACTATTCAGATTATTTGAATTGTATCAGCTCATGACCCGCTACTTCCATAAAATCATCGGCCCCATAGTATCCTACTAGTTGGAGTATATCAGCCTATATTTACCTGAGTCGGATTAACCGCACGTATAAGAACACCCTTGTACTTGACCCAGAGAGACAGACCCAGACATTCGAACAGCAAGTAGGTATAATCCCACCACTACGAAGACCAGATAATATCGCTAACATTGCTCTCACCTCGTCAGAACTATTCATCCAAACACACCATGAAATTTACTGCCCTCTTCGCTGTCATTGCTTTCGCTGCATCCGGCACAATGGTGCACGCCTGGTCGGCCTACTGCTACGACTGCAAGAGTCTTCTGCCTCAGAGCACCTTCACCGACTTATGTTGCAAGGAAAAGACCGCCGATGACGAGGTGCACCATTGCTGGGACATGACGGCGGGGCAGAAAAACACCTTCCTTGGTTGCTGCAAGGACGTGGGCAACTGCGGTAAGGCCTATTAAGGAGATAAACTGGTTTGTCATGGTACGACTACTTTTCTCCTCGCATAGTGCAGTGCGCTTACTATCGTGTACAGGCTTGCCTTACTCATCACGCCTCTCGATACTAGAGCATACCGCCGTGATAGCCTAACTCCTTTGCTCAGTCTAGTTCCCTTTTCTTTGATTCTTTACCGATTAAATCACAAAACCCAACAAAAAAACTGTACTATCCACTGTAACACTAAGTATTATGAATACTCGCCTTCAAACAATGACAGAATGTCCATATCAGGACTCAGCCCGAACCGGAAGAGCGTAAATTCCCAATTCGGCATCAGAGGATATGCCAAGATTGCCTATTCAGGATATCAATGAATCTTGCTCAAGACATTTACCCTGAAGACATTATAAGCCGCGTGACAGTGCTGAAATATACCAGCACAAGTACATATAAGAGTTAGTTCCAGACTTCGTCCAAATGTCACACTTTTTACTACTGAAACTGTTCGAATTCCATGAGATGTCAACCCCATTCGCTCAGAATTTTTGCCTCATGCTACAATAGTACCCTTTGCCTCTAGAGTAGCCTACTTTCAACTACTCCAAAACCAGAGGTTCTCTAGACGTCCGTCTGTCGACTACGACACTGACCTGAGTGGCTCGTCCTCTCATCAGACCTGACCACCGAGTCTTCTTCATACTTGCCGACGCTATTCCTGCACGCGCATATATATTATTACCCGTTCTCTCAGTTCCCGCTCACTTTTCTCCGTTCAAGATGCCACGACGATCATGGGCGCCTAAATCGGAGCCGTGCGAAATTGGGTCCCGAGCGCGTGGTGCCAACGCCGAAAATGCAATAATCTGTGCGCCTATCGCGAGAACCGTGTTGTTGTATACATATATGGGTACAAAAGGCATGCGCGACTGTGTCCTCGTTAGTCCCATGTGTCATTTGCTGCCCATATTGAGGTCATTGAAAATCTCGAAAACCGCGTTTTACAGGCTCATGCGTGTCCCAAGCGCATCACCGTTTTTCAGACCTGCAGCGACTGTCTTCGGCTCTCGCTCACTCGCCAACTCAGCGCCAATTGCGACAGACTTACTTTCACTTGCCGTTGCCGAGGATGTCCTGCTAACTGGCGGCTCAGCACCTAACATTATTCCCGCCGTTAGTATTCGAATAGCAAGTAGACAAATAAGACTGTAATATAGCTTCGTAGAAAGTCAACGGTCACTTGTGGGGACTATTGGTGCTTCCATGAGCGTAAGGTGCACACTTGGCAAGGCATCTCGATTAAGTAATCGTTGGCCGGGCTCCGGTACAAATGATGTGATAAGAAATTTATTTGCACTCGAGCACTCTAAGAATCTCAGCGTATACTGGGGTAAAACTACATTCGTACTCAATGTATTTACGAGCACTCCTACTAGTGAGAATGGGACATTCGACCTCATCAAGTGAAGTCTGCCGCGATGCCGATTCACACTTTCGCAATCAATTCGCAATGATCGTCTCAGTTTGATCTCGCACTTTCCAATGCACTCCCTTTGCCACTCTGTCCGAATGCTGGACTCGTTGTCTCGATCTGAAAGGAGGCTGACTGGACGCGGATCGGAGGCTGACCTGAGGCTGACCAGTTCCGATTGACAGGCTGGCTGACACTGGGATGATAGGAGGCTGGAAATCTCTATAAGAGCAGGCACTCTTCGCCAGCCTGTCGTTATCTGCCCACTCACTACTCACCCATCAAACCACTCTGCGCTCTGTACCCAATACGCAGTCTGTACACTCTGCCATGTCGTCCACATTAGAGCTACCCACTCTCGACACCGCCACGGGCATTGCCGCAACATTGCCGACATCGATGTCGTGTGCAGTTTGACGACCACTAGGATTCTCGACGACGATTCCTCAATCTCGCCCTGAGTCATTCTGGGAACTCTGGCGATCACCAATGTAGCCCATGAGCACGGTCGTAGGCGGGGGACGATACGTCTGCCGTTTTCCACCTCGGCTCCACCGCCTTTTGGTATAGAGTATCCAATTTATGGTGCGCATGCATCCCTTTTCTCTTTACTCGCCTTGACTAACTTGACTCGTTGTATCTAGAAACCATTAATGCCGGGGATTACAACAGGGGTTGGGGAGGAAAGTAGACGGGGACGGCAATGACGGGTCAGGTCAAGATCTATGCCTCCGCTCCACAAGGAGTACTGCTGGCGTATTTCTCTTGCTGCATCTCGAGCCGAGCCTGATACTCGTTGGGCTATCATTGGGAGGGAGGGTTGTCGAAGGGAGGGTTGTAGACGGGGGACGCGATGGTCACACGTCTGCCAGCTTTACATCTAGCGCCCTCAGGGGCCCTTTGATGCATAGCTCATTCGTTCCAGTGCACACAGACCCTCCTCCGTCGAGCTGGCTGTTGACACACAATTGGTGCGCCCTTCCTCCTCGTTTCTGGGCCTTTGTCTTACGTCGCTGCCTCTAGGAACATATACTATATTGGGGATGGGGTTTGGGGGCGGTCATGCGTCTGCCAGCTTTACATCTCAGCCCCCTCCGGGGGGCTCGTTGATGCATAGCTCACACGTGTGCATCCGTTCGCTTCTCTGTCGTATTGCGCTCGTACATTGTCTTGATGGTACGTTTTCTTTCACTCGTTTGTCTCATCTCTCTAACATCATCTCGGATTTAGTTTGATAGGTGAAGCGTCAGCGGCGGCCAGGTGCGTGCTTCCAGGTGCTTGTTTTTGGGAGCTGTGCACTGGGCGCATGTCTACCTACCCGGGATGGTCAACATCCACTCCGAAAATGTGGTTATTGCTTACCTCTACTAGCGAATGAGTTGATGCGCGTAGCCTGAGGCGCATGGTATTCTTTAATGCTGACTTGGTGCGTCTCACCTAACAGTTCTGGACATACGGGCTGACCGCCCTATAGCCCTCTATGGCGTTCTTCGCAACGCCCTTGCACCCTCGGCATTCCCCCACCGCACCCCCGCCCCCATTCTCTATCACAAATTTCCGCCCTCCGTCTCACCACATCGCCACCCAACATTACCACTACCGCCGCTCTCCAGCTGACTACTGTCTTCCTCATCATTCACCACATTTCCGTCAACCTATTGTCCCATATTATTCCATATTATTCTTTGCCCTTTTTTCTCTCGCTTTCTATGTTTTATCCGATTTACCCTCTTACTTTCTTCTTCTACTTGACTCGTGGTTTGTTTTTTCATTCCTCACCCTTTCTCTGCTTGTGCGTTACTTTCTGCTGTGCGTTGCGCGTTGCGCTGGGAGTCTTGAGGGGGTATTATCAGCTTGTTTTGGCTCTTCTCCTTTGCCTATTTCTGATGACGTTTTGCGCAGTCAACCACCCATACCGTCGCTAGGAATCGTCGCGGCGAAACCTCCCATGCCTTGCTCTCTCTCACGCACTGCGCTATCTGCACTCCACCGCGAGACGAACTTCGAAGGTGCGTCTAACCCGGTGCTGCTCTGTCGTGTCCCATTTTCACTATGCCTCCAGGCTTAGCTCTCCACATGGACGCTGCTTATCATCAACCTTGCGACGTGAATCACTACCGATCATCGTAGATGTGGCCTGCCCCGATACGTAGGGATGCGCAGCCCACATCACATCGATCTGGTCTCTACCGGCTTCCGCAGTTTTCCGGCAATTCGCTCAACCATCTGCCTTGTCATGTATAGTCCCCATCCCGGTGTCTTACACCCCATACTCGTACTCGTACGAATGTCACGTCTTTCGTCGGCGCGCCGCTCCATCCCCAAACCACCAGCACGCGCTTCGGAACATGACCGGACTTCACGCTTGGTATCTGCCTCACCCACCCACTTCGCCTTGTGCTGCCCCGCGAGGCGCATCGCGCAGCCCGACTTGACTTCCATCCACACCAACGAAATTACTCCACGCCGCGTCGTATGCTACCTGCCCCGGAGCCGCACATTACGCCATGGTCATCACTCACGCCTCATCACTCACGTCTCATCACTCATCCTCATCCTTCGTTTCTCCCTTCCCCTCTTTCTGTTTCCGAACCACGAGTCTGTAGTTGCACCCATTTATTCCGATTTTGTATAATACTCTAATGATACATTACGCCTTCTCATTATGGATTACTCCTTCATGCCTTCACTGTGCCCCTTGATCTTGTTTGTCGTGAGAATTCCGGTCAGTGTTTCTTTGGAGTTATCCGACGTACTGTGCCAATTTCTGCAGTCGAAATAAGCATCATCACCATGTTGACGTAAAAGCACCAGCGAGGTATCCTGAAATGTCTCAAACCCCAGTTCACATCTCAGACTTCGAGTTCGTAACTTGAACCTCGTCAGCGATGGCAGACCTCATCTGTTCTCCAAAACCTAGCAGCGCCTGGGGCGAACACGAATTAAAGGTGTTCAACATCCAAGTCGTCCGCGAGGACAACGTCGAATCGTTCTTCGGCCTGTCATCCTTGCCTATGCCCTCCGATGTATCGCCCGTTGTCTTAGAAAACCTCGCTATGCCAGGCGAGGAGCGAGAACTTTGCAGAACTGAAAAGGGATTCTTCTTATAACTTCAGGACGCCACTATCCCAGATTTCGGTGCCGCACCTCGTATTCACGACTTTACGCGCTTCTTGTTGGTGATGCTGGGGTATGAAGCTGGTCGACAGCGTGTGTTGCGTTCCTCTATCAAGATGTGGTTCCCTATGTGTGGCGTGGATGTTAGTGCAGAGCCTGATGTCACCCTTATTGACCACATAGGCAAGAACCACTGTTGTCTCCTGGTTGTGCAGGTGGACAAGGTTAGTCTGTGAGTATATTTGTGCGTCTTCGATAACCTGAAACTCTGTTTGCTACACAGCGACATCTGGGCAGTAGTGATTCAGACCCTGAGCCCCAACTTATCGCGCAGGCGCTAGCCTCATTCAACCTTAACAACAGGTCGCGCGAGCAGCTCGGGTATCCTCCCCTCAAATCCCAAACATTGCCAGGAATTATCATGATTGGAACAGTGCCAGTGTTTTACAAGATTCCTATTACGGAAGAGCTTGCAGATGCAGTGGCGCGCGGAGCTGGCCCGGAACAAACGACGGTTGTGCAGAAATTTGTTCCCCCAGTACCCATCCCGGGCAATTGGAACGACTCGGAGTACCGCCATCAAGGTATTGTGCCATTAAACAATAGGCAGACCCTCTTCAGATGCTACGAAGAGTTTAGGAAATTTGTAAGCAGTGTAGGTTGAGTGTAGGGCATCTAATTGCGAATATTGATCACTTGACATACATCACAGCTCGCTGCAGTGGTGTAACTTGAAGAAGCGGCGAAATAAGCGCCCGCGGTCCAAGCAAGATATCGACCTCTTTCATCTAGTTGATACAGATTGAATAGAAGTACGAAAGTAGTGTAAATCATTTAATCACTTTTAAAGCTCCTTGTTTCAATTTTGAAAAGCTTGTGCAAAGCAGGAGCAGGCGGTGTGCAGTTGACGATGGGTTGACGATGGGTTGACGATGGGTCACCGGTGTGTGCCTCTTTCTCGTTTCGGCGGATAGCGGCACGGGCCGCTTGTTCCTGCCGAGACCGGCATGTTCCATTCCGTCACTCTTCATACGTTCCTTCAACGATCTTCGGCGTCTTCACCCCACTTTCCTCAGATGTCGATCATCTAACGTGCCTTTGTACTACTTTTAGTTGGACACGAAACACACTGCAGGCGACAAGCACCAAATGAAATCTGAAAAGAACCGTCTTCGTCAGTGGTCACTGAATCGCAAAAGAGCGTCGCGTCGAAGGTGTTACCCGAAGCAACCCCGAAGTTCGTGCTGTAGCTTCTCAGTACAAGCGACTATATGTGCGATTTTCCCGCCATTTTTTAATTGGTATACAGAAACTGTTGTTTACTTTGGCTGCGGGTAGATCACATCAGGATATACACTTCTCAGAACAACAGCCACCGACTCGCTCCGAATACCTTTGCTTCCTCAGACTTGACCTGCACCGTTGTCCGCGCAGTTATAGTGCACTGACTGTTACGTCTAGACGGCATGCCTTCCCTGAATGCCAACAATCTGCGGTGTTTGTGATTCGTGGGACTTACTTGCCACATTCACGCTGGTTCTGATCGGCGCAGGCACAACATTATGCCCTATGTTGATGGACACCTGTACACTCTCGCATGGCGGACAAACCAGTACGCTTGTCCCAATGTCCACGCAACTCTTCTCCACTCTCGTCGGCTAGGCTCTTTGGTTTGTCAACCCTCGATCTAGGAAATGCTCGCTTGTTTGGTACGGTTATGTGCATATAACGCCACATCGTTTTTCACTGTCCAGCCACCCAAGATTTTGCTCTTCACGAGTGAATGATTCCTTGGAGATGTCTCAGAAAGCTCCCTAAATAACACTGTACACGAATAAAATCATGCACCGGCTCTGATCACACCGTGTTGACCTGGACGAGGACTGTCAATGTGTAGGCTTCAGATTCAACACCGTGATATTGCACTAGCCCGAGACCTCTGAAACAAATGGCGCATTTTCGATGATCCACTTCAGGCAGGCCTCCTCGTTCAAGCGCGATTTATTTGAAGAACATTCTGGTTTCTGTGCTTCTTCTTGCTTCCTCAAACCTCAAGGCCTCTGAACGCTATTTGCTGAAATGAGGGGGGTATCCCTCTCGCGGCTCGATTATGGCACAATACGTTTGTACAACGCCCACATAGGGCATGTGTGCATTGCACCATCGATTGGGGCATTGTTGTGCCGCTCAGATTTGACGCGGTGGTGGAAAACGGGGCTGACGCACCAATCTACGGGAACAAACGCAACGTGAAGATCAAAAAGTATGGCTCACATCAGCCTATCCCATGCCAGCAAAATTTTGGCGCTGTTTGTCGTCTGTCCACAGCGGTGTGTCAATAGAACGCTCCCGAAGGTAGGCAAGTGTTTTTGAATCATTCCATGTATAGCCACAAATCAGGATACTTATTATTGGATCATTGTTGTATTCAAAGCACGAGGCTGTCTCGAGTCACGGAGGATATGAATATCTACCTTCGACCAATCACGCCGCACTCATCCTCCACATCCAATGGCTATAAAAGCATCAAAATTGGCTAACCTCGTGGCCTGTAGGTTGGCTGTTAATTCACATCTGCGATTTAGGCTATCATCTGCAATCATGATCAAACTTTCAGTAAACGCGCCGTTCCGAGCCCTTGAGTTCATTGTCACCGTCAAAACTGACTAGTGAGGTTAAACAGTCTTTGGTTATGCCTCTTACTCTAATTGTATCACCCTAGTGCTTCTGAGAAACGGGAAATCTTCCCAAAGTCCTTATCGCACCATTTAAAGGCGGGTTTGAGGCAGAATTCATGATTATTTCGCAGATTTGCTGCTCAAACTAGGTGCATTGCCATGCGTACCCCAAATAGCTGTCTCGCCACAATACATTGATCAGGGACGACTCGTCAATGAATTCTTGGTTCTTGCATTCCCTGTAGGTGTTTCGGACCACAGGCTGTGTCGTCGCCGCGGGCATCCCTCTACACTGTCACAGTGTTCATTTTCCTTCCAGGACCACTCCGGTCGAAGACCTCAATAATTTTGCTCCGACTCAACGGACCTCGAGCAATAAGCGCGCACCCTGTGTGGAGTTCAATCGAGTCTTCAAACTTTAGTGGCCTCTCTCTTCGTGGAATCCTGGTTCTTTGAAGCAGTCCGATGGCGTTTAATGCGAAGTAGGAGGTAGTTACTGTGGTTTGAGTGTCCCGCCGGTCTCGAATGAAAGGGGCGTGGTACCACGAATGAAATGTGTTCGACTGAGAGGTGAGCATCTCCGTCTCAGCGCATCATCTTGATCTGCACTTGACACTGGCAAAGCGGCCACCATGGGCAGAATTGTGCTCCTCCTAGACCCTACTGGCAACGGTCAAGGTCGAACCATGGACAGACAAGGACGCAGGAGGTGTATTTGTCATTGAGAGCTGTGATATAAAATGAGAATCCCACAGCCTGCGACGAATCATTCCTCACCAGATATTCACTACATTGGACCCACAACGCTGTAGCCCGAGATTTCTGCAGCGGCCTGCTCCTCTCGAATTGGCGCCGTATTCTTACTCTCCCAGGACGACATTATTTCCGAATTTACGTAGCAATGGAGAACACAACTCAAATGACTTCCAAAGAAAGCTTCTCCGCGCCGGCAGAGCGTGTGAGGCCTCCTTTGAGAAAGATGCAGTCCGTTGCGTTTGATGCATTGAGCGCCACGACTACTATCATCCCAGAGAGCGGTTCGGAGACTGCTCCTTTCGACATTGAACACGTTCCTGTCGCGAACGACCCCCGAGCATGGTCAAAAACGCGCAAGGTGCGCCATCACATTAATCGCTGCCTTCCCGTACTTTAGAGCTCATGTGCATACACTTAGAATGTTAGCCTAGGATTGATCGCGTCGGCATCCATGATCGCCGCCCTCGCTTCCAACATTCAGAATCGTGAGTTTCCCCTCCATTCATGAATTCAAGTGTCTAAAACAATTCATAGCCGCCATCAATATAATGGAGGCCGACCTTCCAGCGACAGCCTCACAGTTTAGTTTGACAGTGTCATTGTTTATTCTCACGCAAGGCCTGCTTCCGCTTTTCTGGAGCGCTATTAGTGAAGTCAAAGGACGCAGAGTAAGCTTGCGTTATCTAGCCATCCATGACTCGAATACTTAATCTCCTGAGGCAGCTCGTATATATCTTATCTTTATCTATTTTTATGCTTGGATCGATTGCCGTTGCACTCAGCCGTAATGTTGCCTCGTAAGTCTATTCTTGCAGTAGTATAGCCTTGCTTCATGCATTATGTTCATGCCTTTCATTCAGTGTCATTGGGTTTCGTTGTGTCGAAGCCGCAGGGTCAGTCTCTAGCAGAATTGTGCTCGTGTGCCCTCTAATTCATCGTCATTCTTTATTTTTAACAGATCGAGCGCAGTGATCGCTATAGGCGCAGCAACTCTCGCAGATATTTTTGAACCGCCAGAACGTGGCACTAAAGTAAGGATTTGAATGGAGTGAATAAGATCGAAGCACCCATTGATATTGACATTCAATTAGATGGGCATATACTACATTGCACCTCTTCTTGGACCGGTAGGAGTTCTCCAAGCACAACCAATCAGTGTATTGATATGCATCCATTTTAGGCAATGGGACCCATATTCGGCGGTATCCTTACCTCCGTATGGAACTGGCGCGCGATATTTTGGTTTCTGACCATTCTATCTGCAATCAGTGTCTTTTTCTTTATTCTCTTCTTCAAAGACACCTTCAGACCCGAACGTAGTCTGACGTACCAGAGAGTGGTGAGGGAGAAGATGCGGTCTACCGCTTCACTTCCTCTGGCCTATCCCACTCATCGGCCACCAATGCCCCGTGTCAATTCAATCCTCACATTGGGGGCCGGTTCTGACATTGAGGGGGGTCCGACATCTGTCGCTCAAGAGAATGAACCAGCGCCAACCGCTATCAAGCTCTCGCTCACTGATGTCAACCCCTTCCGCCCAATCGGCCATGTAATCAGGAGACCAAACAATGTTCTCATTCTGCTTTCATCAGGTAAGAAGCATCTCTTTTGGGCCTGGGCAGCTAGTGAATTTCTTCAGGCTTTCTCTATGCGTTCGGCTTCGTGATACTATTTGCCACCTCCCGGACGCTTGCGGATCGTTACGGCTATGACCCCCTGCTGATTGGATTGATTGCTATTGCTTATGGAGCTGGTGCGTTATATCTCAAGCACTGGTCGTTTGGTAGTAGAAGTTGACTTTGTTGCTCCAGGATCCATGGCTGGTAGCTTGCTTGGCGGGTGCTGGTCTGACTACGCTATGAAAAAGATGAGAGTGGCAAACGGCGGTGTAACTTATCCCGAGGTAGGAGAACTATCCTTCTTGATCTGGACCAGGCGCCGACCTGACCAACTACCCGAACAGATGAGACTCGCTTGTACCATTTGGATGGGCATTTTTCTTCCACCAAGCGTAATCGCTTTGGGATGGGTGTACCACTTCCACCTCCACATCGCCGTGGTGTGCGTTTTCTTGTTCCTGAACGGATTCTTTACTATGTAAGTCATTATCAGACAAATCCCTTGCACCATCATGGAGCTCACAAATGTTTTTGCATTTCAATAGCTGGATTTATTGTGGATCGCTCGCCTATCTGGTCGACGCAAACAATGGTCGGTCATCGACTGCAGTATCCACCAATGGGGCTTTCCGCGGAGTCTTTGCTTTCATTGCCACCGAAATTGCGGTGCCTCTGCAGGTACGATTTCAATTCTTGGAACCACTCCCTTCAGTCACTCATGACGTTCTTCATGGCTTTAGGATGGCCTGGGCGACGGTACGTGCACCTCACAAAGTTCCCACTCAGACCGGAAAGCTGATCATATCTTGTATTAACTCAGGGCTAATGTACCTCGTGTGGGCCGGCGTGGTGGCACTTGGTGTTCTATGCATTTTCATTGTTTCGAAGAAGGGGCAGCAGTGGAGGTTGGATGCCGAGATGCGCGAAGCAGAGCTCAGCAAGGCATCTGACGAGGTGTCCGCGCCCAAGTGAAAAAATCGCAAGTGTTTCCGAAAGTGACTAAAGGGACACTATTCAAGCATAACTTACACGGACGTCGGACCCAGCATTATGTTATTATTCTATGATACCTGTATGTAGTATGCAACATCCCATTACAAGAAACAGCGGCTTCTACCTGAAAATAGTACGCGGTATGAGCTCAGCCCCGTTCAATATTGCCACTCGTCCACCTTATGGGACGGCAACAGCCGTTGTTTATGACCATGCTACATGTGGTTTGTGGGTCCAAGCCTTCGAATAGTCGGTGGTTCATGTGCCATAGGATCCGTGGCATAGTTCTAGGACCATTCCAACCATCTATAAAGACAATTAGCAGGCTATATGTGCAAGTTCCAATCTCGCATCGAAACCTGAGGACAGAGGGAGTGGCTCCGAGCTCGCAAGTGGCTCCTGCGTATGTTTTCTATGACCTGACTCGGGATCTTTTGTCACGATGCGGTAACTTTGTGCACAGTATGTTCTCTCTCAGATGTAACAGTTCTAGGTCAATGGGGAATGTGGCACCTGGGTGTTATTCACATGGAACGAGCCGGTTGAGCTCGTTGGTCTACACATATTATCAGTAGATTCTGTGGAGGGTACAAGCGCAAATGAGTGGCGTCGAGATAGGTATAAGTAAGAGGAAGAGAGACACTCCTTCATTGTCCAAATCCAAATCCAAGCGACAGCAGCAGCAAGCCACGCCCTCACAATATCTGAACATTTGAATATGTCCTCTACGGCTGGAGCGTGTCCCGGAAAAGGAGCGACTGCGACGTCCGTCATCGATACGCCGCCAGCTCAGAAAGCTGTTTTCCGGGATATAACCTGTACACTTCCTAACACAAACGACATTCGGCGGCAGGCGACGCCAATGACGATGAAGGGGCGGGAGAACAAGTCCGTGAGGGAGAGCGACAAACGACAAGAAGATTATGAAGCGGAAGCCCGAGGAGGGGGAATTGGTAGCGCCACTGAGCGGAAGACAGAGATAGAAAGAGTTGGAGAGGGAGTCGTCTGTCAGAACAACATAAAGGGCAGAAAGTACGTACTTCATTAGATGTTGATTTGGAAATCGTTCGAGAATAGATGTAATGGCTGATTTAACTTACTTTGATGACAGGCCCCGCTTCGATAAGGAGAACGAGAGCCCTACAAGCCGAAATGAACGCCTGGAGACGCGGGTTAAAAAGTAAGCCATCCCACCCGGATTCGGTACCGTTCCCCTTCACGGCTATGGCACTTCCAGCGCCAGTAATCGTGCCAACAACAACGCTGGGCCCAGCGCCCCAGGAGGTCTGCCACAGCCTCGTAGAGTGGCACAACGTCAAGACCAAGCTGTGGGCCAGTTTCCCGAGGCGTTGTCGCGCAAGGCCGAACAAGAGAAGGAGTTCTTCCGAGAGATCATCCTCAAAGAAATCAGGAAGGCAGAGGACGAAGTCATGGAAGAGCTGTTGGGAGACTCGGAAGACAAATGAGGGATACCCAGGCGCGGCCTAAGCAGAGCCTTTGCCACCGCCACTGCTGAATATTGCCTGCATTTTCAACGACCTGGAAGAAGAAACGACGGATCGGCTGGACATGTATCATGAGACCCGGGTTTCTCTTTTTATTGAATAATAACACATCTCTTACTCGACAAACCTTTGGGCGATTTGAGTGCGTCAGTCTGACGCCCAAGTGAGCGTGGTATTTTGGTGTGACTCGGATATGAAAGATAACAGACAATAATTGAAGGTTCGCATCGGTTGGCCAAGAATAGGGCAGGTCAAATATCACGTGGCCTGACTTATGACCAGCGGCGCACCAACAATCGAATTTCAAACTTATTTCAGAGTTGAAGTTAGTCTCCCGTAGTCAGACTCCGATGATTGATCACTAGCGATCAGTTACTAAGTTGAAGTTGACATTGACAATTTGTTGACAACCACACCTACTAACGCTTGTCAGTCATTTAAACCCTTCGCGCTAGCATCGTTGATGCAAGCGCCCTAGACCTGGCATGAACATCCACGACTCCTTCGCAACTTTGTCTGAATCCTGGGTTCGGTTGTTTCGAATCTGAAAGGCGGTTGATCGAATGCGGACTAGAGGCTGACTTGTGGCTGACTTGGTCCCGATCAAGTCCCGATTGAGGGCTGGCTGACACCGGGATAATAGGAGACTTGAAATCTATAAGAGCTGGCGCTCTTCGCCACCCTGTCGTTATCTACCTACCTTTCAACCACCAAACTACTCTGCGCTCTGACCCTGACGCGCACCCTTTGCACAGTCTGCGATGGTGTCTACCTTATGGCTACCCACTCTCGACACCGCCGCACAGCCGGCCCTCGGCGACCTCGACGACAGTGCTCGACCTCTAACATTCTGGAGACACTCTCTCCCCCTTGCCTCTGGCAATCGACAACGCTGCCCAAGGGCACGGTTGTAAACGGCGGGCAGCGACGACGATTAATCATACGACACCCTGGCTCGCCCGCTCTTCGGTATTCAGTATTCTATACACGGTATGCATTTATCCCTTCTTTTTTTCTTTACCCGCCTTGACTAATTTGAGTTCTTGTATCTAGAATATACGAAGAATATACCCATATCGACAATGAGTAGAGGGGTTGGGGAGGAAAGTAGATGGGGACGGCAATGACGGGTCAGGTCAAGATCTATGCCTCCGCTCCACAAGGAGTTCTGCTGGCGTATTTCTCTTGCTGAACCTGGAGCCTCGCCTGATACTTGTTGGGCTATTATTGGGAGGGAAGGTTGTCGAAGGGAGGGTCGTAGACGGGGGAGGCGATGGTCACACGTCTGCCAGCTTTACATCTAGCGCCCTCAGGGGCCCTTTGATGCATAGCTCATTCGTTCCAGTGCACACAGACCCTCCTCCGTCGAGCTGGCTGTTGACACACAATTCGTGCGCCCTTTCTTTTTGTTTCTGGAGCTTTATCTGACGTCGCCGCCTCTAGAAAATTATACTAAATTGGGGATGGGGTTTGAGGGCGGTCATGCGTCTGCCAGCTTTACATCTCAGCCTCCTCCGGGCTTGTTGATGCATAGCTCACACGTGTGCATCCGTTCGCTTCTCTGTCGTATTGCGCTCTTACAATAAGTTCTGCGTACGTTTGGTTCTGCTCGTTGTCTCAATTCTATCTAACATCATCTCAGTTCTTTAATCTTTCCCCGCCGTGCCATGCATAGCGGCGGCCAGGTGCGTTCTTCGTGGTGTTTGTTCCTGTGCGCTGTGCACTCTGCGCGTGCCCATATATCCAGGGTGGTTTATATTCGACATCCCTTCCGACAAAGTCAATACTGCTTACCTTTTCTAGCAAATGACGCATTTTCCCACGCATAGTGTTTTGTAACCCTGTCATGGTACGTTCCCTCCTTCCTCTTGTGAGCATGTCCACCGACCAACCTTCTAGCCTTCTCAGGCTATTCTCATCATTTTCCCGTTTTCGCCACCCCGCACACCCGCACCCTATTCATCGCCCACTCTTCCCACCATCCTCCTCCTCACACACCATTCGACCTTACAATTCCCGCCGCTCTTCACCGACCACCATTCTTCTCACTATACACTATATTTCCGCACCAATTTCTGTACCAATTTTCCTTGTTTATTTCCATTTACTCTTTTCCCTTCCCCTTTACTTGACGCGTGGTTCTTTCCATCCTTCCTCTCGATTTCTCTGCTTGTGCGTTACCTGGGCGTTCCGATTTGCACTGCGCCGCCGTATGCCGGTGTAAGGAGTGTGTTCTATTCCTCTTCTTCCTTGTCCATCTCTAATGTTTGACTCAGATAACCCCCCGCGTCGTCGTCGCGATTTGTCGCAATCATGTCTTCCGCGTCTCAATCCCTGCGCGCTTCGTAGTCTGCAATACGACCCGAAACGGAAATCTCAAAGGTACATCACTTAGGCCAATTCTGTTCTGTCCATTCTCACTTTGACCATGTCTCAAGACCCGGCTCGTCACATGGATGCTGCACCCCATCAATTTCGACATGAATCATCACTGACCACCGTAGATGTGACCTGCGCACCTGATAAGTAGGGATGAGCCGCTCACATCGCATCGACCTGGTCTCGCTACGTCTTACGCAGCTTTCGACTATCCAACCGTCCATCTGTCTTGCCGTGTCTTTTCACCACCCCGAGGTCTCATCCCTTGTACCTACACCAGCATCGAATCCTTTGTCGGCGTACCGGTTCATCCACAAACCACCAGCGCGCGCTTCGAAATCGTGGTCGTACTGCCACTTGGCTGCACCGGGACCTACCTCATGCACGCAATACCTTCTTCAGTTTGACAAGGCGTATCATCCAGAGCATTTCTTGCCTCTGAATTCTATCATCCATACCAACAGGACATATCGCGGCTTCCATCTCGCATAGCTCACCACAACGGGTCGCACTCCACTTGCATCGAAGCCTTCACGCACCATTTGCACTTTATTCCTCATTTTCATCTTTTGTTCCTTTCGTCCCCTCCTCTTTTCCGGACCACGAGTCTGTAGTCACGCGCATTCATTCTCATTCTGTACTATACTGGTACCGTCATGATATGCTATTACATATTTGCTGTGCAAATCACCTATTCCTTTTTTTAATGCCATATCCTCCAATATACTATCGTCGTGCGAGTGCTGCTCAGCGTCGACTTGAGGTACGGAGTTGCGCTGCATTTGACCTCCACCACACTGGCAAGTGCTGCAGTTGAACATTAAACTAATCTGTAGAAACGATGGAACAGCATTCACGTGTTGAACAGTCTGAATTAAATGTGCCCGGCACTTCGAGGAAGATGCAGTGTTTCTGAGTCGCTCGTTGACATTGCTCAAAAATAGTATAATAGTCAGTCGTTGTCTTCGTCAGTGCCCTCACAATGTTGGTGAGCTTCGTCACCTCCCTCTCCATTTTTTCCGATGGATATCTCGATGTCTAACATCGTCTCGAGACTCGCGCTTGCGCAAATTGTGTATTGAGGTGCCTCTGTCCCCCATGACAAGAGCAAGCCTCCCCTGCCTAGCATGAGGACATTTAGCATAAATTTGACAACCAGCTCTAATGGAGGTCATGGTAGTCATTAATGAACACAATACAACAGTGTAGCACATGAAGTTAAACGCGTGAACAATGCCCCCGAACGTTCGATGGTCATATGTGCAGGCGAACGGTCAGGACTCAGAGCAGGTCGACAGCAATCATGTGGTCAAGACGTCACAATACATACTGGTGATTGTCGACATGCGGAAGGCTTTCTAATGTATGGTTGGCGAATAACAGTCAGAGAATTGACAATGGAAGAACCTTCTGAAAATAGCGCATGGCAAGTATCTTAAGCTTTGGTTGAATGGCATGCACGGAAATGTCCGAAGGCCATAGAAATAATATGGACATATGTTCCACCCCGGAGATACACCTCGAAAGTCGTATTGGTCATATCTTGATGCTGATGAGGCTCAGCAGGGTCTATAGGATAGTACCTGCGTTCACCGCGTCGCTGATTATGATATATCAATCACGTGGGAATTATCCATGACCTCGGAATATACAAGCGCCCACATGTATGGAGGAATGACCAGTTGATGAGATATCCACCAACATGAGCGAGAATAGGGCGGATGTATGTAGCAGAGCTGACATGATTTTACACATCCACGCCGTAAATGTTAGATCGTCAGGGAGCGCCTGAGGTTTGTAAGATTTGTTGCTCAAATTTAGAGTGATAGGCGCATGCGGATAGCATCCTATATATTTCCAGGGCTCATATGACCCAAGTCACAGGTGTAGGTTCACGGAATACTTGTGCTCCACGGGCCGACTGTCTTGATTGTCCATGAGGCTATCCTTTGTTGAACCGCCCTCTTCAAAAAGTCTAATTTCTTCCCTTGAAAATCATATAAAGAACCTTGAGTTTGCGGTACTTCGCCTCAGGTGAAAATGCACTCCTTGAACTTCCATGTCCTTTTCATTGCATTTCTCTTGCATGGCCTTGCTTTGGCACTTCCCTACGCTCCGGATGACGTGAATACTATCAGGGTAAATGCTTATGCTTGAGTGCCATTCTGTAGCTAGCAGTAACCAATAGGCTACTTGCAATTAACAGTCTCCCCGCTATGACAACTGTGCGGATCCTTCTTTGTTACAAACAGTCCTCCAAGCCTACCAAGCAGACCCGGCCGTGCACATTCTCAACTATCGCCACGGCTACGAGAACTACAACAGTCAATACAAGGCCTATGTCTGGACGGACATACACCCATTATTCCGTGCCTGGTACCTTCAGCAGGACTATACAGTTCCCCTCTTCCAGCTAGCAAATGCGGACCGTACGGAGTATATCTACAAAATAGGCATCAATATAGGGACACCTCCTGTTGTCAGCGGCTTCAACACCGACGTATTTGCTGTTGGCTGGGTGTACGATTCCCAGATTTGCGGTAGCGTCCCATTGATGAGCGCGGGCTTGGACAGAGTCACGGACCATTATTTCACCACGAGTGCCTTTGAGCACGAACGTCTCGTCTCTGCCGGATGGACCGATGGTGGCGTGATTGCCTACGTACTGCCACTGTAGAGTACAATGCCTAAATCAGGCATGGGATTCGGACACAAGTGAGTGACTATCTTACAGCAGTGCAATATGCAGCTCTGACATGTTTTACTGTTTCAGCAGCTGTTTATGGGTACGGGACTTGAAGCATCTTTCTGGGTAACGGGGATTGGTGATGATCAATTAGCAAATTCTTATTCATCTATATATTAAATTCTAGCAGTTGATCCAGAAAGCTGATTGGCTGATTTTCTCGCAAGCTGATTGGTCAGTTAGTGTCGAGACAAAGACGCGTTCTGATTGGTCAGACCACAGCTCAACGCTGGCAGCCGGTGTCAAGCACGCACTCTTCAGCCCATTTTCCAGAATGCAGCAAGCCATTCAGCTAATTCACGAATCTGTAGTATAGAGGATAAATTTAAGGTAGAGCATATTGTAAATGTAGCAAGGCATTTTGGCCAGGAGGTCAGGATTCATGACGGCACGTCATGCATGGGCGGAGTAGCAAGATCAAAGTACCATGTCAGTGAGTAGTATATAGTTAAATATCCTTTATCTTGCTCCCCATACATTTTGTACTGGAGTTATGCTCGGATATACCGGCAGTAAACTAAAGCATGCTGCACTGGCCGAAGCCAATAATATATATATCTTTGACAATGTCAGAATACTCATATGAAAATCTCGGTCAGCACTGGCAGAATGCTACAAACTGGAGGCGCTTTCTACGTAGGTACTCAAGAGAGAAGTTATTAGAAATCTGACGTGCGCCATTGGACGCATATTTGCCGATTAGCGAGTATTATATAAATCAATTTGAAAGTGAAAGTCTTTAACAGCTCGGGCATCCAACGAGCACTGCACAAAAAGTATGTTGCATCTAAGAGATGCTGATAGCCAGCACTTATCTTTCATGCTGTAAATAGGTCACAAAATTGACATCAAATTTTGTGGGCACTTATATTCGTACTAAGTAGCTAGGAATCGGATCAAACGTGAAGAAAATGGACGTGGACACTGGGAAACACGAAGTTAGAAAATAGGGATCAAGTATGTATATCTAATCATTGGGCGCTGAAGGGGCCGGAAGTGCACGGGAAGCCCACGAGCAGGTAGCTGGCTCGGGCGATAGGATGGTATTGGTCAACATGGAAGGCGGCTACCTACGGTGGGTATGTGGATGGCTGGAGCCGCCCATTCCGGCACGCATTTGCCATATCTTCGGGAGTACACAATACTGATCAGAAAAATGCGGCGCTGCACACTGAGTATAGAAGGATTGTAGGGTGAATGTTACAGATAATGTGCCTCACATTTAGACACATGCACATCTATATAACGCATGGATGACCACGGAGCAGCCGGGAGGCGGCGATGCGCCACAGAATGTGAACATCATGCTGTGTTGTTGGTATACTAACCGCAACAGAGTACAGACATCAAACTGAGAAAGTGCCATGGATGGGCGCAGAGCGGCCAGAGGCGGCGACGTGCCGTAGTACATATCTTCAGTCTCAGAAAGCGACAGATAACATATTTCAAGACTGCCCGTGCATCGCACGGGTCGCAGCTATGCTTGACAATGTTTGTGGGATTATGGTTATATACAGTAGGCGATAAATAAATGCAGCAGATGGATGTATCATGTCGTGACTACTTGACAGCCTTCTGGTCGCGGCTCATTAGCCGCCGCAATCAACTCCCTTACCTTCGCCTCAAACATATCCGTCCGCTTCTTCGACAACGCCAGGTCTAGTACCAAGGATCCATCAGGCAGCTTGCCCGCAACCGTCACGACGTTGGTGAACCAAAGCGGGAGACCTGTCAATATGGCTTTGTACCTACAGATTGTTTTTCCTACACCAGAGCCCGCGCCAGTCCAGTCAATGTCGACGATACGCGCGATAGTCACGTTGGAGAGCATCAGGCTCTCGTGCGCGCGGGGGTTGTACGGGGACACGTTCATCCCCGAGTGCCATGCGGTCTGCATGCGCCGATAGAGGTCGGCCGCGTCTTCGAGTTTGAATGTCTGTCGGTGCAATGCGAGTTCGGAGGCGAGGGCGGCGAGGGAAAGGGAGCGTGGGTGCGAGCCGGGGAAGAGCGGATAGGGGAGGGAGAGGACGCAGTTGTGTGGGTAGGAGGTGATGTCTTGGGAGGATGAAGAGGAAAAGCGCCGCACGGAGGCGAAGCTGGCCAGTTGGAGGAGGGTGTTGGGGGATGCATCGCTGAAGGCTGTCTGCAGGGACTGTTAGGGCGAGGAGTTATTCATAGAATAGGAAGACAGACCTTGAACGACAATGCAGAAATGACATCCGCAGTTGAGATGGGCACTTGGTCCTTCCCCTCGAGCGCCGCCTCGTCGCGTGTCTTGTCGCGAAGATGCGTGTATGCCTTCTCTGGGATGATCATGGTCCTGCACTGTGTTTTGTGCCAGAGAGCCTGCCAGAGGTGGAAACTGAGAAACGTGAGGCTGAACCAGAGCCCAACGATGCTGCCCGCGAAGGTTTCCTTGGCAGGGGGGCGGAGACCTTTGTTTTGCTCCTCCATGACGCTTGTCAGCAGCGATTCGAGAGCGTTATTGTCCTGCGCATCGACGGGAAGCGGTGGCGGTTCCCAGTCCCGCCCGAGCAGCTCGGCCTCAAGCGTGTGGATCACGCGCGCGATGCCTAGGCCGTCGAACACGGCGTGAGGGAAGGTGACTCCAATGACGGAGTGTTCGGCGCCGTTCTTCTCTTTGGCGAAGTGGGTTACGTGCCAATAAGTGAGCGGCAGGCTCTTGTCGATCCATTGGCGGGTGCTTTGGGGCGCATCGGGGGCTTGCATGAGGGCTTCGGGGAGCATGTCGTGTGCGACGGGTAGGGGAAGCGGGATGAAGTGCGTCAGGGGGTTGGGATTGGTGGCCGTGGTGGCAGCGTATGGCTTGTAGCCTGGGGGATAAGTCCCATCCTGGGGTAGGCGTATACGGACCTGCATGCGTTTCTGTAGGAGGGTTCAGTTGAGCTTACTGTTCAAAGTCTGAAAGAACATACGTCTTTACTTCGCTCGATGCGGCAGGCGAGCAGGGGCCATCTGGCGGTGATACGGTCAAGGGCACTAGTTATGAGCATCATGTCGATCCGCCCCTCAACGATCCAGGACATAGCGACGCCCACCTCGGCGTACATCTCGTCGAAAAGTGAGAGGGGATAGACCTGCTCTGTTGGCGCATGAGCGCTTGGTGAGGCTGTTGGAGTTGACATGTTGGAGGGGGAAACGGCTAGCGCTAAGGCGTTTTTGTACTCGACGTTCAACGTTGGGGCTTCATGATTCCGAGCGCTATGGTCGCGCACGAGCGCGTTTCAAATTGAAGCGAGAAAGGTTGGGCGCTCCTTCGATCGAGAAGCAATGCAAACTGAAGGAATTCTTGCAGACACCGGAGGAAATGAGAGCCCGAGGCATTGGTGGTCAGTACTTTAGTTGCCGCCCTTGTCGCGAGTCGCGACGCGTTTGTGGGCGCCTAATGGGGCAATCCGAAACACGGTACACGTGACCCCACGCCGATGAAGAAGGGCAGCCTACCTTGAACTTCAAGCTCCAAGGACCAGCTTCAGCTCTGTGCTCAAGCGCTCACTGAGCATCTCCAGTGATGAGCCCGAGAGCGATCGGAGCATACTCGAACACAACCTCCAGAGTACTTGTTTAAATTAGTGAATGGATCGGTGTAGACTTTAATTTCTTCATTGTTATCTTATCCCAATCTTGTGTCAATCGTGTGTATCTTTTATTTTCTGTGTTGCAATACCAGCCTCTGTAGGTATATAGCACCGATTGTTCCACACCATCGGTCAAGTGGCACATCAATACTTTAGTCTTTATTTACTTGCACCGGCATATGACTGTATCGTGAATTGTTGCATACTTGAAGGGGCTCTAAGAAGCCCGAGGTCCTCGAGCCATGGAAAAGGGCTGGAGAAAGTCACTCGCCGGGCAAGCGGTGTTGATGATATTCGATTTGAGAATGGTTGATAACAATGCTGTCATATCGCGAATAATTACAAGATGTAAGGCCAATGTTACATGTATGTAGTAGATAAATACAGGGGATGGATGTATCATTTGATCCAGCATATGAACACCAAATTCAAACAACGGAGGGAGAAGATAACATACAGGCCCTTGTCCTCATCCTCACCCTCGGAACCATTATTTGAAGGCTCGCGAGTTACACTTCATCAGCCTCCGCAATCAACTCCCTTACTCTTGCCTCGAACATATCCATCCGCTTCTTCGAGAACGCCAGGTCCAGCACCAAAGACCCATCGGGCAGCTTGCCCGCCACCGTCGCGATGTTGGTGAACCATAACGGGAGACCTGTCAGCGCGGCTTTGTACCGGCATACCGTCTTCCCCACACCAGCGCCCGCGCCGGTCCAGTCGATGTCGACGATGCGCGCGATGGTCATGTTGGAGAGCATGAGGTTCTCGTGCGCGCGCGGGTCGTACGGCGAGACGTTGCGCCCGCGGCCGGACCCGCCGAGGTGCCAGGCGCGTTGCATGAGCCTGTAGAAGTCGGCGGCGTCTTCGAGTGTGAAGGCGTGCCGGTGGGAGGCGAGTTGGGCGGCGAGGGTGGAGAGGGGCAGGGCGGCGAGGGTGGGGGCGGGGAAGAGCGGGTAAGGGAGGGAGAGGACGCAGTTGTGCGGGTAGGAGGCGATGTTTTGTGTGGATGGCGAGGAGAAGCGGCGGACGGAGGCGAGGCTGCTTAGTTGGAGGAGGGCGTTGGGGGAAGCGTCGGAGAACATTGTCTGGAGGCACGTTTAACGATACGAACGTTAATAGCATAGCTGGGGCGTACCTTGAATATCAACGCCGAGATGACATCTGCCGTCGAGATGGGCACTTGATCTTTATCCGCGAGCGCGGCCTTGTCGCGGATATTGTCGCGAAGCCGCGTGTACGCCTTTTCCGGGATGATGATCGTCCTGCACTGCGTCTTGTGCCACAATGCCTGCCAGAGCGTCCAGCTGAGAAACGCGATGCTGAACCAGAGGCTGACGATGCTGCCCGCGTAGGTCTCTTTGGCGGGTGGGCGCAGGCCTTTGTCTTGCTCCTCCATGACGCCTGTCAGCAGCGATTCGAGAGCGTTGATATTCTGCTCGTCGACAGGGAGCGGTGGGGGTTCCCAGTCCCGCCCGAGCAGTTCTGCCTCGAGTGTGTGGATCACGCGCGCGATGCCTAGGCCATCGAAGACGGCGTGCGGGAAGGTGACGCCGATGGTAGAGTATTCGGCGCCATTCCCCTCTGGCGCGAAGTGGGTTACGTGCCAGTAGATGAGCGGCAAGCTCTTCTCGATCCATTGGCGGGTGGTCTGTGGGGTGTCGGGGGCGGACATGAGGGATACGGGGAGCATGTCGTGTGCGACGGGTAGGGGGAGCGGGACGAAGTTGGTCAAAGGGTTTGGGTTGGTCGTAGAGGTGGCGGCGTAGAGCTTGTAGTCTGGAGGGTATTTACCATCCTCGGGGAGGCGTATACGGAGCTGCATACGATGCTGTAGGAGAGTTGAGTTGAGTTTACTTGAGAGGTTGGGAGGACATACGTCTGTGCCGCGCTCGATACGACTAGCAAGCATGGGCCACCTGGCGGTGATACGGTCGAGGGCGCCAGTTATGCGGGTCACGTCGATGCGCCCCTCGACAATCCAGGCCATGGTGATGCCCACCTCGGCGAACATTTCGTCGAAGAAGGAGAGCTGGTAGACCTGCTCTTGTGAGCTTGTTGGACTTGACATGGTGGTGGTGAGGGTAAAGGGGCTATGGTGTTTTTCTACGGTGGGGCGCTGTGATTGCTACCATCGCATACGAGGGCGAAGCGAGCAACGTTGATGGCATGCTAAGGACCAATTGAATTTTGGGTGGCGGTGCCAAACACGGTACACGTGACGCGACGCGTTAGTTTGGTTGATGGTGGGAGAAACGGGACTTGTTCGCGATACACCACAATGAAGAGGCAGTCCAGAGGGGCAGCCTTCGAGCTCAGCATTCAAGGCGACGAGCTCGAGAACGACCGCATCATGCTCGAGCACAACCTCCAGAACACAGAACTCTCCTTCCGTCTCTCCTCCACCAGCGACGAGGAGGACCGCCACCCCGCTAACACTACCTACCGCCGCCACCAACGCCAGGACAGCTCAATAGAGTACCCTCGCCATCTTTCTGAACCTTCTCTTCCCGAATTTCCCTCCTTTGCTGCGCACCATCGGTCAAGAGACGACTTTGGTGGCGAGGACGATATTAGTCATAGTCATGCCCATGGCTGGTCCTACCGCACGCACGACGACGACGAGGGCATCAATCCCTATGGCGCCCACTCCATGTCCACTGCCGCGCATCATGCCAGTGCTCTCACACTGAGCGCAGGTCTCGGCGGCGGGCGAGCAGCTAGAAGGGATATCAGTCTCAGTGGGGCAGAGTATGACCCCGATAGACCTCTCCATGCGATTATGGCCGGTGTCAATAGTAAACAGCATAGTATGTTTGATTTGGACCCGACAAAAACTCATGTGCGTTGTCTCTTCTGCACTAGAGGAAGAAAACTGTTTTATTGACGGTGTTTGGATTACTCACTCTGACAACAGATCACACATGAGCCGATTGTGGTTGACAGCACCGCCGAGCTCGACCGCATCCTCGAGTCGGGCCATGCCCCGCCGCCGTCTATGAACATGAACATGAGCGGCCATCTCAGCAACCACAACATGAACAACCACCCCCTGTCCCCCATCTCCTCCTCCTCCCCGTCCGCCTCCGACTCTGACGGCAACCACCGCCCCCGCCACAGACATCCCGGCCTCTCGCCCCGTCCTAAACTCTCCGACCACCTCCGACATGTATCCTTTTCGCCCAAACGCCCGCAGAGGAGTGTGCAGAGTAGTCCTAGTGGTTCACCGTTGCAGCTCAACAACTTGAACCTGAACTTGGACGCGAGGAGGAGGGCCAATGAAGAGGAAGAGGAAGATGGACTACCGACGCCGCGTGCGGCTACGAGACGGTTGGCAAGTAGCACCGGACCTGCAGCCACGAGAGCTGCGGCTGCGGCGACAACGAACCAGCAGCGGCCAGCGGCGACCCAACCACAACCTGACGTCCGTGTGCACCCCGCCACGCCCTCCTCGGCCGGCTCCAAGTTTACGCGCATGGCGAGGGGCATCACGAAGGAGCTGGAGGCGACGCAGATGCAGCTGAGGAATGCGCGCAATGGGAATGCGGGTGCGGGCGGCGGTAGGCCGTCCCACCAAGGCCCCAGTCAGGCGCAAGTCGACCGCGAGCGGAATCCGTTCCATGAGCCTCCTCCAGCTCAACCCGCGATGACGGCGGCTGCTCGTCGGTCGAGTTTGAAGCCTACTAGGAATGCGGATATCACTGCGACGGGATTGGGTGGTGCGAGTTTGAGCAGGGTGTACTTGCCGGATGTGACGGGTCTGACGGCTGCTGTTGAGTCTCCTGCAAAGCCTGGCATGCAGTATCAGTCGTTTAGAGGCGATTTGATGAGGCCGAGGGAGAGCGAAGGTGCGTTTTCTTCACTCCATTTTACTTGGATCTGGGAAGTTGACATGGTCATTTTTTCATGTGCGTAGTTCGTCTCCTCCAAACGCTCGCCGCTGTGCAGGGTCAGCTCGAGGGGCTGGAGGAGGAGAACGGCATCAGCCGCCGCCGGGTGCGGGAGCTCGAGATGGAGCTGGAGGAATGCAAACGCGAGGTCGCGAGGGAGCGGACGCGGTTGTTCGACCGGGAGCGCGAGCGCGATAGACTCGGAGGCGACAGCAGCTTCCGATACCCGAATGCCAGCGGGGCGGGGCCGAGCAAAGGCAAGGCCAAAGCGAAGGAGATTAGTGAGGAGAGAATGCATACGCGGTATAAGGAGGCGGTTAATGAGAAGAAAGGTCGGTGTTTGTGTGGACTTTGGGTGGTGTTTATATACTGATTAATTCTTCTTTCTCTTTCTTTACTACTCCTTCATTTGTCTTGCATGTTATAGCCCTCGAAGCACTCATCACCTCCCTGCGCTCGCACCTCACGCGGCTCACCTTGGAGCTCACAAAGCACTCTGAGCTCCTCGCAGAACTTAGAGCGCTAAGGGATGGCGACGCGGCGGGTCTCAGGGAGAAGGGCGCCGAGATTCTGAGGCTGCGGGAGGAGGTGCAGAAGCTGGCAGGCGAAGTGGAGGTGCTGCGAGGCGTGGTAGAGGAGGGGTTGAAGGAGAGGAGGGCGAGTCGGGAGGGGATCGAGGTGGAAGTTACGAGGGAGGAGGAGGAAGAACAGGAGGCGGAGGAGACGTTTAGGTTGAATCAGCGCCAACAGCAGACGGACCAGAGCCGGAATATTCTTGAGGAAGACGAAGAGGACGCGGAGGATGAGGATTATGTTCCGCCTTCACGCTCGATTTCGCGTGCGACTTTGTCTGAGGACGACGAAGAGCTCGAGGAGGATGATGAGGAGTTGGAGGATGAAGAAACAGAACCGTTCGACCCCGACTCACTGTCCTCACCTATCAACCGCGCCGCGGAGCGTACTATGCGCACGGATCGCGCGACGGTGGCTGCATCGTCTGCTGCCAACACCCCCGCCGCTCTGGAATCTGGAACCACAAGAAGAGAGCGAGAAAGACGACAACGACAGATAGTCGACGAAAACGAACTCAGTATGATTACTGCTGAGCTGGAGGAGAGGCGCGCAAATAGGTCGAATGCGTCGATTTCGATACGGGGTATGTCCTCGCCTGTGAGGAGGCGGAATGTGTCCGCGCAGATGCCGATGCGGGCGACGGTGCAGGATGCGAGCGATGACGAAGGCCAACAACACCAGCGGCGCACTCAACAGCAACATAATCGAAACACACATGCGAATGCGAACGCACCACCTGCACGCCCATCAGCACCGACGCCGGGCCATGCGACGCGTCGGTATGGGTCCCCGCCACTGGCAGCCGAGGAGCAGGAGACGCCGTTCCCGCAGATCCGGGGCGAGCGGCTGGAGCGCCTGTTCTTCAGTGCGCCGGAGCATAATGCGCGCACGTGTACGGTGTGTGATCGTAGGAGGCAGGGGGGTCGTCCAGGTACGAATACGCACCGACATGGAGACGAGCGAGAGGAGGATGAGGGGTACGAGGGATCAGAGGATGCCGGGGCGGAGCCGGTGCGCCGGGCAGGTACGGGGAGGGATAGAGAGAGGGAGGAGCAGCAGGCGGCGCAACAGATCAGTGTTGTGTTTTCGACGGACCCGGCGCATTGGCAGGCAGTGGGCCGGGCGCAGGGCTTGCCGGCGCAGACGGTGGTGGCGCGCGTGGTGCGCGAGCTGGAGGATGATTTCACGCATTATAAGAGGTGAGTTGATTCATTATTGGTTGGGAGCTGTGGATGGTTATTGGCTGGTGTCATCATTGGTTCTCGGTGTCGAGTCGCGTATTTGAAATTGAGCTGACGATGACATGTTTACTTAGCATCTATGTTGAACTGGCGGACCAGTACAAAGTGATGGATGCGGCGTCGGATGTGCGCAGGCGCAATACGCTGGCGAAGCATCTCCGTGAAGTTGTTGATGTGTTAGAGCTCAAGGTATGTTCTTTTATTTAGTGAGTGTATCTTTTCTGACATTGTGCAGGGCGACAAAATTGCGGCACTGTATGACATGCTGCGCTTCAAGGAGCGGTCGCTGTGATTGGATGGGTCAACTTGGGGCCGCGCGATATCTCGTTCATTATGTTTGTAGTGTAGTAATAGTTAAATACATAACCCCGGTTTCCTCTTTATTCGGAGCAGCACGGTTCCGCTCTGCAACGGAGTAGTAACACGTGACCAGTGACGGTGAAGACGACCTGCGACTCTGACCCCAGCAACTACAACTCCTCTTTCCCTTCTCCCAAAATGTTGACCAGCAGGCGGGTAGTCGGACGCCTTCTGGCTCGCTCGCACCGTGCAGCAGCGCCGGCGCTACTAACATCGCGACGCACTCAGTCCTCCCTCGCCCAGGGCCCGTCATCGACCGACGCCTTTGCCAATGGCACCAACGCATACTATGCCGATGAGATGTACAGACTCTGGAAGGAGGACCCAAAGGCCGTCCACCCCTCCTGGAATGTCTACTTTGGTGGCATGGACAAGGGCCTTCCCAGCTCGCAGGCCTTTTCCCCGGCCCCCGTCCTCCCCAACCCTGCGGACGGCGCACCCGCCCTATACGTCGGCTCCGGCAAGGAGCTAGATGACCACTTGAAGGTTCAGCTCCTCGTCAGGGCCTACCAGGTTCGCGGCCACCACCTCGCGGAACTCGACCCCCTCGGTATTCTCGATGCAGATCTCGCGGACGTCCGACCTCCCGAACTCGAGCTCTCCCGCTACGGCTTCACCGAGCGCGACCTCGACAAGGACATCACACTCGGCCCCGGCATTCTACCCCATTTCGCAACCGAGGAGAACAAGACCATGAAGCTCCGCGAGATCATCAAGCTCTGCAAACGCATTTACTGTAAGTCGTGCTGGCTGCCCATGTTCCTTTTTTTAGTCGCTCAACCACGTGTCACCATCGTCTAGGCGGCGCTGTTGGTATCCAGTACATCCACATTCCCGACAAGGAGCAGTGCGACTGGATCAGGGAACGTGTAGAGACTCCCAAACCATGGAACTACACCGTCGACGAGAAGCGCATGATCCTCGACCGCCTCATCTGGTCCGAATCCTTCGAAAAATTCATCGCCAGCAAGTTCCCCAATGAGAAGCGTTTCGGTCTTGAAGGTTGCGAGGCTCTCATTCCCGGTATGAAAGCACTGATCGATCGCTCCGTCGACCATGGTGTCAAGCACATCACCATGGGCATGCCTCATCGTGGCCGTCTCAATGTTCTCGCCAACGTCATCCGCAAGCCCATCGAAGCCATCCTCAACGAGTTCACTGGCGACGAGGGCGACGGCTGGCCGGCTGGTGACGTCAAGTACCATCTAGGCGCCAACTATGTCCGTCCCACCCCCTCTGGTAAAAAGGTCTCCCTCTCATTGGTCGCAAACCCCTCGCATCTCGAGGCCGAAGACCCTGTCGTCCTCGGAAAGACTCGCGCCATTCAGCATTTCGAAAACGATGAAGCCAACCACAACACCGCTATGGGTGTCCTCCTTCACGGAGACGCCGCGTTTGCTGGCCAGGGTATTGTCTACGAGTGTATGGGACTGCACAACTTGCCTTCGTACGGAACTGGAGGAACCATCCACATGATCGTCAACAACCAGATCGGTTTCACCACCGACCCTCGCTTCTCTCGCTCGACCGCGTATCCCTCTGATATTGCCAAGGCCATCGATGCCCCCATCTTCCACGTCAACGGCGACAACGTCGAGGCCGTCAACTTTGTCTGCCAACTCGCCGCCGACTACCGCGCTAAATATAAGAAGGATGTCGTCATCGACATCGTCTGCTACCGCCGCTATGGACATAACGAAACGGATCAGCCGAGCTTTACCCAGCCTCGCATGTACGAAGCCATCAAGAAGCAGCCGACCCCTCTCACTCAATACACCAAGTTCCTCGTCGGCCGTGGTACCTTCACCGAGAAGGACATTGAGGAGCACAAGAAATGGGTCTGGGGCATGATGGAGAAGTCTGCCGCTGCTGCCAAGGATTACGTCCCCACCTCGAAGGAATGGCTCTCGGCCGCGTGGCAAGGATTCCCCTCACCCAAGGAGCTTGCTGAGCGCACCCTCCCTTCGCGCCCCACCGGAGCTGAGGCTGAGACCCTCCAGCGCGTCGGAAAGGCCATTTCCTCGTACCCTACCGGTTTCACTCCCCACAAGAACCTCGCTCGTATTCTCGCTACCCGCGGCAAGAGCGTCGAGGATGGAACCAACATTGACTGGTCTACCGCCGAGGCTCTCGCGTTCGGTTCCCTCGCCCTCGAGCGCATCCACGTCCGTGTCTCGGGCCAGGACGTCGAGCGCGGTACCTTCTCTCAGCGCCACGCCGTTATCCACGACCAGGTCAACGAGGCGCAGTACGTCCCTCTCAACGACCTCGGCTCCAGCCAGGCCCGCTTTGTCGTCTGCAATTCGTCGCTCAGCGAGTACGGTACTCTTGGCTTCGAGCTCGGGTACTCCCTCGTCTCGCCCGACGCACTCACCGTGTGGGAGGCCCAGTTCGGCGACTTTGCGAACAATGCTCAGTGCATCATCGATCAGTTCATTGCTGCCGGCGAGCGCAAGTGGCTCCAGCGTACTGGTCTGGTTATGTCGCTCCCTCATGGTTATGACGGACAGGGACCCGAGCACTCGAGCGGACGTATTGAGCGCTTCCTCCAGCTCTGTGATGACCATCCCAACCACTACCCCTCACCCGAGAAGGTTGAGCGCCAGCACCAGGACTGCAACATGCAGGTTGTATACCCCACGTATGTGTCCTCGATGCTATACGCTTTCGTGTTATTGATGCTTTTCTAGTACCCCGGCCAACTACTTCCACGTCCTCCGTCGCCAGATCCACCGTGACTTCCGCAAGCCGGTATGGGCATTTTGATGTGACACGACCGTGCCTCTAGCTGACGCATATTTTCTCTAGCTTGTCCTCTTCTTCTCGAAGAGCTTGCTTCGTCACCCCAAGGCTCGCTCCAACCTCGACGAGATGATTGGTGATACCCACTTCGAGCGCTACATCCCCGAGTCCAACGAGGGCCTTGTCGCTCCCGAAGACATCAAGCGCCACATTCTTTGCACTGGTACATATATCTCTGCTCGTTGTCACGTTTACTCGCGCTAACGCCCGTTCTCGTTCACAGGTCAAGTCTACTTCGCCCTCCTCCAGGCCCGTGAAGAGCGCGGCATCAAGGACGTCGCCATCAGCCGCATCGAGCAGATCTCGCCCTTCCCCTACGACCTCGTCACGCCCCATCTCGATCAGTACCCCAATGCCAGCCTGCTCTGGTGCCAGGAGGAACCGCTCAACAACGGCGCGTGGAGCTATGTCGGCCCTCGCATCTACACCGCCGCTAGCAAGACCCAGCACCATCAGAGCAAGTACCCCTTCTATGCCGGCCGTGAGCCCACTAGCTCTGTCGCTACTGGAAGCAAGGTACGTTTTATCCCAGTGCTGAGTTTGGTTGATTTCTCATTCTTGTCCTTTCTTTCTTTAGTCCCAGCACAAGAAGGAAATTGAGGCATTTATCAATGCCGCTTTTGACCTCTCTCGCTAAGCTTGCCGCGTAATTTGTTGTTTGGATACCAAATACTTTGTGGTTGATATATGGTCATAGTGCTGTCCAGCTAATAACTAGTGATGAACTTTAGCCTTGGTTGCCTATGTAAGAATATAACAACATAACCCTATAACAACATAACCCTGACTCTACATACTACCTATAAAATATTCCATATTCTGGAAGGTTTCCTAATTTAATAATCCTTTGGCTTGCTGTGAAACAGTAGGACTTCTCAACCTCTAAATTGCTCCAATTAGGAAATTATGAGTTCAATCAACTTGACTTTAAGGGGGTCAGTGTCTGGGACAAGGCAAGGGTATCAAATACAGTAAATAAGACTGTACATTACACCATCACATATGCAGTACATAGCTACACAAGAAGCACCATACATAATCACATGTGGCCAATACCTAAGCAATATAGCACACATCAGATGTGATATCAATGTAAATACATGGTAATCTAGTGTTTGGTATGATGTCCCTTAGCTGCCTTGAGAGCAGCAATTCAGCAGGGGATGGAATGGTACAAACAACAGATATAATCCACAGGTAAATTGGCCCACTCTTCCTGCAATACAGCCCATAACTCCTTTTTGTTCTGGGGAAGTGGCTTGCAGGCTCGGATCTGTGTCTCTAAGGCACCCCAGGCAGGTTCTATGATGTTCATGTCCAGAGATTGGGGTGTCCAGGGGAGTACACATATGCAGTTATCTTGGAACCATTGTTTAGCAAGTCATGATGTGTATTTTGGATCATTATCCTGCTGAAAAATAATGCTTTGAGGCCCCTGATTTTCATCCTCAAGTGAGCCCAGGAGGGATGTGGACAGTATAGAGCAGTTTTGAACTGCACTCATGTTGCCATCCACAAGATCAATGCAACCAGGCCTATTCCATGAGATGCATGCCCACACCATAACACTCCCACCTCCATGTTTGATGGTTTTCTGGAGATTTCTGTCCACCATAGCCTCTCCATCTCTTCTGCAGCAGTATTGCTTCCCATCTGAGCCAAAAAGATTGAACTTTGACTCATCTGTGAACCACACACACTTCCAGAAACAAATTGACTGATTTGACAGAAGTTTGGCCCATCAAAATTGCTGCTGAACATGGATTTTTGAGAGCCATGGCTTTTTCCAGCATATCCTGCCCTTCATCCCTTTCCTGAGAAACATCCTATGGAGGGTTGAAGCACTGATATTGGGGAATAAGGCACACTGAACATCAGTTGCATTCATGCATTCCCTACTGGTGATTGCTTCTTTAGCACATTGCTCTGCATGAGGGGTCAGAAGTCATGGACAGCCTGGAATATCCTTCTTCAGGTAGAAATCAGGGTTGTCACCCTGTTTCTCAAGTTCATGGTATGTTCTGGAGACAGTGGTGCAGTTTAAGCCAAGATCATTGCCAATTTGTGAAAATGTCTTCCCATCCCAGCACAAGTATAAAATCCAGGCTTTTTTGGTGGGTGTGCATTTTGTAATGGTGGTAGGGGTATTTCAGCCAGATTTCAGGCTGAATGAAGAATTATGGAGGTGTTGAGGTGAGCAGAGAAGGAGAAAACTGGGTGATCAATTTGTTATTTGGTTGTGTTTGTTCAGTGTTACTGCCCACATCTTCCACCTGCACCTGTAGCTCTCAATGACAAGACTGTAATCTGAAAAGCTGGTGGATTATAGATACCTATTATATCTATGTATCTTCCAAATATCATAAAATTTACTGCTTTTCCTGAGCAGATAGACAGCACTTTATTTTTAGCTGCTTTTTTGTCTTACCTTTGATAACCAGGAAATATCTTGGCAGATACAGCTTCATATGCCCTGAAAGTTGGGCACAGGGTAGAGAACATATCCCACTGGTGGAATACCCAATATTAGCTGTATAAAATTTGTTTTGGCTCTTTCCCACTCATATCTTTATTTTGCATTTTTGCTATTATTGACCCTAATTGTATATGAGCTCCTGGTGTTTCTATCAGGCTCATTGAAGCAAGATTTTTTGATGTTCAAATGAAAAATATACCAGTCTATATGCTAGAGAAATTTGAGGCCAAGAGCTATGTGATGTAGCTCATAAATGAAGTTTGAGTGCAGCCAACACCCAAAAATTGCATGAGGTGCAATCTTTTTGCAAGCCACTATAAATAGATGCCATTTGCATGTAATTTACATACAGTCATCCACAGTCACATGATCCACCAAAATACAAAACAGTGCACAAATAATCATGTAGTCCATATTTTGGAGAAAGAGAAAGCACATTCTACTCCTGTAGATTATGGGTATATAATGAATGTATTTTGGGAGGAACAGTGAAAAACTGAACAAGTAGCAAAGAAAACACTGTTGACTCCATCAATGATGGGATCAACTACATCATGTTACACCAAGCTCATCAACAGACTTGGCCCCATTATTGTTATTTGGCCTTGTCCTCAAGTTGTCTTGCATATTCACATGGATGTACCTATATTCCTGAGGCATGAATATACACTTTAGGCATGTATTATCCACTGACAGTGCCAATTTTTTTTGGGTCAACTGTAGTATACCTGTGCCACCCATGCTATTAAATTGTTATGTTTCTGGTGGGCCATGTACTCATTTTAATGCCATAAATCTGTGGGACCATGCATTGGAAAGAGGTTTATATATGATCTCTAGCTAATTTATGATAAGAAAACATGATATGTAAATGGATCCATGGGCAAGACATGTGACTGAGTTTGCATAGACACCAGACTGCACTTTGGTTCATGTAGGTGACTCTAGTATTGTACCAGTTGATATGAAACTTGACTTATATGTACTACTATGTTATGGCCATGTTCTGAAAGTGATTTCATCAAGATCAAGGCAGACATAGAGCTGCTATAGACTGACAAATATTCAATATAAGTGTAACAGACAGGCTGAGACAAAAATGCATGTGCCTTTATGGCATATGTTGTTTCTCTGAGCATGTAAAAACTTGATATTCCCATTTGAGCTTCTCATGTATCTGCATATACAAAAAATCATGGAATTCTGTTGAGATCCTGAACACTGAGACAAGTTGCATTGTGCAAGTGTAACACCACATAGTGGTGTATCATGTGACTGTGGATGACTGTAGCAAGAATCACAGGAATCCACTGGTTTATTTTTTTAATTTTTTTTAATTCAGTGTTTATACCCCTGTGTGGCAAGCCAAATGGTAGGGTAATCTACTTGTGTTGAATCATATGTACATATATGTAACTGTGTGATGTGTGACTCTGTAACAAAGGCAGAGCTCCTATCTCCCCAGGTCCAGAATTAGTCTGGTAACAAGTCCAAAGTGTACATTACTAAGCAAGTAGGAATGATGGTTTGGAAATTGGTTTCTTTGGAACAGGGTGGCTGATCAACCACTGTGATGGCTGCTAGAGTGACAATGCAATGCTGCAGGTTTGGCTTGGCAGGCTTACAGAGGGGATATTGGCCTCATTGTTGGTTGTATGGTATTTGCCCTTTGTCCTTGGCCCTCTTTATTGGTCCACATCTTTCCACAAGGTATCATCAGGTGACAAGGCTAGTGTGGTGGGGCTGCATGGTGTACAGGTCCAACTGGACCACTTCTTGGGCTTGTGCCATGGGTGGAGTTGTCTGTAGTGATTGTATCATGGTGGCTGTGATGATGAGTGATTGCCAGTCCTGATGAGCAAACTGGTACATCAGGAAACCATGATTTTGATTTAAAGCAATTAAAAGCTTAGTTCCTTCAAAAAAGTTGGACATCCTTGTTTCTTTGTTTCTTATGTGGTTCTTAATGTCATCACTTAAACATTCCAGGTTGCAATCTACTCAATTTCCAAGTATTCATGAAGGAATTAAGCATTTATTGGAGGAACTAATCTTTCAATTGCTTTTAAGTGCTTTAACTGGTTGCTTCCAGTAGTGCATCATTGGTATAAGTGGAATTCCTTAGTCAATTCTGTACTGCTCTGCACACTCTTTTTACCTACTTGTAGTGCTCCTCAATGTGCTTCTAACACATGTCTGATCATAATTTTATGGCCATCTGGAGCAAATATATCACACAAATAGTGAGTAATAATAGCACTTTCACACACTTACCTAGGTTGCACCAGTGGTTGAACATTTCCACCAGCAATACTTGACATGCTCAAGTGTATTAGATACTCACTTGTAGCTTCTATTAATGTAATTACAGTAGGCATGTTATTATGGCTGTGTTCCCACTCAATGTCAATAAATCTCAAAAACAATCACATTTGAATGATACATCACTGTAAGTGCAATTCCCTTATCAATTTCTGATCACTCTGTGTGCACTTTCACCTGCCTGTAGTGCCCTTTAATGGGATTTTGACACACTATTTATTATAATTTTAATACCCCTTGGTGCAGAGATATTCTATAAACTGTAAGTAATAATATATGATGAGCATCAATCACAGTGGTGTGCCAGTGTTTTCCCATTTATACCAGCAATACTCCATGGATTTCAGTGTTTTAAGTACCAGCTTGTAGTCTATGCTTGTCCATGTGGGGAAATATTCCCCCCAGACATTCTTTTATTCTGACTACATGTGATACTTATTGACAGGTTGTATACCTCTCATTGACCTCTCATCTACATACTTTAGAATCAATATATACAACATTTAGTATGTCCCCACAGACAGCTTTATGCCTGCAAACAAACACTTTTATCAAGGCTGTGCAGACTTTTACAGTGTCCATGCAGACTTTTGTCAATCCCCTGCAGACCTTCTGGTGCCCACACACTGGTTTTTAGTGCCCACACAGACATTTGCTACTTGCCCGCAGACACTTTGTTTCCCTGCTCACACTTTTGGAATGGTCAAGTTTCCCCACACACTTTTGTGATACAACGGCTTGAGCATGCTGGGTGTTGGAGTTTAAAGTGCACTGAACAACAGCTTCAGGGCTCATGGGCAGTACCCTGAGCTTCTGGGCCACTAGGTGCAGCCCTGCAGGTCACCAGCTGTCTTAGGAAGTGTCTTTTTGTACCCCCTGTTGCAATCTAATGAATTTTGCTCATGGGGAGGCAAGGTGGCGCCTGTGGCCCCGTTTCCCATGGGTCTTGAGCTACTGAGATGTGACCGAGAGAGATTGTACATGTCATTTACTGAATCTGTTACTCATTTCAAATAAATATGCCACTGTACCATTGTAACTGGAGTTCCTGCCACTATTTATGATTTGAGAAGTCCTATAGGGCTATTCCATGTTTGGCCAATGCCACACAGGATCAGCCATGTGCCTCATATGGCAGGTATTTGAGTCTGTAACTGCACCGAATTGAGATTGGAAGCACATATGTGCTCTAATACAGATATAACTGCTGCATTACAAGTTCTGCATTTTATTGGAGATGTTGCAACCTAGAGATGCAACGTAATGCACCGAATCAGTATATCCTCTCTGTCAATGCTATACCACACACAGACAAGTGCAGTAGAAAGGAAGTATATAGATGAAGCATAATAGTAAATAGCAGGCCCTAGTAGCAGTTTCAACAAAATTTGGTAACCTGGTCACTCAGGGGATGCAATTGAGCAGCATCACTCTTGCAGAGCACAGCTTTAAACTCCGACACCTGGCATGCTCAAGCTGTTGTATCACAAAAGTGTGTGGGGAAACTTGACCATTCCAAAAGTGTGAGCAGGGAAACAAAGTGTCTGTGGGCAAGTAGCAAATGTCTGTGTGGGCACTAAAAACCAGTGTGTGGGCACTAGAAGGTCTGCAGGGGATTGACAAAAGTCTGCACGGACACCGTAAAAGTCTGCACAGCCTTGATAAAAGTGTTTGCAGGCATAAAGCTGTCTGTGGGGACATACTAAATGTTGTATATATTGATTCTAAAGTATGTAGATGAGAGGTCAATGAGAGGTATACAACCTGTCAATAAGTATCACATGTAGTCAGAATAAAAGAATGTCTGGGGGGAATATTTCCCCACATGGACAAGCATAGTAGCCTTTCATAATCTAATCTAAATGTGTGCATTATTCTAGCTGTGCGCTCACTGAATACTACATAACATCAAAAGTGGTCACCTTTGAATGATGCATCAGTGTAAGTAGAATTCCATTGTCAATTCTTTATCACTCTACACACTCTATATACCCCCTTGTAGTGCCTTTCAATGCAAATCCAGCACATGTCTTATCATAATTTTAGAATTACTGGATGCAAAGTTATCTTATAAACAGTATATGATAATTTACACTGAGTATTATTCTGATGGGATACCAAGTATGGCTTTCATCAAATTTCCTGTGGTAATTTCCTGCAGTGCTGGCACTCATGTGTTGGGAATTTGGTTTGACTTCTTCCTTCCCCACTTTCATTACTCCCTCCCCACTGCTACCTGCTTTCCATCACCAGTCTCTATTTCTTCCAACCACACACTATCAAGCACAACTACTGGCAATATGACAGAGCACATAGGGGCTGGGATAACCAGAGGAGACCCTTGTTGAGGGAGACCTGCCAGGTGCATCTGCCATCAACCCGTTACAGCCTGGCTCACAACACCTGGGTACTTACTACTTTCTTGCAAGTGCCATGCATCACCTTTCTTCCACACCATCTTGTTACCTTGTTCCACTGCCTTTGATCCTTTGATATACAGGTTTCCCACTAGTAAGCCATATCACTGTTCCTTCTCTTTACACTCAACTGACCACTTTCTGATTGATATAGTTGACTTTTGTTGCTACCCATTACTGTACACATCTTATGTACTTTACTATGTTTTTGTTGGTCACTTACTTGCACTTTTTATGTGTTTAGTCTACATCTACATAGACATATATAGTTATGATGTTGGTATATAGCATGAATTCATTATATTTGATTGACCTCATGGACTTGGTTGTGAAATCAAACACTATTTGAATGAGTAAATAGTGCATTTAATGCTATTTTTGAGGGCTTCCCTCACAATTTTAATCCAAAAAAAGCAAAAGAGATCATACTCTCAGAGGGAACTACTAATTTTTTTTGCCTTTGTAACTTTTTTTTTTTTTTTTACTTTTTAGTGTAATTTGGATTTTTTTGGCCTTTACTGGCTTAAAAGATTCTACACAATTTCCTGATAAACAGTGATATATCCTCCAGTGCAAGGTGATTCCCACCACTACCAAATTTGTTTCTGGAAATATATTCTCCAGCACACAATGATACCCCCACACTACCTAAATTATTGCTGGCAATATATTCTCCAGTGTATGGTGATTCCCCCATGCTACCAAATTTGTTGCTGGCAATATATTCTCCAATGCACAATTATGCCCCTGCACTACCTAATTGGATGACTTCCCATAGGGATCTGGTGAATTTTTAAATGCACCAGATTCCCATCAAATGACCATTTGGAACCCTGTTCCAGAATTTGAAGCAAGATGTGCCAACTGTAAGATCAATGCACCAGAATATTAAGTAATAAATGCATTCCTTGATGGTATTTGTCAGTGTCTGAACATGTCAATGCATCACATTGCATCTAACAATTGTGCACTGTAATGCTTGTTCTCCCTCCCACTCTTTGGCCCAATGAAGCTGAAGAAGACTTGCAATTCTCTTCAAGATATGTACTGCACAAGAGGCCAAAATGCCTGCCACATCAGGAAGCAGCAACCAATCCTTGGGACGCCCTGAGCTGCCTTGGCCTTGCTTACACTGGGGTTAAATTTTTAGAAAAATCATAATAAAATAGGAACATATTCCTTAAGTCCAAAAAATAAAAATAAAAGTAGAGGATTACATCATCTTAGGGTTGAGGTAATGAAATATGCATATTTTGAGTGTTGGGCCATTAACTCAGTAACACTATGACATAATATTTGGTTTTATTTGGTTATATAGCCTTAAAAATGTTTCATAATTTATTATGACTTTTATATAATTTTAACCGTAGTGTAAGTGGAGCCAAGGCAGCTCAGGGCATCCCAAGGATTAGTTCCTGCTTCCTGATGCACCCTGGACTTCCCTTGTGGAAAGTCCCCTGTATACACTCAGACCCCTGCATTCAGGAGGGCTTTACCAGTCTGTGGCAGCTGCCCAACACAATTATCCCACTCCTTGGTCTGGTTTGGAGAAGGCAAATGTGCTAGGATTGTCATTCAAGAAGTGAGCCAGACCAGTGCCAAGTGCTGGTGCATCAATGGAGATTCTGGTATACTGATAGCAGTATGCCAAGATGTGCTCTCTGTCCTGTTGTCAACCACAGGAACAGTGAGTGGGGGAGTCTATGTTGAAGCAGGCATAGTAAGACCTGATTGGAGCATGATTAAGGACACACCTGCACATGTGTGCAAAGAGCACATTATTGCTCCCTGCTAACTTGCTCCAAAGCCACCCTTTTGAGCTGGGCTGGAGTTGGGTGCCATCTACACCCTAGAGTCACAGGAATGCGGCACCCAGAAGAGGGGAGTGGAGGAACTTGGTCTTCCACTCTTGTTTGTGCCACAGGTCAGTAGTCTGCCTGATGGAGTTGATAGTGAGTGCTGGGTCCCATCCAAGGGGAACACACAGCTGGGTGGCATACTGATGAGCTTGCCCATGTAATGACCATCTGAGGGCAGATGGTACATTGACAAATATGATTGTGCTTTGTAAGATAAACATAGGCAGGGCCTATTTAATACATATTTTTATACCACTGGGGGTGGCATTTATCAATAACAAAAAGCTATTACAACACTGGAAGATGGTCAATACTGACTTAAAGTGTGATTACACTCTTGTTTAAATAGAATGTGGTACAAATTTAAGTAAATGATTCTATATCCATGTGTCTATAGTAAATTTCACATCCTTGAATGTGTGTTCATGGTATGAATATTGTTCTGTGTAGGGAGAAGTGTGCTATTCAGGTGTTACAGCTTGATTATTTGAACTTTTATGCAATTTTTAATGATTTTGAGCTCATATTTTTGTAGCCATAGATTTTATACACAAAATAGTGAAAAAGAACCAATTTTACAGCACTTGAGGAAGTCAAATAGAGTGGATTATGGAAAAGACTCAAAATTGTCGGAGTTCAAAAAGTTGTATTAAAGAAGGAATTCATTCTCATGTTACCATCAACAATGACTATTTTAACTTGTGCTGCTGCAGGTGAAAAGGACTCCTTTTACTTAAATAAAAGATTGTAACAATTGGGTGGTACAAGGTTAATGATTTGGAGGTTCAGTGCCCTCAATCTTGACAGCCTGGGGACATTAGTGGGTTGCTGTGATGTTACCTCAATTTCTCCCTCAGAATGTACCACAAATATTAAATGACTATACTATCACACTCTAATATATCTACCCTATAATTTCATTTAGAAATTTTGAGTGCTACTTGATTTCTACAGGAATTGAAGTAAGTTCATGGATCATGTAGCTGTCCTTGGGAAATTCCCATGATACTGCCAAGTGTGAGATATGTTACTGCCAACATTTCCTCTATGAGAGATATCCATGCACACAAGCTGTAATAAGCCACTGGCAATAAGTGCACAGCCTGTATTATGTTGCCACTGACATATCCTCCATTACAGACGTCCAAGTGCATGACCTGTGATTTGTTGCTGCCAACATTTCCTCCATCAAAAATACTCAAGCATGCCAGCTGGAATATGTCTCCAGCAACATCCTGTGTATCAACATGCACCTAATATTTTTATCCAACTTTGTGTTTCTCAATTATTTCAATGACATGTATACTCATTTGATCAAATTCTACAACTAGCTGTGTCTACTGAGTGGGGGTACTGTCATCATGAGGGTCACTGTGTGCTTAATTTGAAAGAAAACAAGAAGAAAAAAACAAGGCACAAACTCACTTTGCTTTCATCCAAGTGGCACACTGATGTCTCTTGCCCTCCAAGGTATCTTGGGCAATCTTGAACATAGTGACAGTGTGAGGGGACTGATATTGCAAGATGTTTGTTGTGTCTGGATACATGCAGCTAAGAAACTCTTGTTCACTTTTCCATAGTGTCATTGCCACTGATATGGCTTGGCTATGGTCCATCTTGATAAGACTCTGTTGAGTAGTACAGAGTGGATTTGTCTCAAACAATGTAAGAAGACCATGGCTCACAAGATTGCAGGTGACTTCACAAAGAATCCAAATACCATTTTCCTTATAATCCCAATCTAGGGGGCCATAGCACATGTAAATGCAGTTGAACTCCCAAATCTTCCCTAGCATGAGCGAGATGAGATGTAGAGACTCTTCCAGCTCAAATGCACAGTTGGAAGGGATGGTGATATCCAGTAGAGGTATGAGGAGTGGCATATTGATCACATTTGAGGTTGTGGACCTGTCAGAAGAGGGGATCAGAACTCATCAGCTAACACAGACACTTATAGACTCTTATCTGCAATCAATACATTGATTCACCTGGGCATGCATGGTGGGAACACTGGCATGAAATATTCCATTATGCATGTATCTACAACTAAAATGGCTAACACAACATTGTGATCCAATCACTGTCAATGATCTGCAGCAGCTGATTGAGCTTGTTGCTGGGAGAGGGGTCAGGCAAAATGTCCCAATGAGGGAGTCCAGAGCAGGTCTCCATCTTTTGCACAAGCTCAGTCAATCCAAGGTGCACATAATTTGTGTTGTGGTTCTCTTTGTGTTGGTGCCAGATAATGAATATTTGTTTTTTGGACAGTACCCGGATGGTTTTTAGAGGCAACCATCCAGTCATGTAGTTGTAGTACTCAATGTTCTCCATTGGCATTGACTCCAAGAATCCCCAGGCTATCTGCCTGCAATGGTAAGTCTTGAAGGTGAAGGTAGGTGCCTTGATCCAAAATTTACAAGACTCCTGGTGACAGTAGCTGTCCAATGTGTTGAGATGAGGGCATGTGGTAATATTGGACTGGACTTTGTATTTGAGGACGTGGAGGGTAGGCAATGCTAGGATGCACTAAAACCTATTTGTGAGCATAGACAGACAGTGGATAGGATTAGTACACACCTGAAGGTCAACCCAGTCCCATTGATACACATATATATGCATCTCCAGGCAGTTATACCACACAGAGTCATAGTCAAGGTCCCATGGCAAGTTGTTATACTCAGGCAAATTGGCAAGAAACTCCTTGTCATGGTCCTCAGTCATCAGGTCAAACTCATGTGCCTCAAACACCTTGCTCCTCCAATCCTCTAGTTTGCCAAGCTTGAAGTACTGGAACATCTCCCAATCCTCCACATTATCAGCTTGAGTCTGCTGGGTGTGATTGTGGGTTTCCTTCATCAGGAAGCAGGAACTAATCCTTGGGATGCCCTGAGCTGCCTTGGCTCCACTTACACTATGGTTAAAATTATATAAAAGTCATAATAAATTATGAAACATTTTTAAGGCTATATAACCAAATAAAACCAAATATTATGTCATAGTGTTACTGAGTTAATGGCCCAACACTCAAAATATGCATATTTCATTACCTCAACCCTAAGATGATGTAATCCTCTACTTTTATTTTTATTTTTTGGACTTAAGGAATATGTTCCTATTTTATTATGATTTTTCTAAAAATTTAACCCCAGTGTAAGCAAGGCCAAGGCAGCTCAGGGCGTCCCAAGGATTGGTTGCTGCTTCCTAATGTGGCTCACTCCCTACCCCCAGTTGCAGGACCTGTATCTTCAGATGCAGGCCTGGTGAGAACATCAGGAAACTGTGGGAAAGAATTAAATCAATTTTGCAAAATGACCTAATCATTAGTGATTCTAAAGATAGAATCATTGCATAAATGGATTGTGTGATTGTATATGTGAATAAAAGCCAAAAAAAGTGCTCATATGCACACTTTTATTTTGCAGTGAATTAAAATCACTGAAAGTGGCATTATTCCAATGTCTGGTTACTCTGTTGGCAGAAAGAATTTTCAAAGTCAATATGTGTCTGACAGACTTATCAATCTATATAAACACGCCATACATTCAAAAATGAGTATTCAGAAGCTATATGGAGCACATTTTTGGTGAGCAGGACATAGGTATTTCAGCATTTCATGGGCAATACTTGATGGATTCCGGCGCATGCAGTATCCACTTGTAGGGCTTTTTAATGCAGCTCAAACGCGTGCATTATAACAGCTGTGCAATTACTCAGTATTGAGTAATATCAAATGCGGTGATATTTGAGTGGCACATCAGTATATGGCAAATTATTTCACCAGTTCTTCACCAATCCGTACGCTCTTAATTCTGTATTGTAGTGCTCGTTTGCACAATTCTAATGTATGTCTGATCATATTTTTTGCAATCACCCAGTCCAAAGATATTATATAAATAGCTGGTGATAAACCATTTGTAAACCATGGAAAGTACCAGTTGCACAGGTACACAAAGTTCTTCATAAATAGGCAATTTTCTGCATGAGTGCCAGCCTTCAAGGCTATCCCATGCTGGGCAGCACTTTTTGATACATTGCAAAAGCTTTTAATTCATCTTCAGAGTTAGCCATCAAATTTGATCAACAAACAATTGTGTTTATAGTATTTCCACATTTCAATGAGAAATACTGGACAGATTGTAATGAATCAAGGACCTACTTGTAGCATTTTTTAAGGTGATTCAAACGTGTGCATTATTACAGCTGTGCGCTCACTATATGTTGAGCAATATCAAAAACAATAACATCTGAGCAGTACATCAGCATATGCATGTTTTTCCCGCGATTTTTTGGGCAATCCGCACGCTCTTGGTACAGTCTTGTAGCGTCTTTTAATGTGATTCCAACGCTTATCTTACCATAATTTTACAACCACTAGATGCAAAGATATTTGTGAAATAGTGGGTGATAATGTGTGGCAAGCATTGGTCAGCGAGGTATTTTTTGTTGATGAATAATTTTCTGCACTGGAACTAGCCTTCATTGGACCTTCAACACTATTTTCCACTAGCTTTCACCTATTTTTGTTGTGCTTCAATAACCACCAACACACCCTGTAGAGTCATTCAGAGAAAATGTACTGTGGGAACTATCTGGACACTGATGTCCAGATAGTTCCCACACATGGATTTCTTGTGGTGCTGGCATGTTTGTTGTTCAACTTCATTCAACTTCACACTTATTCCTTCCCCTTCTCCTCTGCTGACACCTCTACTGACATTCTTCTCCCCCTCTTTCTAATGCCAACCCTCATCCCCATCAAGCTGGACTACTAGTTATGTGACAGTGCATACAGGGGCTGTGGGCAAACAGGGGAGACCCTTGCTGAGGGAGACCCACCAGTATGTTGACATGTCACTATGCATCCTTTTCTTCTAATGTTTCTTGCATTTTCCACTGTCCACCTGGGTGCCCCTCTATCTCCCCCTTCTGCCACCGTCACCCCACCATCCTGTTGTCCCCACCTTTGGTTGCAATCAACTGTTTTTGTTGCCAACCACCACCACCACCCTCAACATCCATCCCTCTGTTTGAATACCTGAAGCTGCTCATGGAGAACACCAGGTGGTGCCCCACATTGTTGCTGCCCACCCTGCTGCCCCTCCGCCCCTCCTTGCCACTATTCAAGCAAAATCAAATGCTCCTGCTGCTGTCTGCCCTTGCTGCTGCCCTCACTGCCCAACCCCCCAGTAACACCCAAAACCACAAACAAAGGTCACTGGGCAGTACCTCACCCTCATCTCTATGCACTCGTGTTAGCCCTGCAGCCTTGCATGCTGCCATTCAATCAAAATTGAACATTCCCGCCACTATCCACCCTTGCTGCTACCCTCAACACCCAGCCCCTCATAACACCTGCAGCCCTTGTAAGCCATGTCACTATTGATTCTCCATTAACTTGACTGACCAGTTTCTGACTGATATATCTATCCTCCTTTGCTACAGTCTACCTATTACCATACCCAACTCACTTAACATCTTACACTTTCTTGTATTACTTGATCACTTCTTTTTTGGCAGTTTAGTCTCTGTTGTAATAGATGTATATAGTTATGATGTTTGTATATAGCTGGAATATATTGCATTTGATTCCTTCTTGTACTCTGTTGTAAGATGAAACACAAATTGAATGATCAAATAGTACAGGAAATGCTATTGTTGGCTGTTTTTCTGATAATTTTAAGCCATTAAATGTGAAAAAAGGTTTACTCTGAGAGGGGACCAATGTTTTTTTCACCTTTGTAACTTTTTTACCTTTTTTGTGTAATAATCATTTTTTTTTGGCCTTTACTGGCTTATAAAATTCTCTGGAATTTCCTGATGAAGCTGGCTACATGCACAAACACAAACACACAAAACCACACTAGTGAAGTGAGATTACTCTGAATTGAGCTTCACCCTCTACAACTCTTGGGGGACTGCTCTTGCAGAAACAGAGTTTGTATTTGCTTATGACACCAGAAATGTATCAGTTCTTTTGTTGGTGCAAGGGAATTAGGATACTTCTTTGAAATCAAGGCTCAAAAGTGGGAAAGGACTTATAACTAAGTGAATTAGACACAGCTAAGGAGCTTCACTAAGAAATGCTCATAACTGCACAAACTCAAATGAGTTACAAGGGAGTGGGTGCTGCATAAATGGTAAAAAGGGGTTTTTGCTGAATCGCCTTTGCAGAATCAGACTTCAAAGCTGGATCTCCCTTGGAGTCCTAAGTTGCACAGATACGCACTCCTGCAGAGTCATTAAATCACAAATCAAATGTTCACTAATGAAGTTGTCTCTCTACACACTTCTGACTCTGTCTGATTCTAGCTCTCTCAATATAACACTGGGCAACTCAAAAGTCTGATAATAGGATTCTGAAGTCAATTATATTTACTCAAGTTCACTCTGGCTAGTTCAAGTATAGCACCTTGTCAGCATGGACATAGTATGCACTCGAATTTGTGGGGGTGTTTAAGAGACAGTAAATTGCTTCTTATTCATGGTGAGTTGGGACTGTATTTATACTGTAGGTACGGTTATTTTCTATACCAGGAACATGTGGTTGTGGAGAAGATTACAATTGATAGGAACACAAACAGAGACAGATAGAGAGATTGGAACAGAGATAAGAGAGATTATTAGTCATTTTTGTGTGGGCATGGCTTGTCTGGGGCCACAGAAACAGTCCTGTCTCGGCACTCTATGTCATTTTGGCTGGAAACAGTTGTATCTGCACAGATGAATAATCCTTGCAGGTTGTACCATGTGGTTTAGTGGGCATAGGGCTAAGTCAAGGGTAGTTAACTCATCCTTGTCTCCATGATTGCGCCATTTTACATGGTTTTGACTGAGCAACAGCACATGGTACCTGAGATAGGCCATCTACTGTGCCAGAATACTGGTCAGAAACACATGGGTCTTTGTCTTTCTAGGTCATCTGCACAGATGTGCCACTAAACGGCATACTCTGTACAGGATTAGTGCCCTTGTTGATGTTATTGATGGTTCTTGGTAATTGCTGTAGGTCCACTATTCCCTTGCAAACACAACAGCCACCTGTCACTTCTTTATCCAGCACTCTTCTAAGTCTGCAACGCCTCTCTGTAAGTCACTTGTTGTGGTCAGCATGTGCAAGTACTGCCACCTCCAACTGTTTATCCTTTACTTTGATATTTTACTCATTTTAAAATCCCGGGGCACCTATTAATAGACTCGTCCTTGCTGGATATGCAGAGACACATCACCAGTCAACCAAAGCTGTTGTTAGAACTTAATATTAGAATTTGTAACTGGGCCCTGTTAGTGACTTGTAATTGCTCTTTTGATAGCTGTCCAGCATTAGACTTGGTGAGCTAACTGACCAGCCAGGATTTCTGTCAGTCCTGAGTTTCCCATGGTAAGTTTGAGTCCTCAAATTTGCGAAAACATGCTATTACAGGTGTAGATTCATTGCAGCCTTCTCACCAGGTTGCAAATGAACTCAGCACCTGGCCTAGGCCACCTACAACATCACAGTACTTGGGGTACCAGTCAGTTCATCTTGTCCAACATTGCTTGCCTGGCACAACTTTCCTATTTCTTTATTGGTCAAGTGCACTATAGTGTGCTGTCACATGTTTCTAGCCTGTTGTTTCTCCAAACGCCTGCTTATAACTAGTTTAGTGGCTACATACAACCACCCCCCTCTATTAGGGACTTGTGAATTCTTGTAGTTGGCACTCGGACTGCTTATGTGCACAGAGTAACAAATTGTTGTTTTTTTTTTGAAAAAAAAATTCATCTTCTCTATGAGTTTGCCAAGTGTGTTGAGAAGTGCAATAGGCCTGAATGCCTTTGGCACTGAGTATGAATGTTTCCCTGGCTTTGGTATGATGACTGAGAGGGATTCCTTGACAGTTGCAGGCCAGTGACCCACCCTTAGGCAGGCATTGGTGAGCAAGAGAAGGACCCACATGCAGTGCATGTCAGATCTGTTTGAGCATGATGATAGCAAGTCATTGAGCTCTTGCAGTGAGAAGGGAGCCCATCCGTGCACTGGTGTGTTGGGCAAGGGGTCTAGAACGGTCATATCACAGGCGCAGCCAGACACCATGTTGTATGTGCCATGAAGCACATCCCAGAGGGTGCTCATTTCATGACAAGGCTGTCCTTGGTATTGGATAGCCTCACATGGGGGTAACTTGTGCTGCTGAACCCAGTTCATTAGGTCCCATATGCGCTTCAACTTAACAGCGATCTCAGTGATTTGAGTGTTGAAGAACACATGTTTGGCACTCTTTACAGTTTGCCTGAAGTGTGCCCAGTCAGCTGGGTTGTGCAAAGTGCAATGCTGCTGCAGGGCAATAGTGCATGCTTTGTTTCACCAGGGGTTTGAGTGTTGTGTTACATTAGAGCCTGTTTGGCTCCCCAGCTTTCTTGAAGCGCTGGTGCCCAGCCTTGGCCAGGAATGCCAATGGGCTTATTCAGAGTGTTGCCAAACAGTGATGGCACATTGGTGCAGCTGTGCATGTCATTTGTCACATTGTGTCACAGTCCCTAGAATAGATCAGATCAGATAGATTAATGAAAGCCTTCACTTTCTGCTTCATTTTCAACCTCTTTCAAGGATTTGCCCTGGAATATGGCTCACCTGGGTGTACATCTACTTCACAAGTCAGCCTCCAAGCTTTCTGCAAAGGAAAAGTGTGAGAAACTATACACACTGCCAGTAAATCCACCCAAACATTGTCAGGGGCCTCAACAATCTTGGTTGCCTCGTTCCACCCAAAGCCTGAGCAGCTAGTGCAAATAAAGTGAATGTTTACAAAGTTCCCCTTCAGCTAAGAGTAATTTATGCAGGTTTTTTTAAGCACAAAAAGTGAAGAAAACATAGTGAAAAAGCAAACAACATACATTAGTCCAGTGGTCACTGCACTTTGCAGCAGTCTTGGGTGCATCTCTCTTGCTCCCTTTAACAGCAAGAGCAGCCTCTCATTCAGTCCAAATGCATTGCTTCTACCTAGCACCAGATTACTTGCCAGCCTCCTTGTTCTGCCTCAGGATGTCAAGCATCACAGCATCATCTTCTGTGTTCCAGCTGCATCTTTTGACTTCAATAGTGGCTTCATTGGCAGCACTCATAGTGTAAAATTTGCAGGATAAAATAGAGTGGAGAGTAGAGTGAATTATAGTGTTGAGTTTACAAGTTTACTAGCAGTGAGGAGGGAGTTATGAATTAAACAGTAACAACAAGTGGTAGGAATGGACAGTAGCACAGATGCATGCCTAATGCACATGTGATGGCAAGCAGGCATCACACAAAAGCCAAAGCTGTACCAGCCAAATGCCAGCCTTGGCCTAGCTTTGGCTCTGGCAAATGCGGAGCAGAAAAGTCAGGGCATCTGCCTTCATTTTGGCAGACCGCTTCGAGAAAGCTGGGGAGCCAAACAGGCCTTTAGACTCTCTGGAGTGGGCAAGCCACACTTCAGAGAATGCAGACGCTACAGCCAAAGCTGTGGCCTCCACATCATCAGGGGTCTCTGCCATGTTGTCTGGGACAATTACATGATTAGGCACAGTTTAGCAATGAGATGATCAGGAAAGGCTTGCACCTTCTCAGGATCTGATGGCAGGCATTGCCTCAATGCTGTGCACACTGCAGGCAAGACATGTGTCAGAAGTGGAATATGATCCAAGTCTGACTCTGCATCAGTTACACACTCGGTAGTGACTGAGGCAGTGAGAGTGACCAGTAAGAACACCAGGTCAATAACCCAGGGATGCTTGGAAGCATCTCTGCAAATATCAGTGGGTCCAGGATTAGACACAGGGTCTAATTCTAGCCCAATGGTCTGGGCTGCGTTTAGCAGCCAATGGGAAGCAGCCATGTTTGGAGTGTGAGAGTCAGGGTCCCAGAGGCTGTTGTGGCAGTTGAAATCACCCCCCATGTATTGGAACTGGGGGAGAGTATCTGTGCGTTCAGCTAGTACCTTGATTGCTGTGAATTCACCGTCTGAGTAGACATTCATGAAATTAAAGGTCTGTCCCTCTGCAAAGAGGGATAGAACAAGAATATTGCAATGATCAATGATATTGCGACACATAGAGGGTTGCCATGTGCTTAGCTGCTTAGAAACATAGCCTCGCACATGAGGGGGACAGTCCGGCTCTGGGGGATGAACCATAGCTTACCACTGAGGGTGGTTTGGTGCCCCAACTACATCCTCACCTTCTACACTCACTGCAGAGAGCGTGGAACAAATGAGCCGCCAAGGTGGCTCCTGCACAAAAAGAATGTCATAGTCCTGCTCATGATATTTGAGTAGTACCTCCAGGGCTACAGAGCTCCTAGCACAATTGTACAAAATAATCCTAACACTGTCTAGCCTTGGTGATTGCTCACGCATTAACCTGACTGTTTGTTAGAGTGGTTTTGATGTGCATTTGGAGACACACATACCTGGGCATAGCAAGCAGTAATCCACTTGTAATCAAACCTGTTCCTGAAGAACATGCAAGTGCAAGCAGTAGCAAGGTGAGCTCTACCGCAGCTGACACAGTGAGGAGAGTGTGGGCAGGGAACACCAGCCATTGTTGCAGGGACAGGCATGTTAGCCTTTGATTTGGCTCAGCAGCAAGCTGCAGCCTCGCGATAATTGTCATTGCTGTGAGGACCAGAGCAGTGGGTGCAGACAGTGTTCTGTGCCATGCAGGCAGTAGTGGGGTGTCCCCAGCAATGGCAGTGCTGGCAATGGAGCACACCTGAGTTAGCACACATCCCTATGATGGGGCAGACACAGTTACCAAATATGAGTGATTGTTTGATCAGCTGGGAGGCATGAGCACCAGTCTGGCTGTTATGTACATTGAAGTAGACAATGCATGTCCAACTGGTGCGGCTGTCACGCACAATGTGTGGTGGGCCCGAGCCAGTGTGAGACGCACTGTGCCAGTGCCATTGCTGAAGTAGGGGGCGCCTTGAATCCGAAGATAGGACAACCATGTTGAGTTCAGCCTCTGTGGGGACGTTGGATGCAGTGGGCACCCAGCCAGCAAATGTGACATGACCTGAGTTGATGACCAGGCTGTTGCGCAAGTTCTTGAGCATCTTGCTCAGGCATTTGATGAGGATGGAGAACATTGTTGGGGGAACAACTGTTGTGAATGTCACAATGATGCTGCGGCAACTAGGGCTGCTGCAGTTGTGGGTAGAAGTGACCTTCTTGCTGCACTTTTGTGCAGTATTTGGGGCTGCTGGGGAGTGTATTGCAGCCACAGGGGCTTGCACACCAGCATGAGTGGCACCCATGTAGGAGTGTTGCCCAGTGTTGGCAGGCTGGATAGGGGGAGGTGGGGGCCTCAAGTAGTGTGCAGCAGGCACTTTGGGTGCATCCTGTAGTGGTGGGCAGTTGACTGCCTTCCACTTTCCCTTGGAAGGGCCCTGGGCTGGGTGGGTGTTGTCCTGCATCTTGGTATTGACGTCCTCAAGCCTGTTATTGGCAGGGGGAGCAGGGCTTGATTGTAGGGGTGTGGAAGACAGGTGAGCAGTTGAAGTGTCTCCTTCCATGCTGATGTCCTTGGGCTTGAACAACTCCTTGAACTTGGTTTTTGTTAATTTTTTAATTTTTAGATCAACAATTTATTACTTGGTGCATGTAAGCAGTCCAAGTGCCAACTACAAGAATTGACAAATCCCTGATGGAGGGGGGTGGTTGTATGTAGCCACTAAGGGTCAGTCCAGCAACCATAATCATGACTGATTGTTGATTATGATGGGGGCGGACCGTCATGGCTGCGGGTCCCACAGGCCATGGGTCACACTACGTCACAGCCAACACTTTGTCCGTTATCTTAAGCATTGTGTATGCCTCATTGAACACTTGTTTCCCTTCATTTCCATTGAAACTGTTGCAGATATATGAAGTTTCTGATTGTTACTACATATGTAGACACTTACATATAGCTGTAACACAAGAATAACACATTTTTTGAGCATTATAACTGAGCCTGTATTCTACCAAATTCTCCACCCCCCCACTCCCTCCCCTGCCTTCTCTTGCCCCCGTGTTCATCACCAGATACCGCAGCCATGGCCCAGAAAGCTCAGAAAGCTCATTGGACCCCTAAAGAGGAGCAAGCCCTCTTGGAGTTCCTTGTTGAGCACAAGTCTGAGGCCAGAGATGGTGGCAACTTCAAGCAAGCCACTTTTTGCCAAGCTGCACTCCATCTGGCTCCCTTACATGTTTGCAGTGCTCAAAAGGCAGGGAAAAATTGTGCCAACAAGTACTCCTATGTAAGTGATTGATTCTTTGCTTTTTTCACAATTTTTTGCAATTTTTAACTGATTTTTTGTTGTTCAGTTCCGACAACTTTACCGCATTGTCGTTGCCATCCAGGCCGCTTCCGGCTGGGTATGGGATGACAAAACCAGTGGCTCCATCAACCCCGACACCCTATCCAGCTGGGATGACTATGTGCAGGCTCATCCTGATGCACGTCCGTTCCGGAATAGGGGGTGGCCATACCTAGGTCAGATGGAGGATCTTATGCCATCTACTGTGCAAGGAGCAAATGTGTATCATGCCACTGCTGCCTCTCCCCTGCAGCCTGCAGAGGACCCAGCCAACTCAGACCATGAAAGCGTGGGCAATGAACTGTCCGACGACGAGGAGGTATTTATTTAATTCAACTTCAATGTTTTTATTGTTTATTCATCAATTTTTTTGTGTATAGCCTACCTCTTTGGCCTTGGGAACGAAGCGGCAGTGTGCGCCCAGCACGCCACCCAGGCCCCATGCCAAATGGGTCCGCCCCAGTGGATCTTCCGCTCTTGCCAGCATCGCTGATTCTATTAGTGCATTTACATCAACATTTGCCAACACTCTTGCTCCACCCACACAGCCCGGCATTGCTGCCTCTCCAGTCTGCCGTCAACAGGCTGTGGCCGCTGTTCAGTCCCATGAAAAGGGCTGGCTGACAGTGACCCAGCGCATCAAACTCATTGAACTTCTGAAGAAGGACCAGGATGCGGTTGATGTGTACCTTGCTCTTACAGAGGAAGACGTTCACCATGAGTGGGTTAATTTTCAGCTTTAGCGTTATAGCGTTCACTACACTCATTACATTACATTCTTTTTAATATTATCTGTTTCTGCCAGTTGTTTGTCTACTCCGCGTTTTCTCCTTCCTGATTCCATGCCTGAACATAGCTATTCCACATAGCTTCTGCAATCTGGTCATGCTTCTGACCTGCCTGTAATTTCTCTCCTGCAGTGACTGCCCCTTGTGATAAACTTCCAAAGTCATTATCAGCCACAACCCCTGGATTAGGGTCAAGATCATTGTCAGAATTCCCCATAAGATAATGATCAATATCAGTAGGATCATTATCCATAATCAAGTTATGAATTGCAGTGAGAGCAGGTGGTATTTTGGCCTGAATTTGCATTGAGAAGTGTAGCGGTTGTGTGAGGATGGCAAATCACTTTTTTAGGACCTCAAAAACGCGCTCAACAACGTTTCGAGCTGAAGAATGCCTTCTATTATAGAGTTCTTCCTTATTCTTTGGTCTATAAAATTCTGAGAAACTTTATTATACCACAAATGTTAAATTACACATTGTTTGTTAGCATGTCCCCATTCTGCAAGATGATACTGCACACCTTGGTATGGAACAAGGAGTGCATCACATATTCCAAACCCAGCATCAGCAAGATAATATTTTCCAATGGGAATAGCAATGTCTACTCTCCAGGAGGAGGCATACATAGTTGCATCAGATGCTGGGCCTTCCCATCCACTGAGAAAATAGAGAAACCGCATGGAAAATGAGACACATGCCAAGCAGTTTTGCGAGACACCTCCTTTTTGGTTATGTGCAGCATGTTGGTCAGTAGCTGATGGTGTACAATTTATGTGGGTTCCATCCATTGCACCAATAGCACCTTCAAAGAATGGGTAGAACTTCTTGCTCTAGGCTATATAATCAGGCACTGGATCATTGTGTACAGGCAGTTGCACATATTTCCAATAGAATGGTCCAGATGAAACAACATCCAGAACCTTGCGGAAATATCTACAATGTAATAAATTGAATACATGGCCAAATTAGTGTATAATATCTTACATTGATATTGTATCATTAGAGCGCTGGAATCTTTCTGCAACATGGCGCACAGATAACCCAGTGACACACATGTACAAAAAGATTGCTGCTTGCTCATCCAAGCTCACAAATTGTGAGTTGTTCATCCCACCAATGGTTCGTAGCTCATACACAAATGCCAAGAAGACATGAACTCACATTCCAAGCTCACTCCAGATACAGTTGTGGTGGGCAACAATCAGTTCTTTGACCCATGCATCCCCAGTCAACTTAGAGGTATGATAAGCTTGTTTCCTGTAAAGAGGAGAAGCATAGAGGGATACAGCAATAGTAACCACATTAGCCACATAGCCTGCAGCAATTATAAGCTTTCACTTTAACAATTCCTGCTGTGGGGGCATGGCAATCAATGAAGAGGCAGGAAACAAATCTGATTGAAGGCAATAATCTACATGGGATTGTCACGCATGCCAAAAATAGGAGCGTGGGACTCGCAGCTGTGACGGTCTGCCCCCATCATAATCAACAATCAGTCATGATTATGGTTGCCAGACTGACCCCAAACTAGATATAAGCAGGTGTTTGGAGAAACAACAGGCTGGTAACTTGTGATGGCACATTGTGTTGTGCTTAACAGATAAAAAGGAATAGGAAGTCACAATGGGCAGGCAACATTGGACCAGATGAACTGACTGGTACCCCAGGTACTGCAACATTGTGGGTGGCCTGGGCCAGGTGCTGGGTTCATTTGCGACATGGGCCCACATTCAAGGACACTGGCCCTGTGGTTGGGGATGGGGAATGAGCCCACCCCAGGTTCCCCTTTTGGAGATCCCCTTGTATACACCCAGACCCATGTGTTCAGGAGGGCTTTACCTGTCCACCCAACATGGTCAACCCACTCCTTGGTCTGGTTTAGGGAAGGCAAATGCACTGGGGTTGTCCTTCAAGAATCGAACGAGACCAGTGCCAAGCACTGGTGCATCAATAGAGATTCTGGTATACTGATGACAGTATGCCAGGATGTGCTCTCTGTCCTGCTGTTGACTGCAGGAACAGTGAGTGGGGGAGTCTATGTTGAAGTGGGCATAGTAAGACCCAATTGGTGCATAATTGAGGACACACCTGCACATGTGTGCAAAAAGCGCATTATTGCTTCCTGCTAACTTGATCCACGGCCCGCCTTTTGAGCTGGGCTGGAGTTGGGTGCCATCTACACCCTGGAGCCGCAAGAATGCAGCTCCTGGCAGAGGGGAGTGGAGGAACTTGGCCTTCCACTCCTGTTCACACCATAGGTCAGTAGTCTGCCTGATAGCATTGATAGTAATTGCTGGGTCCTGGCCAAAGAGAACACACAGCTGGGTGGCATACAGGTGAGCTGGCCCATGTAGCAGCCATCTGAGGGCAGATGGTACATCAACGAATGTGATGGTGCGCTCCTCGTCTCCTTGGAGCCAGCCTTGAAGAGCCACACACACAGCCAGCAAGTGAGCTTGACCAGAGTGTGGAGACGGGTCTACAGCGACATGGGCAGAGCCTATCACGTCAGTGAAGATAACAATCCATTTTGCATTATACTGAGTACACTGCACTGCTGCGGATTGAATGGCATAGAGTTCAGTGTCATGCACAGGCACTCTACTGGCCACAAATTGATTCCAATGGATCCGCTCTGTCTGCCACCAGATAATTACAGCTGCAGTTGCCTGCAGCCGTCCTGTGGTCGGTAGACTTGCATCTACTGCTGTGTGAATAGTGTTGGAATCTCCCTCCACCAGCACTTGGCGCTGGCCTCGTTCGCTTTCTGAAGGACAACCCTAGTGCATTTGCCTTCCCCAAACCAGACCAAGGAGTGGGTTGACCGTGTCAGGCAGCTGCCGCGGACCGGTAAAGCCCTCCTGAACACAGGGGTCTGGGTGTATACAAGGGGATCTCCAAAAGGGGAACCTGGGGTGGACTCGTTCCCCATCCCCAACTGCAGGGCCTGTGTCTTCAGATGAGGGCCCGGGTTGCAAATGAACACAGCACCTGGCCTAGGCCACTCACAATGTCGCAGTACCTGGGGTACCAGTCAGTTCATCCGGTCCAACGTCGCTTGCCCGTCGCGACTTCTATTCCTTTTATTTGTCAAGCGCTATACAAATGCGCTGTCACATGTTCGTAGCCTGTTGTTTCTCTAAACACTGGCTTATATCTAGTTTAGTGGCTAAGTACAACCACCCCCCTCCATTAGGGACTTGTCGATTCTTGTAGTTGGCACTCGGACTGCTTACGTGCACTGAGTAATAAATTGTTGATTTTTTTAAAAAAAAAAAAAAAAAAAAAAAAGATCATGCTCCAGTGCGAGACCAAGTTGTGTAAACAGCTTGAAGATGACAACATAGGATGCCTTGAATGTACTCAAGTTATCCTCAACTTCAGGGGCCTGTGCGACAATAGTACCATTGTTGACATAGGCAAGGAAAGGGGAGTGGTACCTGGGGAGGCAGCGCTCAGATTGTATAGGCACATCATGGGTGCAAGATAGAGAGTGGACAATACAGGCAAGAGTGCAGAGCCTTGGCCCACACCGATGTCAGCAAGTCGTTGATCAGATACAAAGCCACCCCAGGCGTAACGCGTGGTGCGACCAACAAGATATGAGGCAAATAACTGCACCACATTTGTTGCGAATCCCTGCTTGCAAAGAATCGGGACTAGCATGTCATCAATGAGAGATGGGAAGAACTGTGCACCATTGAAAGCGAGCACACTAGTCTTCAAGGCCTTGGCACACCCTGTCTGCACAATGTGGGTCAGGAGCATTCCTGCATCTTTGGTAGAGTGTTGGCGCACTCCACCGAGTTGATTAGAATGAAAGATGTCAAGTCCAACAGAGTCAAACTGCATCCTGTTTGCAAGCATCTTCTCTATGAGTTTGCCAAGCGCGTTGAGAAGCGCAATGGGCCGGAAGGCCTTGGGCACTGAGTATGAGGGTTTCCGTTGCTTCTCTTCCAGTAACCACTACGTGTACCTGTGGGAAACAACTCAGCTCATCGCCCTCCTCGTCCCCCACAACGCAGCATGTCCTCGATCCCCAATCAAAGGTCACCAACCGCCTAACAGCACCCCAATGCCCCCTAAGCCGCGAGGTGGGGCGCCAGATCCTGGTGGATCGCGCGCCACATCCAGTAGCAACACTCCTTGCCCAGGGAACACAGCTCTGCCGCCTCCCTCATCCCCAGACCCTCTGGCGACTGCTGCAAGCAGCAGCACCAGGGAGTACTACAGCACTCCGGTTCCAGGCGTCCCAACACGCGTAAGGTCCACCACAGCGTCCAGAACAGTGTCCCGCGCTGCTTCTCCCATCCGCCAAGCAACAGCTCAGCCCGAGTCTTCGCCAGCACCCGAAACACCTGCCCAGGACGATGAGTCCATGTCAGACAACTCCTCCAACGCCCCCACTCACCTCGAGCTCACCAACACCACTGACACTGTGGAGTTGGACTTCCAAGCGATCACTGCCGCGCTGAACAGCACTACTGTCTGGTTGGACTCCCACAGGGATTTCGACTCAGACCCGACTGATTCGACCCAGGGCTTCACCCAGAAGCTTTACAACTTCGTGGATATGGCCATAGGAGCTGGATATGGAAGTACTCCCACAGGGGAGAACGAGACGCTCCAGCAAGCGTTTGGGGCACTCTTTTGACCTGCCCCAACCCCCTCCACCAGCACCAAGCTTGCCATTGTTCAGCCAGCACCTGCACCCACCCCAGCACCTCCCCCTGCCGCGCCTGCTCCGCAGCCCGCAGCACAGGACGCTATCATGGCAGACGCCGCCCCCCCAGCCCAGGAGACCCCCAAGGGAAAGGGGAAGGCAGGCGCTCCACCACCACCGCAGCAGACGCCCAAGGCGAACACTGCACGCTACAGGAAGCCACCACCGCCTCCTACCCCCGTCAAGCAGCCTCGCTCCTACGCTAACACTGCACGCACCGCCCCACCTGCTGCCACAACGCCCAAGGCGGCAGCACCCACCCCAGCAGCCTCCGCTGCGCCGCGCAAGTGCGGCAAGAAAGCTACTTCTACCTACACTTGCACAGGCCCCAGCCGTCACAGTATCATGGTCACCTTCCAGACCACCGCTCCTGCGGCAAGCTTCTCCATCCTCATTGCGCGCATCACTGCAGTGCTCAAGAACTCACGCAGCAGCCTCGTCATCGACAACGCTCGCGTCGCCTTCGCTGGCTAGGTGCTATCTGCATCTGGCGTCCCCACCGAGCCCGAACTCACTGTAGTTCGTCAGGTTATCCAGTCTGTCTGCGCCAACCACAGCAACCCAAAACCCTGGGTTGGCCTCCCTGCATCGACGTCCTATCTGCGGATCATGGGCGCACCATACTGGAGTGACGGCACTGGCACAGTGCGTCTCACCCCTACCGACTTCGAGGCAAAGCTGCTAGCAGCGCCGTTCTGTGAACTCGTTCAACTCTCTGGCCCACCGCGCATAGTGCGCGACAGCCGCACCAGTTGGTCCTGCACAGTCTACTTCAACATACACAAAAGCAAAACCGGCGCTTGTGCCTCCCAGCTCATCAAATGCAAGCTCATGTTCGGAAACGCGGTCTGCCCCATCCAGGGAACGCGCGCCACTGCCGGAACACCCCACTGCATGCGCTGCCATCGCTGGGGACACCCTACCACTGCATGCATGGCGACCAAGACCGTCTGCGCACACTGCGCCAGCCCCCACAACGAGGCCAATCATCGCGAGGCTGCAGCTTGCTGCCAAGCTAAACCCAAGGCTAACCCGCCCGTCCCTGCAACGCTGGCTGGCGTAGACTGCCCCCATGCCCCTCACTGCGTTAATTGCAGTGGAGACCACCTTGCTACTGCTCGGAAGTGCGTGTTCTTCAGGAACAGGTTCGATTGCAAGTGGATCAATGCGAGATATGCCCAGGTACGTGCTGCTGCTCCTGCCGCGTGTCGAAACCACTCTAACAGACAGCTAGGCTAATGCGTGAGCAACCTCCTCAGCTGGACAGTGTTAGGATACTTTCATACAACTGTGCTAAGAGCTATGTAGCCTTAGATGTATTACTCAAATCTCATGAGCAGGACTATGACATTCTCTTCATTCAGGAGCTGCCATGGCGGCTCATAAGAACAGTGCCATCTGCAGTGAGTGTGGAAGGTGAGGAAGTAGTTGGGGCACTGAACCACCCTCAGTGGTTAGCTATGGTTCGTCCCCCAGAGCGAGATACGCCTCCTCACGTAATAGCCTACGTTTCGACATGGCTAAGCGCCTGGAGACCCTCTATTTTTTTTATTTTTTTATTTTTTTAAATCAACAATTTATTACTCGGTGCACGTAAGCAGTCCAAGTGCCAACTACAAGAATCGACAAGTCCCTAATGAAGGGGGGTGATTGTACGTAGCCACTAAACTAGATATAAGCCAGTGTTTAGAGAAACAACAGGCTATGAACATGTGACGCCGCATTTGTATAGCACTTGACAAATAAAAGAAAGAGAAGTCATGACGGGCGAGCGACGTTGGACCAGATGAACTGACTGGTACCCCAGGTACTGCAACGTTGTGAGTGGCCTAGGCCAGGTGCTAGGTTCATTTGCGACCCAGGCCCGCATCCGAAGACACAGGCCCTGCAGTTGGGGATGGGGAACGAGCCCACCCCAGGTTCCCCTTTCAGAGATCCCCTTGTATACACCCAGACCCCTGCGTTCAGGAGGGCTTTACTGGTCCGCGGCAGCTGCCCGACACGGTCAACCCACTCCTTGGTCTTGGTCTGGTTTGGGGGAGGCAAACGCACTGGGGTTGTCCTTCAGAAAGCGAATGAGACCAGCGCCAAGTGCTGGTGCATCGAAGGAGATTCTGGTGTACTGATGGCAGTACGCCAAGATGTGCTCTCTGTGCTGCTGTCGGCCGCAGGAACAGTGAGTGGGTGAGTCTATGTTGAAGCGGGCATAGTAAGACCTGATTGGTGCATGATTGAGGACACACCTGCACATGCGTGCAAAAAGTGCATTATGGCTTCCTGCTAACTTGATCCACGGCCTGCCTTTGGAGCTGGGCTGGAGTTGAGTGCCATCTACACCCCAGAGTCGCAAAAAAGCGGCTCCCAGAAGGGGGGAGTGGAGGAACTTGGTCTTCCACTCCTGTTTGCGCCACAGGTCAGTAGTCTGCCTGATGGAGTTGATAGTGAGCGCTGGGTCCTGTCCCAGGGGAACGTGCAGCTGGGTGGCATGCTGATGAACTTGCCTGTGGAATGACCATCTGAGGGCAGATGGTACATCGACAAATGTGATGGTGCGCTCCTCATCTCCTTGGAGCCAATCCTGTAACGCTGCACACACAGCCAGCGAGTGAGCTTGGCCAGAGTGTGGGGACGGGTCTACAGCGATGTGGGCAGAGCCTATCGCGTCAGTGAAAATAACAATCCGTTTCACAGTGTGCTGTGTACACTGTACTACTGCGGATTGAATAGCATAGAGTTCAGCATCGTGCGCAGTCACTCTACCGGCCACAAAGCGATTCTGGTGAAGTTGCTCTGTCTGCCGTCGAATAATAACAGCTGCAGTTGCCTGCAGACGTTCTGAGGTCGGTAGACTGCCGTCTGCCGCCGCATGAATAGTGTCAGCATCTCCCTCCAATTCCTGGAGGAAGGCGTCGAGATATAGGCATTGCTGGGCACGCGCAAGCGTTTTCGAGCCAACAGGCTTGATGTGCGCTGATTTGGGGACTGGCATTGCTGCCAGTGCCGCCATATCCTCAGGAACATTGATTTTGTCCCAGATGAGGCCATTAGCCCACATCCGCGCATCCAGGATCTCCTCAGCACTTGGGCCGTCCCAGGAGGGGGCAGCAGCAGTGGTGGGGATCTTGAGGGCGCGTCAAACATGATGCGATCACAAAAGCAATTGAGCAGTCGTAAGCCTGGCTGTGCAAGTGCATGGAAAGGATCCATGTTCTCAACAGCCCTTAACCTTTGCCTTGAGGGCGGGGGTCATGAGTTCAATAGAACAAGTGTGTGGGGAAGCACACTTGAGGTGGCATCCACTCATAAGTGAGCGAACTGGGTGTGTGTCAGATAGGGACACAACACGAGTGACTGAGCCGGATGACAGCTTAGCTAGTGTCATATGGAGTGGCATCAGGCCCACTAGGGCCTCAATGCCGCCTCCAGGGGAGGTGCAGAAAGCACCAGTGATCCAGAGTGCAGCCTGTTGCTGCATCTTGTTGAGGGTCTTGATGGCAGTCTTATTCTTGGCGCCAGCAAAGTACCAGAGTCGGAATCCGTACATCGCAATGTGGATGACACAGGATCGATAGAGGAGCCTCTTGTGTGAAGGGGAGAGGCCCCGGGATGAGTTGCCCAACATGTGCATTGCCTTGACGGATGTCAGTGCTTTGGTGGAATAGAATCGAATGTGCTTGTGGAATGTGAGCTTGCGATCGAAGAAGAAGCCCAAGTACCTCCAAAAGGTCTTTGGGGCTAGGGGAGTGTTGCCGGTGTATGGTGCATATCCCAGGTCCAGCGTCGGGTTGGTAGGCATGCGTGCACGATCAAAGTGGAATAGTTCTGACTTATCATGCTCCAGCGCGAGACCGAGCCATGTAAACAGCTCGAAGATGACAAGTATAGGATGCCTTGAGTATACTCAAGTTATCCTCCACTTCAGGGGACTGTGTGATGATGGTATCATCGTCTACATAAGAAAGAAGAGTGGTGCCTGGGGAGGCAGCGCTCAGTTCGTATAAGCGCATCATGGGCGCAAGATAGAGAGTGGACAGAACAGGCGACAGTGCAGAGCCTTGGCCCACACCAACGTCAGCAAGTCGCGGATCGGATACAAAGCCACCCCAGGCATAACACGTGGTGCGACCGACAAGATATGAAGCAAAGAAGCGCACCACATTCATTGCGAATCCTTGCTTGCAAAGAATCGCAACAAGCATGTTGTGATTCAGAGAAGGGAAGAACTGCGCAACATCAAAAGCGAGCACACTGGTCTTCAAGCCCTTGGCCCACCCTGTTCGCACAATGTGGGTCAAGAGCATTCCTGCATCTTCAGTAGAGCGCTGGCGCACTCCACCAAGTTGATTGGGGTGAAAGATGTCAAGTCCAACAGAGTCGAACTGCATCCTGTTAGCTAGCATCTTCTCTATGAGTTTGCCAAGCATGTTGAGAAGCGCAATGGGCCGGAAGGCCTTGGGCGCTGAGTATGAGGGTTTCCCTGGCTTTGGTATGATGACCAAGAGAGACTCCTTGAAGGTTGCAGGCCAGTGACCCACCCTTAGGCAAGCATTGGCGAGCAAGAGAAGGACGCGCACGCAGTGTGTGTCCTTCACAAGCGATTTCAGGTGTGACCATCCTATGTGGTCCGGTCCTGGTGCAGATCTGTTTGAGCACGACGATAACGAGTCGTTGAGCTCTTGCAGTGAGAAGGGAGCCCACCCGCGCGTTGGTGCGTTGGGTAGATGGTCTAAAATGGTCATATCACAAACGCGGCCAGAGGCTGTGTTGTATGTGCCGTGTAGCGCGTCCCAGAGGGCGCTCATTTCATGACAAGGCTGTCCTTGGTATTGGATAGCTTCGCATGGGGTAACTTGCGCTGCTGGACCCAGTTCATTAGGTCCCATGGGCGCTTCGACTTAACAGCGATTTCGGCGATTTGGGCATCGGAAAACACGCGTTTGGCTTCTTTTACAGTTTGCCTGAAGTGCACCCAGTGAGCAGGGTCGCGTGAAGCGCGATGCTGCTGCAGGGCGGTAGTGCATGCTTTGTTCCACCAAGGGTTCAAGCGCCGCGTTACATTTGAGTCTCTGGAGTGGGAAAGCCACACTTCAGAGAAAGCGGACGCTATAGCCAAAGCTGCGGCCTCCACATCGTCAGGAGTCTCTGCCACGTCATCTGGGACAATTAGGCGTAATTTAGCGACAAGATCGTCGAGAAAGGCCTGGACCTTCTCTGGATCTGATGGCAGGCATCACCTCAATGCTGTGCACACTGCAGGTGAGACAGGAACGTGTGTCAGAAGCGGAATATGATCCGAGTCTAACATGTTCTGGATTACACGCTTGGTAGAGACCGAAGCGGACAGTGCAACCAGTAAGAATACCAGGTCTATAACTGAGGGACACTTAGAGGCGTCTCTGGGAATGTGGGTTGGTCCAGGATTAGACACAGTGCCTAGTTCCAGACCAATCGTCGCAGCCGCTTCTAGCAGCCAATGAGATGCAGCCACGTTCGCAGGGCGAGGGACAGGGTCCCAGGCGCTGGACTGACAGTTGAAGTCGCCCCCCATGTAATGGAACTGGGGGAGAGTGTCTGCGCGCACTGCAAGCAGTCTGATCGCGGTGAATTCGTTGTCTGAGTAGACATTCATGAAATTGAAAGTGTGTCCCTCTGCAAAGAGCGACAACACGAGTACATCGCGATGATCAATGATATCGCAACGCATAGAGGGTCTCCAAGCGCTTAGCCGCGTTGAAACGTAGGCCATTACGCGAGGATGCATGTCAGGGTCTGGGGGACGAACCATAGCTAACCAACTTGGGTGGTTCGGTGCCCCCACTACTTCTTCACCTTCTACACTCACAGCAGACGGCGCAGAGCGAATGAGCCGCCATGGCGGCTCCTGGACAAAAAGAACATCATAAACCTGTTTATGCGATTCGAGTAGTACGTCTAAGGCTACATAGCTCTTAGCACAGTTGTACGAAAGTATTCTAACCTCCCCCAGCTCTGGACAGCGTTGTTCACGCATTAACCTGACTGAGTGTTAGAGCGGTTTCGGCGCGCTACATTAGAAGCACGCACCTGAGCATAACAGGCCGTTATCCACTCGCGATCAAACCTGTTCCAGAAGATCACGCACTTGCGAGCAGTGGCGAGATGGTCCCCACCGCAGTTGACACAGTGGGGAGAGTGGGGGCAGGGCGCACCAGCAGCCGTCGCAGGGACGGGCGGGTTTGCCTTCGGTTTAGCTTGGCAGCAGGCTGCTGCCTTGCGATGATTGTCCTCGTTGTGAGGACCAGCACAGTGCGCGCAGACAGTGGCTCTCGCCATGCACGCAGTGGTAGGGTGTCCCCAGCGATGGCAGCGCATGCAGTGGGGTGTTCCAGAGTTGGCACGCGTTCCCTGGATAGGGCAGACGACGTTACCGAACATAAGCTCGCGTTTGATGAGCTGGGATGCACGAGTGCCTGTCTGGCTGTCGTGTATGTTGAAGTAGACCGTGCAGGTCCATGCGGTGCGGCTGTCGCGCACAATGCGCGGTGGGCCAGATAGTTGAACGAGATCGCGGAACGGCGCTGCAAGAAGCTTCATTTCGAAGTCGGATGGTTGCATGCGGACGGTACCAGTGCCGTTGTTGAAGTAGGGAGCACCCATGATCCGCAGATAGGACGTGGAGGCGGGTAGGCCGACCCAGGGCTTGGGGTCCGAGTGGTTGGCACATACCGAGTAGATAACAAGGCGAACTGTGTTGAGTTCGGCCTCAGAGGGGACGTTGGATGCAGCGAGCACCCAGCCAGAGAAAGCAGCGCAAGCAGAGTCGATAACAAGGCTGCTGCACGAGTTCTTGAGCGCTGCATTGATGCGAGCGACAAGGATAGAGAGGGACGCTGTGGGCGCCTCTGCCTGGAATGTGACCATGATACTGTGGCGACTGGGGCCAGTGCGGGTGTAAGCAGGAGTAACCTTCTTGCCGCGCTTGCGCGCAGCAGGAGTGGCCACTGGGGCGGGCACTGCTGCCCTGGGCAGCAGTGCAGGTGCATTATCGTGGGCAGCAGCAGCGTATGAGTGACGCAGCAGCTTGGCAATGGTGGGAGGTGGGGGCGGCTTCTTGTAGCGTGCTGCAATTGGTTTGGAAGCAGGGGCCGGTTTGGGGGCCTGCTTGGGAGGGGGGCGATTGACACCCTGCCCCTGCCCTGTGATGGGTCCCTGGGGTGGGGCAGATGCGTCTACCATGACAGTATTGACGTCCTGGAGCGTGGAGGCAGCAGGAGGTGGAAGTGGGGGTGCAGAGGACGTTGGAGCGACGTCCTGGGTGGAAGTGGGGATTGTGGGAGGTGAGAACAGTCCCTCGAAGGCGTGCTGGAGCGTTTCGTTGTCCCAGGTGGGGACGCCGCTGAATCCAGCTGAAATTGCTGCATCCACCAGGTTGTAGAGCCTCTGGGTGAACAAGCGGTTGTTGTAGGCAGTGTTGTTGTACTCGCTGTTGGAGACGAGCCAGGTGTGTGCGCTGGAGAGCGTTGCAGTGATCGCTGAGAAATCCAACTCCGCAGCATCTGCAGAGTCAGTGAGCGCCAGGTAAGCTGGTGCGGGTGTGCTAGTAGGGGTGTCGCCTGACATAGGCTCGTCTTCCGCCTCCTCCTCACTGTCAGGGGATCTGGGCGCTGGCGACGATTCCTGGGTGGTTGTTGCGGTGCGAATGGGAGAAGAGGCGTGGGAGGCGACTCTGAACGCTGTGGCCGACCTAATGCGTAGGGGAACGCCTGGGGTCGGTGTAGAGTAGTACTCCCTGGCGCTGGTAGCGCCAGAGGGGTCTGGGGATGAGGTCGCTGGCGCTGGGCCTGCAGTTCCTGGGCGAGGGATGTTGCTCAAAGTTGCAGCACGAGATCCTGGCGGATCTGGCGCTGCCCCTTGCGCTTTGGGGGGCATGGTGTTGCTGTTAGGTGGTTGGTGACCTTCGATTGGTGATCGAGGACATGTAGGGCGGTGGGGGACGAGGGGGGCGATGAGCTGGTGTGTTTCCCACGGGTACACATAGTGGTTACCGGAAGAGAAGCGATGGAGCGGTCCAAATCTCCTTGGAACCACTGCTGGAGTGCCTTGCACACTGCAAGCGAATGAGCTTGTCCTGAATGCGGGGAGGGGTCTACAGCGACGCGGGCAGAGCCTATCACATCAGTGAATATAACTATGCGTTTCGCATCATACTGGGTGCACTGCACGACAGCAGAACAAATGGCAAGAAGTTCTGCATCATGTGCAGTAACTCTTCCAGTTACCAAGCGATTCCTCATCGCTTCTCTTCCGGTAACCACTATGTGTACCCGTGGGAAACACACCAGCTCATCGCCCCCCTCGTCCCCCACCGCCCTACATGTCCTCGATCACCAATCGAAGGTCACCAACCACCTAACAGCAACACCATGCCCCCCAAAGCGCAAGGGGCAGCGCCAGATCCGCCAGGATCTCGTGCTGCAACTTTGAGCAACATCCCTCGCCCAGGAACTGCAGGCCCAGCGCCAGCGACCTCATCCCCAGACCCCTCTGGCGCTACCAGCGCCAGGGAGTACTACTCTACACCGACCCCAGGCGTTCCCCTACGCATTAGGTCGGCCACAGCGTTCAGAGTCGCCTCCCACGCCTCTTCTCCCATTCGCACCGCAACAACCACCCAGGAATCGTCGCCAGCGCCCAGATCCCCTGACAGTGAGGAGGAGGCGGAAGACGAGCCTATGTCAGGCGACACCCCTACTAGCACACCCGCACCAGCTTACCTGGCGCTCACTGACTCTGCAGATGCTGCGGAGTTGGATTTCTCAGCGATCACTGCAACGCTCTCCAGCGCACACACCTGGCTCGTCTCCAACAGCGAGTACAACAACACTGCCTACAACAACCGCTTGTTCACCCAGAGGCTCTACAACCTGGTGGATGCAGCAATTTCAGCTGGATTCAGCGGCGTCCCCACCTGGGACAACGAAACGCTCCAGCACGCCTTCGAGGGACTGTTCTCACCTCCCACAATCCCCACTTCCACCCAGGACGTCGCTCCAACGTCCTCTGCACCCCCACTTCCACCTCCTGCTGCCTCCACGCTCCAGGACGTCAATACTGTCATGGTAGACGCATCTGCCCCACCCCAGGGACCCATCACAGGGCAGGGGCAGGGTGTCAATCGCCCCCCTCCCAAGCAGGCCCCCAAACCGGCCCCTGCTTCCAAACCAATTGCAGCACGCTACAAGAAGCCGCCCCCACCTCCCACCATTGCCAAGCTGCTGCGTCACTCATACGCTGCTGCTGCCCACGATAATGCACCTGCACTGCTGCCCAGGGCAGCAGTGCCCGCCCCAGTGGCCACTCCTGCTGCGCGCAAGCGCGGCAAGAAGGTTACTCCTGCTTACACCCGCACTGGCCCCAGTCGCCACAGTATCATGGTCACATTCCAGGCAGAGGCGCCCACAGCGTCCCTCTCTATCCTTGTCGCTCGCATCAATGCAGCGCTCAAGAACTCGTGCAGCAGCCTTGTTATCGACTCTGCTTGCGCTGCTTTCTCTGGCTGGGTGCTCGCTGCATCCAACGTCCCCTCTGAGGCCGAACTCAACACAGTTCGCCTTGTTATCTACTCGGTATGTGCCAACCACTCGGACCCCAAGCCCTGGGTCGGCCTACCCGCCTCCACGTCCTATCTGCGGATCATGGGTGCTCCCTACTTCAACAACGGCACTGGTACCGTCCGCATGCAACCATCCGACTTCGAAATGAAGCTTCTTGCAGCGCCGTTCCGCGATCTCGTTCAACTATCTGGCCCACCGCGCATTGTGCGCGACAGCCGCACCGCATGGACCTGCACGGTCTACTTCAACATACACGACAGCCAGACAGGCACTCGTGCATCCCAGCTCATCAAACGCGAGCTTATGTTCGGTAACGTCGTCTGCCCTATCCAGGGAACGCGTGCCAACTCTGGAACACCCCACTGCATGCGCTGCCATCGCTGGGGACACCCTACCACTGCGTGCATGGCGAGAGCCACTGTCTGCGCGCACTGTGCTGGTCCTCACAACGAGGACAATCATCGCAAGGCAGCAGCCTGCTGCCAAGCTAAACCGAAGGCAAACCCGCCCGTCCCTGCGACGGCTGCTGGTGCGCCCTGCCCCCACTCTCCCCACTGTGTCAACTGCGGTGGGGACCATCTCGCCACTGCTCGCAAGTGCGTGATCTTCTGGAACAGGTTTGATCGCGAGTGGATAACGGCCTGTTATGCTCAGGTGCGTGCTTCTAATGTAGCGCGCCGAAACCGCTCTAACACTCAGTCAGGTTAATGCGTGAACAACGCTGTCCAGAGCTGGGGGAGGTTAGAATACTTTCGTACAACTGTGCTAAGAGCTATGTAGCCTTAGACGTACTACTCGAATCGCATAAACAGGTTTATGATGTTCTTTTTGTCCAGGAGCCGCCATGGCGGCTCATTCGCTCTGCGCCGTCTGCTGTGAGTGTAGAAGGTGAAGAAGTAGTGGGGGCACCGAACCACCCAAGTTGGTTAGCTATGGTTCGTCCCCCAGACCCTGACATGCATCCTCGCGTAATGGCCTACGTTTCAACGCGGCTAAGCGCTTGGAGACCCTCTATGCGTTGCGATATCATTGATCATCGCGATGTACTCGTGTTGTCGCTCTTTGCAGAGGGACACACTTTCAATTTCATGAATGTCTACTCAGACAACGAATTCACCGCGATCAGACTGCTTGCAGTGCGCGCAGACACTCTCCCCCAGTTCCATTACATGGGGGGCGACTTCAACTGTCAGTCCAGCGCCTGGGACCCTGTCCCTCGCCCTGCGAACGTGGCTGCATCTCATTGGCTGCTAGAAGCGGCTGCGACGATTGGTCTGGAACTAGGCACTGTGTCTAATCCTGGACCAACCCACATTCCCAGAGACGCCTCTAAGTGTCCCTCAGTTATAGACCTGGTATTCTTACTGGTTGCACTGTCCGCTTCGGTCTCTACCAAGCGTGTAATCCAGAACATGTTAGACTCGGATCATATTCCGCTTCTGACACACGTTCCTGTCTCACCTGCAGTGTGCACAGCATTGAGGTGATGCCTGCCATCAGATCCAGAGAAGGTCCAGGCCTTTCTCGACGATCTTGTCGCTAAATTACGCCTAATTGTCCCAGATGACGTGGCAGAGACTCCTGACGATGTGGAGGCCGCAGCTTTGGCTATAGCGTCCGCTTTCTCTGAAGTGTGGCTTTCCCACTCCAGAGACTCAAATGTAACGCGGCGCTTGAACCCTTGGTGGAACAAAGCATGCACTACCGCCCTGCAGCAGCATCGCGCTTCACGCGACCCTGCTCACTGGGTGCACTTCAGGCAAACTGTAAAAGAAGCCAAACGCGTGTTTTCCGATGCCCAAATCGCCGAAATCGCTGTTAAGTCGAAGCGCCCATGGGACCTAATGAACTGGGTCCAGCAGCGCAAGTTACCCCATGCGAAGCTATCCAATACCAAGGACAGCCTTGTCATGAAATGAGCGCCCTCTGGGACGCGCTACACGGCACATACAACACAGCCTCTGGCCGCGTTTGTGATATGACCATTTTAGACCATCTACCCAACGCACCAACGCGCGGGTGGGCTCCCTTCTCACTGCAAGAGCTCAACGACTCGTTATCGTCGTGCTCAAACAGATCTGCACCAGGACCGGACCACATAGGATGGTCACACCTGAAATCGCTTGTGAAGGACACACACTGCGTGCGCGTCCTTCTCTTGCTCGCCAATGCTTGCCTAAGGGTGGGTCACTGGCCTGCAACCTTCAAGGAGTCTCTCTTGGTCATCATACCAAAGCCAGGGAAACCCTCATACTCAGCGCCCAAGGCCTTCCGGCCCATTGCGCTTCTCAACATGCTTGGCAAACTCATAGAGAAGATGCTAGCTAACAGGATGCAGTTCGACTCTGTTGGACTTGACATCTTTCACCCCAATCAACTTGGTGGAGTGCGCCAGCGCTCTACTGAAGATGCAGGAATGCTCTTGACCCACATTGTGCGAACAGGGTGGGCCAAGGGCTTGAAGACCAGTGTGCTCGCTTTTGATGTTGCGCAGTTCTTCCCTTCTCTGAATCACAACATGCTTGTTGCGATTCTTTGCAAGCAAGGATTCGCAATGAATGTGGTGCGCTTCTTTGCTTCATATCTTGTCGGTCGCACCACGTGTTATGCCTGGGGTGGCTTTGTATCCGATCCGCGACTTGCTGACGTTGGTGTGGGCCAAGGCTCTGCACTGTCGCCTGTTCTGTCCACTCTCTATCTTGCGCCCATGATGCGCTTATACGAACTGAGCGCTGCCTCCCCAGGCACCACTCTTCTTTCTTATGTAGACGATGATACCATCATCACACAGTCCCCTGAAGTGGAGGATAACTTGAGTATACTCAAGGCATCCTATACTTGTCATCTTCGAGCTGTTTACATGGCTCGGTCTCGCGCTGGAGCATGATAAGTCAGAACTATTCCACTTTGATCGTGCACGCATGCCTACCAACCCGACGCTGGACCTGGGATATGCACCATACACCGGCAACACTCCCCTAGCCCCAAAGACCTTTTGGAGGTACTTGGGCTTCTTCTTCGATCGCAAGCTCACATTCCACAAGCACATTCGATTCTATTCCACCAAAGCACTGACATCCGTCAAGGCAATGCACATGTTGGGCAACTCATCCCGGGGCCTCTCCCCTTCACACAAGAGGCTCCTCTATCGATCCTGTGTCATCCACATTGCGATGTACGGATTCCGACTCTGGTACTTTGCTGGCGCCAAGAATAAGACTGCCATCAAGACCCTCAACAAGATGCAGCAACAGGCTGCACTCTGGATCACTGGTGCTTTCTGCACCTCCCCTGGAGGCGGCATTGAGGCCCTAGTGGGCCTGATGCCACTCCATATGACACTAGCTAAGCTGTCATCCGGCTCAGTCACTCGTGTTGTGTCCCTATCTGACACACACCCAGTTCGCTCACTTATGAGTGGATGCCACCTCAAGTGTGCTTCCCCACACACTTGTTCTATTGAACTCATGACCCCCGCCCTCAAGGCAAAGGTTAAGGGCTGTTGAGAACATGGATCCTTTCCATGCACTTGCACAGCCAGGCTTACGACTGCTCAATTGCTTTTGTGATCGCATCATGTTTGACGCGCCCTCAAGATCCCCACCACTGCTGCTGCCCCCTCCTGGGACGGCCCAAGTGCTGAGGAGATCCTGGATGCGCGGATGTGGGCTAATGGCCTCATCTGGGACAAAATCAATGTTCCTGAGGATATGGCGGCACTGGCAGCAATGCCAGTCCCCAAATCAGCGCACATCAAGCCTGTTGGCTCGAAAACGCTTGCGCGTGCCCAGCAATGCCTATATCTCGACGCCTTCCTCCAGGAATTGGAGGGAGATGCTGACACTATTCATGCGGCGGCAGACGGCAGTCTACCGACCTCAGAACGTCTGCAGGCAACTGCAGCTGTTATTATTCGACGGCAGACAGAGCAACTTCACCAGAATCGCTTTGTGGCCGGTAGAGTGACTGCGCACGATGCTGAACTCTATGCTATTCAATCCGCAGTAGTACAGTGTACACAGCACACTGTGAAACGGATTGTTATTTTCACTGACGCGATAGGCTCTGCCCACATCGCTGTAGACCCGTCCCCACACTCTGGCCAAGCTCACTCGCTGGCTGTGTGTGCAGCGTTACAGGATTGGCTCCAAGGAGATGAGGAGCGCACCATCACATTTGTCGATGTACCATCTGCCCTCAGATGGTCATTCCACAGGCAAGTTCATCAGCATGCCACCCAGCTGCACGTTCCCCTGGGACAGGACCCAGCGCTCACTATCAACTCCATCAGGCAGACTACTGACCTGTGGCGCAAACAGGAGTGGAAGACCAAGTTCCTCCACTCCCCCCTTCTGGGAGCCGCTTTTTTGCGACTCTGGGGTGTAGATGGCACTCAACTCCAGCCCAGCTCCAAAGGCAGGCCGTGGATCAAGTTAGCAGGAAGCCATAATGCACTTTTTGCACGCATGTGCAGGTGTGTCCTCAATCATGCACCAATCAGGTCTTACTATGCCCGCTTCAACATAGACTCACCCACTCACTGTTCCTGCGGCCGACAGCAGCACAGAGAGCACATCTTGGCGTACTGCCATCAGTACACCAGAATCTCCTTCGATGCACCAGCACTTGGCGCTGGTCTCATTCGCTTTCTGAAGGACAACCCCAGTGCGTTTGCCTCCCCCAAACCAGACCAAGACCAAGGAGTGGGTTGACCGTGTCGGGCAGCTGCCGCGGACCAGTAAAGCCCTCCTGAACGCAGGGGTCTGGGTGTATACAAGGGGATCTCTGAAAGGGGAACCTGGGGTGGGCTCGTTCCCCATCCCCAACTGCAGGGCCTGTGTCTTCGGATGCGGGCCTGGGTCGCAAATGAACCTAGCACCTGGCCTAGGCCACTCACAACGTTGCAGTACCTGGGGTACCAGTCAGTTCATCTGGTCCAACGTCGCTCGCCCGTCGTGACTTCTCTTTCTTTTATTTGTCAAGTGCTATACAAATGCGGCGTCACATGTTCATAGCCTGTTGTTTCTCTAAACACTGGCTTATATCTAGTTTAGTGGCTACGTACAATCACCCCCCTTCATTAGGGACTTGTCGATTCTTGTAGTTGGCACTTGGACTGCTTACGTGCACCGAGTAATAAATTGTTGATTTTATATATATAATAAACAAAAGAAAAAAAAAAGAGCACCCAGCCAGCAAAAGCAATACAACCTGAGTTGATGACCAGGCTGCTGCGCAAGTTCTTGAGCATCTTGCTCAGGAGTTTGATGAGAATGGAGAACATCGTTGTGGGAATGACTGTTGTGAATGTCACCATGATGCTGCAATGACTGGGGCCACTGCAGGTGTAGGTAGGAGTGACCTTCTTGCTGCACTTGCACACAGTGTTTGGGGTTGCTGGGGAGTGTATTGCAGCTGCAGGGGCTTGTGCACCAGTGCAAGCAGTGTCTGTGTAGGAGTGATGCCCAGTGTTGGCAGGCTGGATGGGGGGAGGTGGGGGCCTTGAGTAGAGTGCAGCAGGCACTTTGGGTGCATCCTGCAGTCGTGGGCAGTTGACTGCCTTCCCCTTTCCCTTGGAGGGGCCCTGGGCTGGGGGGGTGTTGTCCTGCATCTCAGTATCCATGTCCTGGAGCCTGTTATTGGCAGGGGGAGTGGGACTCAATTGTAGGGGTGTGGAAGACAGGTGAGCAGTTGAAGTGTCTCCTTCCATGCTGATGTCCTCAGGCTTGAACAGCTCCTCAAACTCAGTGCAAACTAGCATAGTCCAAGCCTGGACAGAGCTGAATCTGTGGATCATTGCAGTGGACACCAGGTTGTACATATGCTGGGTGAAGCTGCAGTTGGTGGCATTGGTGGTCTGAGCGCTGCCATGGGCACTGAACCAGGAGTGGGTGCTTTTGAGTGCTGCTATGATTGCTTTGAGGTCCTCCTCTACAAGGTCTGCAGAGTTGGAAAGAGCCATCCTCAAGGGGACAGTTGGGCAGTAGTAGAGGGGCCTGGGGTAGTGGACCCAGCCTCAGGGATGTCATTGTCACTGCTGTTGCTGTTGCTACCTGGGGCCTTGGTTGCTGTGGTTGCTGCTGTGCAATCCCTGGAAGGGACAGTTGCCACTCTGGCAGAGGAAGCTGTGCAAGATGTTGTCCTCAATGAAGCTGCTGAACACTGGCAGCATCAGCTGCAGTGGGTGGTGTGGGTTGGGCTGCAGGCTGGTTGGCTGTGTTTCCAGGGTTGGGGGCATTGCTGATAGAAGGGGCAGATGATCCCGGGGGATCTACTGCCCCTCCTTGCTGCTTGGGGGGTATGGAGTGCTGTTAGGCTGTTGAGTAACGTGTGATGCTGGATCAGGTATGTGTTGGAGTGTAGGGGACAAGGAGAGCAATGAGCAGAGTTGTTTCCCACAGTGTACACATAGTGGTTACAGGAAGAGAGGCAATTGAGACCACTAATAGGTAAGAGTGGGGGATGGTCCCTGCTAAATGGATGCCAATTTACAAACACAGGGTCACCTGATGGTCACATAAACTGATATTATCTGCTGTGGAGGCTGTGACACTACCACAAAAGGTTATAGTAATATACATACATAATCATACAGCAGAAATAGGAAATTCAAGCATTTTAGGCATATTCATTGTTCTATATTACCATAATGGAGCTCCAGTATGCAGAGATTTTGCAGAGGCTGCACATTGCAACTTCTGAGCACATTGCACCAGTGCAATCAGACAATTACTCTGCATTTGCAGCCTCCTACAAGGCAACAAGTATATTTTCCCACACTCAAATTGATTGATGTGCATGCTCACTAATGCTGCTATACATGCTGCATCTACCAATCAGATTCTCAGAGCACATATTCTGGTAGATATTATCTCTTAACATATTTAAATGCTGAGAGAAACAGTACTGCATATGAAGTAGACTGATAAAATGGCCATACAGATATATATAAAAACATGTATGTGTGAAAGATATGAAGATAGAATTATCACTGACAGTGTCCCCATTCATTTGAAGCCACAGAAAGTAAATAGAATAGTATATGTAGCATATATATGTCAAATACAAAGAGGATTCACAGGTGTTCACAATTCTGAGAGGTTTACATTCAGTTCTGTAGGCATTAGTATTTACAAGCCCAATTACATCTTCCAGAAGCCTATTTCACATTCAACCTGGCTGAGAATCTACTCAGACAGGGGTAGGACATGAAGGTACAGATACTTGTGGGCCAAAAAAAGTGAAGGATGTCACATGGTTTTTGATACATTTCCCCTTATCATACTCATCATAACTTTAAGCATAGTTCAACAAATATAGGCTCCTCTACCTCAACATTTTTACAGACATTGGATAGCATGAATTAGCATATGTATACAAATTTAGTACCTGGTATGACCTCCATTTGCCCTCTGTACAGCCCTAACTCTGTCAGGCATCCCCAAAATATGCTTGTCCACATTTTTGATGTCCAAAGTCTCCCAAGCACTGTAAACTGCTGCTTTTAATTACTCTATGTCACTAGGCTGGGGTACTGGGCCTCCAATTATGGTCTTTAGTTTGTGCCAAACACATTCCATGGGGGAGAGATCTGGCAAACTTGGGGGGTGGAAGAGGGGTGGGATGTCATGATCAGATAGCCATTTCTTGACAGTTTGACTGGTGTGACATGTGGCATTATCCTGCTGGAAATGGACCCTACCCCTTGTTTGGGATATCTCCACATAAAAATCCTTGAGTTCTTCCTTGAGAACCTGTTCAATATACCTTTCTGTGTTCATTCCACCACCCTTCCCTCCAGGGTACTCAAGCACCAAAATTGGCCCTTTTCTCCCTTCCATGATGCATCCCCAAATCATAACACAGATAGAAGCTTGCTTGACCATTGCTACAAGGCATTCCTCCAAGATTCCTCTCCTGGTCAACAAGTAACAAAGATTTGGCAACAATCATCTCCAAGATGAATATAGCTTTCATCTGACCAAATAACTTTTTTCCAATGTCATCATTTGAAAGATTGGTAGAGCCAGGCCCAGGTCATGCAAAGCTTGTAATGGTGCCTGGTGAGTAGTAGGACCTTTCTTGCAATGTGCTGGTGGTATTTTTTCTCCTTTAACACATTGTGAAGCATCTGAACAGACATATTGAGGCCAAGTTCATTGGCAACCTTGAAAAGTGCTTTTCTGCAATGTTTTTGAGTGTTGCATATGAAATGGCATTTGTCAGCCTTGGTAAGAGCAGGAGGGCAACCAGAACAAGGCTGATTTTCCACTGAACCTGTGTTGCAAAACTTCATTGCAATGTTGTGTGCTGTGCTCAGATTGATGCCATAATGCCTGGCTTCTTGCACAACCTTTTGACCAGCACTCACAGCTCCAATGAACTGGTTTTTTGTCTGGGGGTCAATTTTGTGGCATCTTTTACAGTTTGGGTTCATTTGAAGGCCAGAGGACAGTTGGTGTGGTATGTTCTTATGTTAAACAACAATGCAATGTGTGTTTGTTTCTCTCATGTGACTCAAAAATGTCCTTCACTTTTTTGGCCCACAAGTATATCACTCTGAACTGGTGAAAAATATTATTAGAGGCACAAATGGGCAACAATGTATTGTAAATTGGTATTTGATGGCTGAGCATAAACAGATCAAAATTAAGACCGATGTGTTTGACTGAACACAAAATGACATGAATGCTCATAACTTTGCTTTATCTGGCCTGTTTTCTATGCCACATATCTCATTTGATGCATAATTTTATAGGGTACAGACTGGTTATTTTCCCTGAGAAATCAGATACAATTTAAAAATAGGAAACTGCAAATATGTGATTTTGACCAAAATTCAAACATTATGCATACATCTTTTCACCTATATATAAACTCTATAGAATTGGCCACAGTTCAGGCAAAAATCAGAGCTACCCAAAAAAAACTCATGTCTATAGAGATCAATAATTTCCTCTGTCAGCCTCTGACTTAGACATACACTGACAAAGTGTATTTATCTTGGACCTCTGACATTTTGAGTAAAGCAGACCCTGCTTTTTCTCCATTTTATCTACTTGGCATGTTCTGCAACCCCAAGGAAGTAGCAGTGGCATTGTAGACTCTCACTCTTGTTGTATGCTTATCTGAGTGGTATCTTATTCATCTTCTAAAAATCAAATCTTTGGAGACTCCAAGTAGTGAATAGAGTTACATACATCAGCAAGTTGCCCATTTGATTGCTGGCTTTTCCTGGCTTTTTGACTTGGTGTGTATCAGAGACAAGGCAAAAAGTTGAGAAAGTACCAAACAGCCACCTACCCTTGCGTGCATGCACTCTCCTCCTCAACTCTGTTTTACAAGAACTCCAAAATTTATATCACAGATTAAGTAGAGTAGGCTGGAAGTAGCTGTATGCACTGAGATTTCATGAAAATATATCTGTATGGTGTCATTTCCTCTTGGTCTTTTGTCACTTTTTAATTTTAGGACCTGGGTTGCTGGCTGGTTAGCTTATTACATTTTAATGGTTTTTAGTCCTTAATTTGACTTGCACAAGTAGAAAAAAGCTAAACACTAAACTACTGATGTATACCAGAGTGTCAGGGCACATTCTTTACCTGTAAGCTATCCCCTTATGGACTCCTATGACTCCCACACCTATCTACTCTGCCCCATCTTCCATCTATTGATAGTTTGGTTATTTATAACAAGTTACCCTGGTCCAGCTGTAGTTACCCCAGTTTCCATGTATATAAAGGGTCCTGGAGTCACTGTAGGACTCCAGCTTTGTTATCAAATTGGTCTCTGGGCTTTACTTCTCTCTGACTTTGGTTGATTCCTGACACAGAGATGAATGGCTACACATATAGATGTTAGTCTGTATAGACGATACTATAACTCCAAATTAATTCTATCAATGAGCATATTTGTATCAGCACAATTTCAATTCCATGCAACAGTTGGATTCTCCAACAATCTCTGCATTTTTAGAACTCAATATCACACTTGTACTGACCCACATTCACTATGAAATTACTGCTACATTAAGTGGAATGCCAATCTGAGAGGCATTAAAGTGGCTGGCAGCCTGGTATCTGCAGTATTTTCATTATTTCTCTACCCTACAGTCACCCTGAATTATTGTTACCTATAAGTACCACACATTTTTATGTTGTTTGACAGCAATCAAAATCCCCCAGTTTTCCTGCTCATTGCTGCTTGCTCTAAGTTCAACTCTTTGTTTTTGACTTTGTTTTCAGTCATCATTAACCTTTGCATACCCTCACCAATTGTACAACTAGTCACTATTGTATTCAATCCTTGTCATTATCAGGCCCAACACACCCCCAATTGTCTTTGCTTACATCAACCATCTACATTCATTGTTTGCTCTGGCTGACCTTGGTACCTATAAATGAAACCCTAAACTCAGCATGTGCCCCTTTTCCTGCTCACTATGTCAACCAAGGTGTTTGTGTTCAGCTCATGCACTACACAACTAGATGGGATTACATGCATCACCAGTGAAGCCACACAATACCTAGTCAACTGACCTTGAGTTGACAAATTCTCTGCACAGTGTTATTACTGTCTTGGCAGTGATGGTCAATCAAGAATGGAGAACATCTGAGTTATTTACAAATGGATACAAAGGTAGTGCAATCAAATTTCTTGAACCACAACAATGATTCTGTCCCACTGCAGCATCTGTAATGCCTTTGAAGCCTAGCATGTTCTAGTTGATTTTGAAATTTTGATCATACTCAAGAGTCAAGATGGCCCATGACTGCTTGTTCCACTTCCTCCACCACTTCTCCCACACAGGTTTCTTACCATTATCATCGCCAATCCTTATGAAGAAGCTAGCAGTGCCTATAAGGTCTTTGAAGACATAGGCCTGAAGTATGTCCCTCCTCAGAGGAGATTTACTCAGTGACCCCCCAAGTCTGCCTCTAACAAAGCTTCCTGGTTTGATATAAGCCCCAGTGCAAGCAGCCCTGGAATACAAATAACCACCTATAACCACATCCTCTAGTCCCAATATGTCAAGTCCCTCCCTGAACTGCTTCACCAAGACCTCAAATATAGGTTCTTTTATAAAGCAATGGTCGAACAGCAGTGTTGTGCGAGTCGGGCGACTTGAGTTCAAGTCAAAGTGATGGCCAAGAGGTACGCCGGAACTTGCCGAGCGACACGGGGTGGGTAGGTAGGTAGGTCTGGGCTCGGCCTTAACCAGAAAAGTAATGGTACTTTTGTTATTGCCTTTTATAGTAAGTATATACCATTTTTGGTGGCTGGAGCGCCTCCAGAATGGATTATATACTGCTTTTATTGGTGCTTATGAGCCTTTAGAGGTGCAATTTGACAAATCAGTTCATTATTGCTGCATTTTGGATGAAATCAGTGGATTCTGTGATCCCTTTCCCGATCGAGCGATCATCCACACAAATATGCAAACACGGGTCAATCTAATCTAATCACGCATGATATTTTTTGCGCCCTGTGTTTTTTGACCCTCGTGCTTGCATCTCGCTCCCAACTCGCTCCTGTTACACCTTCCGGGTCGGTAATATCGTGCGCGCGCATTCTGCATTGGTTCTTCAAGCTTTGCGCAAGATGGCGAAGCCCAAGAAGGTACCAATGTCATGATGTCATTGTGCCGAGGAGATTCTCAAGATATTTATTTTTAGGTTTCCGAATTCAATGCAGACAGTACACGATACTGCAAAGACTGCAAGATTACTGTCAAGATTGGGAAAGGCGGCGAGGGAAACTGGAAGCAACATGTTGAAGGAGATCAGCACAGCCGAATCGTCAAAGGGAAAGCCTCGAAAGTGAACATCTTCTCTATTTTTGGAAAGAAGCCTACTGTCATAACAGCTTCGAAGGCAACATCCACTGCACCTGCTCACGCTCGCCGTGACATCGCAGAGAGAAATCCTACCACGCCCGCCACTATAGCTGACACATCTGGCTTGTCGTCCTTCAATTCATTTACCTCTGCCCACCACGCACACCCACCACTGTCCCCTCTGTTTCAGCGTCTTCAAAATGTTATCTGTGGCTTACCTGCTACCATCCCGGACGGCGTGGTTGGTGAACCACTTGCAGAGTTCTCGGGCCACCCGTGCCTCCACCTTCAGGATGACATGGAAGAGTGGGAATGTCTTGACCCTCTGCTCAACCGAGTCATTGGTTCAGATGTCCAGGTTTCAGGAATTGCAGGATTCATTCGTCGTGGCCAGATGGGAATGGATGGAATGTTCTCCTGGCTACTAGCCTGTGTGAACGACCTTGGAATAGGGGAAGGGTTATTGGAAGGGAAGATACAGCACTTGATTGACGCCATGATATTATGGTATGTGATCCTTTCTCTATTATATTCTTTGACTGACAGTATCTGTAAAAGTGGTGCGGCCGAGGTTTCGGGGACAACTGGCTTGGATAGGGATCCTAAGGAGACAGAGGTTGAGGGAATAACGTCAGGAGTTGGCGATGAAATGTCAGTAGCACTGTAATAAACATATTTTCAAATTATTCATCTCTCAACAGCACCGAAAACGAACTTTCAGGCGCAGATATCGCTTCCCAGAGGCTAGTTACCCAGGGAAAAGACCCAGTACTTGACAGCGACATGTAAGTTATGATTTTACATACATTGGGCTGCAGTGTTCACGTTCAAACAGTATAGAAATTGTCAGTCCAGCAAGTGTGTTAGCAGTAACACCTGCAAAAAAGCATCGCACAGTAGTTTGCCCCGGATACCGACTGTTATTTGGCGAAGTGCCTGTTCGACTCACCGAGTACTCGCACCATAACCACGTCCGTCTGGGGGTACATTTTCGACTTTTTGAATCACACAATGGATATGTCATGCTTCGCTCGAAGGACTGCCCAGGCGAATATGAAGTTGGAGTCAAGGGCAAGGGTGTAGACGGCCGTGCGTGCACGTACTGCCGACTTATAGACGGCAACACCGCTGTTATGGGTATGCGGCACCGCGCACTTGAAGGAGCTCACCAGAACACGCCGTGGATCAATCGCTCACCAGAAGAAATGCTCCAGGGCATTCGGCAGAAGACTCAAGACCATAATGCACTCAAATTGCGTCTTCTTAATATGGTACGACGTCTGGCTGTGTCCAACCGTCACCTTGAATCTTGGAAGCGGCTCCCTGTTGCTATCGCATCTAATGACATTCCCCGAATACGGAGTCTCCTCGCAGTCCAGTCTCGTGCAGGTGCAAGCATCTTCGAAATACTGCGGAAGATAGAGAGCGCCGCCAAAGGGAACTACAAACCAAAGAGCTACGAAGAGGCCGATTTCCAGAAGGCATATTTAATCTACAAGCTAGGCGGACGTTCAGCAGCACAGATTGCTCACCGGGCTCTAGGACTACCCTCCATCGATCAGACAAAGCGCAAAATCATGCTCGAGGAGCTTCAGCCTTCAAGCGGATTCCCAACAAATGACGAACTCGTAGCAAATCTCAATGCCTGCTATCCCAGCCAACACCACTCCGAGTTCACGGCGTCTCTTCCAGTACTTCCGGTGGTGATGAGCACTGACGAGCTCAAGGTCACCGAGCGGCTTCGGTGGTTTGAAAAGACGAACGATATCTTGGGAGTCTGCAGGGAACACGGCAGTATCTGCTCCAGGAAGTTCTGCTCTATTGCGGATGCCGACGCTCTCCTGGTTAAGCTAAACGAGGGGCGCATACATTTAGCATCTGAGGTATGTGACTTACAGATATGTATTTCATTTTACAGATTTATTGACACATAATAGGCGACAGTGATCGGTTCGAGTATTCTTTCTGAAGACCCTATGCTGTACACCACACGTCCCTTTGTCATTTCTGGGACATGCAAACGAGAGACTGTAGACGACCAACAGAGGCTTCTGGAGGATGCATCGCGTGCAATGAAGAGCGTGCTTCTGAAGCAGAACCTCCGCCTTTATTCTATTGCGACTGATGGTGATGCCCGGCGTCGACGAGCGCTTATTGCGCTCACGCTCTGTACTGTCCCTAATTCCAACAGTAAGCTGCTGAAACGGCTGAAAGGACTTCGACTCTTCAACCTTCGATGTGGCAAGAATGAAGAGACATCCGACTTTGACTGGAAGCATTGCTTTAAGCGGCTTCGCAACACCGACATCCGCGCCAAAGGCTTTGCCATTAACGGCACAAACATCACCGCTGCCACACTGAAAGCGCATCTCATGGCTGATGGGCTGAACGAGGCTACAGTGGACTCCCTCCTCCAGCTAAACGACAAACAGGACGTCGTACTGATGATGAAACTTCTCAATGCAATCGCACGACTAAAGCCGGCCTCTTCTGCCATGACACCTGCGTTCTTTGCTACTCGTCGTGCCCTTCGTCTTATTGGACAGCTTTACTCATGCTTGCTGCGGGCCTATCTTGACACAGACCTCTCACTTCGCGACCAACTTATCCTACTCAGTACCGCTTCGCATCTCTTGTTGGCAATTTATCATGTCGATAAGGGGAATTTTATTCCAGTGCAAACGTTCCACGACCTTCAGGCATGTATAAAAAATGTCTACTTCTGCGTTGCCAAAGCCCAAGACGACAACCCGAACGGAAAGTTCTACATCATTCTGCTTGGGACCGATGGTTTGGAGAAAGTATTCGGCAAAGTTCGCACCATGGTTGGTGGCGATACAAATGCTGATGTCCTTCAAGTCCTGCTGCGAATCATGGGTGCAACGAAGTGTAATCAACTCATTGAACTCAATCCCACCTGGGCAGATGGCTTGGAGCGACGGCTGAAGGTGAAAAATATTTTTGCGGATGGCGAGACAGAGATACGTGGCGGACACGATCACATTAACCCTAAGGCATGGAGGGGAGATGTTTACGTTCGGAATGTCGACCTACTGGAGTGTTGGGAGCTCGGATTTCATCGAGCAGAGGAGCACCTCACCGACGCGGATTTTCCATCCCCACTCCAGATGATGCGGCAAGGTGATGGCTTCGATATGCTCTGTCCATTTGGAAAGAGCAAGATGGTTCTCGTTGATGCAAGTCTTCAAGTAGGCGAGCGAAACGAGACTGAAGAGGAGGCAGAGATCTTCGTTCCACCCACGGAAGAGAGTGCTACTCTCAGTCAGTCTGGGGACGAGGTCCTTGCCAGCTCATTTCCAGACGACTTACAGCCAGATTTCGACGACATTGCAACGTCTGCGTTACAGAGACTAGACGGCGTGGTGCAGGGCGATGCGCCACATAACGCCACACTTGTTCCTGGTGCATGGGTCGACATTCTCGAAGACAGAGGTCCTGGAACAAAGGGGAAAAAAATACACAAGGCGAGCGTTCTTCGGCTGTATTCTGGACCATTAAGCGTCGCAGACTCGAAGGACAGACTCAAGCGTGTCCGCAGCTATACTCAATACAACGAACAAGTCAAGAAACCCCCTCTTTCCATTCTTCTGGGGTCTCAAGATCGAATTAATGAAGCAGAAGAAGAGCATCTTATCTACATCCTCGATCCAGCTCTCACACTGGTTCAATGTGACGATAAATTCTTTCTGGCAGCCTTCCAGATCACCGGCATACGTCATGGACAACAGGACGTTCAAGGCCTCCCTGCACGATTTATTGGCGAGCCCAATGTTCACCTTCACGGCCAGGTCATGAAGCTCGCGCTGATTGCTAACGCGGACCCAGACAAGCCTGATTGGGAATGGAACGGATCTTTTGAGGCAAAAGGGATCTTCCGCGACCTTGATGGACGAGCTATCGAGCTCATCAATCCTCCCGTCTCGCCAGCATCCTGTGGACGAAATAAGGGTACATCGACCTACACTTTTTCGACACAGGAGATGCGCGCAATGGCAATGTTACTGTACGAACGCATGCGTAGCGAAGTGAATCGGTTCCCATCTATCCCATTAACCAATTCATTTCCCTATCGTTCCGCTCAGGGTGCGTAATTCAGTATTAAATTCATGTTATAGTTCTCATACTGGTTTTCTAGGCGAGGCTTGCTTTGTCTGCGACAGCTCACTCCTTGGAGTACACTCTGCACATGAGGGTACATGCCGGTACTGCCCAAATGTCAAGGTGAAGAGTCTGACTGGTCCCGCGCTTGTAAAGCATATGGGTGCGCACATACTCTATGATCGTCGTGTCATTGGAGGCGACAATCCTTGCGGCTTCTGCTTGAGCTTTGGAACTACTTGTCAGATAGTCCTCAAGCGTGGGCAGGGGGCTGGAAGCTCATATTCAATCGATATGACTAAGTCTAGGTGTCCGAATCTTCACAGACTTCAACTCAAGACTGCTGCAGAGTGCACCGGGTCAAACCCGTGCACGAATCATCCACTTCACTGTGGTATATGCTCTGCCGTAGTCTGGAAGTACAACCTGCGCCTCCATATCATTCGCTGTCACCCAACCGCCGATTTAGAGAACCACAAGGACGACTACGCACTCAGTGTGGATTCAGGGTCAGGGATTACAGAGGAGGTATACATGACTGCAGCTTATCACACAGTGCCTCGAAAGTCGCAGAAGAAGACAAAAACGAGCGGGCTGGCCATCTCGGCACTGCATACCTCAACTATTGACCTCGACAAGTATGTATTATACTTCCAGATATTTCCTTGATTGACTGACACATACATTCAGTGCGGAAGCGGATGCTCAGGTATCCGATGAAGGTGACGAGATGGAACCAGAAGATGAGATCTCGGATAATGATGCTCACTCATTGCCACCCGCTCCAAGTGGTATTTTTACAGAGGTTGCACCACTGCCTGCTGCTGTCGACATGTCACTGCGAGGGCGCAAACGCACACGTCGTATTCTTCTTGACCAGTCCGAAGACGTTGAAAATATCTGCGATTTGATAAACTGCGGCATGGCTATATCCCAGGAGGACATTCTTATATGCAGCGCCCCCGGATGCGAGCTCAAGGTTTGTGTTCTCTCTCAGTTTTGCATGTCTTGAGCTCACTTCTGTACGACTTCGTTGTTTAATAGTATCATTTGACTTGCCAGGGCTTAGTCACACCACCGCAAGTTGAGTGGTTCTGTGATAAAAATTGCAGGGATAGTGCAGGGTTCAAAAGGACCCGTAGATAACTTGTACTCATTGTTTTATGCATGTATTCGAGCAAAGTTGCGACGGTAATGTGCAAGGAGACACAGTTGAGATATAAATAGCTTAATTTGTCAGCGATCAATTACTATATTAGGAAGGTGGGTAGGTAGGTAGGTCCCGCGGAGCTCTTATCCCGAAAAACCGACCCCGTGTAGCCACGATTTCTCTCGCATACCTCTTGGTGATGGCTTTGCCAACTTACGACCTAAGGCGCAGACTTTCCCAGACTTGACAAGCAAGCTGCCATCAAGTTGACAACTTTCATCATGTGTACATGTCAACAAATAGCCCCAAATAGCCGTGATCCAATCAACAGATCTGAGTGGGATGCAGGACCTAATCGATAATCAGTCAACAGAGTCACTTTGTGCACTAACATCGCAATTGTGCTCAATTGCCAAAGAGGATGTTGCAGATGACATTGTGCTAGCTCTGGGGGAATTGATAAATCATATTATACATGGCTTTGGTATGCATATACACCGGAATTGTGAGTGATATGTGCGGTCTATGACTTATGCACATATTATCTTTCCTTATATGTGTTGTTTGCTGGTGAAATTGACAAGCGCATGCTCAAATGTCAGACTTGCCCGCAGGCATTGTATTAGTCAGCACAAGTCGACGACTTAAGTCAGGCACTCAACTTGAGTCACACAAATGCCCTGACATCTGACTTACCAGCCAAGTCGCCGACTTGCACAACACTGTTGAACAGCAGGATCTCTTCAAATGCCCTACTGGATTTCAGCACAAATATGTGATCTATACTGTTGTACTTGGTGACCTCTGTGGGTCAGTCTATAAGGTCTACTTCTGCGTTGAACAGGAGAGGGACAGTAACAGGCCCAGGACTGACAACAGAGACTGCCTGTCAACACTATCTAGAATCATTTCTGACATCAAGGAACTGCAAAGAATGGACCAAACAGTGAGTCATGAATCATTATCTCTCAGTTCAGAGGGTGGGGCTGAACCTAGTATTTGATACCTCTATAGCCTCCATAGCCTCTTTGAAGGCACTATCAGCAACTAGAACCCCAAAGGCTGCCAGTCAAGTGGCAGCAGACACTACATTAGGAAGCCATGACAATGATTTTGAGCAATTTATGCAATTGACCTCATAATTGATCAAATTTTAGTGATTTAAAGATAGAAAATGCACCTAAACACACTAGTGTGAGATTCACAAAGCATCAAAGCAAATACAAGTGGATAAGATTAGTCCTCTATCCATGGTCTCTGGTCTACTCTTTCTTGGTCTCTGGTCTTGTCACTTGTGTCTAGTTTCTGGTCTACTCTGGGTTCTACTCTTGTCTCTGTACTCTCTCTTTAGGTCCTGTTTCTAACTATGACAAATCCTCCTGGTGGTACCACCACATCTGGCTCCAACACTGCTCCTGTCACTGCTGCCATACCTGTTGTAAACAGTGCTACATCTGCTGGCCCTTGCTGTAGCTGCTCATGTCAGAACCAACCAATCCCACCATCAGCATTTGGTTTCCTCAGGATCCACAAATGCTCTGCCAAATGGTAAAGGCAGGGGATGCACTAAAGCCAATCATGCTGCTCATCATGACACATACATTGACAACATTGCCAAGCTTGTTTGCATGACCATTGACTCTCACTCAACAATAGTGCAACAATGTACTATGGATGCTCAAACCAACTAGTGGTGTAACATGATACAGATGCAGCAAGACTTTCTCAAAAAAAAACAGCAAGCAATGACTCAAGCCCTTCAGCCTACAACCACCATAACATCATCTGCTAAGCTGTGCATGCCTACTCCTGAGATGTTTGATGGGACTAATCAAACAAAGGTGTTATTGTTTATTTGCTCCTGTGTTGATGTCTTCTTTGCTGAACCAAAGGTCTATGGCTCATTGGAGATCAAGCTTTGGTTTGCCTTAGGACTTATCCATAGTGACAGTGTGCAAAAATGGGCCAACAATGCAATCAACAAGCTCAACATGAGTGTCACACCATGGGCCAAGTGCAAAAACTTCAAGGATGACTTCAACCCCAGTTTGCATACCAGCTTGAAATCAAATTCAGCAAGTTCCAGTGACCAGTAAGCCTGACAACAATTCAGTTTCTGGCTAGTCATGAAGTATAAGAGGTTCTTATGGTCCAAGTGAATCTCAAAGTGAGTACCATGGATATAGTGCCTCCACTTGCTTAGAGCACATGTAATGGAAAGCAATCACCTATATCAGCTGGCCTGATACATGAACCTCAACAATATCTTCTACAAAGTACATATATCCACAAGGGTTACCCAATGTTGAGTAGACACTCCTAGATAGTGAAAGCCCATTGTCAGCAGGGCTCACTGGTCATGGTTACATGGGAACTGAGAGGATCACAATGTATTTGTTAGGGAACAAGACAGGTACAGGGCAGGTAAAAACATAGACTAAACTCAGAAAGAAAAGGAGAGAAAAGAAGTTTTTGTTGAGAAAATGTATGTAGCATGTGCATGTGTATGTAATCATTCCTCAAAGCTACCTCAGTCTTTCACCCATTCTGACTGAGTGCTGAGTTGTATCAGATACTTATTTGATCAGGTTATGGGCCCCATCTTCTGAAAGGCAGAATCTGAATGAATTCATATGAGTTTCTTGAGATCACTTAGTTCTAAGAACTCCCAGCCCTGCTTAGTACATCATGTCCACTTATCAACACATTCCATCAACTTGACAATCACACACAGCCAGTGGCTATAGTGCGTATATTCACACTTTGACACCTATTCTGGTTCTGCCATTATGGTGTCTTCAAGCAATAGCAAATACAATCATTTTCCAATTCTTGAAGGCCTTGTTGGATGGTCTGACTTGAAGCACAACATGACACTTGTTCTGCAAGAAGCCAAGGTCTGGGGACCTGTTGAAGGGGACCCAAACCCTTGGGGTGAGTACCCTATTGAGAACATGCCACCTAAACCAGATGCAAATTCCACATGACCTATGAAACCTGGTGGCTCACCAACACTACCACTTGCTCTCTGATCCAAAGGAGGATGGCTCTGACAATTGCTCAAAGTCTCAGCCTACCTGTGCAGGGTGCAACCACAAAAGTGACAGCCTGCCAGATGTGGCAAGCTCTGGATTTACATTTCACCAACCATGGTTGCACCAAATCTACATCAAATATGGGTAGTTACTCATCTGTGTTGTTACATCATAGGGGGCATCTGCCCAAAGGCCTAGGTAGCTGATGTATCTGCCTCTAGGCCACCTTAGGTGATGCATCAGTCTCCAAATTGCCCACTGCCAACCCTAGCAAACCTTCAAATGAAATTCAGCCATGCTGGCAACTATGCAGGACTTCTGAAAATTGTGAAAGTTCCCACAGTCCATAAATCATTGGAAAAGCATAATCTTGTATAGGATGGGAAAAATGATGGCAGGTCAGAATATCCCAACAGTCACTTGCAGTAGCTACATGTCTACTTTCTTTTCTATAAATAGAAGAAAATTCCAAAGAAATTTTGAGTGTTTAAACCACAGTCTAATTTGGTTTATTTAGGGAGATATGACCTAATCTTTCTATTCTATATTTGGCAGGCATGCCACTTGGCTGTATCTTGGTCATTTCTGCATGGTTTTGGATGCTTCTGGTCCCATTTTGTAGGGAATTTTAGTGTGCTTCCAACACATGTCTAATCACTACAGTGTATGCAATGGTTACTGTGATATTAATAAAACAGTCATACTTAATTGAATAGGGAGCCACTCAGCTGTATCTGGACCATTTCTCCATATACTTGGATGCTTCTAGTACCAATCTGTAGCTATTTTTGACCCAATTTCAATGAATGTATTATCATGCTAGTGTGCTTAGCAGACATTTTGCTATTTATGAAATAGTGATATTTTTCAAAATATGCCACTTGCCCATAGCTTGCCCATTTTTCCAAATTTCAGGATGCTTCTGGTGCCATCTTGTAACTGCTCTTTAGTTGATTTGGGTATATATTTTATCATGATTTTGCACTCAGCGGTTGGTCTGCTATCAACAAAACAGTGGTATTTAAGGGAAATGTTGCCACTCATCTGTATCTTGCTCATTTTTCTGAATTTCTAGGTGTAAGTATAAATAAAAGTTGTAAAGTACTGAGTATACAAAGACTCAATGAAGGCTAGTAAGAAAGATAGATTATAAACAATAGATATAGAGAAGGATTTCATTATATGAGCCAGCAGTGGACAAGGTAATATACCAATCAGGGCTAAACTGGCAAGGGGGCTGGACACATATCCTGGCCAGACTCCACTGGACTCCACTGGAGTCCAGCAGAGTCTAGTGGAGTCTACTCAAAGTCTGTGGGAGAGGGTAAATTATTACTGAAAATGTGGAGGATGCAGAAAAAGATGTGGTTGTTGACCCACTTGGAAATTGGGCCAATGCCTGAGGCTCACATAATATCTACCCTGGCATCAGCCACATTGCCATATCTGCTGCCTCCTGAAGTGAGACCAAAACTGTCTTGCATGTCCAGGGCAAAGCTGTCTGAGAAGTTGTTGAGTCACAGTACCATGCCTGACCACTTGTCTAGGTATATTGTTGTGGTGTGGTGAGCCTTCTTGACATCACAGACTGCTGCTCACAAGCCTGGGGGGAGGCAGCATATGAGTAGGCAAATTATTAGCTTGTGTGACCACTAGTCAACATGTCAACAGCAGGCCTACAAGAAAACTGCCATATGCTGTTCATATTGGTGCTGCAAACCCCTTGCAGAGTATTGATGTAGTAAAAACAGTCTGGAGTACTTATCAAAAGCACACTTAGCCTAGCTCAACAAGATTTTATCATGCTGATATGATGCTGGATGCTTTTGAAGCACATAATTTAGTGCTACAAAATGGTACTGCTTTTGTTGAAATCCATTGAATATTTCTGGAGGTAGAGGGTATTCTTCCCTGCATCAATTACTAGTTTAAGCACACTTACAATAACTAAACAAATACTTGTTGCTACAACATGATACCAGGCTTGTTAGAATTGGGTAATTAAATGCTAAAAAAATGGTACCATATTCATAGAGAATGGTCCCTGTGTAGCAAAGTTGTACTGCTATGTAGCATGCAGTTTGTACCCACCTTGACACTACAAGTGGACACCAGACAGCCTAGGCAGAACTCCATGTGAAATTTTATTCACAGTGAATGAACTTTTGCATGATGTTTTGCACTTGTTTCTGACAACATGGCAAAACTTTGCCACATCATCAACATCCATCTTCTACTACCAATTGCTGTCAACATTACCTGTGCATCCCACATGTCATTGTGGGGTGTATTTCAACCATAAGTTCCTTTATTTTGCCCTAACAATGATTAGATAGCCCATGCTTATCACCACCCCTGCTGTCACAGCTGGTAATGTGGCACACATATTGTCAGAACAGCTGCATGTCTCCCTACAATTCTTTGTGTAGTAACTGTGAACTCCACTAACCAAGCTGCTGCATAGAAAGCAGTGGTCAGATATGTGTATATGGCTGCATGGAGGGGTTTGCTGATGTCTAGGTGTTTGCAGAGTGTTGCTATGTATGTATTTGACAGTGAAAGGGATGTGCTGCTTGCATGAGGAGGTGGTTATGTGAGGAGGTGGCTGGGCTAGTCATTCCACTGCCTTCAACAATGGAGGCCATCTCAACTTGGTTTACCTGCTATGGGAGTCTGTGAAGAATGCGCCATGCACAAATGCCAGCCATGTAGTTGCTAATGGCTGACACCAAGTATGCCCCTGCAAGTGCCAAGATAAAAGCTGTGACCAAAAGTGGTGCTACTAGCACTCTCAAATGCTTGTTGATGCTCTTCAAGTCACAGAAGACATGGTACATGAGAAGTCCCAAGCTGTAGGTCTCCCTGGTGGATGGTGCCCATGCATGTGTGATGACATCTTGAATGTGTTTGAGATCCTGTGCAGCCAGGTTGGTGGCCACACCCTGGGCATCAAGTGTGTTTCTGCTGTTTTCTAGGCACCACAGGCTTTGCCTGTCTCTTGCAGCTACATGTGGTCAAAGCATCAAGAGTTTGAGGTAGGGTCAAGTACTGGAAACTAGTTTCTCCTGGCCTAGTGGGATTGGTGTGTCAAACCTAAGAGATTGAAATAAGATGGAGCAACAATCATCCACAAATATGAAGAAATGGGCAAGATACAGCTGAGTGGCACACATTCATAGAGTCAACTGTTTGGTTGATAGCAAAGCAACTAATGGGCACACAGGTTTGAAAAAAAAAATGTGTTGGAATTGCATTTAAATCCCTACAGAAAGGTACCTGAAGCATCCAAAAATATGGAAAACTTGCCAAGGTATAGAAGAATGATATCCTGACCTATATAGTATAACCATTTTGTCAATAGTACAGCAGCCACTAAGTGCAGCTCAATTATAAAAAGTGCATTATAATGATGTTAAAAGCCCTAAAGGACAGTACCAGAAGCATCCAGAAATATTGAGAAATGAGCAAGATACAGCTAAGTGGCACACCCACCAAATGGTCCCCACAAATATTGGGCCATATCTCCAGATCCAGACTATTTATAGAAAAATAGCAGACCTGTAGCTACCCTTTGTGATCATGGGAAAGTATGACCTCCACTATCATTTTGCCCATACTATGTAAGATCATGCTTTTCCAATGATTTTTGGATTACACATAGCTGAGTTTGGATTTGTAGTTTCTATGATTGCCTACAAAGGGCCATTGGGATGTTCCCCAAGGGCCTTGGGGAATTCCCAGCCAGAATAGTTGCATTCCTGAAAATGAGGTCTTGACACTCTCCCACAGTGGGACTGACAAGAAGACTTGTGAACAAGCTCCTGACATTTGGCAGGTGGCAAAGACTTCTTTTCCATAAGCACATGAATTTGCTTATGAGCTTGCTCTGGAGTCCATAAGCCAATATGCACCTCCTCTGCAATCTGCTTACACAGTTCAAGGTTGTGGAAACAATTGCTCTCCACCTCTTGAGCAGCAAGATTCTCCCTGGATTAAGGTTAATGAGTATACATTTAAACAGGCACAGTAGAATGAATGCATATTTCTGAAATTTGAGCAGGCTATTACCAATAGAACATTTCTGTAAAAGTTTATTGAGCACTTTCTGAGCTTTTCCAATGAACTCTTGAGTGGCCAAGGACAGCTTTGGTGCATCTGGCTGTGATGGTGCTGCAGGTGGTATATTCAGAGCTGCAGTTGCTTCAACTGCATTTTTAGGAGGAGGCTGGTGCCAGACAGCCTTTGAGCCTGGGGACTGAGGCCAGTTGTAATGACAATGGGTGTCACACTAGGACAGGAAGCAAAGATACAGTGAAGGGCTGGAAAGAATGGGAAATCTTCCTCAATTTTCTCCTGTATCATTTCATATGTCAGCCTTCAGAGTATGATAATACTAAAACAGAAACTGAGACAGACATACTCCAGGTGTTGACAGTGTGCTCTGGTGTCTTGACACAAGGCCCATCTCCCATGATGTAAAACAAGAGGGTTTCCTCTGCATTCCCATTCCCATCATCATGCCTTCCAACTCCTTCACCAGTCTGACAGAGTTGTTGGGCATGTTTCTTATACAGTGAGTGACAAAACCATTCAAATGTTTTTCAAAGTTTCACTGTTTGTTGAATATCTTGGGAACCACTTAGCCAAACAAGTCCAAATTTCAAGGGAGGGTAGACTATCATGTGGCTGACATGTTCCAAATTGTTTCATTATGTAATCATAATTTATTCTCACACTATCAATATTCTACTGGCACAAGTGCATTTGAACAGTTTTGTCACTCTCATATGGCAAACCAGTATTCTACTATTCTAGTATCTGGTATAGCCTCCCTTGGCCTGTAACACAGCATCAACCCTTCTAGGCACACTCTCTATCAAATTCTGACACACAGATGCTGGAATATCATTCCATTCCTTCTGCACCCTCTCCCATAACTCTGCAATTCCAGATGGTGGCCTATCATACCCTCCAAGCCTGATTTTGAGGTGATGCCAAAGGTGTTCTATGGGGTTTAGGTCTGCAGACTGAGGGGGCCACTTCATAACCTGTAATCCACTGTCTTTGAGCCAGTCCTTGGCCATTCTGCTGGTGTCCTTGGGGTCATTGTCCTGCTGGAAAAGGACATCTGCTCGCTTTTTCCTGTAATAGCTGATGGTTTCCTGCAGTTCATCATCCATCTTCCCATCAATCCTAGTTGAATATCCAGGCCCCTGCTAAAACATTCCACTCTAGATCATGAGAAAACCTCCCCCAAGCTTGACTGTCCCCTGCACTAGCCTGTTACTCAGCCCCTTTCCTGCCTTTTTCCACACTTATTCCTCCCAACCAACTCCAAGCAGTTGATTTTGATCATCTGACCATCTGACCCTCTTCCAGTCATTTACTGTCCAGTCTTTGTGCACTTCTGCAAACTCCCTCCTAGGCCTCCTGGGCCTTGGTTCCAGTTTTAGGCTTTTCTGGTTGGCTACAGCCTTCATGCCACTGCTTCTGAGCACCCTCCATATGGTCTTCACAGAGAAGGATGTGTTGGTTATGTTTTGCAAGGATTTGGCAACCTCAGTGGCATTTTCAGCCTTCTGCAAGGTGATAAGTCTGATGGCATACTGGGTATTGGCAGGTAAAAAGCTTGTGTGGACACCCCCCAGCAGATTTGGAAAGTGTGGAACAGTGTTTTTTTTGCATATATTGGATATGGGACCAACACTTATGCCAGTGGTGGTAGAGATAGCATGACTTGAGTGACCTTGGTGAAGGGGTTCAAGAATATGGGTGCATTGAGCAAGAGTAGGTGAGCACATGAGAGTCTGAGTAAGAATTGAGTGTGGGAAATGGTGTAGGCTTGGACACAAAGCATACATACACATTCTAAGGTAGTCAGATAATTTTATCTGTACTCATTTGACCTGATTAATGGGGCTGCAGGCATCAGCAGTGGCAATCTCATACCACTGCTCCGCCATACTCCAACAGATGTTGGTGGCAGCAGGGAAGAGTACAAGCACTGATGCTGAACTCGTTGTGATTGGCCTAGCAGTCTCTCTGTACCAGGGAGGACACCAGGTGAATCTTCATCTTCACTGACTCTATCACCCAGGCAAGGAGTTGTGTGGACCCTTCCCTGCATTCTAGACAGACTATGTCACTGGCCATATGCCACACCCTCATGGGATGGCTCTCCTCCAGCCCAGACCACACTGCTCACTTTGTGTACATTCCCTCATCACTGAAGTGGAGCTTACACAACCCTGCCCATGATCTGGCAAGGTCTTTGCACCAACCGTTGGGTGACGCCTAGGGCTGTACATAAGTCCAGGTCAGCCACAGGTACCTGTGGGAAAACCTGCAAAGACTCAGACCTGCAGGTCCAGGTACCTGTGACAACAGATCCAGGTCAATCCAGGTATATATTTTGTGGTGACAGGTACCTGTGGGTCCCATTAATTTATCTTGGACCCCATACTTTTTTGACCATTTCTTTAGATTTTTTGAAAATTTCTCCAAAGTTCCCTACAATTAAAACATCCATAATCATTACAAGGCCTTGAGACTTGGGAAAATACAGTCTGAGAGGCTGATTTTAGTATGCATCCATAGTATGATAAGGGTGAATATGGCAGTTGAAAGGTTACTGATTTTCTTTATGATTAAAACACTCATAATCATTACAAGGCCTTGACACTTGGGAAAATACAGTCTGAAAGGTTCATTATAGCAGGTATCCATAGTGTAATAAACGTGAACATGGCAATTGAAACATTATTGATATTGATCCATTGCTATCAGAAATATGCTGGCTTTATGCTATGTGTAATTATGGTCACAATTATGGTAAGAAAATCCCTTGTCAAATCCTTTCAAAATTTGGCTGGAAATATGATAGAACTACACAACATAATATTGCCATAACTGAGTGTAATGTGCCACACAATATGGCACTGTATATACTATGTAAGTCTAAAGTACAGAGAAAATATTGTAATCAATATTGATTGACCATCCAATTTTGTGGTCTATCAACATTTACACCAGTATACACCAGGGTTGCATTTAAAGTAGGAGCTTTTGAGGGTGTATCTGCAGCTGTTGAGGTTACAGAGTTAATGATTTTTACAGAAGGGTGGTTATGAGAAACTCAGTTCTATTAATTGGCTGGAATACTGAGTGGTATATCTACAGGTATCCACAGGTACCCACAGGTTTACCTGCAGGTACCTGGCATGACCTGCACAGGCAGGTAACCTGTTGACCTGACCTGCAGGTACAGGTACCTGTGGCCACAGATCCAGGTCAATCCAGGTATGGATTTTCAGCTGACAGGTACCTGCCTGACAGATCCAGGTTGACCCACAGGTTAACTCATGTACAGCCCTAGTTGCTGTAAACTGGCATGACCCCATGCTGTGGGCCCCCACACATTTGGGGGTTTTGTCAACTTTTTGGAAGCAAACCCCTCTGCATTTGCTTTCCCTCAATCTAATGGAGTTTGAACTGTTCTGGGCAGGGTCAATACCCCCCTGAATGCAGGGATGTCAATGGCACAGGATACAGGCCCCTTTCTGCAAGGGGAGGGGGCGGAAGATCATCATTTCTGCAGGTGGCTGCCCACATGGGTCAAGTCCCAAACTTGTGTTGGTATTACCCAGCCTAGGAAGGAGACAATGTGGTTCCCCTGGTGTGCCGGGCAGTTCTTCTATGCCCTTTTCTGCTCTTACTTCATATCTTGTTTTGTTTACATCATTACATTCCACTGGCTCAATTTAATTGCTAGCCTACATACAGTCATTAGTCACAGACGGCCCTTACCATACATTGTGGACATGTTTGCTCTTGTTGCTTGCTTCATTTGTAAACACGCGGACTGCATTCGAGCACTGCAAAAAAAATTGTTGATTTCAAAAAAAAAAAAAATAATAATTTTTGACCTGATTAAACAAAGTTATGTTCTTGGAATATGAGAGTGACAAAACTGTTCAAATGCACTTGTGCCAGTAGAATATTAATAGTGTGAGAATAAATCATGATTACATAATGAAACAACTTGGAACATGTCAGTCACATGATAGTCCACCCTCCCTTGAAATTTGGACTTGTTTGGCTAAGTGGTTCCCAAGATATTCAACAAACAGTGAAACTTTGAAAAACATTTGAACAGTTTTGTCACTCACTGTATGTTCCTGTCAAACTAAAAAAAAAGTTGAGAGATGTGAGATAATGACATAAAAGCAAGACTCACCTTGTAATCTTACCACTAATGTGGACACAGATTGCCTTTGGGTTCCAGGCATAAAGATCTGGGACAAGGGTGGCACATCAGGAAACTCTGATTTTCATTTATTTGCTTTTTCATCTAGCTTAAAAGGTCAGTTCATTCAATGAATACTGAGAAATCACATATCCCACATCAGGAAACCATGTGATGGGCTTGGCATTTCTCAAGCGCCTCAAGGCACATGGCTATTCTTAAGTGCTGCAGGGAGGCTAAAGATAGTCAGGACATCCCAGGGAGCTCAGGGAGCTAGGGAAATCCCAGGGCATGTCAGTAGAACCAATAAAATTTGAATGAAAGGAGCACATTTTTTGATGGGCAGTGCACTAATGTTTTACCAGTTTCATGAGTAATACCCAACAGATTCTGATGAATTAAATACCCACTCTTAGCGTTTTTTAATGTGATTCCAATGCGTGCATTATCACAGCAGCGCACTTGCTCAATATTGAGTGATATCAAAAACAATCAGATTTGAGTGGTGAATCAGTGTGAGTTGATTTTATTTGCCAATTATTCATCAATCTGCACACTCTGGGTACCTCTTGTAGCGCTTTTTAACACCGTTCTAACAAATGTTCAATCATAATTTTACGACCACTTGGTGCAAACCTATCTTGAAAAAGCAGCAGTGGAACACTGTGCCACTGATCAAATTTGCTTTTGCCATATCTTACCAAGTATTGTCCATAAAAAATATGATAAAAGATGCATTAAAAAGGCACAATAAATACCTATAAGATGGTACCAGATGCATCCTAATCGGTCCAGTATTGCCCTTTAGAGACTGCATCTAACCCTGTTTTCTGTCACCATAAGTGCACCTGGAATAACTCAACAAATAAACCTTGCTAAAGCATGATCTTGGACATGTTAGAATTGCATAGTTAAATGCTACAGAATGGTACTACATGTGTGCAAAACAGTCCACAGGATCACCAGGCCTGGAGTCATGCCACTCCCCACATGTCCTCCTCCTCTCCCTTTGCAATATCTCAGCATAACCATGTATATAGGCATAATATACTAACTATCCTAAAGTGATTTTAAAGAAATTGGTTAAGAACTGATGATGAGAGGGGCCACACACAATGCTTTTTATGTACCTACTGAAAAAGCTATATCTGAACAATGAACAGCATCTGCTCTTATTCACTTGCAGAGGTTGTTGATCTAATATATTCCTACTACCATGTATTACCACTAAGATTTCAGACTCAAAATAATGAGTAGAGGCCATGTTCGACTTGATGTCCAATTTTTTCAGCCAAACCTGAATTACACCAGTGTTTTAGCATTTCTGTGGGCAATACTGGATGGATTCTGACACATTAAGTACCCATATGTGACGCTTTTTAATGCAATTCAAACATGTGCATTCTTACAGCTGTGTGCTTTGTTAATGTTGAGGAATATCAAAAACAATCAAATTTAAGTTGTGCATGACTGTAAGTGGACTGTGTTCACCAGTTCTTTACCGCTCCACATGCTCTGTATACCCACTTGTAGCGCTGTTTAATACAATTCCAACGCATATTTTATCATAATTTTACAACAACTTGGTGGAAAGATATTCTATAAAACCTGATGTCCAATTTTCAACTCTTTTTTTGGCCCCAGCAGACTTATCTCAGTAATCAGTCATCCAAAATTGAAATCATTTGTTATTCATGCATTATTCATATGTATTAGCTATCTAAATGTGCCAAAAAAGTGAATGAAAGCAAACTTGGGTTGTGAAAGGTCTGTGGGAAAGTAGTGGAAATGGCTTTCCACTACTTTTCCATGGCTTGCAGCCAGTGCAGCAAGAACTTCCACTGTGGGAATGTCAGCGACAAGGTTGTTGCTGATGTTCCCATGCTGGAGGTTTCTGTTGCACTGGCACTTGGTGCATCAATGTTCACTCTTAACCATTTCCCCCATCTTCCCCTTCCCCCTCTGACTTAGCCCTATCCCCCACCCCCTGCCTCCCCCACATTTAACCTCCAACCAAACAGCATCCAGTACCACAACTGCCAGCAATGTGATGGACCTGGGGGCATTAGTGAACAGGGGAGACCCATATTGAGGGAGACCCAACTGGTGCACAATTACTGATGAGGCTCACTGCTCTATAACCTACTTACATTATGTTAGCCTCTATTTCTCCACCCTTCCACCCTCCTCTTCCTCTCCACTTCTGCTTCCTTCCCCCCTCACCTCACCTTCCCCCTCACCTTCACCTTCCCCTTACTTTCTCTTCTGCTTTACTTTCTTGCACTTCTCTTCTTCCCTTTCCCTTTTACTTTCCCTCTCCTCTTCCACTCCACTTCTGGCTCACCTGTCTCTCTGGTTCCCCTTCTTCTTTCTGCCCTTTCCCCTTCCCCTCCACTTGCTCTTTACTTCCTCTTCTCCTTTGCCTGTTCTGGCCTATTTGACTACTTCTGATTCCATCTTTGAATGTACTGCCTACCTACTATACTATTGTACTCCTAGGTTAACTTATGTAGACCATTGTATTTGTACTGTAATTAGAAATGATAATGTTTTTCTGACTACCTGATTGTATGTGAAGTGGGACTCCAGAGCGCCTAAGTAATCTACTGATCAGAGATTTGGTCAGCATTATGATTCCTTGACATTCCTTAAGGCTGCCCTGAGGCTCCTTGAAGGAACTCTGCTCAAAAGACCAATCCTCAGGGCACCCAGAGGATTGTCAAATTTCCCTGACTGCCTTAGGCGCCTCAGGGACACTTAGGGCATGCCAAGACTGATCCATCAATTCCTGATGCAGTGAAGATCCTTCATAAATGAGTCATAAGAGGCTACAATGTCTCATATTAGACAAGGCTGCAAGAGTCCTACAATGGTACTACACATTCATGTCATAGATGAGTTGTACAACAGTCCCTGGGCACAGGAGGTGGGGCAGGGTAGGGGGGTAGATAGTGTGGTATGGCTGGGGAGGGGGGTAATGGTAGGAAAATCTGGGCAGGGGTAATCATGTGCACTGGGATATGTGGTAGGTAAAAATGTGACCAGGTGGTCTGAGAAAGAGGGGGGTAGAATGGGTGGCTGGGCAGGGGGGGCTGGAGGGGGAGGGGGTAAAATAGCACCTGGGGTAAAATGAGCTTGGGCATGAGGTACATGCATGTTTTACTTAGGGTAGACATAAATAAAATAAAAGCACCCAGTGCAATTCCTATGGACACATTGAGAATATGTGCATTGCTAGCACACACTTGAGATAGTTGTAAAATAAAAATAAAAAAGCACCTGGCACAATTTTTACAGGCACATTTAAAACATAATAATTACTGGCACACACTTGGGACAGTGAGGTCTTTACTCTCCCCCACAGTTAGCCACTGGACTTCCAGTGGAAGTCCAGTGGAGTCCACCCAGCCATTTGCTGTCTTTTTACACTAATGTAGTGAAATTCCACTCAAATTCCACTGGTCAATTTTTTGAATTCCACTGGAATTCCACTGATTCCAGTCATTTCTGATAGTAAATTTCTGGATTCTGGTGCAGTCCACTGGAATTCCAGTGGACTCCACCAAAATCCAACAGATTTTACTACAATATTGTACTGATAGTAGGGATCAGTGACTACAGTAGTGCTACATATCATCACTCATCACAACCACCACCACCATGGTCCTTGGCATCAATCTCCTCCCCCTCTCCACCTATGCTGACTTGACTCCCAAACCACACTGCTGAACCCACAGAACATGCCCAAATGCACCCAAAAACAGCCAACCAAGCCCCATCATCACCACAATTGTGCTGTGGTTGTTGTCAACCCTCCCCACTGCTGTTGAACATCATCAAGGAGGAGTGGGAACAAACAGAAACAGTACCTGAACATCCCACACATCATTGTGGGGTGTATATCTGTTTGTTGGCCTTTTTATTGCATGCAAACAACAGCTACATGACCCCTAATGGGTATGTGGTTGGTCATCACCTGCCAATGCCCTGGACAATGCCTGCCACCTTCCCCCAGCCCATAATGACACCAGAAGGTGCCCCTATACCCTTCTTTCCTGTCACAGTTAGCACTGCCCACCCTTGTTGCATTGCTTGATTGCAATCAACCATTCTCCCTGCTTGCTGCCACCACCAATGTTCTCAATGCCTAGTAGCCTGAACTGCTTCAAGCCACAAATGTGACCTCCTTCTGCCACCATCACCCCACTGTCCTGCTGAACCCCAGTTTGGTTGATATCTTGTATATGAAATTTAGTTTCCTTTAATCATATAAAAAATTATTTATGTAAATCAAGTTGATTGAATTTGCCATTAGAAATTTACTCTGTCTCAGGAATTGGGCTAGAAATACAGTGGAGTTACACTGTATTTTCAATCTGATAGCAGATACTTACTTGTGCACATATATGAGGAAAGACAGTATTAGTACACTGGAATTTATCACAAAATCTCTTTACAATTGTAATCAATATTAATATTAGACTCCAGTAGAATTCCAGTGGAATTGCACTGGAGTATTGGGAGAGAAAAATCAAAAATCAACTTGTTTGGCAGAGATTCCAGTGGAATTCCACTGGACTTCTACTGGACTTGATCACAAAGTGTGTTTACAAGACTAGTAAATTACAATCTTTTATGTAAGTAAAAGGACTCCTTTTCACCTGCAGCAGCACAAGTTAAAATAGTCATTGTTGATGGTAACATGAGAATGAATTCCATCTTTAATACAACTTTTTGAACTCCGACAATTTTGAGTCTTTTTCATGTAATCCACTCTATTTGACTTCCTCAAGTGCTGTAAAATTGGTTCTTTTTCACTATTTTGTGTATAAAATCTATGGCTACAAGAATATGAGCTCAAAATCATTAAAAACTGCATAAAAGTTGAAATAATCAAGCTGCAACACCCAAATAGCACACTTTTCCCTACACAGATCAATATTCATACCATGAACACACATTTAAGGATGTGAAATTTACTATAGACACATGGATATAGAATCATATTACTTAAATGTGTACCACATTCTATTTAAACAAGAGTGTAATCACACTTCAATGACCATCTTCCAGTGTTGTAATAGCTTTTTGTTATTGATACATGCCGCCCCCAGTGGTATAAAAATATGTATTAAATAGGCCCTGCCTACGTGTATTTTACAATACAAAAATTAGAGGAATCCGCTGGTTGGTTGTTGAGATATGTACAATTTAAAGTCAAAAATGATGTGCTTTTTTATGACTGTGGGTGAATTTACAACTTTGAACAGGTTGAAAATGTTGAACCTGCACATGTTCAACATTTTCAACCTGTTCAAAGTGGTATATTTACCCACAGTCACAGACACATCAAAATATAAGACATTACACAGATAATCATGTAGTCCATATTTTTGAGAAAGAAAAAATAGGTTCTGCTGCTACAAATTATGGCTGTATAGTGAAGGTAATTTGGGAAAAATACAGAGCATGTGGAGCAATCAGGAACTGGGAAAGAAATCCCACTGACACTGATCCATGACTCAAATCCAAGTGTTTTGGATATTACTCAACATTGAGTGAGTGCACAGCTATGATAATGCACACATTAGAATCACTGGCACATTAGAAAGCACTACAGATGGATATGTAATGCATCAATATCCATCAGGTATTGCTTATTCAAATCCTAAAAATGAGTTACCTTCTGCTGGAAAAAAGCATCTAAAATTGGACATCAAGTCAAACATGGCCTCTGCTCATTAGTTTGTGGCTGAATTCTTAGCAGAAATACACAGTGGTTGGAATATATCATGTCAACAACCTCCGCAGCTGGCTAAGAGCAGATGCTGTTTGTTGTCCTGATATAGCTTTTGTAGTAGGTACATAAAAAGTATTGTGCACAGGCTCTCTCATCATTAGTTCTCAGCTGGTTTATTCAAAAACACCTTATAATAACTGGCATAATATGGCTTTATAGATGTTCAAAAATGCTAAGAGTTTGAATAGTGCAATATTGAGATACAGCAAAGGGGGAGGAGGACATGTGGGGAGTGGCATGACTCCAGGCTTGGTGATCCTGTGGACCATTTTGCACAAATGTAGTACTGTTCTGTAGCATTTAATTATGTGATTCTAATGCGTCCAAGATCATGCTTTACCAAAGTTTATTTGTTGAGTTATTCCAGGTGCACTTATGGTGACAGAAAACAGTGTTAGATGCAGGCTCTAAAGAGGAATACTGGACTGATTGGGGCACATCTGGTACCATCTTGTAGGTATTAATTATGTGTTCTGAATGCACCCCTGATCATATTTTTACAGACAATACTCAGTAAGATATGGCAAGAGCAAATTTGATAGGTGGCACAGTGTTCTGCCACTGCTTTTTCAAGATAAGTTTTCACCAAGTAGTTGTAAAATTATGATTAAATATGCATTAGAATCAGATTAAAAAGTGCTACCCAATGGTGCCCAGAGCATGCAGAGCAGTAAAAAAAGTGGGAAAGGAAATCAACTTACACTGGTTCACTGGTCAAATCTGTTTGTTTGTGATATTACTACATATTGAGCCAGTGCACTGCTGTGATAATGTGTGCATTGGAATCACGTTAAAAAACCCTACAAGTAGGTATTCAATGTGTCAGAATGTGTCAGGTATTACTCATAAAAATGCTCATCCAAAAATGTGCACCTTTCATTCAAATTACATTAAGTCTGTTGACCTGCCCTGGGTTTTCACTGAGCTCCATGGTATGCCCTGACTATCTTTAGTCTCCCTGCAGCACTTAAAATAGCTACATGTCATGATGTGATTAAGAGATGCTAAGGAAATAACATTGTTTTGTGATTCCATAGAGCAGTCACACAGAATGATTCAGTGAATGTATCAGCCATACTTATCACATTATTGTGACAATAATGCCATCCTATAGCCTTAGATTTCTCAATTTAAACATGCTGTGAACCATAGCAGTGTGTCAGAAAGTTGTTCATATATAGTGTGTACAGTTTTGATGAGTGGCATAGGTGTATATCAGGATTTGCATCATCAATATTAGTCATATTGTGATGCATTTGGTATCTAAATATAGTGTTTCTGAATGCAAATATGATGCATCTATTATCATAACAGTTCATGCAGCCAAAGTGGTATGACATTGAAAGCAATCATTTTTTGGGTGCACATTATTGTAACTGGAATATCTCAATTCCTGTAGCTGTAAATTACATATATCAAAGGACTATAAAATGTTTGTGAGCTGACAACTTTAAAAAGACCAATATTGCACCCCAAAACAAGGCAGTGCCACATTAAACTATAGTATAAGTTACATCAAAAATATAAATTGCCCTGGGTGACTGTTATTGCAAATAGTTATTGTTGGAATCAGCCTCATAACAAACTTGATATTATACCATATTACTCAAGTGCATCTACTGTAGCAACCCAACCAATTGATTGAGTTATGCAGCACAGGCAGCTCTGTGCTGATCACTTTTGCACACTTGTCAATCACAACAGCATTTTGATCACTAATTTGGCTTATTATTGGTCTCAATATATATATAAAAATCACCCAAAATGGCACTCAATATCATGCTCAAATTAAGGGTTTGTGCACTTGTGAAGGTTGTCAAAACTTGTTATGTGCCAAAGGCCTTGTGCATTTGGTTGGGCTGCTACAGTATACCTGCAGACAAAGTATGTAGAATATCCTAGAAAATATTATCTTTCTATGATGATGTAAGCCAAGCATATGACAACTAATCCCTATGCCAGATTGAATCCCAACAGTCATAGTAGTATGAGAGCATGGTAGTGTATAGTGCAGTCCTGTGCCACAGAAAAACAGAAATAAATGGTGCCATCACCAGCTGCTAGGCAATCCATGGCCAAGCTAGAGTGCATGAGTATTCTCTTCAATTTAATAGATTTATTTTGAAAGAAAAGGCTACATAAAAGATCAGTTTGCCATGCATAGCAATGGCCCTCCTAGACAAGTAGTGTTAGTGGAGTCCAGTGGAAGAGAACCCAAAAAAATGAGTTTTTAGCAGAGGTTCCACTGGAATTCCACTGGAGTCCAGTGGAGTCCAGTGGAAGACCATGGGGGACAGTAAAGTACTGACTCTAGCCTGGCCCTGCATTGCCTGGCAGCTGCTGATGGCAGTGTTTATTTCTGTTTTTCTGTGGCACAGGACTGTACTACTACTTGTAGCACTTTTTAATGTGATTCAAATGCACACATTATCATGATAGCATGCTTGCTCAATATTTAGTAATATCAAAAACAATCAGATTTGAGCAGTCAATCAGTGTAAGTTGATTTCTTTTCTCACTTTTTCACTGTTTTGCACACTCTGGGCACTGTTGGGTAGTGCTTTTTAACCTAATTCTAACATATGTTTAATCATAATTTTACAACTACTTGATGAAAACTTATCTTGAAAGGGCAGTGGCAGTATGACATACTGTTTGCACTTTAAATAGCTTGCCATCAAATGGACCCACTCTTGATGTTTTTTTCTGTCCCTTGTCACTTTATGCATAAAATGATACATACAGACTGTACTACCATGCTAGGTCTTATGTATTCTGCAAAAAATCAGCATTTTAAGACATGCAGCCAATGAGCTAAACATAGAACTGTACATAATATGGTTGCTTTTCAATGTTCAATGATTTCTGAGCTCTATACACAGTGTGGCTTCAATGGAATGACATATAATAGTTCTAATATACTCAAGTATCTATTTTGAATGTTAATCTTTGAATTTATCAGTCATTTCAGTGCTCTTTTTGAGAGTCACAAGTACACTATTGAAGTGTCAATCCTGTGTGTTCTGCATGTGTTAAAAATATGAAACTTTGGATTCAGTCTCCCATAGATATTGCAATTGTGTATGAGGAGTCTCACTGTATCAGAATTTCTGGTTTGTGCTGTGTGGGGGAGGGAATCCAATGGCCAAATGTGGCAAACACAGGCACATGTGATGAAAATGGGTGGGAAAGTCTGACTAATGATGGGTGATCTTTCCTGCAGCAGTTGCTTTTGTGCTTTTGAATGCAAGTTCTGATTGAGACAAGTGGAAATAGCAACACTGTGGCACGTTAAATGAGTTGAATGTCAAATAATCATATATTCTGCATATCAGATTACTGACTACAACAATATATCTTGATAGTTTTGAGTATGCACCTCAGAATCCAGGCACTGCACACATTGGGTGTGCAATTGTTGAATTACACACACACATCTGTATCATCTACATACTGTGCCTCCAAAGGCAGTGAGGAATCAATGCAATTGAAAACTGTGTCCAGTGGGGGCTGGTGGGACTTTTGGACAAAGTGAACACTGATGCAACTAATTGTAGTCTGAGGAGAGATGTGGCACAAGTCTCTCCCAAGAACAATGTCTACATGACATGTGTGATTGAGTGATCAAAGTTTTGCTTTGTCCTCAACCACATCAACACTCCTTGCTCAACAGTGTGACATTGTTCTCTCAAGCCAGAAAAAACCCACCTGCCACTCCCTTTCTGGCTCCAAATTACAAGTAATTTGATGCTTGCTCTGCAATCTGAGCCAACTGCCCACCCAGCTGCACTCATGGTCTGCCAGATCCACAAGTGGGTTTTGGATTTGAAGACCCCAACCCAAACACTTGGTATCAGTAGATCCCACTCATATGCTATACCATCCACCTGTACATGTCTTGCAGTCAAATAAGTAGTCATGTGCCTTGAGATCAACAATCTTGTACCCATCTGCTTGTCATTCAGAACCTAAGGCTATGTAGACTGGACATGGCTCAGAAGCATGACGTCCAAGCAGCAACAAACAGTTTTTTTTTTTTGGAAATCCCATACTTTAATTCACTTTTCAAATGCCTATAAGTGGCACAGCATTGCTATTTCCACTTGTCTCAATCAGAAATTGCATTCAAAAGCACAAAAGCAACTGCTGCAGGAAAGATCACCCATCATTAGTCAGACTTTCCCACCCATTTTCATCACATGTGCCTGTGTTTGCCACATTTGGCCATTGGATTCCCTCCCCCACACAGCACAAACCAGAAATTCTGATACAGTGAGACTCCTCATACACAATTGCAATATCTATGGGAGACTGAATCCAAAGTTTCATATTTTTAACACATGCAGAACACACAGGATTGACACTTCAATAGTGTACTTGTGACTCTCAAAAAGAGCAGTGTCAGAAAGCTAGTACATAACTGGAAGAGGGTCAATACTGGCTTGAAGTGTGGTCACAGTCTAGTTTAAATGGAATTTGACACACATTAAAGTAATATGATTCTATATCCATGTGTCTACAGTAGTCTTGACACCCTGCATTGTGTTGTTATGGTATGAATATTGATTTGTGTAGGGAAAAGTGCACTATTCAGGTGTTGCAACTTAATTATTTCCATTTCTATGCAATTTTTAATAATTTTGAGCTCACATCCTTGTAGCCATACATTTTATACACAAAAAAGTGAATAAGAGCAAATTTTACACTGCTTGAGGAAGTCAAATTGAGTGGATTACATGAAAAAGACTTGAAATCATCGGAGTTTAAAAAAGTTGTATTAAAGAGGGAGATCATTCTCACATTACCATCAAACAAGGACTTCTTTTTTTTTTTGTGCTGCTGCAGGCATAAAACACTCCTTTTACTTACATAAAAACCATAAAACAAAATGTGCCTGGGACAGTTTTTATGGGTGCAGTTAGAATAGATCTGTTACTACCACATACTTGGTGTAGACACACAAAAAAAAAGTGCCTGGCACAATTTTGCAGGCATATCTAAAGTGCATGCTTTCCCTTGGGTAGACATAAACACAATAAAAGCACCTGGAACAATTCCTATGGGTGCATTTAGAACACATGCATTGCTTGGGATAGATGTAAAAAAAACAAATGTGCCTGGGACAATTTTCACAGGTGCAATCAAAACATACATGTTTACTGGACAATTGGGATAGACATAATAAAAAGGAAATCACTTTTTACAGGTGCAGTTGGAATAGATGTGTTACTGGAATGCACTTAGGGTGGACATGAAAAAAGAAAGGCACCCAGGACAATTTTGCAGGTGCATGTGTTATATGTGCCACTTTGCAAGCATGCTGGGTTGGGTAGAAATTATCAAACAAATAGGTGACAAGACATGCCCAGGTAATATAGAGGGGCATGTCATTTGTAGGGGCTGTGTTCTGGGTGCATTTTGTACTGCCAAGGGCATGTGACCAGAGACAGCCTGTCCTCATATAACATCAATAATTTTCTAATGCAGTAACAATGATATTTGCCAATTTTTGACATATATGATTTTGATGCAAGTTACCATTCTTGTCCTAGACAGCCAATTCAAAGCCTTTTGGCATAATCTATGCCTCAATCATTAACTTGGCAGCTGTATAATTAGTAGCCAGTATATAATTCATTTATTGGATCAGTCACCTTGGCTAAAACTTGATGTATTTGCCCACAACACATCAATCAAATCAATACTCAAAATGCATTACATTTATTGCAACAGTGTGAACACTATGCATCACTAAAATCGGTACATACACCTCTATTATCATTAATGAGACCCTGTTACAGCTACCTGACTATGTTAAGTATTTAAATCAGAGGTAAAGGGCCAATTTGTTCAACATGTCCTTGCATATTTCTGTATAAGTGTGGGTCTCTGTGTTGTTAAATACACTACTTAGGAATATATATCCAAGCTTCTGACAGAGGAACAGGTATCTGTCTTCATGAACTACAGTTTTCATGTATTTCCTGCTACAACAGGACATTATGCAAAGCCCAAGCAGAACTATGTTGAATCTGGCTGAGTGGCTTGGAAGATGATACACTGAACTCTCCATATATATGAAACCATCACTAGTCTATGAGAGGTGAGCTTAGGTCTACCTATGCAGCAGAAGTAGCCTTTTGTCAGGGCAACACCACAATCAGTGTGATCACCACTAACAAGACCAAGCAGAGAGAGAGAAGTAGAGAGAGAGAGAGAGAGATGGAGAGGAGATGTCAATGACCTAAGGATCACACCAGGTATGTAGTGGAAATCCTAAGAGATTGAAGCTGAGGCTACACCTACTGACTACAGGGGTTTTATACCTACTCAGTACTCTAGAATATTCTGTAATGATATCATAGGTATTGCATCATAGAATGGAGTGGAATAGAATGGAATGGAATGGAAAGTGATGAGTGGTACTCAAGGAATTATCTAGAAGATCTAAATATAGCCATGAAACTAAAAATAGAATGTATGTAGATAATCAAGACTGGTGATAAGATAAGGAAAATAGGGGGAACCCTGACATCACCCCCCCTCTAAGGCACATTTTCCACAATGTGCATACAGTGGTCAATTTTGCAAGGCTTAGAGGGAGTAGGAGTAGTGGTATAATTGGTATAAGGTATAAAGGAAAGTCTATCAAAGGTTGTAGCAGAGATTCTCCTGGGGGCAGATGGGTGCTTGTTGTGGAAGTCCTTTATTGCTTGGGGAGAATTCTTGAGGTTTTCTGTAGGCTCCCAAGTGCTTTCCTCCTGAGGGTAGTTCTTCCACTTGACTAAATATTGTAGATGACCCCTGAAGATCCTACTGTCCTTGATGTATTCAACTTCCCATTCTGGATTATCCCCTTGGATAACAGGATCTGGTCTAGAAGGAGCCTTTCTTCCAGGGATAGGGTCTGGAGTATATGGCATAAGCTTGACAGTATTGAATACAGGATGGATCTTCATGCTTGGAGGTAGCTTAAGCTGATAGGCATTAGGTCCAATCACTTTGGTAATTTTGTAAGGACCAAATCTCTTGTCTTCAAACTTCTTGTGAGGCCTATCAGTCTTAAGGTCTTTACCATCCAGCCAAACCATATCTCCAACCTTGTATTTTACAGCTTCTCCTCTGTTTCTATCATAGAATCTAGCCATATCATCTGCAGCCTTCTTCAGGGCAGATTCTGCTTCTTTTCTGGCCTCTTCCATGCCTTTAACAAAGGTATCCACTGATTCCATCTTACTGTCTCTGAAGGGCTCAGTGCCAATCCTAGGGTTCCTTCCATTGTTCAGCATGAATGGTGTCTGCCTTGTAGAAGCCTGAACTCTGTTGTTGTAAGAGAATTCTCCTAAGGCTAACCATTCCACCCAGTCATCTTGTCTGTGGCTTATGAAGAGTCTGAGATACTGCTCAATTTCCTGGTTGAATCTCTCAGTCTGCCCATCAGTTTGAGGATGGTAGGCTGTAGAGGCAGCAGTAGAAATACCCAGAATAGAGTTTAGCTCTTTCATAAACTTGGAGACAAATTGTGGTCCTCTATCACAGATTACTTTAATAGGTAACCCATGGAGCTTCCAGACATGGTCTCTGTACAGCCTAGCTGTGCCTTCAGATGTGATTTTGTCTGTAGTGGCAATAATGTGTATCATCTTGCTAAGCTTGTCAACAACAACCATGATGGCATTATAGCCCTGACATTCTGGAAGTCCAGTAATAAAGTCCACAGAGATGAACTGCCAGACATCTGAAGGGATTTGGGTGGGAACAAGGTGGCCTACAGGTTTAGCAGGAAATGTCTTGGTCCTGTTACATCTATCACAGCCCTTGGTATATGCTGCAATAAAGTGAGACATTCCTGGCCACCAATAATTCCTTGAAACAAGTTCAATAGTCTTCCATTTCCCTGGATGTCCAGCAATAAAGGTGTCATGGTGCTGTTCCACAATTTTTCTTCTAAGGTCTTTATCCTTGGGAACATACACCTTGCCTCTGAACAATATCAGACCCTGCTCCTGAGACCATTCCTGCCCATCAATTTTTGTGGTGGAGGACTTTTTAAGTTCCTCTACTGCCTTAACTTATGACGTACCGTTTGCACTTTAAATAGACCGCCATCAAATACACCTACTCTTCCCTGATTTTTCACCATCCCTCGTCGCTTTATAGATAAAATTATTGATAATACTAGTACTTCCACCATAGTTGTTCTGTATTCTCCAAAAATTGGCATTTAAAAATATGTACTCAGTGAGCTAATCTTAGAACAACACAGAAATTGATCGCTTTTTGAATCCTCCCTGATTTCTGCGCGTCATACGTGCTATAATCTCGAATTAAGGGTATTTAATAGGTCTAATACACTCAAATATCTATCAGAAGGTCGATTTTTGAATTTAAACAGGGGTCTTAGGTGTGCTTCTGACTGCCCTGAATGCAATATTGTGGGTTCCTTCCTGGGTGTCCAGCAAGATTTAAAATTATGAAGCTTTGGATTCAGTCTCCAGTACGCATAACAAGTACACTGGTGCGGCGGCCTTATAAAAAAACTACTGGTTCATGCTGTAGAGCGGTGCAGATCTGGCTGCAAATGTGTATCAGTTGGCATTCACGTGATGCAGCCGCATGAGACTTTGATGGGCCGCTTAGAGCCGCTCAGCTGGACGCGGTCTGGTCAAGCATAGACACTCCAAAAATCATTAAGTATACACTTGCCTGATTCTAAATCAAATACAGACCTTGCGGCAAGTTTAGTATGATGGGGTGAGCGACGCACTTGACTTACGCTTGACCAGGCTTGACCAGAGTGCATCCGGCTGAGCGGCTCTAAGTGGCCCATCAAAGTCTCACGCGGCTGCATCACATGAATGCCAACTGATACACATTTGCAGCCAGATCTGCACCGCTCTACAGCATGAACCAGTAGTTTTTTTATAAGGCCGCCGCACCAGTGTACTTGTTATGCGTACTGGAGACTGAATCCAAAGCTTCATAATTTTAAATCTTGCTGGACACCCAGGAAGGAACCCACAATATTGCATTCAGGGCAGTCAGAAGCACACCTAAGACCCCTGTTTAAATTCAAAAATCGACCTTCTGATAGATATTTGAGTGTATTAGACCTATTAAATACCCTTAATTCGAGATTATAGCATGTATGACGCGCAGAAATCAGGGAGGATTCAAAAAGCGATCAATTTCTGTGTTGTTCTAAGATTAGCTCACTGAGTACATATTTTTAAATGCCAATTTTTGGAGAATACAGAACAACTATGGTGGAAGTACTAGTATTATCAATAATTTTATCTATAAAGCGACGAGGGATGGTGAAAAACAGGGAAGAGTAGGTGTATTTGATGGCGGTCTATTTAAAGTGCAAACGGTACGTCATATTAACTACCTGCTCATCAAGGTTCTTTGCCTGTCTGATTTCCTTCAGGAGATCATTCTCTGCATAAGTGAAGGTGGCATGTCCCTGATTCAAAGCCTGGATTTTGAAGTAGGAAGGCTTAAGGAGTACAATATCTTGATTGTCTTTGTCTCCTTTGGCATGGTCTGACCTCCTAGACAAGGCATCTGGCTTTTGGGAGCTTTTACCAGGTCTGTGATGAAGAGTGAAGTCAAATCTGGACAAGAACAAGGACCATCTAGCCTGCCTTCTAGTTAACTTCTGGGCAGTCATAAAGTATTCTAGGTTCTTGTGGTCTGTCCAGATCTCAAAGGTGTGTTGAGTCCCTTCAAGATAATGTCTCCATTCATCAAGTGCCCTGATGATTGCCAGCATTTCCTTGTCATGGATGTCATAATTCCTTTCCACTTCTGATAGACTCTTAGACATAAAGGCAACAGGGTGCCACTTCCCATCTGATCCTTCCTGTGACAAGACTGCTCCTGTGGCATAGTCAGAGCTGTCTGCTTCAAGTTTATAGGGTTTGTTGTCATCAGGAAATACCAGAACAGGAGAGGAGGTGACACTCTTTTTGAGATCATCAAATGCCTGCTGCTGTCTAGGAGACCATCTCCAGACTGTTCCTTTCTTAGTCAAATCATGAAGGGGTCTGGCTAAGTCTGCAAAGTCCTTGATGAACCTTCTGTAGAAGTTGACAAATCCCAAGAATGATTGGACATCCTTGACATTCTCAGGTTCAGGCCATTTGGAAACTCCCTCTACCTTGACAGGATCCATTTCAATCTTGCCTTGTGAAATGATAAGTCCAAGATATTCAATCTTTTCCTTCTCAAATTCACATTTTTCTGCTTTAAGGTAGAGTTTGTTTCTCTGCAAGACTTCTAAAACCCTTTTGACTACCTCCCTATGATGATCCAAAGTCTCAGTAAAAATGAGTATGTCATCCATGTAGACAATGACAACATTCCCATCTATGAGCTCAATGAAGATGTCATTCATCATAGTTTGGAAAGTTGCAGGACTATTGGTGAGACCAAAGAACATGACTAGTGGTTCAAAGAGCCCTCTGTTGGTTCTGAAGGCAGCTTTCCACTCGTCTCCTTCCTTGATTCTGACATTGTTAAAACCCCACCTGACATCTAGCTTGGTGAAGTACTTGGCTTTGGATAATTTGGTAATAATGTCAGAGATCAAAGGTAAGGGATAGGAGTTTTTGATGGTCATGCTGTTTAATCTCCTATAATCCTGAACCAGTCTAAGGGAGCCATCCTTCTTTTTGACAAAGAAGACAGGTGATGCCATAGGTGACTTAGAGGGCCTGATTCTTCCAGACTTCAGATTCTCCTCAAGAAAGGCATCAAGCTCTTTCTGTTCATTTGGGGATAGAGGATATATCTTAGATCTGTAGGGTTCTGAACCAGGTTTGAGCTCAATAGCATGATCCCAAGGCTTTCTATCTGGAAGCCTGTCAAAAGACTCCTTTGAGAAAACTCCCTTAAACTGGTGATATTGCTTAGGGACAATTTCTTCAAAGGACTTCTTAGGGGAATCATTCTGCTGGTGAGACTCTTCTGCCAATTTTTGGGATACAGTAGAAGTGGCACTGATGATTTGCTGCTGAGGATGAAGATAAGAGACAAAAACTCTATCTTCAGGACCAAATTCAGAAGGTTCAGGGCCTTCAAAGAGATCAGCTCCTTCTTCATGAAATTGGGGAAGTTGTCTCCTACTAATTGCAGCAATTCTCTGCCTCTTCCTTCTGGCTCTCTTGACTTCCATTTGGCATTCAGAAGGGCATCTAATGAATTGAACCTCTCCTGTTTTCCAATTGACATCAGGGTTATGGAGCCAAAGCCAGGTATGCCCAATAATTGCAGGTTTATCCCCTAAATCACAGACAGCAAAGGTGGCCTTCTCTGAGTGATTTTGGAAAACCATAACCAAGTCTACTTCCTTATAGATTGAACCTCCCTTGTTGAGAGTTCCATCTACATTATATACTGGTATAGCTCTTGGAAGTTTCCTGGTATTAAGATTGTGGTATTTCACAAATTTCACATCAAGAAAAAGGCCAGTTGCACCACTGTCTAGCAGAGCATCAACAAGAAACCTTTTGCCTGTATCCATTGCCTTCAAAGTAATAGATAGTTGTGTGGAGAATTTAGGCTTAAGGCTTCTGATGTAGACTCTTTCAGGAATAGGAGAGAGAAGGCTTTCAGACATGGTTTCCTTTTCAGTGTCAGAGTGTGGACTGGGATCTTCATTTTCTAATACACTGAATTTATTCCACTGGGACATGTCTTTCACCAGTGGGACTACTGAAAATTCTGGTCTGATTGTCCTTCTGCCTTCTTCTTCTCTTCTTCTTCCTTCAAGATTATTTCCCTGAAGTGATTCTTGATTTCTTCATGGTCCATGGCATTGATGTTGGTGGTGGACCTGCAGTTGACTGCCTTGTGGCCAGGCTTCCTGCATTTGAAGCATACCAGAGGTCTGACAGACTTCCAGCCTGAATCAACTTCCATGGGAACTACATCTGATGACTTCTGCTGAGCATTGGTACTCTGAGAAGCAGGTGGGGGAGAGGCAACAGATGGACTTGGGTGGGAGGATGGTTTTGCAGGACTCTGTGGGGTTAAGGAATGTTTAGAAAATGGGTTAACAGAGGTCCTCTTGGTAGACTCCCTCTGCCTCCACTGTCTATCCAGCCTCAAGGCCCAAGAAATCCAGCCTTCCAGAGTGCTAGGCATCTGGGGAAGATTGTAAATTCTATCCACCAAAGAAGAGTTAAGTCCATTCTGAAACTTCTCCACCAAGGCAGCATCATTAAACCCTGTGTCCTGAACCAGTAGTCTGAAGTCAGCCACATATTGATCAGCAGTGCTGGTGCCTTGCTTGAGCTGATTCATTTTGTGTCTGGCTGTTGCTCCAGGGTTGGGGTCACCAAAGGTAGCCCTAAACTCTGAAACAAAGACTTCCCAAGAGACCTCTTCACAGAAATTAGGATCCAATTGCTGGATCTTCATTCTGGCCCACTTGTCAGCATTCCCTGCTTTCATGAAAGAAAGTGCACAAATGACCTTGTTAAAGTCACTGGTGATACCTCTTCCATAAAAGTAAAGGAGGCATTGGCTGAGGAAGCTTTCTGCCTTGCTCATAGAACCATCAAATGGCTCTGGTGGGGCAACCTTGACATAGGAAGAAAGGTTGGAGGGTTTGGAGAGTAGGGGACTGGCCAGGCCAACAGAGTCAGATTGGGACCCAGCAGCAAAATTTGATTGGTGGTGATGTTGATGAATAGGTGATTGGTGTGGTGGGGGTGGTTGGTGATGGTACTGTTGTTGTTGGAGTTGTTGGAGTTGATGGTTCTGCTGCTGGAGGTCCACAATCTGCTGCTGAAGCTGTGTTACCTGCTGCATAAGCTGATCTAGAAGACCAGGAGCAGAGGAGGTAGGGTTGGTATCAGCCATAATGACTGGAAAGGGTGGGATGCACTGTGGTGTGTGTGGGAGAAGATGTAAGTACTGAAAGTGCCCTTGCTAGCTACAGGTATTCTAAAAAAGGCTATCTACTGGATACCCAGTTGTCTGTTCCTGTAAGGACTCTAAACCCTAGGCTCACAGGTTCTCTGGTTTTGCCTAGAATGCCAAAAACTGACTGAACCCCAGGTTTCCCTACAGCAGCCAGCCCCAACAGTTGGTATCCCTATCTACTAAGTTCACACACAACACACACACAGGCAGGAAAGGAGTGCTGAGGTATGGAGATGATGGAGTGAGGGGAGAGGGTAGTTGGTGGAGGATAAGGTGTGGAGAGATAGGAGGTGAGAGTTGAGGGTTGAGAGATGAGAGGTGGATGAGAAGTGGGAGCTTCAATCTTCTGTCAGGGCAACACCACAATCAGTGTGATCACCACTAACAAGACCAAGCAGAGAGAGAGAAGTAGAGAGAGAGAGAGAGAGATGGAGAGGAGATGTCAATGACCTAAGGATCACACCAGGTATGTAGTGGAAATCCTAAGAGATTGAAGCTGAGGCTACACCTACTGACTACAGGGGTTTTATACCTACTCAGTACTCTAGAATATTCTGTAATGATATCATAGGTATTGCATCATAGAATGGAGTGGAATAGAATGGAATGGAATGGAAAGTGATGAGTGGTACTCAAGGAATTATCTAGAAGATCTAAATATAGCCATGAAACTAAAAATAGAATGTATGTAGATAATCAAGACTGGTGATAAGATAAGGAAAATAGGGGGAACCCTGACACCTTTCAGAGTGATTGACCACAAAAACACTGACTTCAACACTGTTGTTATGTTTACCAATCCTACATATAAAGTTAGCACCCCTTAACTCAATATTGGGAGCAAGGATAAGAACAGCTACATACTCAAAAAGACTGTCTAGGAATCTGGCCACAGGTTACAAAGATATGACCAAATATTGATGGAAGTGACCCTATTCAACAACATGTTTCTTAGATTTGACCAAACTGCCCTTCTCATTGCATTTTCCACAATTATATGGTGAATAAATTTGGAAGTTCTCAACCAATTTCCAAAGTTCTTTTGTATTTTACAAGGGCAGGAAGCAGGTACACAATGGGGTAGATTACCCTGGAGGAACTTGGAACCATAATGACAAAAAAGGCCATTTATTCATGAAATGACCTTGAAAATGAGTGAGATTGGACAATTAAAGCAATTTCCAATGGTTGTTTGTGTCCAGACAGTCCCTGGTCTGGTTCCAGGGGTTAGGGGGACACATTGTGCTGCATTATCAGAAGAAATCTTGTAAACTGGCCAGGAAATCATTGGTCAATGGTGTCTAAGATACATTTTTGTGCTTTGACATTTTCCGAGAAATAGGCACATTCAATGGTGCCCAGGTCCTGGGCACATATGGAAACCCAGGCATTCAGTGCCCATAAGTCTATGCCTGGCATAATGACAATTTATTTGATGATTTCTGCACTACCCAGCATGCCTGCAAGGTAACACATATAGCACATGTGCCTGCAAAATTGTCCTGGGTGCCTTTCTTTTTTCATGTCCACCTGGTGCATTTTTTTGTGTGTCTACTGCCATTAACACATCTATTACTGTGGCCTTGTCTAAGGTGAGACATTGTAACCTCTTGTCACTTGTCTATGACAAAGGTAATTGCTGGATCATCTGGAGAAATTTGAAATTCTTTTTACTTGAGGTAGGTCTCAATGTCATTATATAAGTATTACCACTCACAGTTACTGAATTCTCTCAGTATTTGCTGAAGGAACTGGCCTTCTAAGTGATTTTAATGAAAAAAAGCAAATAAATGAAAATCAGAGTTTCCTGATGCACCAATGCAACCATGCACAGATGTCTTGGTCTTGCCAGTGGTATTCTGCATTGTTCCACAGCTGTTAAATGTGAATAAATATAGATGTGTGTAGACACACCTCCAATGTGTCCTTTTCCCCAAACAACACATGGTAATTATTGTGGTTCTCAAGCTCTGACATAAGCACACAAATAAGGGTGGAGTTATCAGCACTCCATGGTATGTCTGGAAGCAAGGTAGTTTCAACTGTTTTTTTGCTGTATTTGGGAGGCATGGTATATGAGATGGTATAGAATAATAAAACAAGTGTGGTCAAGTGGTGTAAATGGTGGAAAGAGGGAAATTAGAGCACATTGAGGGATGTGTTGCACTAGTGCATTGTGTTGTCACACAGATTGTCACAGCAGACTTCAAATTATGTATTATATAATGGCTTCATGTGCTAGCTGCAAGATGCAAGCTGCAAGCTGCATCCAATTTTGAACATCCCTAATCTTGGACATGTTAGAGTCATGTAATAAAACACCACAGAACAGTACTACCACATATGTATCAAATGGTCCACAAAATTACCCAGCCTGGAGTCATCCCAATATCCACCTGTAGCATTTTTTAATGTGATTCTAATGTATGCATTATCATAGCTGTACATTTGCTTAATGTTGGGTAATATCCAAAACCCTCAGATTTGAGCCATGGATCAGTGTAAGTGGGATTTCTTTGCCTGTTCTTCACCATTCCACATGCTCTGTATACCCTCTTGTAGCACTTCTAAATGTGAATTTGAAATTTTAGAATTTTTACATTAATTCTTTACAAGGTGCATTGCACCCAGATTGTGCTTGCAGAATTATCTCTGCATGTCATGTGATCATATAACTTTGAATTGGTTGAAATTGTTGAAAAGGAGCAGGTTCAAAATTTCAACCTGTTCAAAAGCAACAAACATGATGTAAGCACATCACTTTTGACTTTAAATTGCATATATCTCTACAACCAACCAGCAGATTCCTATGGTTCTTGATTTTTAAAATACAAGTAGGCAGTGTCTATTTAATACATGTTTTTATACAGCTGAAAGTCGCATGTATTAATGGAAAAAAGCTATTACATAACTGGAAGATGGTCAATACTTGCTTTGTGTAGGGAAAAGTATGCTATTCAGGTGTTGCAGCCTGATTTATTAATTTCTATGCACTTTGCTGATGATTTTGAGGTCATATTACTGTAGCCCAAAATTTCATCCCCAAAATAGTGAAAATGAACTAATTTTACACTGCTTGAGGAAGTCAAATTGAGGGGAATACATGCAAAAGACTTTGAAATCATTGGAGTATGAAAAGTTGTATTAAAGGGGGAGATCATTCTCATGTTACTATCCACAATGACTTTTTTGTTTTGCACTGCTGCAGGTAAAACACTCCTTTTACTTGTGTAAAAGATTGTAATAGTCTTGAATGTCTTTAGGTGTATTCTGATCTAAAAGATCTCCCTTGCCTAGACATGGTTTCATGATGACACTTCTTCAAGAATATGTATTCCAAGTGAATTTAGCTTTATATTTCAGGTTTTCATCAAATTCATACATGTGAGTGCACTGCAACAGAGCAATAAATACAAAATATATATTTATATTGCTCAATTAGGCCAATAACCTCACTAAAACACCCATGCCATGGGTGTGGGTTATGATCTTTTACAAAGTAAAAAGAGTTCATTACAGCCCATGGAGTGCCATCAAAAATTGTCCACTTTTTCATTACCCCTGGGAAAGTATTAGTGATGCCATCATTTCTCCATGGCCATATCTTGGTGAATAAATTTCCATTTGGTATGGTTATTTTTTTGTTGGATTGTAAATAAGAATCTGCATTGAATGGTATATTTTTATCCAAAATCTGCTGGTGCAATGGCATTTTATTGAATGTTGAGAGACACAATCAGCAGATCACCATGTTTTGATAAAAATCCTATACACCTTTGCCATTTCAATGGTAAATATGGTGTGAATGTTCCAGATGCATGCATGCATTATTTATGTCTCTAAAATGAGGTATACAGAGAAAAAAAGAGGCTGCAATGAGGTTTGAATAAGGTAGACAGCACAGACTCAACAATGAGCTCAATGATTGATGCAAGTGACATGATGTGACCATTGCATCAATAATACAATCAAATGAATAATACAGCTGTATGATGGTTACTGTACTGACCCTTATAGTCTTCTCCTGTATACAGGCCTATCCAGTGGTTATACCATCATGGTATTACACAGTCCCTGTGTTATCAATGTACTTGCTGATAAAATGGCTCTGACCACCATATATGAGTCCACACAAAATCAATGACTCTCTTTCCATTTGGTATGGTTATTTTTTTTGTTGGATTGGAAATAAAAATCTGCTGGTGCAATGGCATTTTATTGAATGATCTTACAAGGATAACATCAGAGATTGATGCCAGCCACATTAAATGCTGAATAACATTGTCCATCTGGAACATTCACACCATATTTACCATTGAAATGGCAAAGGTGTGTGGGATTTTTATCAAAACATGGTGATCTGCTGATTGTGTCTCTCAATTGCAATCCCCTTCATTCCTCTCCTGACCTCTAATTCCTTACAGGAAAGGAGCACATGCACACACACACCCAGCTTATTCCAAATGCAGCTGTTGCATTGGGTCCTGGATGGCCACAATGAGAAGAAACTGTGCATGCCCAATACAATTGTGGGGGAGGGTAAAACATATAGCATACACTGCGGGCATTTGCCTATAAATTCTGTGCCTGATTACTGAACTTATTTTAAAAACATTCACCGTGTTTTCCATGTAAAGCTCTCATACCCATTCTGACAACTATTCTGCATGTCGATTTTGTACGTTCTTCCGGGCCTTCATCAGGCTTTCATGTAAATTCTGCCATGAGGGCAACACGTGGTGAATTTATACGGAAATCCAAGAAACTTTTACTCAATATGGTAATTATCAACGGACTTTCCACGTAATCTCGGTGCTATTCAACTGAACAGGTATTCAAAATAAATTCTGCGAATGCATGCTGGAATCACGTCGGAACCCAGTTTGAAAGGCAATTGAAAACCATCGCTGAAAATACTGAGAACATCTTCAGGAATCCATAGGCAAATGCCCGCAGTGATACATGCATGGATGGCTTGTTATGTACCTACAAGACCCAGTAATGTACCTTAGATAATCAAATAGGGATTTTGGTCAAAATAAGAATGATAAGATAACACTGAGGGAGTGAAATCATTTGTGAGCAAATTAATATCCCAACAGCAGTTATGATAATCAATTCCTTTGCCCATTCTTCACCAGTGAGTGCAGAAGTTGTTTCTAGTATAAAAGTGATGGATAGAGGGCTCCAGAAATCCCAAAAACACTGGCTATATACGCACTGGTAACTACAATTTGTCACATGTGCAGTTCTTAGTAGGGGTTATTGATTGAACCAAGAGGTATGCGAGAGAAATCGTGGCTACACGGGGTCGGTTTTTCGGGATAAGAGCTCCGCGGGACTTACCTACCTACCCACCTTCCTAATATAGTAATTGATCGCTGACAAATTAAGCTATTTATATCTCAACTGTGTCTCCTTGCACATTACCGTCGCAACTTTGCTCGAATACATGCATAAAACAATGAGTACAAGTTATCTACGGGTCCTTTTGAACCCTGCACTATCCCTGCAATTTTTATCACAGAACCACTCAACTTGCGGTGGTGTGACTAAGCCCTGGCAAGTCAAATGATACTATTAAACAACGAAGTCGTACAGAAGTGAGCTCAAGACATGCAAAACTGAGAGAGAACACAAACCTTGAGCTCGCATCCGGGGGCGCTGCATATAAGAATGTCCTCCTGGGATATAGCCATGCCGCAGTTTATCAAATCGCAGATATTTTCAACGTCTTCGGACTGGTCAAGAAGAATACGACGTGTGCGTTTGCGCCCTCGCAGTGACACGTCGACAGCAGCAGGCAGTGGTGCAACCTCTGTAAAAATACCACTTGGAGCGGGTGGCGATGAGTGAGCATCATTATCCGAGATCTCATCTTCTGGTTCCATCTCGTCACCTTCATCGGATACCTGAGCATCCGCTTCCGCACTGAATGTATGTGTCAGTCAATCAAGGAAATATCTGGAAGTATAATACATACTTGTCGAGGTCAATAGTTGAGGTATGCAGTGCCGAGATGGCCAGCCCGCTCGTTTTTGTCTTCTTCTGCGACTTTCGAGGCACTGTGTGATAAGCTGCAGTCATGTATACCTCCTCTGTAATCCCTGACCCTGAATCCACACTGAGTGCGTAGTCGTCCTTGTGGTTCTCTAAATCGGCGGTTGGGTGACAGCGAACGATATGGAGGCGCAGGTTGTACTTCCAGACTACGGCAGAGCATATACCACAGTGAAGTGGATGATTCGTGCACGGGTTTGACCCGGTGCACTCTGCAGCAGTCTTGAGTTGAAGTCTGTGAAGATTCGGACACCTAGACTTAGTCATATCGATTGAATATGAGCTTCCAGCCCCCTGCCCACGCTTGAGGACTATCTGACAAGTAGTTCCAAAGCTCAAGCAGAAGCCGCAAGGATTGTCGCCTCCAATGACACGACGATCATAGAGTATGTGCGCACCCATATGCTTTACAAGCGCGGGACCAGTCAGACTCTTCACCTTGACATTTGGGCAGTACCGGCATGTACCCTCATGTGCAGAGTGTACTCCAAGGAGTGAGCTGTCGCAGACAAAGCAAGCCTCGCCTAGAAAACCAGTATGAGAACTATAACATGAATTTAATACTGAATTACGCACCCTGAGCGGAACGATAGGGAAATGAATTGGTTAATGGGATAGATGGGAACCGATTCACTTCGCTACGCATGCGTTCGTACAGTAACATTGCCATTGCGCGCATCTCCTGTGTCGAAAAAGTGTAGGTCGATGTACCCTTATTTCGTCCACAGGATGCTGGCGAGACGGGAGGATTGATGAGCTCGATAGCTCGTCCATCAAGGTCGCGGAAGATCCCTTTTGCCTCAAAAGATCCGTTCCATTCCCAATCAGGCTTGTCTGGGTCCGCGTTAGCAATCAGCGCGAGCTTCATGACCTGGCCGTGAAGGTGAACATTGGGCTCGCCAATAAATCGTGCAGGGAGGCCTTGAACGTCCTGTTGTCCATGACGTATGCCGGTGATCTGGAAGGCTGCCAGAAAGAATTTATCGTCACATTGAACCAGTGTGAGAGCTGGATCGAGGATGTAGATAAGATGCTCTTCTTCTGCTTCATTAATAATTGCCAACAAGAGATGCGAAGCGGTACTGAGTAGGATAAGTTGGTCGCGAAGTGAGAGGTCTGTGTCAAGATAGGCCCGCAGCAAGCATGAGTAAAGCTGTCCAATAAGACGAAGGGCACGACGAGTAGCAAAGAACGCAGGTGTCATGGCAGAAGAGGCCGGCTTTAGTCGTGCGATTGCATTGAGAAGTTTCATCATCAGTACGACGTCCTGTTTGTCGTTTGGCTGGAGGAGGGAGTCCACTGTAGCCTCGTTCAGCCCATCAGCCATGAGATGCGCTTTCAGTGTGGCAGCGGTGATGTTTGTGCCGTTAATGGCAAAGCCTTTGGCGCGGATGTCGGTGTTGCGAAGCCGCTTAAAGCAATGCTTCCAGTCAAAGTCGGATGTCTCTTCATTCTTGCCACATCGAAGGTTGAAGAGTCGAAGTCCTTTCAGCCGTTTCAGCAGCTTACTGTTGGAATTAGGGACAGTACAGAGCGTGAGCGCAATAAGCGCTCGTCGACGCCGGGCATCACCATCAGTCGCAATAGAATAAAGGCGGAGGTTCTGCTTCAGAAGCACGCTCTTCATTGCACGCGATGCATCCTCCAGAAGCCTCTGTTGGTCGTCTACAGTCTCTCGTTTGCATGTCCCAGAAATGACAAAGGGACGTGTGGTGTACAGCATAGGGTCTTCAGAAAGAATACTCGAACCGATCACTGTCGCCTATTATGTGTCAATAAATCTGTAAAATGAAATACATATCTGTAAGTCACATACCTCAGATGCTAAATGTATGCGCCCCTCGTTTAGCTTAACCAGGAGAGCGTCGGCATCCGCAATAGAGCAGAACTTCCTGGAGCAGATACTGCCGTGTTCCCTGCAGACTCCCAAGATATCGTTCGTCTTTTCAAACCACCGAAGCCGCTCGGTGACCTTGAGCTCGTCAGTGCTCATCACCACCGGAAGTACTGGAAGAGACGCCGTGAACTCGGAGTGGTGTTGGCTGGGATAGCAGGCATTGAGATTTGCTACGAGTTCGTCATTTGTTGGGAATCCGCTTGAAGGCTGAAGCTCCTCGAGCATGATTTTGCGCTTTGTCTGATCGATGGAGGGTAGTCCTAGAGCCCGGTGAGCAATCTGTGCTGCTGAACGTCCGCCTAGCTTGTAGATTAAATATGCCTTCTGGAAATCGGCCTCTTCGTAGCTCTTTGGTTTGTAGTTCCCTTTGGCGGCGCTCTCTATCTTCCGCAGTATTTCGAAGATGCTTGCACCTGCACGAGACTGGACTGCGAGGAGACTCCGTATTCGGGGAATGTCATTAGATGCGATAGCAACAGGGAGCCGCTTCCAAGATTCAAGGTGACGGTTGGACACAGCCAGACGTCGTAACATATTAAGAAGACGCAATTTGAGTGCATTATGGTCTTGAGTCTTCTGCCGAATGCCCTGGAGCATTTCTTCTGGTGAGCGATTGATCCACGGCGTGTTCTGGTGAGCTCCTTCAAGTGCGCGGTGCCGCATACCCATAACAGCGGTGTTGCCGTCTATAAGTCGGCAGTACGTGCACGCACGGCCGTCTACACCCTTGCCCTTGACTCCAACTTCATATTCGCCTGGGCAGTCCTTCGAGCGAAGCATGACATATCCATTGTGTGATTCAAAAAGTCGAAAATGTACCCCCAGACGGACGTGGTTATGGTGCGAGTACTCGGTGAGTCGAACAGGCACTTCGCCAAATAACAGTCGGTATCCGGGGCAAACTACTGTGCGATGCTTTTTTGCAGGTGTTACTGCTAACGCACTTGCTGGACTGACAATTTCTATACTGTTTGAACGTGAACACTGCAGCCCAATGTATGTAAAATCATAACTTACATGTCGCTGTCAAGTACTGGGTCTTTTCCCTGGGTAACTAGCCTCTGGGAAGCGATATCTGCGCCTGAAAGTTCGTTTTCGGTGCTGTTGAGAGATGAATAATTTGAAAATATGTTTATTACAGTGCTACTGACATTTCATCGCCAACTCCTGACGTTATTCCCTCAACCTCTGTCTCCTTAGGATCCCTATCCAAGCCAGTTGTCCCCGAAACCTCGGCCGCACCACTTTTACAGATACTGTCAGTCAAAGAATATAATAGAGAAAGGATCACATACCATAATATCATGGCGTCAATCAAGCGCTGTATCTTCCCTTCCAATAACCCTTCCCCTATTCCAAGGTCGTTCACACAGGCTAGTAGCCAGGAGAACATTCCATCCATTCCCATCTGGCCACGACGAATGAATCCTGCAATTCCTGAAACCTGGACATCTGAACCAATGACTCGGTTGAGCAGAGGGTCAAGACATTCCCACTCTTCCATGTCATCCTGAAGGTGGAGGCACGGGTGGCCCAAGAACTCTGCAAGTGGTTCACCAACCACGCCGTCCGGGATGGTAGCAGGTAAGCCACAGATAACATTTTGAAGACGCTGAAACAGAGGGGACAGTGGTGGGTGTGTGTGGTGGGCAGAGGTAAATGAATTGAAGGACGACAAGCCAGATGTGTCAGCTATAGTGGCGGGCGTGGTAGGATTTCTCTCTGCGATGTCACGGCGAGCGTGAGCAGGTGCAGTGGATGTTGCCTTCGAAGCTGTTATGACAGTAGGCTTCTTTCCAAAAATAGAGAAGATGTTCACTTTCGAGGCTTTCCCTTTGACGATTCGGCTGTGCTGATCTCCTTCAACATGTTGCTTCCAGTTTCCCTCGCCGCCTTTCCCAATCTTGACAGTAATCTTGCAGTCTTTGCAGTATCGTGTACTGTCTGCATTGAATTCGGAAACCTAAAAATAAATATCTTGAGAATCTCCTCGGCACAATGACATCATGACATTGGTACCTTCTTGGGCTTCGCCATCTTGCGCGAAGCTTGAAGAACCAATGCAGAATGCGCGCGCACGATATTACCGACCCGGAAGGTGTAACAGGAGCGAGTTGGGAGCGAGATGCAAGCACGAGGGTCAAAAAACACAGGGCGCAAAAAATATCATGCGTGATTAGATTAGATTGACCCGTGTTTGCATATTTGTGTGGATGATCGCTCGATCGGGAAAGGGATCACAGAATCCACTGATTTCATCCAAAATGCAGCAATAATGAACTGATTTGTCAAATTGCACCTCTAAAGGCTCATAAGCACCAATAAAAGCAGTATATAATCCATTCTGGAGGCGCTCCAGCCACCAAAAATGGTATATACTTACTATAAAAGGCAATAACAAAAGTACCATTACTTTTCTGGTTAAGGCCGAGCCCAGACCTACCTACCTACCCACCCCGTGTCGCTCGGCAAGTTCCGGCGTACCTCTTGGATTGAACTGATTAGCACCTGACAAAGTGAAATCTGTGTCACATCTGGTTGTGGGATCCCATCAATAATATGATCAATCCAATAATACAGCTGTATTATGGTTACTGTACTGACCCTAACAATTGTGAAAGATACAGCCTGGTTAAGAAGAGCTGGACCTGAAGATGAGAAAATATTGATTACTTGTATTTATAGAAGCCAAAAAATTAAAAGGGCATAAAAGATTGTATTGCCATGCAACACAGTGGCCTACACAACAAGTTTCCAGATTTTCTGTGGGTGAGTGAGTCCCAATCCACACCTGTGCCTGCAAAAATCCATTAAAAAAATTAAAAGCCTGCACCAATCACTGTATCTACCTATCTTAGGTGCAAATCAAGTGCAAATTGAGAAGAATTTCAGGCGGGGCAACACAGTGGAATTGGGATTGGAGAAGGTCATTTCAAGACTTGTACAGAGATGAATGCCCCTGATGCAGGATGAGGATCAACCCCAATGTTGGTGATGGAGACAGTTGCTGGCAGGGATCTGGATGCGGGGACAGACAGTGTCAAGTATTTCAGCAGCAAGGTAAATGTAAACGGCGGCAGACATGATGACATGCATAGTCACGAAAAATCACATAGGCGGGCTGGTTTGCAAACACGGAGACGGCGCACATGGACTGTGGACATCACCAGCATGCTGTGTGGCACAGCAAGTTACAAACGCAGACGCGTAATGAGAGCCAACACAAATCGACATAGACGCAGGGGTTCACAGCGAGAGCCCAGAGGCAAGGGGCACATAACGGTAAACGCGCATGTCGTGCCATGCAGATGGCGCACGAATACGTGACGCAAGGAGGGGTCGAGCTGCGGGTGGTAGCTGGCGCCGAACTCGAGAGTGGGTGCAGGTTTGCGCAGGGCTTTCGACAGGGAGGCATACGTGCGCGCAATAGAGTCAGTACCGTGGTTGTCTCCCTCCAGAATATGCCACACCTCCAAACATTCAAACGCTGGCACCGCCATGCCTTTCGGGCAACTCTTGGGCAACTCTTCCAGCAGCGTTCAGGACGGTCTGGAAGCAAACCACTGTGGAAATAGGGAAGGGACGAGGCAGTTGACAATGTAGCCTACAACTGGGCTGCGAGCAGTGACTGCCATGCCAGGAGTTCGGGACCCATGGATGGTGGATATACACAGTTAGTGCGAGTTGTATTCGTCTGTCAGATTCTGTCACAGACGGGTCAACGGATCAGATATACTTGGTGGCAGAAGATCCAGCCCCAATCAAGGATTTGCAGCACGGAGAAGCTGAACGCCCGGGCAGCGCAAGGACACAAACTGCGTTCAAGGAGTCACAAACCAGCCACCGGAGGATGAGATGGAGTCAGGACTCCATTGTGAGTCGGTTTCATGGTCCACAGCGCGGAGCGCGGCGTCGGAAGGCGTAAAGGAGGGTACCTGGAGCGGGATTCCGCCCCGGGAGCAGCGCGAACGCCGCACTTGGAGGAACCGACCGTGGAAGTCAGTGGGTGGGTAGGCTAAGAATAGAATATTTTTGACTGACTCTCACTTGCAAGTGTCTTCCGATACCGAATGCTTATGCTGCAGCAAGGATCAGAGTAAGCAGGCGTAGTAATATCTGCTTATGAGGCTGATTTGTCTGCAGCTGAGGTCGTTATCATGGTATGTCTTCTCAGCATGACTGAATGGCAGCCGGGGATGAGGCAAATAGGGACTCGCGGCATCGGATCTGGGAAGTTATTCACACTTGGGGTGTCGTCGAAAATAACTTGTGAAGTGTGGTTATAAACCCGACTGGCGGCCGTGCTTGCCTCGAACCACCATTCCCCCGCTCCCTGCCTGCCTACGATGACCAGCACGTCGTCACCGACCGCGACAGTGGCCAGTGCCCACGACAACGAGGGCAAGGCTGAAAAGGGACAGGACACGGCAATCGCCGAACTTGCACGACCACAACATGAATTCACAAAGGACTTTGGGTTTCTGCCTATACCACGACGCCTGCGCTACGATCCTGATACCCCGCCGCACTTTGGATTGGCGCTGAATATTGCTTTTGGGTTTGCGAGCACGTTTAGTGAGTACTATCAGCAATCGGGGAGCTCGTAGCTGACTCGGCGGATGATAGTTGTGGCGAATCTGTATTACTGCCAGCCTTTGCTCAGTCCGTCCTCCTTCTCTCCTGTCGCCTGTTTCTTATTCACCTTTCCCCAGTCCAATTCTCGTTATCTTTCAATGTATCATATGACAATGTATCTCGGTGCGTCCCCCTCCCGTTTGGACGAGACCGCCTGCTGATATCGCTGCAGGATACCCACCCTAGTACAAGCCGGGTACGCTCTCCTCTCTCCTCTCCTCTCTCTTTGCCTGACCATCCGCGCAGCTACGCCACCGGCCTCGTCCTCATCTCTCCCCTCGGTGACCTCCTACGCCGGCGCTCTCTCATCCTCGCCATCGTCTTCCTCTCCACATGCCTCACCATCGGCCTCGCCGTCACCTCCTCCCTCATCGTCTTCGAGACCATCTCCTTCCTCGTCGGCGCCCTCACCGTCACCCCACAGATCCTCCTCCCCCTCGCCGCCGACCTCGCCCCCGAGAAGCGCCGCGCCTCCGCCATCTCCGTCGTCCTCTCCGGCCTCCTCTTCGGCATCCTCATCGCCCGCGTCCTCGCGGGCATCATCGCCGAGTTCGACTCCTGGCGCGTCGTCTACTACTTCGCCATCGGCGTGCAGGCCCTCGTCCTCGTCGGCGCGTACTTCCTCCTCCCCGACTTTCCCTCCAAGAACAAGGACCTCTCCTACTTTTACATCCTCGGCACGATGGCCAAGTTTGCGGTCACGGAGCCGCAGCTCATCCAGGCGGGCCTTATCAACCTCGCGTCCGCGGCGTGCTTTAGCAACTTTTGGGTGACGCTGACGTTCCTGTTGGGCGGCGAGCCATACAACTACTCGACGTGCGTGCATACACCCGCGCTTTCTTGATCATCGAAACTGACCCCTGTCTCTCTTTAATCCAGCCTCGTCATAGGCCTCTTCGGCCTCGTCGGCATGGCAGGCGTCGCCGGCGGCCCCGTCGTCGGCCACTTCATCGACCGCCTCGTCCCCTGGTACGCCTCCCTCTTCGCCATCGCCATGCTCCTCTGCTTCCAGGCCATCCAGACCGCCGCGGGAGGCATAAACAGCAAAGCCGTCGGCGCGGTGGTCGTCGCGACGTTTGGGCTCGACATCTTCCGCCAGATGCTCCAGGTCAGTCTCACGACGGCCGTGTTTGGGATCAGTGTCGCTGCGCGGGCGAGGTTGAATGCGGTGTTGATTCTTTCCGTGAGTTCTGAGTTGTACATATCGGGATGAGTGCTCATGATTTCATGCATTTGACGTTCCAAACACCCATCCTTCGCATTGCATTGCATCTCAACTTCGACATTCACCCATCCGCATCGCATCTAATGAAAATAACTCAAACTTCGCGCAACCATCGTACCCTGCGTTGAACTCCTGCATTTACTTACACTCACATCGACTCGTCGGATCAAATCCCTCCCCCAACCGAATTTTATCACGTCCGACGAACTCTCGTCACTCTCGCGCCGAACTCTCGCGTGCATGACCACCCAACACACATACACAACACGCCCTCATCGCGCCAAACCCGACCCCATCCACCCACCACCCAGATCTTCATCGGCCAAGTAATGGGCACCTCCGTCGGCACGAATATCTTCGTGCACCACGGCTGGCGCGCCTCCGCGCTCTTCAGCATGGGCCTCTACGGCTTCCAGCTCGTCGTCCTCCTCATCCGCGGGCCGCACGTGGGCCGGTACACCTGGTTCGGCTGGGAGGGCGGCTGGGAGTCGCGCAAGCGGGTGGTGGAGGCGCGGAAGAGGGAGCGGGAGGACAGGGAACGAGAGATCCAGGAGAAGGAGGGTGCGGTGGCCGCGCCCGAGATGGAGAAAAGATCTGAGAAGGAGAGTGACTCGCCGAGTTTGTCGATGGACAAGGGAGGGCGGGAGCCGGAGAGTGAGAGCGGGGGTGCGGATCGAGATCATGCACCAAGGACGAGCATACAAAAAGCAGATGTATGATCTGATAGAGATATATTCTGGATTTTATATTCTGTTTAGTGTTATGAGGTGGATGCATAGAACATTACTACGGAGTTGGGCAGATAAAGCCTACAGTAGTCCAAAGCAGACGACCCTGAATGCCGTAAAGCGGGAAGAGAGTTTTGGGTCTGTCACCTGTGCTCTGCTTTGCCACCCCAACTACTACACGACTTTGTGCCCACCGGCTGCTATTTCAACGTTCAACCACAGCCGGTGCTCTCTGGTCTCCACCGACGTCACTGATATTTCGCCCCTTATACCAACCAAGCAACCTGTCCCTATCGCTTACAACTGGTTTTGCTCATGGCCAAACCCCAGACACAACCCAGCATCACCCTGCGCCTGACGCGCGCCGAGCTGCAAACCCTGCGGGATCTAGTCAAGTCCTACCAGGGACCAATACTCGCTGACAGCGTCCGCGCCTCTCTGATCCGGAAGCTTGACGCCGCATGGGACGACTTGAAGGACACGGAAGATGATGCTGTGGTTCAGCAGCGGGTGAACGGCCAGCAGGTGTGTTTCTAGATAATTTTAGTTCTTTCGAACCTCCGCTGAAAAGCTGCAATGATCAGCATGAAGAAGAAGAAAAAATGGACCAGGACCAAGCTTGTCCTCGTTCATCACCCCCAGGGGTTTCTGCGTCCAGCACTTCTAGTTCCCCATTTGAAGGATGCCCTGGCAGTGATGGGCACTGAGCTCAAAGATTCGGTTGGACCTCAATATTAGCAGCTTGTTGGCAGTCGTTAGATCCTCGGACATTGCACCACGATTCGCGTTCTAGACCAGGTCCGATCGATACAATTCTCCTTGAGTTCAACGTAGGTACTCAACATGCACCCTAACAAAGTCGAATACCGAGGCCATACACCATGTAATCGCTCTGCGTGTAATGGAGGGTACCTCGAGTCTATCTCCTTTGACCTTTGTAGATCTTGGTGACTTGATTTTGACAGAAACTCGAACCTGCGCCTCAATTCCTGCGATATACTCTGTTTTCGGACTCAAATTTCTCTTCTAAGTGTATAGAAACACCTACAGCTCCTAGTCATTTTTCTCGGCTTAATACCCCACGTTCATGATCATCCGATCATTCACCTGCGCATAACTTATCCCTCGCGATCACCAAAAGGCCGAAAAACGACGCCACAGTTTGGGAGAGCCCTTGCTGTGCTAAAAAGTCGTGGCGGCCAAATTAAATTGGTCCGGCTGATGCACATTCAGCGATCAGCGATGACAGTGAGAACCTGCATTGATTCGCCGATTTCCTCAGTCCTTTGAGATATGCGCAGTCTCTTTGACACAATGTGCCACTCCTCCCGGTAATTGATCGCATCACGGCAAGCGGCTCTATCCACAAGAATCCGGAATTCTTGATGAAGCTGGCAAAACATACGTAGCCAACAGTGTTCACCATGCCACACATTCTGTCAGTATTCCCTCGGAGGTTACAGTGCGTTCCAGAAGCCCTTCCATTGAGCATCATTCGATCATTGAAGTACATACTGCATCGAGCAACGCAACCTTTGAGTCTTCGACAAATGCAGGCTGCGAAACGCCCAAAAACACCACACATCGCCTCAGGATACGCAAGGAAAGCTAAATCGCGGTCATCTATCTATGCATATGTTTACACTATCTCATTTATTGAACCAATGTTACCCTTCAGGAAAGCTTAACAATGCCAGTTTTGCCTTAAATTCCTGTTATCCATGCTGTCGAAGGACAGAAGAACAAAAAACTTGCGGGATTACACTTTCATACACATGTAAACTGCACGGTGAGGTATTTTCCTCAAACATACCTTGTCATTGATTGAAGTTTGACACGTCTATTGTCAGCAGATACAGTTGTCCCCCTGCGGTACGGTGCGGCAAGACACGCTACTCTCAATGCCGAACCGTGAGTGGTAAGTCGGTATGCTCTCAACCTATATGAAAGCGAGAAAAAAAACTCGAGCTTCCATTTTCTCTCTCAAGTACCCCCCTCTTTTTTTCTTCCTAAGTGCCCAAAATCGAACTAGACTCCAGATAGTCGGATTCGATGGCTTCCTCCTCGCAAATATCATCACACTCAACACTGGCCGGCGACATCGAGCCTCAAACCAGTCTTAAAGAGCTCGAAAAGCCGACACACACACTCGTCACCCATGGCCCAACAAATGACTTTGGCTTTCTTCCCATTCCCGAGCGCCTGCAGTACCGCTCGAATCGTCCGTTCGAGTTTGGGCTATGGATGAACTGGGGCTTGAGCTTCGCAGCAACGTTCTGTAAGTGTTGTGCTTGTATCCAGGTGACTTAGAAAGACGCTGACGGTGGTATTCGGCATTCAACAAACGAATCATCAGTGATATCAAATCTCTATTACAATCAGCCGCTGTTGAGTGCGTATACGTATAATCCTGTGATTATCGCCGTAGGCACTTAATCTTGTATACAGTCCAGATGGCAAAAACATTCAACGTGTCATACGAAGAAGTCTCTCTGTGCGTAATCTGTCAATCTATCTCGGCCGAATCAGCGCTCACAATAGTCATAGGATCCCGACACTGATACAGACCGGGTGCGTTGCACACATTCATTCATCTATTTTAAGCCCGTGAGAACAATGTACTCACACTCGGCTCATGGATCATCCATCGTTGTGATCATCATAATCTTACAGATACGCTGCGGGCATGTTCTTCATCTGCCCTCTCGGTGATCTAATCCGCCGCCGGCAGCTCCTCCTCCTCCTCATATTCGCCACCGCATCCCTCACCATTGGTCTCGCATTTTCACCCAGCCTCCGCGCATTCCAAGTCCTATCCTTCTTACTAGGTGTGACCAATGTATCGCCACAGATCCTTGTGCCACTCGCAGCGGACCTCGCCCCACCAGAACGGCGTGGTTTTGCATACTCCATCGTGCTCACGGGCATGATCTCCGGCGTGCTCATCGCGCGCGTACTCGCCGGCATTATCGCGCAATACGCGCGATGGCAGGTGGTTTATTACATGGCCATCGGCGCGCAGTACTTTATTGTCGCTGGAATATACTGGGGCATCCCGGATTATCCAGAAAAGAATAAAGGCATGACGTACTGGGGCATCCTGTGGACAATGCTCAAGTATTCGGTGACAGAGCCGCTCATGGTGCAGATTGAGTTAATCTCGATCGCAACAAGCGCGTGTTTCTCAAGCTATTGGGTCACACTGACGTTCCTCCTGGGAGGACCCCCGTATAACTATTCAACGTAAGTTGGCTGCTTACCTTGAATTCTTCTAAGTTTCGAATCAACGAACCATTTACATCCTCTTTCAGCATCGTTATTGGCTTATTCGGCCTCGTCGGTCTTACAGGAATGGCCTTTGGTCCCCTCGCAGGAAAGGTTATCGATAAATTTGCGCCGTGGCACGGCATTCTTATTGGTACCCTCCTGCTCCTCGTGTTCCAGGGTATCCAGACAGCTGCAGGGGGCATAAACATCGCAGCTGTGGTCATCGCGTGTGTGGGCCTGGACGCGGTTAGGCAGGTGCAGAATGTGTCAATTGTTACTTGTATTTTCAGGTACGCATCAGATTATCCATTGATTAGAAACCTATGTGCAGCAGTGCTAACAGTCAACCCGCTGTAGTATTGATATGGAGGCTATCTCGCGTCTAAACGCGCTATTTGTGCTTGCAGTGCGTCCATTTCTTACAACTCAACTTTTTCTTGATTGTTATCTCTTACCCGCTATTCTTCACAATTCTCTCTAGTACTACATCGGTCAACTCATGGGCACCTCCGTCGGCACGAAAGTCTTCGTCGACCACGGGTGGCGCGCCGCCTCGTGGCTCTGCATGGCGCTTTACGCGCTCCAGCTTGCTATTCTGCTCGTGCGTGGGCCACATTGTAAACGGAAGACATGGGTAGGATATGAGGGCGGAATTGGGCTGAGGAGGATGCGACAGGCTTAATTAATCCAGACGACACTTACTTTCTAGATGTTTTCTATGTATCGGATTATGCTTTATAGATGAACCTCGTGGAGCATGGTGGAGATGGTAGAGGGGTGGCACGCAGAATCGAGATCCAAAGTCTGGGCGAGGCGTCATAGGGCGCTGTCAGAGCTTCATGCTTCATTGGCCCTAGTTTGTGGCTCTAAGTATGACGTCACATGTGTACTATATGTAAAAGTATACCCAATACATACTTGAAAAGCGTCGTACACGGTGTGATATACGACCCCACATATATAGTTCGCCAAATGCACAAAATCCATACCCACACATATATAACTTTTCCACACATATATACAAGTCGACTCGCCAGAATCCGTTGACTTTGGGTCTCATATAGTGCGTTGTGTCTTAGTCAGTCAATGTCATAATTTTTTCAACCACGTATCCGCCAAGGGTACAGCGACGAGTGTTCGAATGGTTCACAGTATCGCGGGAATTCGGTTTGATGGCTACCCGTCGTCTCTAAGAATTGGGTGCACTGAGGCTGGAGGAGACTTCATAAGTGGGCTGAGCGTCAGTAAACAGTTTATGGCTATTCAAGAACATCAAATGGCATCAGGTTCTTTGAAAGTTGCATTCATCTCATCACAAGTTTTGTGAAGAGAGTGTACTGCCATCTTCCGTTCTTTCTCCCTACTTGACCATTGGTCGAGCTCGAGTGACATTACGTCCATATCTCATGCGTCAACACAAGTGGAAAGAGTCCGGCTCGACAGAGTTCAGGACAGAACATTGGGTACTTATTTGATCGCAGAAATGAAGCTCTGGGTATGGTGCCACATGCATAGCTATAGCTCTTTTAGGCAGTATGCATAGGTACGTCAAAGACATCTCATCGTGTCGACACCGTACTTAGGAGAATTCCGATACTTTCAATGATACATTACCACATTTATTCATCTAATTTAAGCTCGTGAGAACGGGGGCAAGGCAAGGGTATCAAATGCGGTAAATAACGCCGTACATTACCCTAAACCATACGCCGTACATACCTATAAGATATACGCCGTACATAATCACGTGTGATAAGTAATTAAACCACTCCAAACCTATAGCTTAGTTCACCATAACAGCACAATTATACTCACTAGAACAGTGGATGTGTTGCTGGTGGTAGTCATTATAAGATATGCTCATACCAGGTGTAATGAATAGACTGATATTAAGGATGACCAGTGGACAAATCTGTATCACGCAAAATTCAGATATTCACGAGTTTGCACACCTGCTGTACAATCTGGTGTTGATTTGGTGAATATGTCGCTGGCGACATATTTGCCAGCATGATTACCTGTGGGCAGGTAGAGAATATTTTGGTACCGATATTATCACCAGCACGCTTACCTGTGGGCAACGTGGGGAATATCTTGCTGGCAAAATATTCGCCAGCATGCTAATCTGTGTGCGACTCTGCGGATATTCCGCTGGCAACATATCTATTACCGCGCTTACCTGTAGGTAATATGGCAGTGGCAAATATCTCGCTGCTGATAATATCACCAGTGTGTGGACGTGTGAGCACCACGGCGAATATTTTGCTGCCAATATTACCTTCAGCGCGCTTAACCGTGGGTAAAATGGTAAATGTTGCCAGCAAAATATTCACCACGACACTAATCTACGTGCGACTCAGCGAACATGTCGCTGGCAAAATATTTGTCACCGCGCTAATCTCTATGCAACGTGGTAGATATTTTGCTGGCAACATATTCTCCAGCACGCCAGCATACCTGTAGGACAGGAATAACCGGCCATCACCAGTGGCAGTGCAGTCGTTTGGGATCACGTTCGGTATACTCGGTTTGCGTTCGGGATAATGCTTCGGGATCATCAGAGGTGTATATTGTTGTTCTTGCGGCGTCACAGCATAGAAATGCATTATTATAATGCAAATACAGTAAACTAGTACTTGGATGCCGATATCTCTCAGTTTTCAAGTGTCTATCTCCAGTGTGGGCTATCCATAAAAAGTGGTTAAGTTTCGGTAGGCAAACATCTCATTTGATTGAGATGATGACAGAGTATCAAGTATAAATCAGTATTGCCTTTCACCTATACAAATGCATAAAAGGGGAAGCTCTAATTCTATACTCAAGTTAGAAAGCAATGAATATAATTGGATCTAATGCCAGTGTCTGGATGTTTGAGTCAGATTAAATCAAATGGTTTATTATAATCTTGCAATTTCATTGTACATGGGTTGATCACTGATTATATAGTCACTGTCTCACTTCAAATTTTTGGAGGTAATGACTATAAGTTCTGAATGCTGATTGGAAAAGACTTCCAGCAGACTAACATGTCTGAGTCAGAATATTGAAGTCCCACAGAAATCGGAACTTTGTGAGTTTATTACAACGCTAGAATACTTATTAATCTACATACTGTGTATACATGTGAAAGGCATGTTAGAATGTATACCTACAAGAGGGTATAAATATTGAATAAGTTCTGGGTACATTATTCGTGTAATGACCAGTAGTATAGACTAAAGGTGAGCAATCAAATAAAAATGCGAGGAGGGGCAGGACAAGTACAGAAAATGTGATTAGAAGGGGGCTGGCACATAGGCAGAAAGCTATAAACACATCAATCAGATAAACTAAGTAAGATGCTAGTTTATTTATGCAATTATGTATGAAGATATTGGTATTGCAGCAAGGATTGGTTACATCTCTGAATAGGCGCCCATATCTGATCCGTGGGAACACGCTTTTGCAGGCAGATGAGCGTGCTGGAGAATATTTTGCCAGCAAAATATCTACCACGTTGCATAGAGATTAGCGCGGTGACAAATATTTTGCCAGCGACATGTTCGCTGAGTCGCACGTAGATTAGTGTCGTGGTGAATATTTTGCTGGCAACATTTACCATTTTACCCACGGTTAAGCGCGCTGAAGGTAATATTGGCAGCAAAATATTCGCCGTGGTGCTCACACGTCCACACACTGGTGATATTATCAGCAGCGAGATATTTGCCACTGCCATATTACCTACAGGTAAGCGCGGTAATAGATATGTTGCCAGCGGAATATCCGCAGAGTCGCACGCAGATTAGCATGCTGGCGAATATTTTGCCAGCAAGATATTCCCCACGTTGCCCACAGGTAAGCGTGCTGGTGATAATATCGGTACCAAAATATTCTCTACCCTGCCCACAGGTAATCGTGCTGGCGAATATGTCGCCAGCAAAACTATCTCACCTATCTCATACATAAAATTCACACTCGACGTACTGTTAGGTGGTGGGTATTCCGTGCCTACCCTACGTGGTGGCCAGTAGTCACGCAAATCATTTTATATGCATGTAACTATTTGATTGACAATCATGTTCAACCTTGAAAAGAATGATATATTGCTGTACTGTCTAGCTATTACAAGGTAAGCTACGAAATAGCAAGACAAAAAATCAATAGGGTGGGTTAGAGCGGGGGCACGTGTATGCGAGATGTACGGTGTACTTGTGTATGGTATGTACGGTGTTTGTTTTGGTTGCATGTACAGTGTATTATGCGGTCATATGATGTGGCAAATATCCGTGAGAACGAGATAATACTCACACTCCCCTCATGATGATCATGATGGATCATCATCATCATAATTATAAAGCATATTCTTAATTATTATATGTTTCTTCGTGTTCTTTCCTTCTGCAATAATATCACTATCATCGCATCTAGCTACTTTTGGTAGCGCATCAACCAATTCATGAGCACCGCCATCGGCTCGAAAGTGTGTTGGCCACATGGTGCCTATGTATCGCGCGGTACACATTCCGGCGGGGGTACGGAAGCATTAATGCTTGATTCCTGGAAGGTTGGGACGATGGGACAATGCAAGACTGAGGGAGGCTGAGCGCTATGATCTCCGGCGTCTCGCTGGTTTCATGTTCGGACAGTGGCATACATCTTATAGGTCGACTCAAGGCATCACATTAGCATACATCATGTCACGATTTTGGAGAAACAGAGAGGCAATAAGTAATCTACATCGAAGTCTGCAGTTTGCGCTCGAACGAGACCTCCCGCCCAGAGTTTGCGCTGCCTCTGGGCCCAATCGACGTGTCCAATGGCGTAGCATTCTTCGTTGTGTTAATGGAAACAAGACTCCGCAGTTTAGTGTGCACCGCGCGTGTATGCGCCGTCCTCAGAATTTCTAACACGTGCTTCCGCAGACTCGGCTGTCGCACGGCTTTCGTGTGCGCCTGTTGATAATAGATACACGAGATAATGTCAGTACTTGGGTTCGCGGTAGAAAAAGTACGATCAGATTCGGAAATGATTGGCATGACAAGCGCCCATAAGCGTCACCATCTCATCGCGTGTGGCCAAACCCCACAAATAAGCGTAGTATTAAAACCTACCTCAACTCCTTCCCAGCCAACAAGCATCAGATAACTCCCGGGCATCTGCTTGATCTCTCCCCACAACAGCGGGGGATACGCGCCGTCCACTGCATACAGCCCAGCTTTGAGCTGTACCACACATCCATCAACGCGCTTTTCCCAAGCGCGCTGGGCAAAGAGAAGGTCGGCGCGCTGCGATACGACGACGATCTCGGTCACGGGAGCAGAAAGCGTACGGCATGGATGCATGTCTACGGTGAGGTGGTAGATGCGGGTGTTGGATATACTGATGGGGCTCAACTGGAATGCGGGGTTGAGGATGGAAAGGACGGGGCGCGTATTGCATGTGTAGTGGTAGGCTTCGTATGAGGTCCATGCTGTTTGAGACCACATTAAGTGTCAGTGTGCTCACGATTCATTGGAATACCTAGTCAAGTCGTAGTATATGAACCTGTTATGACGTACGCCCGCCGTTTATCTTCAAGCTCGTATCCACCAACGACGCTGAGGTTCAAGATGTTCAAGTCACTCTTAAACACCAAAATACAGATCAGCAAGAGAGAAACATACCTCACGCAGCCGTCCAACCGGCCTATCACATTGAATAACGCGCTTGGTGTTTGTGTTTGGGCAAACGCGCCAGAAACTGCATCATCATGATGCAAAGTGTCGAAGGAAATAACCTCCAGAAAGTATGGCATAGATTCGCAGAGGACAGGCGGGCTTTGATAACTCGAGTTGGAATGCGAAGGAGTCCACGGCGATAGCGACACTGGACAGCGAGGAGAAAGCAAAACAAGACAGCTCAAGGCAGAGAAAGAACAGAGATATCAGCCCCATCCGTTGAGATCTATTGAAAAGTCAGGATGGGCTGCGACCCTGAGCCTCGTTGCTCATCTGAACAATTCGCAACCGCCCTTTCTGCTCTTTACGCCTTACGGCCTGCTCTGGCAAACATAATGTCTGCTCCCAAAATCCCAGACTGTCGTCATATTTGGGTCATTCCTTCTCTATTTTTTGTGGTCTTCCGATACGGACAAGCTCTGATTGGCATTTATGGGGATACATCTTACAAAAGTGCTAAATCCTCCGGACATTGAGCATGGAACAGTTGCTCAGGGAGCAGTGGGCGCGTCCTTCTCCGTAGGCCGAGGAGTTAGCATCTGGGGTGTGCTCCCTGGGCCATATTGATGAGAGAAAGTTGAGCGGTCCTCGGAGAAGACTGAGGAGCTATGCATCTGAGTATAAGTGAAAGATGATGGCTCTATCTTATCTTGGAGGCGAGCTGCGAGCCTATTGATTTTTATGAGTGTTCTACAGGTTTACTCATATGCCGGTGATAGATATCCGGCTTTGTGGCTACATCGTTATCTGAGCAAACATGCAAGTTGGAAATTGAATGGTTCCTGACATGGGCTGACAGGTGTGGATAATAAAAGTTGCAGGTTGTTACCTCTCGGCATCATACATTGATCATACATTTACGCCATGGGTCTCGTTGGGGGTTCCGGTATACGCATATGGTAGGAAAGGCACACAATCTTGGGAGAGGGATTAAGATATCTCGTAATGAGGGCTTTTGGATGACTACCTTGCAACGGCGAAGAGCATAGAGGATGGGGAATGAGACAAGCTAGCGAATAGGCGCCGGTGTCGCTTGCGGAGTCTCAATTACATCAGTCACGTGTCACAGATTTTTTGGTGGTGGTCAATGGTCATCGTTCTCGACGACGAGCTCAAGCTGCTCAACAACGACGACGGCGGCGAGTTCACTATGGATCTCTCCTCTACTGGCTTCGACGCCTACAATGCAAAACTACAGGCATCTGCTCTGGCAGCTACACGCAAGTCGGCGGGCATTCCTGGGGATGTAGGCTTTCACCGCTCTATGGACCAGGACCTCGCCTCCGATCTCGACGCGTTCTCAGACCGAGTGCTGGCCATGACAAACCGGCTACTAAATTTAGTCTCTACTGTCGACTATATCCAGGGAAAGGGAAAGGCGAAGCTGGAGAGCGAAGACGATGTTGTCGATCAATTCCATTCATTGGTTGTCGATTCCATGGACCAGTTGCTGGAGAGGACGGTACGCTCATTGGTGCTATCCTCTTTGTCCGAAATTCAACCTGTTGCAGGATACATGCCTTGACCAATTTCTCGGCAAAAACAAAGCACCAGCAATCGCGATAAACCCCCCTATTATGCCAAAGCAAAAGGTGTGTATTCATCTCCCGCAGTCGTTTGCCAGTTAATCCAAAAATTCCAGGTCACCGTCGAAAAAGGACGCGTTCCACAAGCCGTCATTCAGCATGCCGCGTACCTTTCCAAACCGCAACTCCACTTCACGAAGAAACCCGACAACTCAGACACACCCTGGCACCCTACCCTCCCACACAAATACAACGCAAAGGTTCCCCTGGGGCATGTCTATGTCGACGAGGCGGATAACCAATCTGACAACACCCTTCTTGCGAACCACCCCTATCGCTACGAGATTACCCACCTCACCTACCCCACGCACATGTTCCAACAGTGTACGCCGACGCCACCGAAGTCGCTCGAAGACACCCAGGCAACATGGGTTGGTACGCTTCCGGACTTCCACACTATGCTCGCGAAGCTGCGCAATACCACTGAGATCGCGGTCGATCTGGAGCACCACAGCTACCGCTCCTACGCGGGCTTCTTATGTTTGATGCAGATTAGCACGCGGGAGGAAGATTTTGTGGTGGATTTGTTGGTGCCAGAGGTGAGGAAGGAAGCGGAGGCGCTGAACGAGGTGTTCACAGACTCGGAAATCGTCAAGGTACGTGCTATGTGGGAGTATGCGCACAACTTACTCATAACCTTGGGGTACAGATCTTCCATGGTGCAGAAAGTGATATCGTGTGGCTGCAGCAGGACTTCAATATCTACATCGTCAACCTGTTCGACACGTTCCATGCATCAAAGCTGCTAGGTGTGCTGGAAATATAATCTCCTCGTTTCCCAATCTTGACGCGATTACAGAGTTCCCGCGACATGGCCTAGCCAATCTGCTCGAGATGTACTGCGACTTCGTTCCCGACAAGCGATATCAGTTAGCCGACTGGCGTATCCGGTGCGTCATAACGCCAACCTTCCCCCAATTTCAGTTTTTTCTTACATACAGGTGTCCGACAGCCCGCTACCAGAGGACATGCTCAAATACGCGCGATCAGATACTCATTTTCTGCTATACATCTACGATAACCTGCGCAACGCCCTCCTCGACCGCTCGCAATCGCAGTCCCGCGCCCAGTCCCCCTCGGCGGGCCCATCCACCTTGACTCCCGCACCTTCCACCTCCTCGACTCCCACCGCCTCCCGGGGACTCCTTTCGGAAGTCCTCTTCCGCTCCGCCGATACCTCATTGCGGGTCTACGCTAAGGAGATGTACGACATTAACGACGGCACGGGCAGCGGCGGGTGGGATACTCTCGCGAAGAAGTGGAATAAAGGCGCTTTGTTGGCTGGTGGCCCCGGCGTGGGTGTAGGCGCGATGCAGAGGGAGGTGTATAGGGCTGTGCATTGGTGGCGGGAGAGGGTGGCGAGGGAGGAGGATGAGAGTACGAGGTGAGTTTAGTTCGTTTTTTTGTTAGCCTTGAGATTTTAGCTATAGGCGCGATTTTGCGTATGCCTTGTTTCCCCGCGTCTCCTGCGCGCCATTTCTGCCTTCCTTTGTTTCTCTCCTTTGCACCTAGTACTCTGAAAATTCCCTATTTCTGCGCAAGGTGACTAAGACAGATATTTTGTTCTCTAGATATGTGCTCGCGAACCACACACTTTTCCAGCTGGCCGAGCAGCCACCTGCTGATATGGCTGCGCTGCTAGCCATCTTCCGTTCAAGCGTGCCGCCTATGGTGAAGAAACGTGCGAGGGAGCTGCTCACCGTGGTCAAGGACGCGGTGAAACGGGGCATGGCTGCCGCGCGTGTGGGCGGGGTGACGGAAACCAAAGGCCAGGATGCAGATGTGAATGCGAACACAACTGCAAGTCCGTGCACAGATGCGGTGCCTACCGGTGCAGGAGGCTCGAAGGATCAACTCGGGAGCACGCAGTCGAAGAAGGATGTTGTCATGCTCGATGTGGAGATGAAGAGCCTGGAGGACGCGGAAGGTTTAGGGAATGTTCCTGCTTCTACCTCTGCCTCTGCTCCTGCCTCGGTTCCAACCAAGGCAACAGACATATGGGGGCGAGGAGGTGGGTTGTTTGACTTTTGGTTCGATGTTTTACGTCTAGACTGATCACGACATGGACACTTTCCATCATTTACACGTATTACAGACAGCAGCGAGGCAGGCCTCTCTTCGTCGTTAAGACCCTCGACGTCACAGTCGAGTTTGTTTGGATCTACATCTGCATCTTCGAGATCGGCGCCAACCGGCCAGAAAGCACCTACAACTCGTTCCGCTTCCGCTACAACTGCGTTTGCGACTTCTGTGAGCACGCTTCTTGGTAGTCGAGCGTCACCACTACTCAAGGTAGGTGTTGCGCACATGCGTCGAATTGTCCAATGACGGATTCTCAATGTTGTCCTCTTCATATGCTTATTCTTAGACCGCTGCTCCTGCGACAATGTCCACATCCTCGGCTTCGAACGGAAAGACACCCGCGACGCGGCCTCACTTCCAAGATCTCGTCGCGAAAATCAATCGTAGCTTCACGCTGGGATCCTCAGCACCACAAGTGCGTTATGTAGTTCTGCTCTTTTCCTATTCCTTCATTGGGCTTTCTTTCCCACTGTTTTCGGATTAACGTCAAATATTTGTTATTTACGCATCTACCTTGGATCTTCAGCTCCCTGTGCCTGTGCTCCCCACCTCCACGCCAGAGCCGCCTGCCAATGTCCAAGCAGAAACAGCGCGTTTCGACGAGGCAACAGGGATGCAAGTTGAAATTGCCTACATGCCTGCCTCGCAGCGACCGACAAAGGTCAAGGCTGCTGCCGAGCTGAAGGAGCCAGACACGATTGTCGTCGTCGGCCAGGCTAGGCAAAAGCGCAAACGGAAAGAGCCGAAAGCCACTGCCTCTGGGCAAGAGAGCAAGAGCGGCACACCGGGAGCTGAAGACGAGGATGCAGCGGAGCCATTTGATTTCTCAGCCGTATCGAATATCTTGGACGATAATCCGGATACGGAAGATAGGAAGAAGAAGCGGCAGAAGAAGCAGCCGAAGAGTACGTTGCATTTCTTCTGCTTCTTGCTTCTAGCTCTCAATTCTGAATGTCCTTGTCTTTCCTTCAGCTGGTCAATTCTTTGGCGACTTCCCGGCGCCTCCCAAGGCATATAGTGAGCTGAAGAGCGGTAATCAGTCGCATACTTTCAAGTAGTATCGTCGTGTGCGATCTATTTTTTAGTCTCGTGCGCGTGGATTAGCAGTCTGCATGTGATGTCTAATTAGGCCCCGTGTTGCTATTATATATATCTTTCACAGTTTGTTCTCGACAGCTTATTTCGGCATCTGTTGTGGACATGCACTCGAAGCTCGCGTAATCGTCGTGCCGCTTCACCACCGTCAGGATGTTTGCTTTCTAAGTTTTGCAGAGTTTCTGAGCTATCATCCGGAACCCTCACTTGGCAATTCGGGCCATTCCCTTTCCCAAGATGCAAGACCCCTATAGCAGCCATTCTGATTCGGCCAATGCGACTTTTGCTGGGTTTGGTCGTGTGCATGTTTTTCTTACGATATCGCGTGCCACCGCTAAGGTGGACTTACTATCAACACCTCGTGTTGAGCGTGTTAAATGATGATCTCAGATGACTATTTATAATTATAGGCGAGAGTACCTGCAGTGCATCCCAAACCGAAGTAGAGCGCCATATTCTATCGATAACGCTGATTGGATGGGTCTGCGTTGAAACATATAAGACGAAGAACGTTCGATAATTTACGAGGCTTTGCACATCCACCCTTTGCTCACCAGAATGTTGTACGACTTGTCAAATTCCGGTGCGCTCCACAGGCATCCTTCAGGCTACGACACATCTTGAAAGCGAATCATTTCTGCTTCTGACGCATGGTGAGCAGGCAACATCCACGGGAGCCAAAGTACCTCTTCCAATGCGATTATACCTCAGTGCGTGTCTATCATTGCTTGTTGCTCGCTCGTTGTCACCAAGTTGCTGAACGTGCGCGAATACATTCATGGCGACCGACTATAAAAGCTTTTTGCTCGGCCCTTGTGTGATATCACTATCAAAGTAAGTGCAACAGGCGGGATGATACATCTGTGTCGGTATGTATCTTTACATCGTGGGGCCCATAAAGGCTCAACGTGTCAACCTCAACGGACTTCACGAAGAGGCGCCGTGAAGCAGATCCAACATTCATTTTGGTTGTTATTTGGTCATAAACCCAGGCAGTGCTAATAGACAATGTGTTCTTTGTCACTTGCTCTACCAGGCATATAGCTAGCTCTCTGTAGATCTCGCTTCGCTAGACGATGTGCATTCCTCTGAACACTCGTTCCCCTGCGCAAATGACCTGTATTGAGCATGACGTTTGCATTTTGTTGATCAAATGGAACATTTGTTCGTCGATATCCTCGTTTCCTTCTGTTTCGAGCTGCCATGGGTCTTCTATATCCTAAAACAATGACGCTTCCGGGAGGTCGTAAATGACGCTTGCGAACTTTGGGAGCCAATGGTATTCAGACAGGGACACACATACCTCATTCTCCCGAGTATCAGCTCCATGGCTCACCTGTACGGGACCGAACTCGCTATTAACTTCGGTCCGGAGGCTTTCGTAGGGATTCCCACTGGCCAATGATGAAGTTTGCATGGCCACTGCGAGCTCCTGAAAGTTATACGTGAGTGGCTTGAGTCTTTCCACGTTTCTAAATCGTCAGAAAATCGGTCCTTCGGTCAGTGCCTCCCTCTGGGATCACAGAAAGATTTGGAATACTGCATAAATTAAAATCCTGCCGCGGAGCCCTTTCATGGGCTGTATATAACAAACATTGTGGCTTGTACATCCCCCCTAAAATCATCTCTGAGTCTGGCTGCTCAGCAAGTCATATCCGCTCTCGTCCAGCTTCATTATTATACTTTGATCTCACGACACTTTCACGACACCATCATGGCCGTCACGAAGACAAACTCCATCATGGAAGTGCCCGTTTCCATCCCCACATTGCCAACTCCCGAACCTATCAGGCCGGTCCTGAAGAAGTCCCAGACGGTTTTGTCTGATGCGCTCAGCACTACGTCAACTGTGGTTCCGGAACACGATGCGGAACCTTTCAAATTCGACATCGAGCACATGCCAGTTAACAACGATCCTCGCGCGTGGTCGCCTTTACGGAAGGTGGGCACACTGAAATTACAGTATCTCAACGCAACTGACGTCATTTGGTCGCAGAATGTGAGCTTGGTGCTCATCGCTGGCGCATCCATGGTCGCCGCTTTGGCTGCTAATATTCAGAACCGTGAGTTATCAGCATTGATCACAGTCAATTCAAAGACTAACATCTCGACCCAGCTGCTGTCGAAACAATGGAGGCTGATTTGCACGCAACGCCTTCTCAGTTCAGCTTAAGTATTTCCATATTCATTCTCACTCAGGGGTTATTCCCTTTGATCTGGAGTGCCATAAGTGAGGTGAAGGGACGCAAGGTAGGTCTCAACTTGCTCGTGCTTGTTACATTTTCGTTTATGACCCCAATCAGCTTGTCTACATCTTATCGCTTTCTCTTTTTACCCTTGGATCAATCATTGTCGCTCTGAGTCAACGGATCGCGCCGTAAGCGTTCGACGATTATTGACATACCGAAGTCACGCATACTGACTGGCCACTCCATAGGGTCATTGGCTTCCGGGCTCTCCAAGCTGCAGGGTATGCACCTCACTCTATATTTCACCTGAATTGACTTAATCATTGTCAATATCACAGATCAAGTGCTGTTTCAGCTATTGGATCAGCATCACTGGCGGACATATTCGAACCGGCGGAACGTGGCACGAAGGTACGCAAATGGTTCATGTCAATAAGTCGGTGCCATCCTAATTCATACACGAACAATATGGCTTAGATGGGCTTATATTACATCGCCCCGCTTCTCGGACCGGTGAGTTATTCTTGAATCAATTGAGTGATATTTGGCGTGATCTGATGTCCCGATCAGGCTATGGGTCCAATCTTCGGAGGTATTCTTACCTCCGTTTGGGGTTGGCGATCAATCTTTTGGTTCCTCGCCATCATTTGCGGCACAACACTCGTCTCCTTTATTCTTTTCTTCCAGGACACCTTCAGATGCGAGCGTAGTCTGACATATCAAAGGCTGCTGAAGCAAAGGCTACGCTCGACGGCATCGCTACCCCTGTCGTATCCGAATCGCCCTGCGACCTTCATGAGGAAGAATTCTATCCAAGCCCTCAAAGCAAACGCGGATATTGAAAAGACCACAGCGCAGGGCGGCACGCAAGACATTACGCAGTCGACTGATATGCCCGTGATCACCCTTTCGTTCAGAGATGTCAATCCCTTCCACCCTATTGCACACGTTGTTCGCCGGCCAAACAATCTTCTTATTCTTCTATCGTCTGGTGAGTATACCGCGGTAAAAATACCAACGCAGTCAGTTAACACTAGTATAGGGCTTCTCTATGCCTTTGGATTTGTGGTTCTCTACGCAACATCTCGTACACTCGCGGATAGCTACAATTATGATCCCCTTAAAATTGGGCTAATCTCGATTGCCTACGGAGCGGGTACGTACTATGTCCTGGTATCTATCTGATCAATCGCTGACTCATACATTCCACAGGCTCTGTAGCTGGTAGTATTCTCGGGGGTCGCTGGTCAGATCGCGCTCTCCAGAAACTCAGAACACAGCAAGGCAGAAGCTACCCTGAGGTACGTGTGCTCTGTTGTACGCCCGCGGTCTTTGCTACGCTTTTAGCTGACCTATTTTTCTTTAGATGAGACTGAAGAGTACTATCTACGGAATCGCCGTTCTCCCTCCTACTGTTGTGGCGCTTGGCTGGGTTTACCACTTTCACCTTCACATCGCCGTCGTCTGCCTTTTTCTGTTCCTCGGCGGATTTTTTAACATGTAAGCACCTATAACATAACAATGCGTGTGTCATATATACCTACCGACTGTGCACAGTTGGATATACTCAAGCTCTTTGGCGTACGTCGTTGATGCGAACAACGGGCGCGCGTCAACAGCTTCTGCGTGCAACAGCGCCTTCCGCGGGCTTTTCGCCTTCATTTCGACGGAAATTGCTGTACCCTTACAGGTAAATATCCTCTGAACTTGATCTTCTACCTTGCTTTCAAATTGACACATTAACTCTTTCAATAGGACGGTCTTGGTGATGGTGAGGCTCATTCAATCAATAATAATTGTATAGGCCCTAACTCGAATTCTTGTCTTCCTTAGGCTGGATGTACACCGTCTGGGCTGGCATTGTTCTACTAGGAGGCGTCTGTATTCTAATAGTCTCATGGAAAGGTGAAGACTGGCGCCTGGCCGCAGAGATGCGGGAGGCCGCTTACGACAAGAGCCTTGACGACGTTGCCATCTCCACTGCGGCTACTTAATGACTCAGGCGAAAACCCCTTTCTCATCCATTTTTATTGAAGTTTTCCTCCCCTTAATGCTATTGAAGCGCTAGTATGATATAAATTAGAGCTAGGCAGTATTTTAGATACATTATGTTGATAGAAGTCAATAACTATGCTCATGTTGAACTAAACAGATTTCGGGTATATTATTCAATTTAAAGGTGTTGGAGGCGAGGAAAGCGCGGTAGAGTGGCTCGTAAGTGATTGATTCTAGAAACGCTCACATATCTGCATTGAGTTATCTGAGTGTCATTGAGAATAGTATACTTACCTCTGCGCATAACCTGATGGCCATTTTTGCAAGAAATAACGCGGGCAGATTATTTTGAGCACACTATTTCATGGCTAAGCGCAAACATCCAATTGTTTTCTCCAGGAGGCCAATGTATTGGTTACCTTGCGCGCACGAGTAGTCAGTAATGAAGTGGAGCCTCTTATCCGACATGACTAACACTAGCCCAATTTTCTTGAGCATGGAAACCTCAGAGTGTGAAACCCAATGATCGCGCCACGGCCAAAGGTTGGTATTTGAGAAGCACGTCTTTTGGGTCTCAAAGAATGTGGGGGCATCGGTAATCCGATGGGTGCGGGCGCCATTGTGGATTCTATGAAGGGTCAGGATGGGATATGGGTATGGACCGGGGGAAAGAGAGAAAATAATTTCCTCTCTAAATCACTTCTTCTTATCTCTTCGTTTTCGCACTCAAATTATCAAAATATCACTACCGGTATATTTCCCAGTGCCAACCTTAACATAGGAACTCGTCATCAACAGCAGCAGAAAGTTTTATGCAGTACATCACAATGACTTACTGGCAGATATTGATATTGGTCAAGTGCCCAACCCGCAGCGTCCTGACTCCGGGAAATGGCTGCTGAAGATGGTACGTCATCTGATCAGGAAAGTGTAGAAGAAGAAATACTGACTCAATTATGAGTGAAAGGCAATGGAGGCGTGTAAGAAGACGAGCGGTACCCTCGCTATAGTTCCCCCTTGAAGTGCTTTCAATTGGCAAAATTAGATTGCATCGATATCCGCCAAATATGGCAGGGGATGAGCCTGATCACATCCTGTTGCCAATCTGACATTCTAGCAACGCAACGATCTGCTCCAGCATAGACTGATCAATGACCGAGAATGCACAAGCAACCAGGACTATAAGACCCATGTAAGTTGAGACCAGTGCCCTCAGAGCTACGGGGTCCCCACCGGAGATGTACCCATCTTTAACCTTCCTTCCTCTCATGTTTGACGCTGCCAAGGCCGTCTGCACTGGCTTTGATTTCGCCATTGGGAGCATTGCGTCCCTTGGAAATGGAATTAACCGCTGTACGTGAGTATCCCTTGTTCAGGGGAGCTCGTGAACTCATTGCTATACGTATACTGCAGGGAACGTCTACGACAGCGGCTGCAATAATGTCGATGGGCTCACGACCAACGGGAATGCCTGTTTCGAAGCTGGCATGTTTGGCTGTTAACCCGCCCCTTTCATATTCAACGAGTATAAGAGCAGTATCACTGGACAAAGGTAACGTTTCCTAAATTTCTTTATCAATGTTTCGACGTACTTTTAATCAGTTTATGGGCCTTAGATACACATGCGACGTGGACGCCAGCAGCGAAATCTGTGGGAGCGACGTCATTTCAGTCTGCGTAAGTAGGAATTCAAGAGCTGTTGCCCATGACCCAAATATATACTGATGAACTATACAATTAGTGTCGCAGCAAGTGATATTGAGCATTTGGAGGTCCCGTCAGCACCTGGTGCCGAATTTGCTATAGTGATAATTGTGTGGCATTTGACAACGAAGATACGAAGGAATATAAGTGGTCAATTCTTGCGTTTGTTGAGCAGCCCTGTACGGTATTCTCTACTCTGCGGTCTATATGCCTGTAAGTATGAGACGCATAATACGGCCTGGTTTGGGCCTGGTAGTCTACTGATGAGCGCTTACACCATGGTCGATGCGGATCAGCGAGCGTGTGATCCTTGACATCATGATTGCTGTCGGTAGCGGTGTCTGGATGTCTGTCTGCTGACTTGGTGGTTGACTCACTGGTGCAGAATGAAGTTGGAATGAAGGACATCTTTCAACCAACGTCTAATTCATACGGAGTCATACCCTGACTCACCCCGACTCATTCCAGCAGAAGTATCCGGACGATACAGCCGCAATAAGAGTTTCTTCCTCAATTCGAAAACATTGCACTCTCGCTGAGCCTCATTTCCACCAATTCGCAACCAGTGACCGTCCTCTCACAACCAATGGCCGAATCCTCGACACCTCAAATAAACGTCGTAGAGCTTATTGCTGCTCGTGACACCAAAATTCAGCATGTCAGTCTATACACAGGGTTAGCAGAGATAACTCGCACTTGCAAGACACGTCTCCAGGCAGGCAGTAACAAAGTGGTTGTTTCTGAGTTACCAAATGTTCTGCTTCACGAGTCACTCAGGTGAGTTTCCATTGTAAATCTCTGCTCTGGCCCGAGCAGATTGTTATAAGGCGCTTTCCTAGTTTACCCGTTCCACGCAGTGACTAACATTTGATATCTGTTTTTTAGAGTTGAAGGACGTGGCGCGTGCATTATCCACGAAGTGTCCATCTCCCAAATTCCTGTTCAAGTCCCAACAATCGCTTCCCCCAAACTGTCCTCGCTGCTTGCGCAGCACACTTCTCTTGAAAAGGCTCGCACACGCACGAACAAGGCTATTACAGCCATCTCTAGCTACCAAGGAAGTTTCGGCGCGAATACAATTGAGGTCAAGGATCTCGGCGCTGCTACGATTGCAGCGGAGTCTGTCGCCTCTCAGCTGGACGACAAGCTGGTTGAAATCGAGGATAAACTTGCGGTTTTGGGAAAAGAAATTGCAGAGGAGCGCAAGACCCTAGGAGAGACAAAGGAAAATAAAGAACTACGCCAGCGAGTGACGGTGATGGTCTTCGCGGAGAAGGAGTGCGAAGTTGAACTCGTACTCGTATATGGTGCGTTTAATTGCCTCGATGCTCATGCCTTGCTTATTCGCCTCATTGTCCAGGTGTTCGAGAGGCAACTTGGGTCGCAGTCTATGACATCTACGCTACCATGGATACGAAAGAAAAGCCTATCTCGCTCATCTATAAAGCCGGCATTACACAGCTCACTGGCGAGGTACTTTTTTTAACATGTATGAAAACATCTATATTTCCTGTCCATTAACTTGTTCTGTGCTATTAGACTTGGGGCGACGTCTCCCTTACTCTCGAGACAGCAACCCCTACTTTTGGCGTCAGCATCCCAACTCTCCAACCTCAGAGACTCTCGATCTGGCAGCCACCGGTCAGAATGGCGAAAGCAATGAAAAAAAGTCTCGGCTTCAGCGGCAGAGCTGGGCGCGGAGGCGGCGGTCCCCGGATGCACGCAATGTTGGACACTGCTGAGGAGAAAGAGGAAAGCGATGACGATATGGGCTTCGGGCTGTTCGATGACGATGGCCCTGTAATGGCCGCCCGACATGTTCAAGTCTCTTCAAAGGGCAACATTAACGCCACGTTCTCTATTCCCGGGCTCATCTCGGTCCCCAGTGATGGTGAAACGCACAATGTGTCAATCACCAAGCTCAACTTGGACGCAAGCATGTCATGGATTGTCGTCCCGAAGAAGAGCACCAAAGCTCATCTTACCGTGCGTACTTTCTATCGTATCAACGTTTTCAAACTGCTCATTATTTCTATTACATCCGAGTAGGCAAAGATCAAGAACGAGTCTGATTTCACGCTCATCAAGGGCATCGCAAGTGTCTACGTTGATGGTAGCTTCATATCCCGCTCTGATGTTCCAGCCGTCAGTCCGCAGGAAAGCTTCGACTGTCCTCTTGGGTAAGCACGCAAACTCATCCTGAAATCATTAATCCATAACATCTGAAATTGTGCGTAGAATCGACCCCAGCATCCGTATTACGTACCACCCACGCTCCAAGAAAACAACCCGCACAGGGTTCACGCGCAAGATGACCAATCACGTCTTTGAGCAGCGCATCAGCATCCACAACACTAAAGGTACCACCGTGGAGAATCTCAAGGTGCTCGAGCAGTTCCCCGTCTCCGAAGACGCCAACATCACCATCAACTATCTCAGTCCGGCGCTTGCGCTGCCGCAGCCCAACAAAGATGGAGAGTACCAGAAAGCCAATACAGTGAAGGTAAATGGACAAGTGACGGCGCAATGGGAGGGTGCAGACGAGATGGAACCCAGTGCGGTCGGCAAGAGCGGCAGCTTCAACTGGAACTGTGCAGTTCCGGCGCAAGGCAAAGCAACTCTTATGGCATCCTGGGAGGTTGTTTGTCCCGCAGGAACAGACATACTAGGTCTGAAAGATATAGATACAGACGTCCCCGTTCTGTTTACGTAGGAGGCTCTCAAAGTGTCGAAGTTCGCTCATAGTGCAGGAGTCAGACTTCCACTGTCAAGTGCAAAGAACGCTCTTGTATTGTATTGAAGATTGAAAGTGAATTTAAAAACACATATTTGTACACAGAATTGATTTCCACTGGGATATATTGGCGGACGACGACCCTGCAATCTATTCCATCGACACTTTCTCGTCTCCGATCTCGGTCCTAATATCGTCAGAGTTCTTCCTGTCCATGCCCCTGTGTGCATTCTTCTCAATGAGAGCAACTTGGTCGTCACCGTCGAAAATCCTAGGAAAACTATCAGTATGATCCCGAAACGAGACAGCCGAAGGAGAATCTTACGCCGCTGTCTCCTCGAGCGTTCGCTGGGAAGAAAAAGTCAGTAATATGAATAGAGAAGCAAATTACGAGGAGGTAGCATACGTTCTTTGTCTCAACCAGATACATCCAAATGAACCAGAGTTCGAACGAAAGCCAGGCGATATAGACAGTCTGCAAATGATTTTGTGAGCAGATAGCCAGCGCAGATGTACCGATTCCCATACATAATATTTCCATCCAATGCTAATTAGAACCATGTGAGACTAAGTCAGAACAATGTGATAGTTCGAACTCACTTTTGAAGCGCAATAGGGTTGACATATCTGCGGCACAGGGTGGATTAGGAAGAATCAGCACGTAGAAATAACGCTTCGGGGTTCTCGAAACGCACTGATTAAACACTAATGATGCACAAATCGTGAAGTTAAAAACGGTGAAACCCTTGGAGCGCAGGTTGTAGGGCAGGATCTCAATGGTGTATCTGCGGGGCGCTCTTACATTAGTAAGGAGAATGAGAATGGCTCAAGAGAACACGTACGTCACGATGAGCGGAGAGTAGGCCAGCTGAGCAGTGAATCATGTCCGTTCATTAGCAAACCATTCCCATTAGCCGTGGATCACATAAATTGCTGCTCACCGAGTAAAAAGTCGAGAATAAATCTGGTACAATGTGTTAGTACTGGCTGTGACAGATCTGCAGTAGCTCAGCTTACATATCATAGCGATGAATGCATGCGCCGCGGCAGGCTTTCCTTTCTCTGAATATACAGCAAAACACGTCGTCTCGGCAATCCAAACCACAAGCATTCCTTTTATGACACGTCAGAAAATCAGGCCTAAGGGCGATTATGGACAGTAGCGCACCCGCCGTAGATATTAGGAACAGCCTCCGTCTACCAATCTTGTCGCACCAAAGAGATCCAACCAAACAGAGGAAGAAACTGTAGATTTGAAGTACGCCATTCTGCAAATAAATCAGCCTGGTCCCTCGTTTATCGCGAGACAGCGTTGCATACAATGAGAAGCTGAACAGTCGGACTTTCAACTGATACGGGAGGTCAGCTTAGGTGCCTTGGGATGTAGCCATACGAATCGACTTACTCCCTAGTGCATCCAATACTTTGTTCAAGTAATAAGAACTATTTTCGCGTCTGAGATAATTCATATCGCTCCGAGATGGAACATGTACTCACGCCAAACCATTACCAGACCACTGAGAAAAGAAAGCAATAGCAATGATGATCCTCATGCGCTTGCGGTTTCCAGGCGTCTTGAACAATGTTGACCAACCCACGGTGTCCGCGACTTGTTTGTCCAGTTGTATTGTAGCAGTGACTTCTCGGAACTCGAACTCAACGAGAGGGTCTTTCCTACGTTGCAAACGTGAGTGAATGAAAGTCGCAATGACGCCGTCGACACATACTCGTTGCCCTCGGCATGATAGTAGGCTAATATCTTCAAAGCTTCCGCTTCTCTGATATAAAAGTCTCGTCAGTGGATCGTGTCATAACCCCTGTGTAACTATGAATACATACCTTCCCTTACTGACGAGCCATCTTGGTGACTCTGGAACAAACCAGATGAAGATAAGCTGTATGACCGACGGGAAACCTTGGATGGCGGATGGAATACGCCACGACCAGCTTGTATCGATATGGAAGGTTCCGAACGTCTGAACAAAAGAGTTTATCAGCCTCACGCGGAAATGAAGGGTTACAGTGTATTCACCGTCCATGCAGCTATGAAGCTTCCAAAGATCCTGTATAACAGTTTTGAATATCATGCACGCGTTAAATGGCAAGGTAATTTACCAGAGACTGTTGTAGAGGGAGGTAAGCTGCCCTCGTTGACCTAGGCGATGACAAAATATTGTAAAGGGCACAACAGAACGATCAATGAGGCAGCAACTCACTGGGGTAGGCCAGCTCCGAAATGAGCATAGGGGCCCCGGTTGCGGCGAAATTGAGACCAAATCCAATTAGCCAACGCGCTCCTATGAACATGCGCACATTCTGAGACGCGGTCTGTAACACAGTGCCGATGATCATCAAGCATGAGCCCAAAATAATAGTCGATCTCCGTCCGAGAATGTCGGCCATGTACGGCGCGAATGGGAGCGCGCAAAGAGATCCGATGTTCTACAATATGCCGATTGTGAATAACGATTTGTGGCTTGGAGAACTGCTTGGATTTACCTGAATAGCACCTAGAAGACCAAGCTAAAGTTGACCAAGGAGTTGAGCATTGCTTTTTGAAAGGAAATTTTTGTGCAAATAATTACCTGGCCCTTCACCGGATTATGGAAAGCAAGCTGCCATTGAGGCAGGGATTGCAGACCGTCTTCATACCAATCAATGCCCGATGAAACAAAATTGGAAATGTGCAACTCACTCATCATACTCCCTATGTTATAAACAAAGTTAGAAAACCAGATGTAGGAGTGATTCAGCGGCTGCAGTCCTCACCATCATAGCCATTGGTCGAAGAAGTCACCAAACTAAAAAGAATCAATCTGTTTAACACTGCACTCAGTACCAGGGAACAAGCGAGCTTACAGAATCAGGATCCAAAAGTTGAGCGCAATTAGCCCTGTGAAATGCACGACGTTAACTCCCGATTGAAGGCAACATGAACCAGGGTCACTCACTTCGATTCTTGTACCATGGTCTGTGATCGAGTAGGTGCTCATAACTTCGCACTTCACCTGCGTTTCCAGACACTGCAACACCAGAGCCCATTGTGTGAGATGTAGGCAGAGGGGGAAACAACAGCAGGGGCTGGGGCTATAAGTACTTCGCACTCCAGGGCCGGATATTCCGAGATTACACTGTGGGGGCGTGTGGCTTCTCGAGGAAGTATATTAAAGGACCGTTTTGTTCGTGGAGAATGATGCAAAAAGCTTGATTCTGAACGAATCGGTCGTCGCATTTACAGGTTGAGAGTCAAATGACTATGTCGGTATTCATTCCATGAATAGATAATGGCGGGAGAGCGTCTGAAGCAAGTATAGCCCTCCGCGAAGCTCTGGGCAAAGTTATTCTTGCTACTAGCGCGAGAGAGATTGAGCGAATCTGTCTGTAGCCCCGCATTTGTACGACGTCACGTTGACCCATTTGAATCAAGCGATGAAGACAACCTAAATTAAGTCATTGAGAACTCCACACGAGATATACATATCTTCTATTGTTGCTTCAATAGGTACGTACAAGTACACGAAGCTGCGGGAATGGCTTTGAAGTGGACATTGTGGGGTAGAGTTCGAAGGTCCGTTGGCCAGTGTCAGTCGACAGACCACCGCAAGGAGATAGCGGAAAAACAGATAATCCAGGATGCAATGCCACTCGAGCATCAAATGGACTCTAGTACACAGTCCACCACAGCGCACCTTTTCTCCTCCGATACAACTCTAATTGCATCCTTGATCGTGCGCTGGAGATCCGTCAGGAGCTCGCTGCTGCTTTTGGATTCTCCCCAAGCATCTCCACCAATCCGGGCACCCCAAGCCCACCCAGCTGAGGCTGCAACAGCGATTTGGGAGAAGTCAGGGGTGTCAGGGCCGAATCCGACAGACAGCTGGGTCCCAGGAACGGCGCTTCCGTGACCTGTGGGATGAACGCCCAGCATTGATAATTTAGGAGACTTAGACAGATAATTGAGTGAGAGAATTCGCCTTGATGGGATGAGTACATACCTTCCATCCGCCATTGTTCAATACGATGGTCAAAAATGGCTGTCATAATGTATTGCGTCAGTTTGAATCCATCAGCTGGATGGGGGAATTCCCTAGAATGAGAACATACCGTCTCATAGCGCCTAGCCATCCAATACGCAGAGCTCGGCACTCCAAACATGAAGGATCCGTCTCCCACGATAACGACAATCAAGTCCCGCCCTTTCGTATGCAAGGCACCCAGATTTCCTACGGTTCTACAGCCAAGTGAGGCGCCAACGGCGGCTCCAAGTCCCCAACCCAAGGACGACCCGCCGCTGGACAAAACGCATCCTGGCTGTTCGGTGCGCAGGCCCATCCAGACAGCGGGGTAATTGCTGATGGACTCATTAAGGTAGAGTATATTTTCGCCTTTCGAAGGCGTCATGGCTTCGATTGACCTCCTGAGGACGCCGATGAGTGTCGGAACACTGAAAGTGTACTGTGGAGACTTGTCATCCAATGCTGGGAGTGCGTAGGGTGTAGCAGTTTCGGCCTGTTCTAAAATTTCAACGAGCTTAGCATGAGTTGCTTCCACAAGCTTTCGCCTTTCGCCTACTCGGGCTTGCAAGTCCACAGCCTCGTTTGTAGATGCTGTTACCGTGTCACTGAGTTGAGTGAGCGCCGTGAACGCATCGGCGCGACATATCATCTCAGCCTCGATATGCCACGTCCCAATATTAACACGCAAAGGATCGGCTCCGTCAACAATGAACACTCTCGCATTATCATGGGGCCTATCATTCCCTGTAATCCATGGCAGATCGGAGTCGATGACCAAGATCACGTCCGCGCTCTTTAGACCCTCCCAATGGGAGCCAGGGGACAGGAAGGTAACCCCAGTATAGCTCGAGTGGGAAAAAGGAAGGTTGACTGTGGATGGGCATGAGTTGATGACAGGAATAGCGAGCAGAGAAGCGAGCGATGTCAGTGCGGACACGGCCTCTGTTGAACGACCGAGGTGGGAGGTGATGATAAGGGGGGACTTTGCTTCAAGCAGCGCTGTGGCGATTGTCCTTGCCGCTGAGGAGTTGTTAGATTAGAGTAATTTGACAAAATTCAACGATACCAACCGAATGCGGATAATGCAGGTGGCTCCACGGCCGGCCAGCCTTTCGTGTCCTGGATATCATCGAGCAGCGCGGAGCTAACCTCCTCCTCCATGGCCTCTCGTCGAGCCCATAGATAGACAGGTCCCTTTGGCTCACTCGTTGCACTTTAATAATAGTTTCATTAGGGCCGCAGTCGGTTGTAACTTCGAATGAGAGAACATACATCTGGAGCGCCCGCTTTACCGTTTTCTCGACAGTTATTGCACTATGAATCTGCGCGGTATGACGCATGTATTGCCTCACAATGGCAGTCTGGTCAGGAATATCTGGATACAGATACAGGGTTGACTCAGCAAACTGGTCTGAAACGAGGTTGATCACACACACCCTGAATCCACATAATCCATTCATTTCGTGTTCCCTTGTGTTCTCCATGAGCACTGAATGCCGAAGCACCAGCATATATGAAAACAGGGGTCCTACTGCGATCGACATTGTGCACAGCCCCTGCAAGCGCCTGTACAACGTGGTTAATTCAGGTACACCCCATAACGTTGCTCTGGCACCATACCTGTGTGCCAACATCAACGTGGACTATCACAGCCGCGATTCTTCCTGTCGCCTGTGCGTAGCCCTGCGCGGCACTTAACGCAACCATCTCGTTCGGACAGGTTACGACAGTAGGGGTCGTTTCCAACGTCCCCGACTCAACACGCTGCCGCTCCAGCTCCTCGAGAAGCGCTGGGTGATCCGAGCCCCAATTGACGAATGCATGAGTGATGCCTGCGCGCGAGAGCGTCCGCAAAAAGAGACTGGAAGCAGTGAAAACGGATGAGGACATCGATTAGCTCTTCAAGCTCAAGACTCAAGATGCATGACGAACCATTGATAACGTGTGAGATTGCAATTGAATCGTGCAGTGGTCTCATGATACCCAAGAGTTCATGGGAGCATCAGTCTACCTTCTCGGGGACACCACTAGTCATGCATGAGATGAGGGTTGCTTTGGTTCCAGAGACAAATATGGAGCGTTGCATGCAATGAAAAGACGACATAAATGTTTAGTTGAGGAGTCGTACGTAGCGAAAGTAAGTGGAAGTTGTAAGTGGTATGCTGCTCACTGGCTAGATTCGGGGATCACCGGCGTGGCAGTGCTGTCATTTATGTCTTTTTGGTTCTTCGCCAATTCTTCGTTAAGACTTTGTTGAGACTCTAGATTTGAGTCGACGTCTGCGAACAGTGAAAGATGTCTGCGGTGAATAGGTTTCTTGTGCGCCTCGGGAACAAAGCCCATATGATATGTATATGAGCACTCGGGTGCTGCACCATTGATGCCGAATGATAACACCACTGCTATCTAGCCCTCTGTCTCATTCAAATGCTTACCTGTCCTCTTGTCTTGTCTCTCATGATGGGGGATTAGGGCTCCTTAGTTGCTATGGGCGGCCAGGCTGTCAATTAGATGCCTAGCACTTCTGCCCATCTTGAAGTTGTAGCAATCTTTAAGCAAGCTGTCAAATACGTCTGACTGAAGGTAATAGGCGCCAAGTTCCTATACAAAACTGCTGCTTCGCCCGCGCATGGCGGTATTGGCAATTATTAAAACATACCAAATCACTATTTGGATCATACCTGTCAATCTTGAATATGTTTTATCTAAGAATAACTTACAAAGTGACTCTGCCCCGCCGCGTAAGTGGGAGCAAGGCTATGTTAGTATCCCTCATGTTCTTCCTCAAGATAACGTTTTAATCAAGATACAGTGTGTGTGCAGGGGACTAGAATTCCTGTACTGAACGGTCGCGGGAGGTTGATATCAAATTCTTGAAGACAAGCTGTGTAATGCTTTCTGCAGGACACGATTATATCTGGGCAGCATTTCCGCTTGATCGTATGTCAAGGCTGATCTATTGATGAATGTATGTCAAAGCGCCTGTAATGACACATATCTCTGTATGTGTATGCATATCTGAATGTATGTGGTGATTTGCGAGGCTCTTGACGGAACCCGACCATTGTGTTCCGTTCGGCGCTGTATCACCAATGATCCTCCGCGCGTCTAAGTCGTGCATTCATCATTTTCTGTCCACTGCCACCTATAGCACGTGTAAAGAGTGGCGATGGACGAAAGTTGACAAACATTGCCAACTCTAACCCCCGTCCCTGTATAAAAGACGTGAAATTGTTCGAGTATCCTCAGCACCCTCAGTCTTCAAAAACCTTTCAGCACTACAGAACCCCAGACCACTCAGCACTCAAGCAAAAAATGTCTCTACCACGTCCACCCCGTACCAGTGGCAACGGAAATGCCTCAAACGGAGATGCCTCGCAGCCTGGTCTCGAGGTCGGCTCTGTCGGCGACATGAGGCGCACTTTGTCCAAAGAGTAGTGAAATTATCATGTTTAATCTTCAAATACTGACCTACCATACTCAGGGAATTGTCTAATGCTTTCGGCCATGTCCCCTGGATGGAGTTTAACGTTACGGCGAGGCCCAACATCAAGGCATTCTCGAGCCACCCCGCTATTCGCCAAGTCATCTCGCAAGTTGCCCATGGGACGTTGAATGACATCAAGGATGCGATAACCACCAATGTCATGAACTCGATCAACGATATCGTCGAAAAGGCTGTCAAGGATGCTACTGGAGATGTTCCCAAGCACGTCATGAACAATATGACCAAGACCTTCGATGGATTGTCACTCGCGCCGACCGTGACACCCAATACCGACTTCCAGCGCCTCCAAAGTGCGGGCATTATCAATAATTACGATATCGACAATTCTGTAAACAACATCGGGAACACCAACAATGTGAACTCTGGGAATACCAACATCGACTCCGGAAATACCAACCTTGGCAACAACAATAACAATCCTATCTTCCCTCCTACGCCGGGTCCAAACCCCGGCCCAAACCCTGGACCTACTCCGGGACCCGGCCCCGTCATCCCTGATCCCGACCCTACTCCAGTAGCATCAGTCGCCAAACCCGACATTGCTAAGGCCAAGTGGATCTGGACGAACGAACAGCCGTACGGACAACCCCCCGGTGGCCCTCGTGCATTCCGCAAGCTGGTGCCCATCCCATTGGGGCAGTCCGTCGACTCGATGATTATCGACATAACTTGCGACAACTGGTACACCCTGTACGTCAACGGCTATGTTGTCGGCAACGGCACTGCATGGAATAAGGTGCAGCGGTACAGCATCAAATTCCCCAAGACGAACCGCGTCCTCGTCGCGGTATACGCTTCGAACGATCCCGTCCTCCTACAGCAAGCGGGGTTGATCGCCTCCGCCGTCATGTGGGACAGCACGAACTACACTGGGCGCACGTTCGACATTGGCACAGATTCGAGTTGGAAGACTTCCATCACCACCTCTGCCAGTGGCTTCGAGAGGCCCAGTTATAGACCGGACAGCAGCTGGACCAGCGCTCGTGAGGAAGGCCCCTATGGCATGGCGCCATGGGGTGCTGTTGCAAAGCCTACGACAACAGACCCAGTCACTGGAGGCTTCTCTGGCCTTACCATTCCTGATCCACCTCCTGCCCAACAGGCAACACCCGGACCGGACAGCGATGGCAACACCAATCTTTAAGCCAGCCTCCTGTCCCTTGGGACTCACGGTATAACGTTGTGCATTGACAAGTTGCATGGACTCTGAATTGTATTTCTTGATGTCGTCTCCAGTATGATATATATAAAACAGAAAACAATATTTGTAGTTGTGGGACCAAATTGGTGTAGACTTTGATTGATGTTATGATGAGATCATGATCGCGTTCGCGTACGGTTATCCTGTTTTGTCGCACAATAAGCGCCTACATGATGATAACCTAATCCCGTTGAATGACTTGGTTATTCCAGATAGTTCGAATGCAGGAAAGAGGTATATCAAGACTCAGGAGTAACTTGCATTCAGCTTGGATCGGTGCATGAATGGAGAACTGAGCAAGCTTTCGTCCCGAATTAACTCTGGCTATCCAGTCAGTATGCCAGACGGGTCGCATATAATGTCGAACGCGCCCAGTCCTCGAAGGATTGCCCTTCAATACAATGACCGACTCCCCCAACAAATCTAACGATCAAGAACGGCAGGAAGTGAGCCACGGCGCCCCTAATGGCGTATCTGCAAAGTTTGTCGTCTCTAGTTTTCTCGCAGTAGGTCCCCTCAGCTGACCTTCCCTCAATAGGGACATCTCCGAAGCATTCTCCACTGTCCCTTGGATGGAGTTCCACATAAGCGCCAAACCGAATCACCGAGCGCTCGCCACAAATCCCGTCATGCAGCATCTCGTCGGTCAAACTGCGGGTGCAGCCCTCAACAGTATTGCCAACAAGGTCACCGAGCGCATCGTATCCTCCATGCATGGAATCGTCGAGAAGACGGTGCGAGAGGTCATTGCTAATGATATTCCCCAACACGTCGCGGCGATCTTGCAAGCTACTTTCAAGGACCACCCAGTTCCCGCTGAGCCAGTTGCTGTTACAGGGTTTCAGCGTCTTATCCCGCGGAGCGTGGGCGGGAACAGTGTGATGGAACGCGTTGTAACCTCAGCGCCTGCGACGCCAGCGACAGACCCAGTGCCAGCATCCGCACCAGCCCCTGTCGATGAGGTGTCTGGGAACCCATCAGTGCCAGGATCATATGCGGAGTCGGGGTTGGATGTAAAAACCAGCCCCGCGCCGCTGACCACAATCTCCGACCACATCCCACAGCTACGAGAGCGCTTTGGGAAGACAGACAATGCTGGTACTGGCGAACCAAATGCAACCGTGCGGAATAGCGCTGTCAAGACTAACTCGATCGAGGTTCAATATACCACAGACGCACCAGTGCTGGCCAGTGTTGTTCAAGCTAGTGAACAGGGTGTTGAAGCTCAACCCGAGCCTGCCCAGAGCGATTTGGAAAAGGTTCCTCGTGTCACAGGGACTCCCAGCCCAACTTCCGCTCCTCCCAATGACCTTGATGGTGAAGAGAAAGTAACACAGGCCGTCGTCGGAACCGAGGCCCAGAACGAGGACGACTCCGGCTCCAGGGCAAACCAGGAGGGAGTGGACATGTCAGCTGCATCCGGGGAAAACAACGAAGAGCAGACTGTCGAGGCGCAGCCTGAGCCTGTCCAGGGCGGATTGGAAAAGGTTCATGATGGTACAGCGAGTCCCAGCCCGGCTTCCGCTCCTCCCGGTGACGTTGATGGTGAAGAGAAAGGAACAGAGACTGCCGTCGAGACCGAGGCCCAGGTCGAGAGTGATTCTGGTGCCAAGGCAAACCAGGAGGAAGTAGACACGCTGGCTGTCCCCGAGGACAACAAGGAAAACATCCACCAGGCTAAGGACGGTCTCGATTCCATCGACAAGATAGGAGACCCAGAAGTGGTTGAATCTGCCTCCGCCACTGCCCAAGACGCCTTCGAAAACCAAGTCGAAGAGCATGGAGCGCAGCCCACAGCAGACGAGGGCGAGGAGCAGCATTCGAGCACCGAGGTGGATAGTCCCCCGATGACCCCCGAGGCTGAATCGCCAGTAGCCCCCAAAATATCGGCTGCGTCGTGGATATGGTCCGCAGACGATCCCTCTTCGCAAGAGAACATTAGCAGCGCTGCCGTGCGCGTGTTCCGCAAGATCGCGCATGTTCCAATGATGGTCGACACGATGTTCATCGATATCGTGTTCCCCAAAGCGGGCCGATATACAATACACGCAAACAAGACCGTATTTTCATATAGGAGAGAGGCGCACGAGGATAGACTGAAGATACGGCGGTTCCAGGTCACTCTCGAAGAGCCAGCAGATACGGTCATCATTACAGTTAGTGCGCCAGTGGATGAAGGGGCAGCTGAGACACCTGGAAGCGGCACGGGAGGTGACTCGAAGCCGGGTTTGATTCTGGCAGGGGTATTGTGGATGAACAACAGCTTCCACGGACGTATCTGTAGAATCAAGACAAACGGACGCTGGAAGAGTACAGTGGTTGCATCTGGAGAGGCCGGGCTCACCCAAGAGATAGAATGGAAGAGGGTCAAGGAGATTGGTCCGTATGGAACAAAGCCCTGGGGTGAATTTCGCGCCAAAGGTCAGGTTGGACCTGACCCAGAGCAACTCCCTGAACCGGACAAGGAGGCTCTGGTTCCGGAAGTGGTTCAGAAAGGTACGAAGGTTGGAGGGGAGTCCACAGACCAGTAACTTTTTGAGGGATTTCGGTCGCAAAGGCAGGGACATATGGACTTGATACAAAGGCAGAGTTGGACAGTAGCGAATTGAATAGGTGTCCATGTCGAAGTCGTCATAAGCGTGCATCAGCAAACTGAAAATTTTGTAATAGAATTGGGATTGCATTCATACGCATCTGAAGAAGCATACAACAATCTTACGGTGATCCCATTGAGGGGCACTGCGAAAACCGATAGTAAACTAGCAAATATCAAGATATTACCCTATGATGATAAAAAAGTACTTATTGAGGATGATATAGTGACGGCAACGGCAGCAAAGGTAGGCATGCCATTCCATCTAAGGAGCAGTATGGACAAGGCGAAATGTCCTGATTTTCTGCCAGTGCTGTTGTTTATGAGTTTCCGGAGTACGGCTTTGATCCTGTCCATAAAATTGCTAGAGGAGGTAGTGATAGTTGTCGCAGGTTTGTTGTCTCGCCGCCCACCATCAGTGGATATTCAAGTTTTTACGATCCGACTCAGAGCATCATGATCAATTGGTCCATAAACCATCTCATTTACACGCGACCGATCAAGGATTTTGTGTGATGTCAGAGGCATGCACACTGCACACACGTTCAAAATATATTCAGTGATCAGATTAACTTTCTCAATGCAAATACGTCGGGCACACAGCCATTCAAATACCGTCAATGACCGTCTTTACAGGGGCAGAAACTTCATACTGCAGCGTAAGCCCCACCTTGCTCTGGAGTGGCAGTGCACACACCCAGGCGAATTTACCCTCCTTCCCGAGAGCATCGACATCGACCTCGCCGCCTGCAGCATCATCGTCGTTACCCATCCACATCGCGCTCACACCCGGTGAGATCTTCACTGGGGGAGGCACCTTGAGCTCGGTCGCACCGCTAAGTGTCCCAGTACCGCCGTTCTCCGCGCCGGGAAGGACGAGCGCGGGCTGCACGAGCTTCACGCTGATGATAGAGTCCTCTGAAACAGGCACCTGGTCGATGATCTTGATCTTGAGGTTCTCCGTGCTGCTGCTCGAGGTAGCCTTGGTATTGTGCACGGTGATGCGCTGCGTGAAGGTATGCACGGTGGATTTACTGTAGAAGCCAGACTGGGAGGCTTTCTTGGCGCGCGGGTGATATGTGATGCGAATGGAGGGGTCGAGCCTAGAATAGGTCCATGTGAGTATACAGGAATTGAGTAGGTATACATTTGAGTACTTACCCGAGAGGACAGTCAAAGCTTTCGTCAGGACTGACAAGAGGAACGTCGGACTTGGAGATGAAACTGCCGTCTACATAGACGCTTGCGCTCCCCGCAAGGAGAGTGTACTCCGACGCGTTTTTGATATTCGCCTGAATGGAACACATGTTTAGTGAGGCAGTCACTCATGATGTCACACAAAACCAAACATTACTTTGAGGTGTACCCTGCTGTCTTTCTTCGGCACTGACACCCAGCTCATATCGGCGGCGAGCTCCAATTTCGCGATGGTCACGCTGTGGCTCACACCGTCGCTGGGGATGCTGATGAGTCCTGGGACACCAAATGTCGCGTTCACGGCGCCTTTCGAGGATACCTGCAGGGAACGGTGCTGTATCTCTGGCGCGGGAGCCGCGGCTGAGGCCGACGTAGCACCGTAGAAGGCTTGCGTTAGAGGCAGGACAGCGCCGCGACCGGGCGGGGCTGGGTAACTGGAAGCACTCTTGCTTATACTTGGAAGAGACTTGCCGTACCCGTAATGACGATACACGGAGAGGGTCCAGGGAGACAGGGAGGGAACGCCCAGACCAAAAGTCGGTGCTGCAGTTTCCAGTGTTAGAGGAACGTCAGTCCAGTCCTCCCCGGTGCTCTGAGTGATGCCGCCCTTGTAAACCACCGAAACGGGCTTGTCCTTGGCCTCCATATCCACCCGAATGTCGTACCCGGCACTCCATGTCGCGTTATACACAGCTACACGAGTACATGAGAGACATAACAAGATACAAAGAGGAAAGAGACGCACCGTAAATCAAGGCAATCTTAATTTCGCCCTCGGAATCCGCGAAAATGCCAATGCTCGCCTTCAGATTCAGCTTGCTGTTCTCCGACGGCCCCGCGAGGCTCTTCCTTTCCTCGTTCATAGCCTCGTCAATTTCTTTGATCTCCTTTTCCAGCTCAGTGACCTTCTCGTCCAGCTGCGCGGCGGAAGCATCATACGCGTCCACCGCGCCCTGAAGCTTCGATACGTCAAGATGATCGACGTTGAAGGACGTGAGGTATGCCGAAAGCGAGTCAAGCGACTTCTTTGCGCGTGCAAGGGCCTTCTCCGCGCGCTTCTTCTTGGAGCTCAATGACTCAAGCTCTGAGGACGTGCTGGGCACAACTGGACGCGGAATTGACGCCAATGTAACATCATGGATCGTGGCTGCACCGCGACCTTCAACTCTGGTGAAACCGCTGTGAGAAGACGAAAGAATGAAATTGTTTTCTAGACTCACTTGAACGAGTCTTGGTCCAAAGCTGTAGGCAAGCCAATGATATTGAGTTGGTTTTGACCAGTCTTCACATTGAACTTGAAGAGGCGGGTGACTTCAGCGCGACCTGCATAGACGCTGACACTGACAATCTTGCTGTCGTCGACAGAGACGAGCTCAATAGGGTTGACGGCGAGGAAAGGAGGAGGGGTTTCGGTGACGGTCATGGTGGTTGATTAACGTGAATGTGTTGCGGGGCGTTTGTGAGACCTAAAAATGGACTCAGCCCGCGCTAATCAATGGTTTCGGCACCCAGCGCAACCGTGCAATCTTACTGAGGATGACTCAGTGAGATACGTGTTGACAACGTTGACTCTACGCATCCTGGGGGTGGTGGACACGTCAGTTTAATAGCAATATTGACACAGGTGCGGACAGTTTAGACTACATAGCAGTAGCCCTTCAAACAGGAAAGAAGAGCATTCCCACGAACACGACGTACCTTGCAAACCGGAAGATCAAGCCCTTGGCTTGGCCCGTGATGTCCTTGGCAACTTAGGCGCCCATGCTCAAATGTGATTGGGCGTTTGATCGGTCTGAAACATCGTGTAGAAGCAACATAAAGAGCCTGCAGGCAAGGTGTCAAGCAACAACGACTTCAGTAGTAGCGGAAATTCACACCAAATCAATGCACCGGCTAAGACCTTATGAAACTACCATTAACTGTCACGGTAAACCCTCTGTATAAAGAAGGATGTCGATGAGCGTCCAGCGCCCAACTCTGTCGCGAAAAGATGCCCACTTGGAACGAGGTGTTGCTCTTCAGTCTCACCCCGAGACTGTACTTTGCACGAATCGCCATCTTTTCCTCACTGTGGCTCATAACTGCGAGCATACAATGGCTCTTATTTCCAATCCGCGAGCCTCCCATCATGTTTATCATGCTCTTCGTTCTCATCATCGTCCATCACATGGCTACGTGAGTGATTTTTCTCTGCGACCTCTGTTGGATATCCTAACTGTGATTGTCCTGATTATCACCCAACAGGTTAATGTCGCTGAAATGGTTCTTCGGAGTCGTTGATCTACCATTGCTCGCACTAGAAGCGTCTGGTAAGCCTTTGATTTTCCTCGCATTGAAACCATCGACTAATAGGCAAGATGGACATCTAAGGGGTCGCTTTCTACGGAATTGGGCTGAATCCGCTCAGGTCGTGGATTCCCGAAACGCTCACTTTCCACGCTGTGCTTGTGTGGATGGCTTTTGGATCTTTAGTTGCGCTATTCTTACTTCGCATCGCCACCATCGTTCGGAGTAAAGGTCGGGCGTTTATCACCCCATTCGACATATTCGCGGACCAGCCATTGTCAAGGAAAAGACCCTCTTTTATCAATCTACTCTTTGGAAGGTCGATCTGGACGGTTCACTTTGTGTGAGTAGCCGATGATGTGTGCGGAGGGTCCCGGCTAACGACAATATACTTTCAAGGGGAGAACAAAAACAACTGAGGATATTTCGCGGTTCATTGGGCCTTATTTTTCTGTGCACGCTACTGTTCTGGATTCTCGAGAAGGTCATATTCGAGCCAATGAAGGAAACTGCTCTCGGTCCCATCAAAGAATACCGCAGCCGCACGCCGCCGGTGGACTTCATTGAAGACATTGACAATCCTGTTTGGAACATCCTCTTCGTAAGTCTGTCATCCTTTTTAAAACACTTCAATGCCGCTTACCATAATTGAATCAAACCAAGCCTGTGCCCCTAATCTCAGGAACATACAATCCATCGATTTCCCCTGACCAGTTCTTCCAAGCAGTCGAAGTTGATGCCCTTTGGAGTCGTAAGTATTCACATTCAAGTCAGATATAATGCCTTGAAGTCTGTTCTGACCTGATTTACAGCGGAGGTTGATAAGAATGGCACCTTCCCGCAGTGCACCAATTCTTCTTCCATTTTCTACGATAACTACGGACCAGACTTATACGTCTACTCCTTCCTCTGTCGAAAGGCTACTCTGTTGGACACGAACACCGGAGACAAGTTCTGGTTCCTCCCCGATTTATTGATCAACATCAACTTCACCATGCTCGCACCAGGGACACCAATGGCCAATCCAACATCCATCCAAAAGGCCAGTCACGTCGTCATTGGACTTTCCAACTCAACAGATAGTGTCAAGAATATCATACAAAGGACCATCCCGTTTGCACTGATCCAAGGTGTCAATCTTGCGGCTTCCATCATTCCAGATATTCGTCAGATCTATTCAAACCCTGCCCTGGCAGCGTTCGGGATATTCCAGGTGTGCAACTTGTTTCGCTCACTCTCTGAACGCAGAGTGTTTTAACTCTAAATGATTTCCACAGATGACGTCGCTGTTTTGGGAGTCGCGGATTATGGCCACGTACCCTGACCCCTTGGTTGCTTTCAACAAGGATGTCAGTACGCTGCGTCTCTTCTGGCAAGACAACTGGTCAGAGACACGTATTATTCAAGACTACAGGGAGAGCTCGGTCATCGCTGGTTTCGCGAACGTCGGTGGTCTGTGGACGACATTGAGTGGCATCTTTGCCATCATTTTTGGCGCGTCCATGCTGCAGATTCTCTACGGTGAGTTGAAACTCGTTGCATTTCCCATATTAGTCGGGAATTGATACTAGATGACTATCAGGTAACAAGCCCCTATCGATATTTGGCCTCGCCCACGCATTCAATTATCAACAAATGAAAGAGGAGACTCTTCGCCTGTATCCCAACATCCTCAAGGAGCATCAAGAAGGCCCTCATCGCGGCATGCTCGCCCTCTTGCGGGATCATCTTATCGATCTCAGTTTTATCGAAAACGACCATGAGCTGGGCCCTAGCCAGGCTTCCACTTCTGCACCTGCGAATGCTACCGACGAAGAACAGCAGAGGGTCGAGGAGAAGATTTCGAAAATTGAAGGTGGGGCTGAGTCTGTGTTGGAATCTCGGCCGCAACTTGCTACCAAACCCTCCGAAGTTCCCTCAACATCCTCTGTTGAGATTGCTGAAGAAAGGGCGTAACGCGAGCAATCGCATAGTACGTAGTACACGTTTCTGTCAATGTATGTCATGGCAATCAACACAACGGTGGATTCACGTCGTTATTTGGAATGAAACATCAATTCTATCAATAGATAGTATGTCCTCAGGGAACGTGAAAAACCCTGAGAAAGCACCCAGATGCCTGATCTTTAAATGCGAAGAAACTATGTCAAGTGCATATACGACAAAAGCTGAGCTCGACTAGAGGCCTACGAGCAACCTGTTAAATCGAGTCAAGAGACACTTCTCAAGCTCCACCTCTCCCGGTTAGTTAAGTTTTTACGTTGACCACAACAAGGCTGTATCTGCGGCAACGGTGAAACGGCGGGAAGGTACATACACCTTTAGCGCCCGTAACCGTGGTCAGCGGTATCTAGATCCGAGCATCTTAACACTATTTTTGGAATGACGTCTCGCCTTGATTGAGCTGATGATGCCACAAGCGACACTTTAGGACACAATTTCGGCTTGGGGAGCGACATAAGTACCGTTTGAAGCTTTCTATGCCTCACTGATCAACTTGCCGCCTCTCCTACGACACCACGAACCAATGTCGATCCGCCTATTGCTCCTCCACCTTACACCGAGATTATATATCACAAGAATTGTCATTCTTTCTTGCATCTGGCTTCTTTTATATCCTACAATATGGTTTAACGCTCTGGAGTTCAACATATTCCTGGGAATCGTTATTATCCATCATTTCTTCTGGTGAGCATTATTGTTAAAGAAAATTGCTGGACAAAGAAGGACTGACGCCATCATAGCCTGGTCATCCCACTGAGATTCTTCTATGGGATATTCGACTTGTGCTTACTTCTGGTGGAACTCTTAGGCAAGTTGTCGTATATCGGGCATATTGGAATGGCCTTGCTGACCAGTGACTACTCAGTCGCCTCCTATTTCGGTATCAGCCTTGGTCCAGTGCGGTCCTGGATGCCCGACATATTCATCTCCCTCAATGTACTCAGCTGGACGGTGTTCGCATGCCTCGCGATTCTTGTCATTTTCCGAATCTCAAAAATCGTACAAACGCGCGGAAAATCCCTCATTGAACCCTTCACTATTTTCCCGCGGGGATACCCAGAAGACAGGAGACCTAGCAAGCTCAAAATGCTGTTCGGAAGATCACTCTGGAGTACACATTTTGTGTGGGTACTCAAACCACGATCGCCTTATGGATTTGAATTCTTAATTCCGTGCTGATTTAGGGGAGAGAGAAAGACAGTCCGCGTAATACGTGGCTTCCTTGGGCTTGTTTTCCTTGCCACCATCGTATTCTGGGGCTTTTCAAATATTCTATTCGAACCAATGAAGGAAACTGCACTGGGACCGATCCGAGAGTTTCGCACAAGGCGACCACCTACAGACTTCCTCAGCACCATCGATCCCCCAGTTTGGAATATCATTATAGTATGTTGTTTCGGTTTTTTTAGATTTATTGAAGGAGTTCAGCAGTTCTTACTCCTCGATGCTCCTTTCGATATCAAGCCTGTCGGGACGAATATTACAGATCCCAATCATCCACCTATCTTGACACCAGATCTATTCGATCAGTCCATCACTGTAACGGCCATCTGGGGCACGCTAGGTATTCAACAAATTACCACTCACCGTTGCACTCGTCGTTACTGACATAATAACCCATAGATAACGCGACTGACAAACCGCCATGCACTCGGGCAGACGCGCCAATCAACTCTACGGATTATCCCTATCTAACCTCATACAGGTTCCTGTGCAGAACCGGAGTGCGCGTGTCGTCATATCTCCTTCCTGATCTCTATATTCGGGTCAATTTTACGCTCATTGCGGAGGCACTCGCGGTCACCAGCCCATTACACCCCCAGATATCTCTCCCAATTATCATTGGTATGACGAACAGCGACAAAAAATCCATCAAACACGTTTTTGAGAAGACAATCCCTACAACGATGATTCCTGGTTTCAACCTTGCAGCTCCTATATACACAGATATTCGCCAGATCTTTTCACATCGAGCGATGGCCGCGCTTGGCCTTTTTCAGGTAGTGGCCCAGGATATTTGATGATGCTGTTGTGTGTGCTAATAATCCGCCTTGTGTTATTATAGGATACTTCTGTGTTCTGGGAGGCACGGTTTGAGCACATGTATCCCGACTTATATGTCCCGGAGGCGGAGCGCAGCGTGAATGTTTCGACGCTGCGCTTGTTCAAGCTCAATAACTGGTCGGATACGCGCGTGATCCAGGACTACAGGATGAACTCAGTGATCGCGGGCTTTGCAGACGTCGGTGGTCTGTGGACGTCTTTGAGTGGCATATTCACGGTGATATTTGGGGCATCTCTCTTGCATATTCTTTATGGCAAGCCGTCAACTTCGTATTTCATTATGAACCATATAGCTAACGTGACTATGATTTATTTTAGGTGCCAAACCATTGTCTATATTTGGAATTGCGCACTCTTTCCACTACAAACACATGAAGGAGGAAACACTCAGGTTATACCCTAACATAGTCAACGAACATAAGGAACTCGGCAAAAGAGGGTTACTGGCCCTACTACGAGACCATCTGATCGATCTCAACTTTCTTGAGAAGGAGTTTATCGATACCCCGGGTCCTGTTGGCGATCAGGACAATGTGCCACTCATGGACATTGAAAGGCCAGCCGTCGAAGATTCTAAAGAGTCGCACACAGCCGAGATTCCTGATCTCCCTTCAAGGCACAGTGTACGCAATGCCACTATTGATAAACCTAGCGGGCCAGAATCGATGTAACAATGTCAATCGTAGTGTACCAGTAGCATACAACCTTTAATGCGTAGTCTAATCGTAATATTTGATCCCTATGCTTCAAAAATTGGTTAATCTAAGGGATAAGTATACTAGATCTAATGTCGGCTACGTCTCTGCATAAGCACTGCAACTCATCGCATCGACTGCAGCACGTCCGTATCATTATTGCTCAGAACTCACTCCATTTTATGTGTTTAATAGGGATTTCATACGTTCTGCTCTTCTGCCTCGAAGTCCATGTATCTCATGACTCTTACTAGGAGTCTCATAAAGCAGGCGGTCTCAACCGGTGACGGTCACGAATGGGATGGGGCGGCGACTGTGTGCTAACAATATGTTCCGGCGGGAAGTAGAAGAACTTGGGTGGGTTCAAGGTCGTGGAGGGAAGCCTTAGTAACGGAGATAGTATCAGTAGTATCATAGAATCCGATCCGGAGATGGACGGACATTGCATAAGAGTTGCCAGGACTTGACCGTACCCCTCCCTACCTTCTTTCCCCACATGGGTGCCTGAATCCAATCTGTCCCACTTGCGTTCTGAGTAATCGTCTCGAGGTTTTCAAATAATTGCGATTTTGCGAATAAAAATAAGAAGATCTTGCTTCCAAGTCCATGAATGATTCAGGTTGTATCCAAATCCTAGTAGGAGTTGAGTAGGAGTAACAAATTCAGATTTACATTACCTCCGCGGGGTGATTCACGTGCTGTTGACATATGTCATGACAGGAGTATCAGTTGACTCGGTTCAAATTAGGACCTGCATCTGTGGAGGGATCGAGTCCCTACATATGGGATGGGACCCAGATACATCCGTTTGACCAACACCATTCCCTTCTTACTCTTACCCACTCAAACCACAACATTAACCACTGCTTCGACTTCTTTCTCAACTCACGACTCGTCACCAGCTTTGACTGCACAGAATCGCGCTGCGCGTCTACTGAGCACTGCTGCTTCGCGCCAAACTTCGTCACGTACGCGTCACCATCGTCTATTCCCCCGCGCGTTTGCTGCCACTACCACCACCGTCGCATCATCATCACCCTTGTCCACATCGTCACCGACCTCGAGACCTTTTTCGACAACCAGACTTACTCGGTTCCAGCGAAGGATGAATCTGATCAACCCGCGCGATGAGAGGGGGTACATACCCATTGCAGATCATGGATTGTAAGTCTGGTGTTCAAAAACCGACGAGGAAACTTACAACATCCTCTCTTCCATGTACTCAGAATCGGTAACCTACGCACTGCAGCGCTAGTGAGCATCGATGGATCCAGTACGTTGTCATCTGTCATTCGAGTCTAGTCACGTAATGTCATTTACGAACGCTTCGAACAGTCGAATCTTACTGTGTGCCCAACTTCGATTCCCCGTCCATCTTTGCGCGCATTCTCGACAAGGACAAGGGCGGGCACTTCAGCATCACACCCCTTGTTCCGTTCAGCACCAAGCAGAATTATCTCGCGAGTAGTAATGTGAGTTTCTTTGATCTCTCACTCAACCCTCTGGTCGAACTACGGCGACGAATGAAATTGGCATAACCGCGCAAGGGCGTCATCGGGTTGGGGCAAGCGGGTGGGGGAGACGGCACCGGCTAATGACGTAATACAGCGTCGGGGGTCGGGATGTACAGAGCGTCGGGCGAGCACCTATCATTGTTGTATTGCCGTTGTGACCCATTTTTCAGTTTATCGGGATTCTTCTGTCTCGCTCTATCTGTTTCTCCACTGCTTTTCAGGAGTAGGGACTTCTATTCTGATCAATCTCAATTTCGATAGGTCCTGCAAACCAAGTTTATGAATGACCATGGAGTCGTTAGTGTTACTGGTGAGCACATCATCCTTTTCAGTCTCATCACACAGTATTAATGCATAACGAAAGATTATCTCCCCCGTCCTCGCAAAGACACCCCCTCCTCCCCGGCATCGCATAAACCCCTCTTGCCCTGGCTCGTGCGGCGGATCGAATGCATCCGTGGCGCGCTTCCGCTCAGAATTGAGTGTGCGCCCGCGTTTAACTACGCCCGCGATGCGCATACCACACGCGTTGTGCGCGATGAGAGCGTCCCTGCGAGTGCAAATGGCGGGAAGCCTCAGATGAAGGTACTATTTGAAAGTCCAGATTTGAATCTAGATTTGCGGTAGGAATCTCATCATGTTTGTCTTCTACCGCAAAATTGACTGGCATGTTTCTTTTTCTTCCTCTCCTCAGATACGTCGCCGAGAACACCAGTGGCACGACACCCACGACCGCCGGGATAACCTCGAGCACCATCGGGCGCTCCTCGCTGGCCTACCCCACGTCCAACCCCAGCACAGCGCCTAAAAACGAAGCCCTCAACACCAACAACGAAACGGGGGACAGCGGCATCCCCGAGATCAACTTCGAGTTCCTCGACCTCAGCGAACAGGGCCACAAGGGGCACGCGGCGCAATGTGTCGCGACGCTGCGTGAGGGCCAGTGCGTCACGTTCGTGTTGCGTATCCCGCCCGCGAGTGCCGTTCCGCCGGCTGATTCCAGCGCGGATGAGGGTGGGGAGGGTCAGAAGCCGAGTGTTGATGCCGCGAAAGGGGAGAAAGAGTGGAGGCTCGCGGAGTACGGAACCCCCCGTGCACTGGACGATCCGTTGTTGACGAAGGAGCTTATGGCGAGTGTGTTGCATGTGCGTTCGAGGTCTTGCTCTGGATACCACCGTATCACAAATGATTGACTCTTCAATCATTCTAGGCGACGAACAGGTACTGGTACGAATGGGTCTCGCAGTCAACTTACAGGGGAGACTGGAAGGAGGCCGTCATGCGCAGTGCGCTTGCGCTCAAGCTTCTTGTCTACGAGCCCACAGGTATGGCCCCTTGGTGCATCTTCGAGCAAATACAATGCTCAAGATGGCATGTACAGGTGCCGTGGTTGCCTCTCCGACGTTCTCGCTCCCCGAGTATATTGGTGGCGTAAGGAACTGGGACTACCGCTACTCATGGATCCGTGACTCGTCGTTCACGCTCTACGCTCTGATTCGGCTCGGATTTACAGAGGAAGCAAACAGTGCGTATCCGCCTTGATTGAAATTTCTTCCTTATATCCGGTTCTCCACGAAAAAGAGTTTGATTGTCGTAATTATAACTCACCCCGCATTCCCCATTTTCTCCCTCGCAGCTTATCTCGAGTTTATCTTCGAGCGCCTCCGGCACAAGAACGCAGATGGTTCCCTTCAGATCATGTACACCATCCACGGTGGGAAGGATCTGGAGGAGATTGAGTTGACGCATCTCGACGGGCACAAGGGCAGTCGTCCTGTGCGTATCGGGAATGGCGCTGCGGACCACGTCCAGCTCGACATTTACGGTGAACTGTAGGTTCCATTTTCCCTCGATCGTGTATATTATCGTTGGGAGAACCACTCCTGTTTTGTCGTTCTCGCGGAAACTAATTTCGCATTCTTCGTTAGTATGGATTGTATTTATCTCGGGCAAAAGGTATTTGCTCCGCTTTCTGCTCGAGCTGCGGCTGAAGAGTTTTGTGTTTGATAGTATGGTAAACCACTGGTAAGATCCCCGTTTCCGCCTTAGTGCATCCTGGGGATGTTGAATCGTTTTTGTACGGTGTTAGGGTTATGATGACTGGTAAGCCTGCCTGTTATCACGTCATTCAAGAAATGCTGACTAATGCTCCATTGTCGTATAGGGTGCTCGTCCGCGAACTGTAAGCCTCGTTTGGTCAGACCGTAGCGTGGTGTTGATACATTACCTGGAATTCAGTGTGGATTATGTGGTCACATTGATCTCAGCCCCTGATCTGTATGTGAACGCCCAAATATTACCAGTTTCGTTGCTAATATTCCATGCCATTTGCTCAGGTCTATTTGGTATGTTCCTTCATTGTTGAGACGGGGCAGGCTGCTAGGGGAGCGACTTGCTGATCCAACGACGATGCTAGGGAAGTGCGTGGAGAGAAGAAACACTTCACTGTATGTCGATGATCTATGGCAGAATTTTAAAAACGCCGTGACTGACATTTCTTCACTCCAGTACTCGAAGGTCATGCTCTGGTAGGTTTCCCTGACATCCCCTTCATTCGATTACCCCCTGTCTGATTCGACTTTACTGGGAATAGGGTGGCCATCGACCGCGGACTGCGCCTTGCGGACAAACGCTCCTTGCCTTGCCCGAACCGCCTCAAGTGGCTTGAGGCCCGCGACACCTTGTACGAGGATATCATGAACAAGGCCTGGAACAAGGAAAAGGGCTTCTTTGGGCAGAGCTACGAGGATAAAGATGTCCTTGACAGTGCGGTGCTGATCATGCCGCTTGTGTTCTTCATGCACGGGGTATGTCGCTTCTGTCCACCAGCATGGATTTTGACAGAGATGTGCCCATTGTAGTCGGACCCGCGATTCGTCAGTACGCTCAATCAGATATTGAAGACGCCAGAGAAGGGTGGTCTCACTTCGAACGTACGTAACCTTTTCAGTGCAATGGCACTGGTACTGATCTTGACGCAAATAGAACCTGGTATACCGCTACGATGTGAGCAAGACAGACGACGGTGTTGGCGGGGAGGAGGGTACCTTCTGCCTATGCACGCTTTGGTGTATTGAAGCACTCACCCGTGCCGGCGAGGTTGACAAACGTTTGGTGCCCAAGGCTGTGAACATGTTCGAGGTCAGCAACCTTCCTTGGTGGCGGTGTCATTTGTTTGAGCGGCTTCGCTGACATAATCACGATCAATTCAGGACTTCCTTCTTTACTTGAACCACGTCGGTCTGTGCACAGAAGAAATTTCCGATGCCGGAGAGGGGTAGGATCTCTTCCTTTTTGTTTTGGTATCCTGTTGCTCATTGTGCATGTGTAGGTTGGGCAACGCCGTCCAAGGATTTACGTAAGGCTTTAGACCTTTTATCAAAAACAACGTAATTCTGATGCCGCTTCCCTTTACTTAGCCATGTTACCCTGATTTCTGCGGCGTATAACCTGTCTCGGACACTAAAAAAGCCGCTTTAAAGCCTTGCGCTAATACAGATGGCCCAACCAGATTATCAATGTCAACGAACAGGCAATCAGGAAACCTGGGTAGATAAAGTTCTAAAGAAACTGAAATGTACACTAGGGATTTAAACAAAGCTCATACATATATTATGCACCGTTTCGGACTCGTGAATATCCAATATTGTTTATACGACAGAAAACCAGCACTATCCAGAAGTACCGGGAGCATGTGTTTAACACATGATTAGGGAACAGTGCCTTTTTGATCCTCTGAGTCTTGTGCCCATTTCATCCCACCCTCATATCCAAACCAGGTATATCGTTTTACATGAGGCCCTCGTAGAGCAAGTGCCGTAAGCTGGAGGCCATAGAGCCCCAGAGAGAACAATGCCGATGCCCACCATCCATGGTTCACAAAAATATTGGTACCCACAGCGGTTCCCAGGACTTGTCCAATAAAAACCTACAAAGGGTGATCAGATATCACACCTTGAATAATAGTTCCAAGGACACACAGAAAGGGTCAGAACAGCGTTGAGCCGCACACGTGCCGAGACTGAAATTCTGAAACGTATGTGAGGACGTACGATCCCGCCGGCACAGGTTTGTATGACTTGAAAGAAAAGTAGAATCGCTGTTGTGATCACCGCAGAGTACCAGGGCGTTCAAAGACCTCGCATTAGGCGTCCAACAAACGGGCTAACTGCTACCCCGGCCATTCCGATGAGGCCAAAGAGTCCGATTACAAGTCTGGGAATTAATTAGTTGGAGAAATCTTAACTTTCGATTAAGTTTCGAGAAAGGGGAAACTGACGTCGAATAGCTGTACGGCGCTTCACCGAGTAAAAAGGTGATTGTGACCCAGAAATTGCTAAAACATGCAGCTGATGCAATTGTGATGGGAATGGCTTGCATTAATTGCGGCTCTGTGATGGCAAATTTTGACATTGTCCCCAGAATGTAGGCATACGACCTATCCTTGTTGTTTGGCGGATAGTCAGGAAGCACGAAATAGCATACCGCGAGTACCGTTCCCTGAACGCCGATGGCAAAGTAGTAAACCACTCTCCAAGGGGCGAAGTCGCCAATGATGCCACCTAGCACGCGGGCGATGAGTATACCGAATATAAGCCCAGAGAGAACGACGGCGATGGCTCCACCACGTTTATGTGGAGGGGCAATGTCCGCTGCTAGAGTGACGAGGATGGGGGGTGTCACTCCCAGGATGCCCACAATAAATGATAGGACTTGGAATGCCAACAAGGATTGGGTCACTGCAAGGCCGACTGTGAGGCACATAGAGCCTGAGACCATTGCAAGAATGAGTGGCCGTCGACGTAATAAATCGCCCAGAGGCGAGATGAAAATAAGTCCTGCAGCATATCTATTTTTGTCGATTAATAGAACGGTGAGAAGGATGAATGTATCATACCCTGCTTGAAATAGCGTCGGAATGCTATACACTCTGCATAAGCTGAATTTGGCGGTCGATTCATTGCTCGACTTACTGGGAAACATCTCCATAAGAGACATTGAACGAAAGCGCGAGTTGTACTGGCGGAGATGATGTCGTCGGACCAAATTCATTATGTGGCAACCCACGTACTCAGTAATGGCTGACAGTAGTACAAATTGGCCAGGGCTAAGAAAGAGGTCAAAGTAACCAGACGATGGCAACTCGAATTGCGTACTGAAAGTGCTCGCAAAACCAAAGGCAATTGTACGAAGGAGCCCAAAGTTGTGTGGCTTGTCATGATGGTAACGCAAATAATTTGGTATGGGAAGGAAACCGAAATCTGTAATAATTTCTGGCGGAAGCGTTTGCTTGGATTCTTTCCCGCCAGCCGTGCCCGACAAAGTCAGATTGCTCTGCACATTTTGCGCTGCATTGCTCTCAATATCCTGTTCGCCTGGAGGCTGTACTTGACTCTGAGCTATGAGGTTGGGCAGTGAGTCGTCGGCTGGCATGAGAGAAAATGAGAGAGATAGAGAAGGATTGGAAGAAGGGAAGGGGATGGGATGCACCTGTTAAGACGTTGGGACTTGTACGCAGTCTAAAAATAAAATGTGCGTTTATTAGCGTGAACTAAAAGAAAGAAGAAACGGTCATGCGATATCAAATTTAATATCTATTCTCAGTAAACGCGTACACTAGAAGGAGATAGAGCGGCTGATATTCAAAATCATATTCAAATTCGGCAGTGATTTTACCTGGGTCTGCCGAGCATCTGTTTCGTTGTTAAGCGGGAGGTGAGTGGCACATGTCGCTCAGGCAAGCTATGAAATGCAGCAATTTTGAAAATTTGACACACTTTGGAGAGCCTGAACATGTGCCCACATTTTTAGAATTTTCGGCTTCCTTCCTACTTTCCGTGTTTCCGCTTCCGCAGAAGAATAACAAAATATTCACACCGGGGATGCCTCGGGTTGATGACTATCACTACAATTCTTCTATGACCTTTGTCAATAGCCAATCCTTTATCTCATAGTCAGAGATGGTCCAAGGACCCCTCATCTGACCAACAGTCGAGCCAGTGACATTGACCTTCCGTTCACAACAGGCACTAAAGTTCCATAAGCGAGGATCCGGATGGTGGACCGGCAATGCAGCCAGCTGTAATTCTTGTACCCTTCACTGACGCACAGGTGATCTTGCAGCTTGCCACGTGCTACATGGGCGTTAGGCCCTGGATTCGTGTCAAGGTGAGTTTCAGAGGTATGATTTCCAGGGATGTAGGACCATGCGGCACCGACCTGGCTGCCCGTTAAGTTCAATCAAGAATCCATAAGCGCGAGCCGCGTTTCGCTCATCGAGAACGACAGTGAATTCCGTAACATTGCATAGGACCGTTGTCAACTTTGCTTTCACCCCTGTGAAACAAATTCCCCAGCCACGCGGAAGCCGACCCTAATAGACTCTGTCACATTGTCCATCCATGAGAATAACTGGAAAAAAAAAAGCGGTTGGCCGTCAGTCGAGAAGCTCACACATGTCGCACGTGACCGCATCTCTCTCGATCTACCACCATCGCGTCTCATCGCAACGCGCGTCTAGCCAACGCCAGCCTGTGTGTTCGACGCCCACTGCAGAGCAGACGCTCGCGCTCTGCATAGAGCAGACGCGGACGCCCGCGCGCGTCATTAAATGCTTTCTTCCAACATCATCAAGACGCCAGCACGTTTCTGTCTCTCGCCAACGGCACCGTCAGCAGCCAACATCAGTGGATCATCGGCAGCAACACCAGTAGCACACCAGCGGCAACAGCAGTATCACCGTTCACATCAACCGCACCAGAATGCTAGCAGCCGCGCCAGAGTAACCTTACCAAAGACTCGATGGCAGTATCAGCTCCACTATGCGCGAGCTGGGAGCCCGCTGCGCCGTGCGAGGACGCGGGTGCGCCTGGTGGTGACCTTTTCGCACATCTTCCAGAGCTGAACTAACCCTCTGATGTTATCATGTTGCTTTTCGTGAATGGACCGCAGATCCTCGACCCTGCTGTTTCACTATCCGACTTCCGCGATATTCCTCAACTCCGCAGTGTTCTTCGACTCTGCCATACTCCCCGACCCCGACTCCTCTTTCTGTATGTCCTTGATGGATCACCAATTCACCAACACCTCAATACCCCGGAACCCATCTCATTTCTCCATTCCCTCCCTTGTCGTTCCCCACCCCGTCTTGATGTGCCTCTGCATTCCATTCTTGCGCGCATAGGCTGGGTCAAGTCCTTTCGTCCACCGACCTGTCCCGGATTTGAGACCCCAGCCGTCGCGTCTTGTGCCACATTTTCTGTCGTCATCACATTGCGCACCGATTTCACGAAGTGCCGTTTAACAGTGGAGCGGAACGAGCACTCTGTTCGACCTCGTTTTGATGCTCGGGCTGTCCGCGTCGTGTCCTCATCCGTGACTTCAAAACCGACCTCAACTCTGACCGGCGCTTTCTCATGAACGAGATGTCCTAGGGTGCAGTTTTGACGCCATGCAGGAAGAGTATGGCCCTAGTCACGCTCTGGAACCGTCCCAGACTTGAGCCGCCGTCGGCCAGCTGTCGCAGCTGCTCCCGAGCCCCAAGACATGTAGTCGACTCCTGTATCAGTGGTCATCTGGCCACCGTCTGCACCAGTGCACATAACGATCATCCAACACCGATCCCCTCCTCTCAGCTGCGTCACCCAGCAGCCCAAGGCCCTTGCGCCAATATGCAGCGTCAGACCTTACTGTTCCCGCAGCCAAGACCACCAGTTCCACCCTCCACATCCGGGTACTGCCCTGGCTCCATCGCTGCGCAATTGACTTTGCCACGGCCTCCACCCGCGCAGGCTCAGCTTACAGTTGCGCCAGGAGGACCTGGACGCCTTATGCCCCCAAGTGACAAGCTTTTTACATATACGCGTTTTTAAAGCTCTACACCCGTCCCTGCAGTGCTGCCTTGTAGCGCAATCCATCTTACACCTTGCACCACCCACCACCCAGTACGTAGTTTACACCGAATATTGCCTATACTTCAAAGAAATGACATTTTCTTCTGCATTTGCATCTTTCGCCCCCCGCATTGCAACATCATGTATAAGCCGCACAGCCAAGTTCAAAGGTCAGTTCTTAGTAATGGAAATGCATTCAATGCACTCCCGATTCTCGTCTGTTGGGTATCCCTCACTTTGCTGTGATGCGTCACCAGTTTTCTGCCCGGTTCCACCTGGGTTAGGAATTGCAGCCTCAATCGGAGTTTGGTGTTTTCCAATCGCAGGGGCAGGGGGACACAAGGTGCAAAGCACCTTTACCCAACTACCGCTCCTCGTTCCACTCAACCTTCCAGAATCTTCCTCAGTCGTGGACAATGCTTGGCATCTCACATTGTGTAGAATTTCTAAATCATAAGTTTTACCCAAGCAACCGTAGCTGATCCCATCTACTCACTTTTCCCACATGCGCTACAACGAGCGCTACTCCAAAGATAACCAAAAGATGACGTTGTGTTCATTATCATGACATACATTTGCAGAAACATGTGCTACTGTGCGAATGATCGCCTTACGCCGATTCCTTGCCAATCTCAGCAGAGGACGTCGAGGGCACGCTAGAGGGTCTAGCAGCAAGTTGAGGTCGAGATGCCAACACAGACTCAGCCCCACCTTCAATTGGCGAAATCTTCTCCTCGACCCTCTGCTGTTCTTCGTCGCTAGCATTCGCAGGTGCAGAATTGGAACCCTGGCTAGGGCCCAGCTCATGGTCTTTTTCGATGAAACTGAGATCGATAAGATGATCCCGCAAGAGGGCGAGCATGCCGCGATGAGGGCCTTCTTGATGCTCCTTGAGGATGTTGGGATACTGGCGAAGAATCTGCTCTTTCATGCTCTGATAATTGAATGTGTGGGCGAGGCCAAATACCGATAGAGGTTTGTTACCTAGAATAATTCAGTATCAATTCCCGAAGAATATTGGAAAAGCAACAATTTTAGCTCACCGTAAAGAATGTGCAGCATAGACGCGCCAAAAAAGATGGCAAAGATGCCACTGAATGTTGTCCATAGACCACCCACGTTCGCGAGGCCCACAATGACAGAGTTCTCCCTGTAGTCTTGAATAATACGCGTCTCTGACCAGTTGTCCTGCAAGAAGAGACGCAGTGTGCTAACATCCGGGTCGAAGGGCCCGGCGAAAGGGTCATGATACGTGGCAATAATTCGCGATGCCCAGAACTGAGACGTCGTCTGCAAAAAAATTTCAGGGTTAGGAAACTTGCTGCGTTTAGAAAAGGTGAACGAAATGCACACCTGGAGTATCCCGAACGCTGCCAGGGCAGGCCTTGAATAAACCTGGCGAACATCTGGAATGATGGAAGCAGCCACGTTGACACCTTGGGTCATTGCAAACGGGACGGTCCTATGTATGATATTCTTGACACTATCTGTCGAGTTGGTAAGTCCAATGATGATGTGACTAACTTGCTGGAAAGATGTTGGATTGATCATTGGTGGGTCTGGCTTGAGTATGGCGAAACTGATGTTGATCAATAAATCGGGGAGGACCGCAAATTGGTCTCCTTGAGTGTCGAACAAAGTACCGTTCTGACAGAGGAAGGAGTAGACGTATAAATCTGGTCCGTCGTCGGGGTCGTTGCGGAATATAGAGGAAGCGTTCGTGCATTCCGGGGCAGTGCCATTACTAGCATTTACAAAATCCTCTGGAAAATTAGGTTAGAATAACCATCAAAGCGCTATGCCTCACTGGAATGTGAGTATGACTACTTACCGTTCCAAATGGCGTTGACCTGGACTGCTTGGAAGAACTGCTCAGGGGAAATAGCTGGATTGTCCGTGTCATTTAGGGGCACCGGCTTGATTTTATTCACGTATACAGAGTAAGCGACATTAAAGTATTTTTAGAAAGGGAGGTAAACTTACGAAGAGGATGTTCCAAACAGGATTTTCAATGGAGTTAATGAACTTCAGTGGTGGCGTGAGACTACGGTATTCTTTGATAGGACCCAAAGCGGTTTCCTGCATCGGCTGGAATATGACCTTTTCGAGAATCCAGAACAGTAGCGTGCACAGAAAAATAAGGCCCAATGAACCGCGGAATATTCTCAGTTGCCTTTGTTCTCCCCTTGAGAGTATATGGTCATCGACTGGGATACTAGGCACTCATCCGGAAGACTTGACGACTTACGCAAATTGAACTGACCAGATCGACCTTCCAAAGAGCAGATTGATAAATGAATATTTTTCCTTGAGCGGTGATGGCTGGTCCGCGCATATGTCGAATGGCGTGATAAGCACCCGACCTTTGCTCCGAACGATGGTCGCAATGCGGAGTAGGAATAGCCCAACTAGTGACCCAAAAGCCATCCACACAAGCACAGCATGAAAGGTGAGTGTTTCAGGAATCCACGACGGGAGCAGAGTCAGCTCAGTTCCGTAGAAAGCAACCCCTCAAATTTTCACCGTGCTAATGAGTAGGCGTTTTTGAACGAGAAGAATTACAGTCATACCGATTATCTCCAAGACGAGTAATGGAATATCAACAATTCCGAAGAACCATTTCAGCGACATCAACCTGTTGGAGGTAATCAGAAAATGGAGGGCAACGAGAATAATCACTCACGTAGCCGTGTGATGGACAGTGATGAGAGCGAAGAGCGTGATGTACATGCCGACAGGCCTTCGGACTGGAAACAAGAGCCATGGTATACTCACGGTTATGATCCAGAGAGAGGCAATGATGGCAGTTCGTGCAAAGTACAGTCTCGGGGTGAGACTGAAGAGCAACACCTCATGCGAAGTGGGCATATTGTTCTGTGACAGAGAGTTGGGCACTCGACATTCGTCCTTTATAAGGCACTTCACCGCGACAGTTAGTGATATTTTAATTCGCAGACAATATGTTTTGATCCCCTCAGAAGTCACCTCAAGTGTCTTGAGATCAAAACAATTACCCAGTAACCTGTGCCACAGCCAGCTGATGCATAGTCTATTTTCGAATGTCCCTCATGTCGTTCTATTACTGATACACATACAGTGGTTCTGTTGAAATAGAAGAGAAGCAGCAGCATGTGTCCAGTTCATCCATCCTCGTATCTGCAAACTAATATTGATCTTAGGTGGTTAATATAGATACCAAAGGGATCACCATACAAGTAATTCCCTCAACTTGTGCAATGCGTCAGCAGCAACAGGGTTCGCTATATCAGTACTTACTTAATGAGGAGTTCTGTAAAAACATTTGGGAAAATAATAAGAGGGTGAGCACGACAGCAAGTTCTATGCGCGGCGCGGGCAGAAATTCGTATATCTATCTTCAGAATAACCAGTACGGTTTGCGTAGAAGCACACCTAGTGAGTCACTGGGTAATGATAACATACTGTAGTTGTCGACCGATCAGAATTCCAGGCGCGAAGATGGTTGTTGTCAAAATATCAACAGGCCAGTGCCAGATTCCATCACTTGGAACCACATAACACCACGGCTGCGATCACTTTGGCGTACAATTTTATCAAGTCTAACGAGCGGTCTTACTGATGCCCTGGCTATTCAGATAAGAAGCATCCCATTGCAAGGTTAAAAATGGACGCGTCAGCTACATGAGCCAGAAACATTGTTCTCTTGAATATGAGAGAGAGAGAGATTAACCGACTCTGGGTCCCAAACTAGAAACGAGCCGGCGCATAAGTACATGACGCGTCTGCTACACTGCAACACGATACTACAGTGCAATCATGGCACAAGGGTCCATCACCGCTTAGATGATCCAAACATCTATATAACCCCACACTGCAAACATGCAGAATAAAATAGAGAAGGACGAAACACGGTCTCAGTAGTCAAGAAGCTGATAATCTTGGCAAATAGAGGGTTTGCGCACGGCCAATAGAGCTCCACATTGGCTATTTTGAGCCAACGGCAGCAGTTTTTGTTCTGCGCAGATTTCCTTGTAAATCACGGCTATATCTAGACTCAATGAGCTGCTCAGAGTACCTGGAAGCCAGTGTGGGCACAAACCACCATTTGCTTATTGTCTATAAGCTGCTTGTACAAAAATTACCATGTTAGCAGCCATTCTTGCACGATGGAGCCAATTTATTCTTGCAAGAATGGTCTTTCGTCACCGGTGTGGCCGCCTTGGCGGTTGCAAAAATAGAACGAAAAACCATGGAGTGGCTGTGTGCAAACTCTCAATAGTTACATAGCAATTCGCTGTGAGAGAGTGTAATCGCAATCCAGCACATGCTAGCTAAATTAGGTGATAGATACCGTAGATCTTCCAGTAAGATGGTATTGCCTCCTGCCCATGAGGAACATCATCCCGCGAGATAGTCACGGCCAAAAGTTGAGCTGCAACAACGCCGCAATAGCAGTTACTCGCGGCTAGGGACCCCGCAAGATCATGATATGCATTGCACAGGGCTTTGACGCCGTATGATTAGGGTAATTGGGCCATATTACTCACATTGCTCACAGTATCCTGCAGGTCTCCATCTACAGAGTGTAGTTGAATCTGTCGCAGAACGACATCGAGGCCATGGGAATGAACGTGAGACGGAAATGTTGCAGAAGGCGATAGGAGACTGGACATATCAAGGCGTCGGGAGTCCTGAGAATAGAACGACCGCTTATGCATTATAGCTTGAACTAAAATTACTCGAAACGGTCAGGCGATACCAAGTTCCAAGGTCAATGTATATTCCTGGTAACTGAGTACACTAGAAGGAGATAAGAATGGCTGATCGCATCCCGCTTATGCCACAAAACTTAACCTGGGTCCGGCAAGTGTGATCATGGTTAAGCGACAAAGGCTTGGACAGCCTCTGACAGCGGGCTTCCAACTACCTCACATGTACATAATTTCACACTTGTATACACACCGAATCACCTTCCCGTCTCGCGTGGTTCTGGTTCCGGTGTTTCCTGAGTCTGGTTCGTGGTCTCCGGTCTAGATGTATAGAAGGACGAAAAAATATTCACATAGGGAATGCCTCGGGTTGATGACTATCACTACAACTCTTGTACGACCTTGGACAACAACCACTCCGTCGTCTCAAGGTCAACCTTTGTCTGACCAACGGTCGAACCACTAGTATTGATCTTCCGTTCACGATAGGCAGCAAAAGTTCCAGAAGCGAGGATCCGGATGGTCTGGCAATGTAGCCAGCTTCCGTGTAATTCTTGTACCTTTCATTGACGTACATGTGCTCCTGAAGCTTGCCACATGCAAAGTGGGCGTCAGGCCCTGGATTCGTGTTAAGGTGAGTTTCAAAGTTGCGATTGCCCGGAATGTAGAGGAATGCGATACCGACATGCTCCCCGTCGAGTTCGAGCAAGAATCCGTAAGCGCGAGCCGCGTTTCGCTCATCGATGACGACAGCGAATTCCATAACATTACATAGAACCGTTTCAGCTGCTTTCACAGCATCTTGCAGGATTTCCTGGGAAATAAATTCCCCAGCCACACGGAAGTCGACCCTAATAGACCCTCTCACATTATCCACCCACGAGGATGACTGGAACAGGTTACCCTTTGTGCTCGATGTATTTAATGAGCGGTTGGCCATCAGTTGGACCGAAACCAACCACTTCCACGATGTCGTCGAGCGTGTACCGTCAAAGACCATCTTTGTTCTTGCAGAAGACTTCGTATCTCTTCCCGACTTCGACTTCTCACTAACATTAGCACGTAAGACCGAAGTGTTAGAATGTTTGGATGATACTGTATGTTGCTTACAGGCTGGGAGACATTATCGATGTGACGCTTCTTTTCCACAGCGAGGAGCTCGATATGCTCGTCAGAGTCAAGGCGATACAGATTAGTGTTCATGCTGTCATATGCAAATGCAACCATGGATTCCGTAGCCGCGTAGACCGCACTTTGGAGAACAATTGTGGGACCGAAGTGGTGTCGAAACTCAAGTTTGCTTAGCATCAAAGCATGCTCAAATCAGGACTAAAGGAATGCTGGCCTTTGGCATAGTCATCACATATGGTCCGCTCAAGGGGATACGAATGATTGCAAGAGCGGGCCAGACTTCTTTTAATCAACCTTCCTTCGAGATATCGATTAGTCGCAGCTCCGCGGCGCGCACGAGACCGGGCCTCAAATGCGCCTGTCATCTGGAAGGTCAGGGAAGTCCGGTAGAACGCCCGTGGCAGTGGCTTTCCCAGCGAGGTCGATTAGAGTAGAGGTAATTGGCATACTTTGGAAAGTATTTGAATACCGAGCCGGAGGTTCCAGAGGTATGGTGACAAAGTTAGGCACGCCGGGAGCAAGAGGATACTCGATTTCACTGGCTCGGCAATTGTCCCCAAGCAGTCTTGAGATGTAAGGGTAATAATCGTTGTAGGTTGTGAATGAAACATTTCTCGTGAATTTCTGGCAGATCAGTTCACCTGTATCAGGGGTATCAACGGACTTTCCAGGCGGGGATGTGCCAAGTGAGGACCTCATGCTACTACGAGATGGCGAGTCGCCGTAGAACACAGTTCCGGAGAGTTTTTTGACGAGCTGAGATAGGTTCTGTTGTCTCCTGGTCTTTGCCTGTTGCTGGATTTCGTGTGGTAGCACCAGTATGGGCGCCGGGGGATTGTCAGGGACGGACATGGCTGAGGTGAGCGAATGGTTGGAGGTGCATCAAGGTATAATTTGAAAATATAATGCTTCAGAACCAAGATATATCGCGCCACTTGAGACATCGTATGGCTGGTCATATTCGCGGGGGAGTCAAAGCGGAGATGAAACGAAGATGCCTTGGAAGGATGAATGAGACAGGCTGGCCATGGGGACATCGTTGGTACATGCCCGGTGAACAAAGCGTGTATCGTGTACCATCGAAGCTATGCACTATTATCAGCATCCTTGTGCATCTCCGGAAGCTAAATTATGGATACCAGTGAGCGCTGAAGGGGATGAGTCGCAGTGACGAAAAGAGTAAAAACGAGCAACGAAGGAGCGGACTTGGCCTGTAAGTCGCATGTCATGGCGTTTCCGCGACTCAAGACGAGAATCCGACTTAAGTCGGGCGACTTTGCTGACGAACGCGACTTTATTTCCAAATCCGGGAGACAACAGAATGATAAGCCAAAGATAACGGCTCCGCAATATATTACATGGGCGTTCTTCAAGTTGTAGTGCTGTATCTCATAGTCTATCAAGCCCAATGATAGAACATTATAATTGCGTCGGACATAATTGCGAATATTTATCTATGAAGACAGTTGCAACAGTGTCATGTTACATTCAGGATTGACTGCTAGCCCTCCGTAATCACCCATGTAATATTATTCTATTGAAGGTCTCGCGATAATTGGCTCAAAATTGGCTGATAAGTTGCATATTTGTTCGACGGTTGAGGAACTCACCTGATGCGTGAAACTCCGCTCCCGCGGCGTTGCTGGTCGCTGCTACTACACGACTGAGATTCAGTACGAATCATATTGAGCTGCTTCTCCATCTTCCCAAGAGGGTTTTTTGCGATCATACTTACAGTAATTGTCAATCAAATATGGATATACAAGTGCTGACGATAGCGCTGTATCCCTTACATTGTGCGCACCACTGGAACCCTGCCTGCCTGATAGTTGGAGTCATCAGCTGATATAGATTGAACAACCCAGCCACTCTGCGCTCAACTCAAATGAATAGTGAGCCATCATGAGCGCTGCGCAGGAGTCGAACAACTTACAAGGTACAACTGCAGTGGGCTTTCTGGGAAGGCTGGGAGAACCAGAAACCAGATTTTTGGACGGAGCACGCGTCAGTGCTCACACAAATATCCGATGTCGAGGAAGGATTTGTATCATACAGGGAAATCTTAGATGGCACTAGGATGGCGCTACGTATCTACATCACAGACTCTAAATCACATCTGCATCTGAGTAGATATATATATAGTTGTTTTAATCGAGTTTAGTAGATTGCTTACTCGCCTCCTTCTTGTCAGTATCCACACCAGACGACGCCTTGAAGGTATTACAACATGAATCAAATTGAAGCCAGTTTGTCAACACGAGCGAGAAGCCTTCATCTGTCCATAGATCCATAGTTGGACAGTTTTACACATCTTTAAGTCACTCAACCACCATCCATCTCCACTATGTATTGTGTTTTATTCATTAGATACATCGTACAGATAGACCTCTTCACGAACAGATCAAAGGCCAACTATCCAAGTCTTCGTTGATGACAAGTTATAAATAGCAATGGGAGCTTTGCTTACACGTGATCAATTCCCGTCAGAGTCGGGAGACTTGGCCATCAAGTCGATCGCAAGTCTGAGAAAGTCGTTGCCCAAGTCGTAAATCTTCAAAGCCATCCTTGCGACTCCCAACAGAGTCGGCGACTCGCACAAGACCGAGGGATCGGGACAACCAGAAGATTGATGGGACAAGCTGTATTTGTCAACAAGTTGATCCGCAGACTGATATCCAATTAGGCGCGCTTTGACGCGTTCAAGAAGAAGCGGCGAACCTCAATCTCAGAAGTCTGAAGGATATCACCCAAAATCATTCTACGACGAGAACGGCATAATTTTTCGATGACTCCAACTTGTGGTTCCACTTCTCTGCACCTCCGACATTTTAACGATGCGCCTCAAGCACTGGACGTGGAGTTTTACCCCCCTTCAATCCGATGAATATGATCGACTCAACGACTCTCACCTTGTGTATTGTGGCCCTGTCCGCCATTCTGTGTCTTCCAATAGCTCGAAGGCCTACTCAAGGAGTGAGTCTTGTCATGTATTACGGGTTTCATGTCCAGGTAAACCGTCTAATTCCATGTCCACAGCTTACAGACATTCCGACGTATGGACCATCTGGAGGACCCATATTCGGGGTCTATAACTCCTTCTGCTTGCTGCTCCGGGGCCGGAAAGTTATTGACGATGCGTATGCATTACTCTCGTCGGCTGTATACGGTTGGTCTTATACTATAGTCTTTGCGCTGTGACTGAGAATGGTGACCCAAAGTAGCTGGCTCGAGCAAAGGAAGAAAGCCTCAAATATTCAAAATGCAACTATTCAGTGGTTGGAACGTCTTCGTACTCGGAAAGAACCATATCGCGGATGTACGCAGTGCGAAAGGAAAGGACCTGAGTTTGTATCATGCCCAGAATGATGTAAGTGCTCACGATGTTCATTGTTACATGCAAGGAGCTTATTTGCATATAATTCGATCCACAGATTCTTGCTCTGGATTACACTATTGGAAGCGTGCCTTCTGACGAAGACGACCTACATAATAAGGTATTGCAGCGAATGTTGGCCAGTAACTATACGGAGAATGGGTGAGTTTTAAACGAAAAGCACTTCTTTGTTATATGACCATCGCGCTCATCCGCAAATTTCGACATGCAGTAGTGACCTTTACGATGAAACTGCGACGGCGCTAGATGTCATACTTCCCATCTCTCATGACGGTCAGTTGGCTCGAGGCTGCAAGAATCCCCATGTATTGATCAGTTAACGTCTTTAGGATGGCATGCAGCCAAATTTTACGACAGTCTACTCAGTATCATTGCAAGAGTGACCAATAGGTTCTACGTGGGGGAGCCGCTTTGTAAGATAATTTTCGTCAAAAACGCATCCTTCTGAACTTGTATGCCCAGGCCGGGATGTCCGATACATCGCGCTCGTGATGGACTTCGTACAAGGCGTCCCACAAGCTGGCATGCTCATTAACGTATTCCCGCGATGGTTGCACACGTAGGTCTCTTCCTATGAAATTTGTCGCCCAAATCTCAAACTTCGACTGCAGGTACATTGCACGCTACATATCGCCTCTTCCAAAGTACCAGAAGCGCGCACTATCCGTTTTTGGTGACTTGATCAGCGAGCGAATTGCGCTACACGACGAGCACGGCAAGGACTGGGACTTGAAACCGGTGCGCGCTCATTTCTCTACTAAGACGTATTATCTGCTTACTGATTACGCGTAAATCCAGAGGGATATGATTACCTGGTTCTTAGAGGAGGCGGAGCCACATCAGCGCAACGCCGAAACGATCACCATCCGTATCCTCCGTGTTAACTTCGCCGGGCTGATGTCTACCTCATTCGTACGCTGCTCAGTTCTGATCTTTCGCCCGCCATGTAGTAACTCTGCAACTTGTCCCAGTTCCTCCCTCAAATCTTGTATAAACTCATGTCGTTCCCCGAGTCAGAGTATATCGCACCTATCAGGGAAGAAATTGACGCTGTCGTGGAGAAGTTCGGCTGGACTAAAGAGGCGCTCGGCAAGATGTACAAGCTCGACAGTTTCATGCGAGAGGTTGCTCGAACGAAAGGGTTCAGTGCATGTACGCTTTTATTCACTTGTCATGCATAATTTGCACACACTGACATAGACGAATCTCTTCTCCCCAATAGTGGTTCTACACCGCAAAGTCATGTCCCCCGGCGGGTGGGCATTCCATGATGGCATCACCATCCCCGCCGGCACGCACCTCAGTGCAGCGTCATGCATCAGCAACATTCACGAAAGCGCCTTTGAGGACCCTACTGTATTTGACGGGATGCGCTTCGCGCGTATGTACGAAAGGGAGGTCGCAGAGAAGGCCGCTGTAGGTGAGGCGGAAGCCGCGCTCGGCATGAAGTACCAGTTGACATCTCCGTCGTTGGACAACCTATTCTACGGTGTGGGCAAGCACGCGTGCCCTGGCAGGTATGCATTCTTTCCTGTCCGAGACTCCATTGGTTTCTGAATTCATGATACTATACGACAGGTTCATCATGACATTCATCATGAAACTTCAAGTTGCTGTTGTCTTGCACAAGTACGATATAAAGATGAATAACAAACTTGCCTACAAGGATAATTGGGTTGGTACCGTTTGTATGCCCGACAAAAAAGCAGAGATATTGTATCGCAACAGATCATCCTGACGGACTCATTTGTATGTTTACGACTGTGTACCTAAATGTAGAAAAGTACAGTAGTTATGTTTCATGGATCATATTGACGACTTCTAGCACTGTACACTTGACTTAGACTTCATACTCACTAGAATAATTACTCGTGCTTCTCAAGAACTTGTTCATTTGAATCACAACGCTGACATTGCTACTAAATCAAATCATAGGCGTACGACATCCATCTTCTAGTCAAGATCGTCGAAGATGTCAACATATGAGCGACGGCGGTGAGGCTCTGGTGAGGAAGAGCGTCTGATGTGAGGTAGAACATGCGAGTCACCAAGTTGAAGCGCAGGGATCTTTGACTATCCAGACACGATGCGTCAGTCAAAAAAGCGTTAGACCAATCAAACAGTCGGCTTACGTGCGTGCATGTTGCTTTCTTCTTCTTGTCTGTGGCACTGGCGGAGATGAACCCTTTCCTGTCGCAGTGGAAATCAGGGTTTGCACCGCATAACGCGACGAAGTTGCTGTAATGCTGAGCGAACGCGGTCTTGAGACCGGGCTTGACGAGGCTGTGGTAGTCGTGCTCGTCCATGGCGTATTTTCCCTGCCCCCAGATGGTGCGTGTGGTGAAGCCGACGAAGTCGTCATATGCCCGCTCATAAACACTACGGCTGGGGGAAAGAGATCAGATTGAGCGCAAACAAGAAGTATGAACTGCTTACCTATCTACAGCGGGATAAGCGGCAACGAGACTGGAAGTAGCAGCAAGGGTAGCGGCGATGATGGAGAACTTCATGATGATGTGATTGGTGTTGGGAAGTAGGGCTTGTATCGTGAGTTGTAGGATTTTTCTGCGAGCTGTCCAGCAGTCGAGAGCGAATGTGAAGGTATGAGTCCGGCTGAAGAAACAAGGGATGCTCGGGCTTGCTTCTTATACCGCATCGACTGGTCAGATCGGGCCTGGAAATCGCGCCCTGAGAGACTCTCGGAAATTCCAGAATCACGGTAGTCGCTCTAATCAGGACTTATGAGAGAAAAAGCACGTCATTATCATTTCAGATAGTGCGAAAAGATGCCTTATAATGCCATAACTATGGTAAAAAAAATGCCCTCATGGCGCCCTCGTTTTGCAAATTTTTGGGTTTTCCAACATGGAGGTCAAGGTCCGCGCGACTGTGCTGAGTGCTCATATCAACGCGCTCCCATCAGATGCGCAGCGTCGAAGATCAGAAATGAATTTCAATCTGTTTCAAGGTGCTTATAGGGAACAGACTATATTATGGTCCCTTAGAAACAGTTTCCAAATGGCTTGGAATTTACGAGCTCCATGGTTTATCCCCACGCCATATGTTGGGTCACTTCGCTTTTATTACAATATATTTTGTTCAAATGCCTCAGTTCCACAGCAAGTCAAACAGAGAGCGTCGCCATCGGATTGGTTGCATTTACTCTCTTCAAACAAACCTTGCGGCGCGAGGCGTTCAATGTCTCCGACACGAGAACATATGAATAATGATATTGTTGCTAGCGATTACATGTGCAAATTCCCGGTTGCCTTGGCTAGACGCCCACATGAAACTATGTCCGGTGATCATAACTCGGATCAAGATGAAACTTCCCATGCTTGCCTTGGTTGGCATAACTTTAGTCATTGGATCGCTGGAAGCGTTGAATGTATTATTATTGTTTGCGTACGTTGAGTTGTTCAGAGAGCATTGAAATAGAAGCACGCTATTGAGTTTAGAGACATTGAAAATTTACTAGAGGATCGAAGTACAGCGAAAGATTGGATTTTGATTTAAGTGCTCAAAGGCAAATTAGCGCCCATAATGTCACACTTGTCGGGCCTTGGCGCTATATTCACGCGGTCGGCAAGATTTACGTACATATGTATGATTCCAATTTGCAATTGATCCAACAGGCCTTGGCTAGTGCCGAGCTCGTCCGAAATGAGTATGCAGATCCGGACCTAATCGGACTCAAGAAGAGGAGAATTGGATAATTCGTCCTTTTCTCCGAAAGATCTCAAGTCAATGTATTGGAGAGTTTCAACATAACCTTGAGGTTATATGCTGACTATTTATGAATATATGTTCGACTCATGTTTGACCTTTGATCTCGTCGGTTCGCACCCTGTCATGTCACGCCGTACCAGACAGCTGAGAGCTGGTTACTGCGTGCGCTGCAAGGGCCCTGAGCATATCGTGCACATAACGTTAAACCGTCTGTAATCGTTGCATCGGTCTCATGCGCGCTGCAATTTCCGAATGCCCTCAGCTCACCTTCAAACGCCGAGATTTTTGCCGCGGTTGGCGGGACAGCAAGGAGTGTCGCAGTCAGCTGCCGGACGAGCATTAACAAACAGTTATTTGGGAAGTCCATACTACTTTTCAGTTTGCGGACAATTGTAACAAATACCAAAAGTATCGATTCAGGTTGATAGTTGCCATCAAACCCGGATGAAAAAGTATTCTCAGATGACGTTCTCTCGCGTTTCAAACCTAAAGAGATGCACATGAAAATCAATATGGTCACTGATGACATTAGGAATCCCAAAGATGATCAATATGGAAGCCAGGGGTCATCCTTGGCAGAAACGAACGGAAGAGAGACTCGAACTCCCAGCCCCTGCCATCCCAAATATCACCTACTTAAACTAGTGCAGCACAATAACAGCACTCTATCTCATTCGAGCGCTTTGAAAACATGTCAGACAAACTTTCGCCATATCTTCTTGATACATCCTTGGTGGATTATACAACTGCGGTCGTTTTGGAGTCTCTCCGCGACAGAGAGAATGCTGTCAAAAGGAAGAGAGCATCTTCGGCGCTCGCTTTCTTCGAAGACATTCTGGATTCCTCTAAGGAAGTGGAAAAGGCTCAGCTAGATATATTTTCGAAGTACAGTACGGCACTTAGTGGTGAGTATCCTTTTCTCGTCTGTTTAAATCTCTATTGAAGCGGTTTATGTGTTTAGATACGAACGCCGCCAATCCCATACTAGAGGCATACCATGGCGCACCATCCAAAACCCATACGCAGCCCTCAGAATACGACCTGACCCCTGCTCAACGCGTCCTTACTCTCCCCGATACCCTCGATGTCATATTCTCCCATATCACCACATTATCCAAGTCTACTCGCGACACTCTTCATGCCGCTGCCCTGACTTCCGTTTCCCTGCACTATGCCGCTCAGCTTCGCCTCTGGAGGCGCCCGCGCGATCTTGATACCATCGAGCAGCAAGTGCGCTTCGCGTTTGGAGTTGCTATCTCCGCCGCTCTTGGAGAGGGACTTGGTGTTCACGTCAAGCGCCTGCGTATTCGCGTTATGAAAGGCGCATGGAACGCGCGTCTCGTCACGAAGATTGTCGCGCTGTGCCCGTCTGTTGTTGATCTGACCCTTCACTGGGGAGACTCGGAGGACGGTGTCGAGAACGTGACGGCGGAATCTGCGCAGTGGCTCTCAAAGACACTTGCACTTGTTCCCGATCTCTTATACCTCAATCTCGCCCAATACTCATACGCCCAGCCTACAGTTGGAGTCACCATCCCGGAAGATGCTCACCTTCCGTTCTCCAAGCTCAAGGAACTTCGAATCTACGGTTTCCATTGGTACTTCGACGCCATTGTGCGCGGTCTTGGAGCCAACCTAACCTCACTCGATATCGGATACGGGACCAAACTTTCTCCCACCCAAGTCATTGCCACTGCACGCAAGCTTACATCGCTCACATCCCTGCGCTTCGCCGGTCCCCTCGAACTCGATCAGCTCCGTCTCTTCGTCGAAACGGCACCAGGTCTGGAAAGCATCGATGTCGAGCCCTTCGATGACCGTGATCAGGTCTACATGGCGGACGTATACACCACTATCGCCGGGTTATCCGCCATCAAGGAGGTCTCCGTGTCAGTACCAGCAGGGCCGACTCAGATCACCCAGCTAGCGAAGTCCCCTGCGCCACTCGAGGTTCTCATTTTCTCAATTACCGATATTGAGGATGAGAGTGCTGTAAAGGCTGCGCTGCTGGATCTATTCACGGCTAAGAAAACGACCCTCAAGCGCATTTCGGAGCGCAGTGGTTTCCAATTGTCGGCAGATGATCAGCTCGTCGAGGCGTTCGCAGCGACTCCGACTTTGGAAAGAATAGACGTTACGTTCGATCCAGAACGTGTGGCCCTGTCCGACGCAACCACAAAAAAGCTTTTGACTCAGTGCCCCCGCCTTGGGCTCACCGACGGTCTCAGTACGCTTGTCGCTGGCAAGGCCCTGTATGGGGAGAAGTACAAAGCAGCCTTCGAGAAGGCTCAGGCAGCAGAAGAGGAGGAATTAGCCGAGGATATTTTGGCCAATTAAGTTAAGCGATCAAATAGATTGTATGTTGTAACGAATTGCAAGAAAGCTTCTATGTATTCAGTAACCCCCGCCTGACTTACGAATCAAAAGGTTTACAGCGTCCTTCAATGCCTTCATCTTCCGCTTCGCCAGAACGACATCTACGACTAAGCTTCCATCGGCTCTCCTCCCTGCAATGGTGACCATGTTTCCGACCAATACCTGAGAGCGAGTAAAGACTTTTTTGTAGCGGCACACTGTCTTCCCCGTCGTCTTGCCCTCCTCTGCGCGAGTTATACCGGACCAGTTGATGTCGACTATACGCGCGATCGACATATTCGACATCACCAGATTCTCATTTGCTTCGATGTTGCACGCCATAACAGCGCGAAAGCTGTTGATACCTTTGCGACGGGATGCGACGGCATCCTGAAGCAAATCGTAGACGTGCACAGCGTGAGCAATGCTGAGAGACCCTCGGGCGCGCGCCAAACGCGTTGCGAGTGTGTGCAGGGGGATGGCTTGCAATTCTGCGATCGTGAAGACAGGATAAGGGATCGGAACGAAACAGTTATGCGGGTAGTCAGCCAGAGACCCAAATGGCGCGAACATACGCAGAGATGCTTGGTTCGATAGTTGCGTGGTGTAGTGCGCCGACCCGCGGTCTTCGTTGGAGTAGATTGTCTGCGTATGTCATTATATTGCTCACATTTGAACTGCGACACGAATCACCTTGTAAATCCAGGCCGTCAGGACATCTCCCGTGGATAGTCTCAGTTTCCCTCCTTCGTTTTCGTCGTCCATAGCAGCTCTCGTCTCTCGTACCAGCTCCTCATAAGCTTTCTGGGGGATGAGGATTAGGCACTTATGGGTTCCGTGCCACACTTGCTGCCATAAATGCCACATCAGCATACAGATGATGGACCACACCCCTAAGACGGAAATGACACGATAGTCATCCATGTTCACGTCATCGCTCTCAAGAGAGGAGTCAACCTTCTTCCGGTCCAGGCTAGGTTCTGAACCAGGAGAACAATGTCTGTCCAAGAATGCCAACATCTGGTTCGCGTTCAATTCTGGCTTCAGTTCTCCAGGGATCGGCCACTCCCGTCCCAAGGATTCTGCTTCAAGGGCGTGGACAAGAGCAGCGACGCCCATACCATCCAGCAGGCCATGCGAGAAAGTAACTCCGATACAGCTATGCCCAGAGTCAAAGTGGGTTACATGCCAATATGTGAGCGGAAGGCTATTCTTCACCCATTCTTTGGGAGACTTCGGAGCGCCGGAAACCCCGCCGCGCTGTATGAAGAGTTCGTCGGGCAGAACGTCGCTGAACGGAGGGATGGGCAACTGCAGATAGGCCGTGATGGGCTTGGTGGAAGTGGAGGATGTGAGGATGAATGGAGCGTAATCCATGGGATAGTTGTCGCAGAGTGGAACCTTGACACGCAATTGACCCTATGTAGTCATTCGAGGTCAATTGACTGCCATGTCAGATGTACAGTGGATGCTGAAACATACGTCGTTGGTCTGCTCCATTCGTCCACCGAGTAAAGGCCATTTGCGGACAAGGCGGTTCAGCGCTGCTTCAAGAAGATGGACGTCGATGTGTCCTTCCACCAACCAGCCAAGAATGATACCAGTTTGGACGCACATGCCATCAAAGAGGGTGAGCGGAAGGTAGGCAAATTCTGTCGTCATTTGGCCGTAGGTTGAATCAGTCAGTGTTGTCGGCGTCTGGTCTTGATGAGGAGGCCTGTGCCAGATATAAATCAACAACACGGGGGCCTTTGGCCCACTGCTAGCCCATCGCATGACCGAGCGTAGTCTGAGGTGCCACGGAAACTCGTCAGATTGACTCGGAGAGAAGCGCCAATAGACAGTACTACGCACCACTCACCCACCCGACAAGTGTAATGAAATCACGGACCAAGATTGCGCCTCATTATGCCAGATTACTCCGTCAGAAGCGTGTAGGCGTTGATACTCCCGCTGTCGATACATTCTGGAAGCCCTGTAGGCAACGGTCTTTCCGCTTCCAGATGGATAGAAGAACGACAAAATATTCACATGGAAACTGCCTTGGATTTATCACCCCTACCTCGATTTTTTCTTGTCCTTTGTCAACAACCACTTCGTTTCGAGTTCAACGATGGAGCATGGAACGTTTGTCTAGTCAACATCCGGGCCAGTGGCATTGGCATTGCTTTTATGATAAGCACTGAAAGTTCCAGGAGCGAGGATCCAGATGTTCGGATTGGTGATGTAGCCAGTTGTGCGCAATTCTTGCCCTGCATTGACCACGCACAAACGAGGGAATTAGGCCTTGAAGCGGTGTTACGGTGGGTTTCAGCTGTAAAGACAGACCATGCAGCACCGACCTAGCTCCGCGTCAAGTCAAGTAGCGCCGCAGTCATCAAGGGTAATAGTGAAATCGATGACGTTAACAGATAGTCCGCTCATGGGAATACGAATAATTGCAAGAGCAGGGCAGACTTCTGTCATCCAACCTTCCTTCGAGATATCAATCAGGCTCTGCTCCGCGGCGCGCACAAGATCGGGCTTCAAATGCGCCTGTAACTGCAGGCGCACGCCTTCTGGAACATCATGATCAGGACACCTATGGCAATGGCTTCGGTCCAGCTGTGCCACTGCGTATAGCGATGATGGAGTCGCTGGACATGGTGGGCACGTTCGCCACCATGAAAACGAGGGATTTGTCCTGGATTCCAAAGAAGGAGCAGTGGGCGTGGACGCTACAGCCTGAGGTCAACCGTTGCCTGGACTCTTCGAGTCTCAGGTTTTTACCTTGCGTTGCTTGTACCGAGCTTGTACTTGTCTGTACATAGTTATACGATCAATGCTTGACCCTATTATCCATCAGTGCTAATGCCAAATACTGTTGCTTTCAGTTATGAGACGCTTGCCAGTAGAACCATTTTGCATTGTCAGTTCCTCTCGCCTTGCCTGGGCCGTAGTGGTACACACGTCCCAAGTTCTCGCCCATACAAAATTAGAGATTGGTTTAGAAAGCAGCAAAGAATTTGCAATGGAGCACATTTGTTGCAGTTTCACGCATCAACAACGCATCAAATTACTTGAGAGACTGCTAATTGTAGGCGTCACGGTCTTGGATCATAGACAAGTTTGTACACTCGACAGTAGCCATCTCCGACATTGTTTTGACTATTTAGCACACATATACAGTATGCAGTAGAATGCTCATACAACCTGCGGATTAGAATGCTCAACAATCCAGCACACTAGGATGCCCGAGCGAAGCGAGCAATTCCTCAGACTTAGCATTACCAAAGCATTACATGTACATAGGTTGCGGAAGGCAGGTTCATGTTAGAATGAAACCCAACCCCCCATGAGGAGCATGGGTGAGTATCCTGCTAGTTGCCCATCAGACCATGGAAGATCAAGTCCAGGCCTGCCCGAAGGGCCATACTGTACCATTTCGAAATGTTCGGCAGTCACGGGTCACAGGCCCTCTTAGTTTGTCCGAATTTTGTCCATGTCCCGCCGTCACAACAGGCTCGGCCGGCCGTGACATACGGGACTATCAAAATAAGCGGTCGCTAACGAGAGCAAGGTGATGTACTATTGAGACCCAGCACCTCGCTCGGATCACCACCTCGCTCACTTTTCAAAATAAGCACCTTCCACTCACTCTGAGGACACAAAATTAGGTTTACGGGCTCCTATTACTCTCCCAAACATAGTTGTGGCTTTATTTCACCTCTCCAAGACCGATTTGAGAAGAATACGAACTGGTGTTTTGTCACGCTTGCCGCTGGGCGGCAGTGCGGAATATGAATTATTTGATGGGCGTTTTGCACAGCCTGAGACCCAACGCGTCGTGTCATTAATTGAGAGGTCCGACTCGATGAACACTCGAAGGTATTTGACCCTTCGTGCCATTTCAAAAGCGATGGGACTCGGACTCCAGGTGATGGCATTATGAAGCAGCTTTGAGAATCTGTCTACACATGGATGAAAATGAAGCAGAGTTGTCTCTCAGTGCGGATTGATGAGGGCTATACGTCTGTGAGGGTTCCATAGCAAGAAATGAGAGTGCTATTTGGAGAATACTCTGACATGCCGTCAACAACTATTCCGCCACAACTAAATCTCAAATAACTCCGGAACGAGTTGAGCTTTTCCCAATATTCTTTGACCACTCGATGCGATATTATGTTACCGTTCCAACAGTATCAAATTCGTAGCGGTCAGAGATACATGGGAGGAGCTATTTACGATATACTGTGCCACCTAGTCAAAATCGGCTGGCGCCTTATGTTCCGCAAATGACAGTAAATGCACGGTTTTCTGGTCTTTTTTTGGTTCAACAACGCAATGGTAGCTGTGCCAGTGCTACAGAGAACTAACCTGAGCCCGAAATCGACTCCAATGTCGACTTTGTGCCTACTTCGCCTATATACATGCAGATTCAACAACCAATCGCGCAGTCAGACCCTCTGTCCCCTCATGGAATGCCTGCTATGCACCCTGTAATGCCTCCGCAACCTTTCACAATTCCTCCAATACCGCGCGGTCCGCACCTTCAATTCCTCTGAGCACCACTCTATCATCCTAACCTATATTTCCCCTATCCCTTTCCCACCTACGGCTGCCCTCCTGGTTATCATTATACTTGCCGTATAATTCTGTCCAGCTTGCTGTTCATTTGCTTTGTATAAAGTCATATTTGTGCCACTTGTTTGCCACTGACCTTGCTCAAACCTTGCTTTCTTGATGTGTGTTCAATCTTCTGTCGCTTTTTGGACACTTTATCTACCATAGACCACCACTTAATATCATTCAACTAGTGCTAACACAACTCAAACACAGCTGTATATAACTTGATAATTTTCCGAGACCGTGGCCTTGCCGTGGCCTGCTTGGAATCGAGCGATCACTGCGGCCTGATCGCGGCGAAAGTGAGCGATCAGCGGGGGTTGAAATGCCATCACTTGTCACCTGTGACTGAGCGAGGTGGTGATCTGAGCGAGGTGCTGGGTCTCAATAGTATCCGCCGAATTTTGGTGCCTGTCTGGTGTCCTGTTGAGATCTGCCGGGTGCCAAATTTCGGCGGGGGGATCACAGGTCACACCCCATGCCGAACATTTCGAAATGGTACAGTACTATCATACCAGATTGCCAATTGGAACGAGTGACCAAATCACGCGTCATAGAGGGCTTTGATCTGCTTTTGTCACGCTCACAACTAATTTTTGGCCACTTATTTTGTAAAACCTGCCTTCAAACATCAGAAATTCGGCCACAAACCAGTTTCTGGGCACATTTTTGCGCTTATGTATGACGTCCAAAATTCAGGCTGCTCACAAAGTGTCACAGGAAAGCTGGCTCGTCCTTTTAAGTCAACGACATCCTCACCAGTACTATTACAGTCATGGACTGCCAACTGGCACATGCGCGCTGGATTGATGGCACGCGCAACTGACACTCCATCTTTCTTTGCCGAGATCACAGAACTTCCAAATATGAGATGTGTGACACGCAACCTATGTACCTCTCGAAGACCCGCATTCCTCAGTACACAAGCGCTCTGTGAAGAAGAAAATTTAGGTTCGAACTGAAGAACACATTTCCATCAAAATTTAGACGATTCTTATGCCAAAATGCTGCGTTTTGCTTAGTTTTGTCATTTTGCACACCATCATACGCTAATCGCAAGTTATATAGCCAACAGGTAGCGTACACTGAGAGAGAGAAATGTAGAACAGAGTAATACGAGTAATTTACAAAAAGAATTTCCCCGAATGACCGAGAAAATGGTGAACTATTCAGGTTTGTCTCAAGGACCGATGCTGTCTCAAGGACCAGTCCATGACTGTACCCTACGCTGCCACGTTGGGCTTATGCTGGTTTTTAACTGCAATATCGCTCATTCTCAGACATCATCATCCATCGATCATCTCTAGAGCTTCTGTCAACCAAGCTTTCGCGATCCCGCCTTCGGTGCCAGGTCAATCATCCTGCTGCGAGCGAGTTCAGTCACCTGTGATCAAACCAACAGAGTTTACCAGTAGGTTCGCGTATACAGGGAATTCAGCAACAAGTCGTGCTGGACAAAGCAAGGGGTGCGGAGTAGTACTGTAGCGTACGCGGGATCTGTATGGCAGCATATTTCGTCAAGTATTTACTTACGAGTATAGCGTACCAAATGCGCACTTTTGAGCGTGCAAAACGTATGGAAATATGTCTAATCATGATCAGTATTTCTTGCGTCACAGTGCGTACAAGGACATACTCCGTAGCCGAGCAACGTACTCCCCATTCTGCACGAGACTTACATGGAATTCACAGACTAAAGTTTGGAAAGCAAACTTACTTGCTATCTATTGATTCTGTTTGGAATTGACTAAACAAGCCTCAAATCTGCCTCTGAAAACCCATCAATCGTGGTGATAGTGTTGATTAGACAATAGAGCCAGCGCTGCCCCCCGGCCACCACTCCTCAGCGTCCTCGCCCCCATTACAGGCACGAAGTTTATCATTCTTGTGAACCTTATAGACTAGATTTCTAGAGTAAGTGGCGCAGTACACAGAAATTTGAGCATATATACAAAAGTGTTATAAGTGTCAATACTCAAATGAGTTAAGCGCCCAGTTCTCAGCCGTGGGAAAGCGAATATGTTTGCTTTGCGTAACGGAGGCCAATCCGGACATTTCTGTATCAAAGGAGGGCATGCCAGATAAAAAATTATGAGGGTGGTAAACAATGGAGTGCAGAGAGGTGAGAGCGAATGACGCCAGCGACAACGATTGCTGCTGCGATGATATGACGCGCCGATCATGAGCGCGTGTACATCTGAGGGGAGGCGGCCAGTCGTCAGAGATCATAGCTGCTCGTAAGCTCACTTAACACCAAGTACGATTGGATATCAAATACCTGCCCGATACGGCCACCTTGACCCTGTATGGGGCTGTAGTATGCGCTAAACTGCTGATAATGTACTACAGATAACCACCTGTAGCCACCTCTTATCAGTAGAGTTAGCAACTGTCTGTCCTGCCATTGGGACCTATAACATGAAGTATATGATCAGGTTATCGAACATTTGCCATCTGATGTGGTATCTGGAGGCTGATGGCATGATTTCTGCCAAGCCTGCGCTGATTGCGGGCTGATACGACAGGTTCTTGTAATCTAAATAGGTCTCGATTTCTGTAGTCGAAGCTACACTTGGCCATTTATCTATTTACACCAAGTACGAGCGCGTAGTACAGAGCAAGGAGTACGATGTACAGAGAGTCATGTGACCTCAGCGAACGTGTAGGGAGTACGGTATGGTCTGCCTTGAGTCTCGGAGAGTGCGTCAGATGGGTGAGAGTATGTCGAGGGGTAGAATTTTTGATAAAAGTATATATTTCAGTGAGTTGTGGAAATATTTGACGAAAAAGCGTTCATAGATCTTTGATTTCGCTACGGACAACCTTGTTTATACCGACTGCGATGTGGATAGCAACGTTGATGAGGAACGCGACGGCCACTCACTGGTTCTCTTTCACAGGAATTTACCGCAAGTTTATTTACAATTGATTTTCATGTCTCTACGGCTCGCATTTCGGAGCGCAGTAATTTCCAGTCGTCCGCAGATGATCACCTCGTCGAGCAACGTCCACTATGGAAAAGGACAGACGTTACGTTCGATCCCGAACGTGTGGCCCTGTCCGATGCAACCGTGGAGAAGCTGCAGGATGCTGCTGACCCAGTGCCCCCTCCTTGGGCTCACCGACAGTATTAGGCAAGACCTTGTATGAGGATAAATACAAAGTCGCCTTCGAGAAGGCTCAGGCAGTACAAGCGGAGGAATCAGCTGAAGATATACTGGCCAACTAAATTCAGTGTTCAAGTAGATCCTATTTTGTAACTAATTGCAAAAAAGCTTCTATGTAGTCAGTAGCCGCCACCACCAGACTTACGAATCAAAAGGTTTACAGCGTCTTTCAATACCTGCATTTTCCGCTTCGCCAAAACGACATCTACGACTAAGCTTCCATCGGCTCTCCTCCCTGCAATGGTGACAATGTTTCCGACTAACATTGGAGAGTCAGTAAATACTTTCTTGTAGCGGCACACTGTCTTCCCCGTCGTCTTGCCCTCCTCTGCGCGAGTTATACCGGACCAGTTGATGTCGACTATACGCGCGATCGACATATTCGACATCGCGAGATTCTCGTTCGCGTCCTTGTTGTACGGCATAACAGCGCGAAAGCTGTTGATACCTTTGCGACGCGGTGCGGCGGCATCTTGAAGCAGATCGTAGACATGGGCAGCGTGAGCAATGCTGAGAGTCCCCCGGGCGCGCGCCAAACGCGTTGCGAGTGTGTGCAGGGGGATGCTTTGCAACTCTGCGGTCGTGAAGACAGGGTAAGGGATCGGGATGAAACAGTTATGAGGATAGTCGGCCAGAGACCCAGATGGCGCGAACATACGCAGAGATGCTTGGTTCGATAGTTGCGTGGTGTAGTGCGCCGACCCGCGGTCTTCGTTGGAGTAGATTGTCTGCGTATGTCATTATATTGCTCACATTTGAACTGCGACACGAATCACCTTGTAAATCCAGGCCGTCAGGACATCTCCCGTGGATAGTCTCAGTTTCCCTCCTTCGTTTTCGTCGTCCATAGCAGCTCTCGTCTCTCGTACCAGCTCCTCATAAGCTTTCTGGGGGATGAGGATTAGGCACTTATGGGTTCCGTGCCACACTTGCTGCCATAAATGCCACATCAGCATACAGATGATGGACCACACCCCTAAGACGGAAATGACACGATAGTCATCCATGTTCACGTCATCGCTCTCAAGAGAGGAGTCAACCTTCTTCCGGTCCAGGCTAGGTTCTGAACCAGGAGAACAATGTCTGTCCAAGAATGCCAACATCTGGTTCGCGTTCAATTCTGGCTTCAGTTCTCCAGGGATCGGCCACTCCCGTCCCAAGGATTCTGCTTCAAGGGCGTGGACAAGAGCAGCGACGCCCATACCATCCAGCAGGCCATGCGAGAAAGTAACTCCGATACAGCTATGCCCAGAGTCAAAGTGGGTTACATGCCAATATGTGAGCGGAAGGCTATTCTTCACCCATTCTCCGGGAGACTTCGGAGCGCCAGAGGCCCCACCGCGCTGCATGAAGAGTTCGTCGGGTAGAACATCACTGAATGTGGGGATGGGTAACTGAATATAAGCCGTTATGGGCTTGGTGGAAGTGGAGGATGTGAGAATGAACGGAGCATATTCCTTGGGATAGTTGTCGCAGAGTGGAACCTTGACACGCAATTGACCCTATGTAGTCATTGGAGATCAATCGACGGCCCATGTCATAGGTACAGTTAATGTTGAAACATACATCATTGGCTTGCTCCATTCGTCCACCGAGTAAAGGCCATTTGCGGACAACGCGGTTGAGCGCTGCTTCAAGGAGACGTACGTCGATCTGTCCCTCCACTAGCCAGCCAACAATAATACCAGATGAGTAGCACATGCCATCGAAGGGTGTGAGCGGGAAGGACGCAAATTCTGTCTTCATCTTGTCGTAGATTGGGGTGAACAGTGTGGTCAATAATGTTGGCCTTGATGAAGAGGCCAATCCTAAGTTCCTAAGTTATAGGTCAACATCACAGGCGCCTCTGGTCTACTGTCAGCCTTCACATGAACAAGCGTACTGGAAGACGCCATGAGAACTTAGCAGATTTCCTCGGAGAGAAGCACTAGTTCCGCACTAGGCACCGTTCATGCACCCAATAAGTGAAATGAAATCACCGACCAAAATCGCCCGAAGAAGCCTCATGACGCCAGATTGCGATGTCGGGACCGTGTAAGAGTTTGCACTCTCACTCCTATCCCACTTCTGAAGTTTCGATGAGTGGAGAATTGGATGCTAGTCCGAGCCATGGAATTTTCAACTGCTCGGATTGAGGTTACACGTTACAGGCTTATTACTAGACTGGTCATCACAGATGATTCTCACAAATTTCAGTCCCATTACATCATACATGTGTAGCGGGTTTTTTTTTTTTTTTTGAGACCCCAAGGCGTGTGTCGACAAACAACATATAGGTACACCGATATCTTGCCAACCTCGCCTTATCCAATGTATTTTGTCTGTCATACCCAATGACTTCTGCGCGCTACTGAATACTGCCATCATACCGAACTTCCCGGATATGATACATAGACACATGGAGCTCTTATTAGTACAACATCGACGTGTTCGGACACGTTTTCGGTCGGGATAGCGTGTGTCGTGAGGGCAGAATCTTCTTATTATCCGCTGGAATATCATCGCCGCCGAGAATAACAAACGTTCCAAAATTGGTCGAGGTGCTCTGAATAGGTCAGTAGTTGACATCAATTCGTTGCAGCGGCGTTTTTCACGTAACATTAATTATAGAACGCACACAAAGCGCCTACCTATCAAATTCTCGAAGGTAAGGACTTGCGGGTCAGAACAAGATGCCCTTCGTAGAATCTTTGGAGGTCAAGCAATCTTTACGTCGCAGTGCCAACGTGCAAAGCGAAGTTCTTGATGACGCTTCCAATCTCCGCCGGTGATCATTACAATCATGATTTTATTTCAAGTATCCGAAGGTTCGGGCCTGCAGAACCAGGGATCAAGTGCCGAAGGATTTCAGGGATGTGTGATAAGGATAAGGATGAACAAGATGTTGGAAGTTGGCGACATCAAGCATGTATTTTGATTCGGGAGTGCAGTGTCGGGTTACCTACTAGATATAGGAACCAGTCAAATCTATTTGGAAAACAAACATTTTGTGTTATACAATGTATTCACGGCGTTTTTTACATGTCACTAAGTCTATGTATAGATTTACAGAGGGTCAACGGGAAATGAAGCAGATCTAATAGTGTCAACAGTTGTATAGGAAAAGGTCGAGCAATGGAAATTGTAGCGACTATAACTCAGAGTTTGGTGCCCACCATCTAATCTCACTCCAGAGGACGGGTAGAAAGACCTTGACGGCTTCGGAAAACTGCATAAAATAAGGAATTTTCAGTCTTAACACCATTAGATGCGTGAAGACTGACTTACCATACGCGCACCCTTCAGTGTAAGTGCGGGATACTCATTGACACCAGGGCGGTGCATTACAGCTTTTGCATCCATGCCACCATGAACCGTGTGCTGTAACTGGAGGCGGGGGTGCGTGAAAATAACCCAGATGGCGTAAAAGATGACAGCAAAGAAGTGAGTTGAGAGCAAGAGCGGCGACGGAGCTAAGCCAGAGAGAAGTGACACGGGATCTTCGATGCATTTCCCTCCTCGCTGGAAGTACTTGAAGCACCCCTTTCGCAGAGCACGGTAATCGTCATCTGCCAAGCATAAACAAAAACAAACAATTAGCCCAAAATGTCAAAGACCAAACAAGCGCCCATAAGGTTGGGACAAGACATGAGACGTAAACTTACCGTCCTTCTCGAAGAGACCATATAAAGTGCCGCTGAGAATATTGATAGTGGAGCTTAAGGGCTTCCTTCCCCAATGCCAGTCACGCATCCGACCTCTCACCTCATCCCAATCGTCGAGATTCTTTTCAGCCATCACCAAGGCTTCGAAGACCGCGCGCAGGTATACGACGTCGTTCAAGGCGACCGTCATACCACCTCCGGTGAGAGGGTGACGCATGTTCCAACTATCGCCCAGAAGAATTACTCCCGACTTGGAGAGGGAAGAGCCTTGCTGAACGCTGGGGAGGAAGGAGTTCGGCATGCGTCGGATGCGAGAAGTACCAGAAAATGCGGCCGTAATGGCAGGTTGTAAGGAAAGAGGCATTTTTGGGACAATTTCAGTAAGTATATACGTCTATGAGATCCATACCAAGACCGTCAGTAGGTTGATAGAACAACTAAAGTGATACTCACGCGCAAGTCAGCCGGCATGGGGTGCTGAATATCTATGAGCATTCGCGTATCTCTTTCCGCAACTTGATAGAGGAGAACAGGCCCGTTGCCTTGAGGTAGGATGACAGTACCATGCTTCGGCACAGGAAGCTCGACGTCTTGGAGAACAGTGCCCACGAAGTAGCTCTTGGTTGTGGGCCGGCAACCTGCCTTTCCCATGACAATGCTACGAAAATTGCTGAAGCAACCATCCGCGACAATGACGAGAGATCCATAAATGTTGGAATGCTCAACAGGAGTCTCTGCAGGGGTTAGGGTAGGTGTCGGGGCGTCTGGATCCTTCTTGATGAAGTTGCTCGAGTATACGGGAGCAGACGGGGCCTTGTAAGCCGCCCTGATGCCGCGGACTCGCGCACTGTCCCCGTCGCCCTCCTCGATGAAATCGACAGCGGTGGCCTCTATGGCGTGTACATTCAAATGCGTGCGCGCGATCCGCCGAAGACCCATCACAAAGCGTCCATGATGGAAACTCCGGCCTTCCTTGCCCTCTGGGTACGGTATGGTGACGCTTTCGCCGTCCTGGTCCACCAGCACATATCCGCCAACAGTGACGGCGTCGATGCCCTCGACAGCGGCTGCCATACCGAGAGCACGCAGTGCTTGAAGGCCGCCTGGCTGAAGGAGTTCCCCAACAATCCGGTCCGGCTCGGAAAAGGAGCGCTCAACGAGTGCGATTTGCAAAGGCCGGCTGCGTGGGATGGTGGCGAGAGCATGGGCGAGGGCTGAGCCGGCGACGCCTGCGCCGACAATGACGACGTCGTAGTGAGGGTAGTTCATGGATAGGACGGGAGTCAGATTGAACAGAAAAGGTAGTGGGATACAAGGGAATAGTACAGTGACTGCTGAGGTTAGGTTCTTGACAATAAATTGGTGCCACTCGGTGCTTGTAAGGGTTCAAATACTCGAACGGGATACGAAGAGAAGGCGCGTCTTATCGACTTACCACTCCCATATTGCATCACTGGCGTTAAGGAATCCCCTATGTTGGTGTTTGCGGCCTCGTTGGCGATAGTTGTTGTACACCGCATCGCAGATCAAAGAAAAATGTATAATTGACAGCCGATTGCATCACAGTTGATGCAAGTCGTTCAAGAAGCTCCCTGGGTGGATACTTGTGGCGGCTGGCAGCTTGCTGGGAAATGTTCTGATGTCGAGGACCGCATGTGCATAATTGGAATGGTGAACTTCTGTGAGCTTCTGTATTCCTTTGCAAGTACATCCTCTCTCTCTCTCCTGTCACCACACCGAGTAACATCTCGCCTGAAGCAATGCGAGAGTCAATATGAAAACGCCGCCACTCCAAGGACTAATTATCGGCGCTAGAAAACAGATACAAGAGAAGCAATGAGCCGAGGAGCGTATTTTTTCGCTCCGAAATTGGCGTATCCGAAGGCCAGCAATAATTTTCTGGTATTCTGAAGCAGATCGGGCTCTCATCAGCACCGTGCGCCGCCAGCAAGACAGACTCAGTCAAGAGGAATCACCGATGAAGTGGATCGTGTTTCGAAGTTATCGTGACGATGTAGCCCTAGCACAACAGGATAGCTATGTGTTCGACGGCGACCCGGAATGTGCTCCCCGACGACTGTGGTCGGTTGATTTGCCTGAGTTCCGCCCTCATCTATCCCACTCGTCGAGAAGATACGTATCCAATAGCAGCAGAGGTGACATATCTCCTAGATCGTCACTAGATGAACATTTTCATGACAAAAGACACCAAAAACCGAAGGGGGCGAAGTCGAATGAGTAAAGAGTTCAAGTAGGTCACTGTTGTTTGACTCCATCACTCTGTAGGTTCGTCTGATCCGGCTTGTTCCGTTCTACTTTCCCATCACGGCGACCTCTTCTTCCATTCACAACTTTCGCATTCGGTGATTCGCATCTGCAGCCCGAATTAAAGCAGTCCGCTCCAGCTTACCGTCTATCACCATGCTCTTCATGGACACAGTCAAGGCCATACTTTTTGCGGCTTTTTCGGATTCGCAACAAGAGCTCGTTCTGTTGACACCTTCACTGTAAGCGCCATCTCTGTGGAGTCTTATTAATTTCTTCGGTTGATACGTGCATTAGATCGGGAAGCATAATATATTTTTGGGGTCCAAACCGACAGGGGATATCGCGTTTGTGGCTTCTTCAGCTATTTTACGTCGTGATTATCTGTATGACACCCTTCTGGAAAAAGCTCCAAATATTCAGACCACATAGCTAATGTCTATCGCAGCGGCGCCTATCGCTTGCCGGTGGTGCAGGAGCATCAGAGATTCATTCGCGCGACCGACTTCCTGACCACGTTTGCTTATCACGGAATGTTTCCTGCTATCTGTCAGGAGCCAATGCGGCGGGGTGCTCGGATGTGGCTTCGTAGATACTCTAGCAGCCGATATCATTTCCGCCAGACTAATATTTGTAGCCGCCGTGTTGAGACTTTAGACCTCATCTCCCCACTAAGTCTTGGTGCTAAAGGAAGCTATTATCTGAGAACAGTAACGTCTTCTCTATCTCATAATGCTGCTGGACGACCTGGAAATCCTCTTGCTGGCCTTGTGTATAGTGCTGGTGTATTTTCTGGTCATTCGGCACTTGCACGGTGGCTCGTTGGCTTGTATCCCTGGGCCGCCCTCGCCATCTGGTATTTTTGGTGAGCAAGACTTGTTGACCTTCGTTTTTCATGACGCTTTCTTATGCTATGACAGGACACACTGTTGACCTCCAGCACCAGCATGTTGCGGGGGAACTCGAGCAGGGATGGCTACAGACGTACGGAAACGCATGCAAGATATCTGGCCCCTTCTCAGTGAGTACATTTGCTCCCTGGTCACCATGTCGACTCACTTCTGCGCATTTCTCCTCATCAGCAAGAGCTTCTGCTATTGGCCGATCCCAAAGCCCTGCACTACGTCGTCCAAGCATCAGGATACCGGTACCCCAAGCCACACGATACCAACCAAGCTATCCGTCTCATGATGGGTCGCGGCATCTTCTGGGCTGTCGGTACGTCACTCAAGGTCTCGCAGACATTCTCACTACTCAGCCATTGATGCTTGCAAAAATCTTCTCTTTATCATAGGAGATGACCACAAGCGCCACAAGAAGGTCATGAGTCCTGCGTTCGATATTGCGCGACTGCGCTCGTTTCTGCCTTTGTTCCAGAGATCTGCTACAATGGTACGCAACTTTGCAGGGTACTTTCTGTTCCTGAAATGCTGATGAGTTACCTATAGCTTGCTGAAAGGTGGAAGTCCGAGATTAGACGCGCCGGACCAACGCTGGAGATCACAGCATGGATACAACGCCTCATGCTGGATAATATCGGCGAAGGTGTTTCCAAGTCCTCTTCCGCTGTTTGACCAGTCTAACGAGCCTAATGTACAGCTGCTTTCGATCATCGCTTCAACGCCCTGGACCATGGAGAAGCAGGCGCGGGCGAATTGTCCGATGCATTCAACAACCTATTGTATGTGTTCGCTCTGCTTTCTGTATCAGGATATTGAGGACGTTGTTCAACATTTCAGTGCGGACTCTTTGATGTTCCCGGACAGACCAACTATCCTATTTACCGCACTCTGGCGCTTTATTCCTCCCAGGATCCTGCGTTTCGTCGAGTATCTCCCGGCGCGACAGGTGCAGCGTTTCCACCGGTTCTTGACCGTTTCCAAAACTGCTGCCAAGCGTTTACTAGACAATCGCTCCCGGGAGGATAAGGCAATCCAGTGCGAGGAGGGCGGTGTGGATGGCGAGAGAGCGAAGAGGAAGGACATTCTGAATATTCTTGGTTCGTGCAACTTTCTGCATCATTTTCGTTCGCAAATCTAACCAGTCATTCTCAACAGTTCAGTCAAATTCGCATGAAGCGGATGAGAAACGGAAGCTGGACGAAGATGAACTCCTCTCACAGATGGCGTAAGTGGTTTCTCCCTGCTGAGGGGGTTCGTTTATTAATTCTGGACGACATTTGAAGTACGATAATGCTCGCTGGGCACGACTCGACGTCTGTATCACTGAGCTGGCTTCTCCATGATCTCGCGCATCATCCTGAGGATCAAGAACGTGTACGCCAGGAAGTATGCGCGGTGCGCTCCCGCGCCGCTGACCCAGACTGCCTCGGGGTCGTCGATCTGGAGGCTATGACCTACACAAATGCTGTCATCCGAGTGTGTTAACATTTTGAGTCTGTTTCCGCGATGATGTTGACACAGATGACAGGAAACCTTGAGGTTGCATCCCATTGCCTTCATGCTACCGCGCATGGCACGCGAGGACGATGTCATCCCGCTGGCGACGCCCATCACGACGACGAAAGGCGACCTCATTACTGAGATTCCTATCAAGAAGGGCCAACACTTGTACCTTGCCATATACACATACAATCGGTGCGTCTTCTTTTTCGTGTGCGAGACACCATGACCTAAATGAATCTTCGCTCAATGTAGCTTGAAGAGCGTGTGGGGCGAGGACGCGGACCAGTGGAACCCAGGTCGTTTCCTGGGTAATGGGACGAGAGATAAGGAGTACACCATGGGCATGTTTGCCAATCTGTAAGCTCACAAGCCATGTGAAGTGATATACTGTACTGAGCGGACGATTTGCCACAGATTGACCTTCTGTACGTTGCTCTTGATCATCTACTAGAGATATACTGACAAGGCTCAAAGCCGGTGGAGTTCGTGGCTGCCTAGGGTACTCTTCTCCTTTCATCGCGATTTCAGCATACTGACCATGATTTGGTTTTTCCAGTTGGCGTTTCGCGTAAGTTCATCAAGTGTAGGGCTTCCCTCAAGAAGGAGACTGACCACTATGTAGAATCCTTGAGCTCCAAGCCACTCTTGTGGGCCTCATCGAGCACTTCCAGTTCGCCCCTGTACAAGGGATAGAGATCCAGGGTGCGCCGGCAGGAAGCATGATCCCTGTGATTAAGGGCAGAGAGACGGAGGGAACTCAACTCCCGCTTTGTGTTACCGTCATTGAAGATGAAGCAGAGCAAGACATGTAGATTGTAGAATAGACCCCTGTAAAGGTAGGCCGCTCATGTATCAGATGCCCAAGTCACCAGCGAATAGAATTAGAGTGGGCCGCTCGCTGTAGATTGAATTCGAGCACGAGATCCTGAGGCAGCGGTCTGAAGGGAGTCCCTAAGAAAGACGCGGAGAGACCGCAGCCATTGGATGTGAGGAGATACAGCGTGTCGACCGAGAACAAGCCGCGAGTCTAGTCACCTATCGCCTCCCTGGCGCATATATGCACGCATATACTCGCGTTTTGGACCGCCAGTGAGCTTGAAACCCGAGAGAATGCCCACCGGTACAGCCATGTCCAGCAAAAGGCAATGGCCGAAATGATTGATACCTGCCGGAGTCAGGTGCCGCTGCCTGCCCACCTGCTGGGAGATTAAATCTAAGAGCCCAGTTGTATCCATCCTGGTCAAAAAGCTGGAGAGGCCACATCAGTGGCGCGCGGTTGCATGAAGGGAACGGCAGAGACGGTATGAAGCGAAGGCTCTAGAGGAACTGTGTTGGATGCTGGGTCGAAAGGAAGATGAAAGGCCAAGCGGAGGCTGGCGGTCTTGCCCTCAGTCTCCCGGCAGAATCCGAACTCACCTCGGCATGATTGATCAATGTAGAGCAAACGGGAACCGGGGAAGCAAGGAAATCCGAAACCCTTCGTTTGATAAAATTCTACTTACAGGACAAAAAGATACTACGGAAGTCTCGCTCTCGTTTTACCGCTGCACCGTACGTGGTGACACTCTTCACTATCACGACTACCATCCCACTCATCTAAGCAGTTGCATGAGCATGTGTGGTCGAAGGGATCCTGAGGCCAAGGTTGTCGGGAAGAGCAAGGGTATCATCAGCCTGGCTGGCAATGTGTCCACCGAAGCCGACGGCGCCGTTGGCGGCCTGGAATTCCTGGATGCGGCGCTCGACCTCTGGACGGAAGTGGCGCATGAGACCCTGAATGGGCCATGCAGCAGCGTCACCCAACGCACAGATGGTGCGTCCTTCGACTTGTTTACTGCACGCAAGAGAAACATAGTGAGCAGAAGTTCAAAACACTTCAACATCGAACGTACGTGATTTCGAGGAGCATGTCGATTTCACGCATGTGGCTTCGGCCCTCAACCATGCGGTCCATCATCTTCATCATCCAGGTCGTACCCTCACGGCAGGGAGTGCATTGACCACAGGATTCATGCTTGTAGAACTGCGAGAAGCGAGCAATGGCGGAAACGATATCGGTGCTCTTGTCCATGACGATAACAGCACCTGTACCCAGACCCGACTGTGCATCTCTCAGCGAGTCGAAGTCCATTCTATAAAGACGGCGCTAAGCCATTTCACTGAGAAGATAAAAGGCAAGGGAACTTACAGCACTTCAGCGCACATGTTAATGGGGAGAACAGGGACGGAGGAACCTCCAGGAATGATTCCGAGGAGGTTATCCCATCCACCTCTAACGCCACCACAATGCTTCTCAATCAGATCCTTGAGAGGGATCGACATCTCCTCCTCAATGACACAAGGGTTGTTCACATGACCACTGATACAGAAAAGCTTGGTACCCTGATTCCTTTCACGACCGAAGCCCGCAAACCAGCTAGCACCGCGCCTACAGATTGTGGGGGCCACAGCGACAGTCTCAACGTTGGCGACAGTGGTCGGGCAGCCAAAGAGACCGACGTCGGCAGGGAAAGGGGGCTTGAGACGGGGCTTGCCCTGCTTGCCCTCGATGCTTTCAATGAGGGCGGTTTCCTCACCACAGATATAGGCACCAGCACCTCGGTGCACGTACACGTCGAAGCTGTATCCAGACCCGCATGCGTCCTTGCCGAGGAAGCCAGCGGCGTAGGCCTCGTTGATGGCCTGCTGGACGTGTGAAGCCTCCTGGTAGAACTCTCCGCGGATGTAGATGTATGCGGCAGTCGCATTCATGGCGCGTCCAGCGACGAGGCAGCCCTCGATGAGTTTGTGTGGGTCTCCACGCAGAATTTCACGGTCCTTGCAAGTGCCGGGTTCACCCTCGTCGGCGTTGATAACGAGATAGCGCGGGCTACGTAGGATAGATGCAGTTGAACAACAGAAAATACGAATAAATCAACCGGCCCAGTGCTCACCGAGGATCCTTCTCCCAACCTGGCTTGTTCATGAAACTCCACTTCAGCCCACTGGGGAAACCAGCTCCTCCACGGCCACGCAGACCAGAGTCTTTGACGCTCTGAATGATCCACGAATCACCCTTCAAAAGAATGTCCTTCGTACGATGCCAATCACCGCGCGACTAGATGGAACCTAGGTCAGACATATTGTCCTTGCGCGGTATTTGAAGAGCCTCACCATTGCGCCCTTGATACCATGATCATGGCGGCAGTAGATATTGGTAAAAATACGGTCCTGATCCTTGAGGCCTCCGTAACGGCGAACAGGGGTATCCGCTGCAGTTGCTAGTGAGCGGCTTGTTCGAAGTTTTGCACGAAATGGTCGTGCTATTCCTGAATACAAGCGTGTCAGAGAGATATACGAGGGCTTCATCAGAATAAAGCGCACTAGAGGTAGATGCAGTCGCCCTCAGCAACGCCTGGGACGACGAAGACGAAGCCTTGAACATTGTGCTCGTCGTCGTTGGGAACGATGAGCTGGAGGCGGAGTTTCTCGGGGTCAACTTTCTCGATTATGTAATGCACGGGATCAAATTGGTTCATCAGCCAATTGTATTTGCTTGATGACTCCTTACCACGCACACTGGACTCATCTCAACTTAGGGCTGCACGCCGTGCCCGTATTTACGGCCGTACATACGGTTGACGGGGTCAACCGTAACCGTCCCGTCGGTGATCTTGGTATCTTCTTTGACGGTACGGTTACGGACGGTAAAGGACCGTATCAGACCGTATTTTACGGCCGTCGACGGCCGTAAATACGGCTGTACGGTCTGTTTATCTACTTTGCCTTATCATCTCGTCGTCATTCGGCTCGCACCTCCATTCTGCCCTGGTTGTGCTTAAGAAAAGAGGTTCCTGTTTCATGATTCGCTCACTATGAGCTATTCGCCCTCATCAGACAGTCTGCAAAGCAATATTCGAGGTTACTAGTTATAAATAGTGATGTCATCATACTGAATTAGCGCCCATTCGAAAAATATCCACCTTGTAAAAATTGAGCTTCAAACCATTTTTTAATGGCTGTTGAGCTGGCCAGCCTTCAAAAATTCCAACAAAACCGCCTGTCTATTTCATAACAAACAAGTCCTTAAGCCCATATTTGCGCAGAGGAGTGTAAGATGATGGCAGCCCTGTCCTCTCCTTCTGAGGACTGCACGTTGAACCCAGAAACTAGAAATTTCAAGGACGCAGCTGACATCCTTTCTACGGATCTGAAACCGACATCACACCCATTCCCAATGGCTGACAACCTACTCAAGAGGCAGGACCGTCCGCTACCGAAGATGCGTATCATTTACAATAAACAAGTATTGGGTATTTATTTTGGATCTTATTAGGACGCGGACAGCGCCCAAAGAAGTTCTCGAGGCTAGTTCTCGAGGCTCTAAGAATTCCAAATAATCACGAGCCACGCGCACCACAAATCGTCGACCCAACCAAAGAGCCGCCGCGTTAAGGATGGTGGTGGTGTCGGTGATGACTCTGGCAAAGACAGCAACTCTGTGGAATCCACGGACGAAGATAATTCAGCTGAGGAAAGCGACTTCATTGAGATCACAAATCAAGAGGTATATTCAGGAGGAAGGGACACTATTCTGCTGTGTCGAGCAAGCTTACAGGCAAACACTTTCCGCGCGCTTGTGGTCGCAACACACCGCGTTCTCCTTACTCGAGAGTTGATCAGGTTACCTGCTGCTTGTTTATACCCTACATATATCATACAATAATTCGAGTTCAATTTTGGCAAACCGTATCCGTATTAAACCGTATAACGGCCGTCAAGGCGGCCGTACCGTGCCGATCGAAGGATTTTTTTGACCTATACGGGACGGTATACGGTCAGACCGTATACCGTCACCCGCCGTACTTTTACGGCCGTACGCCGTATACGGTACGGCGTGCAGCCCTATCTCAACTGTTGCTTCATGTGTCTTTTGCTCGACATGGGGGCGCAAGTACACCTTTTCGTACAATTTATCTTGCCGGATATGTACGACCGCTGCTTACTGATACAGCAGCGATAAACTTCGGACTTTGACAAGACTTTGATTACAAACCCTACCGATACTTAATCGTTACATATCTAGACCCCGACTTGATTTCTCTCGCAATGAACGAAGAAAAAAACGCTAACCGAACCAGACTCATCAGCGAAAAGATTGCCTTCATCAACAAGGATCTTGCTCAAACAGACGGGATACTAAATATAGCCAAGAAGATCCAGGAAATCTACACATCTCTCTGAGCCATACGAGATCAATGTCGGCGAGACTACATGGGATTGGTATCGCCTTTTTTCGACCTGCCTACGGAAATTCTTGATCATATCTTCTCATACGTCTGTGAAAATTATTCTACTTCGCGTTGGACTGTTGCGCATGTCTGCTAGGGATGGAGACGTGCTGCATTCGCCACCTCAAAGCTCTGGACAAATGTAGACGTTGAATTCTTGGCCGGATCCTTCACGGGCTCCGTCAAGAGGATTTTAGATGGTGTAAAGCAGAAAGCTGTGCACAGATAGTGCGAAAGCGGGACCAGGAGAACGCACTAGATACAAGGAGCAGTGTGTATTAAGTTATGATGCCATGCAGGATGCTGCGAGAGTTGAGCAGAGGCAGTGACATGGTGTGTGCGTATGGGGTCAAACAACAGCGGGCGAGGTGACGGGGAGGGAACCAATGCGACGCGGAATAATGAAAGGTGAAGAGGTGGGTGCAAGCGACAGGATGAACGAGCGGGAGAGCGGCGTCCGCGGCAAAGTTGAGCTCGAAGGGTTGACCTGGGAGAGATCAAAGCACAGCAGTGGGCACAGAAGTAGCTAGGAACAAAATAAGTATCTTTTGTCTATGACTTAGCTGCGCAAAAGTCCACAATGAACATCGATGGTGCAGGTGGTGGTGGCGAAGGTCGAACGAATGAGTCGACCTTCGTTGACTGAGACGTCGGCAAATGCCGAGACGTAGTGGTTTGTGGGTCCGCAGCTCGACGACCCTACTCGTGACCGCACCGTATTCGCAGATCGAGTCAAGTCACAACCATACCTTTATTTGACTGATTCCTTCCCAGCTGGTGATTGCAAGCGTAAGAGCTATCAGATAAATTGAAATATTCATGAAGTAGAGCGTTAGAGGTGCAATGAATGGAGACATTGCAGGCGTAAAACCCCCACCACCGTGCAGAGCACGAGTACCCTGCCAGTTTTCACAATATGGACGCGCGATGACCCGACTGCAAGCAAGTCTGGATCAGAACGAGAGCCATTATTTGTCGGTCTGAATTACCCCTTTTACGAACATAAAAGATCGTAATACGCCTGTCAAAAATTCTATGATAAGTCTTTTGCATGCTTATGTTGCAATTAAGAGTACTCATCCGCAGATGCTGCCCGGTATACTGTAACATCTCAACCGTATGTTCACGTAGCGCATCAAAAGCCCCCAGAAAGCGTCTTCTAAAAATCTCTTAATTCAAAAGTAAAAATTTCGGTCATCTCAGCGACGAAAAAAATCCAAATCCGTGAATATAAGGTCGGAATTGTACAGTAATGCTTGTATAGATACCAATGTCTACATTAACTACAAAAATACGCCTTTCGACACTTTCCATTGCCCTTTCCAAAGATATTGTACGAGACTCACATCTGGACTCGAAGCATTAAATCCACCAGCAAGGAGCACCGGCTCTGCCCAGTATGGCGTGGAAAGTGTAAACCACACAAAAACCCAGCAGAAACCGACAGCCCTGGCCAGTGGAGAGGAATTAGCGAGCCCTGTGCGTTTTGCAACTCCTATGAGTGCATCTTCGAATGTAATGGCGATGCCTTGAAGTAGGAAGAACTGTAGGGAAACTCCTGCAAAATTTTGGAGGAACATGTAATCGCCCGCCATATGAAGAATTCCGGATACGAAGAACGCAACGTATAGTTGGAAGTATGTCCTGAATTTGCCTTTGGGAAGATGAAGGATGTCGGCGGCAGCACTCCCATGAGCAGTTACGAACTGGAGAGAGAGAGTTTCAATATTTACTCTAGCTGGACGCATTCAAGCTTCGGCACGCACCTTTCGCATCATTTGATGCCACACCCTTCCCCAAACGTTCCGCACTGTATATGCATCCTTCAAACTGCCAAAATACGGTGGCCAGTCCTGTGGGCGATTTATTCCAAGAGCCACACCCACAAGACTTGCGGCCGTGTAACCCATGGACATGACCGCCGATACACCAAAAATCTGCATCCAGATCGTCGTCCTCCATAACCACCCGCACTCTGAGAATGACAACCCTCCCTCACCGTACATGGGATATGCATGGCACACCAAGCAGGTGATGTCGAGTAAAAGATAGTAGAAACACATCCATTTCAGTCCGGAGGTAATGAATTGAAGGCGAGTAACGTTTGGTGGTGTTGTGCGGATATGAGGGCTGGTAACCTGAGTCGAGAACCCAATATGGCGAGGTGACATGACAAGACTGGTGCTCATCTTTATCCGTTCCCAGAAAGACATTGACGAGGGAGGCCTCGTCTGTCCCAATCGCCTTATTTCCGGCTGCTGGTTCCTCAAAAGAATGAGCTCCGACGCCATGAAGATACGGGTACACAGAGTGGAGCCAGGAAAGGTTCCAGTTTGGGGGCTATGTGTCGTGTATAGAATTTGGTAGAGGCATAGCGAGGAAATGAGGACGAAGAAGATCCAGTTGAACCGTGCGCCTGTGCCACCTGTGCCGCCTCTGCGTGCGCACGCAATGATAAGGAGAGCGTTGGTAAACGGAAGAACAGCCGGATGAGCCGCTGTTTTATGGGACATTGCCAAATGGGATCTAAATCGAGAATGCATAAGTGTTGCACGCAATTGGGAGTGTGTTCATGAAGCTCATACCGGATGTACAAGGCAACAGATTCAGACAGAAAGACTGGAGAAGATGCAGCGCATTCAATGAGCCAATAAGTATCAAATTATAATCATGCGCATGACGATACAGCTGACATGAATCAGTGTTTGAAGAGGCTCGTATGACTGTATTTTCCGTGAATGAACAAAACACGCCATTTGTCTGATTCCAGGAATTTATCAAAACGGTTGGTTCTGAGAGCGCAGATCCACTAGAATAGATATAGATGTTCGCGAACAGAATCCGTGAAGGCTTGTACGAACGGGGATTTGGCAAACCCTATGACGAATGGTCCAGAAAATTGGATCCACTAGAATAGTCATTCGCGAACAGAATCCACGAACGCTTGTACAAAGGGGGCTTTTGCAAACCCTAAGGCGAACGGTTGAACCATTTCGACAGTACATTTGGTTGCAAAATGAATTTGCGGCATGCTCTCCGCAAAATATGTTTGGCCATGCTAGGTTGCCACCAACTCACATCCTGTTGTTTTCCGCTGATCTAGAGCTAGTGACAATTCGCCGAGCCATCATGAGCGAAATCATTGCATTTGTTTTTGCTCGTCCTGAACTTGCTGCGGGTGCGTACGTATATTCGAAGGCCCCGCGTTGTATAGTACTTTAAAGTCTCATCGCGACCGCAAAGCGTGCGTCGTGGATGTTGGAGAAACCAGAAACGCCACAACAATCGCTCGGGAATGCCTGGCAGCGCTCTGTCAAAGCACCAACAAACTTACTGAGAATTGATGTGTGCAAATCATTTTGCAAACGATAGTACAGTAGAACCTGTCATAAGGCATACCTACTAAAAGGCATCTGCAGCTATAACGCGTATCGTGCCGAACTGGGTCCGATTTGGAACCGGCTCTCTTGTGAACCCCTTGGAGATGACACACCGCCTCGCAGGCGCTTTCTGTCAAATGATGGCGCGCTATCTCTTGAAGTGCAATGTAATGAAGTGCAATGAATTGAAACTTGACAGAAGTCAGTCCTTGGCAAATGGAATTTACGATGACTTACTACGTTACATAAGTAACACCGGTGATACAATGATGCACTACCTCCTCGCCAGCCCGATGAACAGAGAAAAGCAACAAAGAACTGATAACTAGTATCCAGTTGCACGACATCAGACCACCCAATCGAAGTCGAATGAAATTCTTTCCTACAGCGTCGGCTTCGGTGAAGCAACCGATATCGATAATGAACTTCTTTCGGTTCAGTGTACTCCATCACAAACCCCTTTGGTTGATGCTTCCTCCGTCATAAGATCCAGATCGTCTGTCCCCTCAAGGTATAAGTGAAATATAATGCTTCAGAGTCAACATCAATCAAGAGATATCGCGCTACTGGAGCCATGCGTATGACTGGCCATATTCGTCAAGGAACCAAAGCAGAGACGAACGAAGATGCCTTAGAAGGAGGAATGAGACTGACTATAGGGAATAGTACATGCCGGCTGAAACAACAAATTTAAACGTATCATGTGTTAAGGCATCTATGTACTATGGTGCCGGACACTTAGTCACCACTACTTTTGGACAGTGGCCAAATTGGGTGAGGCCAATTTTTTTTTTGTTTTGATTTCAGTGCGGAGGACTGGGATTTAGTCTAAGGCATTTTTGAGATAATAAATGCGGTCAATAAATGCGCCGCAAACTCGCTAATTAGACACTTTACATATTTTGTACATACCTGAAGAAAAAATTGTGCTCGGGATGAGCTGTTCACAACCACACATCTCATCTTCCTCAGATCCTTAGCGCAGTCTGTTGGTCGCACAAATGAACATGAAGGCTGGTGGAAAGCAGACATAAATGTGCAATGGTTGGTTTATCTGAGACCACGTGAAAGTTGTCCAACCCATGATCTTCCCACCAGATCACGAAAAATTCCCGAACCAACAAAAGGGCATGCTAGAGGTCCTTATCGAGTGAGGGCTGATGCCTTGAAGTCTGTTGGGTTACAGATAATACGGAAGCGGGAGCACCGAGGGCACCAATGAATGTATGCCTAGCGTAAAGTCCTCTCAGCCAAGGATGCCCAATTCCGGGTCACGGAGTTCAGTTCCACGAAATACAGCTCGCACAGGGTCCCAGACTCGCTTGCGCGCCAGTTTGATCAGTAGAATACGTCATACCTTCCCAATATAGCAACTATTACATAAGCTGGCCAATTTCATTGGCGGCAATTTTTCCAACTCGGCCAGTTTTCAAGATTTCAAAAATCGCTCTTGTAGGATTGTTTGTCTACTCAAATGGAGTCGTTTGGCGAGAGGAATTAGAAAAAAAGGTAAAATTGAGCGAGCACAACTCGTTGTACAAAAGTAGTGGTGACTAAGTGTCCGGCACCATAGATGTAATTCGTCCATTCCGAGAGGGTGTCTGAAGGCTAGATTCTGTACGCCAGTGAACGCTGAATAAAATAAGTTGTGGTGAGGAAAGGCGTAAAACGAGCAGCGAGGGTAGAGAGAGTCTCAGAGAGAACTAGGAGATTGATGGGATAGGCTAAGTATGTGTACATATTTGTCAGCAAGCTGATCCGCCACCCCGGCAAACCCCGGCAACCAGTCCGAAGCGCCGAACTATAGTGTTCTAAGCTAACAGAGGGCGTTACTTACAAGGCCCTAAGTCATACGATTGGACTGCGCTTCGACCACCGCGGCTGGGGCTTCGAGTTCAAGATCAACGGTAGCTGGCGTGATGACGTCAATGAAGAAGCTGGTGGAGACCGCTGAGGGCACCGCGAGCATCGACATTGCCAAAGCATGTCATCGACGGCTTGGAGGTTTCCTTGGGATGCCCACAGGCCATCTCGTTTGAGCCACGGCTGATGGTCTGCGGTTTCGGGTGCTCGTCTCGGCGGATTTTTTTGGGGGGAGTTTGGCAAGGAAGACGAGAAACCCTCGCTCGAATCTGTCTAGGTACGCCTGCAGACGTGGCCCCTTCAGTCTCTGGTTCTAACACAACACAACTCGAGCTCACCCTCACTTTCACGAATCACCAACGCCGTTGACTGGAGGATTCAAAAGGTGCCCACCATATTCTCCCTTACTTCACGCAAAACACGCAAAGGGGTGCTTCTTGGGCTAGGCTGTTCGCGTCTTGGGATGGCGTCGCATTGTTGGCGGCACTTATCCATCAGTCTTGTAACTGTCATTGGTTCCAGGCTACCGTAGTAAGACTAGGCTCTCCACACTCCAAAATGCAATTTCATATGTCTACATCCTAGTGGAGTAACAATGTGGCGTATTCGGTTTGCGATGCAAGACGCTTCCTGGAGGTTTTGAGAAATCTCGCGTTGAAGGTATTGCAGAATTGTCGAACTGCGTTAGAATGCCCCAACCCGGTTTTTTCAGGTCTAACTCGTATGATTAGTCGACGATAGGCCATGCTATTCCTTCGAACGACACATCTTTTTTGCAACTTCACAATTTTCGATGTCAGTCAGCACAATACTGCAGGTGGCTTCTCAGCCGTCTGATCAATGTGGCTCGGCGGTGACATATAAATGCACAGCGTGTATTGAGGTCGAGCTCTGTGCCCCCTTCAGCTACAAACTTCTCCAGCATCAATGGGTTTAGAAGACACTCTGCATCTTTCCAGCCTGCTTCATTTGAGCGCCTGGGCTGACCGTTTACCGCTCTCCCTGGTCAGTGTTGTTACCGGTACTTTGATCACCCTTGGTCTCTCTGCGTACCTCGCATTCCGTCCAAATTGGGTTGGCAGTGTCTACGAAATAGGTGGCGGCTCTCTCCTTTGTTCATGGCAGTTCTTCGCCTATCGGCATGACTTCCTGAAGCGTCACTTTGGCGAGTCAGGCTCCAACATCCTTCGATTCAGGCTGTTCAAAGTATGTTCTCCTTCATATTTATTGTTCGTTGTGCATTAACTCTTGTGACGACGTCCTGCTAGAATGTTGTGACTGCTGTGCGAGGCGACAAGGCCAAGAAGGTGTTCTTCACTAACCCCAACTTTGGAATGAAAGAGGGATATGTCTTGCTTCATCCCTCCATCCCTAGTGTGCCCAAGGTCGCATCCAAGACCAGTCCAGCGCTTGGTAACGTTCAGAAACTTGATGCCATCGTCAAAATGACTACTGTGTTGTTCAACCGCGACCGATTTGGTGATGGTGAGGACTTAGCTTTCTCGTTAACTGTTCTTATCACTGAGCCCCTCTTCAATAATCAGCCATCCCCATGCTGTTAGACGACGTGCACAAATATCTGCTGGGCTGGGGGGAAAGCGGCCGCGTCCAGCCCTTCGAAGAGATGCACTGTGTATGCAATTGCTTTGTCAACGTCCCACTTACGTCTCTTCTAACGAGTGCCCCCTGCCATGTTATAGCTTCTTTTTCATATGACCATCCGCCTCACCTCATGCAACGACCTTGCCAATGACCAGAACGCTGTCACAGCACTGCGAGGCTACTTTGACGATGTCGAGAAGGCTGTTACGCCATTCGGTTATTGTTTCCCCTTCCTTGCTAGAAATCAGCAGAAAACCAGAGAGGATGCAAACAGATCTATCTACTTTCTTTTGAGACAGTTCGTGCAAAAGCGCCGAAGTGCAACCACCCCGTCCTCTGATGCAATCGACTGGCTCATGTCCCAAGGCCTGGAGGATGATATGATTACTAGTATTGTCATGGGCTTCACTTTTGCAGCTGCAACGAACTCGAGTGTCCAATGTAAGTTAGCATCATTTTGTCCATCCAGCGCGGCAAGTAACTTTGGAGTTTTTTTCAGCGTCCTGGCTCACCCTATACCTTGGCGCATACCCCGAATGGAGGGAGAAAGCCATTGCAGAGTACGAAGCTATGATCGCTAAGCACGGCAGCCTCCCCGCCTCTGCACCTGTGCATCAACAGTTGGCCACGATCCCTTTGCAGGCATGGGAGACGGAGCTCCAAACAATGGACATGATCATCCGCGAGTCTATGCGTCTCAACGTGGTCGGGGCGGCTCTTCGTCGCAATGTGGAGCAAGACGTTGCAGTTGAAGGGGTTGACATCAAACGAGGAGACTTCCTGGTGTATGACCTGTTCGACACCCACATGAATCCGGAGATATACAGCAACCCGACGTCGTTTGACCCTTCGCGGTTTGGCCCAGGTCGACACGAAGACCAGAAAACCCCGCTCTCCTACCTCGCTTGGGGTGCTGGTTCGTTTCTCCTCTCGTTCACTGCCGTTTGATTCAGGCCACTAAACATCGTCGTCTCTATCTTTTGTCATGTTAGGTCGCCATCCCTGCACTGGTTCCAAGGTTGCAAAGCTAGAGATGAAAGTTGTCATTGCGGCTCTTCTCCTGACCTTCGATTACAAGCTCGTCGATGCCAATGGCAGTCCTGTTCATGAAGTCCCTGCGACAAATAAGAACGACTACCAACAGGTAAAACTTCTTCGAGCATTGGATATTGATGATTATTTACTGACATCTATTCCTTATCTAGTCTCGCCCTCATCCCCACGAAGCACTGTTCTTGCAGTATACCCGTAAGGATTGATGTAATGACATAAGCACATAGATACTCATTTGGGCTTTGCCCTTGTGAGTCCTCGCCTTATCTCTTTCTCTCTCACTGCTTGTGTCTCGTCTTGAGTGTAGGCTTCGGCCTTTCACATTAGAGTATATGATTTGTATCTGCCATTTCCTCCAAAAATCTACCCTTTTTTTAGTTCGCATCAACAGAATGAAATGACAAGGGTACGGGGCCGTTCTTAATACGACCTGACACCTTTGAGATATGAATGAATTGTGAATGAAGCCCTCGAAGATGGGAATTAGTGATGGCGCGCGGCGTGGTCCGGTGAGTAACGCGGCAGGCTGACGCAGTGAGTACATCTGTGGATTGGAAACTGCGAGATCAAACTGCGACGATCACTGAAAGTCAGTGGATGGCACACAATGGCCTATTGTGACTTGTAGGAGCGCTAAAGGCTCACGAATACAATGTGTAAGAGAACCCTTGCTAATGCTATAATTTCCGGCTGTTGAGTATATACTCTATATTGCATCATAGCTATAATGTACCATTTCGGCGTATTTTCTGTCTAAAAATCCAGTAATAGAGCTTCGAGCCCGTGATTTTCAACATCATTCTAATGACCAACTTGCCAAAGCCGTTATATGTTCAATTTGCTAACTAGAAAGTACCTAAAAACGCGGTAGGCATACTAACAAATGTAGCTACTCAGGTGTTTCTGCCTTCTAGGTGTAGTTTGCACTTGAAGAAGTCAACAAAATGAAGGCGTATGAGGTGAAGTAGCAGGCGCCAAGTGGCTGTGCATGAGTAATTCGCCTTGTTCCTCTTGTAGGAGGGTTTCTGCTACCTCTGCTTCAGATGTGCTCGTTGACCTTGCATCAAAATCATTAAATATACCCATTGTTGGAGCTTCAGCTTCCGCGACAATGTCATCCCAGGTTTCCCGGCCATCTCAGATGTGTTGCATTTGATACGAGAGTATGTGCTCTGTATATTTTTTGTCATAATTAGCGTGAGGATTCTGCAACTGTCTACGGTACCACATAGCGACGTTGAAATCAGGGTCTTCCAGGCATGCCCGGGGTAGCATATGCACACAATCCAGATCGCCATCTTGGACAATTAAAAGGTATGGATTTTCCTCTTCAAAATATACACCAACGCGTCCGTCACTATCAGTAGTGGGTTTAATATTGGGAAAATGTTGATTAATACACTCAATTAAGTTAAATCCGAGTGTTTCAGTGTAAACTTGACCCATGCAAATGTATTCTCCAAATTTTCTGTGCCGCAGTCCAAGTGCTCTTGCGCAGATACATCCGGGCAGATTAAATCGCGAATTTTCGGTCAAATTGCGCGAGATGCGTGCGCAGAATTTTGTACCGTGGTGCATTATAAAATAATAGTCAACATAGGGATACGTCCCTCGTCCTATTGTAGATCTAGAGCGGTATTTTCGGGGAAGGTTTTCCAAGCGACGCCTGTAGCGTTCGTCTCCCGGGTAGGAGGCATTGTACTCAAGTAAATCGGTCATTGTATCCAGCATACAGTTTCCGATCGGTTCGCTCTGGTTCTGAACTAAAATATCTGGTAGTGGTTCACCAATATCTTCCTCAGCAATAGAAATTGCAGCGAGAGGAAGGCTATCCAGTACTTCCACCTCTTGTTCAAGCATTGGTTCTAATTCCATATTATGTGCAGTGAGACCAGGGGGTTTATCACCCTTATGCTTTACTGAATGTCTCTTTGGGCAATTTTGAGACATATGCCCAATTCATTACAGTTGAAGCATCTTCCCGATGCTTTTCGTTCCGCAATCTCTGCGTCTGATAGACGTGGAGTGTCTCGTTTGCTAGGCGAGTTGTTATACGACTGACGTTGACGCCGCTTATCACGTTTACGGAATGATTTGCGGTTGCCACATGTATTTGAGGACCCATTCTTGTGGGAAGACGACGGGTTACTGGGATAAGCGGAGGTCTTCCGATTGGAATGGCCCTCCTTTCGTCCCTTGTTGTCCCTGGATGGATGCTTAGGAGTATTGAAGCCATTTGAGGCAACGCTCTCAGCAATCTCAACAGTCTCTGCTGCTTCAGCTACCTCATCCCATGTAGAGACTTCTGGGTTCAATTTCTCCAATCATAGTCTTTTCTGAATGGAATATTTACATCCTTTCCAGAATTTAAGTACTTGCTCTCTCTGGGTAATACCTCCAATATTATTGTATAGGCTTCCCAATTCGTGTTTATAATCAGAGATAGATTTATTGCCTTGAGTGCAGATATCTAATTTATCTCGTTGCATCTGCTTGAAGTTGGGTGGAAAACTCCAGTTATAGAGAACTTTATAGAACTCTTTGAGAGTCCATTGCTCTTTGTTAATAGACACCTTTTGCTCATAAAATTTGTTTACTTTCTTCTCTAAAAAGGCGGACAAAATAAATGCATATCTCCTTGGGCAGAGATTATTGTCCAATAAGAATGCTTTGCTATCTTGAACGAATCTATTGAAGTCTGTCACGTCAGAGTCCCGTCATATTTCCGCGGGCAGAATAGCCTTGACGGGTTAGTTTCCTGCTCCGCGCGGGATCTCGAGCCTGCGCGTCAGTGTGATTGACGCGACTTTTTGTGCCTTGAGCGCTTATCTTTCCTGGAGCGGCTCTTGCGGGTGGAGCTCTGTTTGCTACTCTCTGAAGTTGAGTTTTCCGATTCCAATTCAGACGACGATAAACTACTTGAATCGTTGCTGCACAAGCCAGATGTTGAGAACTTGTAGGTAGAATCTAGATTCATCAGACGAGTCACTTTCAGAATGCAGGCATCTTTTCTTGCCTCTTTTTTCCGGAATTTTTATTCAGAGTAACCCCAAGATAGCTTAATGGATTCATTTGTTCTTCAGAAAGTAATGCCGGGGCACATCTCAGTACCCTGGATGGCAATGGGGGAGCATAAGCGTCGGTCTTTTTATTCTTCTTAAGCTCTGGTGCACGCGGTCTCTCAGGAACACGTTGATATGCCGACGCACTCAGTGATTCATTTCTGTTGTGCTCGATGGCTGCAAGCGTAGCGCGCTGAGCAGCAACGTTGAGGTCATCGTCGTCACTCAGGCCGCCCCAGTTAGCACGGTCAATACCTTTTTACTTAGGTCGGGAGGGACCCTCGCCGCGTGACACTGAGGTCGCGTCATTGCTAACAACACGCACGTTGGAAGTGCGTTTGTTAATTAATTCCTGCTGTTCAGGACTGAGGCTATTTCCAGCCTGTTTAAACAGCGCTCTTTTCGTGCTTTCGGCCAGTCGTCGGGCCTTCTTATTCTTAGCTGCCATTTTCTTCGCAGAGCGGCTGTATTGGACCTTAGTCCACTGCCCGGGGTAATTATCCTCAGAGTCATATTGCTGCTCACTGAGCTCGCTGGAGGACTCGAGGGGTGCAAGAGCCTTATCCTTTGGCGTCGTCGCCTCATTATGTTCAGTTGGGGCTGCAGGCACCTGACTGTTATCCCTTGTAGACGCATCTGGCGTCGGGGGACGCGAAGCCGCAACGTCGCTGTAGAGTTTTTGCAGCTCCGATTTAATTGGGCTTGGCGCTTTGGTGACTTGTTTATCACGCGCATTCTTATCCTGGGCACTATTGGCAACTCCAGGAGCCTCAATGCTTCCACCAGTCATTACCTGGGAGCGGGTATGGTATGTCTTCGTAGCCATAGTATTTTTGTATGATGTATGTACTAGTTTATAGAATAGAGAGAAATAGAGATTACTGTTGTAAACGGTGATGCCAGATGTGGGTGACTCGGGTGATCAAACCGAGGGTGTCCGAACGTCGAAGGCGGCGGTGACGAGAGGTGTGTCGACGGCGTAGTCGACTAGATAAGCTTGATAGTTTTTTCAAAAAGATGTCGCGTTCCTTCGCGTTCCCACGATGCAGTGACTTCGGGAAGTGGCTGTGGAGAGGAGAAGGCAACACGAGAGTTCAATCGAGGTAGTGGAAGGTTTAAACGCGGGGGATTAAAATTCACTGAGCATGTAACTACAAATCTACTAGGTATTTATACTAATTCTGAGGCTCAGCGCTCAGTTCTCGGGAGAGGGAGGAGGAATGAGTCAAGTAGGTAAGGAGATAATCGAAGGAAATAAGATAAGATGGAAATAAGATAAGATAGAAAGAGATCTATTAAGTAATTAACGATAAGCAGTGATAGCCGAGGCCAGCTAAGGCCCGAAGGCCCGGTCGTACCGTTTTCTCATCGCGAACCATGTTCGATGGCCAGATGACCTTGATCTTATGCATTTGAGCTAGAGCGTCATTATCCTAGGATGAGTCTTTCCATCTATCTCTAAGCCACGATGCAAGCTACCCAGACCATCGTTCGACACCTGAGCGAATATGACTGGATGTGGAAACAACGTGAAATCAACAATCCTATATCTAATGAACTCAAATCATCTGGATGGAGAAAGGCAGCTTCATTTCCCTCCGAAATTCATGTGGAATTGCTAAAGGCTGGCCTTATTCCCGATCCCTACATTGGATTCAACGAGCATAAGGTCCAATGTGAGTTATGGGATAACCACTCGAAACTGATGTTCTCACTAACGCCCATTCAGGGATTGGCGACGTCGAGTGGTTATATGAGTGTAGTTTTAGTTTGGAAAAAGGCATTACCAGCCACAAGCATGCCATTTTCCACTTTCATGGATTGGATACCATTTGTGATGTGTATCTGGTGAGCATAGCTTCTGACTTCACCAGCCGCTTACTAACTGTTCCAAGAACGGGACCATCATCCTATCGACTGACAACATCTTTCGGACGTACGAATATGAGATCGATTTGAGCTCTAGTCTCATTCAAGCGGATAACTCTATTTTACTTCACTTCAAATCGGCGAAAGTGTTAGCCAAAGCCGAGGAGGCAAAGTATGGCAAAGTGCGCGCAGGTTCGACGAACCTCGGCGATCCTAGTCGCGTGTACGTGCGCAAGGCACAGTACCACTGGAGGTGAGCTTTGATTTCTGTCTTCCTTTGTTTGGCTGACAATCTGTAGATGGGACTGGGCGAGTGACTGCTGAAAATTGTCCGTCTCAAGCACTGACTATATCCAACACAGGGCCCCGAGCTCATGACATGTGGTCCTTATCGCCCTATTACACTGACTACCTATGATTTGCGCATACAAACTATGATAGCTCTGGGGGACACAGCTGACAACCTTTCGCTCAAAGTGAAGCTTTCCTTCGACGGCCACATATCTCCTGGGAGACGGTACGCCATGACTGTGACGATGAAAGACAAAGAAGAACGCGTTGTTCGTCGTGAGCACAATACCATCCAAGACCTCGCAACTTTGAATATTTTATGGCCTGATCTGGGATCTCGGGGTGCTGAGCTCTGGTGGCCAGTAGGCTACGGAGCCCAGAATCTCTACACTGTTGAAGCAGAGATAACTCTGGAGGCATGTGATCATTTTTTTTTTCTCGCTTTGCGTCAAGTCCTGAACGAAACGTGTCCCAGGAGGATGGGATCCTCATCGATAGAACCTCGAGGCGGATAGGCTTTCGCTCTGTCAAGCTAATCCAAGATGCGATTGAAAAGCCTGACCAATATGGCACAGGCTCAACATTTCTCTTCGAGGTCAATGGGGTTCGCATGTTCATGGGAGGTATGATTGATGCCCTGACTTCTTTGCGATTTTAGTTTTTATGCTCAATAGCACATCAAAGGTTCAAACTGGATCCCCGGGGATAATTTTCTGACAACAGTTTCCGACAAGCGCTACCGCGACTGGCTTACGCTCCTACGCGACGGCAACCAAAACATGGTGCGTCTTTGGGGTGGGGGAGTGTATGAGCCCGATATATTCTACGACATTTGCGATGGTGAGTTTTTGTCACTAAGATTATCTTTAGATCGTCGGACTGATGACTATACAGAGCTCGGCATACTGGTCTGGCAAGATTTTCAATTTGCGTGCGGTGTATACCCCGCGCATGACACTTTCGTCGAGAATGTAACGAAGGAAGCAGAAGATAACGTTCGACGACTCGCGCACCACCCATCTATGACCTGCTTGTGCGGTAACAACGAGGACTACCAGATGGTATTGCAGTGGGGAGGCGCGTATCTTTACTTGACAACTTCTCGTCTAGGAATTGACTTGTCAAAATGCTAGGTATCAACGAACTACCTGCGCGTAAGATATACGAGGAAGTTTTACCCAACATCATATCCAAGGAGATAGGTGATCACATCCCCTATCATCGAGGCTCGCCGTACGGCGGTAAAGGCTGGGATACAGCAGACCCGACCATCGGGGACGTGCACCAGTGGAACGTATGGGGAGGGAAGGAGTACCAGTACCAAGAATATGACAGACTTGGAGGCCGATTTGTGAGGTGTGACATCGTTTTATGTTCTCAACTTGGTTGTACAGAGTCTTATGAGAGATTGTCAGCGAGTTTGGTATGCCGGGAATGCCCAGTATGGACACCATCAGGTACTGGTCGCAGGGTGCAGACCCCTCGCAAATGCACTCGCAGTCTCCCCTTATTGCTCAACACACGAAAGCGGGCGTTTTTGAACGCCGGTTTGCTATCGTCATGAACGAGAATTTCAGATTGACAACCGATCTCGAGACGTGAGCTGCACGTTATCAACCTTCAATGCACCACTGATGCTGTTAATCTCGCAGACATGCTTTCAACACTCAACTCATGCAATTGGAGGCTGTTGGTTTCGCGTATCGATCATGGCATCGCGAATGGCGTGGACGAGGAAGTGAATATGTATGTTGTCAGCCTTAGTACACCTCCTTGTTGCTCACATATGGACAGTGCGCGGGTGTCCTTGTCTGGCAACTGAATGACTGCTGGCCAGGTGTATCATGGGCCATTGCCGATTACTTCGTATGTATCTCTTTCCTGGACTCCCCAGCCATATGCACAAATCCCCTGACCGTTTCACACAGTTGCGGCCCAAGCCAGTTTACTACGCCATTGCGCGAGAGCTCGCTCCGATCTCTGTTGGAATATTTCGTAAGGTTAGTGGTGCTCACAAGCAATGGTGAAGTGCTAATTCTTAACAATGACTCCCAGGTTGCTAAGAATCGAGAGAATGACAGACCTCGACAGGTGAGTTCACTCTTGCAAAAGTTGTCGTAGGTCAAGCCTCATCTCGAGATACAGTTCTATGAATTTGGCTCCACCCAGGTTACAGGCACGACGCTAGACATATGGGCCACAAACAGTGCACTGAAACCACGAACCGCGGACCTTGAACTAGTCTTTTTCGATCTCTTAGACGCGACTTGGTCTCACAAAGAGATTCACAGCGTCTTGTTGGGACCAAACCAGACAACGGAGATATTTTCCGACATGGTCTGCAGAGCAAAACCTCCACCTGAAAATGCGGAGCCTGGAGACCCTTCTTTCATCACTTCTTCCACCGTGGTAGTTAGCGCTCGGCTGTTGGACCCAAAGTCAGGCACGGTGGCCGCGCGCTTTTGTAGCTGGCCAGAGCCGTACAGATATCTACAACCACCCGAGGCGGGCTTGAGGGTCAAGGTTCTGCCAGACAGAGACAACAAAGGACACACCGTCATCGAAGCCAGTGTCGAGCGACCAACAAAATGTGTCTTTTTCTCTGTCGAAAACGCCGATTCGAAAGTAAAATGGAGCGACAACGCCCTTGATCTGGTCCCAGGCGATAGTCAAACCTTAGTTGCCACAGGAATCGAGGGGAAGGAGCTGCGTGCGGCATATTTCGGATGTGAGAAAGCTTTCGTGGTCTTGCGCCTATAGAATCACAGATATTGGGTCATTGTCCGGATGGTGTTCCTGGTCGATTTTCTGAAGACCACAATGTATGCCTACCGCCCGATATCCCCAAGAGTTTATGCTGCGCCAAGGATCTAGTTACACGGCATGTCAAGTTGCGTGTCTAATACATAAGCTGGCTGTTTCTTGAATAAATTTGGTAACACCTCTGTATATCCAGCGCTCTGTATCATAGCCTTGACAGGTAAGCGCCCATCGCCGCTCAAGCGGATAACAGTCTGCTGGCCTTAACAAGACTGGGGAAGTACCAACAGAAGTTTTATCATTGCTTTGTCGCTTTGAGAAAATCACAGCTAATATTGGCGGTTATAATCTTGTGCCGATCGCGAGGATTCAGACTTGGAGGGGCCTACACATAACCCCGGAAATGATGTTTGACCGAAGGCCATTCGCAAATGTGCCTACTCTAGCAAGCCATATGAAGGCCTCGGAATACTAAGGCATTCATATGATCCTTATCTCCAAATTTTGGGGCCTGACATTGAACGGTGGCCAGCGGAAATGTTCTAGGGCCAACATTATTGCAGGGCCTCAATTTGTCGTGAGAACCTGGACGCGTTCACACATCAATTAGCTTTTTAAGCGAGCGCCCTATAAAAGCCAATCACCAAAACCACCCTCTTCTTTCTACCCCCACGTCCGGACCATGACCAACGCCTCTCTAGCTTCTCTGCGTGCCGCTTTCTCCCTTGTCTACGAGCTGCCATACTGTGATGGCTCCCTTGAAAACATCTTTGAGAATGAGCCGAGCTTTGCGAAGCTCTTCTACCGCATTGGGGAACAAGCTGCGTGAGTCCACTAGCTATCTTCATGAACGTTATTCGTGACCACATCAAATTATGCTCTATAGGTTTATCGACTTCTCCTAGAGCCCTAGTGACGAGCCACTGAAAGGATTGGCTGACGCGTGCCACAAAGCAACGTTTGGTCTCAGCGACAAGGATGTGCTCGATGAGGCCTATCGCAAAGCAGGGAAAATGGACACCACCGACTTCGCCGCACTGTTATCACCTAATGCGCTCGGTCTTATGAACATCATTGCGACTAATTTACTTGGTGGCCGCAAATCTGCGGATGACATCGAGGTTAAGTTTTACAAACTCAACGTCTATGGTACCCTGTCATGAGGCTCTCATTCTCCTTGCATCCTCAAATTCTGACTAAAACCATCTACAGGACCTGGATCTTTCTTCAAGCCCCACGTAGACACATCGCGTGGTGACGACATGTTTGGTACTCTCGTGCTCGTCCTTCCTATACCCCTTTGATATGGAAACAAAGTTGAAGCAGATCTACAGCAATCTCAGAGGACCTGACGCGCTTCTTAGTGACATCTGCAAGGAACCAGACATCGACGTCTCTCTCAAGGCACTCTATCACAACGACGACGAGCCCGACTTCTGCTTGTTGGACTGCTTCGTCTCGCAATGAGGTCTGATCACAGACTTGGACGAGATGCTGGTTGAGCAGCTTATCCGCAGATAAGACGCGATTTACTGCAGGGATCTGGGGAACAAGCTCACCAAGTACGCGCAATACCAGGAAGGAGACAACAGCTTTACTGAAATGGTGTGGATCATGCCACTCAACAAATCCAACGCCATAAAGAAGATTGATGCCGTCTACGGTAACGAGTCCTCGTGGAGCACCTTGTATGGCGAAGTATGCCTCGTTGCACAAGACGCCCCCACCGCTGAGCGTGAGTCTAACGGTAGTAAGAGATCCCGTTCCGACTCTGGTGCTGCGGTAGACAATGTTGCAAAGAATTGAAATTAGTCTCATCTTTGTTGAGTAGGCACCATAAGTATTCAAATATTCAAGTACCACGAAAGGAAACCTTGAGGAAACCTTCCATCCAAAGATAAATCATATTCCCTACCATCTGTGCTTCCTTTTTGTTTGTTTCACCCCAAGTCAAGGTGAATTCCTCATGTCAAGTTCATTTTCTTATGGTGCACCACTGGGACTAGTCACCGCTACTTTTGTACAAAGAGTTTGGCTCATCCAATTTTGCCTATTTTTCTAATTCCTCTTGTAAATCGACTTCTTTTCATGAGCTGAACATTCTTACAAGAGCGATTTTTGATACCTGCAAACCTGACGGACTTGAAAAATCGTGGTTGCCAGGATTTGGCCAAATGCCTTATCATTACCATATATGGGCATGTAACGTAACAAAATCTTATCTTATCTGAGCTCCAACCCAGATTTGTCCATCGATTGAGCCACAAGTCTTTGTCCTTCCCGACTCTTAATGATTAATTTATGCACTCATATCGCTTAATGGTGGCTTGCGGAGTGGTTATGGACAGCTTTTGAGGCGTTGGTGGCCGAAATTGTGAGTACAAACAAAAAATGTTTTGACCTCCCCCAAATTGGCCGCTGTACAAAAGTAGCGGTGACTAAGCCTGGTGCACCATAGTCAATTCGTATGTGTGGTTAGTATACGATGTGGCTGTCACTTAACAAATGTCAATCAGGCACCATTCATCTTGGATTTTCTGCCGAATTGCATCTTTGTTGGAGTAACACCTGGCTCGCTTCGCCGCCGGATTTCGGCTTTGTACATTTTCCCGCGGAGCGTGAATATTTGTTGATTGCTGTCATGCGGTCATTCGAAGGTGCATTTCAGGGGCTTTCCAGTGATCTCATCCTGTCCTTCGTGTAAATGCTTCGCTACCACTCCATCTGGCCTATTTTTGGTGCACCATACGTCACTTATAAGACTGCATTCACCAGCCTCCCCGCTCGATGAACATACCATGAACGACCCTGGACTCGAAGATGTTATCTCCACCGCCGACGACGCAGTTGACGGAACTCTGCGCATGCAAGAGGAGGTCATACACGAGCAGCAAGACAGAAGGACGCGGGAAAGCAAAAAGCCACGGCGCCAGTATAGCCAAGACAAGGAGGAGATAGGGTTATATCAACCAACGTACGTCTCAAATATTGTTGTGAAGCATTCCTAACTTTCTACAGATTGTGGTGGTTCACATCGACTGCCTTTCCATTGATAGCCGGCACGTTTGGCCCTATTGCCAACTTGTTCTCTGTTTGTGCGCTCGTCCAAACATGGCGAGTCAATTTGGACGATGGGAGTCGCATAGCAGACCCGGCATGGTTTGTGGTCCCATTATCGAGTGGGGACAGCCAATGACAATCTCACTGCAGGTTGACTGCCTTGAACGCTTGCTCATTGCTTCTGGCCTTATGTGCCAACATCGCGCTGCTTTTCAACTTCGCGCGGCGTATACCTTATGCCGTCGCCCAAACTATCACCATCACATTGTGGTATGTCTGTTTCCGCAACACGAGCGTCGCCGCTAATGTCTCCAAAGGTACCTGTCGTCCATTCTTTTAGCGATTCCCATCGGCCTAACCCACAACGACAATGTGAACGCATTTACTAACAACCACTCCATGGCGTTCTCGCAGTCCTACTACTACGCTCTGATATCCAGTGTAGTCTACGCCATCATATCCTCCCTTCTCCTGATATCCACACTGGGCTCGACCATATTCCATCGATATCCACCGTCCTTTTCGACCCTCACCATCCCGCAGCGCACGCTCATGCTACAGACCATCTCATTCTCGCTATATCTCGCTCTCGGCGCTGGCATCTTTTCCGCTATCGAAAATTGGGCATTCGCAGATGGCATATACTGGGCCCTTTACACTCTGCTCACCATTGGTCTCGGAACCGACTTCCCGCTGACGAGGGTGCTGGCGCGAATGCTGCTCATCCCATACGCCGCATTTGGCGTCACGCTGATCGGTCTAGTCGTTAGCAGCGTGCGTGGGCTGGTGCTGGAACGTGCAAAGGCCAAGGTCGTGCGCCGCCATCTGGGCAAGGAGCGCGAGAGATGGGAGCGCAACATCGCGCACCGCCATGGTCTGCATCAAATGCATAAAAATCCGTCACTACACGGAAGGATCCAGGAGAAACGGCTGATGAAGCTCCCCCATAAACTCCAGCAGCAAAGCTTGCATGCATTGACGCACAAGGACCAGCTGGGCAAGTGGCACCGGGCGGAGTTTGAGCTCATGAGGTACATTGAACACAGCGCAGCGAGTACAGAACGATATACGTCGCTCGCGTCGTCGTTCATAGTAATTCTCATTGTTTGGAGCGGTGGATCTCTTGTTTTCTGGTCCTGTGAGCATGTATGTGCCCCATATACCGAATCACATTCTTTTATATTAACCGATGGTCAATTTAGGATTCGCAGGGGTGGACATACCCAACCTCCCTGTATTTCACGTACACGACCCTCCTGACCATAGGTTTTGGCGACTTCTATCCTACCTCATCCTCCGGAAAACCTTTCTTCGTTCTTTGGAGCTTGATTTCTATTCCAGCGATGACCGTTCTCATTTCCAATATGGCCGACACTGTGATAAAACTCGTCCAGGACGTCACCGTATGGATTAGTAAATGGACCATTCTCCCGGAGCGCCACATTCAACCGCCATCGGAAGGACAGAACAAGAAGGAAAAGAGAAGGCATGGCAGGAAACATCGTCGCCAGGCTGACAATGAGGAGAGTGAGGGTAGTGACCAGGCCCACAGTGACCTGGAGCGCGATATCGAGCATGTGGGCAGCAGGATCGAGAAATTTGAAAAAGACGAGGGAACACCGAACAGTCTTGCTGCCCGGCTAGCTCGAGAAATATCGCACCTGGCGTCAGATCTCAGCGCATCCCCGCCGAAGAAGTACTCTTGGGATGAATGGACACGATGGCTCGATATGCTGGGTGAAAGAAGCGACGATTCGTCACACAATCATCAAGATGAAACGGAACCTACTGCCTTTCCAGTGATGCATGTTGACGCAGCAATACAGCCGCCGCCTAAGGCCAAACCACGCGCATCTTCGCAGCACGACGGTGTGAATGTGTCCCGTGGGGACGGTGAGAACGGCGCGAATTCTCCTGGCCTAATGCCACCACCACCATCTACGAGCTCTATCGCCGTTGCGGAGCAGAATCAGCATCAAAGTCAGTCTTCCGGTTCGTTCTATCCGCAGGATGGACCAACGACCCGTGTTGAACGCCGGCATTCGGTACACGAGAAAGACACATCTGGTCCAGGATGTCTGCGCCGCGCAGGGTCGCCTGTTTCAGTGTCGCAAGACAGACATGGAAGTGGTTGGACATGGACATGGCTGAGTGACGATGGGCCGCTATTCAGTCGGAAGACCGAAACGGAGTGGATCATGGAAAGACTGTGTTTTCGTCTGGAGGAAGTTCTCGAGGATGAAATTCGGGATGCGCGCGGAAGTGCCGCGGACAAGTCACTGCCTCCGCAGAGGAAGGCATTCAGGTCTGGGCCGTCTGTGTAAAATTTCTCTCTTGCAGATATTATTTTACGGATGCTTTGTGAGTCTCGAGCTGTACCACATAACATCCGTTTGTTGCTTGCCGCCCTTGGAATGTCTGGCTGGTTGTATTTATTGTACTTTTCTGCTGGCACTGGTTTTCTCAAGGTTTCCCTGACTCTGCTGGATTTTGTAATTTCTGTATAGTTGTACTTTAATTTTACCACACGTAAACATGAACTTCCCTGTGTCGCAATGGGGGTGATTCGGACCGGGGAGGGGCCTTGCGGGCCTTTTCAGTGCTTCGTTAAAATTTGAGGTCCCCCAACATAATACAATTATTGTCATATCGTCACTACCTGGTCTCGAATGGATCCAATATGGGCGAGGTTGAGCATTGAGATTACTAAAAAGGATCCTTGACAGCATTATCTGTGATTTTGCCGCCTTTCATTGAACAATGTGGTCTTAGTTTAGCATAAATTGACACAGGTTAACGTACAGGCTTCGTGATCCATCACTCCTCGAGGCGTCCTAATATAGGACTCAACGCCGCAAATAGTTATTGTACACACAGCTTCCGTTTGATGAAGTACTTCAAGTGCATCAGGATCGAAAATATGATACCCTCATAGGGGGTAGAAACGGATAGAAGGAAGGCTTCACATGCCAACAATAAAACTCCTCAGACACCGGAGTTACCGGACTGTAAAATTTGTGGGACACGCGGTGTCAGATGATAATCTCAGGAAGATGCTCTACTCAGGAAAACGGTTTGTCGACATCATTTCCCAGGTAGGTTTCTGGAGGTTGCGCAGCATCTCGTAGGAACCGTTGTTTTTGCGATCAACTAGCAGCGTTCAGGCGACAGAGGCTCAATTTGAGGTGCTATGTTTACAGAATAACAAATAGGTACACATTCTAATTGACAACGAGAAATGCGGCAGAAGAAAGACCAGTAGAATATGTTAGAATATGTACCATACAAGAAAACACATGATAAGGCTACAAAGGAGTAATTCTGATCGATATACGGAGGTCTTATTGCTACAAAGGTAAGAAATGGGTATCTTGGCATATGCCCACGCCCCATTTCGATGTGTTAAGCACAAGGATGTGGGGGTAAAAAGCCGCAGAAAACGGGCTGATCATAAGGTCGACCGTAAGGATTAAAGATAAGAGCGTGAAGAAACAGAGACCAAAAATGAATGTAGGTGAGAAGGTCCAACCATTACGAGAGGTCTAAACGTGACGGCGCTGAGTGAGGGGGGACCACTGGACGGGGCTCCGGGGGCATGGTGCGCTGGTTTGTCTGAACTTGAAGGAATCCGACTATCGCTCTCTCCATAACAGCTCGGTGTTAATATCACTGTCGATACGGCAGATGCCGTCAACAGCGATAACTGCAGTCCTGTCGAAGTCCTGCACGAATACAATCCGGACGATGGCGGAGCTGTATAGACGTAATTCTGCAGCTAGAGCTCGCAGAGCCGCGCCCGTTGATGGTGGCGGATCCCAATCGGAGACTTCGAGCTCTACGCATTGAACTTTAGGGAAACGCATCAGCAAGGCATAGAATTGAAGACGCTGTGGAAGTAATGGATTTGAGCATGTTTCCTAGATGGCATAGAGTGTGGAGCTCACTTCACGGCCATCTACTGGTAGAGCGAATGTTCCAGCATGCCGAAGCTCGCACATGAGTTCCTTCGTACTTGAAATGGACGCAAGGAGCTCCGAAGAGAACTTGTCCGCGTAGGACGAATCTGCCAAATCGAGCGATACTAACGGAACCGTGGACAGCTTGACCTTTGACAACAGCGCCCGCATCTCAATCCTCTTGGCTATGGGCTCTGTCCGAGAGAAGCACGTTTTGAGGTGCGAGACCGGGCGACCTGGGACAATCGCCACCGCAGCCTCTGAGAATGTACATTCCAACGTTGTAAGCTTCGGAACGTCTGCAGGGGCGAGGGCCAGCGAGGGCTGCGGCGACCGCGGCACCGGGGGTGTCGAGGTTTCGGCGGCCATGTCGTCCCTGTAGTCCAAAATGTAGAGGTCTTCGAGCTCGGATTGGCCTGAAAGGAAATTGACGAGAAAGAGGTCCCAGTCAAAGTCACAGTGAAACTTCCGCAGCTTGAAATGGCATCCATCTAGAACCCAGGCCATCGAGGTGCTCGAGCCGTCGTTGATGTGTACGTTGAGATACCGAAGCTGAGTGGTGGAAAGCAGGGCCCGGTTGATAGATTGCCAATTCATGGTAGGTTGGTTTGCGACTGATCTCTCGTCCGCCGAGGCTTCCTCCTCCTCACTATCAGAGGTGTCGCTTCTGTCCGCAAGGGATATAGTGAGGGCGTCAACCTGAGTAGCTAACCGGGGAGAGGCGGCCAGCGTCTGGCACAGCAAGACTGTCTCCGCATCGTTCTGCATGAATAGGGTGTTATAGAGGGCGCGCTCAGCGACTCGGCGAAATCCATGAGAAACCCCACACAATGTGGCAATATCGGCGCGACTTCCGACATTTTTTACGATGCCCCGGTAAGCCTCTAAGGTCAGGTCCATGTAAGTTGGAGCATAACCTGCGATCGTATACCAGTCATTGATTGATACAGACAGAGAGGCAGTAAGCTCACTTACCAACTCTTGGAGGAGCGACTGCTGAGCCCGGAGATGAAGGACTCCTTCGCGAGACTCTAAAAGAGTGGGTGGGGTAGGACGTTGAAGGAATCGTAGACACGGTATGGCGGGAATGATGGCGAGCGTGTTGATGGGAGGAAAAAAGAAGAAAGTAGTCGTAACGCGGAGCTGACTTTATAATTCTCCGACGTCTTGATATGACGAAAGAGAGAAAATAAGCAAAGAGAGCCACAGAAAACGCGCTGTGGAAGGACAAACAGAGTGTCGCTTGTCGCTTCCGAAGGGATATTTATGAAGAAGCACAGTCGTGGAAAGCGGATGCATTTCGGAGGCAATGGGGGATCTCCGGGCTGATCCAATGTATGGGACACTCTAAGAGACTCTCAGACCCAGACACCAATTCAGTTGCTTAAACCTCCTCGGCAAGCTTTGCAAGCCCTGCATGTCTTTCGAAATAGACTACAAGAGCACGCTATCTCTGCGCAAATCCCTATTCCACGTGGATGCCATGCAGCGACTGGTGACGGGGAACGGGGCAGCCGGCGATGGTTGCTAACTTGCTTTGGTGAACAGGATGAGCGTCCATGGGCATGTACTTGCCGAGCAACCTGGTAACATAACTAATGAGTCGGTGACGAGGGAGCGTGAACATTGGGTGATGTTGAGTGGTTACCGGGGGTATTAAAAGGTTCTGTCCTTCATCGCGTCATCTTTTCATTGTCAGGCAGGTTCCTAGAAGTTACCGTAGGAAACAGCTCACTAGATTTCGCAGCCCCTGTTGAGCTGCTGGGAGGCCTGAAGACTTGTTATTGTGCTTGTAGTCTGTAGACGTCGGAACGTGGGATGAGTGGGCATTCCGGCGATTTGCTATACATAGCTACCCATCGTTGGGCGCCTCGGGCAAAAGAGAATTGGTAACGCGGCTCAAATCAAGCTTACCAGTTATTGAAAACACTTGACATGCAAGACAGATTGAAATCCCCAGATTCTCCATTCCGTTGGCCGACGCGCTCTTCAGTATGTTTCGGGAAGTCCACATACGTATCTGCTCCAATGGGCGTTGGAGCCTAGACATCAGCATCACAAATTCATGTCAGGTAGACACATAGACCCTGCCCAATAATACCCTTTTATTCCCAATAATAGTCTCGTTCCGAAGTTGTTCCATCCTCACCAAGAGCGGCGTTCAACGAACTTCCCATCATAACAGGAGAGCCTGAGCATTGTCCTAACCCATAATTCGGGCCAACCCGATGGTATGCTTGGTAAAGTTTCAGAGATACGACGACCGCCCATCCTTCGAAAGCAATCTGACATGCACAAGGAACGATGCTAGAATAAGCATGGGAGGAAGAAGTCGTGGAGAAATAGCGGTAAGAGGTCGTCATTGAGAATTATTTCCAGAGGAAGCGATGGCCCAGAACCCTTTCTTGCCACGAACGATCGAACTTCTTCAAGTTATAGAGTTGAAGAAGACCAGATAGTAATTCCCAATTCCGCGAGTAAATCTCCGCCTGTTGATGGGGCACTTCAGATACGATAGGAAGGTCAAAAGGCTTGTTTTCATCGATGTGACGGTGGACCCTCGGCTTAATGATTATTTCTGGGCACCATGTCTGGACCTTAATTCGAAGCGGTCTGCATACCAGTGGAGAGAAGTGGATACGATGAGGCTCGTCCGGGGTGTGCGTCGGGGTATTGACGGACGGGGGAGCGATATTGAGTGTCGATGGAGTAACGGAGCATTACGCAGTGACAAAACAGAGCGTATTTGAGAAAAACAAAGACGAACTGAATGTCAAAGTGAGTTCATTCAAGCTTCTCTAACGCCTCCAAACGCGACAGAACTACGTCTTTACTAGTTTCTTCGATTTCACCGGCCAGAAAGATCTCGTCGAGAATCGCGTACACCTGGTATACACCGTCAGAAAAAGTCAATCCTTGAATAGCCTTCGTACCTTGTAGAAGTTGAAGACCAGATCCAGCTCGCATACATTGTCAAAGAAGGTATCTACGCGAAGCTCAGCCAAATAACAAACGTAAACCCGGCGGCCAAGCATACCGAGAATTTCGACGAAAAGGTGAATGGCCTCAAGGTATGCCAGTTCGTTGTCATTTGCATCCACACAAAGACAGAAGAATAAGCCTGCATATCTTCGATATACGACTTTGTAGTTCCGGAACTGTTGGTAGGTGAGGACAGTGCGCTGGCTGATAAGGCTTCTTTGACTCACTTCAACAAAGTTCGACTGATATTTCTGGTCCCTAGGCGCCACGAGCCTATGTACCTCCCCTCGTAGCCTCACCTGCAGCATGGTGAGCTTGAAGTGCCCCTGTGGAAGCCACACAGGATTTGCCTTCTCATCGTCATCGTAAGGAACGTACCACTTGGACAACCTCGTTTTCCCCTGGCGATTCTGTGGAAATTTCAGGCAAAGATCCCAAAGTCTCGGCATAATACATACCTGTACAAGAATAAAGCGTATCATCGAAACAGTGACGACTTGCAGATGATTTGAGAACAGACAGACTCTTCGTTCTGAGAGCAGTAAGTGTTTGGCAACAGACTAATATCCCAATAGATTCGTAATCAAAACAGTGATGGACGCAGAGTTTTTGCAGAGTTTTGCCAAAATACTTGCAAAATTAATGACAAATTAATGAGACTGTATAATGCTATTGTCATGATCATGATCGATGAATGCAACTTTGCAAGTACCAACAAGGGTACTGATAATTTGTGCGTTAGAGGGAAAAAGTGACAGGACATTGAAATGAGGGACAGCATGATGTGAATTGGGAACTGCGAGATCAAACTGCGACGGCTACTTCGGCACTGCCACACCCGGATCACAACATCGGGTCAGCCGCCGTTGAGCTACTCCACATTGTCAACTCTTCCAGGCTGTTCGGCAGGAAAGACGTTTGAATTATCCTTCTGGACAGCTCTGGACAGGTTCTTGATACGATTTTATAGACCTTGAGCCAATAGTGAACGTTTGAACAATTGATTTGCGAAACCATGCGCGTTTTTCATGGCGTTGGCCAATTGCTTCGTTAAGCGGCTCAGTCTCTGATATTGTTCCCGCCCTTGAGATTAAATCATTAAAAACGCAAAAAAGGGGATAACGCAACTCTGTAGAGACAAGTAGCTGCCTATGGAGGGCAATGGTGCTTCCACGAGCTCCTAAATTTGCGAAGCATATCGATCGAGTAATTGGCGGCCGAACTCCGGCATCATTGGTGTCAAATTGGTGTGATGAGAGAATTTGTTTAGACTCTCTCAGCAAGGAGCAGTCGAGCATTCTAAGGGTATCACTGCATATAGGTGTCCCAATGCAGATGTACTCAGGTGTGTTCACGAGCATTTGGTGCTCCTACCAGCGAGGATGGGTTATAGAACCTCATCAAGTGATCGACTTCGCCGTGATGCCGATTCGCAGTTTCGCGGTGATCGTCGCAGTTTGATCTCGCAGTTCCCAATCCACAGATGCACTCAAAAGTATGTCCAAGGCCTCGACGAAATCGTTCCGAGGGTTTGCTCGTAAGTGTTTTTGGTTTCAAAACATCATTATAGGCAGTTTGTCTGTATTTGTTGGGACCAACTTAATTGCGACTTCCTTCCCATCAGATATTCGGGTAGCATCTATTACGGCGTGATGCTATAACACCGATCTGTCAGTTGAAAACACCAGGAGCCCTATGAACTTATAGGAATCTTCGCTATTACACTCCTTCATATAAAAGTTGGCAAAACTTTTCTAGGAAAGGTTTCCTTCCCGGCTGATACCGTGGCCGAAATGTGCAGCCACGATGTAAGAGAAAGGGCTGCAGCCTTACCCACCCAACTTCAGCTCTGTTTGAGAGCTCTTTGTCAAACTTGAGCTAACGAGGTTTATACAGGACGACTGATTTCCCATCAGTCTTTTTATGAGCCTCATGTTCACGAATGACAGGTTTTAAATGGCGTGCTTAGGCTGGTGTTAGTTAACGCATTGAATGCGGATACGGCATATTGCAAATTAATTCTTTCTAAGACATGTTCGTAGAGAGACATGCATACATAGTTAGAAGCCGCGGAGGTGACTCTTCACCAAGCTCTACACGTCTACGCAAATCGGGATGGCACGTCCTATACCATATTCGGCGATTCGCTTCATGGTCAGGTAATGTTTCTGAGAGACGTCTCAAAATGGCCAATGCTTCAGAAGCTGTTGGTCTGTCCTTGGGGTCTGGCAAAGCCAAGAACTCGGCAACCGGATTGAGTATTGTCAGACCTTCAAAGTTCTAAGATAGGTGTCACTATAAACCGGCACGTGCTTAGTCAGCCAAAATCGTAGCTTTTTCATGGCGCTACCCCGGCTCCACAACTGCGTGTATCTACTTTTAAAAACCATCAATATGTAGATATGACCAGTATGAATAGAATGTTGGTCGTAACTTCTGAAAAAAAATCCTTCTGGGCAAGTAGTAGAGCATACAAAAAAAAATCACTCTTTTTATTTTTTACGTGCTAGAAATAGCATTTCCGAGCGAATCCCCGCTTTTCGGATTTTTGAGATTTTGGATTTGGCCGCTTATGTAAGCATACACGTGACTTGCCGAGCTGCCGCTTGCATGCACCCAACCCATGTATCTACCTCGCTGTATGGACGTTTCAAGGTATTTGGGCCAGGTTCGAGGCTCATTAATCATACTATTAGTATTTATCTACTTCTTCAAATGCCCAGGAGGTCTAACACTACGAAATATAAGCCATAAGGCCATGAAAAACATGCTCAGAAGCAGAGCAAAGCCACTCCTGAGAATGTGCCACTCACTCCAGACCAGCCTCTAGGAGTTGTAAGCCATGTTGCTTGACAATCTGGAGCAGACAATCTATTTGTTAGGAATTCTTCATGATGTTGAAGAAGAGGGGCTACCAGACCTGGCAGACAGACTCTCAGAAATGGGTGACTCTGATGTGGACCCAGAGGCTGGATAATTTGCCTATATAATTTATTCTCATATAGACACATTACTATTGTGTTGAATTTTTTTTTTCCAACAATTTTTGCTTCGAAGTTTCTCCCTGTGTCTACACATTTTGATTTTTCAGCTCGACGATTTGGCCGCTCTTGGCGCCAAGCCCAGTGATTACGTAAGGTGCTGGTTTATAGTTATGAAAATTGCCAAATCTTTTCCAGGACGGTTTCCAGCCCGGCTGATACCGTGGCCGAAGGGTGTATCCACGACTCGGTTCTGAAACTGAGATTGGAGAGTGTGTTTTCCACGAGTTGCGCGTTACGAGGCCTAGAGAGCATCTTTTCCCTCGTATTATGTCTGACCCTCGGTAATATTTAGCAATTGATGTTAAGTTACCGTGAAATTTGATAGAGTTTCGATCTCTTCGGAAACGCCTGAATAGGATGATGAACTGATGCGCCCCTCGACAAAGTCTTCCTACACCCAGAGCACAACATACGATTTAAAACAGCCACTTCCTCATGAAAATCGCAACGGACAGAAGACAGTGACTGGCTTCTTGACACCTCACCTCAGTGGCGCCTCTATCAACCAAAATGTCACCAGAGAAGGTCGCTTAAGAGACCAATGACGGAATACCTATTGTGCCTTTTGACAAAGCGCGGGCTCAATGGCCATAGAGACCTCGCAAGGCACGGCGGTGCCCCTTTTTATTTTCCGCGTGTCGCTCTTTTACTTGTCGATAAAGACCTGACTTTCGGTCTTCCTCTCCCTTTCTTTCCTTCGGCGAAGTCCATCTTCTTCGTCGGATGGAGGAGAAAAGGTTGAGAAAAGGCTGTAGCTTTACCCATTCAACCTCTCCACTTGAGAGCTCTTTGTCATACTTGAGCTGCCTAGCCTTTATACAGGACAACTCATTTCCCATTAGCCTGGTTGCGACTCCTGAGTGGCAGGTTTTGGAGCAGCGAGTTCTAGCCAATGAATTCTAGCCAATGGCGTGTTTGGGCTGGAGTCAATTGGCGGATTGAATGTGGGGACAAGTACCGCATTACCTGAAGGAGTTGCTGAATAGAAGATGAAAGGCAGAAAAGAGTGATTATCACTCCGGGCTGGGCTAGAAGAGGTTGCGAGGTGGGTGCGAGATGAATGTGTGTATACACTGCTATACAGTGCTTCACTGACGCTTTATTTGTCTGGATTATGCTCATATTCCCAGGCCCTGCCGTCGAAACAATCTGACTCGGCACTCACACAGCGGACACTGAAATGACATGTCTGTCAAGTGATGTGTTGAGCCACATCATTGAATTTATTCGTGATCGAGTATCACAAGTATTTCCGATTTGCCTCGCTCAAGCTTGTTTAAATACCTGAACTCAGTCGAGGTGTTCTGTATGGACAATACTCAGCTAAATGGATTGAACCGAGAATTTGAGCTGATGTGGCTCAATCTCATCTAAAATGGTGTAGACCCTCAGCCGATGCTTTCGCGTTTGTAGTCGGAATTGCAGCCCCCAGAATTGCGTTAGTGAGGACCCACGCAGGCAGCACGCTTCAGCCGAATCAGCATCAAAATTCTCGCAAAGCAAAAATTGGTGCACATACTTTGTCCTGAACGTGCGGTAGTAATCCTCCTGCTGGGTACCTATGTCCGGCTTACTCTCCACCTTGGGCGGCTTCATGTTGAGCACACGTTGAGCATCCTGGTAAAGCGCGTTGATGTCCTTCTTGTTGACGGGGACCTCGGCTTCCACCTCGCCCTTCGTACCCCAGGAGATGTCGTGCACGTTGGCGATCTGGGAAGATTTGTCAAATCAGGAACACAACCGAGAGCGAAAGTCCAACATACTGCGTAGACGTTCAGGATGTTGATGTACGAAGGCGCCATGAGGAGGTACCGGACAAACTACGTGATCACACTTGGTCCGTGCTGCCATGGTATACAGCGAGTGGTGCATGGGCTCACGTCATTCAAACTTAGAGAAATTTTATACTCTTGTTGGCGGTATGCAAGGTTAATGATAGTACGCCTCTACTTTTTCACGTAGTAAGGAGTCAAGCAGTGCCATAGTTTTAGTAGCTCGGGCGGGGATTCCTTCCCACTTTCAAGACGCTTCCGTACCGCCGGAGTACTTTCCATATACCATACCCGTTGCGCAAGATCATCCTCTGTGAATGATGCTACAAGATCTACTAGTTGCATATAAACCTCTTTAGAAGTGGGTCTGAGCTCTGGCTGCGGTAATGTCATTTGGGTCGTTATGGGTGACAACATCGATAGGCCTTCATACTGCTTTAAAGAACTATTTCAGAAAGATCGCAAGAAGGGAGGCATGCCAACTCACTTGAACAATCCTTGCAAATACACTACCGAGCTGACAAATATCTGTCTTGAATGGATCAATTGGGCCAGAAATTCCATCCCTGAACTCCGGTAGAGTCTTATCCTGACCCCAGAGGCCTGACATTGTCCTATCCTGACAATCGAGGGGATACCTCTTTGAGATACCAACATCGATGAAGGAATACCTCATTGGTGCGACGTCACGGCGGGCCTTATACTGGATATACTTGGTGACATCATCTTCTGTGTGGGTGACCTGACAGAAGTGGAAATTGTTCCCTGTTACGTCTTCACTGTCCATCATCATGTTGAGAAGACATGCATCCCTGACAAGCACAACGTGAATTCTTTCATTTCATTATACTCAACAACACGAACCTATGCGCAATTCCGTGTTCATGAAAAAAAGATAATCCCTTACGATGCAGTTGCAGAATTAGCAGTAATACGAACGTGTCATTGACACATACGTACTTCGAGAAACTCGAGGAATGCACTGCACACTTCCCCGACAAATTGGAATGGGATCACAACAAAGAGCATGAGTCTGGGCATCACAACCAGTGCATATTCGTCGGTGTCCGGCAGGAGGAGCATGTCAATAACCTCGACCATCTTGTTTCGTTTGTCGGTGCGAAGGTCGGGTTTATTTAGGAATTGAATCATGGGTAATTCGTCCGTGTTAGTAGGGACCATCTTGACGACTACTTTCTTCCCATCTGAGATCCGTACTGCGTCGATTATAAACGGCCACTGGGAAGTGGTCATTAACGTCAGTCCAGATAAAAGTCGCTGACACATGTTGTTACCGGAAGATGAAGGCCATCTGTTGCATGCCATTTCTTGATATTACTGCCGTGTTGCTTCCAGGAAGGGTGCCAGTTGGCCTGATACCTTGAACGGAGCAAGTACCCACGGGTTGAGAGGAAGGGTTGCAGTTGAGCCCATCGCATCTCCGCCGGGTACAGATAGCTTTGAGGATTTTGGACTTCAGGGTTGGTTCTTGAGAAACAAGCCCCCATGTGACTTCAAATAATTTGAGAAAAATAGTGTTCTCTATTGGCAGCGCAACGGAGACTTCAGGATAAGGCTTAATAGTCCGTGGAAAGAACGGTGCCGTACTCGTGATACGTGCAACTATGCAAACTGTCAATTTCTGGCTCTAGTTGATCTGTTGAAGAGAGGCAAGGGGTTAAATCGAACCGCAGGGAAGAATTGGGGAAGGAAGTAAGTCAGAGTGCCATCCGCGTGCCAACTGTGCGCATGAGCATAAACTCAGTTACCTAAGCTATATTCCGGCAATGAAACCCAAAAAAGAAGCACGAACGAACAATGAAAAGGCCGGAAGTTGCCGATCGCGAGTTGCCACCATCTTGCCGCCACCAGGATTGGTGGCACCCAGAGCAAACCCAGAGCAATCCAGTCATCAAATTGAAGATCCAGAGTGGGATCCTGCGAGCAAGGCTAAAGTGCGAAATGATGAGCATTTTGTTCCTATCCTACATATCTATCGGCACACAGTGTACATAAGAGAGGGAGTGGGCAGTAGGAACGAGCAGTGTAGTGTAAAACCGGTGCAATATTTGTGCGATGATCAACAGTATTGAAGATGCGAGGCAAAATTGGGCCCTGCAGTATGAAACGGAAGAATTCGTGAAAGAGGAGACAAAAGAAATCTATAAGCTGGAAGCAAAACCAAAGTTGGTTTATCAGTCCTTGACTTGCGCTGATGCGCATGAAAACAGTTCTTCTAGGGCTCAAATTGGCCACTAGGATACGAGGTGTGCACAAGCGAAGGGCTGAGCTCATGTGTGAAGGGGAGTCTAACTGAATGTGTATCGAAAGAGGGCTTAATGTGACAGAAAATAATCAAGTAGAAAGTGCGTCTTTGAGAACAAGATGGAGTGTGGGTGGGTGGGTGGGGGTAAGGCGACCAGCAGCAACGTGTAGCTGAACTTGAGGGAGCAACGGTCGTGTATTGCGTGTGCTTTGAAAGCGCACGTTCGTGGTCGAGGTGTGGGTGGAGCCGCTTAGGAGGTGAAGTCATCCCCGGACTCCGAATGTCCAGACTGTGATAAATCCTGTACCACACTCTCTTCGGACTCACTAGGCGGGGGCGGAGGTTGCCCAAAAATTGTATACACGGATTCCTGGGGGCGATGCATCCTTGCACGTCTACCAGAACTGCGGGCCACCGACAGTTGCTCATTCGGTGTGTTCCCGTACTGGGCGTTGGCCGACGGTCCTTGGGAATAACCAGCGGGGCCCACCCGGCCCGGCTGCGTGGTAATGTTCAGATTCATACGATGCCCACCTCTCTGGGGTTCCTAGGAGGCGGAGGCAGGGAGTAAAACTGATTTACTGGATCCCAAGATTGAATATGCGCTTGAGCTTGTAAACTCGCTGGAAAACCCACTCCTGAATTGGCGCGATTGTAAGGTGACGACGTCGGATGGATTCCATTAAAGTCATGAGGCATAATTTGGCGTCCCAGCATACTGCACATAGTGTTAGTTGAATCTTAGGCCTTGTAAATAAATGGATGAGACTTGCGCAGGATTGAAGGCCGTTGGCGTTCCGTTGAAACCTTGGGGTGATGAAACTGGGATAAAGCCGTAATTTGAAGGACTTTTACAGGCTTGATCAGCTTCTCTCAAAGCAGGTTAACATGGGACAAACTCACGCGTAGTTTGTAGCGAATGTGTGGGGTTGTTGAGTGGTACCTCCGGAATTGAGGCTAGACTACTTTCAATACTAGACACCATAAATGTACGAGAAATGCAAGACCTACCCTTGTCCAACTGATACGAGGGCTGAACCAGTGGGAAGTGGGCCTTGAGCTCCCCAAGCCGGTGGAGCGGTGTTGGAAGTACCAGGAGGCCTACATTTCCAAATGTAAATGACAATCATTTACAAAGACAGAGAGTCTGCTTACTGATCTGACGACACCAGACTAGCTTCACGTTTGTGGTCTTGGGCTCGACCTGCGATTCCTTCACCCTTTCCGAGCTCCGTGTCCACAGAAATCAAGTTTTGTGTCGCACTCTGAATTGGATAATTAGCCAAAGGATATGTATTTTGCAAATTCGCAGCTCACGCATTCCTCACCTTGTACTTGACTGTCATATCGCCTTCTTTTATTTCGGCTGTGCTGAAGTTCGGAGGCTCCTGTTTGCTAGTCAATGTCGCCCATAAGTTTTTAAACGATTTTAAGTTGGAGATCAGCTCTTCCAATCTTGGGAGTATCGTCAGATAACTATATTAGAGTTTTTGGGAACACATCCAACTTGAGGTCCTCCACCAGAGAAACCTTGGACGGAGAATCCGCCAGGTCGCTCACTCCCTCCGCCAGGGATTTGTAGGCCTCGACTAGTTTAGATAAACGAGCACTCCTCTCCAAGACACGTTCAAGAAGGGAAGGCATTGTGATAAGGCTCTTGCAGTGGGGACGGGAGGCACAGGGAGAGGAGAGGGAATGACTGAATACCTGGTGACGCATAGACGCTGTTATATGCAACGCAACTGCCCCCCACGGAGACAGAGACATCATGCGTAGTCAGTGGCACACCAACCACTGTTCCGATAATGTCAATCTGACATGGCTTGACGGCGTATGCTATCACCAAAGGTGCTTCTGTACCCAAGGTATCCTCAAAAGTGACTGTGCCACTGATGGTAATTGATTGATAGATGGAACGATGTACACACAACTCTCCAACGTGAGTCACAATAGGGGGGTACTCACACCGGAACTCCGCATTGTTCTCTGAAATTTCAGGGAAGGAAGGCACATCAGAAGGCTCCGTTTTGTCCCCTTTTGGTGACTTCAGGCCGTATTGCTTTCTCTTACTGGCACCGGATTGGCATAGGGGAGGATCGCACGCTCACTAGGGTGCCGACGAAAGTACGACCGAACAAGAAAGGTCCTATCCCCTACGCAGTTATTTACACGAGGCACTAAGGGCTGCACCGAGTATTTGATCACATGGATGATGGATGCTGCGAAGGTGGGGACAATATTACATACTTCCTGATTTGGGCAAATCGTGATACCATATTGGGATAAATTAACGTGGCTCCTGTTCTGAGTTCTTTCAGAATCCTGCCAGTGAGATTTCCCTTAGTGCCACTCGATCACATTTTATTAGCTACCCGTTGCACCAGAGTGAGCGGAAAGCAACCTCGAAACTATAACGCTGTAATCCATCACTAAAAGTTCCAATAGATACTTAAATTTGAACATCGTCACATCAAACAACAGCGTAAATCCAAAGTCAAGTGGTCATTATGTATCAGAGAGCAGTAAGAGGACTCAAGAGTTCATAGAGTGTGTGCGAGCGTAGTAAGATTATATACATTTTACAAGCCCACAAACACCGGGTCGTAAATGCAGCATGTTTGTTTCAATGCGAAATTTACTCTCCAGCAAAGAGACGCACGATCATATATGTCGACGAGCCAACGAAGCGAATGACTGGACACAAAGTCAGTGAAAATCACATAATAATAAAGGAGACAGAAAACGTACAAGCAAGACCCGCCACAGACGCCAGCAGGAACGCCATATACCCATTCACAGCCTTGTTCGAACCTCCTGCCTCAGCCGACGCTTTCGCATTCGTAGTCGTAATTGCCGCTCCCAGAATTGCATTCGTAAGGACCCACGCAAGCAGCACACTGCAGCTGAATCAGCATCAAAATTCTCGCAACGAAGAAATTGGGGAACATACTTCGTCCTGAACGTGCGGTAGTAATCCTCCTGCTGGGTACCTGCGTCCGGCTTGCTCTCCACCTTGGGCGGCTTCGTGTTGAGCACATGTATCGCGTCCTCGTAGAGCGCGTTGATGTCCTTCTCGTCGACGGGGACCTCGGCCTCCACCTCGCCCGCCTTGCCCTTGCCGGTAGCGACCGTACCGAGGTCCTTAGCAACGGTGTTGTCACCCTTGGTACCCCAGGAAACGTCGTGCACGTTGGCGAACTGGGAAGATTTGTCAAATCGGGAACACAGCCGAGCGTGGAGGTACAACATACTGCGTAGACGTTCAGGACGTTGATGTACGACGGCGCCATGAGGAGGTACTGGACGAACGACGTGATCATATGCCACGGCTCGAACTGCGCCCTCGAGTAAGCACCGATGCGTCCAAGAATATCCAATAACCACTTACGAAGATCAAACTGGCCACAATATACAACCCCAGCGTCGCCAGCAGCGACACCACGATATTCCTGAAAATATGGTTCGTGAAGATATCATTAAAGCTCAGCGGGCCGTCCGCAGCCGCGAGGTTCTCCAGCCCCTTGAACGCGAGGAGGAAGGCCGCGACGGTCATGTATATCGTGACGATGGAGAATCCAATCATCGCGCCCGTGTAGCCCCATTTTGCGCCCTGTGGCCTGTTGCCCAGGGAGAGGATAAAGCACATGATGAGGAGCCCGAGGTAGAAGTAGTTGAGGATGATGTTGACGGTGTGGATGCCTTTGAGCTTGAACGAGGGGTCTTCCATTGATTCGGAGAGGATGGAGAAGGCGATGTAGTAGTTGGCCTGTGGGAGATGGGTGAGCGTCGTACATTTGTTCACGGAAAGACTAGAGCGGGGAAGGGCCAAACAAGAGACCTACCAGGGCAAACCACGAGAAAATCAGGTTGAATAACTGGTAAACCATCTCGACGTGGATCCACGCCTTGCGGACGAAGGTATGACTTGACCGGTACAGGTAGTGGAAGTGGAACGTCGAATGGACCGCCGCAAAGAAGGAACCGTTCAGCCAACGACGCCGCTGCGAGATCAACTCTGGGACCTGCAGAGGACAGACAGTAGGTTAGCATCGAGGAGCATCAAATAAGGACGAGATAGAGAGACTGGATTAGGGACATGACATGTTGCCGCGATGGAGGGATGACGACGAAGGCAAAAAGGAGAAAAAAAGAAGCCCACCTGGTCAGGAACGTCAGTCACCGCATACGCAGACTTGACATAGTGCAAAATCCATGCTCCCCCGCGCTTCGAGACCAATTCCCAGCACAGAATCTACGCAGCGCGCAAAAGACGTTAGAAAAGACAAGGTTTCTTCGCAAGTAAAAAAAGCAAAACCCACTCGATCTTCAGCCAAATACATATTTGCGGTGAAGATATCAGCGCCAGCGCCGTGCTACCAAAGAAAAAAAAAAGGGAAAACGCCATTTAGTAAGCAACATCATCGAAATGTAGCACGCGAAACGCACGCACCATGCTTTCACCAAGGAAGTACTTCTGCAGTGGGCCTTCGCCGGTGCTGTCGTTTTGTAGGGCGATATAGCGGTAGGCACTGAATGCACCGGGAAGCACGGTGATGTACCCGAACACGGACTCTCTATGAAAAGAATATGCAAGTCAGCAAGTTGCTTCACAGAGCTTGGGTGTGCAACGTACAGAGGCTTATCGAGGATATTTGACATCTTGTATTCAAAGTTCTGAGCCGCGACTGTTCGGAGGCAGATATATAAGCGCCCATCCTCTGCTGAACGCTCAACACCAACATACCGAGAGGATTGATCAGATTCCTGCCGTACTTCCCCTTCAGCGCCACGATCTCGCCACACGCGCCGCCAACGTTGCTGTTGATATCGAAGGCCTTCCACAAGTGGTAGATGCTCGTTGGCCCGGGCATGGTGCCGACGTCGAGCAGGACGCAGACGTTGGGCTGCAGGATCGCGCCGAACGCGTTGAAGAACCACCTGTGGCTGTTGATCTTCTTCTGGTTCTTCTCCTTGAGACAGAAGATGACCTGCACGGGCACGACACCCTTCTCCGCGCCCTCGATCTTCATGTTCGGGTTCACGGAAACTTCACTGGCGTCAGAAACGAACGCAAGGAGACAATGACCAACTCACTCTGCGTGGTATATTCATAAATATGCGCCGTCACATCCTGCTTCCCGATCTTTGTCTTTGCTACGCCCTCCTGGTACGCGCCCATCGCGGCAATAACGCTGAGCGTGCGCGAGTTGATCTTGCCCCGCCCGTCGCTGACAATGCACACCACGACCTTCTTCCACCCCTCCGCGCCCCACGTCTTGCTGCGGTCGCGCTTGCACAGATGCGCGACGTTCTTGATCACGCCGTGCATCGTGCGGCAGAACAGCTCCTCGTCCTCGTTGTACATCGTCATCACGATGAACAGCTCCGTCCGGCGCGGCGGGTCGTAGTGCACCTGGCGCAGCGTGAAGCCCGAGTCCTTGAAGTCGTTCGGGTCGCACGTCGCGGCGCTGTAGCGCATGTGCGTGAACTCGCGGTCCGTGCGGTTCTGGCACATGTCGAGCAGCTTCTTGGGCACGGCGCAGTCGAGCACGAAGTTGCCGTGGAAGAGCTCGACCTTCTTGATGGTCTTGTACCGCCGCGGCACGCGCTGCGGGATGCGCCCGTAGCGGATGTTGGTGTCGCTCTGGACGTCCGAGACGTCGTCGTAGCCGCCGGGGGGCCGGGGTGTGCTGTTGTCGCGGCGCAGGAGGGGCATGTCGCCCGCGTCCATGTCCTGGTCGTCGTGCAGCTCATACCCGGAGCCGTAAAGCGTGTTGGAACTTGGAGTGCTGAACTGCGGCCGCGGTGGTGGCGATATACTGTGGTATGTCCCGGGAGGCGGGGGTGGAGGGTAGAGTGTCGGTGGGGGTGGCGGGGGTGCGGGCGACGCATAAGGGTTGTGGGGTGGGTTGAATGGATCGGTGAGTGCTGCACTGTATGGTGCTTGCTGCTGCAATGGTGATGATACACGGTCATATTGCTCGTATGGATTGGGTGTTGTCGTCGCTGGATATGGGGAAAAGCCATCATTATAATGCCGATGCTGGGCTTCATCCGCCTTCAAAAAAAGCGCATAAGTTAGTTTTCAAGATCGTTAGATATATATTACTTTACCTCTGGATAACGAGACATGGCGAAAAGGGAAGAACCAAATGATGTGGAAGGGGTTTTGAAGTGTTGGCCGCCGTCGACGACTCAAGGAGGCAGTGTCCATGCAGTGTTGATGTCAGGCCAACAACATGCGGATTAGGTAAGCCGTTCCTGAGCCGGTCATCAATGGCCTCCTGCTGAGGCACAACAGCCAAGCACTAATTATGGATCCCTCTTCGGACTCGCCCATTTTCGCTCTTGGTCTTCTCTCTATTTTCCCGCTGGTTGTTGTCTGTATGCTTACTGCCTTTCTTTTTTGCTGTGTTTATTTCGCCGCTTATCCTCACCGCGCCATCTCGTCTCTGCTGTCAATCAGGGGCTGTACCGGCGCGTGTCAGTTGCTCGTCAGGCTGACATCGTTACTGCGTATACTGACAGCCCGTTCTTCATGCATCATCCTCGAGCGCGCCCGTTCATCAAAGTGCCAATCACCAGTCTAAATATACAAATGCCTAACACGGACGTCTCCCTCATCGCCATCACACATCACGCTGCGTCCTGTATTGACCGTCGTGATCTCCGCTCCTCATGGACGCTTGCTATGCCATCTGTCTGGGCCAAATCCCTTTGAACGGTTAATGTACTCGTCAACCTGCCTGTCCTTCACATCTTGTCCTTGCAGTACATGGATTACTCAAACAAAGTTGGTTGGTGAGTCGAAGTCCTCATGCAATTTTCGATGTCACAGCGAAGCACAAGGACTGTACAGACTCCAGGATAGTATGCAACAACAGAAGGCCTTGGCGAGTCTCCCAGCAAATACCTACAGACGTCAATCATAGTGAGTTTGCGCAATGCAATTTTGGCATTCTCAAAGTAAAGTGTTAGCCGCTTACACTAGCGAGGAGGGATGATAGAGTATACGTGCCCTCGTTATCTGTGTTTTTGGAGAAAATTTGCGCATATTGAAGGCTTTCAAAAGGATGCAAGTGGCTGTGCGCTAACTCATGTGTACTTCCTTTCTCTTTCGACAAACGTAGCATTTTCCTTGCAACTTAGTTCTCATTGAGCCACCCCTTGCCTCAACGGGCACCATCGTCTCATTTTTGTCGTCTGTGTACACCAACTCTGTCCCTATTTTCCACATCGTGAGCCACGGAATCACCGTGGTGGCTGCGCGTGCATATCTGTATGTTGCCGCCATGCACAGCGCCTACAGAACTTGCCATATAAGCTTACTACTCACAGGGAAATTATATACACCTGTTGGTGTCATCATAGAGCTGATAATACGCGTGGATCCTACATAACTAGTTTGAGTGCGAGTGCACGGGGATCGACTCTGGTGCCAGATCTACACAGTCAGCAACCTCTCAGCGTCCGCCTGCGACTGCAAAAGAATAGCGAGTCGGGCACGTGGGCACAAAAATCGCTATCCCGCCATTAATGTTTGAAACTCTCGGTCCAATAACTCAAAAATATGGTTGTAAATGCTGAGAGGACCAAAGAAAGACGAGGACTGCTCATATGTACCACACGTGCTCCTGGCTGCACTGTTCGTGATCATGACGACGCATCCAAATCCAAAATCATCATCACCGGCAAAGGCCACCGTGAGTGGCTGCATGTCCTTCACCGTGGTGTCTGCGGCTGGTGTTATGTCGGATGTCAACTTCTCGTATGTTGAAGTGCAGTGGGTCACCCGCCGAGTATGGGTTAGGGCTTGATAGGGGCATCCATATCTGGCGCAGGATATTCACAGAGAACCCACACTGTATTTGGTTGATTTGTATAACTTGCCCAGTATAGAGTTGCAGATTACATACACGTACGTGTGAACTCGAGTCTGTCAGCCAGCGATTGGACACTGAGAACAGGACACGCTCTAGCGTGTGAATACCCCGATAAGGAATACGCCTTTGCCCAAATCGGGAGATATCAGCAAGTTGGCCAATCATCGAGCATATGGTGCTTGCCACTGCTCGTGCTCTTCCCTGACGTTCGCCTAGGGATGGGTGCATGAAGCTGACTCGGGAATTCGGATTCATGGCGGCACAGGAGCAGCTTGTGGTGTCAGGGTGTCATATAAACAAATGGGGATGGTAACGCAACATGTTTGTGGGCGTTTCTCATTGTGACTCAAGTTGGGACAGACTTGTGGACAACACATTCCGATTGTCAACCCCCCTTCTTCCATTCGATGGAGGCAGCGGAGAAACTCAGGGCTTCTCATGACATTACTCGGTGCTCCTGGTACCTTCTGGGCGATCTCTGCTCTTGAAAGAAGCGAAAGTCCCACACACACTCCCGGGAGCTCCAGAGTCAGCGCGAGTGGCACAGACGTGGCATGTACGTCTGTGTAGGTACTGGCACAGTAGCTTTGAGAATCTGGTGGTGACGCATGTCTCTATTGGATTTTTCAATAGCCTCTGGGGCCTGGAGAAGTAAATTTGTCATCCTCGTTTCAGATTCGAATATCCTACTGTGCACAAAGGGATGAAAAGAGCCGTAACTTCACCCTGAGTACGGAGGCTCCCACAGAAATTAAGTGTCCGTACTCAGAGTGGTCAGTGGCACTACTCCAGCTCATGTTCTCGGAGAAATGAGTCTTGCAGATTGTTTGCCGGATAATTGTACACGCCCGACATAGGAGACTTGCGCATGGTGCTTGAGATGCCCCTGAGGGTGTTGTAGGCTGTTGAGTCATTGCAGCGTGGTCGGACGTAGTAGGTGGGCCGAGTTTTTATATATAAAGGGTCCTGACAAATGTCGACTTGAACCAACCCTAGCGTCTGTCCGACCTTGCCACTCAGCATTCATCAGATCTTCGTCAGCATGATGGAAGGGGATTCAGAAGAGACACCTCAACAGCGCTTGAACAAGATTGAACAAGAGTACATAACTCTCGGAGAAGGGCTTGATGATCTTGTTGAAGGCGAGGACAAGGAACGTTTGAAGGAGGCTTTGAAACGGTAAGTGGATAATGTCATTCATCCGATATAACAGGCTGACAGACGAGCCTATCCAGACTTAAAACTCTGATAGGATATATGCGGTCGGAAACAAAAATTCTCAAAATACTACGTATCATAAGCTCTGATAAGCTCAGGGAGAAGGCAGCCACCAAGGCCGAAGCCCAAATTCAATCTGCCAGACGGTATAAAGAAGTAAGTGACGATCGCTGCATTACTATTCCTTTCTACATACATCTCGCTCACTATCGAATTTGTCAGGGCGCTACTCCAAAGCTGAACGAGTTTAATGCTCACTATGAAGAGGCTCAAGGAGAGCTTATCAAAGGCAAACACTACCGCAAAGCAAGCGTAGCGGAACCACGGTATTACCTTCTCTAAAAATCTTGTTCGGCCTTGGACCTTATCCCACAACAGAAAGGCCGTCGCTGGTACAGAAAGTGCTCATGGGAGCCAGCAATCCCAAGAGACGTACGTTTTAACTTGGCGTGTCAGCGGATATATATCTTTATATTGATTCTTTTTATCTTTGGCCTCAGGCAATCCGGCGCTCTTGCTCACTTGGGAATACAGGCGCAAGTAAACCAATCTGTATGTGTTGGTATTCCATGATTATAGTCCCCAATCCAGTAGACATATTTCCCCGCAGACGGGACGACATCAGCAAGTCCGGGACCCAACGTCAGTCTGTTCCATCCTCGTATGATTCAAATGTTCATTGACACAATTCTTATCAATCAGAACCCCCGCGCAATTTACCCTGACACCTATGGATCCAACGGCACCAGGATTCCACTCTGCCGAGTTTGAGGCACAACAGGCTAGGTGCGTGTGTCAGACATCATAATTTAAACCACATTGTCTTACTTGACGACAGGCAACAGGAAATGCTTAATAGCTATGGTCGTGCCAACTAGTATGTGTCTGGTATCATTTATTTGACATTATGCCTGATTTGCGAATAGTGTCACACCTTGGTATCCAGGGCTAAATCTGTGAGCGCACTAAAGTGTTCATTGAAACTTGTCCTTCTCAATCCTTCTACCTTTCTCCAGTCAGAATAATTCCGTTCCATCGATGGATTCCTTGGGGCGCTCGAAACGACGCTCTTCACTCCTGGTGGCATGGAGGATATGGGTTGGTTGTTCATGCAGGTGCTTCGCTCGATTGACCCCATATTGAAGGTGAATACCCCCAGACCATTTGTGAAGCTCGGACCGTACATGACAGTGCACTTGATAAAGCTCACTGCCACATCTACATGTAGCCTCGAGCTGCTTTGCGATGCGCTTCGATGTTGTCATGGGACGGACAATGATCTCGCAGTCGTCGTTGTCGCACTGAATGACGCCAAGGCACTCACGAGCTGATTTCCGACCCTCCTCCCACGTCTCAGCATGCTCACTTCCGCCGCGAAAGCCTCCACGGACTTGATGAGCCCAGTGCTCCATGATGTCTTTGCTTTCTTCGACCTCTGCCCAAGTGAAATCACGGTCAAATGTACCATTGGGCCATCCATCCCAAGGAGCAGTGACAGGATTAAATGCTTCCACGAGTGCGGCATTCTGTTCGGCTTTCTCGATGGGAGCGTGTACAGCAATCTTTTGCTCAGCTTCCTTTGTAATTTTGTTAGAAATTTTGATAGACGGTACAACTGCAGCCACTGCAAATATTTTATACCAGTAAGCTTTCAGTCAGGTATCTATAAACATTATCATAACATCACATACTTGGCTTTACTGTGGCTGTATCGCTTTTTTCGACTCTTCGATACCCAATAATGGCGTCTAATCCATGAATAAATATAAGCATTAAAATATTGCAATTTTCCAGCTGCCTACCTCCAGTTTCGTTGTAAATGGGCACCATATCACCCTTACTATCAGGTGGAGCTATCCGGCCATGAGTTTCATGGTCATTGTCTTTTCGCTTCAGCTCTGGGAAGAAATAGAGCGCAATATGCTTTATAAACTCCCTCTACAGTTATTCAGCTCTCGAGGCAATGGTAGCTTTATTATACGTATCACATACCATGAGTAAAGTTCCAATAGATATGAATAAATATAATGAAAGAGGTCAAGGATGTGGAATAGAAGAGAGAAGAGTACCAAGATGGAATTCACGTCCTGAATAACAAAAATTTATGATGAAGTCTTATACTTCCGGTCACGATCAAGTAGCCTGACGGAAGCAAAACTGAAAAGTCAGTGGCTCGCAGTGTGTTTAGCACGACAATATACAACTATGCCACAGCTATGCATGACCATGCACGACCATGCACAGCCATGTATGGTTGCGGATGTGACCGTGCACAACCATGGTCGACCATGCAGCGCCGTGCACGACCATGCAGAGCCATGCAATCGACCACCGATCGACCATGCACGGCCATGCAGAGCCGTGCACGTGTGACTTTCGATCAAATATTCCCACGCATCTTTACTATACTGTGACGCCATGTGTTGTATAACTTGCATCGAAAGGTGATGGTTCAGGATAATTTCCCACTTTAACTTGCTGGTTGAATGTTTGCCACATTCCTCAATATGCATATGACATAGATATATCTACATCTACTATAGGAACCTGGATTCTGACCCACGCCAAGATGTGTTACATATCCGTCACACTTTGTTGGCCTGCACGGCCGTGCATGGTCAGGCATGGTCGTGCACGGTCGTGCCACGGTTTTTTCTATAAGCCGGAATTGGGTTTGTATATTTGTTACACTATGTTGCCGATTCGAATCTTACAAGGTGCTAGATATTCCGATCGGTACCATGACATCCCCGTTGTCCCTGGCCAAGCGACTATCAGTACACTTCTTATTGGAGCTCCAATACTCCCGTACAATCAAGATGTAATATCTTACTCTCGCCCTTTACGAATGCTCCCGAACTACCCTCAGCATGAGGTTAGGCCGGCCCCCAGGCCACCCAGCCCCGATAGATCGCTTCCCCCTCCCCGGCAGAGACCAACAGCACAGCGATCGCTCGGAAACCACTACCATCCTCACGATGAACACCTCGTCCCTCCTCAGCCCATCACAACATCTGGTGGTGGTATTGCCGAACCCCGAGGCTACAATAGTCCACACAGCGCAAGCCCTTTCCCGGGGGTATCATCGGCGCAGAAATATGGTCAGAGAGGCCAGCAAGTCAACACACCTCCTTCCGGCAACGTAGTTGAACAGGGAGATAGCGCCTCCGTGTATACGCACGCATCGTCTATGAACCGCGAGTCTATACAATCAACAAGCACTGCCAACAGCAACTGGTCTGATCAATCGCGAAGGGATCAAGAACCTTTCTACATGACCCTGGGTCGCCCATCCAGCACGCTATCAACTAATACGTTTGGAGTTCCATTTCCTCCCCGACACGATGAGAACAATTGATTTGTGCATCAGTTCCGGACAGTGGACGCCCCATATGGTACGGCAATCTCTCACTCTCTCTTTCTCTCTCTGTATGGCATAGGCCCCGATAAGCTGGCGTTTAGGTGTCGGCTGGGGCTCTAATTACAGAATTGGCACATCTTGCTTGAGTTTCTACCTATTACTCAAGCCAATTCTTCAACTTTTATACATGTATACTAGATCAAGATATCTCCTGAACGAATGCAATGCAAATGCAAAGTCAAGTATGTAAATTGAAGCCGGAATGAATACACAGCTGGTACCAAGCAGGTGTGATTGCATAGAGGCGTTGCGCTATGGCTACCTTCAAAGTGTTTCCAACTTGCACATGTGTAGCTGCCTTCCGTAAGGGATTGGAGTGGTTTGGGCTAAAAAGAGCTTGAACCCCGCGCCAAAGACTACTTATCTCAAGACTGTCCTCCAAGACTCCCTGACACGGTGGGCATCCAAATGCCAAGTCCTTATTAGTGTCAGTCCGCCAATGAGCAGGCTTCGGGAAACGCTGTCATGACTTGGTTGTACATTATATTTAGTCACTTTTATCTATCCGGGAAAGACTGGAAGCCCTATTTCGTAGGGGTACATTTGAAGCACTCGTATAATTATATACATGCCATTTTGAGCCTTGAATGAAAGCAACCTTGTTTCCACAATGTCAACGGGACAGTCAAAGTATCCAATTTTCTACACCACCATTGAGGGTCTACACCATTTTGGATGAGATTGAGCCACATCAGCTCAAATTCTCGGTTCAATCCATTTAGCTGAGTATTGTCCATACAGAACACCTCGACTGAGTTCAGGTATTTAAACAAGCTTGAGCGACGCAAATCGGAAATACGTGTGATATGCGATCACGAATAAATTCAATGATGTGGCTCAACACATCACTTGACAGACATGTCATTTCAGTGTCCGCTGTGTGAGTGCCGAGTCAGATTGTTTCGACGGCAGGGCCTGGGAATATGAGCATAATCCAGACAAATAAAGCGTCAGTGAAGCACTGTATAGCAGTGTATACACACATTCATCTCGCACCCACCTCGCAACCTCTTCTAGCCCAGCCCGGAGTGATAATCACTCTTTGCTGCATTTCACCTTCTATCCAGCAACTCCTTCAGGTAATGCGGTACTTGTCCCCACATTCGATCCACCAATTGACTCCAGCCCAAACACGCCATTGGCTAGAACTCATTGGCTAGAACTCGCTGTCTCAAACCTGCCACTCAGGAGTCGCAACCAGCTAATGGGAAATGAGTTGTCCTGTATAAAGGCTAGGCAGCTCAAGTATGACAAAGAGCTCTCAAGTGGAGAGGTTGAATGGGTAAAGCTACAGCCTTTTCTCCTCCATCGTGGATACACCCTTCGGCCACGGTATCAGCCGGGCTGGAAACCGTCCTGGAAAAGATTTGGCAATTTTCACATGAAGGAGTCTGAGAGCGAAGATTCCTGTATCCTATGGGTACGCTCATATCTTTCCCAGTGTTTCTAATAGCTGAGTTGTTGTAATAGCATCATGCCGTGATAGATGCTACCCGAAACTCTGATGGGAAGCAAGTCGTAATCAAGTTAGTCCCAACACACACAGACGAGCTGCGCATAATGCTGTTTTTGAACCAAAAACACTTACGAGAAAACCCTCGGAACAAATTCGTCGAGGTCTTGGACGTACTTTTGCGGCCAGATACCGACGATGTCGTGCTAGTCATAATGCCAAAGCTTATGCTTTTCGGGATAATCCCGTTCCAGTACGTGAGCGAAGTAATTGACGCTTTCATGCAATTCTTAGAGGTGAGAAATAATTTTACTGGGTCATCTTCTCAAGTCTCTCTTCGTCTTACAAGCTTGTATAATCAGGGACTGGCTTTCTTGCATGAGCATAATATTGCACATATGTAAGTCGCACCAATCGCCCCCCGGCGTCTTCTCCTGGCGTACTGAATATGTTTAGGGACGCATGTTTTCTCAATATGATGATGGACCCTGCCGGAGTTGCTGTTGACAAGTTTCATTTCTCGGAGCCAACGCAACGAGCAAATGACGTTATGGAAACTATCCGATACAAGCCTCGTCGAGAGGTTACACGGGTCAACTACTTTCTAATTGATACAGGTATTTCTATCATGTTTCCGCCTGATCCTCACTACCGAAGCCTGTCTGGATCATGGGGAGCGGAGAAAAGCATACCAGAGCATCAAGCGCATGTCAAGGGTATTGATCCCTTTCATACCGATGTCTGTCAGATGGGAATGGTTCTCAAAAGATTTGTCAAGGTAAATCCTGAGCTTCCTGGCATGTCATTTTATATACTCATGATATTTTCGTAGAACTTTGAAGGTCTGACAATACTCAATCCGATTGCCGAGGTCTTGACTTTGCCAGACCCCAAGGACAGACCAACAGCTTCTGAAGCATTGGCCATTTTGAAACGTCTCTCCGAAACATTACCTGACCATGAAGCGAATCGCCGAATATGGTATAGGAAGTGCCATCCCGATTTACGTAGACGTGTTGAGGAGTCACCTCCGCGGCTTCTAACTATGTATGCATGTCTCTCTACGAACTCGTCTTAGAAAGAATTAATTAGCAATATGCCCCCCATCAAGTTCACTATGATTTCCTTTCATATTATTATTGATCACACCCTTCGACCAGTCAAGGGCCAGTGTCCTTCCAGTGAGTTACTACTCTACCGGGCCTAGGTGCCGCATCTTCAGGCTTAAAAAATAAACCAGCCGTTGATAAGCTATTGACCACATCGGTATCCATACACCGCATGTTTAAGCTGTCTATTTATCTTCTACTTTACGGGCGCGTGTTCCGAGTCTATTAAAAAGTCCATAAGCTAGTGACTTGCCTCGCTCATGAGTACCCGTCCGTTGAGGAGTTGAATTCCTAGCACCAAATGTGGGGCGCTTGATTCCCACACTCATTATTTGAAACTTATAATTAAGTGGGAGCGTGTGATAGCCACCTGAGGGTCAGTCCGGCAACCATAATCATGACTGATTGTTGATTATGATGGGGGCGGACCGTCACGGCCGCGAGTCCCACGCTCCTATTTTTGGCATGCGTGACAATCCCATGTAGATTATTGCCTTCAATCAGATTTGTTTCCTGCCTCTTCATCGATTACCATGCCCCCACAGCAGGAATTGTTAAAGCGAAAGCTTATAATTGCTGCAGGCTATGTGGCTAATGTGGTTACTATTGCTGTATCCCTCTATGCTTCTCCTCTTTACTGGAAACAAGCTTATCATACCTCTAAGTTGACTGGGGATGCATGGGTCAAAGAACTGATTGTTGGCCACCACAACCGTATCTGGAGTGAGCTTGGAATGCGAGTTCATGTCTTCTTGGCATTTGTGCATGAGCCACGAACCGTTGGTGGGATGAACGACTCACGATTTGTGAGCTTGGATGAGCAAGCAGCAATCTTTTTGTACATGTGTGTCACTGGGTTAAGGGAGTGGGGGGTGGAGAATTCGGTAGAATACAGGCTCAGTTATAATGCTCAAAAAACGTGTTATTCTCGTGTTACAGCTATATGTAAGTGTCTACATATGTAGTAACAATCAGAAACTTCATATATCTGCAACAGTTTTGACGGAAATGAAGGGAAACAAGTGTCCAACGAGGCATACACAATGCTTAAGATAACGGACAAAGCGTCAGCTGTGACGTAGTGTGACCCATGGCCCGTGGGACCCGCGGCCGTGACGGTCCGCCCCCATCATAATCAACAATCAGTCATGATTATGGTTGCCGGACTGATCATGACCCTGAATCCTCTGACTCACTGCAACTCGTTCCGCCTCTATCTCGTAACCCTCGGAGAGTTAAAACCAAAGGTTGTTTCTAAGGACGTTCCATACGCCCTCCTCTATACAGTCATGGAGAACGTATCTTTCACTGCTATCAAATCAGCCTTCTCCTCCATTCAAGAGTTCCCCTGCTGCGAAGGGTCCATGGAACTTCGGGATCCATCCATCTCGAAGGTGTTCTATCACACAGACGGTGACAACGCTGTGTGAGTCCTTTAGCGGTAATATTGTCTCTCCATCCTCACGGCCATATAGCATGACCGACTTTATGGGCGCCCATGACGATCAACTTAAGGCCCCCGAGTCGCCGATACTTGTCGGCCTGCATCCTTCGGCTTCAACAAGCAGGATGTGGTGGACGAAACCTATCGGAAAGCTGGAAAAATGGAGAACACTAAGTTCGCTACTTTGTTCAATCCTCGCGATGTAGGCATTCTGGATAACGTCGCTACAAATCTCTTGCGCGGCAGAGTCTCCACCGACGAGATCTCCGCCGAGCTTTACAAACTCGATGTCTACGGTAGGCTGTTTCTTCCATTTCTCCTAGATTATACACTCGGGCATACTTACGCGTCCGTTGGGCAAAGGTCCTGGCTCCTTCTTCAAGTCGCATGTGGATACCCCTCGCAGCCCGGATATGTTTGGGTCTCTCGTTATCGTACTGCCTACAAAGCACGAGGGAGGTAGCCTCGCCTTCCGCCACGAGCAACGGGCTTGGAACTTTGACTCAGCTGCTATGATTGGACAAGACTCGAAAGTTGTATATACAGCGTTCTTAGGGGACGTCGAGCACGAGGTCTTGCCTGTGGTCTCGGGATATCGCGTTACGCTCACATACAACCTCTATACACGGAAACGTACCGGACTTCCTCCCCCAATCAATATGCGAGAATATCCAGGTCTCTCACAAATGCGGATCGGCCTCTTGACCCTCCTCAAGGACGCTTCGTTTCTCCCAGAAGGAGGATTCCTGGGATGGGGTCTCTCGCATTACTATGTCCCGCCGTCAGCTGTCGGATATCAAAGGGAGACTTAGAGGCGCCGACTCCATTGTTTACGGGCTCTGCACAGAGCTTGGTCTCGACATATCAGTGAAGGCAATATATAGGAACAGCGACCCAAACTACTGTGACTTTTGCTTGTCAGACAAGTTCTTGGACCTAGACACCTGCGGAGAAATCGAGGATTTGGTCGTGTCCTTCATCGCAGACAAGATGGGTGGCCAATATTGTAGAAGCCTCGATAAGCTCAGCGAGCCATGCTACCTCTATTCCAAGAAGGAGGACGCCCCCTTTCAGGTAGTTGCATTCGTCAGGCCGCTCACGAAGACGAACTCGTTCAAGTCTATTTACCTTCGTTACGGTAATGATGCAAATGCCTATGGAGAAGTTTGCCTTGTTGCGGCGGTGGCACCCGCAACCGATCGTATGTAGTCATTCTCTTTCCAGGTAGATCCTACTATATTATGGTTCTTTTTTGCGAACTTGAGACACTGAGAATTGATAAATTGAACAAAGTTTGTGCTATGAAAAGGTGTTGAAGTGCTTCATCGTGACCGAAATTGGGATACATGGATGGTGCGGGAATGTTGACCTTAAACCACAAGGCTACATGCGCTAGCTGGTGTGGTATCTCAAAATATCAGAAGAATATTCGCTTACTTGCGATGGATCTATGGATTTACATCCCTTAAATTGTCAGTGAACTTTCATTATTCCCGGACATCATGGCTAAGAGGAAAAGTATCTACCAATGAATATATATACCAGCTGGCGAAGCACAATACTCAGCTTTAAGGTGACACCGTTTGCCAGGCGTGAAAGGCGCGCCCCTCAGCTTTCCTAGTCACTTGCCCGAATTCGCTGCTTTTACTTAGGATGACTATCATGGCTATTCTAAGTCATGACTGTTGCGTCATATCCGAACCTCTGAGCTTCGACACAATGATAACAAGGTATTTTAAGTGGGTTGGCCTGGTGGCACGGTATATAACCTGTGTTTTGGGGATGAGAGTGAGCGTTTTATATGGCTGCACGCCGCTTGACCAATTTTTTTGTTTTTATTTTTGCCCAAGTCTAGTTCTCAAGTTGTCCGGCCTGGAATACGTTCGCGACGGTACAAACACTCTCTTTGGTCCTCTCTCACGTTCTCGGAGGCTTTGATACAGTTTCTTCTCCCGGAGAGAGAACATGATTGTTTGCATTACGATGGAGTGTTGAATGGACGTCCGGAGCTTAGATTGTCATAAGTATCACAACTGCCCAGATTTGTTGCTGGCCAGTGTGCTATCGCATCGGAAGGGCTGAGTACACCTGCGCATTGAGTATCATTCCGCGAACGCCGAAATACGCCTACAATCTACTCGACTAGCAACCGTTTGACAAGCGGAGAGACCTGGATTTGTAAGGACCTAGAACAGATTACCACGGAGGGGAAAGTATGTATTAGATCCCCAGAGGGTGCCAATAAAGGTCAATAAGCAGTGTCAGACGCATCTCGAAACGGGGCGGCTAACGTAACACGTTGGGGTCTGCTGAGGTGCTGGCGAAAGCGTGCCGGGTCACATTGGCCACAATGCGCAGTCGGAGTTGCCGCGAGGCGCGCTTTGTTTCGCGTTAAGCTCAGCAAATGGGCCAAAGCTCGGGGCTCTTTTGTCGCCTTGACAAAGGCTCCGTATCGTCTATGTCAAGGCGGACAGGACCAGGATTGGCCAGAAACCTGATAAGAAGCCGCGGGTCCCAATGGAACCCTGGTCGAGAGTTATTTGCAATAGACGCGCTTAGGCATCCATTCTGTGGAAGATTAAAGGACGGAACTATGTGGCCTAGCCACTGCCTTGGTTGGACACTGAAAGAGAATCACCTGCATCTCCTCGACAGTTGATCAAATGTGCAGTAATCACGAAATTCGGTAGCCAGTCAAGTCCCATGCAATAGGACACCAGCAACCAGGAAAGTAAGTCGTTTTCTATATGAAGCTATTCCAATCTCTCAATCATGAGATCTGGGGAGGACGGCAACATAATGCCGTTTAATGTGCCATACTACCCCGAAGAACGACACTAAGAGTTTCCTTGTGACCATGGCGCATAAACTCTGGGAGGAAGTCAAAAAGATCGCCGACATATAAGTATGAGGTTTAAGCGCCGAAACAGCTCGTACGTCAGTTGAGCAGATCCACCATGATCCGGTCAGAATACTGCTATTGCCAACAGAGTAATGTTGGTCAACGTCCAACGAGATGCTCATGGTTGACAATTAGATTGGGACTGTTGCATGACAGTTGATATAGCACAACAATGGATAGTTTATCTTGAGCACAAAAGAAGATTGCAGTGTCGCCAGCTGGATGACCAGCACCAGTTTACGTTTATCTTCAAGCATCATGGCATAGCAAAGGATAAAGCTTTGTTCGTCCCGCTATTTGGAGACAGAAAAACGGAGACAGAGAGCAGTTGGTTCAAGTTCAGCGCGGCCGAGCATCGTCAGCTGCGAGAAGATAACAGAGGACGAGGTAGAATGATGATAAAGCATTTTCTTGCGTGGTCAATACTCGGAGGGACAAGCAGCCTGATCCATCGAGATTCTCGAGGGCTTGAGGAAGCCAGGCATCACCGCAGAGAGAACCAGCAGATCTCGTGGACGAAATTCCAGGGTGAGATTTGGTTCTTGGTGGGATGAGGAGAACATGAACGTCACACGATTCGGATGCCCAGAGTTGCTCTCACTCTGGGGACGGAAGAAATTTACGTAAGCAGCCATAGTCTGTCTCCGACACACGCCGAACGTTGACCAACACATCCATCATGCACGCCTCCCTCGTTCGCCGCCAGCTCTCGGGTCTCATCCCCCCTAAAATTGCTACTCCTAAGCTCGTCGTAAGCCTCAAGCGCGTCTTCAAGCCCTGTTCCCGTTTGCCTGACTTTTTTAAACCAATTTTATTGGCCTTTCTGTGACTTTTCCAACGCGACAATGAACGGACAACTATAGTCAGGAGGATCCGGCGCAGGACTAGGACCTCTCGTAGAGTTCTACTCTAAACTCCCCAAGGGCGACGCCCCCGCCCGCGGTGGTGGCATCAAGGCTCGTTACTTCGCTGGCAACAACGAGTCGGGCAAGCCCATCGTTGCCCTCATCGCCAGCTTGTTCTTCATTGGCTACGCCATTGACTACAACAGTAAGTTTCATTGCTACCTTGTTCCGAGACCCACTCTGACCATTCTTTCCAGTGCACTTAAGTACGTCACGTCGAAACTCGCGGAAGAAACTAGCTAACGCGTCTCGCAGAACACCACAAGAACAACGCGCACTAGAGGAAGTTGGAGGGAGTAGATGGAGTCAAACTTTTGTCGGGACACTAGATCGTACGCAAAGCACCTATCTTGATATTAATTGCGTTTCCTTGAACTTGAGTCCGAATCACCGCCGAAGGAGGAACCTATGTTTGTCACTGTCATTCCAGAGCAAGTCTGGTCCTTACCGTGATAGGATTCCGGGCTATGCTTTTATTCAAGCAGCGTGTTCTTCGGAGTGCCGTTGCCACCGACTTTGCTGGAGATGAATCTTGACAAAGTCTCTGCAAGTGAATATGAAGTTGCTGGCCGGTGATAACTGGTGGAATCTATCTTTGGTTCTCGGAGTGGCTCGGGGTGGCTTGGCGCCTGTTGCTGCTTTCGCCTTTCATTCCATACATCTAGCATCCTAGCCCAACTCGGTTCACGCAACGGTTTCCGAATGAAGGTCATCTGTCACCCCACGCCGCGAGACACGATTGGAGTGGCGCGTCTAGGTTTACAAGGACTTCCACACCGTCAAGTTAGCTTTTGATACGTGTGTGATGTCAAACACAGGTTTTTGACCGCCCTTTTTCATTTTCTTTGTTAAGGAATGTTATTTCTGTCTTGATGTGCGTTATTTGGAGTCGGCGTTTTCTGAAGTATCCCCGGAACCTTCTTACTAGCCGGTTGGACGCTTCCCTGGGTTCTCTTGCGTCGTTCTCCATTTTTCGTGTCAGTCTATTCGGCTTGTGTGATACGAGAATGAGTTTCTAGCAGGTAAACCCGAAAGATTATGAGTTGACTATTTCCTATGGCACGAGTAAGAGTTTAAGATACACGTCCAGCAAGCATTCGAATTTATGCTAACACACTTTTAAGTTTTCGCCTTTCTCTTCATCGAATGCACGCGGTACGCAGCGAGGTTCTTATCAGCGCCAGTCTTACTAGTATGATTGTCATCAAATGCGCCTTTTCTATCAGTATTCAATCCATATTTGCCATTTGTTCGGTCATCGCGGGAGGCTTTACTTAAGCTCTCCTTTCAATCAGTATTGTATAGTACAGCCAGGTGAGCTCCCTTCAAACGAACCTGGACCGACATTCAACTGCAGTAATCACGCGACGACCTTTCAACATATTTTGCAGGTTTTCTTTCCCACTAGAAGGTCGAAAGTGGCGCGCTGCGCAGGTGCACCGGAAAAATCAATGCATTGTCGTGGAGGCAGTGATGGAATTGGGAGTGAGCTACTCAGCTTCCTATTAATCGCCGTGGGGTGGGCCAATCCAATGGAACTCGCGCATGGTGCCAGCGCCTTCTGAAGAAGGTAAAGAAGAGTTATAGGCTTAATTGGTGAATTGCGATTCCTGGAGGCACCCGTCTACCCGCCCCGCAAGCTTAAGGCTCATCTTTGCATGAAGGCAATCTCCTGCAGAGAGTTCATCCAATTTACATCTGATTCTATTGCTTTACAATCACATCACCTATTTCAATGCTGAATTGAAGTTCTTTAGTTGTACAACGTCGCAAATCGAGTACGATTTACAGGTGGCGGATTCTCTTTGTCTTGGCGGGCACATTGTGTCATCTTATCTCTGACGACCCTCGTATCTGCCTCTATCTACACGGACAAATCTTTATCTTCAGTCCGAGCCCCACCGGCCGTGTCAGCCACCTTACACTATTGCTATTTACACACACCTCAAAACGTGAAAGAAACCAATACGGGCAGGACAGGAACATGTGGTCTCCTGGGATGCTTCTCTTGCCTCGTTGGGGGATAATCGTTCACTGGCACACATCATCAGATCAGAAGGACACCGGAAACCCTCACCTCTGCCAGAGGCGACCGGAACGGAAACAACACATCTCGAGCACGTTCAGCCGAACGCTTCTAGAGGATATATCGGGAGACCATTGTCATGGAAGTCCAGACTCCAAAATACTGGCTTTGCGTCATGGCTGCTGAACCGAGCTTCAGTGTTGAATATGATCGACTGTGAGTGTTCAAGAAAATGTGGCATATCAATAGACAATGACAGCGGCAGACATGGGCATGGACTGCGCTGGTGGATCGTAATACGATGAGGATGAAGAAACAAATTGAACTGCTGGTGTATGTGGGATGAGTACATTACGTGCGTGTGGACATCTATAAGCAATACGGAAAGCAAAGCAAGAATGCAGCGTGAGCGAGTGAGCGAGTGCGGGTATTATAATGTACACGAGATGGAGGTAGCATGGTATCTGGATCCTTGGCGCGGAGCTCGGGTCGCAGTGGAGCGAGGCGCGAATAATCGACGTGGTATACAGGTGCTGGCGCGAAGTAGGCGAGCGGTGGTAGAGGCGAGTACGTGGTGGGCTGGGACTTGTGGGGCAGAAGCGGAGAGGATGAAAGGTCGCCGTCCCGTGGCGTTCATCGGAGCGGAACACCCGCCGCCCTGGCTTGCTCGGCGCGACATTTGAAGCAATATTCGTCGACGCGATCGATGTCGCGCTCGATTTCTTTGCCGTACATCTAAACAGGGGCGACGATAATGAGTCACCCGGCCAATCCACGCAGAGTTAATGCCGCAGCACGCAGAGCACCAATGCCCGCAGCGCAGGTAGGGGATCCACTCACCGTGATGCACTTAGGTGAACGGCATTCCCTCGGGTGGTATACACTATTCGTACATTGAGTAGTGTTGCAGTCCAGGATGGCGACAACTAAATGGCGTTGGAAGTGCTAAAGGGTATACATTTGTCAGGTGGAGTGCGAGCATAGGATTGCATTGGACGCACGTTGCATTTGGCCCAACGAGTTCCTTGACTGTTACAGAGGTATATTAGCCCTCGAACTCAACCATACAGGAATAGGACATACGCGATCTGTTGGCACATTGCTGAAAGTTGAACGGGGGGTAGGAGTTGGAGTTAGGTTTGGAGTTAGGGTGGTTATTCGAGAATTGGTATGTTGGAAGGGAAGAGGTAGATGGGGTAGTGTTGGAGTATCGCCCGGAACGACTTGGGAATATATAGTGGACCGGACAAAGGGAACAGGGTGACCCTCACAGCATTTGGACAGGCGCTGTTTATGCAAATTCGGGAAGGTGGCAGGACCGAAATAAGTCTTAACGTTTACCTCCATCAGGTCCACATCCGCTAAAATCACTAAGAGCGCGTCGGCCGCTAGATTACCCACTGTGCGAACGTTCTTCTTGCCCAGCGTTGGTGTCTTCCGCTCCGACGTGTATGGTAACTTACTGCATGTGACCAATACGCCGTTATAAGTATCGTGCCCACACTCTATTTTATGGGGGCAATGTAGGAATATGAATAGACGGATCCTTGTTCTTTCACTCGTCCTAGATTACGGCACAAAAGACATTTGCAATCTCCTTGCGAGAACCGAGGCTTTTCAGGTCCCTCCAGGACGTGCCATTAACGGAACAATTCTTTATCTCGATATCATCTATCACAAGTTATCAGAAGTTCGTCATTCTTGATATCGAAGCCCTCAACCCTCCTTAGCCGAACCTATCTGTTCTATCTACCCGTTGGCCAGGAGAATCACGTTCAGATATCGAGCCAGAGATATCGGGGGTGTCTGGGGGACACGCCTTACTGTAAATGGTTTGTTCAACAGTGGATCAAAAGAGAGCACCATCAATTGAGACTCGAGAGAAACGGCTCTCCAAACTGTATTCCCAACGCAATGCATATAGAGGCTTTACCCTTTTATCATTCCATCCTAGCACAAAGGCATCGCCTTCCGGACGCTGTAATAGTAAACTCTCTGAAAGGAATTAGCGGAAGTCTATCGATCATGACCGTTACTTGGACGGTGATGATGGGCGCTAATTACACAATGACTTGATTTGAACAACAAAAAGCGGTGCTTCCCTGCAGCAATACAGGATTCCATTTACGAGAAATACAGGCCAGTGCTGACCTCTCTCATCGATTGCGCATGTCCCATATCCTTTTGAAGTACCTCTGCAATGACACTTGCAGCGCCGCTAGTAGCTGCAGGCTTCTGACGGGCATCTGGGGAAAAGTTCATCCATTCTTCGGACATGTAAATGTAGATGAATCTACGCATTACATACAGCTAATAGTCATTGACTTCTGAATAGACACAGTCAATCTTTATTTCTGCTCAGCAGATTCGACGCAGATCGGCATTGTAATACATATCTTTAGATGCTTTCTCAGTCTGTGAGCTCTTGAGCAAGTCACCATATGACGAAGTCGAAAACCTGGCACCGATCGCCAACGACCCTTGTGGACAACATCCCGATCTAGTACCTGCTCACCCAGACAGCGACAGATGGCATAAGGTGGCACCCCGAAGCACCTAGCAGTTTTTGACACCCAACGCACTGACCCAAATGATATCATGGTAATAATAAGAGAGAAGGACCACCCCATCGCATGGCTTTGGTCAAGTCCTTCCCAGTCCGACCATTTTTGCCATTACCAGTTGCGTTTGACCGATATGCACCACAAGTCAGCTCGACACGATTTATCGATAACCTCATCCTCCATGTCGTTAATGCACCGACTTAAGCCATTGATTATATAGTCAATTATCATGGCCAACGGCTCCAGTAACACCCCTGCACGCCCTTAGCACACAGCTCAGGTGCTCAGGAATGTATCCACCGATACGCCTATGTCATAACCTTTCCGCATATATACAATTGAATATCAAGCAACCTTTGCAAGATCCGGAGACGACTGGCAGTGTGATTTTCTTCTAAAGTCTCCTCTCATCAGTCATCCTCCATCTTGCATATCGCAGCGCTCGTCGAGCGAGCCGTATCTCTATCGTCTTATCTACAGGCGCGATGATACGGATACACATATGCCGCGGACCGATTTCATCTTTATCTCTAGGTCTGCGCTTACCCTGCACCTGACTCGCTATCCATACATATCCAAATCCTCTGCTTTCGTGCTGTCCTTCCCTCCCCGACTAATTTCCCCTATGCCCCTCATCTGGATCTCTGCATCGCGTGCGGCGTGCGGTATTTGAACAAGTAGATACGAGATGCTCTATCGCGACGCCCCTACTATCGGTTTTCTCCGTGAGTGAACCTTCCGCGCAGACAGAAGGTTGACCAGCCACATCGTCCAGGACCCGAGACCACCAGCAGCAAATATTGCTTGCCAGTCGATTGCTTCTCAACTACTTCTTACCGACACGCATATCCATGACGTTATCAACTTGTCGCTCAAAATCTCATGTTCCGATCCGCCTATGCTCCTCAGTCTATTTTGACCACCACCCACTTGCGAGTAAGCAGGTTGAAGACGGTCCCAAAGATCCCGGCAACGAGGGTACACGTGAAGATAATGACGTTGTATGGCATACTGAAGTCGGGCGTCGCGAGATCGACGAGCAGCGCGCGTGTGTAAACTCGCCCTTCGCCCGTGGGTGCAATATGTGCTGTATGCCCGTTGCCGGAAGTGGAAAGGTTCCCGATGGGCTCTCTAACGGAGACAGGCGTGAATACTGCGCCGGGGATGTCCCACCCGCGCTGCGCATCAGGCGGGTGCTCGGTGTATCGAAGGAAGGCCTTGCTAACATCCATGGTGATGTGGACCGTCTCTCTAGGTGGCAGATGCAGGAGAGTTTGCAGTGTCGTAGGGCGTCCATGCGGGATGGCAGGGATGTATGTGAGTTGAGAGAGGAGGTCGTCTGGTAAGCAGCACACCGTTTAGCATGTCACAAAGGAGAAGTAGATCATATAAACGCACCTCTACGAACTCCGCCGATGCGTACTTCCATTGTATGGAGATAAAACTGGATAAGCCATGGCATCGTCTCGAGGTATAGAGCATAAATGTCGACATCGCGGTTGTTCGTCACAACGACGTTGAGCTGGCCATAAGCCTGAGAGGAGCCAAAAAGCGTTCTCTGGGCAGAGAAGGGAGGGGCTTGGATGGAAGATTTTGACTCAGATGAGGAGAGATTGTATAATTGGGCTATGGACAGACATGAGAATGAGAAGTCAATAATATGATCCCCGGTGCAGGAACTGAACTTACGATACGTAAACGCCTCGAGCCACTTGACCTCAACGTTCAGAGGCATTTTTGCTGCAAACCCGATCTCACGTAAGTATATAAGCTTTTAATATGTTTTCTGGTCTGGAATCTCAAACGAACCTGTTTTGACATCGAACCTCGCGACGGAACCTTCGTCAGGGGAACTGATAGAAGGTGGGTCTGGAGAGATGACATATGCGCCAGATTGAGGGAGACCCACAAGAACCTCGCTCGTCTGCGCAACAGGGCACGCATCTTCAATAATGCGGTCGAAGAGTGTGTGGAATGCCCAGTCTGTCAAGAGCCTGAGGTCAATACAACAGCCAAAGACGACAGAAAGCCAGAGCCAAACCTTGCTTTCCGCTCCTGAAGCCCGAGTTCCGCAGGGGGTTCATCACCGTCTGGAACGTCAGACGCACCTCGACGCCGCCTTCTCCGTTATCGTCTTTTCCATCCCTCCATAATACATGGACCCCCATGCCATGCCAATCTGCATCAAATAGTCGGTGTGGGTTGAGAAGGCGAGCAAGTCCCGCTCTTGATTTGCACGGCAAAAGCTTCAGGAACGGGGTGAGGTTTTCGGTACAAACATTTTCGGAGGGCAGTGTCGCGTGTCGAACATGGTAGGGTAATGGCTTCGAGGACGAAGACGTGGCGAGAGCAGGGAGAGATCCCTCTGGCGAGAAAGACTGGGGTGGCGACGTTGTCCGGAGGGCATCAAGTGAGCCCACGGACGCGCAGAAGAGGCCTGCGAGCGCGTTACGGAGGCCCTTCCACCGCTCGTCAATGCTGCACAGACCAAAGTCAGAGTCATGCCATACCCGCTCGCATATACGCATCCAAACCTACCTCGACGGTGCTCCATCGCCCATCCATGCCCACAGCTCTGCCCCAGTGCCTACTCCTTTCTCTTCTGGGTACCCCCACCGCTTATAGTCCCAGTTTCCAGCATTCAGGGTGAGGTGCATCTCCGTCACCGCGTATTCACGCAAGATCTGCCCCAGCGCGAGTGGGAAAAGCGTGTAGTGTTGAGCTTGAGAGACGTCAGGGACGGTTGCAGAGTAGCATGTGGTGCTTCGTACATTCATCTTCACGGCCTAGCGACCTCGGGTCCCTGGGTATTGCTCCTTTAAGGAGTGTAGTAAAGGTGAACTTGGAGGCGACGCGTCCGTCGGGAAGGGTGTCGACAGTCAACTTCTCGTCGAACTGTTCCCTGGAAGATGAAGAGGCAAGAACCGTAAGGCATATATGTAAGAGAGCCAAAGGCCAAACGAAGTGTTGAGTGGCAGTCCTCATCGTCGTTGGTGATGAAGAGGTTGCCGTAATGACGGTGATTGGCTGTATGTGCGTATTGTGATGGCCAATCAATCAATTCAGTCGAAATTTGTCCGCATCCTCCTTTATCGCTTCGACTTCCATCATCATTGTGCCATTATTCTCCTGACTTTCAGCACTGGTGTAGGCGTTTTTGTCCTCAAAACTCTCTGTTGGCCTGTTGAGACGCGTCTGGACACCTGCGAAAAACCCAAAATTTGAGGACTTTTGACTGGCGACTTTATCTCTGTCCACCTCAATCAGGTTCCGAGATCCTCAACAACTAGAATCGCTTGGGGACACCCTGAATCGATTAGCCCGGAAATAGTCTCCATTTTTTCTCCTAGACCAGATGGCTGCTCTCTCGTCAAAAACATTTAAAATTGAAGTCTTTGAAGGCGCCGAGACCACGGCACGCGCGGCGCGTAGGATTGTGCTAAACTCAGACTTTCTCAAAGCATCAAAGCTATGCACTGGTGATGTGGTTGCTCTTTGTAATGCCGAAACCCCATTAGCAGCCTGTAAGGTTGGTACGTCGTTAATCCTAAATTGATTTTTCAGAATCTGAAGACCGTCCATAATAGAACTACGCCATTGGTGTTGTCTGGCCTTCGCTTGAAATTCCAAACGATGGTGAGGCTTCATCATTACTTTAGTAGCGCGTCTATACTGCTCAACATTACATCTGCGGAGGATTACTTGAAGCGATCTTCCATCGAAAATCCGTTTTCTCCCGTGAATGATTACTTTTGAACCTAATTCTGATTATGACTTTCTGTCTTTTTAGTCATTCTCACATCGACATCGCTTCTCCTCACTGCCGCTTTGTCACCTCTCACTTCCTCAACCAATTCTCAACGAGGTCGTATATTTCCTCTTTCCGGCCTCGCCGCAACTTCGAAGCTGCCTCCCGGAGTTCCTTCGCTTCGTCAAGTCAACGAAGCTGGGGTCATAAAGATCAACGAAGTACCAATTCCAACGCCGGAAGCGGGTGAAGGTGAAAACAGAGCCAGTGGATCGAAAAGAACAGCCGGCAGTAAAGAGAAGGAAAAGGGAAAGGAAGGACCTGACTGGCTTGCATTGGCAGCCCGGGAGGTTCTCGGTGAGCATAAATCACGATTCCAATATTTACTTACTGAAGTACTTGTTCATTCCCTGAGATTAGTTGATCTCAAGTTCATCACGGGGAACCAAACTATCGAGTTTACCTATGAGGGGACCCCAAGGCGCTTTGTCGTACAATCTATCACGCCAAAAGGCTCCCAACCGCCAAAAGGTGACGCGGACGCGTTATCTCAGGAATTAACCAAACTTTCTCTCTCCCTCGAGAGTCCAATACCTCAGCCAAAATCCCAGTTATGGAGCACAGGCTGGGACTGCTCAGTGAATATTTTAGACGGGAGCGAGCGAATCGCCGTCGAAGACCCACAGGTACCGATTTCCCTTTACGTGCACTACCGTCGAGTTGATACTAAGGTGCTTGGTTCCTCTTTCAGTCCACAGAAATCGAAGTCCTCCCTCACGTGTCCGAAAATGCTGCTTATGCGTCAGTTGGCGGACTTGGAAAGCAGATCGAAGCCATCCGGGACCTTCTTGAAATTCCCCTCACAAGACCGGAGCTGTTTAGGCACTTTGGTAGGTTCCCTTCCCATCCCGCTGTCATATCTCTGTTGTTCATTTTCAAATGTCGTCGTTAATCTATTGTGTGCCCAGGATTGAAACCTCCCCGTGGAATTCTACTACACGGCCCACCAGGAACTGGTAAGACACATCTCGCTCGTGCCATCGCCGCGTCTACAGACTCCCGGGTCCTGGTGATTAACGGCCCTGAGCTCAGCAGCGCCTACCATGGTGAGACTGAGTCCAAACTACGGGCCGTATTCGCTCAGGCGCGCGCATGTGCCCCATGCATTGTCGTCATCGATGAAGTGGACGCACTTGTGCCTCGGAGGGAAGAAGGTGCCGGCGGGGAGGTTGAAAAACGGGTCGTGGCGACCCTACTCACCCTCCTGGATGGAATGGAAGAGGAGAAGAACAAGGAAGGCGGGTCGGGGGTTGGCGAAGATAGAGTCGTCGTCATCGGGACGACGAATAGACCCAATGCGATCGATCCCGCGCTCAGGCGACCAGGTAGGTTCGATCGTGAGATTGAGATAGGCGAGTGCTCGCCACTGTTTTGCTTTCTATCCCCTTTTGACCTGCAAATTACTAAAATAGGTATCCCCGACGCCGATGCGAGGTTCAGCATCTTTAATGTGCTGTTAGCCAACACGCCACACAATGTCTCCTCAGAGGAACTCCGCGGACTGGCGGGACGCATGCACGGCTATGTCGGTGCAGACATAGGGGCGGTTGTCCGCGAAGCGGGGACCATAGCAATCAAAAAATGGCTTGCCACAACTCCAGGGGCTCGCTCACGGTTACATTCTAAACAAGCAGCAGTCGACTCGGAGGCTACCGAGTCGTCAGAGATCACTGGCCCACAGTCTTCACCCAAACTCAAGCTCACTCTTGCCGACCTCACCGCGGCTATGCCAGCCATTCGGCCATCCGCAATGCGCTCCCTCTTTGTTGAGACCCCTCCAGTGCGCTATGCGGATATCGGTGGCCAAGCCAATGTTATCCAGAAGCTCAAAGAGACTATCGAATGGCCCCTGCTGCATCCCGAAGCATTTGCTCGTCTAGGAGTGCGCCCACCGAAGGGCGTGTTGCTATACGGACCACCGGGATGCAGTAAGACTGTTTTGGCTCGGGCGTGTGCTACCGAGAGCGGGGTGAACTTTGTGGCCGTCAAAGGACCTGAGGTGCGTTCAGTGTAGCTTTACTGGCCAGGGATTTGCTCAATGAATCACTGATATCTGGCAGTTGCTGAACAAATTCGTTGGCGAGTCTGAAAGAGCGGTAAGAGAGATCTTTAGAAAAGCTCGTGCAGCCTCCCCCTCAATTATTTTCTTCGTGAGTACTAAACTTTGAACTCGACATTAATGGCGCCATCTAATGTCAAAACTCTTTGACAAAATAGGACGAAATCGACGCATTAGCCACGTCCCGCGCCTCTGATACAAATATGGGGTCATCACACGAAGGCGTCCTGACAAGTTTACTGAATGAAATGGACGGCGTACAAGAGCTCACAGGTGTCACAGTCGTTGCCGCCACAAATCGCCCTGACGCCATTGTGAGTTATCATGCCACTCATCATCCCCGTCCAATAACCATGCCGTATACAGGACTCCGCGATGATGCGTCCCGGAAGACTTGATCGCATTCTGTTCGTCGGGCCCCCAGACAGGGCCGGTAGAGAAGACATTCTCCATATCAGGATGAAGACAATGACTGTTGGCCCCGATATCGATGTCCCGCGGCTCGCAGAATTGGTAAGTACCGCTTTCGTCGTCAAACTCACGAGAGTCTTCTGCAGCTTCTTTGCCTATTCCTCCACCGGCTGTCACTGACTTCTATCGGCCCCTATGCAGACGGATGGGTGCTCGGGAGCTGAGATCACATCACTGTGTCAGGAAGCTGCTATCATCACTATGCAGAAGGACATGAACGCGCCATATGTGAGCACCAGGCTTTTCTTATCCGCATCCTCCCTCCAGTTATCAATATAGCTGATATTTTACTACTCCTGAAAAGGTTCCACAGGCCGCGTTTGTTGACGCGGCAAAGACCGTGAAGCGCCAGATCACTCCAGCGGTGTTGGACAAATTCGCTAAATGGCGAGATGCAAATGACCGTCGATGAAATCACACAGTAGGTCGAGCTACCCGCACGTTCTCGAATTCTGTCTAAACGTATCCTCCATAGATAACGACATCCGCGTTGCAACCAATCTATATCTAATGATTTCTACGCTTGCCTTCACACATAACCCCACTCCGGGTGGTCTCTGTTGTATATGTCAGAATGCTTCGTTGAATACACTTCGGATGGGTTTGTATTGGTGGAAAATCTACGATAGCGAACATCGCAGAAGTTCTTCAAGCCACTATCTACACAATGTTCGCGCAGATTCTTGGAGGTTGCCACACAACGGCGACCGTTTCTTTTGGACACCATGTGAATATGACAGGAATCACCCACTCGCAAGTGATTATTTCTCTTCCTACCCCACAATTGACGGCGCAGCTGGCAGCCTGAGAAATTCACCACAAATTGTAGCTTCGATATATGGGGCGCAGTGAGAAGAATCATCAGCTGACTGATGTGCAGTGTCCTGTCCAACTGGAAGAGCAACAAGACCACCACATTTGACTGTGCGAGGCAACCCTATACGCTTTCAAGACACACACATGATGGTGGAAACCCCGGACTGAATCTGTTTGTGGCAAATAAGAGTATAGTGTGATACCCCAACATTTGGTTTCTCAAGTTCGAGCTTTGTCCTTATCAGAAGATATTCCAAAGAAGCGCACCCACCCAATGTGGCAACTCCGTTGGAAAAAAAATGACACGGGAAAGTACGTCGAAGGCGTTACGGTTCGATCGATCAAAATCGAAATCTTGAAGTGCGACGATACGATGTTTTTGGTCACCCGAGTTCAGCATCTATACACCTGTCCTCAATTATAGGACGTAGTTGATAACTGCGAGGATATCCCGTTCTATCATTCAGAGCTGGATATAATGTCGACGAGTCGCAATGGCAAGCCAGAGAGTAAGTATGCGATGTCCAAGAGACCTAGCGGAAAGCTATGTTAAACATTAGTATTTGATAGAAAGTAGGTAGTCTGTTTTGATGATATCTTGTCGACGAGTTCCTCATGTCAACGATTTAAGATACGAGAATGCACAGATATTTCGTGGTATAATCTAGGGCCTAGTAAAATAGCAGGGATCATCTCTTGACTCTCAACATCGATACCCAGTGTTCAAATGAAATCAAACAGTAAGGGTTTTCTTAAACCAATCCACAGTCTGTTGGAATGCGCCTTCCCATGCCTCTTTGATCTCTGGCAAGTTCAAGTTCGGTCTTGAAGCAAAGCCGTGCGCTGTATCTGAAACGGAAGAGATATATGAGCTTCGTTCTGCTTTACAACACGGCGCAGGCGACCGACCTTTGTATAGCCGGAACTCGTAGTCGACGTAATCGGGTTTGTCTTTACGAGAAGCAAATATAGCTTCGCATTGAAGACGTTTATCTTCCTGAAAATAATGGTCCTCTGAAATCCATCAGCAGCCATATGTAACAGTCTCAGTCATTTTGCTCACCTTCAGCACAAATCCACGAGGCCGGGACTTTGATCGCTTTCACGTCGTCGATGGTGAACCCCCCTGGATGCGCGATGATGACACTATCGACGAGACCCGTTTTTCCGAGGCGTATGCAGGCTGCGCCACCATAACAGTATCTGGTATAGAATTATTCAGGGCGGTCCTGATAAAAACAAGCAAATTAACAGCGCACCCAACAGTCCCTATCTTCTCGTACTTCTTATTCTCTTTGAGAAGTTGGATAAGCTGGTAGGAAAGTGTGAGCCTAAGGAATATCAAAAACGATAAGATTTACAGAAGCAAGCCGCGCATTGATGACTGAAGGGCGATTACTGATGAACGCGGGGATTTGGGGAATTAAAATGAAAAAGAGCTTGACGTATGACCAGAACGACGTTTTGATTCCAGACCGGTCGGGCAATTGCAATTTTGAGGCGGGAATTATGGGCTTTCCTGATGTAGTGAAGAAGTAGTCTTCGCTCAGCTCGGCAGCCATGATGAGTATTTGAGGAGTTTACCAGCGAAGTAATCCGGAACCCAGACATCGCAATCTAGCTTCTTTGCAAGCTGGTCGGCCATAATCTTCGGATTAGGCAAAGACATCCCAAAGGCATCCGTCAGCAGAAGCACAGCCTGTCGGGAGGGAGTGCTTGAGGGTCCGGGGGAAAGATACGCCCCATGAAAGTCGGCTAGGACGCTTCCAGTTGGTTCACCTGACAGAATGTATCCCTCTTTGCATTTGGGACAAACAGACATAGTGGAAGGAAAGTAGACAGTTTGAAGCGGAAGGCCTGATTGTCAAAGTAAGGAATGGAGACAACAACCAGTTCGTCCGCTTTGACCAGTCTTTTTGATTACAACTGCTAGTGGGAATGTTCTGATCGCTTACAACGGCATCGGTTCAACTCGACCCGGGTGAAATCTTAGGTGTATGTATATATAGGACCTAGATTCAGTTAAACGTTGAAGAAGACACTTGTTGGCTTCGCACGACCTGAGTTTTACTGTCATAACATAACTCTCCTAAATCAAATAAAATGGCACCACTTTCAAATCTCAATGCCGTCAAACCAGATGGCTGGTGTACCTGCGATATCTGCTGGGCAACTGCAACCAATGCCTCGAGAGTCGAAAGTTCGATGATATTCACAAAATCTTGTTTCTGCCAGGTGCAAGTCAAGGCAAAAGTTCTCAATGGCCAACAGACTGCGGACTGCGTAAACGAGGAATGATACCCGTCTTACCTTCTATTACATGGTTTCTTCTATAATATAGCAGTGCGAATTAGGACGCGTAAGTCATATGAAAGTATAATCACAGCCTCAAATAAGCAAGAGTGTCATCCATTTAAACTGAGAGGCATATAACAAGTAAAAGTTACAAGCTAATTTCAAGTTCCGGAAAGAGGTATTTATCGACTCTGAGAAGCTCTGACGGATTTAAGCCTAAATTTAGAAGTTGCCTGATCGCTTTGGAGCTTTCCTTGTAGAAAATCCTTTGCTTGAGTCCTTTATTTGTTAAGATTGACGCAGTTTGACGCAGAAGGGCAATGGACTCAGAAGCCGTATGTCGGCTTTTTGGGTCTTCTGCTGTCATCGCAGCAACTAGATTATCCAATACTGAAAGATCTTCGTAATGCTATGGCGGCGATGTTCAGGCTCAAACTTAACACATCTCATAATTCAATACTACGCACCTGAATCAGCCTCTTCAAAACATTGCCTAACTGACAGACATCGGTTTTGTATGGGTCGTGAGCGACACCCTTGCTTTGAAATTCTAGAATAGTCCTGTCTTGTCCCCATGAGCCATAACATCTCGGCTGTTCGCGAGGTCGGAACTGTTCAGATATGCCGACGTCGATGATGACATAGCGAATTGAACCAACTTCACGACGCGTTTTGTAGCGGATATATTTTGTGATGTTGTGCTCTGTGCGTGCACTATCGGTCATATGAAAACCGTTTGGAGCGAGCTTTGTAGCATCTATCATCAGGTTATAAAAACAGACGTCCCTGTAAAGATAAGCGTGAAAACGATACAAAGTCTTACTCAGACTCTCACATGTGTGCGATGTCATATTCATGGAGGAATGATAGGCCCTGGATACAATCATTGCTCGAATCAAATACGGAAAACTCATATTTGAGGCGCAATATACCTCGAGAAATTGGGAAAATGCGTCAAGCACTTCGCCAACGTCCTGAAACGGAATCACGGCAAATATCATGAGCTTTGGCATTACCACAAAGACTTTGTCGTCTGTATCAGGGGCAAGCATGATGTCAAGGACTTCAACAACATTGTTCCTGGGGTCGGCACGCAATTCTGGACTATTCAGGAGCCTGAGAAGAGAGAGTTCGTTCTTTCTGGTATCTACAGATTTGATGACAACCTTCGCCCTCTCATGAGTCCTGACGGCGTCAATCACAATGCCCCTCTTTGGCGTCACTTATTATCATTGATGCACTACAAAAAGAAGTGGACGCACTCACCGGGAGACGTGCGTGATCTTCAAGGTTATGTTTACTTGTGAGACGGAACTTCCGGCCTGCCCATGAGGGAGACCAGTCTGGCTGATACCTTGGTCGTAGATTATAGCCACGATGAGCCAAAAATGGCTGTAGCGCGACCCATCGTAGTTCCGACGGATAAAGATAGTCGCAGATGTAACAAACTTCCTCTTGACCCTTATATGGATGAGAACAGGTCATTTTCGGGGTCGTTTGCCTGTAAAGACAGGTGTCGTTTGACGCTGAGTAATGGCTGAGTGGCCCGCGAGTGATGTGTGCTGGGTGTGCGTAACTTGAATAGATTACGTAAGTTAGATGAAGCCGGCAAAGTCCGAGGGATACCAAGCTTGAGCTTGACCACCTGAGGACATTCCGTCCACTGGGAGTCCAGTTCGCAAACGCGTTCGGCGAACCGTTTGGCGAACGGCGTGATGCCGGGTGACTGTTTGTCAGCAGCTCCCATGTCCAGGCTCAGGCGCTTATTGCCTCACTCAAGCGTTAAGATACATATAATGAGATCCTTCCGTAACTGTATGGTCAGATAAAATGCCTACACCATGGCAGTCTCTGCCAGAAGCCTTGATTTCCTGGCCAGATCTTTGCAATTTGTACAATTTTTGATTGTGCATCATGTTTATTCAGCAGCCTTGTGGCTCAATCCATGGACGAATCTGGGTTGGAGCTCAGATAAGATAAGATTTGTTTACGTTTCATGCCCATATATGGTAATGATAAGGCATTTGGCCAAATCCTGGCAACCACGATTTTCCCAGTCCGTCAGATTTGCAGCTATCAAAAATCGCTCTTGTAGGAATATTCAGCTCCCAAAAAGAAGTCGATTTACGAGAGGAATTCGAAAAATAGGCAAAATTGGATGAGCCAAACTTTTTGTACAAAAGTATTGGTGACTAGTCCTGGTGCACCATAGGATCATTTGAAGCCCTCAACACGGCCTCGGGGTTACTTTATCAAGGTACACTGAGATCACAAGATTGTATCTGACCTAGAAAGCTCATCATAGATATGATTTAATCCTGTCAATGATGTCTTATTTCAATGAAGTGAAAATGACCAGTTCATCGAATATGTTTATCTAGATGACTAGTTCTGACCTGCACCTGAAATGTTCAGGGGCCCCTGTGGATGCAGGATGCGGTCACTAGTGGAATCGAGGCTTGGGTATGAGTGTCAATTGCTAATTGAGACCAATCTGGGCGTCACTAGACTGTGGGCGCGCAGCTAGACCGTGAGTGATGATAGAACTCGATCACAGTCGTCACCAAAAGTGACCACATGAAAACCGCCCACGCTGTATATATCCATGGTCCCAGCATCCTACTATCGAGATGTTCTGGCTTACATCCTCTGCAAGCCAGTAATACTGATACTGAATCCCAAAACCAGATGCCTTGCATTCCCTTAAAGGCTTGTACCTTCTCGCGCGATTGCTTCGGAGCTGGAGGTGATGCCAATTGTGTGCCAGAATGTATGTACTGCGCCTCAAGGTCAGTTTTAGAAACATACAGCGTCATCGATGGGAAGTATCGAGATCCCAGCCTGGAGCAGGGTGGAAGGATGAGTGAGTCAACACTCTCCGTGCACCTTCCTTTTCGGTTGATGAGCACAACGACGTATGTCGGAAGGACACTGACTCAAAAATCGAAGAGGGAGATCCGGCTAAAGAAAGGGCAGACAGATGAACCGGGTGATCCACATGAGGAATTGCATCCTGAACCCAAACATTTTGTTACCTTTAAACCCATTTTCGACGCTTCTACAAACATACTTGCAACTCCGGTTATGAAGCATCAGTGGATACCCCTCCGATATTGCATGATGCACAAGGCCCCAGCTCAACTGCCAAAAGTTACAGGTCTGTCTGTACCGCAGTCATAATAGGGCTATATAGATACAACGAAATTAAGTCTGGACTACAGGGAGGCGATAATTTAGGTTATGATGTGGTATTTGTGCCAAAATCTCCAATCAAGAGAGTGCCGCAGTCGTGCATCAGTAATAAAGTAACGAGTGCGTGCCAGGTGAGTAAAAGAGATAAACGAGCAGATGATCAAGATATCGGAAGGTGGCAGGCTCGGAAAAGAAAGGTGTAGACACGTGAGAGGATGCTGCGTAATGAGTGGAAGGAGAGGCTGAGTGATCAACGGAGAGATGAGGAATGACTGTGACCGATGATTGAATTAGATGAAGGAATGTCCTTAGAAGAACACACATCCATCAAGTGTCCACAGCTAAGACTGCTGTCAAAACGTTGAGCATGTTACCGCGCAGAAATTTAGTATTTCGCATATCTAAACTGGGCGTCGTCAGCCCTGGGCCAATACAGATTATTTGGCGTTTCAGTCCACCGGGGTAGCGCATAAATAAAGCCCGCGATACCGAGCACGTACGCTCCGATAATTACTGCAGAATACACTCAGTCCTTGAGAGAAACAGGATAAAAACCAAGACGATAACGCACGCTTCTTATACTTTGGGAACCGCCTCATCTCGTTACTAATATCGGGGAATCCCATCATATTGCAGAAGATATGAGCGGTAATGGGCGGAAGAATGGAGCCGGTACGAAGAAAGAGGTAGGACGCGATGGAGCCAAAGAGGGTCGTGTACGCCAGTTGGAATACGCTGCTGCTGACAGCGATCTTGGCAGCATGTACGTTTGAACCGTACCGATGCCAGACTTCGTACGCATGGTGGACATGGGCTGTTGGGCGAAGCATAAGCAGGCAATCGTGTGAATGCTCCAAATTCAACGCACCTAGTCCAAATGTAAGAGGAGCAAGGAATATCATACGACGCGACGACGCGCCGGAGAGATGATAAACGGCAATTACACAAGAACGGAAAACAATTTCCTCGGTGATGGGGGCGACAATGTAGTTCCTTAGTCCGTAGATGTTTCCAAGACGAGCGGAGAAGAAGCCTTTCCAGGAAAAGTGTTTCATGAGAGGGAGCTGGCGAGCCAGGAATCCGCTGGCGAATAGTGGGCCTAGGAAAAGGACGGGGGTGACCAGGTGAGGGAGTATGCTGGTGATTGAAAGCGCTGGAGGCATAAATCCCAGCCGCACGAGTGCCGCTTCGAGGGAGATGTCGAGGTTCTGAAAAAGTAAGTCGCGTCAGTATGGCTTACTCGACGCCGTCGTGTTGGATGAAAGCAGAGCAAGTGGATCCCAGTATGGCCGTCTTGCCTTCCCCTTCGTGACATCTTCAAATTGGGAAGCATAAGAAGTACATCTTCTCCTAGATCGACTTCGACGGTACACCATCATCGACGCGTTCACTGACACGATTCCGTCTCGACAGAGTTCACGCGCAACATTGACGAGACACTGCCATACACAGATAGTACGCACTCACCCTTACGGTCCCCCCAACTTGCTTCCACAAGATGCCAAAGACGCCGGCGCAGCAGCCCAGCGTGGCCATGCTCACGCTGACGAGCCGGCTTTTGATGATTTCGGGGTCATCGCGAGTGCCTTTGACTGTGCCGTCATTGGTAGCGAGTGCCAGACGGGCCTTGCGCGCTACGAATATTGAACCGACATAGACTGAACCGAGCCCGAGCGAGACGAGGTGCGCAGAGGATGTGCTGAGGAGCGGGTGGGCGAAAAGAAGTTGCATAAGTTGCTGAAAGCTGGTGTGAGTGCTCTGCTTCGCACTAGTTTTTCACTGGGATTATAAACAAAGATTGAGGGTTGCAATTGAAGGAGTGTAGCTTGCCAACGATGGCGAGGACATGAAAGAATAAGAAACTAATGATCGCAATGCCGACAGGCTCACTGGCCATTGTGACTTTGCTTAGTCATCACAATGGATAACAGTCAACATTTCTAAAAATACCACAAATTCTGCAAAAGTGTGTTGAAACTGTGCTGTACGGCTTCTTAAGGCTGACTGTGTTTACCCAAAGAAAGTATATATTTTACTGAGCATTCTTGTTACTTGCTTACCAAATTGAAGTGCTGGTGTCAAGACATGGTGTTTTTACTCGTCATTTTTATACTTACAAAATTCTGAAGTCCCAGGTTGGTCCCAGGCCACCGGTTCTGACCCCCAAGAAGCACTCAGTACACCATCCACAATAAATTCGTTCACGAGAAACCTTGAGTGAGGTCAGATACGAGGTTAATCCCAAACTACTGGTGTACATAGCATATGATCTCGAGATCGACTCGACCGGCTGACCATTCGCCACCTTCTATGCCCGCGCTCGCGGCTCAGATTATAAAATATTTCTGTAACTGGTGTTAGTTATTCCGAGGCCACTCGCCATTGCATCGATAATAGGTCAGAGCGCATCTGCTAGTAGTATATCACCCTAGGGCTCGAATACCATTCTGTGATCTCGGGTTTGTGGCGTTGGTGTCTTAGCCTGTGGAGAAAGCTTAATTATTCTCCCCGCTGGAATGGGCGTCCCATGGTCGCACTGGTGCCCCATTGGGCCATTTTCACTCCCTATAGAGTCACGTTCTATCTACTCACACCGTGGGTGGTCATCAAGGCGGACAGCAGACTACCACTTTGAGAGAGAACATGGAGCAGCGGCATTCCCCATCTCACTCGAAGAGCATTTTTGTGCGCGATTCCAACTGTCGCACCCGCGTCTAGACGAGGTAGTACCGCAGTCAGCCGTCAAGATGCCAAGCTATAGAGATATTTCGAGACTTACCACGCAGGTTCCTCATCTGCGTAAAGAACGCCATGCGACGAGGGTTGTTCCCGTGAGGTCCATCGACGGTGTATGAATGCGCCCATTCTGTCGCATCCGGCTAAATAGTCGTGTAACGACCTCGCGACCATACTCGGTTTTGGCTTTGACGCACAAGGTTCCAGGATCGTCATTACCGTGGCTGAACGACTCAGTGATGGCACGTCAGTTGCATCAAGGCGCCGATCATCACCATATATGTTAATTTCAACTGCCATTCGGAGTAAGCTGTGAATCTGGTAAACTAGAAACTGCCCTTTTATCAAAGTAAAATGAAATTAACCATAGAAAGCTAACTGGTCAGAGGGAGGAATTGTTTACATCAGGTGTAGGGCTTTCAAAATAAAAGCACAATCTTGCGTCCAGGAGTTCAAGACGGGGCCCCCATTCTCTATGCGCTGAACGGGAGTTTTTGAAGTCATCATTAGGCGCAATTACATGCAAATTGCACGTTTTTGCCAATCTAAGTCTCACTCTCCAGCACGGTCGTTACTTGGACGTAGCTTATAGCTCCAATGGGCATGGGAGGATGGTAGACCAACTCATACCGATTTTATATAAACAGATTTTTACCGCATCTTTGTCGCCTTGGTCAATATGTTGCCTAAACAGAGTCATCGATCTGCATCAAGTCGAGAACGAGGATATGGGGGACTAAGAGGCCCTGTATCGGACAAGACTAGGCCAGATTGTGCTCAAATTCTTATTATGTAGAGGTTGTGTGGAGTTGTGTGCGGCTTATGTGGATTGTTTGATTTGGCAGATGGATAACCAACCTCGACTCATAGTGGTAGCATGGAGTTGGCAAGGGTTGATGCCAATGTGTCTCGATCTGGTTCTGATCGCAGCATTCCAATATTTATACATTAGACTTTCTAAACTAGTGATGATATACGTCTTTCTCTGCGTTCCTCAGCAAGATTCTCTATCTCCTTCAAGTCGATAGGCTTGAATATCCAATTGAACCAATTTCCACCGCTCCGTAAGGTAGGGAGGTGCATATCGTCCAGAAGCTCGTCCGCAGCTTGTGGCCATCTTCAAGAATCAAATTCAGTACAAGAAGCGAGGCGCAGAGACAAAAACAGGGTGTATGCACGTAAAGAAGTCTAGGCTCCCACTGTAGCTTTCATTAACCCAAGCAAGCGCGTCCGGATACCGCACCTTCATCCACAAAGAGGATTGTTCAGCTTGCGTGATTGCCTCCTGTGGGCTATCTGGGAGCTTCATCTTGTCGCCGCGGAAGTACGACGCAGTCCAGTGGGCCACCACTTCGTTTGTATACCCAATATTGCTGCTGAACTGCAACCAGGAAGTGAGATTGTTAGATATAGTCATACTGGAAGTGCGAAGTGTCGAATGAGAACAAAATTTACATACCACACCTCCTGCCACCGCGAAATCACGATGCGCGATGTTCTTGGCTGGAACGATACCACGGTATATCGCAGTCATCCATTTCGCGTTCTCTGGCGCCGAAGCTGGACGATCGACGCTCTGAAGGCTTTTCAAGTCATCCCATCTTGTATGCACATCGGTCATAGGAGCGGGATACTTTGCAATGCCCAATTGTTCAGCCGTTTGGGCTGTAGAGCGACGGGTTAGTGAACGTCAACACATCCGTCAATGACGGCAATGATGCCCACTCACTCGTGAAAATGGGCGCCCAGGAGGACTGGTATCCTGTGGCGAGAATGACGACTTTGGCCTTGATTTCCTGCCCGTTGCTCAAGCGTACCGATTTTCCGTCATCCCCATACCCAGTCGCGCGTGCCGGGGAGATGATGTTGATGAGGCCAGCATGTGCAAGGGAATGAAAACTATCGGGGCGCACGGTGCCTGTGTCGTTAACTCGTATGCTCCAGAAGAGATGGTGCGAGGCGTAGAGTGGAGAGTCTTTCGTGGCGTTGACCGCTGAGTGCTATCCGAGAGAGTGGATGTCAGAAAATTCTTCAAGAGTAACGATGGGAGTGTATCTCACGGAAAGATTTTGAAGTGCGTTCCAGAACATGCGCGTTATGGCGCTCCCCAACGTCGTGGTGTGAAGGAAGCGCCTGCGTCATGATGGTCAGTATACTTTCAATTTACAACAGCCGATGATCTTACTCCAAGCGTGAATTGAGATTCATATGAGGGTTGAATACACTGATAATTCTGTGCAACATCAATCAGTTGAGAATTCTGCGGGCTGAAGTGACTTTAAACCTACCTGCTCTTTCGGATGAAACCTGGAAGAGGCGCTGGCGCCGCCAGAAATGCATCCGTCGCTTTATACACTATCGTCACTCTTCTTCCTTCGTTGGTCAACTTCGCGGCCGCACTAAGTTGCTCATTATTAATAGTCATTCAAAGCATGACGACCGAGATCTCGGAACTCACTCCTGCGCCGACTTGCCTCCACCTATTATTAAGATATCAGTAGAGCCTTCTTTACCCTCTGTACTCTTTGTCTTTGCTTCCTTGATACCAAGTGTAGCAGGGACCAGCGAGAGGATGTTTTCTAGCTGGGATGCGAATTGCGAGGAGTGGCAGATGAGCCCTCCAAATCCGACCTGGTTTGCGGATGCTTGTGATAGTGCGGTAGGGACCTTTGGGTTGCTGCAACCCTAGCAGCATACGTCGTGAGATTCTGAGAGAGGAATATAAAACGAGTCGAGAACGTACCCCACTGGCAAGAATAATACGCGAGAACGTCAGCTCTCGCTCAGGCGCCTTGTCTTCCGCTCCCGGTGTCGTTGCGTCTCGAACAGTGATGCGCCATTTGCTAGGTGCCGTACGGCTGATATTGAGTACCTCTGTCTGCATGAGGAACTTGGCTTTCCCCTTGAGGAGCGTCGCACTGAACTGCTCGAAGTAGTTGCACATGTCCAAGCCTGATAGGCGTCCGCCCGTCTTGGAAGCGTTGTCAGGCGGCGGCATTGGGAGTGCGGAGTACCTGTATTCGCCATGGACGCTGAACAGCCCGAGATTATCAATGAATGAAAATCTGTGAGTGGCATGAAAGATGTGTACTTGTTGATAAAAAGCCCAGGATAAACGCGCTCGCGCGCCCATGTGCCCCCGACAGTGTTGTCCCGAGAGATGAGCGTAATGTCGGTGAAGCCGTCCTTCAACAGCACTTGCGCGCTAATAAGACCAGAGACTCCTGCACCAATAATGCCTATAGGCTCGTGAAGCACGGAATCCTGAGCCTGTGCGTTGGAATTTGACATGGATATCTGGGGAGGACACTAAAAGAGAAGAGGAGTCAATCAATTTCAGTGGACTACTAGCTCTTAAGTATAACGAACCACTACGCACGCAGTTCTATTCATTATGAGTCGGGAGCCGAGGATCCAAAGCGGCGGTCAGTCCTCAACTTCTCATTTGAGTTACGCGAGCTTTGGGCGGTTCCTCTGAGACCGACAGACCCGCAGCACATCGAAGGTGGGGCACTACAGGCTCATGTCGTGGGGATCCGTGCTCGCCGTGGCTATAGTCTGCGTCATCTCTTTCCGAGAAGCGAAGAATTGGCGAAGAAATCCAGTGATTCTCGCAGTCGGGCACGTGTCAATTCCAAGACGCGACTAAGACGCGTTGACAGTGGTCCGCAGTAGTGCAAGCCGCAAGTCTACGCAGGCCTTCATAGCACGGGTTGAGGTGCCCTGAAAACGACACCAACCCACAAAGTTCGAACGATTGTTGAACACATAATGAACAGAATGCAGAGTGGATAGAAGGACTAATCATGTGTTGACATGATGGGAACACTTACATAGTTTCTGACACATGGCTGTGCAGCAAACCAATTGTTGAATTTGATTGGTACCTCGCCGAGAACACATAGACATCCGCGACGACAGCGGCAGCGCCTCGAGGTGAGGGACATACGCAAGCTAGCCGGGACGTAGTCTTGGACTCGAACACCGACTACAGCCCTGAATTCCCGTCCCGCACGCAGGCCCTGGTGGCCCAACTGTACAACGTCCGTTACTCCGTCACGTCTGATTCAACGACGATCCTGACGAAAACTACTGCTGGATCAGCTGCAAGTCCGCAGCGGCTTATACTGAGTACAAACTGCAAACATACTCAAATCGCTGGCAGTGCAATGGCGAGAATCAAGATAACGAAAGCTTCCACCACTCTGCCTGGGCAGAAGAGATCTCTCGCAGCCACTGGCGGCGCGGCTGCCCAAAACATACAGTAAGAATTCAACAAATCAATAGAACTGCGGCACCCTTTAATGTTTAATCTTTGTGTAGACGAGCTGCTCGACGTAAGCTAGACGCCGAGGCAAAGGACCACCTGGTGTTATCCCAGGTACGTTGCCGCTCAGGCTTCAAGTCGGAAATGGTTGGGAAAGTGCTCGAGGCTCACACTTTCGATTTCTCTACAGAAAGTCGTCACTACAGACGAACGAGTGACGCGGTTCAGTGAGAGGATCGCGGCGCAAAGGAACAAGCAGCCGTGATTGTCCACCTGTATCGAGCCTGTATTATTAGTTGCAATGGAACCATTGTAGTTTCCCCGTAATGAAAATTCTGGACTTCCGAAGTGCGTCATTGGCTGAGGTTGAGGGATCTACTCGACCAATCTCGCAAAATCTGCTTATCAGCTCTCTGTTGCATTCTGTATTCCATGGAAGGAGCAGCTGTTTTCAGACGAGGAAAGGATATATGTATAGCGATTAGGATAACGAGGGAGAGATGCAGTGAGCGCAAGAAAGCCTAACAGCGGGTATGATACGAGTAATGATATTGGTGACAAGAATTGAATGGGATCCATTCAGAAAGTCTCTTCCTCGTCGACAGGGGCACCGGCCTCGGGCACCTCGAAACCATCCTGTGTAGCGTGTTAAGTAAGGGAAGAGGCGAAGAAGACGATACGCACCTCCGTTGAATATAAGATCTTTTGGATCTCTCGCAGCGTTTTGTCGTCTTTGCCCTCTGCCTCGAGTACCTCCACCTGTTGTTGCGCTAGGATTTCGATATCGCGCAGCTGTGAATGAATGATATTAGAACGAAAAATTCATGAAATAACGCGAGACATCAAACACGAAACATCCGGTGCATTGAAAGGAAAAAGAGAAGAAAAACTCACCTTCTCGAAGTAGAAATCACGCTCCTTTTCGAGGCCCTCTAGATGGGTTGACAGATCCTTCACCTGCGCGCGCAGCTGGATGACCTCCTGCGGCTGCGCCGACCCTGCACGGTGGCCACTGATCGGCGTACGACCCCCAGCACGCGCACCCCCGGAACCAAGCGGCGTAGTGCGTGCGCCACCCGTGCTCAGAGGAGCAATGGTAGCGGGCGCTTCCACTGCGGCGCCCTTACGCCTTGCAACAGGGTCGTACCCCTGCCCGCCGTAGTTGGAGTCCCAGAAGCGTTTCATCCACTGCAAAAACTCGAGGTTATCCCTGCGTCACGGCACGCGTCAGTTGTGTTCCTTGGCACACTGCAGACAGGACTAGGTACGTACTGCATCTTGCACTTGACAAGCTTTTCGACGGGTATGGGCTGTCATCGTTCCGTATGGGTATTGATACATGGCATGTCAGACGCGCACGAAACCTCGCACCTTGTCGATCTTCTTTGCCTTGAAGACGTTCTGCATGACTTTGTAGTTGGCCACATACTCGTACTCGTGCTTCGCGTTCATTTTCACCCTGTTCATGGGTAGATCGCCTATGCATCGCCACAAAATTCACCAAAATACGATGCCAGATGGTGAGCATGGATCCTACAAAAGAGCAGATGACAAGATGGAACTCACCGTAGATTGAATCGAGAATCTGGCAATATGCGCCACCCGCACCGCACTGCTCGACCTTGGTGTAGTTGATTTGGAGGAGCTCATTGAGCCAGGCAAGCAGATCCGTTCTTGAGGCCGTCATGATGAAAAGAGGGAAAGAACAAAGAGGGGATGATAGGGTTTTGGGTCAACCTGTGTGCTCTAATGATTTTCGTCAGCGTGCCATCAGGACGTCTGTTCGGCCCGGCGTCGCGTCTTCGTTAGCCTCCCCAAACTTTGGAGGACATTCAATGAGCATGACAGTAGTAGAAAAGTCGAAAAGACATCTTAGACGGATGTAGTTGCGACGTGGTAAATTTAAATAAGAGGATATCCCTCGAGAATGTACAATAACGAAGAATTCAACATAACACTCTTAAAATCTCATGATATACACGCAATCCGACCAGCTTTGTGAAGCGTATGTGGCGTCTGATCAAGCCCAATCGCGTGTTGGAGTCAGATCATGTCGTGCTTGACAGCTTTCGACTGTGATCTATTAGCGATGTTGAGTGAGAGCACGAGGGAGGTCGCAACGTTGGTCGCCGGCATCGTTGGCCGTGTCGGGCAAATAACATGGGTATAAGGAGAGCGCGGGGTATGCGACCAGCTCAGTGGAGCTGGCAGAGGGAGGTCGTGTCTTCAGATGACATAGGTTACTGGGTATTTAGCCCCATGCTGGCGTTGTGCTAGGAGACCTAGTCAGCGATGTAAACCCTTTGAAACTACATTCAGCACATACCTGTAGTTCACAATAAGGAATCCCTCCGTTGCGAAAGACTGAAAAAGCAATCGTGTATCAAAATATGACCCTGAGTCGCGCGTAAGGGCAGAGACGCACCCTGTACAAATTCAGAACGGTATCGTCAGGGGCAGGCGAGAACGTTGAGTTAATATACAGCATCTATCGTCGATGTTCATTATTAGGCCAACAATAAGCAGGTAATCTGCTTAAAATCACACACCAGAGGTTCTCCATTCTGCCATCCCAGCTCCTTCCTCAAGAACTGAATCACCGCCTGGAACCGATTCGTCGCGGTAATCTTGTACATGTTCTGCCTCATGACTGGAGCATTTCCGACACCCTTAAACCGTACCACAACTATATAATACAGGACCTATAAACTCATGTTCGACTCGCCACAAAGTAACAGAAAATCTCACCTTTCGCCGCATCCTTCTTCTTGTAGGTCTCGAGCGCTTTTACAACTTCTTCATTGAGTTGCGGCTGGCCATCGCTCTGGTCGACCAAGCTATTCAATGCGGATGACCCTTGTTTGATAGCAGAGTCGGTGGTGCCGGCTGCTTGGGCCATAAGTGATTTACAGAGTCGCGACTTGGGAGTTAACAATCAAGTGTGTGGTCCGCCCTCCTCGCAGACTCAACTGTGCCATCATGATTACGTAATCAACTTAGCGCTCACCTTATCCTCCTCCCTATTTGCCAATTCAGGAGCTTGATAAAATCAAACCACTGTTATTATAGACAGGAAAGTAGAACTCACTAGTTGGCGATATTTTGATTGTTAATTCAGTTTCTTGTCCATGCACGTTATCAATTTATTCAAGGGAAAGGGCGGTGAACAAGGTGATACCAAGGTGCGTGGTAGTTACCGATATTTTCAAATGGTCCCGCCTCTGTATAGATTTTGTTGGACTAAATATTTCTGTCTCTCGCCAGGTGAGTGATCAGCTGTGGGCCCTCGATCTTGTCGGTATTTGCTGAGGAGCTCGGGATACCCCGTATTTGTGAAAGCATAAACCGCCCATCGAAATGCTCTTGATGTCCTAATATCGTAGCCACGCTCATGTCATCCATAATTAGTGGAAGGGCTCTAGGGCTTCAAAATCTAAAGCGGTTGACATACTGAAACTCGTCTGCGCCCCAATTAATCCTATGATAAAGCCCCATGGACACAGATTCCAAGTGAATGCGAGTCGCGCGCTTCAATCGTCAAAGGTACATGAAATACTCACAATATGTGTATGCCCCACTTCCCTCTAGCTGCGGCCGCTGATTTCGGGAGAACTTGTGGACGGAACTACATCAACTCCTCCTTGGTGGATTTGGGCACCGGTGACGAGCGATTGCAGTTATTGTTGTAGAGTTTTTCTTACGCGACATTAATGTCCCAATAGTTAGAAACCAATAATCTCTTCCTAACATTTCACGCAATCGTTAAAACTGATAGACTCTGAAAATGACACGAGCTACACATTTGGAAAGCTGTTGAGCCGTATTGACGACGATGACCTTGGTATTGACTGGTATCATAAAATAACTACCTTACGCCGGAACTTGCACTCAAGGCGTTTAATACATAACGTCTACCAATTGTTTAAGAACATTGATTACATTCTCTACTTACCTTCAAATCGCGCTCGGCCATGCATCAAGATATGCGAAATTGATGGGAAATGTGACAGCCGAGCGATCACTACGCCGAAAATGGACGGTGGCCACGACATCAACATCATTATCTCTCTACCATCATGACCGAGCCCACAAAACAGGAGACAGAGCAGGTTTTTGCCATCCTGAAGGCACAGAAAGCCAACAAAGTAAGAGCAGAATCAGTCTTCTGCATCTAGGCGAGGCAACTCATCACCTCATACTAATAGTCGTGTTTTGACTGCAACGCACGAAACCCGACATGGTCGAGCGTTACTTTTGGTGTCTACATCTGCCTTGAGTGCTCGAGTGTTCACAGAAATATGGGCGTGCACATTAGTTTCGTGAGGTATGGTCGTTTTGTCTTATTGCTCTTTTCAGACAGGCTTATACGCCTACAGATCAACCAATCTCGACTCTTGGCAACTCGCCCAGCTACGAACGATGAAGGTCGGAGGTAACGGATTGGCAAAAGAGTTCTTCACGAAACACGGAGGATCATCTCTCTTAAGTGATTCTGATACCAAAAAGAAGTACTCGAGCAGAGTAGCGGAACTGTACAGGGAAGAGCTCGCCAAACGTGTCAAGGACGATGTTGCTCGGTGAGTGTTGCTATCATTCTCGCTGCGACTATACTAATTTCGAACAGTTTCCCCAATGGAATCTACGTGGATGGAATGAATGCTGCAGCCAGCGCAGCACCAGCAGAGGAGACCGAGGATGACTTTTTCAATTCGTGGTCGAAGCCCAACACCCCCAAGTCCTCGAACCCTGGCACGCCACGCATCGCCACGCCCCCTGTCCTTGGACGCGCGCCCTCTGCAGCGAGCACTACTGCAAGCAGCACGACCGGGAGCACCAGCTCTACAACGGCTGCTGTCGCCCCTACCCCTGCACGCACCATCTCGCACTCATCCACCGCGCGTCCCGCCCGCCTCGGCGCTGGCACATCCCGTCTCACCTCCGCGGGTTCTGCAGGTTCTGGTACTACTGCAGCAAAGAAGAGCAAACTCGGACTCGGTGCAAGCAAGACAAAGCCTGTCGACTTTGCAGAGGCTGAGCGTAAGGCACTCGAGGAGGCGGAGAGGATCAAGCAGTTGGGGTACGACCGTGAGCGCGAGCAGGCAGAGGAGAAGGCGAGACAGGAAGCGGAGGCCCTGCGCCGGGCTCAGGAGCTTGGATCCCGAGCTACCGCAACGAGCGCTACAGCTGCCACCGCCAGCAGTGGCAAACCAGCAGCTGCAGCACCTCAGAAGTCCGCCGCCTTCCCCCGCCTTGGATTTGGAGCAATACCAGGCGCAGGAGCTGCTGCTGCTGTCGCGGCAGCCAACGCCCCTAAGGCACGCACACCTGTGGTGGATGACGCACCGATGACAGCCCGCGAAAAGTTCGGAAATCAAAAGGGGATCTCGTCGGATATGTACTTTGAGCGCAACGCGTACGATGCGAACAATGCGCGCGAGGCCCAGACACGCCTGCAAAACTTCCAGGGGGCGACTTCGATCTCTAGCAACCAGTACTTTGGCCGTGACGAGGAGGACCAGCAGCTTGAACGTGAGCTGGCTGACGGGAGTCTCCTAGGAGATGGTAGCCTGGCGGGCCTGGAAGTCGCTGCGAAAGATGCAATCCAAAGGGTGCTTGCGAACCCAGATGTCCAGCAAGTCGGGGAAAGCATCCGGTCCGGGGCGTTGAAGGTATGTTTGCTCTTCAAACTCTTCCTCGCCGAAGTCGGAACGGAACTGATCATTGTCAACAGCTCTCTGATTACCTAGCATCTATATCGGAACGCTAGGTGCCCGCATTCATCTTACCTTCGATTATTTCCGTTTCAACGGTCAATCGTCCCAAGTTGACCATATTACTGGTCGACTCTGACACTTGGCCCATTTATAGTTCTTGTTTCTATTCACGGAGTTGTGCACAGCGTATACATTGTTGATCTCATATCAAAACATATCAGCCGGAAAGTAATCGCTGTTATTTTTGTGGAACCCAAGGAGCATGTATCCAATCTGCTTCGTGCGATTCTCTCCCCTACAGACGCCACAGAGTTATCGGGAAAGGCTTCTCATTCAATATGATCCACTGCCTATCAGATATGTCTTTAATACTTGGCAACCTCCTGGTGTCCGATTGCATCAGCAGTGACGATATAAGTTTAGTTCAAACCCAAGCTCAGACACTGAGATTCACTCCTTGCCAAAATAATGTGGATCCTATTCATCGGTTCAAACAGGCCTCTTGGCCAATTCATTTGACCAAACTGAGGCGGGCAGATACAGAAGCTGCTTTGAATACAGTCCTCGAAGGCTACTGTAGTACTTAGTTGGTTTCAATACGGTACCCAAATTCGTCTGTTGTCAAGATTGATGTCAGTGTCAGATGCCGATCGCAGTAGAATCAGTATATGTTTGCAGAGTGGGCGCTTGCGAACCAGAAACGTGGGAACAATGAGGCACCCACTACGTATCAGCTGACATCAGAGAACTCTATCACCGCCGCTCCTCCACTTAGAATCTCTAGCTCTCGCCATGAATGCCCCAGTATGCGACGGTAATTAAAAATCATCTTGAATTACGCACTCTAAAGCTTATGGCATACCTTGATTTTAATCTCCAGTGGCTTTATCCACTCAGATCCGTCAAATAGGCAAGGAAGACACCTTGGACCTTCGCCACGCCGTTCTCTGGCCAAACTTACCAGTATCAGATGTCTGTCTGCCGGAGGATGACCTTGGGGTGCACTACGGCGCTTTCCATCCTCCAAATATCTCTCCTATCGCCATAATCTCCCTGTTTGTGGAGGATTTGCCATCGATCGAGACAGATATGGCCGCAGATGATACACTAACGGGCACAACGAGCGAGGATCCAAATAGCACTGCTGCTAGTGGGAGGACCGGGGAAAGTGCCGTCCGCTTTCGCAAATTCGCCTGCAGCTTAGACTGGCAGGGCAAGGGCGTCGGCACGCGGCTCCTCCTGCATGCTTTATCGATGGCGCGTGTTGATCTAGGCGTCACTGTCGCCTGGTGCGATGCCCGCACAGCTACCCAAGACTGGTACCGCAGGAGAGGGTTCGTTGCTTTTGGACCTGTATTTTACAAAAAGGACGTGGAATATGTTCGCATGTGGCTTGACCTCACATCGGATAATGCACTTGTGGGCCGATAGCTTGACGGTAAATTTTCTCACTTTCTCCGTTTGAACAAGACTCGTTGCTGATTTATACCCATTCGGCATCTAAATTGCAGGCTATGCCGTCATTAAAATGCGGTCTGGCACGGCAATCTGTATGGACAGAAGTACGATGCGGTAGTAGGAAAGAACAACGGCTGATGGTCCTCGGTGCGATTTCGTTCTGGAGTGGGTTTAAGTGGTGATTACGGTTCACATGATGTTTTTCGCCGCACAAGGCGTATCTGAAGCATAGCCATCGTCGCGTATGCTCTTCGTTCGGTATCCAAATTGCCTTTAGCGTAACCCATGCGTTTTGCGGGTCGTCATATGGTTTCTAAACATAACACATCATCTGAGCGATCTTGTAGCCAGTCTGTACCTTCACCCTATCTGATTAAAATTTTGACGCAGCCACCACCTCGTCACTCGCTCCTGTGTAATGAGATGCCTTGGAGGACTCCATCCCTGCGTTTCATCATCTCTTTTACTGAATTGTTTTGCCTCAAGGTTAATACTCATTCCGTGAATACTGGAGAGCTCTCTTCAGATACATGAATCCCATGACTTGCTCCGCCCGTAGTTTCAGGTAGACATCGAGCTGTATCTGCAACTGAGACCAAGGGCCGTCGTGCTGTAAACCGGCTCGATGACATTTGCCGCTGAAAATTGTCGACAATTCGACACGCCGTCGTCATTATTGTCCAGCTCAGGCCTCGAGGTGGTTTCTTGCAATTTTCTTGGCGCTGTAGAAAACCGTAAGATAAGCGAGTGGAATCTGGATAAGCGTACGAGAAGTACCTGGTGGGTCCAGGGTATAAAATGCCCTAGCTTTCGATAGCATTAATCGCCATCGACTCATATCCATCTTCAATCCTCTTCGCGACCGCAGAGACAACGCCACTACCTTATTTCAGACCACAGCCCTGGTGCGCTGTTTGATATGCTCCAGAGGCGTATATTGCTTTCGGGTTGACTATGCTCAACTCCAAAGCAGCGTCTCTGTTCATAGCCGAAATAGCACACTAGGGCTACGCGCGTCATCTCTACCTCTGTGTATTTACACTCAAAATCGTGTTTTCCATCTACGAGCTTTCATTCGGCTGATATCTCACATTGTGCCACTTAACCAGGGGGTTGATGGGCCGGGAATTCTGGTAAATATTCAATCAAAGGTGCCATACTTCCTGATAAATCTCTTTTGTGTAGCATTTATTCCCATTCAGTTATGTGTTCAACGTTATCCGCATACTCTCTACCACGAAAATGTGTCAGATACAGTACTCAGATCGCCCAGACAAGTCACTCCGTAGCTAATATATACCTCGAGTTCTTTTGGTAGAAATTGCCATGAAATTGCAGCAATTACAAACAACCATAGCTGGGGGTGTAATGATCAATCTTGACGCAGTGACAAACCTGGGACTAAAGTAAACCCAAATCAGGACCGAAACTCTGCAGCTGTTCACTTGTGTCACATAGAGCTATAGCAACCATCTCGTATTACAGGTTCAGGATTGGTCGCGCTCAAGGTCGCGCGCACGTCGCGTGTTGCGCCATATTCAGATCGCGGTCAAACCTAATTAGGCTAATTGGATGACGTGGGAAACCTCCCATCAAGGGGCCTGAGGTCAGGCACCCCCTTGTGAACTTCAACCTAACTACCGTGAGCGTCGAACAAACGACCAACGCCAGCAAGCCTCACTTTGTACCCCTCTTACATTCTTGAGGAGAAGTTCTGCAAAGTTATGACTTGCCCCAACTGCGCAGAGGGTTTCGTTCTCCCCGGCGAACCAACGGGAAGCATTCAACCGGAATACGAAGGCGCATATCATGCACAAGCTCCTACGGGTGAAAGCAAGCAGGCTGTTCTGCTGCTAACGGATGGATTTGGACTGGATTTGAAGAACTGCAAAATTCTTGCCGATAGGATTTCCAGTCGGTTGGGTTGCGATGTATGGGTTCCTGACTACTTCAAAGGTGAGTAGAGGTTATGGCATGAGGTAGCATTACTTAAAGCAGAGCTCTACCAGGACGTCCCCTCGTTGCCGCGTCAAACTTGCGCGCTCCTGACCGCGCTGGTGTCAAGTTTTCGGTATGGGATTGGATAGGGTTCATAGTCAGCACCATTCCATACATTCCAGCATTCATCAGTAGCAGGCCAGCTGTTGTTGATAAACGTGTCACTGAGGTGGGTTTTGGATGATATGTACAGACTGTTGACGCCTCTTATGGTGATCGATAGTTCATAGCACTCGTCAAAGAAAAGAAGCATTACGAAAAAATCGGTATGGTCGGGTAAGTTATTTTGTCAGTCAAAATGTGGTTAGTCTGATGCCGGCTATAGATATTGCTACGGGGGCTCAACTACAGCTCGATTTGCTGGAAAAAACGTCATAGATAGCGCCGTGATATGCCACCCAGGCGGTGTGTCCTTCGCTGAAGTGGAGGCAGTCCGCGTACCAACCTCTTGGGTCTGTGCGGAGGGTCAGCTTTCTAATTTTCTGAACGGAGTCAGAGCTCTGAATTTTCTTGATAGACGACCTATTCTGGTCCAGTGAAAAGCGTATGAAGACGGAAGCTATTTTCGCGTCTCGTCAAGAAAAAGGAAACGCTATTGACTATGAGTTCAAGGACTACAAAGGTTCGCAGGATTTGAAATCACATTGAGACTATTCTTATTCGTTTCTTCTCACTAGGAACTGCGCATGGATTTGCTGCAAGGCCCAATCTCAACCTCCCAGAGGTCAAAGAGGCATATGAGCAAGCTTTCGAGCAGACTGTACACTGGTTTGAGAAAACGCTATCAGCCAACTGAACCAGATATCTATGTATCTATGGATAATTATCCGTCATCAAGAGACTTTTGCTGATTCAAACGGGTTTATCGTGAACAAATCTGTAGCGCAATGGTATATAATGATGCCAGAAAGAGAGTCTCCTGAAATTTGAACAACCTGTGTCGAACAAATGATAAAAACTGTCTTTGAAAGATATGGAGATTAGAGAGATGAAATACGTGTATGTACTCTGCAAATCCGAAAAGATGACCAATAAAAATTAAACATGGGATGTGTTCGTATTAAGCTGCGTGCACACTGTACAGACACAGGGTAGCGAAATGTCTGGGGGTTTGAACTGTGCACTGGGGGGTGTAGAATCATAGATTTACAGCCCATGGAGGGAGTGAGGTCACGACCATGCCTTATTATCGCCTTCACATTGATGTGCGACTTGTCGAAGGGCCAAAAGGGTCGAATGCTGGCTCCGGTAACTGATTGTCTTTCTTTTCATCCCCTTTGACTTTTCTGGGAGTGCGCCGACGCTTGTTCGTCTTCTTGGCCGAGCGGACTTTAGGGAAAGCAAAGTGTCCTGAAAAATATTCGTCATATGAGATCTTTGGTCCCAGAACAGCACAACGAAGGTGGATTTTACCAGCAGAGGGGCCAAATATAATATCCAGCTGCTCGCGGAATTGCAACATATCGAGCAGTGCGCCACAGTTGCATGGGCAGGGCAGCAAGGCGCCCACGCCGAAGACGCTCACAGCGGCGTCGATGGAGCTCTCAAGGTACTCCTTGCGGATATTGGTGATCAAAGGGGCGTAAGGGGACTGTGTTTTCTCTGTTGCGTCGGGGTATTTGTCCATAGCGATCTGAAAGTAAAGCTGTGCATGCTGAAGCCGTTTCTTATCACAGTGTAGCTTGTAAGCCGCAAAAACGTTGTCAAACCCGGGCGTTTGACCGGCGGTGAGGACATCAGCGATTGCTTGCTCAAGTCTGCTGAGCATGTTGCTAGTATCAGGGTGTAGATGGGTAGCGAGGGAGCTACTATATGCGCATTTTATAGAGTTCTTGATAAAGCGTTTCGAGGGTGACAGAAGTAGATGGGGTTTGGCCCCAACAAAGGCCCTGCGTATTACCTTAAAGCGCTAAGCGCTTGGAAACATTCTTTGTCTCTCCTGGATATACTAAATGCTTTCATCATGTGACAAAGAGACAAAGAGGGACAAAGGGCCTCAAAGGGCCTGATAAAGACACCACTTGCCAGATAGCGCATGGAGAATGGACAAGGCGCTTGACAAGCACTTAAAAGAAAGTCTCAGTTTTGTGTATGACCTTGACTCGCACACTTGCGCTAATTTCAAGGTCAGTTTTACCACTGGAGGTCATCTTTTCTGGATTTCATATATTCTATTATCCCTATGAGTTCCAGTGCACGCCAATTATGAATCAGGGACACATAGTGGTTGTCGATATTTGGCGAAGTTCGTGTACCGCTTCGCCTTCCGTGAGGATCTATTTTTAGGTTGCTTTTATGGACGTCAGTAATCTTTGATCTTCGCCTTTGAATAAGCCCTACTCGTGGTAGAGTTGACGATATAATGTGGAAATTTAACTCTTGGTTACTCTCATAGCCGAGTACTCAAAATTTATTCTTCTTCTGTTTTCCCAATCCCAGCCTTGTCCGAGTCAACGGTAGTATGTCTGTGAGTTTTGCCTGCATTAATGGCAATCCCTTAGCAGCCCTTATATGTGCATACTGGGTAACACCACCAGCACCTGACAATTCTATTTCTGCTTGGCGCCCCCATACTTTGTACAGACCATGACCTGCGGAATCACAATACATTCGTGATTCCCTTGAGTCACTCCGTGCTGTTCTTTGCAATTGGGCACACCTTCAGTCTTTGCTCTCGTTTGTGATCACCTTCAAAATCAGACTCGCTGGCAGATATGCAACAGCGTAATGGTAGAGATATCAACATGCGCTGACAGGGCTAGATTTTGCTGGCTTCGCCTTACAGTCAGCGCGTATTACATGCAAATTACGATTTATAAACACTTGAGAAAATTGTGCATGGGGACGGAGAAGTGACCTTTAGGTGTCCCTGCTTTATATATCAGCGCAGTCTACAAAAGGGACGTCAAGTGGCAATGGCAGGAGACGAGTAGACAATAATTATAATGAAATGTTGCTCTATTGCACGATCCGGATAAGGACCTAGTATTGGGATTTGGACGCTGTATAAAGGTCGTCATTCGAATGATTTTTGGCGGGCTGATAGCCGTGCCCGATCGCGTTATTACTTTGGTTCCCTCGAATGGCAGATTGACGGGCCATATATGGATTCTTTGCACCCACATTGATCTGCGCGATCACGACAGTCATCGGCATGCAGAACCGACGTTCCCAACGCTTCCATACGGTGTGAAGCATGTAAATGATGACCATAGCTGGAAGAATCTCTGGGCTATGGGAGTGCCGGTTAACATCATGCCCGCTGTCATAAGGGGCTATTGTACACCCTCCATTTAATGGCAGGTATTTTTCTGAAGGATGTCCTTACAACTCCCATCACTATACAAGCTCTGCGTGCTGGGTGGTTGCACTCAGAGATAATGAACACGCCTCTGTCTACCGGTTTCTCGCTCTCCAAGCACGACGGTGGACGTAATGGACGAACTATCGGCATTGCAAGATCAGCCCGCAGAAGACGGTAAGCATCTCTCTGCCACTTCAAAATTGATGGCCACTTACTCTGCTCAGAAGTACAATTTCGACAAGATTCTACCTACAGGATGAAGCTGTATAAATATAAGCTTCTTAACTTGAATCTAGCCTGAATTTTTTTCTCTTATTCTAAAGCAATTTGCCGGGGATGCTTTATCAATGCTTTATATTGCACTGGTGGAAGAAAAATAGCCCTTAACATACCACTCAGCACCCTCATTGTGCGGAAGAGGCAGTGCTTAGACTTGGCCCATAAACAAAATTCGAGAAACTTCGATCCTTTGTCAAGGTGGCTCAGCAATACATTGGCTACTGACTATACCAGAATAAACCCAACGACTTTGGCATGTAAACTGGTTGTCAGATTCTAGAGCACAGACACCACGGGTATCTTGTGCTTAGCACCCATGCGTCTGAAGGCTTAAAGCATATGCGTGCGCGTTCCGTGTCCCTTGAGCATTTAGCTTAGAGAGATTTCCTTTGGAGAGCTGCACATCAATACTTGTGCGTCTCCTGTCAAAGAGACTATGTATATAATGCATAGATGAAATTCTGAGGTGGTTGCGTCAATCATTTGGTCAGGATCATATTGACATGGTGCCCCATCATGATCGATTTTAGGTTCGTGCAATGTCGTTCATTGAGTAGTGCATAGTATACAATGGTTGCGATGGTAGGTTATATGAGTATGTAGAACCGATGGCCAGAATAGGTACAATAAGTTAGAGCTTGGATCGTAAAAGAAGGCATTAGCAGAAAAGAGGATATACTAATTTATAAGTTAGATGTTTCATACCACGACTAGCGCATGGCTGTTTATGAGAATTCGTGAAAATAAAATGAAGAACGATCCAACCATAATCGCACTCCCTGAGCATATGATCATGGTGTTAAACGTGCCATGTTCAAGACCGAGTAACGCGCCGGCGGCAGGACCTCCAAGCAACGATCTATAAAAAGTTATCAATAGAGATTCATTAGGCATAAAACCGGAACAAAATGAGTCAGCGTTGTCAGACGTCTCCGCAGTGACAATAACGATGTGAACGCTCATCAACAATTATGTGACTCGCCATCAAGCGTAGGGGCGCTTAAATAGAAAGAACATTAGACTTACGGAAACGAAATAATGCTGTAAAGCAGGCCAATCCTGGTGCCAATCTGCCGTATGTCCGATATCTGCGCGACGCATGGGGTAATAAGCGAAATAAATGCCCCAGAGAGGAATCCATAGAGCACGGAAAATATTATGATCAACGGCAGCGAATGTGCAAAAAACCAAATAGTGACGCATGAGAGTCCGCAGAGGAATGCAGATGGTGTGAGGAGGTTGAACCTTCCGACGCGGTCGGATGCATAAGCTGGGGCAATGCGTCCAAGAACCCCTCCCGCGTTCATGACAGCCAAGACGTAGAATGACATGTGCTCTGAGATCGAAAACCGCCGAGCGTAATCCACGATGTAGAAAAATGGATTAAAAAGACCTGAAACACATGGATCAGTATGTAATGAGAGCAAAGCTAACAGTGAAACCGACCTAGAGCAACGAAGCAACTACCAATAGCCAGGAGAATGAACTTCGAGTCAGATACTGTCGTGACATCAAAGTATGGTCCAGGTTTCTTCTTCGTCGACAGGCTGGTAACTGTCAAGGTGGCCACTGTGCATCCTACGAAACCAATTAGGGCTATTATGCGGATGCCCCATCCGAAACCAATTTGTTCGAACAGTCGTTGCATCATTATAGGAAAGACGACGCCGCCTATAAATAGGCGATTCGGGGAATTGAGTATATGCTTTCATACCATCATTCTCCATCGTGTGACTGACCTAAACCTGACCCAGCGGCGGCAATCCCCAGAGCGGTTGCGCGATATTTTGAGAAATGAGTGGAGATACTTGATAGGGAAGGGTAGAATCTTGCAGGCACAAATGTTGATCAATGTGAGCTTCGATCAATCAATGATATAGTATGCCAACGTACAGGAGCCCAACACTGAGACCAAAGAGCACCCCTTGAGACATGATGTACTGGTAGTACCTCGTGCACACGCTAGTGAGCACGATGCTCGTCACGTAGCAAAGGGTTCCTGCCATCATTAACCGTGTAGGCCCATATGCATCGAATAGTCGCCCGATAGGTGCGCCCTGCATGTATGAATCCCGTTAGATACAACAGTCAAAACGAAAATTCGGTGACGCACCGAAAAAAAGAAAGTCCATAGCTGCAATGAGCCAATCCACGAGATGGTCGAGGCGGGAAGGTGCTTCAGCTGGTGGGTGGCGTACCACGTCTGGAACGTGCCGAACGCATTCATAAGGCCGAATGCGAAGAAGAGCGCAATAGACGCGCCGACGACGGTCAGGTTTCCTTTGGGGCTCCACTCGGGGTAGAGATGACCAGGCCGCGACACAGTAGGTTCTACTGGGACAACTCGTATTGATAATTTTTGGGTGGCTATTGGATGGGGGGCAGTGGAAGAGTCATCATCTATAGAGATGCAGATTGTTTGAGGAGAATATTGAAACTTCTCCATATCCGTCATATTAGCAGCGCAGCTGGGCGAGAAAGGTCAAGGGACGTCCGAAAGAAAGCAAAGGGTGAGGATGACAGGCCGAGCTTTAAAGACAAGTCCTGTCCAACGGACCTAGTCAGGACGACGGATGGAGAGCGGTGCTGTGTTGTTGCCAGTGGCAATAGGACGTGCATTTATGAATAGGTTAGTAGGATATGACGTATCGAGATAGAGACTGTGCCGCTTCCCGAAGACGTAGAAGAGTTCGCATCAACAAGAAAGCAAATTGTGTCAAACAATGAATCGAACGCGATGCAGTCAGTCTAGCAGGTATTGTCCGTCCGGCCGAGAGGCCGTCATGTACGGTGTGTGGCACTAACATGTGCGCAGACAAACAGCCGACCATCCGCCTTGGTCTTCGGAGAGATGTCGCTCGCGGCGGTGTGCTTCCAGAAGGAGAAGTGAAATAAAGTAGACCTTCCTGCGTGGGGTTGAACTTGGACTGCGTCGGGATGGCTGTTCCGAGCCAGAAAGCGGTACCACGCCATGTCAAGCACCGGACCTTGACGGGTGCTAAATATGGCAACAGGCGGGGTTGAGGACAACATTGTACAGGCGCACTGGCGTGAGCCATTCCACAAATAACTTCAACAGCCATCAGCATGGTGGCAAGGACGTAGCAAAATATACTTTACCGAGGACCATTCAATGATCAAGCCAAATGATTTTCTGCAGATATCTGGAAACCAACTCTTTTAACATCAATGGGCCTGGTCTCGACAGTTGAGCGATGTAAGGCTCGAGCTTAGATGGATGATTTTCAAAAGATTTGATGACCTTCGACGCTTGATTGCTGAAAGGCTCTAAGATATATTGCAGGAGTTCCGAAAACATGATGAAAATCTTGACGTCTGGCGCATGTACTGATACGGCGCGCCGTACTTACCTGAATACATCGGTCCCGCCGCGTCTCAGCTGGTCGCTGGATATCAGCGTTGAGGGATGACTGATTTAATGATGATGATGATGATGCAGCAATGTTTATTCCAGAGGGGTTACCGGGCCGTTGACAATGTCGGGGTGTGCCTTTCGCGACGCCTTACAATCGCTGGGTATCCTTTGTTTTCTATGGACTCTCACGTCGTATGCCAACGTTTCAACTAGAGTGATCCGCCAATTCCAAAAATAAGTACATGCATCGTTCTGGATCACGATAAATAAAGAATGCTTACTTGTGTAACAAAATATGGGATGCCAGTGTTGCCAAAGCCTGGGGGATGAAGGCGCCACAGGAGGACGTCGATATTGTCGTAGGGGTCGCAAGAAGCGCACACGTAGAAATCCTGCGTCGCAATGCCTGTCCATTAGGAGTGCCCATCAGTAATTGCCAACAAGCAAAAGAATTAGTCGCTGGGAGGTGGTTGATCCATGATCAACTCTAAGGTCATTTTTGCTCAAGAATAAGATCTAAGACTCGGTCTCGACCGCTGATTTCTTGATGATTTGAGCGGATATGATGCGTTGAATTGAGCAGGAGTGGGATTCGGTGCGGTACAATAATGGATGCAGTACATACTCGCGTCGAATGGAACCGCAGAGGGACCAAATCTCTTCGCCCGCATTGACAGCACCGGTGTTCAAAGTCGTCAGAAACAGGAGTGCGGAATAGCTCAAACTGGGACAGGAACAGGACATTCATTGCGCACCAAGTCGAACAGAAGAGTTGATGACGCTATTCCGAAAAAGCTTAGCGATCCGGGAGGCGAGAAGCCAGTCTTAGCCCTCTATGCCTCGCCGGGCGCGACCGTCTACCTTCGATGGGATTTCGACGCCGAGGAGCAGAGCACCACGAAGAGCAGATTGGACGGGATAGAACGGGCGAAGACTGGATATGGTCGTCTGTCTGAGAAGAACTATCCTTCTTGATTCGAAAGGAGTTTTTCGTTGTGCTGGACCAACTTCGACTCAGCAAGATAACCTTTGCGTGCAATATGGAGGTCATGAGGAGCGCGAGGATATCATATAGGCGATAATCATTGAGCTAGTTGGGTTCCAGAAAATGAGCAAGAGTCGTTTGTAAAGCAGGGAATGCAGGGCTTACACGTCAGAAAACACATGTTATGCTGCTGCCGTCTAGTAGAACGGGACCTGGAGGCAAGAAGAGGATATTTCTCCGGCCTCTCAGACTTCGCCCTCAAGTTTGTCGCCAACATCGCCTGCTTGCCTTCGACTCGCCTTCAGCTCGCGATAGCGCACAATAGCCTTCTCCCTTGCCTGTTCCATCATCACTTTCTGCGCCATCGAGAGCACGCCGTCGCGCTTCCCAATAGCCGAGCCAGCGCCCCTAGGAAGCTTCTTCAGCTCTGGAGGTGCTTGTGCGATGTCGTTTAGTCTTCTCGGGGCGGTTGACTTTAGCGTAGCGAACTCTTTCTGATGGCCCGCAAACTTGTCGACCGGGGCGGGGGGAGGGGGAGTCTTTTCGGGAGCAGGTGTCTTTTCTGGAACATCTTTCGCCTTCCCTTGTTCCTGTTTCGCTTTTTTCTCTGCCTTGCGGTCCTCGTATTCTGTTTTTGCTGTGTTGCGTTCGTGGGCTCGAGAGGTCTGCGCTGCTGCCTTGACCAAAGGCCGCAGATCATCTTCAACTCGTCTACAAATGGATGAAACAGCAACTCCGGAAGGTTCAAGAATCAACTTACCGGTTGAAATGCTGTATTGACTCCCCAGGTTGGATGGTCAGGGCAGGCTTCTTCTTGTCAGTCTTCTTCGCCGCCTTTCCCTCGGCGGCATCCGCCTTCTGGCGCTTGCCTGGCCTTTCTCCATGATCTTCGGAGTTCTTCCTTTTCTTAAAATCGTCCCTTATTGTTATCGAATTGAGAATACGAGCGGCGCTTTTGGGTATTGGTTCATTGTGGATGGAATAACTGCCTGGTGTTTGCTCGTTGCCTCTGCGAAACATTGAGAGTGATGTCCTTTTTACACATGAATAGTCTTACTGCTCTTTCCGCAACCTCTCCCGAGTGGAGCGCTTCGCTTTTTTGTGAGGCATCGTACAGTGGAGAGAGGGTAATCGACGATTCGGATCACAAATCAAAATTACCCGAGACTGCTAATCTCTGCCAGCACGAATAAAACTCCGATGTGCTCCGCCTGAAATAGTATCCATAACCTCAGCTCAGTTGAAATAACTCCTGCATCAATTACCATGAACACCCAACAATATTCTTCTCAAACTCCTCCTCCCGCTCGTTGTAACTCTGAGGCTGAGCTGCGAAGAAAGGGGCGCGTGCTCAGGGTCGACGAGCTGGGAAGTTATGGCAGCCAGAGTGGAGACGATTCTGGGATCTGCAGTATACCATCAGCCGTTGTCGAGCCCTTTGTCTGATAATCAGGGAAGACTTGCCCACCATTCACTCGTGAAGATTTGAAGCCTATTAAGCGACAACATTTCAACCTCGGGGCTGGCGCAGGTCAGCCTCTTTCAAGTATGATGATGATAGTAACGATTGAACGAGATACAAGGTGGACTATTGGGATACTCTTGACGTGATATACCTAATTCCTGGATAGAATACTAATACAACCAGTAGCTCACTGGAATTCGACATGAAACACGATGACCAATAACTTCAAATACCGTTCAATAGAAACCCCGAGTGATCCCTCCAGGGCGATTGCGTAGCTCGGCCTCAAATTCAGGTGCTGTCGTGTTAGAGTCAAGCAATCGATGCGACCCGCCACCAATCTCCACCCCACACTCTGGGCAAGTCGAAATTTGCATCGCCCCTCCGCACTGGGGAGGCACATTAGTACGTTATTGGATTAAAGAAGGATATGGTTTTTTATATACCTCTGTAATGACAAAGGGATGACCGTTGGGGCAGTTGTAGAAATGACCGGTTGTGCCTGGGGGTTGCTATAGTTAGGACTATGAACAGTCGAACAATCGAGATATACACTGACTGAAGTTGAAGGCTTTCACAATGTCTGTGATCTCACTAGCAGAAAGCGGCTCGTATGCCCCTCCCTTCCGGACATAATTTTCAAGCTCCTGCATTTCGTCAATGATCCGTGCGATTTTACTATTGCAGTTATCTTCAAACCACTGCCGACTCTCCGCCTGATCTTTGGTGTTCCGCAGTGGACGGCTGCGAACATACACACGCTGGATCCGCTGACGCTCCAGTCTCACCGAGAAGCTCTGGCTGGCGACGTCGTCCCCCAAGATCACACGGTTATCAGGATCCTGCGGTTGGAGAGCTTTCACCTTGATCAGGACAGCGAAACGATAGCGTTCGAACTCGGACTTGAGGACATATACTCCGCATCGTGCAGCTTGCTTCGAGGCCGAAGACTTCTCCGCGATATCTAGAGCTTTTTTGCCGTCGATGATACATGAGTCGTACAAGAACCCGACGAATGACCTCCATGTGTTCTTATGCTGTCGGCCAAGGGGATCCGTCAATGAAGAACTGAGGCTGTCAATTCTCGCTCTGCCAACTTCAGCCAACATGAATCGCAGTTCTATGGTGTAGAAAATAGATTCGACTTGAAAGCGACTATCGGCCTTCGGAGGAGGTTGTCCAATATTCTTTTTGACTGCCGCTAGTGCAAGTTCCTCGGGCGTATTGGTTAAGATCTTGGGGTTGTTGGTGATGGAATCGAACTCCAAGCGATATAGGGTCGTATATGCGCCTTCATATGCATGCATGTGCGCGCTTCGAGTAGTTGCAATCTTGTGGGCAATCCCGTAAGGCTTTGAAATGGGCTTGACAATTGTCTGCCAAACCCTCGATTCGCTCGGTGAGAAACCGTGGATTGAGTTCATCGCATGTAGGCTGAGGAGGACCGGCGGTAACGGCTCAGAGGCTTTCGCCATCCCTGACTCCCTCTTTGCTTGGTTAATGACGCTGAGGCCGGTAGTGTCCTGAGTGATTTTCTTTGCGCTTTCTTTAAGTGAATCCACAGAGGCCGCCGCTTCTTCCATGCTTGGACCCAGATTTTCGAGCGAACGGGACATCTGGCTCGCCACGTTTTGCTCGAGGATATCGAGCGTTGCACGCTTAGTGACTCGTCCATAGCGAAGGGAAGTTATGGGACCACGGCACGTGGGGCAGGTTGGTGGGGATTGATAGTCAATGGGTGGTACGCGTGTGCCAAGATATGAGCCGGAGGCGTCGTCCACCGCGTAGAAGGAGCGCATGTCACAGTGGCCGTCGAGAGTCTCGACAGTGAATATATGTCGGCATTTGAGAGTGATTAGGCGCTCGGAAACATCATCAGACGATAGGTCTATTTCGTGTAGGCGACGCTGCATGAGGAAATCAACTATCTCCTGTTTCTCGGAGTCACCTAGGCAGACGATGCATTTTTGCTCCTGGCATATTTCGCCACAGACTACAGAACACAAAAGAAGTGTTCAGTATTTTTAGCGCGTAAGGTAATTCGGCAAAATCTCACCAGAAGGACACATATGGCCGCAATCCAAGGTATTCGTACATGGTTTGTCGCAGGGAAGGCGGGTGCAGATCTATCCAGTCATGAGTACAAGTACAAGGAACGAGAAAGGGAAGCTTTCCGTACCGATCCACAATTTACGGGACAAGCCTTGTGACTACATGTCCAAATACAGGGTTCCATACACGGAGGACAAGGAGTCGAGCAATTCTTTTTACAGCTTTGATGAGTGCATTCCTGCCGGCACTTTTGTTCGCAGGCTGGGTTACACGGAATACCTTTCGGGTGGCAGTCTTGGCCGCAGACATGAAGGCAATACAGGGGGCGCTCGCATGGATGCTTGCGGTGGGTGGTTCTGGAAATCGGCAAGAAAGTAGAGGAAGGGAACGGTGCACCATCAACGTTTAATGCGGCCCTGGTCAAAGTCTGACACTCGAAGCATTCAGCTTTGCAAGTCTTCGTGCAACAATTCATTGTTCCGTTGCACATTTGCTTGCACACGAAGAGGGCAGGATCGTCGCTACAGCGCATCTTCGCCGAGTGCTCGCAACGAGGTAGCCGTTTGAGAACAATCTCCTTGCATTTGACCTCGTCCAACCTTTCTAAGAAATGGCTATATTTCGGTTGGCATCGTAAGCGTCTGGAACCAAGGATGTTACTCACCACTCAAGCTTTGCTTTGACATGTCCGCAGGGAAGAGCAACGTTTGCCATTGGGAACTGACAGTCGCCGCAGCTCTCGGAACACTTCCTGAAGCAAGGATGGCTGCGCGGACATGGGGCTTTACCGCAAGGCATATGACAGAACATACTTTGATGATTGTCCAAGGTGATATGACACTGAACAAAATCTAGGCTCAGAACCAATGGCGCGTGTAAAAAGACAGAATACGTACAACCGATGGACACATATGTCCACATCCAAGCTGATGATCGCATGACAGTAGGCATCCACCTTCTGGGGCAAACCGTTGAAGGTCTTTGGGACGTGTTACCATTCGAACCTCGGATGGGTGGCGGGCGCAGACAACCGGGAGTGCTTGCCCAATAAATCCGTTCTCCTCCATGTTATCAATGATTGTAGACCATGTAGGATTCCGTCTCAGATTAGCCGCGTTGCCTAGGATATACATGCCATGTTTTGCCCTGGAAAGAGCTACGTTGATGCGATTCGAGCTCTATGAACGACGGGCGAATTTAGACTGAGCAGATCAGACCCCAGTTTGAAAAATAAATTACCTTGAGAAAACCAATGGAGGCAGAGGCACTATTGAAATCGCCAGTATTTCTCACAAGGGAAACGATGACAATCTTCGCTTCCTGGCCCTGAAATATGTCAACAGTCCCAAGACGGATCTTGTGATAGTGTGAATCATGGTGTGAACAAACGAAGTGTATTATGGACGTACATGTTTTACAATGTTAACCTCCTCGAAAGAAGCCTCTTCTTCCAAGCCTTGCTTGAGGAGCTCCGCCTCATCTCGCGCGTCAAGGGAAACGGCTATCTTCATGTCTTTGAGGGCAGCCCTGACCTTTTGAAGCTGACCTAGATACGCGCACAAGACCGCAATGTCGCCGGGCCCACTATATTTCCCTTGCTTCAAGAAATATAAGACAAGGTCACGTATCATCTCAACCTGTACTTTGGTTAGGCGAATTTGCGACAGTCAGATTATTGCGGATTTTACCTCGTATGAGTTGTATTTCGACACGGAGTCCTCCAACCCCCCTTCCGGGTTATTGTGATTCATGAAAAAGACATCTTTCTGCATGCCCTTGACCGCAGGATAAGCTTTGACGATGGCGTGATCCTCCAGCTTGGGGTAAAGAATTGTCCTACGATGTAATGAGTCAAGTACTCGATATACATGCCTCATACAGGTGCTTACCTGATGAACTGGGATATGGTCGGGCGCATTCGTCGCTGAACATTGAGCTGCGTCATAGGGAACACGGAATCGGCCAATCTTTCCATTAGTGACCGATCGAATTTGAACAATGTCTTTCCTCGCTCGCTATCCATGGATAACGCTGTGCGCTCATAGTCAAGGCGTGATTCGTGTAATAAATGAGCAGAAGCGCCTACAAAAAGTAGCTAAGTTTGGGCGAAGTTGTTGAGGGTCTCCTATACAAATCAGGTGATGAACTATCGCATGAACATAAAACAAGCATGAGATCGCGTCAATTTTATAAACGTCGAGTCGATGTGATGACGTACTTGAAGGGACAAGAGATGTCAAGATATGTGCTTCCAGTACTTGTCCGGCCTCTTCCACCATCAAGACTCGAGGAGCAATGCTCTAGGATAAAAAAAGAAGAGTATGAGTCAAAATGTAGCGATGGACCGATGGTCGTTGCCACTTACGGATATCAATGAAGTTAACTTTGCGGCACCTGAAATGGGGTCAACAAAACGCGAACCACTCAGGTAATCGAAAGTACCTGTCGTCGTGCAAGCGATCAGATCCACTTGGGTCAGCAGCTGACGGCGCGTCTGAGGAACACATACTATCAGTAATTTCAGAATGTTTTGTAATCCTGATACCTACTTCGTCTTTCATGTCGTTATATTCCTTACATGCTTCCTTGTACTTCTCTCGTAGTTCGTTATACCTGTCCAGGTTGATATCATAGGCCAGAGAACGCATTGCAGCCTCCCAGGCGGCGGAGACTCTGATACGTTCATTGAGAGACATTCTCCAGATATACTGGTCGTCCATCAAGCTTGACAGGGGTCTGTCTGTCGTGGGGATTGGTGGACGGGTATCTCCAAATCCCAATCCTTCGAAGAATTTGGCGACCTCATCAACGTTTTCCAAGACATTGTCTGCAACGAGTTCAGGAACGTTGGGACCCAATTTCGATTCTGTTTTCGGTGATGGAGGCGCAGGCGCAGGCGAAGGCAAAGGAGGGGTTAGGAATGCCAGGTCTTCGCCTGATTTCCAGAGTCCATACAGAGTACGAGAGTATTCTTTCGCCTCAGTCGGCTCCTTCGTCTTTGCTGCGACTTGCGTCCACTCTCCGTTTTGCTCCTCTTCTGCCCAAAGTTTGCGTGACAATTCTGAGATCCAGTAAGGCGGGTTAGACAAGGACACTGCGTGCTCCGGACAGTGGATTTCGAGATATTCTGCAACTGCATGCGCCGATATTTTTGGAAGTTGGATTTTCTCCATGACATGCCTCATGTCTTTCTCCAGCTCCTTCATGACCCCGAACTGTCGACCCATAGAACGAGTAAGAGCAGTGCGCTCTGCCGCCCGTTCAAGCTTGTCGAGAGTGTATTCGGCGATACGCTCGTCTGACGATCTCGAGCCTAAGCGAATGACTTTGTTGGTAATCCTCGCGTCCAACACCTCGGTAAGCATGTGGTCGAGAGCATGGTTGGTATACGCGATCAGAACTAGACGTCATGAGCGATTGAAATCTTTCATAAACAATCATACATACCTATAGGCTTCACTTTGCTAGCGAACAGAACCTTCAGTAATTCCCGACCGGTAAAGCTCTAAAACAGAGTTGATAAATCCTTTTAATCATAACGCAGAAAATATTGGAGGCGACTTACTTTGCCTGTTCCCGGCGGGCTTTTGGTCGACGGCACAATGTCAGAGTGGTGCATCACTGTAGTTAAAAAAGAAATCGGACGTACCCTTGAATCAACGAAACCTCCCTTGTAAGTGTATTCAAAACAGCGTCGACCTGCGAAGGGTCGAGGGTGCTGAACTCAGCGAGCTGCTGACGAGCTAATTCCAGAGTGTTCGGTCGCGAGATATCCAAGTTGTTGATGTTATTTGTTAACGAGGGGTTCTTGGCCAGGCATTTCAAATTATATGCAAAGCGGGGATCGGTAGCATACCGAGGAGGTTTAACCTCGACATCGGCCAGAGAGCCGCTGGGTGCAATGTATCGATTGAAAGGCACTTCCTGAGGTTCGATGCTTTGAATGCGTTCGAGAAAGGGTCTTGACGCTTCGAACATGACAGAGCTGTCCACGAGCAGACCATATGTAGCGTCCCCCTTGCTGAGTTTCTCCCTCCGCAGGGCTCTGAATTCGACTTCAGGGTCGAAAAAGCTTATCCGAACTTGAATCCTATCCTCAAAGGCTTTGGAAGACTCCGCTATGTCCGCCCCAAAAGAAGCGATAACCCCCAGGAATATTTTCACCGCGCCGGGAGCGACGGTCACAAGGGCAACCAGGCTGCCACCTTGTAAACGTTTGCTTCCCTTCCAGTAAGCCACACGTTTCGCAGCTTCCTTGTTGCAGGCCGACCCAGGAGGGGCATCCAGCCAGAGACTAACGGTGAGGTCGCGCCTCTCCGCTTGGACTGGCGCAAACTCTACGTTGGTGTAGACAAAAAAGAAGACTGAGTCGTGACCGCTAGTCTTGTAGGTCCCGCCATTCTTCTTGAGGATCGTTTGAAGCTGACTGGGCTGCCGCCTGGTAGACCCCCACGTCGAGACAATGTCGTTGTGAAGCACTTGGATCGAGGCGCGCAAAGTGGAGCTGGAAAAGGTACGTCAGCATTGGATAAAGGAGAAACAGGTTGAACTGACATGAGTTCCTCTCTCAAGAGGCGGAATTGTATATCGAGATGACGCTCCATGCTGTCTTCGGGCAGATGATGAGGAGCTTCGGCGGCGTTGATTGGCAGATATGGAGGATCGGCGGACAGTAATTCTTCCTGAGTCGGTGCGAGTCGAATGTCGGAGATTGATACAAAGTCGTTATTGTGACGCGGGCCTTTGTCCCGGAGAGTTCCAGGAGGATCATAAGTTTGGGTGAGGCGCATGATAGCTGCCTCGCGGCGGTGGGCGGCAGAGACAGTAGGACGATTGCTGGCACGCTTGGTGATGATGGACTGATTGAATTCGCGTTCAACAATGGAAATAAGCCGGTGGATATCCTCTCGCAGTTGGTCTGTTATGAGATCCCGGCGCCGAGGGTCAATATCGGCAATGGCGTCCTCGAACGAATGCGTAGTTACACAAGCCACCCAAATGTCGAACCAGGCAGAAAGGTCCTGGGCCATACCGACAATTTCGGGATGGTTTCTGATCGCGGACTTGAACCGATTGAAGAATCTAGCATCGAGTTCGATTAACAAGCTGCGACTGGCAGACCTGAACGTTTGCTTACTGCTGCAACAGAGTAGTGATTGTTTTGAATATTGTCGCTCCATCAAGTGACCAAGATGAAGACGATGGATCTTTCCAGGACTTGCGTTCGATCAACGTCTTCATAGACTTCCTGATGGTATCCTGGATTTCATCATAGTTTTCCTCGACAGTAACATACAAGCGGCTACGCCAAACGATTAACAGGCTGTAACGTACGACAAAGAAAGCGGTACGTACTTTATGTTCTTCTGAATCGTGCTTTTAAGCAGGAGACCAGAGGTAAGGAACTGTAAGGAAAGAAGTATCAGAAACAAACATTCAACATATTGTGACCTCGTACCGCAAGAAGGGGAAGGAAGCCCTGTTGGAACGAAAGAGCGCGCTGGCCGCCGGCATTTATAGCCAACACGGGTTGGAAAGACAAAATTTCTACGATTCTCAATATTCCGTTGCCCTACAAGCGCATATATGAGCATTTTCACAGAATGAACAACCAGACAACGACGAACTTCAACGAGAGTAACAAGCAAGGACTAGACTTTGGATCAGTGATTGACGATAAGCAAAATATGGTGAACGATACCGACTTGAGCGTCATTGGAAGTCTAGAGATAAAGAAGGCGTCAGGCAATGTCGTATACAATGAGTAACAACGACTAACCCATTCTTTGTTTTGTTCATTCATGCTGGCCAAGACTCTAATGAAGCTCTGCATCTTCAAAGCCGAATCGAAAGCGTAGTTGTCCCTGAGGAACGGTTTGATGTGGTTATGGACTTCGCTAACGTTGAAGTTACTGAGAGACGCGGCGACTGTAGCCTCAGTTCCAGCGACGGTCGCGAGCTCCTGGATGGAATAGAAGTCTGGGGCCTGATCGTGGGTTTCAACCGCAGAGGTGGCGGCTTCTCCAGCGGCAGCATTGGGATTCTTGGTATGCCTGTACTGACATTCGAAGGCCCGATCGCAGTTTCCAGTTTGCCAAAAGACGCGGCAGGTCTGGGGGGGAACCCCATCGTTCGGTCTTGCAGGCGTACCTCCGCGGAGGCTAGCGGATCCTCTCTGTGCTGCAGCACCTCTAAAAGCACCCCTCCCTCGATTCGGCGAGCGAGTTTGCTGTGCGGGAGAGCCAGGCCCGTTCTGGACGTGAGCGAAGCGGCAGTTGGCGCCGAATCTGCAGTTTTGGCCGGAGGCATAAACCCGACAAACGCCGGGAGAAGACATGTTTGTGTTGGCGTTGTTTCGGTTGTGTTTCTGTGTACTCTGGAATAGTGGAAGAGAGAGAAAGGGTGTGCAGGCCACGGGCGCTTATTTCTATCAAACCATCCACTGTTGTCAGGTGACTAGCATGTGGTCTCTGGCAGCAAGGTATCGATGTGAGGCGATTGGTGGGGACAATGTGGGTGATCTCATCTCGTTTTGTGTGCGTTTCTTGGGCCGGCGATCAAGGCACATTCTTCTTACTGACATGCATCCCTTCCTCGGCGGAAGTTTATGCACATGCTGAGCGAGCGGTGAACTGGTAAACATCTGTGGCCCGCCCACACGACGGAGACAAATTTTTGCCAAAATCTCTTGACATTTAGATAGAGAATGGGCTTAAAATGTCGACCACCAAACTTGTTCAATTTCGAGTAGTACTTGAACGCAGAATCAGGACAGCTGAAGGCAAGCCGGCGCAACCTCCCATTATAAGCACTGCGGGAGCCGCTTGTCCTCGTGCGCGGATCCAATAAGATAGCTCGCGGAACAATCGCATTAGGTAGAGAAGAGTCCTTCATCACGCATGATCTGAGTGAACATCTGTGCAGCTGCCTGCCCGACATCCAAAGTGCCGTACTAAATAAATACACGCATCAATCCTCGTGTCTCCAGAGTTTGACAAAAAAGGAGTACCTTGTAGGCAGGTACCTCATGCCCAGCTCCATATATGCGAACGTAAGAGAAGAGGCCGGCATTTTTGAAAACCCCTGTTGTCTGCCCGTTTACTTTGTAGTCCTGGAATTTCTGCAGTTTGAACAGTGGAGACCAGATGGTCTTCAGATCGTCGACCTTATTGCATATATTGGATTCAGTAAAACAGTACCACGATAAGTTCGATAAAGCGTACCATCGCTTCCACACCATTAAAGTTCAAGATGTAGTCCTAAATGAATTCATTTCAACAACGTGTTCGAACAAAAGGGTAAAGATGGCATCTCACCGCATCCCCATCGTAAATGATTGTCCGAACCTGCCAAATATCTCAATATTTGCTTCAAATCAGGACAGAAGCTTGACTAACCCCAGAATTGATCACAAACTCGAGGTCAGGACTCGAATTCTTCATCCAGTCACCTACGAGTACTTTTCAGAATCGTGTCAAGTCGGCAAGTGCCGGAAAATATTACCTGTCAGGGAAAAGTTGCGGTACACTGCATTGCTCGACTGTGTCCACCTCACCTCACCGCCGATTTGTGTGGCAACAGTGTTTAAAAACGTAGTGATCGCGGGCGGATAGGGGTCGGGGTCCTCAGTCAGTACATAGTACACCTGCAGAAGCAATGATTAGGGAGCATTAGCACAGTTAGTGGCGCGAACTTACATCGTAGTTTCCGGCAAGTGGAGAAAGAATACGATTGTTGCAGAAGTTCTGGGCGGAGGAACATATGGCGTTGGTGGCATTTGGGGCGTTGCACGCAATGATCTATCGCAGAATAACAGTCAGAATCGAACGTCCGAGGATCAGTCAGGGACAAACCATGTCGCGGCACCCAGTAACAGGCACCGTCCATGAGACATTCGCAGCGTCAATGTCAGACTGCGAAACCAAAGGATGGTAGGGGTTGACGCCCGCGTAGGAGATATACCCAGGATATTGGATTAGAGGATTCTGCCAGGATGGCACTGTCAGCAGTCGATACAGGCACGAGAATATGACGACAAACAGTGAGACCATCGCCAATACCCAGAACTTGGAGATTGAGTGGGATACCTTTGACCTTACCCTCGAGGATGGCGAGATTTTGGCGCAAAAAGTAGCTATTGCCTGGTGAGTAAGGAATACTGTAGTGTGGGAGGTGGCACCTACGCAGCAAAAGTAGGCCCATAGTGGCCTCCATAGCTAGCGTATACGCGTGAGAATCTCATTTCAACGAGCGAAGTGCAAAAATACACATACGATTCAGTCCAAAGCGCCAGCTTGTTGAAACGCAGGTGTGAAAAGCGTTTATCGGAGAGGAAGATCTGCAAGAACGTCCATACGTCCTCAGCAGCAGCCAGCGACGTGCCGACCTTCAAGTCTCCATGGGAAAACCCGACGCCAACAGGCTGGTCGATGTACAAGACGTTGGCCTCGTTGTTCCACGAGTACGGGTTGTGCGAGACGGTTGTAGTATCGTTGTTGATGCGGCATGGGCCATTTTCTTGCAGGAGACCAATCATGCTGGAGCTTCCTGGCTATACGCGTCGTGTTAGAAAGATAGACCAACAATATCCCATGCACGTACACCTCCGTTGAACCACAAGGAGAGAGGTGCGGTTTCTGGGTTCTTGCGCGAGTTAAAGTACCAAAACCTGAAGAAAATATTTGAATACTTGAGCAAGAGGGTATACGGAGACATCTGTACCAGATGCTTTCAGTCGCGGTCAAATCTCCGTAGCCAGATGCCTGGTAAACGCCAGGAGTAGTCTCTGAAAGGCACAGAATCAGATGTCGAAAAGGCATCAACATGAGTTGGTAGAACATACCGCATACCCCTGATCTTTCGACAGTGCGTAGCTTCCCTGGGGTAGTGACATTACTGAACAAAGGCGTTTGGATGAAATCAGAAAACCCAGTAGTCTTGTCAGTCGGGACGCCTCCAATGACCCCATCAACAACGGGAATCTGGCCAACGGAAATGGCTCCTGACAGCGCCAGCAAAGCGAACAACACCAAAAACCAAGCGCGCATTTCAGAAAACATACCTCCCCCATGGTTGATGCAGCCCTTATAAGCTTCTAAGTAGTATTTTTATCCACGCCAGGAGACTTCGCGCGGGCCGTTGTTACAAACGCTACTTCTGCGACCTGTGCCACAATCACAGAGAAGCAAAATCCATATGGCAAGATAACAAACTGAATGTTCTGATATCACGCAGGTACTGCCAGCAAATTGCCAGAGGTTGCAGAAGTGGAAGACAAAGCTAGCCAACTGAGTGTTCTCTCCGTCCCACAGAAGTATAAACAATCTTTCGGAAAGTCATCCGACTCTTCGAGCTTGTACTTGTCACATCGTGTTCGATTGCTCGGTTGCGGTCCAATGGAGTTGTCTGGGAGTCCTTGCTTCGTCACCACATGGCAAAGCATCTTCTAGATGATGAATCGGAGGGGTCGTAAGACACCTTGAAGGGAGCACAGAAACTGGTGACGATTGGGTTTTAGACACCCTACATGAATTTTGAGGTGATATTCGAGTGGACGGGAGAGAAAGTTCAAGACAAGAGGGATTCCAGCGTGCTGGCGACCGTGATCAAAGTGATCACGTAATCTATGATGCGGTCGGACCACGACCGGACCGGCCATAATTGTTGACGGGCGCTTAAATTAAAAAGAGAAGTTGACCATGAACAAGTATAATCAACGGTTCAGCATAGAATCTCTCATTATATTTCTATATTACGTGTGAGTATGAGTACATTTATCACGTCGAAGAGAGAGACTGGTTCGCCATGATCTGGTCAAACATCTGTGATGCTGCTTGTCCGACAGCAAGCTTGCCGAACTAAAGAGGAAAAATATTAGAATGTTCGTCAAGATTGGATTTATCAGTCGGCTTACCTTGTATGCTGGAACCTCGTGTCCAGCACCAAATATGCGGACGTATGAAAACGTTCCAGCATTCTTAAATTGGCCAGCTGTCTGCCCCGCTACAGTAAAGGTCTGGAAAGCTTGCTGCTTGAACACAGAAGTGAACTGCGTGTCAAGATTGTTGACCTGTGATATGGTAACAATTAGCAAGGTTAGGCCGTCAGCGGTGATGACAACTGACCATGGCTTCGACCCCATTGAAATTGAGGATATAATCCTAGCACACAAACTATCAGTCACAATCCACCAACACGGCTATATATAGCACTCATAATACACACAGCGTCACCATCATATACTAATGTGCGCACCTACAAACAGATTCTCGTAAGAACATGAGTTTTAAAAAATCGAAACGAGGTACCCACTCCGGCGTTGATTACAGACTCGAGATCAGGGCGCGAGTTTCTCATCCAGTCACCTAGACGCCAAAAAGATTAGGGCACATGACATTGGAGTAAGATGAAACATACTCACCAGTCGCCGCAAAGTTGGAATAAACATTATTATTGGTTTCCTCCCAAGTGACTTCTGCCCCAATCTTGGACTTGATGGTGGCAAGATACTTGTCCAACGGAGGTGGGTATGGGTCAGGGTTTTTGGTTGGAACGTAGTATACCTGACACACCCTCGGCATTAGCTAGGAACGGGAGGGGGAATAAATTGTACGAACATCGAAGTTCCCTGCCAGAGGGGACAGAATATTGTTATTGCAAAAACTTTGGGCTTTTGAGCAGACGGAGTTTGAGCCCCCATTGTTGCATGCAGTGATCTACATGTAGTTATTCTGAGCTTTACACGTTGGATTAATTCCCGACTACGCCGTCGTACCTGAGCTTTACATCCGCTGGTCGACATCCAAGACGAATTCGCACTAGCAATGGTTGAAGCGGAAACCAGAGGATGATAACCATTTGATCCAGCATATGTAATGTATCCGGGGTATTGGCTGAGGGGGTCGGTAAGTCCATCTCCGACGCCGAGAACTCGCAGATTCAATGGAATGCCAGTAATGTTCTTGGCCGCGATGGCTTGGTTCTGGGAGAGAAAATACCTGTTGTGAATCCATTTTGGTTAGTACGGTAAGCTAATTGATCGCTGCTTGACATACGCCGCAAATGTAGGTCCATAATGTCCGCCATACCTGCACAACCATATTGATTCAGAGATCTAAACGATACCCCATTTATAAAATGAACGTCACATACGATTCAGTCCAAATGGCAAGGTTGTTCTTTTGAAGGCTCGAGAACCTCGAGTCCGACAAAAATATTTGCATAAAGGTCCAGATATCTGCTGCCGCCTGCTGCGAAGTACCGACTTTGAGATCTCCATGCGAAAAGCCGACGCCAACGGGTTGATCGATATACAAGACATTGGCATTGTTATTCCACGAAAATGGATTCAGAGTAACTGCACTGCTATCGTTCGTGATGCGGCAAGGACCATGCTCTTGGAAAAGCCCGATCATGCTTGAACTTCCGGGCTACAATTATACCGGATTCTCGCAGTCAGTATTCAGAAAGGTTGGTGGAGGGATAAGCGCTCACTCCACCGTTGAACCAAAGTGCGAGCGGTGCGGTGGTTGGGTTATTACGAGCCTCGAAGTACCAGAACCTGACAAAGCTGAGTCAGGACTAAAACATCCAAGGTCTAAGAGATTATACCATATGCTTTCAGTGGAAGTTAGATCAGCGTAACCTGAAGCCTGGTTTACACCCGACGTCGTTTCTGTGAAATCACATTACCCCAGGAACAGTGAAAGACCGCGCCCAAAACGCACCACAAATTCCAGAGTTTTCAACGACTCGAAGCTTTCCGGGGGTTGTTGCGGCAGGAGTCAAGACATCCACCTTTCTGAAAGTGTTCGTGACTGTGGTTGGCACACCACCAAGCACACCATTGACAATAGGTATTTGTCCTCCGAGAACGAAAAACGAATCAAAAGATAGTAAAGCCGCAAAAGTTGGGAGCAGAAGAGAACGCATGTTGAATAGCATACGACGATGTGTCGCTAGCTGTAATTGCGTCCATTGATTCCTCGCTTGATTTTATAGTCAGCCACAATGAAGTTGAGTATTTTCGACCTTGTGGTAGCAGATGCTTCGAAGTGTATCGGCAAGAGAAGTATGTGATGCACCATGCGATGCCTATGAGGTGGTTGAATGCAGATGGCAGCAGGCCCGAGCATGGGGAAGGCATTGCGAATAGCCTATGCAGAAGTCTAAAAGTAGAACGACTATTAATAGCGCTTCGCTATCTCGCCGCCTCGCGTTCGACGCGAGTGACCAGACTCCGGACTACCGTGATGAAAGAGCAACAACTAGTGACAAGATTGTTTGCATAGCGCTGCTTTATTTGCGCTCATGTCAATATCAGAATGAGCGCTATGAAAAACATTTAATTGACCAATCTAGTCTGCCTATAAGCTGGCTTAAACTCTGTGCGTTGAGTGCCTGCCACATCATTGCCACACTTTGATGGCAGTTTCTATCTATGACGTACTAGGTCCATATGGAAATAACTACCATATTAGGGGACGCATTGTCAGTGAACCGCTTGTTAGCTGAACTAAATTCAGAAGAGAACAGTGACCTTGTGTCACCATGTTATAAAAATGTTATCAAATTTGCTTCACAGGAGAGCAAGCTTACGGGTCACCGATTTGATCAATTTCCGGCGCTTCTCTGTTAACGCCTTCTAAATAGCTTCCCAGACAACGCTTTCATATCATCTGCTCTTGAGTGACATCGTATGTATTGACGCTGAGTCACGGCTATATGGTGCTCGTTGTGTGGTCCTAACACACATGCATCTCAAATCAAAGATATCCATGTCTAATATTGTAACACGTAACGCGTGAACCAATGCTTCTTAGCTTCGATGCCCTCCGTTTGAAGATGTTTTGGACGATCCTGCGGTTTTCCCCTAGAACATGAGAAAGTAATACCACATACGAGGAACAACCTACTTGCAAGCCAGAGAATACACTATCCTTCGCATCTGCTAGATCCTTACGTCTAGTTGTGGACCTAGCGAACGAGATCTAGATTGAATCATAAGCAGAGTATAAACGACAGGCGCACGCCTGGATCCTGAGCTTGTCTTGAGGTTTGGGCTTTGCATCCAGATTCAGAATAACGTGTATTGATGCTGGGCCCATTCTAAGGGGTAGAAATAGGGTAGGAATTGTATGAAGCGAGCCTCGGAGCCAACACCTTTGCATTAAATAGTACCGCTCAAAGTTGAATGCTAAGCGTGCTTATGGCAGCCGCTTGTCTAAGCGTCACAGGTGTCACAACGTTCAAACACCGCCATCATGGTCAGCCGGCTGCGCCGCGTTTGCGTTGACGCTCTTGTGTACGTCCTCCCTCTATGGGTTTCTCTTTTATCAACCCCCTTTCTCCAGTAAATCGGAGAAATCATCCCTTCCCGGCGCTCAGCGATATTCCAGCCCTTATGGGATATTGGCAATCCAAATGCCCTGTAAATTAATCTATCTGATACTCAATCCAAACTCAATCTCTCCTTCACTATTCCATTTGTTGAATTCCCGTCCTTTCATCTATCTTACATTTGTGTCCATAAATCATTTAATTTCAAATCTTATTTATTAAAGCCAGTTGTGAGACTTCAGGTGCTCAACAGTGAATTTGTGCCGTTTCTCTTCTCCTGGCATACCATTTGGTTCGTGGTTGTGTTGATTTCAGTGCACATCATGTCCATTATCGTTTACCTCCTCTTCTCCCGCGTGTAGTGGTGCAAATTCTACTGCCAATTTATATCCTTCAACGTCAATGAGTAGATTGTGGATGATAATTGCAACTATAATCCACCAACAGGCTTGCACATGCTAGTAATTTGATGACATGTTGACACGCAAAGGGCCTCGCAGGAATTGGAAGTGCCCTTTCAATCCTAAATGCCATCCATTCGTAGTCTCATACAGTGCTCTGATCAGACACGGATTCAGGGGACCGCCTTGTCCAAAAATAACATTCTCACAGCTGAAAGATGCTCATTGGCAGTGAACAGGATTATTTTTCATTATACCACTCGTTGAGCGGCTTGCTAGACTTGGAACACACAGAAAATGGCGGGGGAATGTGCTGAATATGTAGATTATCACTAATTTAGCTCAGATCAGCATTCTCCCACAAGTCGTTACAGCCGACGTTACAAGGGGCTTAAGCTGCTTATGCGTAAGCACCGCTTAGCATTCAACTTTGAGCGGTACTAATAAGAACCATTAAGCCTAGCGCCTGCACAGCCTTCGTGGTATTATATGGGTATTATGAGTCAATTTTAGGTTCTTAACAAGCACCTCCTCGACAATTCATAGATTTAGCTTTCCAATTTAAATTCCCGTGCAAATTTGCACCGTGTCGACCGCCTGTCATGGCTACCGCGAGTTAATCTAAACTAATGGCTGTAGCCTTGTCACTGTCAAGACCGAATGAGTGCGCTGGGCTGTTGAGCATTCTAATTCGCGGTTTGTACCAGAGTCTATTGTATTGTGTTCAGGTTCTATTCGTGCCAGGGCAACGCGCTTGGCGGTTGATGAGGGAATTGGGGAAGTCTACAAGTACTCAAAGAGGAGGCATGGTACTAGCAAGTCAAGAGTGAGTGAAACCGCGACAGTAAAGTAAAACATGGTAGGGTGGAACACAAAACCACACCAACAAGTGCCCCAACCCCGGCCTCCTGGTACGCGATGTGCCGAAATTCGCCATTCGAGCCTCCGCGAGTGTGGAACGTTGTCAGCTCAGCAAAATGCCATTTCAGCTGGAGGCAATATTTGCCCATTTCTACAAGAAACTTTGGGGTCTGGAAGCGCTCATAAACTGACGGCACAGCAGCAGTGCGATTATGAATCGACGAGCATCTCCCCAGCGCAGTGTCAGAATTGGGACAAGCAGGTTTTGCGGAATCGTTACTGCAAGCAAACGACTGAATTTTTCAACCTTAATTTTCACTAGGGGATGACTTCGTCATCTCGGGGCTTGCTGCCATTTAAAGATGAGAGACGAGATTTCTGGAAATAGTCTTCTGAGTTCCAGCTATTTGCAAAACCGGAGACACACTCCATTTTTCGAGTTGCGCCTTTGTTTGGTCATAAACAACTAAATTAGGTAGCTGTTGCACCACAATGATGGCGCATGCAATGGAAGAGGTGCACCGTGTATGTAGACTGGCACTGAGGTCCGGGTGTCTCTAATCATATACTACGGCTGTACTGTCCATCATCATGAAAAACAACTACTGTTGTATCGTTAACAGAAGAAGCTTGTTATGACCATGAGGGATCGAGAACCCCAAGAGATTCACAAAGTAACTGGTATTCCCGTACGGAGTACGCACTGTCTACCGGATGATGCAGATATGGAAACAAGTGGAACGTGGGGCGCAAGGCAACGGAACTCTAGCAGGGGCATGGGATTGCATCATCGTTACCGAATTTGGTTGTTTATTACCAAACAAAGGCGCAACTCGAAGAATGGAGAGTGTCTCCGGTTTTGCAAATAGCTGTCAAGCGAAATCGAACCCATGCGCAGGGCCCAACCTAAGTATAATTGATGCCTTGATGGGAAACTTTGATCCATCAGATGGTGTCTGTTTGTCCTCGAATTTAGTGGGTCAGGAGTCTGTTGCAAGGCTGTTTTACGGCAAACCAATACTCGTTCTCAGCTTCTTCATTGGCCAAGCCTGCATGTCCGCTCAAGTAAGATGTCTTCTTTTATTCCTCCTCGTTCACGTCGTTAACTCTGCAGGTATTGCAGCCCGTGATGGTTGATGGCTCAAAGGATAACGTATGCCGCCTTCTCTGTCTTTCTGAGTCATCAAAAGCAACATATCGTTAGACACCTAAGTCATGGAAATGTGGCGACAGCCACCAGTACCCCCTACCAGAATCCGATGGAGATCCCTGGTAGTCACTCCTCAAACCTCTATTGGAAAGTGATACTGTGAAATGTGATGCGTGGACAGACGAAGTACAGAACCTGTTAATCTTTGTGGGTTACAGTTGTTCCAGATTTATTATTCTATCTGAAGTCTCGCAGGCAGGCTTATTTTCCGCTGTAGTGACAGCCTTTGCTGTAGAAACGTACAAAGATCTACAAGAGGATCCCGTGGTTGCTCTGTTAGCTCGAATTGCAGCAAATTCCGCCAATAATAGTACAACAGCATTACCCCCTCCTTTCACCCCCGACGCGTCCACCATCCGACTCAACGTTTTTTTTTTCCTCAGTCTCATCCTTAGTCTCAGCACTGTGCTCGTCGGAATCGTTGCGTTACAGTGGATCCGGGAGCACCGCCAACACAGCAACACCCTCACACCGCAGAACATGTTCGCGACATTGCACATGCGCACCGAGGCCTTGCACAAATGGCGTGTACCCCAGATTTTCGCTGCCCTGCCGTTGCTTCTCCAATTTTCTTTGGTATTCTTTTTCGCAGGAATCATCCAGCTTCTGGTCAACGCAAGCACGATCGTCCTGATCCCTGTCACTTGTGTGATGGGCGTCACGATATTGTTCCTCGTTTCAACGACAATCCTTCCGACTGCACAGGCAGTCACCCTGAGTTACTCTGGACTGAGGCTCAATGACGAGATTCCGGTCCCATGTCCTTACAAATCCCCACAGGCCAAGGCGTTTCGGCGGCTAATAACGTCTTCCAAAACCATGTTCAAAGCGATGTTATTTTTCTTCGCAGCAATTTACTGGATCATATTTCGTCTCTACATCCTTCCTCGACAAGTTTTATCGATATCTTACTTCGCGAAAGCGATTCAGGAGGCCCGCGCTTCTTTCAACAGAACGTTAGATTACGTATCAAAAATTTTCGTCACGCTTGCGCGTCGGACGTCGCCCCTGACTCGCACTCTGTTGGCCACTGATAATCTGAAGGAGTGGCATGGGTTTGACTACATGACGCCGAACATATTCTACTACTGGCGTTTGCATTCATGGCTTGAATTCGACCTTGCGTGGATGTCCGTGCGTGACAATTACTTCCAAAGCATCTGTCCTACAGATACCTGGTTGTTCTTAAACCGAGAACAGAGCCACGAATATGCCGCTCTATACGATGCAGCGCAGGGACTCTGCGACGAGCTCACCAGGGACAACTTTAACATAAATGTCGACCCAGAGCCGGCGATCATCACGGCTTACCACTGTGCTTTGAGTCTCTGCTTCCCATCGGTGGGTCATTTTGACCCAAAGGATAACTCTGCGGTGGAGGCACTCTTCACGCGGAATCAGTACCTCGCGACTCTTCTGGGATGTGGGGACGTAACACCTCTTCGACCTTTTGCACAGTCATTAAGGCCTTCCGATTTCCAGGTGTTGTGGGATGAAACATCCTTCATTTTCCTTTACTTCATCCAAGAGCAGCTCAATAATGCTGGCAAGGGCTCCTCCGTCTTGACGAATCATTTCGCGGAAACCTATCTTCGTCTTCTCAGTCAGCTTTACAGCGAACCGTACGAGATGGACACCGATCCACGATCAGTATGTGCTCCTGAAGTGGGCTTTGAAGCAGAGGATCTGTATGTCATGAAGGTATACGACGCACCGAACCAGCGTAAGTCTTATCGTTGGAAACTCTTTGTCCAATGCTGAAACAATCTTTTTAGCCTTTACATATCAATGGGCTTTATCGATAAGCTCATTCTTCCGCGTACTGGCAGATTGCAGTATACCGTATACAAGAATTATTCGGAGCTTCCACGCTCATCCGTTCTTCCGCGGGTACAGCGCGAACTTTTGGAGGCAATTGAAGTACGATATTCACACCGGGACAGTACATGAAAATACAACCCGAGAAGTCATCCATACCCTATCGCTCATCGATAAGGCCCTGGATGAATGCTCGGAGAGTCCCGATTCAGGAGACGGGGAACATAACGCCCACTCCCGCTCTGCATTCGTTCTGCAATCCGTGGGTGTGTACCTGTGGCTCTTCCGACACCGGCACATCGACTACCCTGGTCTCGTTCCTGCTGTCGAGGAGACTATCAAGAGGCTCCGGGATGTAACTAGAACGCTCAATGTTCTCGGTGTTGAAGTCACGCAACTGGAATCAAATTCAAACAGCGAGCTCGACGATGATGCTGACCAAGTCCCGTGGTTCACAAGTGAATGGTGGGCAGAACTCTTCTCAGAATTTTCACAGAGCAGCGATGGCGGCTCTCGTGTTAACAGAACAATCAGTGCCGCACACGACGAAGCCATTGGCATCGACCGCCAGATGGATGTTCCCTCACCTCCGTTGCCTGTTGATGTCAGACAACCCCCGCCATGGCCTGAGCCACACTCTCATCCAATCATATCATCCTCCGCACCGAATTGGCAGCTGCGGAAGATCAATACTATTGATGATATTGTATGATTAGTAGTACTTTACTATTTCGACCGATAACGTCACAGGCGCCTGTGAACTGAACAATATCGACTTTCGTCACACCTCACAAGCGCCCATGAACGATCACCAAAACCAGTCACTGTCTGGCTCACAACCGCCACCAAGCCATTACTCTGTCAACAACTCTGGGTATGAATTTTGTCACGCATCACGGCCGGCTATGAACTATCTGCCCCGTGAGCAATATGGCTCATGTGTCACAGGCTGTGAACGATCGGTCGATATAGTACAGTAGTCACTATTTAGTGGCCATTTTGAAAAGGTGGCATCGGCTGGCTGTGTAGCATACATTTCGCTGGTGTATAGTACACAAATCAGCAACCGAGAACACTGTAAATGCTTGCGCTTGGAATTTTCCCAAAATAAGATTCAATCCATGGACGAAGATATAACTTGAATGAGCCTGCGTGCGATTCTCATCTGCTCGCTTCGACATTTGTGATGGAGTGTGGGTGCACACAACTTGATCGGACAATCTCGAAGCCCTTTACGCAACCATGATAGTCCTGACAGGGTGTGTGTAGGTCCAGATCAGGTGTGATGAGGGGGAAAGAGGAATGAAAGGGGCTGGCTCGTCGTGGTTAGAGTGCAAGAGTCCGAACGGGCAGAAATCAAACGGCGTGTGTGTCACGTCAGACAGCCCTGACGTCACGCGACAATGTGTCTTCGCACAGACCATAATTGGCCGACTCATTGCTCATCACGTCGGCTTTGTAACAGTTTTGCATCAACTGACAACTCTTGATCCACACAATATCTCGTGTTCCACCTGGTTTGCTTGCCTTGAGTTGTCAGTAACATATGATTAACTCTGACATTATTGTGCGAATGCAATGTTAGCCAATCACTATGCATAAGGAGGGGCCTATGGTCTAACTAAGCAATCCTATGCGGTGGCTTGTCTGGTCGTCCAAGGGAGTAGTGTTGCTGGATATTTTGGCTGAAGTGGTAGTATGAGCCTTACCCCGCTCAAATATATGTATGAAGCTTTCAATTTTGTGTTGTCTGACTCGGTATCGCTTTGAGGCTCGTCTGTTCTCGCATTATCTACGAGTGTATTCTGAGTGCTGCAATTTATACAAACGCGATGTCGACGCCTGCAACACTGACAAACGGCAACTTGATGTTTGCAATTTGTAAAAACGAGACGACAGTGAGGTGTACCTAATTTCATGAGGTGTACACATGTTTCCGATGTTCCACACGAGACCAGCTCACCTCATAATATTACAGGAATCTAATTTTTTCAAAATTTTTATGATGGTCAGGTGGACGAAGAAGCATGTTGGTGTGCTGAAACATGAACATGATCGCAAAGCTGATTGTAAATAATGACCCATAACCCCATGGATGAAGGTTGGGTGAATCGATATTGGTGAACAATGACAAGCCTTTCACCATAAATTAGACAAAGGACGTATCATATGTATTGTGTAGCTTCATGCAAAAGGTTCATCCGTACTCCTATTGTGCCCGCTGCATTTCAACTACCATGATGGCTTAAGGGACCTGCACTGATGAAACAACATCCAAAAATAAGGAATGCTTTATAGCGAGGTTGTTCCACGCCTCATGACTGATTTTAACCGTGGCATGTAGCTCCAATCCATGCGGTATTTTATCATTGGATCTGTTCAGCTTGTCACTACGAGTTCTTGCATGCTATATACCTTGTATAAACCATGCGCTGCCGCCTTACTCGCGCGTCGCGGGGCTGATCAGTGCCTCAGACTGTCAAGGATTGAGGCTCATCTCTGTGAGCTCCGCCGAGGTTGATTTGCAACCTCGGCAATTCAACCGTGACGTGGTTGAACTTCACCCTTGGAAAGGTTGCTTTGAGGTTGATAATTCACCGCAACCCGAATGGTCGTTTTGCAACTGTTTTGGACAAAAATAACCTCATGGCTGCAGTAGGGCACAGCGGTTGATCTTCACCATTACTGTGGTTGAAATGTCACAATTGGTCAAGGTCGAAAAGGTATCATGTAATGGTTGATTTTCCCGCTATCTGTGCGATCGTTTTTGACCCTCGCCTCAATTTCTCACTTGCTTGCTCTGATCAGGTAACTGTAGACAGATAAATTCAAGGAAACTATTGGGAAGATACACGGAGATCTATATTACTCTGGCTCGAGTGCTTATTAGCGGTACGGGAACAGGATCGCTGAGTAATGTCACAGTCACTCTGCGTCACCGGGAAACAAACAGTCAAGCATAGATATCGCCGTCGTTCCCAGCTTCACCCTCGTCTTCACCGCCGTCCTCGTTATCCTCGCCATCCGCCATCTCTTCGTCCTCATGGGCGTCGTCCTCTAGCGCTGCAACTTCCTCCCTATGCCTTTGTTGGTCTCTCTTACGCTGCCTCTCATCAAAAACCTTGCGCGCAGTCTTAGTGCGGGAGCCAGCCGGATTGCGTTTGCTCGAGACGTCGGCCATGTGAGCGTATCGTTCAGGTACGGCAAGCCATCCATTTCGATAGTGATTCTTCCTTTTGTTCTTGAAGAATTGCTTGACGATCTCTTCTGTGGCCCAGTCGTTCCGGAACTTGCTCAGATATGGGTGTTGTTTACGAGCCTGGGCAAGCATGCATTGTAAGTTTGAGATTAATTCAATGCTCTGCCAGTGACTCACTGTGCGGTACAGTTTAACTTTCTCCTCTGAAGGTATGTCGGCCCATGCCAACTCCCAGTTCATCCCGGAGCGGATTGCAAGCTCGCGAAGACAGCGCTACATGGCGCATGAGGGGAGCATAAGCAGGCAGTTGCTACAACAATACTCACCTGAATTCCTTTGTAGATACTCATCTTGCTCTTGGATGAGGCAAGCTTCATCTCTACCTGGATAGAAAAGTGCTGACCCGCATTTCCCTTAGGACGAGTGATGCTTTTATCCTCGACGTCCTTGTCAATATGCTCATTCGCCCCTGAAGCTTGCACAGCTTGCAGCCGCTCATTGAGCTCCACATTCAGCGCAAGTGCCCGTTCGAGGGATGCTAGCAGGTTGGTTAGCACTGCCTCTATCTCTCGGAGTCCTGACTTATGCTCACCCTGAGTAGCAGCTAACTTCTCTGCCAAGTTGTCGTCATCCCGAGTGCGCTCGCGGAATAAGTTTTCCTCATGCTCTTTTGCCTGAGCGAGCTGGTCTGTCCAAATGTGAGTCACTACATCTATCGGGGGTGATTTGGAAATTTACCTCGAAGCAACTGCATCTGCTTTTCAATGCTGTCAATGTCAAGGTTCACAATGTTCCGTTGAAGAGGCTCGACAGGACGAGATGTCGGTGTAGCCTGTGGGTTAGCTCGAGCCTGTGGGCCATGCACTCTGTTCTGTCGAGCCCCTGGACTGGGTTGTTGGATCAGTGTGTTCTCGTTGGTTGTGCTTTTCCGTGGCGCAGCTGGTGGCCCAGTTTGTGGTATGGTCTTGGACTGAGGACGGAGGGGCGCAGTGTAAGAATTAGCCATTGAGTGGAGTAGCGTAAGTCGATGGTAGTGGTGGTTCAAGGTAACAAGCACCATACTTGAACTGTCGGTTGTGCACGGAAGGTGCCAGTTCCGAACCGAAGAAATGGAGAGATATTGGGGGTAGCTCAGGCAGGCCGCCCTGCATTATGATTTAGCGCTTGGCTACCGTCCCACTCAAATACATGCTCACTGTTAACAACCACCATGTCTGAATCTCGTACTGTTCACTGCGCATGCTGCAACTGTCATATCTCTAGAAAGCGGGAGCGGGAGCACCGTAAACTTCTGCGGAACCCACATACAGATTCTCGTCAAGTCCACGGTAGCCGGCAGCCACAAATTTTCGATGTCTCATCTGATTCGGACTCTGAGATTGAGCAAAGCAAGATTCTGGAGCTCTCTGTGGATGCCCACCTGGCTGGTACAGGTGAAGGTTCAGGTCTCCATGAAGGTGTACCTCACGAGGAGGAAGTTGTCAATCTGGATTTACGCAGCCCATCCATTTCCTCACCCGAAAATTCGGACAATGAGTCGACTGCTTTCTGCCGCCCGGATGGACATGGCAGCATTTCCGAAGATGAATCTGATACTGGCGAGGAGTATACTGAGTTTCCAAGATGGGAGGATTATGAAGATGCATTTGAAGGTTCAGGTGAATTTGGATCGGGTTACGAGGCAGAGGCCGCATCAATTGGTATGCCAGGCCCAGTGAAAACTCATCATACATTGCTAATATGTGGGTCTTTTTCCTTCCAGAGCAGCGTCTATCCAACTACGACCGCGATATCTGTCGAGCATTTGCATATAAACTGAAGACCCACACTACGGATGAAGCATTCACTTTCATTCCTCGTGCCTTCGAAACAGTCCGACCACTTCCCTCTCTCGATGCTATACGAGCTCGCGTCAAATTTCTGGCTGGTTTTAAGCCTCAGCAGATACACTGCTGTGTCAATTCTTGCTGTGCATTCACAGCCCAGCACGAAAACCTTCAGCAATGTCCTTACTGCGGGAGCAACCGACTTAAAGCAAATGGACGCCCACAGAAAGTCTTCACATATATCCCACTAATACCACGCCTAATTGCCCTCGCGTCTAACTCGCAAACTGCAGAAGCAATGACATATCGTGCAAATCATCGTCCCGGCACAACATCTTCAGCTAAAACGGACATTTTCGATGGCTCACACTACCAGTCCCTCAGGCACAAAGATGTTATCCTCGATGATGTCAATCGCGGCCACCAGTTTTTCTCGGACAATCGTGATATTGCACTTGGGTTATCAACAGATGGGTTCGCACCCTTCAAACGACGAAAAAACACCGCATGGCCCCTCATTCTCTTCAACTATAACCTCCCTCCCGACAAGCGCTTTCATATCGAGCAGATTCTCGCACTAGGTGTTATCCCAGGACCCAAAAAGCCTCACGACATTGATTCCTTCTTGTGGCCTGCCATCCTCGAGTTTCTCGAACTTGCCAAAGGGGTGCGAGCTTTTGACGCTCTTTCCTTAAGCATTTTTCTGCTCCGTGCCTATCTTATTGCTGTTTTTGGTGATATCCCGGCTGTCTCATTGCTAATGCACATGAAGGGGCATAATGGCATTGTCCCTTGCCGGTTCTGCGAGATTCGTGGATTGCGCATTCCCGATACGCGAATCACCACTCACTATGTTCCACTCAATCGATCATCTCATCCTGCAGTTCGCGCCGATCCTTCGCTTGTTGCGGTTTACGATCCCCAGAATTTGCCTCTTCGTACCCACAACAGGCTTCTCGCGCAAGGAACAGCAGTTCAACAAGCTCCCACCACTGCCGAAGCAGAACGTCTCGCTAAAAAATACGGAATTAAGGGTGTTCCTGCTCTCTCGTTTCTTCCATCATTGGACTTTCCAGGATCGTTTCCCTACGATTTTATGCATCTCATATGGGAGAATCTGATTAAAAATTTGATTCTTCTGTGGACGGGTGACTTCAAAGGCTTGGACGAGGGTACAGAGTCCTATGTGCTTGCCAGTTCCGTGTGGGAATCTATCGGCGCAGCGACTGCAACTTCAGGTCAGAGTATACCTTCTGCCTATGGCGCACGAGTCCCCAATGTACAGGCGGATCGATCCAACATCTCCGCCGAGATGTGGTCAATTTGGACGCTCTACATTGGCCCTGTCCTTCTTCGTCGTCGCTTTACCAAACCAAAATACTTTCGTCATTTTTCCCGTCTCGTTCGACTCTTGCACACTTGTCTCCAGTTTGAAATAACTCCAACGGAGATTGATGACCTAGAGTTAGGTTTTCAGAAATGGGTTCGTGATTTCGAAGAGTAAGTAATTTCATTATCATTTCAGTTAGTGTCGTTTTCTCAACAATGTTTACATTATTCTAGGATTTATTATCAGTACAATCCATCACGAATTGCTGCCTGCCCACTGACTGTACATGCTCTGCTTCATATCGCGAGCGGTATACGCACAATGGGGCCTGTCTGGTGTTATTGGGCTTTTCCGATGGAGAGATACTGCGGAAAACTGCAGTGGGCTATCCGAAGTCGACGATTTCCATACCCTTCTTTAGATCGATTTGTAACAGAGGATGCACAGCTAACGCAGATACAGGCTATGTATAACCTCTTCGACGAACTCTCTCTGAAACGAAGTCGGAAAGACTGTCCCGGATCAATGAGGGATGATGCATGTAAGGCCTGGTCTCGCATTTTACTTTCTCGTCTTCACTTATAAACTGCCATCATAGATCCGTCATTTCTTTTTCTGCCACCGTCTCGTCGTCTAGATGAGCCTGATCCAACTATCATTCGTAACATTTCCGCGGCATTAGTGACTCGTGCACTCGATGTAAATGAAGCTCACAGTCCCTTGCAGCGACGACGAATTTCTATTGCAACCGTGAAAAAGCTTGTTGGGGAAGCTTGCGTCATAAAGTGGGGCAAAGTGCGTCAAATCGATTCGGAGGAAGGCGATACAATCCATGCCTCATCAATGCGAACTTTAAGTACCGATTTGAGGGATGCATCTTTTGTGCGAGTGAGTAAAAATCAAGTTTATTGAATATTCTTTCGTACTCATGCATTCTGGTTTCATAGTATCAAATGTACATTGACAAAAATGCTAGTGCCAAACGTCGCAAGCCCGTCTACGAGCTCAAGACATTTTACGGCCAGCTTGAGGCCATCTATTCTGTGCAATTCTCCGACGCCGCTGCCATCGAACTTCTCCAACTTGATCACGATCTCGTTGTCCTTGTTGCGATACGTGTCTGCAAACTGCTTAATTCTCAGCCTGTGGATCTTGAACGTCTTGATATCCATCTATATTCCGAGATGGGATCTCTCGACGTGGTGGACATCACAACGGTCCAAGCCCTCGTTGGCCGTGTCAAAGACGACAATAATACTTGGGGACTTGTGGACAGAAGTGGTTCGCTTTCACGCGCCATTGGCGAGGATGAGGATGAAGATTGAAGATTAATCTTATTACATACAAATTACATACGTACGGCTTTTATACATGAACATGAGCAGGCATTATCTCTGAGTAATCGAGTCCTTTTTGAGAGTGACATGCTGCATATGTTGTTGCTCAAAATGAACCTTGCAATGGTTGACTCGCTTGTTGAAAAGCAACCTATCTGGAGGGTTGTACGGCCCGGTTGGAAGTCAACCACTACAAGGTTGAACACAAAGGTTAGAATTGAACCGCGTGAAAAGGTTGCCCTTATTTCAACCTTTTCAATGTTGATAGTGACAAATATCCCTTGATAAGGTTGCTTTGCAACCTTCACGGCCTTCACAGTGATCAGTCCTGCATCGTGAATTTTAGTGCTGGATCCACACGAGTGTTCGTAGCCACGAACGACACAAAAGAGTAGTTCTGATGCATCCACGCAATGCGAGTACAGATTCACAATGAAGTACAGGCGCTTAAAATCAATCACTTGATTGCATGGCCACCTTGACTCAACCTGGCAATAACCGGACTGAGATATCATCTCGATATCGCCGGGAGTAATTCAAAAATTGTAAGCGGTCAAATTTCCGTTTTTGAAGTGAGATACGGGAGCATCCCGTCAGATTCGCAAACATATGGATTTCTCCGGCTTCATGGTATATAAATCACATCGACCCTCCTACTCTGTAGGCTCACAGCAATGCACAATCTCCTACTTTTCCTCGCCGTGTTCACTCTTCAACCATTCAGTGAGATACCCCATGTCGAGGCGAAGTACCAATGGCCCTCCGTCCAATACGAGTTCCTCGAGGGCTTACTCTTCGAAGGCACCGATATGCTCGGGACTCCAGTTGCACAATTATCGGAGGGCTGCAAGAAGAGGGATCCTGATGCTCCTAGCTCAACAGTTGCGGCTGAGTGGGTACGATTTGTGCGTATCTTGTCCCTCATTCCTCCAACTTCACGTACTCATTCTCGATTGGGGCTTGATAGGCTTACCACGATATGGCGACTTTCAATGCGACAGACGGCACCGGAGGGCTGGATGCGTCACTCTTATACGAGCTATTCAGACCGGAGGTATGCTACAACCGTACGGTGAGACGCAGCTTCAACTTACGCCAGCATATACGTGCGTCTTTGTAGAACGTTGGTTCGGGTATGATAAGTACATTGTTTGATTTTGCTGTGTCATCCAGTGTACTCCTTTCTCGTGAGTTTATTCTGTCAATCTGGATGCCTAGACAGAGCTGAGCCTTTGAAAGGCGCCGATCTTATTGCGATGGCTGTTACTTGGGCAGTCGCAACGTGTGGTGGACCGGTGCTACCTTTCAGAGCCGGTAGGAAAGATGCCTCCAAGGCGGGCCGCCCTGGAGTCCCTGAGCCACAGCAGCCCCTCTCTGAGCACACGGAAAGCTTTCGGCTACAGGGATTTACCCCTAATGAAATGATTGCGCTTGTCGCATGCGGTCATACACTTGGGGCAGTCAGGAATTTAGACTTTCCCACGATTGTGCCACCCAACGCAAACACGAGCCTCGACAACGTGCAGACGTTCGATTCAACGATCCAGTTTGACACCACGGTGTGCGTACTTTTTGACCATTTCGCACATCCAATATGCTATCGTCATAAATGCTTACGCGTGTGGGCCTCCAGTGTGACCGAGTATCTCAAGGGGACCACCAACAACCCCCTCGTGGTCAACGCAAACGATACGATTCGCTCTGACTTTCGTATCTTCAGCAGTGATAGAAACGCTACAATGAGAGGGTATGATTCGTTCATCTACACGTTTGCCTCTAATTGATGGCTCGCATCCCTCGTAGTCTGAACTCTGCGAAGGATTTCAAGAACACCTGCTCGTCCCTTCTAACGCGCATGATCGATACTGTCCCACGTGACGTAACGCTCACAGAACAGATAATCCCTATCCCATTCAAAGTCGCCGCTCAGTTCATATTTGTTGGCGAGCAGCTTGTATTCGACGTTAAAGTTCGGGTACGTGGAATGGACTATCACTGTGGACGCGATCCAGGTTGTTCTGCAACCAAGCAGGCCACCCAAGCCTTGGTTGATCACCCCCGTCCAAATTGGTGATGATTGACCAAGCCTTGGTCGGCACTCAACCAAAATCAGACCACCGATTCTTGGTTGTATATCAACCTAAATGGCCGCTATCAACCAAGGGCCAAAATTCGGTTATTGGTTGATGTCGACGTGAGTTTTGGTTACTTTTAGATACCAGGCCGGGTGATGATCAACCAGACTGTTGGTTGAATCACAACCAAAATTCTACATATCTATGAGCACCAATGTAAATAAAACATCTGCCACCCCAGAGGGGTGGTTGTTCGCTCTCTGCCCACTAGACCTTAGGATTATTTGTATTGGTTACTTCATCAGTATACCGGACACATTACTTCCCGCATTGTATAAATTATTGCACTTACTAGGAATTGAACTTGGGACCTACCGAGACATTAAAACATGGAGAGCTTACCGTTCAGACATACGATCTAATAAAACTTAGAGGTTAACCGCCCCATGTACCCACGCAAAGAGCCTATGACTTGTTCATTTTTTCAAACTTCCTTCAAGCGCTTCATCAAGTTTTTATGGCTATCACATTTTACTTCACGGAATTTAAGTTAACGAGAAGTAGTGAAAATCAACCAAAGAGCCAGTGATTTTACTGGTTGCTTTTCAACTGGAAATCAACCAAAGCAAAAAGTTGGCAAAAAGGTCACTTCGTTCACGTTGTTTTCGCCATCAATTTGGTTGGTCACCACCCGCGTAATCTTGGTTGATGATCACCTACTCCCATGGTTGGAATACACCGGCATCTTGGTTGGATTATCTGGTTACTTTTGCTCATCCTTCCTTGGTTGAAATATGACTACGGGTTGGTTGCATTCTTCTGGTTGAGATTCGACCAAAAAAACGGTGATTCACATCAACCAAGGGAAAAAACCAGCGCTTGGTTGAATTGTGATAATCAACCAAGACTTGGTTTTTGACCGACCAAGGTTGCTTTCACAGTGTATGCTAAATGAGATTCATATTATTTGATCATGGGATTCACAGGTTTTAAACTCAAAGTCTTCTAGACCGGAGAGCCGGAAGATCAACATGGTGTGGTGTGACCGTCGTGGCGCACGGGGAGGATGCTCAGGTGGTAAAGCCATGCTTGCGCAGAACCCCAATGTCCCATCCAGTGTCCTGCTTTCCCCCGTCGGCTCTGCGCTGGGCCTGAATTTCACACAATACGAGTTTGCAGTCCCCGTCACCTTCGAGCGATCCGTTGGTAGCTTCTGGTTCGAGGTGAACGATGGTGCCGACAAAAAGCATAGCGTGGTGATTGAGGACAACGGCGGCGCTGGGTACTGGGCTCCAGACGACGCTTTGGTTTTCATCCCTGTGGGCTTTTTCAACACCACGCTCCAATTTATTGTCTTGGACGGGTTGCCAACGCCGTACTACGTGGCACTGGGGGTATGCCAACATCATATAGACTCGCATTTTATCTAATCGCTGACTATGCATTCAAAGATCCACAGCTCGACAAACGTTCAAAAAGCCCGCGTGAGCGCCTTCGACACGTCTTATTTCGCGTCAGACTTTGACGTACAAGTCGGACCCCGCGACCACCTCAACGCCACCTTTGACCTCGCGCTGAATCAAACAATGCCTCCGCGAGCAGGGTACACCTTCTACAGCACCGAGATAAATAACGCACGGAGTCTGGGGCTGACTCTGGATTTCGAAGCAACATCACCCCTTGGAACGAAACGTCTTGACTTAGTGGTTGGGAGATGCGCCGCGTTGGAGTCCCTGGGCGACTTCTCCCCACAGTTGACGACATCTACTGACACAAATCTCTCGCTGCTCGCGAACGGTACTCATAGGAATTGATATTTGAGTCGTAGATAGTACTGAGCACTCTCCATGTATATATCCCCCCCATAGTCAAAATACAAATGCCCAACATTGAACACGACGATGATGAGCAGTCAAGGAATGGTGGTTATTCCTTTGGGACTGCAATTGATGTCGATTCCGACGACTCTCCGGTTTGCTGGAGGTCCCTAACATTAAATGCCGTACGAAGAATAAGCAAACTCGTTTTAGAGGCCGAGCACAAATTATCAGATTATCCCTTGCATCAGTTTTGTTTCTCCAGTTATTCGCCTGATTCAGTGCGACGAGAGTGCCCCAGAATCCATAGGGTATGAAGTTACACGCACGACTTGCGCGACTCCTCATTTGGATGCCAAGCTTTGGACTTCGGTGAACGGCGCGATGTAGGAGAATATTAATGCGGATTAGTGCGAGTGACGCAGAACTGCCTTGAGGTCTCGGTGAAGCTGGAAGAATGATTTTAATGATGCCTCGGGGCGTCAGATCTTGAGAGGAGCACACTAGGCTTTCAAGTGCACGGGCTGACGGTGGCTGTGGCTTGACGCGATGGTGACGGTAAGGTGGCGGAGAGAGAGGTGCGCGTCAAGAGTTGGTCAAAGAGTCTTTGATCCCCTGTCACGTGTCGCCCAAAATGGCGATTTGATGTTTTCACACACAACCGTGGGTGCATGTGAGCGAGACCCGTGAAGCGGGAAATCCAGTGCCTCACACGCCCTTGTGAGCGGTCCCACAGGCTGACCGCAGGTCGTTGTCCTGCCGCCAATCTGTTGCCCGCCCCGACCCCCCCAGCTCAACCACCCACAATTTTCGCCGCCACCGCGTACCTCCGAGGCCGATGATGGCGGCCGCCATTTCTGCCAGCAGTACGGCCGCCCACCGGCCCAGCGATGCCGATCACGCTGATGATCCATTTGGTGCGGCAGGCATGGTATGCACAGCAGCCATCACAATCAACGGCGCGACGACCACGACAACCAGCGAGGGATGGTGCTCGCCGGCCGTTGTCGTCGTCGTCGTGACGCGAGAATCTGCATCTGAAGCGACCAATTGCGTGGGCACGACCTCCGAAAGCTCGACCCGCCCGACGCTGCGACACACGCCATGCGCGCAGGCCGCGACAAACCCAACGGATGATAAATCCATGTGACAAACGGCAACTCGCCAGTGTGGTGACTTGCGAGCATATCCCCGTCCACCGCAAGCACGGCGACCTGCGAACGCGACAACGTGAATGCGCCGGAAGATAAACATGATATGGTGCGACCGCCGCGACCCACAGGGCGGATGCGCAGGGGGTAACTCGATGCTTGCCCAGAATCCCGATGTCACCTCCGATCTGGTAGTTTCTCTCGTCGGCATTGCATTAGCCTTGTCCTTCACCCTGTACGAATTTGCAGTCCCCGTCACCGTTGAGCACTCGATCGGCAGCTTCGAAGGTTATAACAACGTCGACACATAGGGCCGCCCAGTAATTGAGGACAATGGGGGCGCAGGGTGCTGGGCTCCCGACGATGCATTGGTCTTCGTACCTATGAGCTTTTCTAATGCCACAGTCAACAGTCGACACCGTGACCTCAAATGGGCAGCCGGAACCGACCTATGTGGCCGTGGGGGTACGTCATCTTGGGCACACCAGATTTCATGTAGTCGCTAATGATCAAATTGAAGATCCATAACTCGATGGACGTTTCCAAAGCGTGCGTGAGCGCCTTCGACACTATTTATCTCGCATTTGACTTGGAAGTCGGGCCACGCCTCCACTACAACGCCACCTTCGATCTTACCTTCAATTAGACAATCGCTTAGGGTGACCTTCTACAGCGTCGAAATATGTGACGCGGTGAGTCTGGCGCTATCTCTCGATTTCGACGTCACCATAGTACCCCATGGAACAAAGAGTCTTGACTGTGTGGTTGCGAAGTGCGCAGAGCTTGTATCCTGGGGCCAAAATATCCCAGGTTTGACGACAGTGAGCGAAACAAATTTTTGACTTCTTGCAAATGGTACTCGTAGGAACTGATAGTAAAGCCCCATATATTGGAGACTCCCCGTGCGTACATATCCGGCATAGTTGAAATACAGAACACCGCTGCTGGACATGTCAATGATAATTTGATAAATGGCCGCAGGATGATTATTATTCCTCTTGAGCCGTATATATCTAGTGCTGGTTTTGACGAGTTTGATTCTGATTCTGAACCTGACGGCGCGGACTCTCAACTCGGTTTCAGTGGAGGATGAGTGGGGGCCACTGTCAAGAATGCAGCATCCTTTGACTTGGCTTCGTCCTTCCATTTTGCCGTACGCCTTATTCAGTACGATCAGAATGCCTCGCAATACTAAGAATATGGGGCTAGACGCACTCGCTGCGCGACTCATCGCTCATGTGCCAGGGTTTGTTCGGTTTGCGCTGGGCCTGAAGTTTGCGGCCAGGGGTGGGAGGGGTTGGGTGGCCCATACTGGGTGGCACAGATTCGAGGGAGGAGTTGGGAACCACCTCAGTCCCTGAAGTCTTTATTATATCGAAACCATGAAGTCAAACCTGCCCGACAGACGTACAGCCCAGGGACAATCAAAGGGGGCGTGGCAGTGGCAGGCACATCAGTAAATCGTCAAAAGGTTGTTTCGGTCTTTCTAACCCTAAAATAGCCCTCAATCCTGTGAAGTTGGTGGTGCGAAATCGATGACCTGTGTCAAGGCAGTGCTCGCATCAAGCTGAACGAGGCCGTGGTTGAAAGTAGGAGCTCAAAAAGGGTCAAGTGCCTCCTGGAAGTGCAAAGACGCTGTTGAGCTGCAAAGCCGTGCTCTATGACCTCTTCAGTGAGAGCCCTTCTCCCACATATGTTGCCCTATTGCTCACATCGAATCTTAGCATCCTCAACACACGAGCCACGAGGCAGAGAAGGTGGGACAATTCCCTTCTAACTTGCTCAGGACCAGGGTGCTCACCGATAGAGATATGCTGCAGTCATGGCGATGCGGCGATGATTTTCGGTATCCATTGCCAGAGCCTGAAGGAGATCCTTGGGACTCGCTCCTCAAGCCGTTGTTGGAAAGAGACACCCTACAGTGCGATGCTTGGGTGGATGAGGTACAGAACCTGCTGCTCTTTGTGCGTTGTGCGTTCAATGCGTTTCAAAAAGTACCGGCTAATTTTATCAAATTAGGCAGGTCTGTTCTCCGCCGTTGTTACAGCTTTCGCAGTGGAGACATACCAAGATTTACAGGAGGACCCTGTGGTTGCGCTGCTGGCCCAAATCGCGGCAAATTCAGCTCATAATGGCTCTGCGGGAGCACCACCTCCATTTGCTCTTGCCCCGTCCACCGTTCGCCTGAATGTCTTCCTTTTCCTCAGCCTTATTCTGAGTCTCAGCACCGTGCTCATCGGCATTGTTGCGCTACAATGGATCCGCGAGCACCGGAAACACAGCAACACCCTTACCCCGCAGAACATGTTCGCTGCACTGCATATGCGGACCGAGGCTCTGCATGAATGGCGCGTACCCCAAATTTTTGCTGCTCTGCCTGTGCTTCTTCAATGTGCATTGGTGTTCTTCTTTGCCGGGATCGCTCAGCTGCTGTTGGATGCGAACAGGACTGTGCTGGTCCCTGTCGCGTGTGTGATGGGAATGACCATCCTCTTTCTCATAATAACGACAATCATGCCAACAGCCCAGGCCGCGACTTTAACCCACTCACGCGACAGCATTCCTGCTCCGTGTCCGTACAAGTCACCTCAAGCAAACGCATTCAGACGGCTGATAACCTCATCGGAGGCACTTTTCAAAATAACATCGTTTTCCTTTGCGGCCGCATACTGGGCCATGCTCCATCTTGTACTCCTTCCTCAACAGATTCTTGCCTTGGTTTACTACTCAAAGGCCATAAAATTACCCTCGATGTGCTTCAGAAGAGCATCAGATTGTATATTGAAGCTTCACCGCACTCTTATGTATCAAGCGTCTCCCCTACTTCGTCCTCTCCACAGCTCCAAACGCGAGCAGTGGCATGGTTTCGACTACATGAAACCAAAAATTTTACAATATTGGCGACTAAATTCGTGGTTCGATTTTGATCTCGCCTGGATGTCCGTCCGCGATAACTACTTCCAGAGCATCTGCCCTCCTGGGTCTTATCTTTTCCAGCACCGCGAAGAAAGACGAGAATATGCCGCGATGTACGATGCCACACAGGGCCTTTACGAGGAGCTAACCAGGCACAATTTCAATCTCCACGTTCAGGCAGAACCAGCTATTATCACGGCTTACCACTGTGTTATAGAACTCTGCGCACCATTCATTACCCATTTTGCAGAGGAGGACGCCATAGTGAAGTCCCATTTCGTACGAAACCAGTATCTCGCTACTATGTTGGGGTTCGGCGAAATTACACCTCTCCGACCCTTTGCGGACAAGTGGGAGCACACCAGCTTGTCTATGCTCAAAGAAGAAGCTTCGTTCATCTTTCTCAGTTTTATCCAAGGGCACCTGAACAATATTAGAGAGAGGTCACCTCTCTTGACCAACCACTATTCGGAAATATATCTTCGTCTTCTCAACGAGCTTTACAGCAAGCCGTATGAGATAAGCAGTGGCAGTGTATACGATGAACAGTTCATCGATGTTGTGTTTGATGGAGAAGAGTTGTATGCCATGAAGATATATGATACCCCTAATCAGCGTAAGCCATCGGGATTCTGCTTCCGGTTCCGCTCAATATTGCTAACAAATACTTCCGCAGCCTTTACACACCAATGGACCCTATCTATCACGTCCTTCTTCAACGTACTAGGTGATCGCAAAATCCCACATTCTATGATAACGACCAGCTTCCATGCCCATCCCTTCTTCCGCGGCTACAGCTCTAACTTCTGGCGACAAGTCAAGTACGAGATCCATTTGGGAATAATCCAAGAAATCACTATCAACGAGATAGTCAACACCTTTTCCATAATTCATGACATCTTGGGCGAATGCTTTGCAGATGTCGACAGGTCAGAGGCTAACCATGCCCGCGACAAATTCGTTTTCCAATCTGCAGCCGTGTATCTCTGGAATTACAAGAACAGGGACATCATTCCTCATCCTATTTCTGAAGCCGCCAACGCTACAGTGGAGACTCTGTGTGCGGCGCAGAGGAGGCTGTTCAGCACCCTTGGCCCTGGACAAGAAGTTAATGCGGCTTTAACCGTGGACCGTACCTGGTTAGCCGAGGGCTGGTGGACAGGGCTGTTCCCAAATACTCTTCATGAACAAACAATCTCCGCCGTTGTGTCTCCCAGCAATTCTCGTTGCGAGTTAGCCATAGAATTTTATGACAGCTAACTAGGAAATTGACAGTCAGATGAGGTGTGACCGCGTGGCATTTTGAGCTCTTCTACATCATCACTATGATTCTGGCCATGTTAGGAAGGAGTTGCATGACTTGACGTAGCAGACTTACGGAGCCATGGTAGCCATGAGAGGATACGTGTAAGTCTAGGTGAGGTTCGATAAAGGGAGGGGCAGGTTCGCGATGAGTAAACGGGAAGCAGCAGCGCGTGTGTCGCGTCGGTTCAAGTAATCGTGACGTCATGTCTTCGCACGGACCATATTTGGACGGCTCATTGACCTTCACAAGTGTCCACATCTTTTTACATCAACTCTTGATCAACTCTATATCTCAAACCAAAGATGCATCGAGTTTTCTTGCATTAAAGTTTCGGTAGCATATGATTGAGTAAACTGCAGCGGTATTATTGTGCAAATGCAATATTAGCCAATCACGATGCATTAGGCACCTTTAATCAAACTAACCAACCCCATGCAGTGGCTTGTCTGGTTCATGGGCATAGTACGGCGGGCTATCTAATTCATTCACGTCTCCATGATGGTCAGATGGACTAAGAAGCATGCTGATAAAGACTTGACATTACATGATCGCAAACCTGGCTGTGAACGATGGCTCATAACCACATGAACAAAGGTTGGGTGAAGCGGTATGTGTGGACAACGACAAGCCTGCCATAACCACCAAGAGCCCGGATTCGGGATCTCATAAACGAGGGAGATATCATATGTAGTCCCTGCGCATGGACTCTATCCGAAATGGTATTGTCTCCGTCACTTTTCAACTACTGTGATGGCTGAAGGCTGATGAAATAACGTCCAAAAATACGAGATGCCTTATAGCGAGGTTGTTCCATGTCTTATGACTGATTTTGAACTTGGCATGAAGCTCCTATCCATGCGGGTTTTAATCACTGGTTTGATTCAGTTAGCAGCCACAGCATTTGCATGTTCTATACCATCTATACTCAATACCGTCTGACTTGCGCTCTATCTCTTCCTTTCAAACATTGAGGCTTATTAGTTCATCATTTCGATGCTGAATTCCGCGGGTCTTAAAGGCTACGAGAATTAAACAATAATGTTTGTTATGCATCTGGAGAACATCAGTACGGATTTACAGAGAGGGATAGCTATAATCAATCACTTGATGGCACCGCCACCTTGAATCCACTTGGCAACAGCTGAACTGAGATACGATCTCAATATCGCCGGAACTAATACAAGCATCGAAAGCAGTCGTCTTTTCCGCATTTTGAAGCAAGGTTGGCCCTCATCCTCCCAAAATCGCAATCATATAAATTTCCATGTGTTTCGCCCATGGTGTATAAGCCAAACCGACCCTCCCACTCTGCGGTCTCATAGCGATGCGCAATCTCCTACTTTTTCTCACCGTGCTTTCTCTTCAACTGCTCAGTGATATACGCCAGGCTGCGGCAAAGTACCAATGGCCCTCTGTCCAATACGAGCTCCTCGAGGGTCTACTCTACGAAGGCGTCGATTTTGTCGGGTTGCCAGTTAGTCGATTATCGGAGGGCTGTAGGAAAAGGACTGATGGTGCGAGTCCCAGCTCGACGGTTGCGGCCGAGTGGGTACGATTTGTGCGTGAATTGTCTATCATACCTCAGGTTTCACCTACTCATTCTCAATTGCAATTAACAGGCATATCACGATATGGCGACTTTCAACGTGACAGACGGCACTGGAGGACTGGATGCATCACTCTTGTACGAACTATTCAGACCTGAGGTATGTCACAATCATTCTATGAGACGTAGCTTTAACTGACGCCATTATACACGTGTGTCTTGGCAGAATGTTGGATCGGGCATGATTGACACACTAATCGATTTTTTTGTGTCATCCAATGTATTGGTTTCTCGTGGATAAGATTTATCAATCTGGAAGCGTACAAAGAGCTGAGGTTGTGCTATTATTGAGGTGCCGATATTATTGCATTGGGTGCCATTTGGGGAATTGCGGCGTGTGGCGGTCCAGTCCTGCCTTTCAGAGCTGGTAGGAAAGACGCCTCAAAGGCGGGCCGGCCTGGAGTACCTGAGCCTCAGCAGCCCCTCTCCAATCATACTGAAAGCTTTCGGCTGCAGGGATTTACCCCTAAGGAAATGATTGCGCTTGTCGCATGCGGCCATACGCTCGGGGCACTCAGGAATTCGGACTTTCCCACGGTTGTGCCACCCAAAGCGAATACGAGATTCGATAACTTCCAGACCTTTGATTCAACGCCTCATTTTGATCTCAACGTGTGAGTATATTTTGGATACTTGATATACAACTGATGGGAATGCTTACGCGTATGGGCCTGTAGTGTGACCGAGTACCTCAAGGGGACAACAACCAACCCTCTTGTGGTCAACGCAAACGCTACGATTCGCTCCGACTTTCGGATCTTCAGCAGCGACAGAAATGAAACAATGAGAGAGTATGTTGCATTTATCCATATGCCGACCTCTCACTAATGCTTCGCATCCATCATAGGTTAGACTCTGCAAAGGATTTCAAGAACACCTGCTCGTCCCTTCTCACGCGCATGATCGACACTGTCCCACGTGGCGTAAAGCTCACAGAAGAGATACAGCCTATCCAGTTCAAAGTAGCCGCTCAGTTTATGTTTATTGGAGAGCAGCTTGTATTCAGCGCCAAAGTTCGGGTACGTGTAATGCATTGTGCCGAAACAGATCCACATTATTTAACCATGGGGTTGACAGATTTTGAACTCAAAGTCTTCTAGACCGGAGAGCCGGAAGATCAACATGGTATGGTGTGACCGTCGTGGCGCACGAGGCGGATGCGCAGGTGGTAAAGCCATGCTTGCGCAGAACCCCAATGTCCCGGCCAGTGTCCTGCTTTCCCCCGTCGGCACTGCGCTAGGCCTGAATTTCACTCAGTACGAGTTTGCAGTCCCCGTCACCTTCGAGCGCTCCGTTGGAAGTTTCTGGTTCGAAGTCTATAATGGCGCCGGCGCAAAGGGTGGTATGGTGATCGAGGACAACGGCGGGGCTGGGTACTGGGCCCCAGACGATGCTTTGGTTTTTCTCCCTGTAGGCTTTTTTAACACCACAGTTGACTTTGTTTCGGCGGATGGGGAGCCGAAGCCGTACTACTTGGCAGTGGGAGTATGTCATCATATAGACTGCGATTTTATCTGATCGCTGACTATGGAGTCGAAGATCCACAGTTCGACAAACGTCCGTAAAGCCCGCGTCAGCGCATTCGACACGTCTCATTTCCAGTTCGACTTACAAGTCGGACCCCGCGACCACCTCAACACCAACCTTGGCCTCGCGCTGAATCACACCATGGCTCCGCGGGCAGGTTACAGCTTTTACAGCACCGAGATCACTGACGCACTGAGCCTGGTGCTGACTCTGGATTTCGAAGCAACATTACCCAGTGGAACGAAACGACTTGACTTTGTGGTTGGGAAATGTGCCGCCGCGGTATCCCAAGGCAATTTCTTTCCACAGTTGACGACAGCTACTGATACAAATCTCTCGTTTCTCGCAAACGGCACTCATAGGAACTGATGATACAGTCGTCGATACTGAAGACTCCTTAAATGTACATATCCCTTGTTAAATTTACGTGGGTTCCATCACCCTCAGAACCAGTCACATGGCCTATGTAAAATACCGTTTAAAGCTTGTGAATCACACCCATATGTCAATCTAGGGCATATTCTTCTTTCATTGTGGCAGTTCCGATATCACATCGCATCGCCGCCATAAATCACAGCGCCATGGAATGTCTCATTCCATCTCCTGTGAGAACGCGATACATCAGGGCCTGAATGTCAGAGAGATATGGAAATTGGAGGGCATACAAGGCAATCTATCCACGAATTTGAAAGCTCGTTTCACAAGCCCATATGCTTCTTGAACGCTGAGCTATTAACACCCATTTTATTTGTGCCTGGCTGAACCGCTTATATACACTGCGCTCTGCAACACTTTTCTCCTCAGCGCATTGACAGGATGTGCCTTGTATTCCCGTCAGACACTGTCGCCTTTCTTACATTATTTGATTGCCATGCTCTTCCGCTCCTCGAAGCGACACGCAACCGACCACCCAGACCAATGGTAAGAACCTCAAGGGGTGTACAAACTTGAATGCTTACCGCCATTTCGTTCAGCGCGTCAACATTGCTCGATCGGCAAACACCTACGCCGACCCTTCACTGGCCAAAGTTATATCGCGTGCCTTCGCTTCTTCACTAGTCATTCATATCCTCAACATACAGTGGACGTTCGAACACTCCAGCCCGTCAGTGAATCTCCGTGGTTCGTGAAAATTGCGCCCGTGTTCCGCGCATAGACATCCCGGCAGCCCTTCACCATCCCCCTCTTCCTTCTCGCGTTCGCCAACAATCTGGAGTACAAATACATTGTGGGCACCGACGCGGAGACGCCTCCTGTCGTTTCTGGATTTGAATCAGAAATCGCGGTCACAGCTTGGGTGTATGACACACCCGTCTGCAGGAGTGTACCCCTGCCGAGTGCGGTATACTCCGCGCAGACAGACCACCACTATACCACGACCACGGATGAGCACTCCGGACTTGCAGCGGCTCGATGGGGGGACACCGGAATTGTCGCGTATGTGCTTCCACTGTTCACGTCAGATTGACGGTCTCAGGCGACTCTATTGTATGAATGCATGAATCGCCAATTCTCATATTTTTTTGCTTGCATTGCAGAGCCCTGTGGAATGAAATGATCGTGTCCAAATCTCGTGTAAATGATTCTTGCTGAATGAGCGGCTTGATTGATGTTCACAGCTCTTCAATAATTTTACATACTTCTGTCACAGTATAGCACTTACAAGCATCATGTATATGCTATCAGCTGCGATCTATTCCCAGACCGATGATAGACTGACAGCAAGATTCTAGCTTATGAAGTATGTGCAATCAACTTTTATTCTGGGCCAAATATATCGATTTTGAACATTTGGTTTGGAGACTAGTACAGACAAAAAAATATGTATAAGTTGTAAGCCACGAGATGTGCGTGAATAGTAACTCGTAGTGTATATGAGTAGCAACAATGAAGGTGGGATAAGATGTGTGATACAACAATATCAAAGAATTATAACATCAGGTGCGAAATGAGTATGGGTATTGGTACATCAGTACGTACAAAGTGAAAGCGAACTAGTAGCGTGTATGAATAGTATATGCAAGGATGTGGTACGAGGTACAAATAGAGGGGAACAGATTATCTATGGGTGACAAAATTATAAGATTGACGCTAAGCGCGAGCGACCAATGGCAGCCTGAGATCCTCGGCAGAGTCTCCGGCAGCTATAGAGTGATCGCATGCCCACGGCCCACATGGGTGATCGATGATCCTGGAAGAGATGGTCTGATCCCGAAGAGATGTGACGTCATATTGCCGGCCCCACAGTGCTCCATAACGTCGTCATTTCCGCATGGCAAATCTGACGTCGGACTTCAGTGCTTTGCACACGCGCGCGGCGAAAAACACGAAGATACATGACCGCTCTTGCGGGATGGGTTGACCGTCAAAATGAAACGGAATCCTGCATTTAGAATCCCCTTGCAGGTCGGAATGTAGATGAGGCCAAAGATAGAGCAAAGAGAGTGCAGAGCGAGAGGGGCTGTGAGGGGCGAGAAGATCCAGCAAGGGAGCGGGATAAATATTATAATAAGCAATAATGTTGCATAGTCGGAAATCAGGTCAAATCAGGTCCAATGCAACACGAGGAACAGGAGGAGGGAACAGAGCAAGAACGGGTATATTGCCGATGACTGTGATACGATTATCAGAATCGAGCGAGGTTGAACACGAAGGCGGGGTGAACGGTCAGGAGAAGGTCGGGGGGAAAGCGAAGTTACGACGTATACCGCCTGCCTAACGGCGGCCTCGTCACTACCGGTGATCCCTGTTGCTGTGTTTGCTGTTGCTGTTGCTGCTGTTGCTGCTGATACGCCTGCTGTGCCTGCTGCGCCTGGATCTGCTGTTGCTGCAAGTACTGCTGCTGCTGGCCCTGCGCCGTCGCAGCCGCACCGCCCATCCCGCTCGGCGTCCGCATCTTCCCTGGCGGCAGCTGCAGCTGCAGCCTAAGCCCTCCCGGCCCCCCTGGGCCTCCGCCAGCCCCGCCGTGCATTCCCCCTGGGCCCCCAGAGCTACCGAGGTATGCGCCGGCGGGGATGCCGATGGGTGAGGACGCGGTGCCCGTGATGGCTTCCCAGTCGCGCAGGGCGCGCATGAACGCGGTGTTGGGCTTGATGCACGCGCGGCACCGTTTCGTGTAGGCAAAGGCCGCGTCAAAGGACATCCCCCGGAAGCGCATGAGGAATGCGATGACTATTGCCGGGGAGCGCGAGACACCCTGCGCGAAGTGGAGAAGATCAGCGACGCGTTCTTCACGGCTGGAAAACATAGAGTAGCAAATACCTGCTGACAATGCACGAGCACCCCGCCGCCCTGTCTTATGACGCCCTCAATCCAATTTGTCGCCTCCTTCAAGTATCTTCTGAGATCGACCTTTGTCTCGTCCTCAGTGTCGTCGATCTTGATCTGGTAACATATGAAACCCTGCTGCTGCAAGGGCGGGAGCCACGGCACGTCGAGGATCTGGACGAGGTGGGTTATATGTGCTGCGCGCAGGGCAGGCACGTCTGAGAGCGCGGCGAGGGAGCCGAGGTAAAGACCCCCCGTTGACGAGGAAGGCGAGGAAGAGGAGGGACTGATTGGTGTTGAGGATGAGGGCGGTGTGAGGATAGGGTGCATGGGCGTGCACATGGCTTGCATGACCTCCGGTGGGACGTTGTCGAAGCGAATCATGGTGTAGTTATCGACGCGAAAGTTGTCGGTAAGTTAGTGGGGTTGGTCGACTTTGTCGATGTGATAGAGATGCTAAGTGCTACTCGCGAAGTTTCGGTGGACCGAAGAAGGTTAATTTTGAGCCACGCGTCCGAGCGAGCGAATGTTAGAAGCTTCGCAAAGTTTAATAGCACGGTATATCCAGAGGCGATTCACGAAGCCGCGCGTCGATCTGCGTCGCGCTGAGAGGACTAGTCACGATATACGGATGGATGACTAGGTCCGTCCGCTGTTTTACAGCGCAGGGGTATGGAATGGACACGGGGTGTAGTGTGTATGTGCGTGGATCCACTCGAGTAGAGTACGAGGCCTATATGGATGGATGCCCGAGGAAATCTGGAGCAAGCAATGGGGAATCAGTCAGCAACCAGCCGCACGCGTAGACACCCTTTCTCATCAATCAACAAGTCCCTGGTAAAAGCATGCACGACGCCGTTGTCCATACACCGACGTCCAATTGCATTGAGAGTGCAGTTCCGGATGTATCTCTCCGTCGACCACAAAAATCGTGGAGCGGTATACAGAAAATATGCAGCCCGTTTCTCGTGTATCCCCGGAGGTGGACGAGGATCCCAGGGAAAAGGCAAATGCAAAGAGAACGCAAAGGAAGGAAATGGAATGTGATGCACACTGGCTTGTTCCGCGACTCGGGAGTTAGCGCATAAATCAAACCCCGCTCAGTGCGTCACAGGATAAAAGTATCCCGCCGCGTACCTTGCAGGGCTAGGCCGCTATAATGACGAGGTGTACAGTGAGAGATAGGTGCTTTGAGCATGTGCACGGACACGTTCGCGGGATGCGGAGGAAAATAGCGCAGACAAACTCGCAGAAGGAAGATGCAAAGGAGGATGAGGGAGAGTGGCTTACTGGATGTTAGATATGAGGATGGGGGGTGTGTGAGGCGCTAAATCGTTGCAGTGGGCAGGACGTGTCGAGTGAGCGGTCTTTGCCCAGAGATATCCTTTCGTGATGTTGGAAAGAGCCCGAGAATGAGACTCTATCTATAACAAAAGTGGGACCAAGCATCAGTAATCCGGAGAGCATCATGATTGACTGTTGCATGACAAATGATTTAAGCAAAGCGTGGGTGGAAGGGCTGTCAACGCCAGTCATCATCATCATCATCAGCCCATCCCAGGTCCACCATCTTGTCAAATTGTTCATGTCCCTGTCCCCATCTCGCTGCGTACCTGGCCCGACCTAGCCCCTCTGTCTGCCCTTCCGCCCAGAGCCGTGTCCATTCATCCATCCCATCTTCCTGTCCGCCTGTTCGCTGTCCGACAGCACGCCCGACATTGTATTCGTGCCTGTGACACATGTACATAGCCGTGGTGCCACTGAGCGCTCCACGGAGAAACCGTGCTTGTGAGCCCGTGTAGAGCGCAGCCAGCGGGGCCGACAGTCATTCTAAACGGACAGCTTGGACGGCGATGGCACGGACGCAGACATGAAGAATCCAGCAATGGTTCTCCAAGGTACCTCCAGTGGGCCCCCCAATGGGCCGAGGAGTGGGAAGGAAAAGGGCATGGGAGATGAACGCACCTGCTGCAAAGTATGTAACCTCCGAGATCCTCAGTGAGTTATGTCTCGATCACCGTCGGTGTTGGTGGCGCAGATAGCAGAGAGAATGAACCTGCGATATGTGAATCCTGGAGTGGTTGGTGCAACACTAAGAGGGAAAAGGACAGAGAGATAGAGAGAGGATAGAGATGGCGTTGGTGATAGCGAGGGAGGCAAAAAATCAGGCGGGGCGATCGAGTCGAGTGTGCTGTGATCGGCTTGGCGCAGAGCGGATCTGGACTATAAAAAGTTCAGGCTCTCAAAACGCGGTGACGCTGCTGTATGTTGGGGATAGCGGGGTCGGCAGTGCGTCTGGGGAGGCGCGGTAGGTTGACGAGACGAGACGCGACGCGAGTGGTGTTCGGTGTTGGGATGACCGATGTTGGATGTGGAATCCGTCCAACGTTGACGTTGAGACGCGTCGGGATCACTGAGTCGACAAAAAATCTTGACTTTCGCCGGCGCTTCTTATACTTTTCACTTAACCGCACTGTGTGCGTGTGCGTGGATCACCAGATGCGTATATATGTCTGCATGTATGTACACAACACTCTGTAATTGACAGTTGGTCCAGGTCCAGGCTGTTACATACGCTTCTTGCCACGGACCTGCCATGAACCCGAGATGAAATCAAGAAGCAATTAATCAGCCCTCGGGAGGGGTGGGGAGATCGCTAAACGTGGTATCATCTCTGCGAAGGAGTCGAGAGGTGTCGAGACAGTGGACCATCAGTGAGAATACTGATATCGACATTCGAGGATCAACTGGATCAAATACTACCCCTGGCCCTGGAGGCCATTAAACTCAATACGGATCATCCTTGTCATATTCACCCATGGTGCTACGTAGACTCGGATGGATGCGATAGATACATTGTCGATGGTAGGTGTATACATCCGTTTGCGTAATAATACGAGACCGAGATATTGAACCCAAGGTCAGACAGTTAGTATTATGGCAGTTCAGGAACACCGAAGAAGCATTCACTCGAAAAATCCGAGAAAGGAACAAACATCAGACCCTCTGGGGCTCGAGCAGCGCATGGAGGATGTTTCGAAATTCAGAAGAAGTCTTGCAAATGGATGCCTGTGGATATCCGTACATACATCAAAAAAACCTATTCAGTTTCCTATCTAAGTTTATGAGCAGGGGAGACCCAGAGGGGCCTCAGACCCCCTGGGTCAGGGCCTGGGCGCCGGCTTCCTCGCTTAGATATGCCAAAGATACGCGTAGGTTCGCGTGCGATTGGCTAGATTTTATTGTGGGTGTCGTCGCTACCGTGGCCTTGTATTCGCATTTGATTTGGTCATCTGAGCTTATCAGCAGGTCATTGGAGCACGCTCGCACATACTGGACTATACCTGACATAGCTGAAGGACGATGGCGGCGCGTAATGGAAGTCCGCCTTGTTATTCACACATTTTGTGCAGATTTACTTTGAGGGTTACCACATATCTCGCCTTCCGAACTCATTCTCGAGGGATTTTGCTGGTGAAGCCGAGTAGGAGCTCGAGATTCAATCAGTACGGAAGCGGGGTGGGACCAATTGAGTAAGCGCGTCATCGGTGGCTCTTGTTCCTTTTTGGGAAGCTTACCACATAACGTTACAGTTTGTCCTAGGTTCCACCCATTTTATCTCAAGCAAATATCCCGCATCAATCGCATATCTATGCGGACTCAAGGTATGTATGTACTGAGATAAAGGCCCTTCGCGGGATCTTCGCGCTCTCAGAGATCTAGAATTTTACGAGAGTCTACCGACTTTCTTTGACAATGGCACCCTTGATTAACTTGACGTCAACATCGACAGCCCACGATCATAATTCATCAAGGCACGCGAGTATACTCGGACTCGGCTTCGACTTACAAGCTCGAAGCTCGAGGTTCCTTGCCAATGTCATGGCGTGATTAGCGTGAATCGTGAGCTGATATACCAGTTATTATTATCCAGGAAACACTGTCAAAGACATTTGTTGGATTATCACAATACATTGAAATTGGAAGTGCAGAATGATGATCACTGCATATGTATATAGTAAAGCCGCCTGTGATAGATTGAGGGCTGGAATGGGATATGTACTAGGAACATGGCTGGATTAAGGGGCTCAGCTTGTCTGCCATGAAGCCGAGGTGGCTGAACCTTTGGCCTCCGCGCAGAGCCTACTACTCGCATCACTAATCCTTCATCACTCGAGCCTTAGCACACTCCTTTCATAAGAGCTATAGAGATACTATTCGTCTGATGCCTCGGAACGTACACGGGGGAAAAAAACAGACGTTCTGATTATGATGGATATAAGCAGCTGCAGAATAAGAACTGATGAGCAGGAGCCAGAGAGAAATGTCACTGGAATGTCACCAGTAATTTGGCGCATAGACTCTTCCATCACAATTTCATCACTCCTTCAGCCGTGAAGTCCACATCTGGAACCCGACGGGACAGAAGAAGAAGCTATGAATGGCTGGATGGACAGGCCGGGCCTCACGCGCCTTGATGATTACACATATCTGAACGTCGGCTGCTTTATTTTTAGTAGCCGGATCACTTTCAGTGCTTACTCGGAATAAGAGAAATCACTCGGAAGCCTACTCATGATCGAGGGGGAGACAGCTTTAATTAAATTACTAATTGAATCATGAAATATGCGCCGACATACGGCCGTCAGCCTTTCTCAGAGTGCATACGTAAACCAATCTTTCCAACATTCCCGTACGGAATAGTGGTATCCGGTTAGAGCAGAAGGGGCTCCTTTTTCTTTGAGGAACGATCTGTTTGACCTTGATTTTGGATAGAAAAGTAGCGCCCATAAATCCGATCTCAAGTCTTATATGCACGTCAAGACGAAGTTGCAGCGAGCTGTCTATGGACTGATAGTCAGTCTAATTATAAGGTAAAGCATTTGCACGCTCATGTTCTCTCTCCGGGATGAATACTTGCTTAAAGCTTTGCATATAGGCACAAATGCTAATCTATTATCGTCTCAACTATCCGAACTGCTTAGGAATTTGCAGCAACGAATTCGCAAGCAATATACAACTCAGATGTAGTACGAGCGCGTACTCGGAGCGTGGATGGCACCGGAGCGGCCAGGCACCAAAAGCATTACCATACAAGAAATACACGCATAACCTTGATATATTGCGCAGTTAGTCTCAATTGACGGATCGGACGGCACGAAAACGCCTCGAAAGCATGGCACCACGCTAATTACCGTTTGTGTCGGTGCGCTTACCAGATTTGGATAGGTTGCCATTTCGGGGGGATCATCAGGGCGGATTTGTTATGTATTCGCCAAAGTTAGCTTTTCAAGTCTTCATTGACACGCGACGCGTATGTCAGATGGACGGGGTGACTGCTGCTGGTGTGAATGACACGTACCTACTCGTAGTGTTTAGATATAAGCGGCGCGTCATGCAAAATATGATGCAGAGGAGGCCCAGATTAGTGCTGGCCCAAAGTCAGCAAGATCAGATTCAGCGTCAGTACACGCGCAATCATCATCTGTGTTTGAAATTGGCGTTTGAGCGCTCATCAAAAGTACATAAAAGGCTGAACAAGGCATGAACGGGAAAGTTAGAAGCCGAGGCCGTCCTGTATCTTCCATCCAACTGCCATACCTTGGGAGCACTGAAGGTCACACCATCAAAGGGCTCAGAGGCAATTGTATTAATCCCCCATGTTTCGTTCTGATTGTGATCCTTCTCTGCAGAAATCATTACAGCGGTTAGATGTGTGGAGTGAGAATTGTGATGTACTTGAGAAATAAGTATCATCAGGCACGCCGACGTAGTACACAGAGCGTCTTGTGTGATGTATTCATTATCTATCATGATATGATATTCAGGAACGAGTCAAGATTACTATGGTGCTGTATATGGCGATGGACTTCCGGGTGATTCAAATGCACAACTTTCCAAAGTGTTATTCGGGCCCTTTAAACGGGTTCGGATAATTCGAAAATTGTCCTGTGACTATTCACACTAGTAGTCGTGGCGTTGAGAGTGAAGCTTTCCGTCGAGGGGAATATAATACATGTCGTTCTGACAGGATGGAACCTCAGCAATTGCGAAACGTGTCCACCCCCATGATAAAACTCCAAAGACAGAATTATTTTGCAGAATGCTGTCTTGGATAAATGGCTTGGCTTCAGATGTCAAGAACGTCTATCATTAGACGGGTCCACTGGCGTCAGATCGTCAAAGTTCAATGAACTATCACCCCGAGTTGGTGTGCTGTAGGGAATGGTCTAGGCCGTCTACCTGCTCGATCGCGAATGTACATAGACTCCCACTCCATATGAGAAGCAAAAATTGAAAGCGGACATTACAGGGAAACAAGGGTCAGTCATTGATCCAAAGTTCTGCGAGAGTACGTAGTTTTGAGTACAAAGATTCATACTTGAGTGGTTGACAGGATGTGGGCGGGCGATGGGCGTCTACTCAGAAGTAGTAGTCTTCATTGCGCCTCAAACTGGCTCCTGGTACATGGTCACTCGCGTGGAGCCCGGACGTTCATGCGACGATGATATATATATATATCATAAACCTGGTCACTGGGAGGGCCACAATCACATCATATTTGATGCTATGGCATATCCGAAGCGTGGTCGGGCGCAAGTTGTGGCTCAGAGCGTTGCGACCGTGTAGAATTTAGCGGGATGTCCTGGTCGAAGGAAACGCGAGATGAATTTCCGCCATGTGTCAGGGGCGGGACCAAGAGACTGTCGCTCCGCAGCGAGGGTGGCAGGAGCTGCGAGCGACTGTTATACGACTGACCAAAATACGGTCCATCATCTTCGTTGGGGGTTTGAATATTGATGCCAGGCGAAATAGGAGGACGGGAGATAGGGGACCTCGGATCGAGAAGAATTCGGGAGTCTGTGGATTCCGATGGTGAGTGAGATCTAGAGATGCGCCCTTGCGCGTGGCCGAAACTTTGAGAACGGGACACAGGGGAGTCATAACTGGCTGGGCCATCATCGAACAGTGTAGCCCACCAGCCGCTTGTGAAGATTTCTTGCCCTCCAGGGTCTTGATATCCTCCGCCTAAGTGTTGTCCGAGCCGAGTCTCCTGGCCGTTTCCGAAACGCTCTTTACAGCGATGCATAATGGGTAGCAGTGACTGCACAGCTTGGCGAAGACCGGGATGATTATTCGGACCATGGCGCGTAAAAAACTGGAGGTGAAATGCGGAGGCATAAAAAAGCATTTCAAGCTTCCCGTCGTCGTCTGCCCCAAAGTACTGTATAAGATGTACACGGACGAGATCCAAGGTGAAAATAACTTGAGAGATGGATTCCTCGTGTGTTTTCCCGAGTTTCGAATTGACTTCGTATTCAAGTTGTCGCCAAAAGTTGTATGTGTATCTCTGGAAGAAACGATGTATATCAAAGTTGCGTTCGAGAGTGACGACATCGATAGCAGGGTTGATCAGGGAGATAAAGTATGAATGCAAAGTTACTGCCCATTGAAGGGTAAATGCTACAGATACGAGGAACATGATGTCAGAATGATTTAACCGAGGCATTTTTAAAACTCACATTGGTCTTTCGAATCGTAAATTTTCAAAACATAGAGCTCTTCGGGATCGAACAAAATCTCTTCATCCGATTCAATATTTTCCTTATTCTGGTGTGCCTCACTGAAAAGGTATCCAACCAGCCGGAAGTAAATCTCCGCAAGGTGGCGAGATAGAACGGGGGACGAGTTATCGAGTTCCTTCAACCGCGCATGGAATGCATACAAAACCTTGAAAGCCGTCTCCTCACGTAGTACGTCAAGCTCGGAGTCCACGCCCATTTCGGACGACACATCCGGGAACGAGACCAAAGACTTCCCTTTTTGATAGCCCATCACCTCGGCGAGGTAGCGATTGCGCAGGAACATGCCCTGCTCTTTGGACTTGTCCTCGAAGTCCGCTACGTGTGGAAATACAAAGGCGAGTGCGCAGTGGTACTCGATGAATGAGGGTGTTTGAAGTCCCACATCGTCGTCATTGAAACTCGCCGCGAGGATAGCTTGGCGAAGCCCTTCCGATATGTCGTACCAGCCGGCGTCGTTTGCATGGTCCTCCCTGTGGATATATAGAGGAGATTCTGGGGGTTGTATGCTCTGGAAGTAATTGTCACGTATGCCCATCCAGTTGATATCGAAGTCTAACCAATTGTCTGCTTTCCAGCAGCGGAAGATAGGACCTGTCATGTAGTCGAAGGCCTTGGAAGGGCGTCTGGCGTTCTCAATCGCAGGGTCGCTGCCCTCATGAAGCTCAATGGTCCCGAAGGGTCTATGAATTATGCGAGCATATCGACGTATGGGGTGAAGAAGCCGTGTAAGGCCCCAGTGGATATTGGCAGACGTCGAGAGCAAGCGAAGAAAAACGAACTGTGACGAGGTAACTAGTCGGCGGAAAGCATTTGATTGTGGGGACTTATAAGGACACGGAAGAGGAACTTTCGTATTCCGTTTCAAGTGCGAGTGCGACAGTTTGAAGGCTTGCATAGTTGGCAGAGCCATGGTGAGAAGTAGGAATAGCGATGTAGCACCGATCATTGTGGCCACAGGAATGATGATATTTTGGCCAGTGTTGAGGAGCAGCTCGAAGATTGCGGCGAAGAAGAGAATAAGGGCAGACTGAAGCAACAGGGGGAGACTGGCGAATACTTGAGGAACGTACCACTCCCGTAGGGCCGCCTCACGCATGTTCAGCAAACCAAACGTCGTCTGTGCATCAGGTGAGGTCCGGTATGACTGGTGCTCGCGGAGCCATTGCAGCCCTGTTGTGCCTACGAGCACAGTCATTAGACTGAGAATGAGGCTGAGAAACAAGAAGATGTTCAGCCGAATTGTGGATCCTGATGGAGAAAAGGGTTTTGCGTTGTCCTGGATATCTGCCAAGGATACTCCTGCAAGTTGGCTAGATATCCGACCTAAGAGCTCAGCCACTGGATCCTGTTGGAGTTCCTTGACTGATTCCACAGCAAATGCGGTCACGACCGCCGAGAAGAGACCGGCCTTCAGAGCAAGAGTGTAAGAGATGATACCAACAATAAACACAGGCATGAATACGCACAAAAATCAGAATATTCTGCACCTCATCTATCCACTCTTCGCATTGAGCTCTGTCCTTCTCTACCAAAGGCTCAAGCAAGATAGCCCACGGGTCGCCGTCAGGAGGTAGAGGTAATGAATGACTGTAGGGCTCCCCACATTTCCAAGCTTCAACGTTCTATATGAAGAACTCATTAGGGCTTCTGAATCTTCGGATGGCAGACCTAGTTGTACCTTGAGGTCTGAACTAGTGGGGTTCTGCAAACAGGCAGCGTAAGAACCCCTGCTCGAATACAACAGGTGCATGAGCACCTGTGAACACAAAATAACACACTGTTCTGTTCATGCTAATGTTTTTCCCGACTCAAAACGCGCACGCAGTAATGGTGGAAAGGAGAGAGACGAGAGCAGTTATCATCGCCCGTCACGTCGATTGCATGCTGTGTCGCCTTGATGGGCCTTGGGCTTGACGCTTAGCGTTTCGAACCCTGGCAATAATGATTGCCGGTGTCTGACATAAAATGACAAGTGCCCGTTCGAGCAACGTTCGAGGCCAATCTGAATGAGTTTACATCCTTCCTGGCAGCTTCTCTTCTGCCATACCCACTACCGTCTCTCTGAGATTTCTGGGATACACCAAACTGGCATTTTCCAGCGCGACTTCTACCTCACGGAGCCCTGACGAACATTTCGTGTTCACCTTGTTCACCCCGAAAAATCGGGAATCCAAAGGTTGGTTTGATTGACGTTTGATCATCATTGTTGATGTATGATCGTTGCCAGCGGTGGCGGTGCAACCCGGGTCCTATTAAACAGGATGTTGTGCCCGGGGGGCTTCGTACCCCGTCTGTACGTTTATTCTCCCATCAAGTATGGGCAAATTATCATCAACAGGGACAATTCTAAATCCTCGACCTAAATCTAAACCATGGAATCAAAACAAGAAGAGCCGTAACGCGTGCGCCCATTTTAATACTCTGCAGGGTATCAATATATCAACCCTCATTAATCATTACCATTAACCAGACGATCAACGCGAAGGCGGAATGAGGCAGATGCAAAGGATAGCGTGTTCTTGGGCCGACAGGTCCGTTTGGGTCTTGATCGTTCTTCAATTGTTGACGATTTTCACCATTCGGGGAGGCAGCAAACTGCAGGGTCATTGAAATCGATATCAGATACAGATCGCGAGAAGTAACCGCCGAGCTGTAGCTAAGAGTCACTTTCCGTCAGATGGCGGTACGATCTCACTACATCCATTACATTGGTTCTAAGTCAGCACACAGCCATTCGAGGCTTGGCCGTCACCAGTATCTACGACTCTGATATCAATTTTCATGAGTACCGTTTACGAGGGCAAGCTTTGTTTCGGTAATTGCAGTCGTCAAATTTGGGATGTTTTGGCCCAGGGATACAAACTCGGCGCACTTCGCAATCACAAAGTCAAGACTTTTCGTTCCACGGGGGATGGTGACCTCGATAGATAAGTGGTGTCGAAAGCGCTCACGCGCTTTGGAAAAGCTGATCGAGTTACGGATCTTTAAATTGGCCATTAGCAACCACATGAGATCTGGTGTGCCCAAGGCGACATACCCCCACGGCCACATAGGTTGGTTTAGGCCATTCGAGGTAACGGTGTCGACAGTGGTATTGAAAAAACCCAGAGGCACGAAGACCAAGGCATCTAGTCTCATAAACCAGACGTCTCAATTGGGAAGGAGTCCCAATTGAGACGTCTGGTTTATGAGACTACAAGGCATCGTCGGGAGCCCAGTACCCTGCGCCCCCATTGTCCTCAATTACCACGCGGCCCCTTTTGTCGATTTTGTTATAAACTTCGAACCAGAAGCTGCCGATCGAGCGCTCAAAGGTGACGGGGACTGCAAACTCGTACAGGGTGAAGGACAAGGCTAACGCAGTGCCGACTGGAGAAACTACCAGATCGGAGGTGACATCGGGATTCTGCGCAAGCGTTGCTTTACCCCCTGCGCTTCCGCCTTGTGGGCCGCGGCGGTCACACTACACCATGTTTATCTTCCGGTTTGCCTCCGGGGAGGATTTTGAGTTCAGGACCTGTATTGGACGATCAGAAAACGCGGAATTCGTTAGGTATTGAGTTCCACGTACCCCGATTTGGACGTCGAATACAAGCTGCAAGTCAATGAACCTAAACTGTGTAGTGACTTCGAATGGAATAGGAACTATTTCCTCGGTGAGCCTCACGCTCCGAGGGACCGTATCGAGCATGCGAGTTAAAAGGGATGACCAGGTTTTCTTGAAATCTGTCGCTGAGCTCAATTTAAAATACATCTAGTGCGTTACTTTGGTGAACACTTAGAATTAGTGGCTCATACCTTCTCATTGTGGCATTTTTTGTCGCTGCTAAAGATACGAAAGTCGGAACAAATGGAATTATTTGCGTTGACCACGAGCGGGTTTGTTGTGGCCCCATTCAAGTATTCGGTTGGACTGGAATCGGATAAGTATAAGTATTCAAAGTGGTAACATATAAGGATGCGCACATTTTAGGATCAAATTGAACTGTCGAATCGAAAGTCTGAATGTTGTCGAGGCTCTTGTTTGAATTGAGTGGCACAATTGTGGGAAAGTCGAAATTCCTGACTGTGCCAATAGTATGACCGCATGCGACTAACCCTATCATTTCTTTGGGAGTAAACCCTTTCAGTCGAAAGCTTTCAGTATGGTCAGAGAGGGGTTGCTGTGGCTCGGGTACTCCAGGCCGTCCTGCTCCCGATGCATCCTTTCGTCCGCCTCTGAAAGGCAGCACTGGACCACCGCATGCCGCTACTCCCCAGATGGCGCCCAATGCGACAAGGTCAGCACCTAATCGCGAATTCAGCTCCGCACAGACCCCGAAATTGAGAAATGAACTTGCGTGAAAGAAGTACATTGGATAACGCAGAAAAGTCGAACGCTGTGTTGAGAACTTATGCATGATCCTACATTCTGTGTCTAAAATGTTGACAAAATTGAGTTCAAGTCTCACTTAAAATACGGGAAGGTGACTGCTTTTGACACTCCAACAATGTACTCGACCTGATATCCCGCCTCAGTTCAGGTTTTTCTAATGATATTCCGCATCAAGGTGGAGCTGGCATTTATTTAGCGTTGGTATCTTTCTGAGAATATACAGTCATTTTGTTTGGATCTATCAGTAAATATCTGAACCATTATTCGGACACCTCAGGGATGAAGCCAGGATGAAATCCCATGTTTCGGCCATTGTTTGCATCATCAGAGGACCGTCGAGAGCTCATCATAAGCATTCACACGAAGACAATCATTACGGATGCTCTACCATTTGGGTTAGAACGGCATATGATACTTCGTGCGCCGATGAAAATTGCCAGCCGCCTTCTTGATTATAATGAAGTATAACCTCTCTCTCAAACTCAGTTGACGAGTTTGTGGGCAATTGTTTACAGCTACGTTTGTGACCATTGTTATCAACACATTACACTATTTATTAAAGGACGCCTTCAGGGTTTACAACCTTCATCATGAAAGCGTGTTAGAGCCCTGTCATATTGTAGTGTGAGTAAAGGTCCCGTGAACGACAGTAAAACCATCTATACCTTGCACCACTCCTACATTAGGCTGCAGTGCCCTCTCGCTTGTATAGATCGCAAGAATCGACGCCGCGCTTGTAAACGTTGCAGGCATCGACGTCCGAGCTACGTTTGTAAAGATTGCAAGCATCTACACCACGTTTGTACACATTGCAAGCGTCCTTGAAAGAATGCCGGCTCAGATCTCCCAGAAGAAAATGCTTGAAATGCTCGAGCCTACTCACAGCATCAGAGCTGGGAATGGCGACAGCTGAGGCTATCGCTACAAGCGAGAGTACAGATGAGAGATACAATCTCATGATGCAATAAGAGTGTGAGTGACCCAAGGGGCTTTCGATGTTGGAGAAAGGGGATGGATGATGGTGCAGCGATTTATCTGAGGCTTTGATAAAGTAAGTAGTTGATCCACTGTTCATTATATATCATTTCAATCCAGCCGTGCTAGTTCGCCGGTTGGTCACAAGCGTTCACATCGCTAAAACTATGGAGTAAGTATCTATGCTACCTCCGTGAATACGGAGCCGGGTAGACGAGTATCAATACCTCCACATGCACTTCAGCTCCTAGCACTGATCGCCTATACACGTCCGCCATACAGTCCCGAATGAAATTTTGAGAACTACTCTGCGGCATTGACAGCTGCACTTAGGGTTTCTTGTAGAGAGTTTGTGAGATGAAAACAAAGTCAAACGGACCAGGTGATGTGATGCCCACGTTCTATCGCTAGAATGGCTCTAGGATACACCATTCATATCATGAGTGTCCATGTGGACGCCATACAACTTCTCAAAATAGAATGTCAACAATCTAATAATAGAGTAAATCCCGTTGACGACGCAGTTGTGTATCAGCCAAGATGATATCAGCCACTATCACCATCAAAAGTCCATAAATTTATAAGTTTATGTATGTAAATGCCCATTCAACCAGCTTCCATGTCTCAATCATCTTCCAGCGACACATCTTATACCCTCCTCAAAAACGATGAAGAAAATCAATACGCAGCCACGAAGCCGGGGATCGGATTTGCTTTGCACCTTCGAGATGGTCGAGCTCTCTGGGGTTCTGTGATAGTGATGCAAACGCTCATAATACTCATACTACTCTGGAGAACCAATGGTCATCCAGAGGGAGATACGCCTTATCTTTATTGTGAGGGCAATATCAGCACTTAGAATGTCGACCTCTCACTGACTTCCATCTCTGCCTTGAAGCTCCTGCGGAACATGCTGTGCGATATGAGCTCAGATCATTCTTCTTTGGAATTGGCGACGACATCTCTCCATTTCAGAAGCCGCCGTCACCAGAGCTAGACGATATGTGGGAGGATCTATATTCGTGTATGACTTCATTGCATTAGTCTGCATGAAGACATGACTGACGGAGATAATTCACAGTTGGTATCCATCGCATACCGAAGAGAGAGGCAGCGAGACTTTCCAACAAGACATCACAAATCCCGAATGACCCGGATGGTTTCTATATCGCGGAATTGGAGGTGTTCCACCAACTTCATTGTCTAGTTAGTCCCCTTGCTCGCTCGTGTCTTTATGCTTCAACAGCTTATAACGCATCTTCTTTTAGAATATGGTTCGACAGGCACTCTACCCCGACTACTACCCACAGATGCGGATGGGTAACCCAAAGATGGATGAACATATCAATCACTGCATCGATGCCATTCGTCAGTCGCTGATGTGCTCAGCGGATATCAGTACTATCGTTTGGCAGTGGGACGAAGTGAAGCAGCGGACCACCTTCCGCGGAGGAGTCGCTCATAAGTGCAGGGATTTCGGAATGATTCAAGACTGGGCAAAGACGCACAAGATGAGAGGGCATTTCAATGCTACTGTGAGAGTGGAGGATGATATAAAAATTCCGCTTTATCGCGCAGATGGGACGACATATTTCCCTTGATATTCTGAGAGGGAGCAGAGGAGGTGTCAGTGTAGAGATTTTCCAGATGCATCATGATGACTCTGACAGCATAAAGATCGCTTTGAAAGTCTTACGTCGATTTCCGTCGAAGTAGTGGCCCGCTTTCCAAAAGAACGGCTGGTACGGCTTTAATCATTCTAGAGCATCACAAAAGACAATACCATTATTTATGAGTCCTATGCAAGCTTATTTTGCGATATGAACTTGGGGCGGTAGTATTTATAAAAATAAAGAAATTCAAAGGGAGAAGCAATAGTCTGTCGTAAGTATGTGTGCGCAGAGTGTGCCTGTACGATAATGGCAGAAGTATCAATGAATCACTGTATGTACAACAGTCTAGACAAAGACCTTGCAAAGACGGGTATGTGGAAAACTCTTGACTACCCCACAACTAGCCCACAGGGGGCCACAGTACATAAGCCATAGTCGTCGAGGTTACCCTAAATTTAACTGAACGTGATCATCATACGAGCATCATGTCGGCTAACTCCATCAAGCTTTCCGAGTCTCCGACATTCAATTAATCTCCTTTATGGCTCCTTAACAAGGCAATTCACCAATACTGGTCCTCTCAAAGTGTTTCCTTGTGAGTGTTACAATCCTTTCATATCTATCCAGATTCCAACTTGGATGCATGCCAACTTGATCTTCCTGAATTGACTTGTATGCTGAGTCAGCACTGGTCAGATACCACTGGTACCGCCACCGCGCACCCTTTCATCTACTTTCCCTACTTTCATCCCTCTGATCCACCTCCGAACCTGCTGCCTGCCTCATTTCAGCCACAGAATCTATTCCTATCACTTTCGATACGTCAGCAGATGTTCCAGAACATTCTGCAATAAGTGTGCACATACATTCGACAGATTCCAAGTACACACAGCCATCAAGTACATATCCACCAATTCTGCTCGAATCCTCCAGATATGGATACGTGAGTAACCCCCATGTCGTTGGATATCTCATACTAATCTTTTTTGTGGTTGAAGATTAATTCTGCGAGGTAGGAACCTATAGTCGCGTGTGCTACCCTTTCTGACCAAGAACGCGCGTAGATCTTGCTGTGCACCTGCAGCCACCGAGAGATCAGGATGCCGACGTACTGGAAGTGCGGTTCATCATCCAGCTCGCATTTTACAAACGCGTGTTTGACACAGCGGGGACGGGAGGAAAGGAGGCCACAGAGCTTGCATGGAAGGCTGTAGGATCGTTTCTCGTGTGAGTACGTTCATCTTGACTGCATGGATGCTGGCTCATTATGCCCTTGACAGCCCAACGTGCTCGAAAAAATTCACTTTGTCCATCGTGGAGTACCGCCCAAATCAGACCTCGTATGTCACTGCGTACAGCGAGGTCGACACATCGGTGATGTATGTCAAAGCCAATCGCACAGGGCAAACGGGTGAGCCGTTTTTCTTTTATACTCTTGTGTCACTAAACGATGAACTATTTCGCAGAATTCTTCATCCCAGTTTTCAAGGTCGAAGATACGGAGAGGGAAATCCCATTTGCTGAGATCTCGTTCAACGCACAGCTTGTGAGCTCAAACAACAACGGAAGAGTGACGCCACTGGAAGTCTGCGAGCTTGGTATGTTATCCGTTCATTACCCGTATCTTCCTAACACATATGTTTCCAGTGAAAACACTTGACATGATCGGCATCATCTCCCTGCTCGAGTCGATCAGTGGGGATGACGACGCGTGCGTCAACGCGTGCATCGGAATGCTCAACGCACTCTACGGCGTGGTACACTACCTGCCCGACGATCCCAAGGACCGACCCTACGCACTCGCCATGCTGTCATACATCCACGTCGTGCGATACGACACTTTCCTCGACAAGCATCCCGAACTCGTTGCCACCAGCACTGCCCGACATGTAATCGCCGACCCCAACGAGCTCTCTACTGCCGACTCATCCCCACCAACAGACCCCTCAGGCATGAAGCCCCCGTCAGAGTCGCCCCACTTCCCGCAATTCATCATCTTCGGGCACGAGCTCGCGCGCGCGATCAGCATGCTCGAGGACGCGGCCAACATCATCTCGGAGACGCACGAGAAGCGCAGCTGGCTGTACCTGACACTGTGCCGCGCCGTGCGTAGCGCGATGCTGCAGAGCGAAAGCGATCCGGCGAGCTTCGCGGGCTGGACGAACAAGCTCGCAAAGCATGTGCGCGAGGTCGGCGGCGCGGCCGGACGCGATGTGGGGATGTTTGGGTCCACTGTCTCGGAGTCGAGCAAGGATGCGAAGTCGAAGGCGGTGGAGGACGGGAAGGGCAAGAAGAAGGCGAAGGATGGCGCGAAATCTGACTCCAAGGCGAAGCAGGATGCTGTCGACGTGCTATTGGGCGAATACCTCCCGGGCCAGTTGGAGTGGGAGCGAGGGCTTGTGGAGTACGCTGAGACTGCGTTGCTCAAGGAGAAGGCAGGCTTAGTGGGCTATGCGGGTCATGCGCTGCTTCGCGTCTACGGTTTCACGAAGAAACGACAGTTCCTGGACGAGGCTGTTGAAATGCTGGAAGAGGCAGTCAAGCTCGAACTTGAATGGGAGAAGGATCAGGAAAAGACGGACAAGTGGATGAACATGGACCTCGGGCAGCCCCAGGAGATTCAGGTACCACTACCAGCCAGCGACACCGCTTCGCCTAGAAGTTCCACCTCGCCCGGTAAGGGCAAAGGGAAAGGGAAAGGCAGCGTGGATACAAAGGCTCCAGCCGCTGCAGCGTCGAACACCCCTGCATCTTCGTCAACTTCGACATTCATCGCAATGGGTATGGGCATCATATTCCCTAAAGGCGTGCCGAAATCTCTTACGGAGCCCAGGAAACCCAAACCGAAAGTATCTCCCGCTGAACGAAAGGGAGGGCTATATTCCGACCTGGCTTCGGCGCTCATCTCTCGCTACACCGATTTTGAGCCACGCGACCCTCGGGACATGACGCGCGCCATGGAAGCGCAGCTCATCAAGGTGCAGCTACTAGTGGCAGACACGGACAAGTCAAAGGCAGAACGCCTCAATACTCTGGGTTACGAGTCTTTCGAACACGCCGGAAAGGTTGGCCTCGCAAATGAGGCGGACTTGGGCGTGCGGCTGACCCAGACCGCGATCACATCGTATGAGGACGCATTGCGCGTGGTGGGTGGGAATATCAAGGAGAAGTGCTCTATCCTACATAATCTGGCCGCTGCGCTACAGCTACGATACAACACACAGATGAGGCTGAGCACAGCCGCGAAGGCTACCGCATCCGCGAACGGCGAAGATGCCACCGTGGTCCCTACGCCCAATCCAAAGGAGCTCGCCCGCATACAAACGGCCTTGGCGAAAAGCATGCGAATTGCGCCTCCCAACGACCCGAACCGCCTGTCGTACCTCATCCACTACGCCCGCTTTTTCTTGTTCAAGTTCGCTGCTCTGGCGGGTTCATCGGACGTCGCGAAGAATGGCAGTACCACGAGGTTGTCAGAGATCACGGCAGCCTCAGAGGAGGAGCACATGGAGACGGTAAGGAAAGCCGTTGATCTCTATGCTGAGGCGGTGGCACTCGCTCTCGTCCAGCGCAGGGATATCGGTGCGAAGAAGGCCGAGGGAGCAGCGGACGCCCCGGGACCCCCAAGGGATACACGACATAATCCCAAGCAAGTCATCATGAGCCTTCATGCGCTCGGGACCTCCATTCTGGCTTGCCGGAAGCAGATCCTCGCGCTGGATCCTGAAGGCGTCTCCCACCCGAACACGGCACACCGTATCATCGCCATGTGCAAGGACGTGCTGCGCATGATAGACGAAAGTGACCCACGCATGGTTCACTTCATCATGGACGTCAGCAATTGTATCACGAAGTACGCTGAGGCGTCCTCCCTGGCTGAGTTGAAGGACGGTCTCGCTATGTCGGAGCGGGCTCGTCGGATGGCAGAAGAGGACAGCGAGGACATGCTGACAGTGCTCCATGGGTTGGCTACCGCACATGTGACTGCGGCGAGGATATCGCTTAATGGCAACCGGGAGTTGTGCGACACACATTTGGAAGCAGCGTTCCCTATCTTGGCCAAATCGCTAGAGCTCGTGAAACTGTACCCGGAACATCAGAGTGTGCCACACGTATACTCGACTCTGGGAAACGCCTACATCATGCGCTACAACAGGAACTTGGAAAAAGATCGTTGCGAAGCCGACGCAACGAAGAACTATGTCACGGACCTTGAGGATTCCTCGAAGATGTATAAGGAATTTGTCAAAGTTGCAGGGAGAGTTCAGCCAGAAGGTGCTGCATGGGCGAACGAGCTGGCAACCGCGTATCTGGACCGGTATGATGAGTTCAAGGAGCTCAGCGACTTGGACACCGCAATGACGCGACTCGAGTGGTGCATCTTTTACCCGCGCCTTGTCCCGCCGTCTGTCACTGGTGGCGTTCAGCCAAATGAGCCTGCGCCTACAGTTACAGATCTTTTAGGGCGGCAAGATTCCATCCGGTCTCTCTTTTGTGGACGGTTCTCCAGATTCTACTTCCGCGGCGAGCTGCAAGACTTCAAAAACGGCATGCTCACCATGTCCTTGCTTCAGACGCTGCGCAAGGCAGGGCCAACGGCGGATGGTGTGGGATGGTCGGAGAATGATCCTGATGGCGAGACGCTGTTCGAATATCTCGCGGAGTATTTCACGGCCAACTTCGAAACGACTGCGGATGTGGATGGGGTGGTGAAGGAGTTTACGAGACAGGCGAATACGTGGTCGAAAGATATGTCGGCGCAGCCCCCGAACAAGTTTGAAGTCGCGGCGCTGATGGACCCGTTGGTGTATCTTTCGGTGCGCTTGGGCAGGCTGCATGGGAAGTCCAGGATAAAACCCGAGATTCTTGACCAGTTAGAGAGTGCGGTGAAGCACATTTCGGAGACTCATCCCAAGAAAGCGACGTGCCTACAGTTCGTTGGCGATATGCAAACCCAACACTTTGTTTATACCAACAAACTGAGGCACATTTCAACGGCAGTCTCATTGCTCCGCGAGGCTCTCGGACTCTCAAAGGATTTGCCTACCTATCCGGAAAGAGCCACATTTTTCGGCCAGGCACTCCTCCATCGCTTCCGTCTTCTAGGCGACATGTCGGATATCAACGAAGCTGTCTCGGCGTTGAAGCAAGCGCTGGTGGTGGCTCAAGGGCCAGATCGTGTCAAGTACGACTTGCTGAACCGCTACGGGAATGCACTCTATGAGCGATATGGCCGATTCAGTGATTTTGAGGACCTGAACAAGGCGTTACAGATATTCCAAATTGCGAAACAGACTCCGATGAAGTCTGGAGAGAAGATTCCTGACTTTGTCGAAAGCGCGCTGCAAACCATTTTGGGTGAGAGCGGGGATTCGATCGGAGAGGTGGATTATACCATTTCAATTTTCAAGAACGAGAACGATTGGATGAAAAGTCTGGACTGGTCGAAGTTGAACGATTATGGAAATGCCCTCCTTCGCAGGTTCGGTATCCACAGGGAGTCTGGCGACATCGACAAGGGTATTTTGGTCTTCGAGCGAGCTCTGGATCGCGCTAAAGGTGACAGGGAAACCAAAGTCCGGATCCTGAAAGCCCTCGCGTTTGCTCTCATGCAACGGTACAGCATCAACGACGACATCAGAGATATCAGTCGATGTATCACCTATCTTCAAGAAGCATTAAATCAACTACCCGTGGCACACCCTGCTAAAGGGAATCTTCTTTTTGACTTGGGTCGGTGGCTCCCGGTGCGCTATGAAAAAAACCGCGATTCGCGCGATCTAGAAAAGGCCTATGGTTATCTGCAATGCGCAGCGTCACAATACTTTGGCAACATGGTTTGGCGATTCAGAGCAGCGTCGCTTTGGGCATATTGGGTCAGGCACTTCAATCAGGGTGATTTGCTCAGTGCATATAGGTTGTCGATGGAGCTTTTACCCCAGTTGACCTGGCTGGGCATCTCAACTCCAGTGCGCCAAACGCAACTGAATGAAGCGGTGACCGTCGTCGCCGATGCTGTTGCTGTCGCGATTCAGGACCGACAAGAAGTCACGGCCGTAGAATGGTTCGAACAGGGAAGATCGGTCATTTGGGGTCAGCTGAACCAGCTCCGCGCGCCAGTCAAGGACCTTTCTGCACTTCATCCAGTTCATGCGGAGAGACTCCAGGCGATCACTGACAAAATGCATTCCCTCTCTAATTCGCGATTCGAGGAGGCAAAGACGAGCAAGAAGGGAGAGGAGGGAGGCGAGCGGTACTATGACTTGGCTCAGGAACGTGACCTAGTCCTGAAAGAAATTCGCTCTTTGGACGGCTTCAGCAATTATATGCAACTACCAAAGCTCCACGACCTTTTGCGCGACTGCCGTCTGGAAGGGCCAATCATCATGGTCAACGTCAGTAATTACGGGTGCGATGCGCTCGTCGTTGTCCCGAAGGATGGCTCAGCGTCTCACATTCCCTTGCCCGATTTTACTTACGCTGATGCTGCGGATCTCAATCAATCTCTTCAAAATATACTGGGGAGATCTGCCTCATCCCGAAGCCCACATCAGGACTTGCCATCCCGGCAAACTAAGAAGCGCATAACGAGTGAGGTTGTCTTTGAAAACATACTCTCCAAACTCTGGCTTCGCGTAGTGAAACCTATCCTACATCAACTTGGCATGAAGGTATACCACGCTAATTCCTTCTGAGAAGGATACTGATCACCCAATTGTACTTAGGAACCTCGTAAAGATATCCTTCCTAGAGTGTGGTGGTGTCTCAGCGGACCGCTTGCGTTTCTCCCAATACATGCCGCTGGCCTTTACTCGACGCGGCATCGAGCTCCTGGTAATAAACTTGCTGAGTTCGCTGTTTCATCCTACGCGCCATCCCTGTCTGCCCTAGTTGACGCTGCACGGAGGAAGCCGAATACAATCCCGAAGCTCCTTGCAGTTGCATTTCCTGAGGATCCTGACCTCCCGGCTACACAAAACGAGATTGACGCCATAGCGGTACGCGGTCCACCTGCTGTCGTCAAACTACTAAGCTCGGAGGCCACAGTAGACAAAGTTGTTTCCCACTTGAAAGACTGTGGCTTTGTTCATTTTGCATGCCATGGTGTCCAAAAGCTGGACAATCCTCTCGATAGCTCCCTTTTACTCGCTAACAGGTCCTCTCTTTCATTGGCAAAGCTCTCAACACTGAATCTTCCGCATGCTCAATTTGCATATCTGTCGGCATGTCAGACAGCAGCCAGTGATCCTCTGGTTCCTGAAGAGTCCGTACATCTGGGCGCTGGCGTGTTTGTAGCTGGTTATCGCAGTGTCATCGCAACAATGTGGTCTACCCTAGACGAAGATGGCCCCATCGTCGCAGATGCCGTATACGATCACCTCTCTGCAAAAGGGCGCGATGCTATAGATGCGACTGATGCCGCATACGCGCTCCATATGGCAATCCAGCGCCTGCGTGAACGCTCTCCGAAAAGGTCGTACTTATCCTGGCTCCCATATGTTCACATTGGTGTGTAAAATATCATGTATTCTCATTGTCGTCGTTTACTTGAAGTTCCCACTTTTCGTGTCAATTCATCATGTATATCAAGCTGCTTCTGTATTTGCACCACCATTGAATCTTTCCATACCGGAAACAAAGTAGTCATTACAGACAGCCGTTGTTGACTCTAGAGACTTTTTTGAGCGTCCGTCCAGCGTCCGTCCTTAGGCCTTATGAGTGATCAGTCGATAAACCGGAGTTTCTGCCCATTGAACATGTCGATAGACATAGCGGACTGGGCCCTGTTCCGATGGTCAATGGGTGAGTAAGACGACAAACTGCTCCAGGATCTGGACTATCCAACATTCTTACTACACATTGGGCGTATCTAGATAGCAGAGAGACATGATTTTAAAATACGCCCTCTCAAGTCACTAACTCCCCACTAGTATCCCGTAAGGTACTTGAGATTGCATTGGCTCGCCGTGATCGCTGACACGTCGATTGGACCATATGTTGGGAATATACTCGAGTATGCTTACCACCTCGGTGTCAACCACAAATGGACCACCATAGAGTGTGCGGCTGGCGATGTTATGAGGGCCAATATGCCGGGCCGCGTGCGGCTGATGTCAGCGTGATGGGCGCCTATTTATACAGTACCCTCTCCGCCATCACGATCCATGGTGCCTCATGGTCCTAGTAAGGCTGTACATGCGTTGATTCAATCAATACATAAAACTCGCCTCTTTGAGTCATTAATTGGTCTTGATCATTATATACGATGACATTTGAATTCAACTCCCTCGTTGGATAGACTTCTAGTTGATTTATTAACAGCATCGAGATGGCTTCTCCCGATATCCATATACAAGTACAATGGCATCTGGGGGTGTGCCTCGAGTATTCCTTAGTCCTTCCGATGCATGGCAAGCATAATTCTCCGCAGATGAACTCGTTCCTCCCCACACACGGAACCTTCGGCTGATGCTAACAATACAATACCCTCAAGTTCATAAATTGCATTGTGACTGAGTTATGGACGAATATAATTCAATAGCGGGCTCACCATCAGGAACTGCCTATTATCCGTCATCTACAGAACAGGTTTCATCGATTGAATTGACAAAAATTAGCCACATAACTGGGTGAACTGCTTGCCAATCTTCCGGTTTTGTCGTAGTATGCTACGCGAGGGGAGTACTTAAAATGCGGTATTAGCCAGCATATGCAGAAATCCAGCACGGTGACTTTGTTCATACGACATAATGTCTGACTTTTCCTCGCCCTCCATTGAGAATATTGTCGCGGCAACCACCTCTTCTAATCTTAATGGCTTCATACTTGAAGTATTTCTGTGTGGTGAGCAGCACAGTCAGGCAACGTTAAAATGCCAGCGTGTCACTGATCAAGGGATGATTAAGGTCTGTATTGTGTGGTTTTCGCTCATGCAGCGTGTAAGCCTCGGCATCCGACCTGGCTCCAAAGCCACTCACTGACATGGTCTGGTTTTCCGGAATGATTTCAGGGCGATTATTTCATCAGAGAAAATGGATCTTAGTCGCATTCTTGACCATTCAATGGATGATCTCTATCGTTGTTCTTGCTCTGGATTGGTTTGCGACAAATCTGGCATACCTCAGACGCGGGGATACGGCATTCGACACAGCGCAAACACTTTATTATCTAGGCTTTTACGCTGGAAAAGTTCCTGTGGTCGAGTGGGCTTTCGTCACTATTCAAATCCTACTCTGTAATGGATTTCTGGTAATTCTTGACATAACATCAAATCTCCTCCGCCTGCATCTGCTGAGATTATTTTGCAGATATGGCGCTGTCATGTCCAATCCGGAAAAAACATCGTCCTAACCATCATTCTCTCTCTTGTCTTCGTGGCGAGTATCGGTGAGCGGATTTTTTAAGCGGATAGCATCGTTTGAACATCATGCTCAATATAACATAGTTCTTGGATTTATTACTGCATTCCCTACCAAAAAAATGAAGGACGATACCTATGGAACCCTGCCAGCGAGCATATACCTCGCCTTCGTTGCATCATCAGCGGGCATTACTCTCGTTATGTCATCTTTGCTCGTCCGGTGGACTGTTCGCGGTAAAAGGCTTAGTGTCAAAAGCTTTCTTCTGGCGCTGGTTGACGGAGCAGTACCCTTTTCCGAGGTCATGATCTTCCTTGCTTTCTTGGCAGTTGTGAGCCTCCCGAGCATTTACAACTCGGGGCACATTCGGAAACTTCTGGTCGATGAGGTCACTGTCTATTTGCAACTCCCTTTGCCTCAACTGGCGGTAAGCGGTTGGATAGAATACCAATATGACGAACTACTCACTCAACATTGAACAGGGTTTGACAACCGCGATTATTTCCCTTCGAGAGGCAAGGAAGGGTTTATCCTCACAGGACATCTCAGAACCAGCGTATTCCCAGATGACCTTCACGAGAACCATCCTCGTGCCCAAAGGTCAGGAGTAATACATGTCGACACGGGGATGGAATGGCAGCTTATGGATGGTACTACTTCGAGACTGACGGAAAGGCAGTCCCGTCTCTCACATAATCGTCTGAGAGTATTTTGCCACCGATACCATGAACGGGCGGTATTAGTGAGGTGGCAACAGACACTATGATGTACTTCTTCTTGCAATATTTTTTCAAAAGACCCCAATGACAATACGGGCGATTAAAGTATCAAGTTATGGTAAGGAAGCGCGGAGCCGGCTACTCTATATTCAGCGTGAAATGTGAATTAGTGATCCTAAGCGCAAGATCTCACCAACCCCCAGCCCTCAGCTTTGGATCCGCGGCGAAGGGACACTCTTCTCTTCTCGGTGTTGGAGGAAGACGCGGGCGTGACCTTTAGTAGTGTACACGCCGACGAGTGGAAGGCAAAAGTGCATCCGCCAACGGACCACGAGGAGTTGGTGCTCGTGCGCGCGTGCGCGTCAAATGAGTTGGAGTTGGTTATGAGTGGCACGCGCTGACTGCCAGAGGGCTATGATCGGTCAACCATTGTCGGGCTATGCGATGGCACTGGACTGACCTATTTCCGGTGTTCGCGACATGGACAAGAGTTCCACCGTCGTTGTATAGCCAGACATTGCCATTGATTGGACGGTTCATAGTGCTCAAGATAACGGATTTGGAAGCATTGAATAATCTGGAAACAGGGCTGTAAGACGTTCCGACAGCAAGAAAAGATGTCGGACAATCGATGAATCATGAACCTCAATCGATTAATCAAAAACTAGACACGGAAGGGCAGCGACAAGGACTCACGAGTGCGTGAACAGGGGGACTTGTGGCCCCTGACTTGATTTTTCTGAAGAAAAAAAATCTTCAAATGTTCATCTAGGACACGCGGGCCTCACGTTTCGAAGGAGTTGATGACCATACTGAGTCCTATGAAGACAACGCAACGGGAAGTTCAATGAGCACGGCAAGCACCATTCTACATGCTCCAAGTCGAGCGCACCGACAACGAGGAAGCCTTGTCGTCCGTGCGCGCTGCCTCAAGTGTGACGGGGTCGTTTACGGTGCACGAGAATCGCAAGGTCGGAAGCGATTGAGGTGGCTCCAGCTCCCGGCCTTCAGATTTGTGCGTGCCAGTGTGCGTGCTGTGCGTGCAATCAAATATGTGACCATTTATGTGACCATTTGTGATTATTGGTGACCAATCTGTCACCGCAAGCATCCATCTGACGATCTTGTGACGATCTTCCTTTATGGAACCTGGAATTAGATTATTTCCTTTCAATGACTGGGTTAAAAGGGTTTGAATCTCACTTGTGACTCGTCTAGAACGGTCTGTGGATCAGTTTTGACCATCATTGAGCAAAGGTCAGGATATGGATATGAGCCTTGTATGAGCCTTTTGTGAATGGGAGGTTCTTTTGATACCGGAGGAGAAATTGTGTGAATCGTTTATAGGGAATTACTCTAACGCTAAATTAGTACACATTTTATTATCTTATGCTTCAAATTACCCAAGAGCGCGCTCAATTCTACTGAATAACGGTGTCAAGTACGCGAGAATATTTGGACATACAGTCACGCTATCTAACATTGTGTCACATGTGTCACACATGCACGCACAATTCACGCACACGCGCGCACTGTGCACGCACTCAACACGCACATGCACGCACCAATTACCCACATGCGCGCACCATGCAAGCACCTTATGCACACCGTGCACGAACATACTGGCGCCCTTTGCATGAGCGCAGTTAAACTCGAGTGATGAGTTCATGGCGCACGTTGGCTATGGGAGACGTACCCGTATCGCTTGCAGATGTTGACAGAGAGGTTGCGCTTGCAATGCGCTTGAGGAGCTGATGTTCAAGAGGTTGCTGGCGGCCGGTGTTGCAAGATATTTTCAATGGGGATTGGACGCTATTGACTATGAGGAAGACTGGTACCCCATGGCGGCCTTCCGTCGCACAAGAATCGCGATGACAGCCAGTTAGAGATACAGGTACGTCACCTACCTGAATGCTTCTGAGACAGCATCTAAAAATACGCCTCGCAGCCTGGTTCAAACTACATGACGATCGAGCGCGCGAAGGCTCCCGAACCTCCAAAACAACTTAGACCCAAGCCCCGTCTTCGGAAGCTAGTTGGAACAGAAAAAATATCACAAGATGGTATTCATTAAGATGTAGATATATCAATTATGATAGAAATTCAATACAATATAATTAAAGAAACACTAAAGCTCGTTCTGCTTTCCGTAGGAGAGTAAATTGTCTGTCTAATGCGCGTATACAGTCTCTGAATAAGAGCGGGCGTGCTTCTGAGATTGTGCGCAGATACCAATGAGATTTCTCCATAGTGCGTGCAAGGTGCACGCACATACACGCACAAACACGCACATGCGCGCACAGCACGCACACTGGCACGCACAAAAACGATAGACCTCCAGCTCCACTTGCATTGGTACCGTTGTGATCTTGATTCATTGTACGTGGGAACGTCTATTCTTGCTTGAAACCCTAATCCGCGCGGTGGTCGGATGTTGGAGCGTGCAGTGCATATTCAAAGCGATTGAAGATCGGCAAAGATACCAAGATCAGACTTGAAACGAGGCCGCCCACCACTCAACTGTCATTTTGGCTCTTCTATGCAACAAAAACCATTGTGTCGTGCAACTACTTTTGTATTCACGATTTGATTCCCGACGGTGTTGGCAGGCCGCAAAAATCGGGGTGGTGTTTGAGGTTGCTGGTGCAGGCGTCGTGGCGAACTGTAGTGATCTCGATGGAAAGGTGTCCACGATTGGGGAGCTGGAGGCGTTCATGGGAGTGGAGTGCGACAATGTCGGTTGTTGACAGCTTGTACTTACTGGAGCTTGGACTTGAACCCCTTTTTGAACGAGGTCGGTAGTTGAGGGCATTTAAATGCTCATAGTCGATCGTATTCCATGCCTGAGTTGGCTCTCTTAGGAATAGCACATGAAGGCATTACCGAGAAGGGAAACAGGATTGTAGTCACGGAAGACCTCTTCGTTAGAGTTGCTGGCAGTCTTAGAGCAGTCATTGTACCTGTAGCAGTCTGGTAAGCCATCGGTAGTGCAGCAATTGCAGTAGCAGAGACCTCGGGCTCAAATCCGTATCAGAACCAGAGTTGAAATCAGCAACTCGTGCAACGCAATCACCACCGAGTGAAATAGGCTAGGTGAGGACAAGCGTACAAGAGTGTGGCATTCGCTGGTCAGCAACACTGCAAGGAGAAAGAAGTCGGAGCAACTACCAGCATACCTTCCATAATGTCTGCGCTCTGATGTGCGGGACTCAACAGCGATTGTTAGTCGAGGTCGAGGCCCAACGAAGAAAGGACAATGAAGGTGGAAACCAGTAAACCTTGAGTAAACTACCTTTCAAGAGAGATATTTTAGCATGCGAGCAGTGATGATATAGGAAGGTGAGGATTGGGTGAGGAACTCACCAACAACACCTTGCTTCAACGCCAAGTCGCGTCGTCGCGTTGCAGGACGCGTGAATGCTGACATAATTATGATGTGATTAGAATGATCCGAGTTGCCGAAAGCAAGGTAAAAAGAAGCCGAGGAATTCAAGAGAATTCAGAATTCGGCACCAACCTTTTGAATTGTGACAGGAGTATATAGTTTAGACTCATTCCCAGCTTATTCTAAACCATTGCTCGGCGTTATAAGACGCTCAAATTCACGCACCACGTAGATTCAGCATTTTGTCAGCATTACATCTCTTGATTTTACCAGCTTCTCGCAAGCTTCTCACTGTCTTCATCATCAATTATCCTTGTTCTCCCCTCTTTGTGCAAGAAGAAGATTCAAGACACGGAGTCGGGGAGTATCACCGCTTATGGAAATCTCTGCCTTGATTCTGAGCCTCGTTCTTGATGTCAATCACGTCCTAGTGGGGAGTAATCGTGGTTGCGTCGGGATGGACGTTGATAACTTGCCAGATACAAAAATTAGCACTAGGTAGAGTATGAATTTACACTGGTTAACCATGCTAGTATGGCACACTAGCGCAATCCCGAATCAGCAAGTTTGCGTGGACCAGGAGTGGCTCTCCTCAGCACGTGGGCATAGCCACTCGTTAAAAAGAATCAACATTTCTCCAGATCGACATGCCACCTTGACTTTCGTTTCTGACCACCTCTATAATCTTTGCCAACACTTCCCCGGGTCCCCAACAAGCTCCTGTTTCTACCTGATCCAGATATGAGGCCTTCGCAGAATACCAATGCATGTCCACATGGACTGAACGACTGGGACTGCGCCGACTTGAACCACTGCTTCATGTCGAGTGGCTCAAAGGAGTCGCCAATTAACGATGTGTTGGACATCCTTCAGGACACACTTCACGTCTTCTCTATACGTCGCCTTGCTCTCAGCTACAGTATATCACGCAGCCCGACACATAGTGAAGTTGTATTGGACTGGATACAACAAGCCTCTGAATCAATACATGCTTCCCGCTGTCTCCTCCTCGCGGCTGGCCTGTTCCCGCTGCCCATAGCTGATATTGATGATCAAAGGCGGAAGGTCATTGAATTGAAAAGGTATGCACGCCAAAGCGCCTTGTTCTTCGTCACAATCCCCCTACACTCACTCTTCATTCGTCATGATTTATGAACCACTAGGCTGCTTGAGAAATTTTATCCCTTTCATTATACCCCACCATCACATGGGCCGGGTGGATTCATCAAACGCGAAGCAATATTTCTTCAAGAGAATTTCGAAGCGTTTCGGAAAACCTTGCACAGTATGATGAAGTTTATTACCAGGTGCACGGTAAGAGTTAGTATTCGAACGCAGTAATCATCCGTTTAACTCACGAGTTTTGATTCATTTTTCGACGCATATCTGTGTATTATGACTCGCTTTAGCAACGGCTCATTGCACACATTCTCTGTCCTCAATGTCGCGAAGAAAATCCCGGACTTACTGATGAAATTCTCCTTTATATAATGTGCATCAAGTTAACGAGCTAAAACGGGTTTAAATAAGGGACACTCCAATCTTCTACAATACTGTTCCTGAAACCATCTACCTACATGGTGTGGGTGTAAACTAGAGTGTATGCATGTATGTCCCCGCATGTATACTGATATACATCTCAAGCTTGGATACATTGTATTCTTTCCATAGTGTCTGAGCTCTGATGTCAATGAAGTTGACCTGACAGCTTCGGGTGCTTTCTGCAGCCATCAAGAGAGATCAGCGGCAGGTCGGCATATACATAGTTTCCACGACGCCGCTTATATTACGCACCCACACATGATTATCCAATGATTATCCCTACACAACATGAACCGCTACAAAATTACACCGCGTCTTTGCGAAAGAACTTGTCACTACAAGACCCCACAAATATTATAGTATTGAAAGCTCAAACTGCCTCGTGAGCTATCATCTGCTCTTGTCTGTCCACATGTTCGTCGTCATTAGCCTGTGTGGTGGTGCACTCCTCTTTGGGCACGGTAAAGTGAGAGTGAGCAGTGAAAAAATCTCCGCTCTCTGTCCTAGTTGTAAGTCTTGAACGCATAGCTGTAAAAAGACTAGTGAGGCCGAAGGTGCGACTTTGATGGCTCCTGTTAAACGTCAGATGGGAAAGTCGCTGCGTCCCGTCAACTTCTGTTTCAGGCATTTCCATAACCACCCTCAAGGCGATTAGCGTCGGAGCAATACCCTGGTAAAGGTGAATTTTGGGATGTACGAGATAACTGTGGAATTTAATTCTTACAGCAAGGGGGGTGAGGAGCGCTTGACTATAAGTCGCAATCTGACTCGGGATGGAATTTTCCAGACCACCAGTGGTCACAATGGGTAGCATGATCCCGGTTACGAGCATGCACATTGCATAAATGAAGCCCGAATCGATTAAAATCCGCTGGACCCTCTTGTAGGGCCTTGTATTGGAAATTGAAGGATTGTCTCGTGTCACCGACGAAATGCGCATCATGATGAATGTTGTTCCGAGTGTGGTGATTGCGAGGGAGACATATAGTAGGACCATAACATATACGTCACGCGGCAAAATTGTCGGTGCTGAAGTTTGAATAAACGTCATAAGCGTTGTGACTATGAAAATTTGCTTCAGTCAGTGCAAAGTATGGAAGCAGGAATAAAGCCACCTACCGATACTCGTCGTAATCAAGCCACCGAGAAGCATTAAGGTCCACTTTCTCTCTGCCCGCAAGATGTAGAAGCGATAAATCTGAGAAATGTGGGGTTGGTACAGGGGAGTCGCCTTCTGCTAGGAGGTTTGGAACTGACCAAAAGACTGTCTGCAACTATGACTACCAGTGACGAAAGCAAGTCATCCGCGGTTTTTGTATCGCCATCAACTTCGTTGACAGTGACATAGAATGCTCCGAAGCCAATCCTTCCACCTACAAAACCGGACTCCACCCAATCCAGCAACAGCGCGGAAATAACAAAAACCCATAGGAGAATTAAACAGAAAGTATAAATATATTTGCTTCTCCTCTGAAAGAGACGCCCTTTGAAGTAACAGTTGGTCGATGAAATCTTTGGGCGAAGCTCCTGGCCGAGTTGCACCTACAGACAGTATACCCACAAAGGGGTGTGTACACACCTAATGTTCGAATCGTGAGCATGACAGTGGAATCAAGATGTGACAGTAGTTACAGCCGCAAACTGAGGCCAATATCAGTGCAATGAATGCGGCATTGTGGTCTGTGGCAATGAACACGGAGAAACCCATAACATGCGTGTAAGTATGAATACTGGAAAACGGAGAAAGCCAACGTTTCATACCCTTTATATGCAGGCGTAGGTATGAGTCCACCATCACAATCATGATGCATCCAGAATAACGAGGTCATTTTGAACAGTCAGGATCGTACAAGTGAATTATGAAACCAACTAAAGCGCTATAACTTGATGGTGATTTTTTAATCTGGACACTGCCTCCAAACTGTGCGTGCCGAAAAAAAGCAACTCTTCGGTAGGCAAGAATAGTTATGGTAGCACATTGACGGCTCGCGCCCATCACACAATATGACGCGACACGGGACTAGTCGTGCACGGAGAAATCGTGCTGCTTGAATAGAATCCCGAAGTCTAGACGACCGTCTGCCAGTGGCAGGACAAGCGCCCACCTACACGCACGGCCGTGAGGTATGTTATGTTCTCTTCGCGCCTCGTCCCAAATGGCAGGTGAAGAGTAAAACATGGAGTTGTTCCCTCCCGCCTGCCATTTCGCGACAAGGCACAGTCCAGCATCGCTGGAGGGCCCACAGGGATTCCTCGCGTTCGGGTGTCGTCGAGATCGTAGTCCTCGACGATGTCGTGCGCGTTCTCGCCCTCCGTCGTGGTCATCGTCATCGCCGCTACCCACGTCAGGAGGGTTTGTAGTTCCCTCGGAATGTCCCCTAATATCGTGCTAGGTCGTCGTCATTGTCGCAGCTGTATCCAAGGGGCTGGTGATGTCAGGCGTTCGGTGTCCAGTCCACCGTTGTCGAGCGTTGACGATTCATCGCAGCGCAGGGCGTCGTTACATGATGCCCAGCTTGCGCTCTTGAGGTTGGTGAATATAGGCGGGGCAGCAGCCTCTGCTACTATGAATCCACAGCACAGTATGACTGGCAAGGTAGCGTGCGCGCAGCGATCCACTGCCTGCTTGCATTCAAGCGCTCTGGTGATGTCGCTTGGACTTCCCTGACTGAGTATTATCGTTCGTGTAACATTTCGATCCTTCAACAGCCATTCCCTGTCCTTGACGTAGGCTTCGCTCATCTTTCGCGTGACGGCCCTCGCTACAGGGGTCCCATGTGGGTAGAGGCGACATGCGTTGATACTGATGAATCGAGCCCTGCGGTGGAAGTCTCGCGTGCGCCGCTATCTCTGTATATCCAATGCATGCTGCATGTTCGTGGGGCGCCACCCAATCTCTGTGCTTGTGTGCGCGACGCCCCCATCTCAACCCCACTCTGCGCAACTGCGTCGCCGTCACCCGTGACCACCATCTCCCGCCTTCATGTGCACGCAATTAACGCTCATCACGCACGGCTGTCGCGCCCCCTGCCCCTTCAGTCCTTCTCCACGCCTCGCCTCGCCTCTTTTCTCCCTCGTTCTACTAGGGCCAGGTCCCGCCGCGTTTGGCCTTGTGCGGCAGAGTGGCAAAACACGGGCTTGCTACCGCGCGGTGTCGCGCCATGCTGTTTGGGGGAGTCATGGTCGAGATTCGAGGGTTATGGGAGTCGGTAGACGGAGGGCCTGTGGGTAAGGGACGGAGTATGACGGATGGCGTTACGCCACATCGCTCCAAACGGTTGCGGACGACGAGCTCCGCATGCCTATCGGAGGACACTGCTGGGGTAGATGTCGATGGATAGTTGGTGCAGCAGTGGTCCTGACTTGGAGCCTCCTACCACACCACCCGGTCATTCTGTCTAGAAAAGGGCCTCGCGTCGTCGCGTCAGGTAGCTAGCGCTTCTCCAGTGATGTAGATGCGAATGCAGCAACTAGAGTCGACACTGGAGCTTATGTTGACGCGGACAAGCTCCTTGTTGTTGTTCCATTGCGTGAAAGGCGGCGGTAAGTGTGCTCGTCGTCGAGATAGGGCTTTATGCAATAAATTGATGCTAAATCTTTTTCAGCTCTTGCGGCCATATGAGGCAGGGAGTCAAGGGGAGTCTGCGCGAAGGTCAAGATGTCCATGAAACCATAGCGCTTGCCCTCGAACGTCGAATTCGGAAGCGGGGACCATCTATGCTAGGCTCGTTTTTGATTTCGAGTGGATGTACGCAGTGCAGAGTGTATGAGAGGAAGGGAGGGAGGGAACAAGGAGAGAAACCTTTGCGGGTGTGGCTTGGCATGTTTGGGCGACTGTGCAGTTCCGGCGGATCCGGCCCGTTTGCATCAGAATTCTGCTACCTGAGGGTCCTCAACCACTTGCTCTTGACTTGCTCCAGGCTCCTGGCAACATACTTCAACGAAATCTGTATGGTTTGATAATGCAAAAACTCGATCACACCTGAGATGGCATTTGCGGACGACTCGAGCTTGATGTCACAACATCTTCATAGGACTCGCTTCTAGACCCTATCATCTTCTCGGCCGTGACCCCGTTGTTCTGATGATGATAACCCCCACCATTGCGTATTATTCTCCAAAACTTGTCTGATCTTGAGTTCAAAAACTATACTGCTGATAAGAACATGGAACTTGAGGAAGAAGGACGAGGTCACTGGCAAGTAGTATCTTCTAGGTTGGAAGTTTCAAGTCCGATGCGTCTTTCTCCCCCACTCATGGTCAGATGTGCTCCCGGAAATCCATCACTAACAATGAGCCTGTCACTTCAACGTTCAACCCTATAGACCCGAACACCCCTGCGCGCCGCCTGTGCTTGGAACGTCAAATTGGGACCTAGCAAGGGCGAAACAGGCGAGATAAAATGACACTCTGATCTCGAACGTCTAAATTGCAATTCCGCAAAATCAGGGTTTTAAAACTCCCAATGCCTATATAACATATTGGAGTCTACTAGGTAAGGGTGCAAATTTCGACCTGTTGTGTGCGAGCGTGGAGCGGCGTGTTTGTACCAAAATGCAGAAGGTGAAGCCAGGCTCTCTGGTGCCTCTTTGCTGATCCAATTATGACGTTTTGTGTTTGCACTGAATCTGTTGAAAGTTGCAAAATAGTGGTTTACGGACTGAGTGCCTGCAGCATGCCTCTTCAATCTAAATCTTGCTGTTCGAATGGCACCTTTTAGGGACAATCATACGAATCTAACACTTTCAAACATGGTATAAGTGACAATTGTTCAATGGTGCAAGCCTCCTCCCAAACTCTTCGGACAATAGGATTAGCCGTGACTATGTGTTAATGTGGCGAATTTCCAGAGCTCGAAGCTCGATCCTGACCAGGTGCTTTGGCCCGTTCTGATCTAGCCGCAGTACGTAGCCTGTTTACGTCTGAAAGCTCCTCATCCTCGTCAAAGCGAGAGTAATTAGTCGAGGGATGTTCACTCTGCAGCGAGGATTCCAGAAGCAAAGATGGAAATAAACTGTTAAGACCGGATGTGTCTCTCCGAGAGCGACTCCTTCTGAAAGTCAGCCGAGAGAGGGGCTGTGTGTCAACTTCTGTTTGGGGTGCATCTTTCACTACCCTCAAAGCGATCAGGGTAGGTGCGATCCCCTGAGTAGTATCAGAGTGAAATTAATGGTCACTACTTGGCGAGAGGAGACTTACAGAGAGAGGAGTCAAAAGGGCCTGACTATAAGATAAAATCTGATAGGGTACCGTCGATCGCGACCAAGGCTTGACCACCATCACTACTAGCAGCATAACCCATGTGATAAGCATGCTGATTGAGTAGATAACACCAGACTCAATCAAAATTCGCTGTATCCTCTTATATGCATCCGGGTTGGAAATTGATGGGCTCCGCTGAGTTACCTGGAGTATACGGTAAATGATCAAGCAGGTCACTAGTGTAGTAATGATAATAGAAGTTGAGAAGAGGACCAGAACTAACAAGGCAATTGAACAGAACGGCACGCCATTTGCTTTTGGGATAAACGCCAAACAGATAGCCACTTTATGTTGAGTGTCAGATCTTAATAAGAAGGCAGATTGGTGAATATATTACCCAAGTCAACCGTTAGAAAACCTCCCAACATTCCTAAAATCCACTTCCTCCGTGCCCAAACGGTATAACAGCGGCAAATCTAGCAAATACCATTATGATAAAAAAATAGATGAGTTGGGATTCTCTGAAATTCTATTATGTTATCCACTTACCAGAAGAGCGTCAGAAATTATGATTACAAGCGACGAGAAAAAATTGTCTATCGTTGTCCAGAGGTCCGCTCGAGGGTTGCTCACGTCAATTATTTGCCCGAAAGGCATGGGCATGTATTGCATTTTTAGTTGTTTTGCAAAGATTGAACGAGTCCAGTCCAGTACGAGTATTGAAACCACTAATATCCACAGGATGATGAGGCATATAGGATAAATGTATCTCCCCTTTCTCTGGAGTAGACGCCCTGTTGTAGCACGATTACTTGTCGCCCCCTTGTAGCTTGGATGGACTTGCAAACCGTGTAACAGCAAAGAGGGGTATATAAACCTATCAATTATATATTAGTACAGTACCTGGAGCAGCTTGCGACACAACTTACAGGAGCAGACACTTTCTAGAATCAATGAGATGAGTATTGCATTGCCTTGTGGGGTTATTTGAAGAGAGAAACCCATATGTATGATGTGGCAGTGATGAAATATATGAAAGAGTGGGAAATGAGGGGCCACTATTAAGTAGCAAGTGAACCAAAGGAAAGCATGTCAAATGGCTGCACCAAAAATAATCTGAATGCAAAGTTCATCTTTTGATAAGGTGAAGCATTAAAAGGGCTTCTAACAAATCAGATTCTGATCCTGATCCTGATGCTCCGTGCACCAGTGTCTGTACGTTCTCCTAATTAATCGTTTCAGTGACAAGGAAACGAAATAGAGTTGATAATAGACCTAAGAATCTCCTCAATTACAGAAGGTGTCCAAGGCAGCCGCCATAGACTCTGGAAGGCAGATGTTTCACGTCAAGAATCATAGGACTGTCTCAAATTAGAGACTACAGCGTCTCTCCCGCCATGAAAGATTGATGACATCATGTGTGTCAATGACATGTTGCAATGCTGGATTCGCGCGTTGTCACGTTAAATGTTATGCACCCACAAATAGTTCTTCCCATGGTGATTCTTCACCAGGAACCACAGCATGCAGTACGTTGAGACGCACAAATGCGTTATCCATACTGAAATTCAGATGATGTATGTAGCTACGGTATTAAAACTCAAACTGCGTCTTGGACCGACAACTGCTCCTCCCTGTCCACATGTTCTTTGACATTGGCCTGTATGGCGGTGGACCCTTCTTTGGGCTCGGTGAAGTGAGATTGAGGGGTCTATAAATGTTCGCTCTCTGATCTAGACGGAAATCCAGAGCGCACAGTTGTAAACAAGTGCTGAGACCGAAGGTGTGAATTTAATGGCGGCTGAAGCATACATGGAACCATTCGACCCGTCAAGTCTACTGACACGCACAAGTGCTGGGAGCAGATCCGGCAAGAAAAAGGTACATCTGCTTATTCGGGGCGAGCAGGTGATCGACAACAACCCGGAAAATATTCACATCCGCGTGGCATCATCTTACACATCCGCATGGTAGATGTCAGATAACCTGCAATGCCTGATACTGATGAGAATTGCGACTTATTTGAGAGTGTATGGCGCTTGTAGATGGCGTTCTGTATACTATTTTCCAGCGCTAATCAACTTACTCCATATGACCCAAGTATATATTCACGGAACATTAATCCCTCCGGTTGTTTGTATTGATCATGAGGCTATGCCTCGTTGAATTGTTTTTCACCATTCACTCATGCAGTCAGCAGCATTCTCTCCAGATCCCCTGTCTCGCCATCCCCGCTCGTGGATAGTCCACACTAGAACGATACAAGAATGGGAAGAAAGAGACTCGCCCCCTCCATATGACTCGTATCCGCCCATCGCATTCTTGGCTCAGAGTGATAGCATCTGAGGTCGATCAGCACGACGAGTCAGCCAAGGGGCGGTGATGCGCACGCCTTCGCGCTGGCCGCCGAGAACGATTATTCCCACGATCGCGCACGCAACTGCACTGCCTTCGGTGCACACTTCCGGCCCACCTCTCCATTCCCGGACACCTTTATTCGTCCGTTTCATTCGCGTTCCCATACTTCCCTCAGCACCCACTACCATACTTGGTAGTATTTCGCTTCGGGACATCACCTTCCGACGCTTGGCACGTCTGCGCAGATATTCCCACGGTCCACCAAATGCGCGCCTATTCATCAAGACTACCATCCCCGGCCGCGCGACACCCTCTTCGATACAGCACTACGTTAATACCATGGTACAGTGTGTTCCTTATTATTCATCACCGTTTTAAAGACTCCTCCTTCATTTTATATTGCATTATTACTTACATTAGTCATCATTTCATTGCATATATCTATTGAAACTACTGTTCCTCCTTATTGTCTCGACTTCTGAACTTCTCCTTCTGTACTATGTTTCTCCATATACACACTCATCTGATTATACACTACATTTTACGGTTACATACACATATGTAGAACTTAGGTATAAAATCCTGTACCTACTTCTCTCTCAATCAGACTTGTTCTCCCCTCGAAATCAGCGTTTAAACTTCGGAAACATTCGTATTCAGCGACTACCAGCGTACCCAGCTGCTTCTCCCTCATCACCAGAATATTTACCAGCGTCCCAGCGTCCCCCAGCGTCAACCTTCGGCCTATATCTTCGCAATTCTCTCATCTCTACTCCCATTCAGTTCACGGCGCACGCACATCGTTGTTGGACCTGCCAGAACTCATCCTCGCACCCATTCTGTCAACGCCATCGCTCCCTGTGTCATTCTTCTTGTGTTTGGCACGGCCAGTGACGCACCGACGCATCAGCGGTCACCAGCCCTGAGCGGAAAAGGCGTAGCAGAGCACCACGCCGCATTTACGGATGTTTGAGCTAGTGAAAGTCGCGTCAGTGTCGAGTTTTGAAGACAAGGAGAGGCGTACACGCGCAGAGAAGGGGAGAGAAGGAGGGCATGAAGAGAGCGGGAGCACCTGCCATATTCAAGGTAGGGATGGCAATTATGAGCGCTTTCCCGTCTAGATAGGTGTCTAAAAAGTGAAATGGGGAGGAAAAGCGAGTAAGCATAGGGTTGGCGAAGAGGGATGCGGAGGGAAGAAGAGGGATGCGGAGGGAAGAAGGTGAATGAGAAGGGTAGTATGACCGCATATACGCGCATTCGCAAACCCGTGACGCCCCACGAGGACATAGTCGCAGGCGAGAGAACGACAGAAAGCCGCGGAAAGCCGAGCAGAGAAAGGAGAACAGAGAAAGAGGACTCACCGACAGCCTTCATCCCAAATACATCCGCCGCATACGCAAACTGGCCGTTCATCAAGCCAATATCGGCGCTCATATGTAAGGAGTTCGCAAGGTTGGCAGAGACGTACTCGGTGACTCCACCTGAAGGGAGGAGTGGAAAAGGTACACGAGCATTGGAAAGTCGGGCTGTTTGAATTCACACTACGCCAGATTCGCCCATGGGGATGTTATCGCATTACATATAGATACTTGCGATATTATGGATTTTAACCTGGTTCTGGACGACAAGCTCTGCATGGCCATTGGAGGGCACCGCAGAGTAAGTGCCGATGGTTGGTTGGCGCAGGTAGTGGGCTTGACTCGTAGCCTCCTAGCTAGCTCTTCTCCAGTGATGTGGATGCAAATGCAGTAAGTAGAGTCAACATTGGGGCTTATGACACGGACAAACTGTTGATGTTGTTCTAGTACGTGAAGGTGGCAATGAGAGTACTCGTGCTCGTCGTCAAGATATGGCACGATGAGGTAGTCCGACAGTAAGGCTCTTGACAAGACATCTCTCTTGTGGCCGTATTAGTATGAGGCGGGGGGTCAATGGGAGTCTGCATGAAGGTCAAGATGTTCATAGTTCCATCGCGCTTGCACCTCGAACGTCGATGTCGGAGGTGGGAATGTTTACTGCCGCACCTGTCATTGATGTCGAGTGGGTGCACGCTGTGCCCAGCATTGCAAACTGGTAGGGATGAGTGGAAGGGAGGGAGGGAAAGCGTTAGGGTCAGTACGGTAACCATAATACAGCTGTATTATTCGATTGATCGTATTATTGATGGGATCCCGCGGCCAAATGTGACACTGATTTTGCTTTGTCAGGCGCTAGTCAGTTCAATCAATAACTCCTACTAAGAATTGCACAGGCGAAAATTGTAGTTGCCAATGCGTATATAGCCAATGCTGTTGGGATTTAAGTAGCTCTCTATGCATCATCTCTATACTCGAAACAGCAACATTATACTTCTTCACTCACTGGCGAAGAATGGCTGAAGAAATTGATCAATGGCCATTATAACTGCTGTTGGAGTATCAAATTGCTCACGAATGATTTCATCCCCTTATTGTCATCATATCATTCTCATTTTAACCACAATCCCTACTCACTTATCTAAGGTACTGCACTGAGTCTTGTAAGTACATAATGAGCCCCCTATATGTATGTATGCTAGTATGTGTTTTACCCTCCCACAATCGTATCGTGCCCGCGATTTTTCCTTCTCGTCACGGTCGTCCAGGATCCAATCCAACAGCTTAATTTTGACTGAGCTGGGTACATGTGTGCATGTGTTTCTTGCCCGTAAGGAAGCAGACGAGGTCGGGGGGTCGAGAAACACAATCAGCAGATCCCGTGTTTTGATAAACGCACCTTCGTCACTTCGGCGGTCAAATATGGCTTGAATGTTCCAGATGCATGCATGAATTTTTTGAGCTTCTAATATGGGGTATATAGAGTGCAAAAGAGGCTGCAATGAGGTTTGAACAAGGTAAATAGCACAGACTCAACAATCGGCTCAATGATTGATGGGAGTGACATGATGTGACCATCGTCGCATCAATAACACGATCAAACGAATAATACGGGTGTATTATGGTTACCGTACTGACCCTTACGCGTTAAGGCTAGCGGTGCGCGGTTGTCCCGGCCCGCTCCCATCGCTGAACCATTCACTTTGTCACAACGACTCCACGTCGCATTGGGGAGAAATGATGGTAAAATGGCGAAATGGATCAAAGAATGACGCACTCAGTTTCCGAGCTCAAAATTGGAAAGGAGGTCGTAGAACAAGTCGCAGTAGTGAGGATCGTCGTCGTCAGGCAAAGGGGAGTCACGGTGGGCAGAATACCGATTCCGCCTCTCTCAGACGCGTGATAAATAATCCACTGATGCTGCTCTGGTCTCTATCACATGAGCGCCAGTGAATGCGGTACAAATGCTGCTAGAGGCAAGATTTCAGTACTTCTTCAAGACCCTTTCCAACATTAACAAGGGAAAATGGACTTTCTTCCTGTATTTATCATGTAAACAATATACATACTGCACGAGTGGTACAGAGCCAAGCGTACTGAGGATCTCTACCAAGATACGGGCGTTGATAGGCGAATTATCATCAAACAACTGTTTATACATTCAGCGTGGCGGTTCTTGCACATTGTATCATATGGGAATCTCAGGAAGGAGTCTGACTTTTACAACATAATAGTAAATATTAAATCAATCGAATTGATTCTGAGGAACAGATCGTAAGTGACAATTGTAAGATCTCTCTATATCAACGTCCTAGATTTATATACCATCCAGCTGATGACTGACACGAAATCAATTATAAATATATCACAGAATAGATATTAACATACCATTCAAGGAACTTGAGAGAGACATATCACATTAACGGCAGTACGAATGCGACAACACCGCCATCCGTCCAACCAAGGGACAGCAGCCCGGCATGCTCATCAGGGTCCGTTGTGTAATAATGGTCGGTCTGCTTTGCAAGCACCGCGCTCATGAGCGGCACACTGCCACAAACAGCTGTGTTGTACACCCAGGCAATTATGGGGGTGCCGGTTGCGCCAAAACCACTCACAATCGGGGGTGTCTGCGCATCTGCCCCGACCATGAAGACAAAGTCGTTGTTATTGGCTGCTCCGAGGCGGAAGAGGGGCACAGTGAATGGCTGTTGAGTCGGCCAGGCTTTAAACACAGCGCCTTGGAATATCACCAATGGAGGCGCGGAAGCTTGCACGCTATCGACGTTGACTAAGGAATAGTGCAAGTCCATTAAGTGTGCAGTGTTTAACCCGTCGTAGCCCTCAAAGAATGTCTTGGAAAGGGAAGGGTCTGCGCAGGTGTTGGCAGAGCGTGTGGACTGTCATTGCATATGATATGTCTTTAGTCAATGGAAGGTATGAGTAACCGCTGCTTGTGAGCTCACCATGTCTTGAATACTGTGAACGGCCGACGATATGTCTCTGTTGAGCACTGGAGTTGCAAGAGACGCTATGCCCAAAAAGGCAGGGAGCATCAATACCCTGAGGAAGTTGGATGAGGCAATCATTTTTAGAGACTAGAGGGGATCCAACGAAGCTAATGTTTGATGGACTGGGCAGCAGGACTTTATATTGTTTGAAATTAGTGTTCGGTGCTGAGAATAGGGGCGTAACAGAATTGTACAATGAGTAAAATCTTTGAGGACCGGCGCTTTTTCCACTCCGATTAGCTCTGGATGCTTGTCATATGTTATTTTTAATAATTTCTTTCCATCGTTGGTTCTTTGAATGTCATTCGCCAACCTATCCAGGCGCTAATCACTCCAAATTGAGCTGCAATTCTTACCCGTATCGGGAGTTTCCCCAAATATCTATATCTACCATGCGGATGTGTAAGACAATCCTCGTTTCGCTGGCACATCCTTTCACATTATTACAACTCCTATCGATGCATATCTCCGCAACTTATGCCTCCAGACGTGCGGGCGCTTGTATAATATTTTTAGCACATGAATAATTACCACGTACATCAAGATACCGTGATTGGCGGTACGCTGGGCACGGGAAGTGAGATTTAAAGCTACAGTCGTATGCATCTTAATGTCATTAAGACGTGACAAACACTGCTTGCAAATCGTATCTTTGGCCCTTGGGCATTTCCGTGCATGCTGTCTACTATCTAGCCAAAGCTCAGGATACTTGTCTTGTGCTATTTTGAGCAAAAGCCTTCCACCGTCAATTCACTGGCTGTTCTCGCCAACAATGTAGTACAGGCACTTCCACATGCGAATGATAGCTACTATGTATTTTGGTGTCTTGACATATCATATTCACAGAACATTGGTCTCGACCCTCTTCAATCCTCCCTTTGCACATATGACCATCGAGCGTGCAGGGGCATTGCCCACGCCTTCAATCTTCTGTGCTACGGTCTCGTACTCCACCCACTAACGATAGCCGTGGCCTACTCTCTATCAGCGCCTACTTGTATTATTGACAATGAAGAAGGTATGCGGTAGCTGCACTGAAGCATGCATTTATCTAACGGAGCTGCTCCTAATCTGTGCGAAGATGAACCATTCGACCTGCCAAGTATACCAACAGCATAAATGATGAGGACAAATCAGACAAGAAGAAGGTGGATCTGCTTATTCTGGATGAACATGTCCACATGGCGTCATCTTACACATCTGCATAGTAGATGTCAGATAATTTGGAATACCTGATACCAATGAGAATTGCGACTCAGGTGAGAGTGTATGGCACTTGCAGATGGCATCCTGTATACTAGTTTCCGGCGCTAATCAACTTATACCATATGACGCAAGTATAGATTCACGCAATAATAATTCCTCCGATTTTTTACCTTGGTCATGAGGAAATCCCTTGTTGCAGTGTTCTTTACGAAATCTCAAATTTACCCCCTTGAAAAAGATATAAATGAGCTTGCAGTTTCCCTGACTTCTCGTCAGATAAAGATGCATTCCTCAAGTTTCTACGTCTTCACTATCATATTGAGCCTGATCAGACATACTATGGCAGGTAGAGATGAGTTTGATGAAATGATATTCGAGTGCCAGTCTCATGTGTAAACAGTGGTGATGGGCTATTAATACATGTGCAAACGGTGCATCATACTAGGCAAGCTCAAACCCCAACCCCAACGCGCGCGGTAGGGCAGGCTGCACGCCTTACTCTTCAAGTTGCACATTTCGTCCGCGGGGACCAGTGTTGGTGTCGCTGCCCTCACCTTAGGCGGCGGCAATGTGAAAGCTGTATGAATAGAAACGACTTGAGTCAAACGACACCCGACTACTGTCTGTCGTTCTTGTCACAGGGGACCGAAGGAAAGTGTTCCGAGAAGAAAGATACCAGCACCCATGATATTGACCGTAACAAATGTCCACAGCGCCACCAGCGTGCCCACCTTCTTCGACAGCGTTTGATTGCGAGCACGCTGACGATGGCGCCAGTGCCGCCTTGAAGTGTGTCGGGAAGACTTCAGCGGGAAAGTGGTATGCTGTGTTGGATATCGGAATCAACGGTCAGCGATGGAGACGAGAGTCGGGTGGAAAGAAAAAGAGGAAGAAGAAACTCACGTATTCAGCCAAAAAATATATAAAGAATGGCAAGAATGTGAAGAACACCACAAACTATACACTGCTCAATTCCTCAAACAGTCCCAGTAGTATCGCCAGCCACTAGCTTGTAAGCAGAAAACTTAAGATCTGGATTGTCTTGCGCCCGAGAATCTCGATGGTGAGCACGGTAACGTAGTAGCTGGTGACGAAGGCCAGCGCAGTGATGATGAGGTAGCCGGTGGATACTTTGAAGGGAAACTCGTCGAACTCGATTTGTTGCAGGACGACCTTTTGGTTGAAGGCGACGCCGCAGAAGCTGGCGAGGAAGTGGTTTGAGCGAGGTACAGGCTGACAGGGCTCGAGAGCGGATGAGGGAAGGATTTGCAGTACACTGGCGCAGCCAGAACGACACCTTGCGATGAATAAGGGTATAGAAAGTTAAGGCAAGTAAAACCCAGGAGCAACACGATTTCATAACGAGCACCCGCGATCAGGAAGAGACGAGCAAGAAGCGAGGTAAGAAGGAAGGAGGTGCGGAGCATCGACGAACGTCGAAGGGGCGAATAAAGAAAGGCGGGTGATAGGGAAACACTGACGAAATATCCAACAGGAACCAGCACGTGCCCGCCTTGATGGGCACCGTGGCGTACCGCCGCCCGTGAAGAAGTCCAGAAACTCTGTCTGCAGACAGATTTATCAACATCCAGTCATCGCAAGACATCCTCCCGCCGTCTGAAACGAGGGGAGGGGGAGGGGGAGAGAAGCGATACCCTCAGCAGAAGTGACCGCCCTGATGCGCTTCGTACGCCGCCTTAATCCTTACACTCTCTGGCAGCAAGAGGCACTGGCAGGGCATGCCAACACGGGACGAGCGAGATGCGCCGCACTGTGTCATTCACTCATGCTGTCAGCACTATCCCCTCCGGATCCCCAGCCACCACTACCGATCGTGGATAGTCCACACGAGAACGATAAAAGAATGGCAGGAAAGAGGCTCACCCCCCTCCAATGACTTGTATCCGCCCATCGCATGCTTGGCTCAAAGTGATAGCACCTGAGACCGAACAGCATGACGAGCCAGCCGAGGGGCGGGGGCCAGCCCTGAGCGGAAAAGGCGTAGCAGGGCATCGTGCCGCATTCATGGATATTCGAACTATTGAGAGTCGCGTCAGTTTGGGTTTTGAAGATGAGGAGAGGCGCACAGGCGCAGAGAAGGGAGAGAAGGAGGGCTTGAAGGGAGCGGGAGCACCTGCCACGGTCAAGGTGAGGGATAACGATCATGAGCAATTTCCCATCCGGATGGTTGTCTAGCGAGTGAAATGGGGAGGATAACTGAGTTAGCATCGGTCTGCCGAAGAGGGGGGCGGAGGGAAGGTGACTGAGAAGGGTGATAGGACGATGTACATGCGCATTCGCGAACCCGTGACGCTCCAGGAATCCGACGAGGCGCTAGTCGCGGGTGAGAGAACGATAGAAGTCCTCGAAACAACGAGCGGAGAATAGAGAACAGAGAATAAGGAAAGACTACTCACCGGCAGCCTTCATCCCAAACACACCCGCCGCATACACAAACGCAAACTAGCCAATCACCGGCCCAATATCGGCGCCCACATGTAAAGAGTTCGCAAGGTTGGCAGAGACGTTTGAGAGACGTGCTAGGTGACGCCACAGGAGAAGTGTAGAAGAGGGACACGAGCATTGGCCAATGGCAAGTCGGGCCGTTCGGTTTCAGGATTGTCCATGGGGGCGTTGTCGCATCATAGCTACTGCGATATTATAGGGTGTAACCGTGCATTGTTATGTGAGCACAGTGCGTTGTTTTGAACATCGCATAGTAGGCACTGTGAAATGCAAGTCGAAGAACAAGAAAGGATACAGAGAGATGAGTTCCGAGGGAACGAGAGAAGGTTAGGGTTAACGTTCACGATAAGATAAGATACCAAGAGGCAAATTTCGCTGACACCTTTGGTCTGCCGCTGCGTTCCTCGCCGCAAATGCGCGATATGTCAAAAGCAAGCGTCCTGCGACTGTATAACCATGTCAGCTCAAAAAAAATACCACTTTGAGGCAATGCTGGTGCGTTTAAATAGAAAAAAAATGGACCCGCCTACGGCGGACCCATTCTCGCCAGGCGAAAGATGCTCGCTTCGCCATGCTAGTTTCGCGGGTCTTATTACACCATACCGACTAGATACGTACATGCATAGTCACCGAGGAGGTGCTGTAGATGACACCCGCCCAATCTACGAACTCTAGAGTAATTTAAAATTCCAACAATTGTCAATCCGTCGAGAGCCTTGACGCGCGAAAGGGCAAAATATGTGAGACTGGTGGCAAATTCACGCTTGCCGAGACCAAGCTTTATCTTTCCAGGGGTGAGGCCTTGAGATTTGTGGACTGTTACGGCCCATGCCAGGCGAAGCAAGATTTGAGTTCTTGACAATCTTTTACCCCGAAGCTCCAAGGAAGACTGTATTGGAGAAACATTTGCCTGAAGCGTACAAATTTGGCGGCGCGAGAGTCAATCTGGGCCAAGGTTCGCAGCCCAAGCATAGATTTTTCGTCGATGATAATGAAATAAATGCCATCCCAGGATATTTGCAAAGATGCAAGTCTTCCACTGCCCAGAATGTTGAATCCGGATCTCGGAAACTGGAGGGCCGAGTGAATTGTTCGACCATGTATGTTGATGGCAGCAACACCTGACGGGGAGGGACACGGATAGGACCAGGTTTACCGTGCTGTGTTGCCATAGCACGCAGTCCCTGGTATATGGCATGTATGAGTAGGTTTTCCCGCTCCCCGCTGTTCCGTCAATGTTGAAGAGAAGACGAGCAGGATTTGCGCCGTAAAGATTTTATTGATATGCAGAGATGAACCTGTCGTAAATCTAGTGCTGTTCGTTTTCGAGGGTTGCAATGTCAATGAATGGTATGTCTTAATTTCCACCTGGAGCCTCGCGCTTTGCTCATTGATCCAGTCCGTCATTTGAGGAACATCGTTCCATGCAGCACGAGATACATTAAAATCCCATCCATCATCAAGTGGGTGTTAACCCAAATTTTCGACGCCGTAAAGTGGCACATCCCTGTTGGGCTGAAGGCGTGCCTATGCCTGCCAATCGGCCTCCTCCATTTCAGCAACATCCTCCTTCAACACACCCTCATTCTCGTCAATTTCCTCGTCCGCGTCACGGTTTTCCTGCTCCCAACTACGGAGTGTATCGGCAGGATTTGATTGTATGCACCATGTGCATCAGCAAGGTTGACAAAAAGGTTCCCAGGTATTTTCCGGCTTTTCACACGTTTTGTGTGTTTTGCTGTTTTTGGAAACCAGAAACCAGAAAAACTCGCAAGCTCTCATTCCCTTCTTTCACCACATGCACCACAGGGATTTTCACCAAATGTATTCTGTATTATAGAATAATAGGAGTGGGTTAAACGGCATTGAAGCTGACTTGCTGTCAAGTTTAAGAAGTCTACAAGTTGGGAATTCTGAGGTTTATGATCTTCGAACATTCTCGCAAAAGAAAGTAAACCACAGCTTCTTTGAGGCACTGTAACACAAAAACAAGAACTAGACTCGAGGAAAATATTATTTTGAATCATTGTGGGATATGGAGATTCAAAATGAGGATGGTGACCAGGGTCAATGAATAAATCCCCCAAAAGTCCCCAACATAAAGATGTCAGCTATCCAGTATCCAACGGTTTCTCAAAGTTTTTGGTGTTTATAATGATGCCATCATTTAAGTTGCTGAAAAATGGTAGGTTACCTGGTTCTCGGGTTTTTGTGGCTTTATCCCGTTTAGGACTAGTTTTAACTGGCTTGTGGGTTGAGCAACCGGCAACAACCGTTACGACAACTTCCTGATGTGGCCCATTCAAATTTCGAGTAGATTTCATAGTAACGACATTTCGCAAAATTCAGCTAAGAATACCTACAGACACCAACTTCTGAGCCCCTATACAAGTGCTTAGATCAGTCACAGTCTTAACAAAAGATGAAATTGCGTCTATAAAATGGTCACTTACCTGAGTCTCAATCCGACCCGTAATTTAGGAACTGTACAACGGCAGAACGTAGGCAATGACGCCATCGTCGGTCCACCCAACGGACACGAGATGATCATGTTCGAAGGCGCTTGTCGTGTAATAGTGGTCCGTAAATGAGGTTTGGGCTGCGCTCATCAACGGGACACTACCGCAAACCTGAGAAGCATACACCCAGCCAAGAAGAAACGCCTGTGTGTTGAAGCCGCTGACGACGGGAGGTGTTTGCGCATCCGTGCCTATTCGGTAGATAAACTGTGTACCATCCGCCGTTCCTAACTGGAAAAGAGGAACTGTAAAGTTCTGTTGAGCGTTCCAGGCGCGGAAAGCAGGTTGTATGTCCGCCCAAATGATAGCTTGGTTTCTTGTATTGGCATTCTCGTAGTCGAAACGATAGTTGAGAACGTGCACAGTCGATGACGCTTTGAAGGCCTGGAAGATCGTTTCCGCCAAAGAAGGGTCTGCACACGTATTTTCGGAACGGAGGGACTGTTAATTGTAAGTATTTTGTTAGTAATAGGAATATCAAGTCTGTATCTGTGTTCACCTTGATGGAATTCCCTGCCTTCGAAGTGTCGTGGAGGGCCAAAGTACAGCCGATCAGGCTCAATATGATAGTAAAGACGTAGAAGCCCGAGGAATGCATGTTTATCTGACGAGAAGTCAGGAAAACTATAAGCCCCTTTATACCCTTTTCAAGGGAATAAACCAGACCTTCAGTAAAGAACAATTCAACAAGGGATATCCTCATGATCAATGCAGAAAATCGGAGGAATTGATGTTCCATGAATCTACCTGTTCTGTGTCAAATCACCGGTTTCCATATCCGGAAACCTCGGGTTATTATCATCATATAGACACTTTCTATTTCAGAAACATATTGCATAGATGTCTACCGTCTAAATATAGACATCCATATGCCGCTTATGGAAATTGACAATGTCAATCATATCACGACATCAGCAATACAAACACATGGATCATAGCAAGAGATTGTAGGATTAACTTCCAATGACTGAGACTCTGGAGGGCCGGTAGTTTCATAGCCCCGTGCTTTTACATCGCGAAGGAAGAGTCGCTCTTGGCAACTGTGTGGTTCCTTGTCAGATATCCTAATCCTTCTCCGGTGTTTTGACTTCTCCTGTTTCTGTGTGGTCTTGGTATATTACTAAATCAGACTAGCAGCATATACACTATCACACCCGCATCAAATCCGCATGTTCATCGCATAATGATTTGACGCTCAACGTGCCTGAAGAAGTGAGACGCGTTGTTTATCACACTGCGTAATTAAGGGGATGACAGAATTCAAGTATGTCCTTGAGTCCTAGTCAAAGTAATATTAATTAATGGTTATCCAGATAGTTCTTTTTGGACTAGATGAATAGAATAAGATCAAACTGATGATTAGTACTCCAGTTAAATGATATAATAAGAGGAAAGTACAGCTAGATTGAGCAGTCTCCCCTTTACTTTGGCATGTACAACCCAAAAAAATGCTCAATACGCTTTACAATGAACTTACGCTTGATACATCCGCACAGTTTAGCTAGCCCAACTCACTTATGTGCTAACATATGCGCATGTTCCACTACATCCTCGCATAATTCAAATCACCTCCCAAAAAGCACAATTGAGCCATTCACTTTTTACCCAATGCCTCCACATCAAATTGTGGAGAAATTACAATGTCATCCCGTCATTATATCGCTCCATCCGCATTCAGCAGTCGCCCATCACGCACGGTTGTCGCGCGCCTCACTGGTGTACCGTCGTGGCTGTTTTGAGTTGCTGAGCCTGGCAGTGAGCGTACCTGCGGCCACCGACGGGGTTCAGGCTCAAGGGAAATGGGACATGGCGGATGGAGAGGAGCGAGCAGACACGGCGATGGAGAACTTGGAATCCCACGGGTGACGGCAGTGATCCTCTTCCGTAACCGTAGGGACTTTAATTAAATAATGAGTATGAATTTAAAATACTTATTTAAATCATTCATTCTTTAAAAACGTGTCTGCTCTGGATCTATGCGGGCATTCAAAGGAATTTGACGATTTTTGCAGATTTATTGAATCTTAAAAAAGCGACAATTGATTATATTTAAACACTTGGAGTACACGCATTTCAGGGATATAGAAGCAGAGTCATTTAAAACAGCAAGTATTGGATGTATTTAAAGACACAGAGTGGACATATTTGAAGAAAGAGAATAAGCACATTTAAAGAGATGGTGTATGCGTATTTAAAGAAATGTCGTAGGCATATTCAACGACACAGCAATGACAAATTCAAAAAGATGGTGTGGGTATATTCAAAGAGGCAAAGACATATTTAAAGAGGTAGAAACGGAAAGGGTCAGAATAGACAAACCGGGTCTTGATGCCCTAGAAATCCACTGATTTGAGTTATGTGTCAATTTGGGGATATAGAGACCCGAATACCTTTCTCCAACTTCCCATATAATTGACGGAAAAACCAAGATTCGAAACTCGGGCAGGCTAAGTACCTCTTCAGTGTTGTCCTTCTTTCATTCCGTAAGTTTGCGATCACGGGAGGGATTGTTGGTATTGTTCAGGTAAGCGTTGATGCTGTCCTTGAGTGTCTGACAGTACCGTCGGATGACCCCATCTTGCTGTCGGTAAAAACATAGATAAATGCCTTTGCGACACGCCGTTCTATGGACTTGTCTGCGTTTTGGATGGGACGGCATGGGGGAAGATTTGGGGAAGAAAGATAGGTGAGCCACTGCCGTGAGTTGGGGCTGGCCTTATATCCATAGTGAGATGAATCACCAGGTAAAGCGCACTCCAGGGGCCAGCAGCAATTAGGGGCAAGGCCACAACAAGCGGGCCTTGAGCGGGGCAATTGTGTGGCCCGTTGTTTAAGTGTTAGCACCAAGCATGTTAAGCGGGCATGCACCAAGCGTGTGAATGTCAAACAAGGTGATGGTAGGGCCGTTTGCGATTAGCGTTTCAAGTGCGCAACTTACAACTTTCCACCACGACCAAAGAGGAGGTTCAGGTGTGCTTGATGAAGGTGCCGTAGTTTCCACATTTTGTTAATCTTCCTTATTTATAATTTCATTTCACCTTGCAGGGGATTGAGTCCAATGGTTTCGAGCTGAGGCTAAGATGAACTGACCAAGGTTACAGTCACATTCTCGACGATTATAAGGCATTTCATGAGTATGCAGGCCGCTAGACAACTTGCGGAGAATTCACTGCCATACACTAAGGAATAGATACTAGATACATTAAATGTTGACTTAGTCGATTGAATCCTTTTTCAAATATCGGAGGCTACTGCAGTGTGAGTATAATTCAAAGACCCTCATTCATATATCTTTAAAGAGTGCGTCGACTCATTTCAAGAGTGCATGACTTATTTTTAAACAGTACCGCTTCTGTATTTGAATAATGGAAACTCATGCCGTTGAACAGTGATATAGGGCTCGGAGGGCAGAGGTACAGGGCTGTGAAATATTTAAAGATGATTGTATTCAAATGACCCGACTAAGTTTATACTTGGTATTTAAATAAAGTCCCTACGGTTTTATTCCTCTTAGTAATGCTAGACTACTTTCACCTTCGCCAAGTTGGGTGCCTGAGCAAGGGAGCGCAACACACGCATGGTTGTCCAAGCGTCTTACCTTGTGACAGCAACCTCGAGGCATCCGTCAATGCCCTTTCAGGTCTTGACTCTTAGGTGTGATAAAGTTGTTGGGTGCGCAGTCAGTAGCAAGTGGTGGGGATTCAGGCCTCAGGACCTTCAGGTGGGCTCGCAAAATTTTACTATGTGGGTTATGACGTACTCAATGCACTTTGAATCACGTTATATGAAGACCACCATATATTTTGCTGCTCAAATTTCACCTCATCATATGGGAATCTTAGAAAAGGGTTTGACATTTACAACAAAATAGTAAATATTGAATCGATCAAAGTGATTCCGAGGAACGGATCGTAAGTGATAATAGTAACATCTCCCTATGTCGACGTCGACATCTGTACATAGATCGCTACACAAAATCCTGCTGATGCCTGAATCGCAATTAATTATAATCTATCCAAGAATTGGTACCTACATACCATTTAAGGGACTTGAGAAACATATCACATCGGCGGCAGTACAAATGCGACAATGCCGCCATCCGTCCAACCAAGGGACAGCAGGCCGGCATGCTCATCAGGGTCCGTCGTATAATAATGGTCGGTCTGCTTTGCAAGGACCGCGCTCATGAGCGGTACACTGTCACAGACAGATGTATTGTACACCCAGGCAATTATAGTGGTGCCGGTCGGGCCAAAACCGCTCACAATCGGGGGTGTCTGCGCATCTGCCCCGAGCAGAAAGATAATGTCGTTATTATTGGCTGTTGCGAGGCGGAAGAGGGGCAGGGTGAATGGCTGCTGAGTCGGCCAGCCTTTAAACACAGCGCTTTGGAGAGTTAACAACGGAGGCCCGGAACTTTGCACGCTGTCGGTGTTGACTAAGAAGTAGCGTTGGTTCATTACGTGCGCAGTATCTAACCCGTCGTACGCCTGAAAGAATGTCTTGGCAAGGGAAGGGTCTGCGCAGGTGCTGGCAGAGCGCGTGGACTGTCATTGCATGTGATACGACTTTAGTAACTGGAGAGTATGAGTAGCTCCTGCTTGTGAAGCTCACCGTGTCCGGAATGCTGTGGACGGCTGGCAATATGTCTCGTTCCAGCACTGGAGTTGCGAGGGACGTTATTGCCAACAAGGCCGGGAGCACCAGTATCATGAGGAAGTTGGATGAGGCGATCATGTTTAGAGACTAGGGGGGAACTAATGAAGCTAATGTTTGAGAAGGCGGGAAACAGCTCTTTATGATGTTTGAAACTAGAATTTTATGCATAGTATAGAGCTTTATACGGCATACAGTAGAATCTGTGGAAAGACCAAAATTATACAACGATTAAAATCTTTGAGGACCGGTGCTTTAGTGGCTCCGATTGGTTCAGGGTACTTGTCATGTGCTATTTCGAGTAAAATTTTCCATCGTTGGTTCTTTGACCGTCACCATCTCAACACATAGCGATGCATATCTAGCTCCGCAACTGTTTATAACTTAGGCCCTCAGACGTGTGGACGCTTGTATAATATTTTTCCAATGTGAAGGATTCCCACGTGCATCGATATACCGTGATTGGCGGCACGTTGAGCAAAGGCAGTGAGATTCAAAGCTACAGCAGCATGCATCTCAATGTCACTAAGACGTGATAAATACTGCTTCTAAATCGCATCTCTGACCATTGGGCATTTTCGTGCATGCTGTCTATCCAAAATTGATCCAAAACTCAGGATACATATCATGCGCTATTTTGAGTAAATCTTTCACCGTCAATTCAATGACTGTTTTTGGCTACCATGCAGGACGGTGCAAAGGTAGCCGGTGAATACTTTAAAGAGAGAGAGACTGATCGAACTCGATTTGTTGCAGGACCCTCTTTGGGTTTAAGACGATGCCGCAGAAGCTGGCGAGGAGATTTTTGAATGAGCGGCAGGCTGAGAGAGTTCGAGCCCGGATGAGGGAAGAATATGCAATACACTGGTGTAGCCAGAACGACACCTTGCGACGAATTAGGGTGTAGAAAGTCAAGGCATGTAAAACCCAGTATCAACACGATGTAATACCAAGCACCCGCGCTCAGGAAGAGACGAACAAGAAGCGAGGTAAGAAGGGAGGTGAGGAGCATCTACGACCGTCGAATGGGTGAACGAAGAAAGACGCGTGATAGGGAACACTGACCAACAACAGACGCACGCCCCAATGAGCACCTTGGCGTACCACCGCTCGCATCCGGTCGGCGCAAGACATCCTCCCGCCCTCTGAAACGGGGTGAGGGGGGGAGGGAGAATGAAACACCTTCAGCAGAAGTGCCCCCCCTGATGCGCTTCGTATGCCGTCTTAAGCTTCACACTCTCCGGCAGCATGAGGCACTGGCACTGTGTGCCAATACGGGACGAGCGAGATGCGCCGCACTGTATCATTCACTCTTGCTGCGAGCATCATTCTCTCCGGATCCCCAGTCCCACCACCCCCGCTCGCGGATAGTCCACACGAGAACAATAGAAGAACGGCCCAAGGAAAGAGACTCACCCCCCTCTAATGACTCGCATCTGCTTTGGCTCAGGGAGAGCACCTGAGGCCGATCAGCACGACGAGTCAGCCGAGGGGCGGGCGCCAGCCCTGACCGGAGGAGGCGTAGCGGGGCATCGTGCCGCATTCACGGATCTTCGAGCCATTGAAAGCCACGTCAGTTTCGAGTTTTGAAGACAAGCAAAGGTGCACATGCGCAAAGACGGGGAGAGAAAGAGAAGTGGATTGGCATCGGGTTGGTACAGAGGGAGGCGGAGGGAAGAAGCTGAATGGTAGGACCGTATAAACGCGCACTTGCAAACCCGAGACGCGTCACGCCCTTGCTCGCGCCAAAAATTCAACGAAGCGCTAGTCGCGGGCGAGAGAACGATAGAAGGGCTTGGAAGAACGGTCAGAGAATTCAGAAAGAGGAGAGACTACTCACCGACAGGCTTCGCCCCAAACACAACCCGCGGCATACCCAAACGCAAACTGGCCGGTCACCGGCGCAATATCGGCGCCCACATGTAAGGAGTTCGCAAGGTTGGCAGAGACGTGCTCGGTGACGCCACAGAAGAAGTGTAGAAGAGGTACACGAGCTTTGGCAAGTCGGATTGTTCCAGGGTCGTCCATGGGGGGCGTTGTCGCATCATAGCTACTGAGATATTATGGGGTTTAACCGTACATTTCCATGTTAGCAGAGTGGGTTGTTTTGAACATCGCGTAGTAAGCACTATGAGGTGCAAGTCGAAGCAAGGAGAAATGGTAAAGAGAGGATAATTACGAGAGAACGAGGGAAGGTTAGGGTCAGCGTTCACAATAAGATAAGATACCAAGAGGCCAGGCGCAATTTCGCTGACACCGTTGGGCTGCCGCTGCATTCCCTGCCAGATATGCGCGCGATATGCCAAAATCACGCTTTTCGACCTCCTGCAACTGTACAGCCACGTCAGCTCGGCAAAATACCGCTTTGAGGCGATACTGGCGCATTTTCAATAAGAATATCTGGGTCTGGCAGCATCCAGGAGCTGACATCGCACCAGCAGCGGAAGTAACAATTAGGGGAAATCACATTGTGCAATATTGTGATTGGGCGTGGTTGTGCAAACGATTGTAATGCATATTCTAGCGCTATGGATGCATGTACTCAGTTAAAACGTGGAGATATAAGTACTTGGTGTGTGTACCTGTGTTCTTGTGCGGAAATAAAAACCATCAGCTCAATGAGGTGAAACCGTGGAGCATAAAAGTCACTTTAATGTGGCGCCGCCTCAAAAACCAGAAAATGTGACTACAATAAACTCTTGCCATGATTGATATGGCTCGCCGTACCTCCAAAGCGTTTGAATTTCATATAGATAGGGAATTAGATACCTTTCATGCACCTAGTTCATCTTATCTAGCTTCCTGTGATACTACTATGCACGCTATATCATGGGATCTAACACATGCACCAATATTCAACGTAACTGGACAAGTGTCCACTCTGGATGAAATATCTAGCGAATGATGTTTTATAGCCTCTTACTTGTACACCAGGAATGACTAAATATCCTACTCGTCGCCCGAATAAGTAACCGGACGCACGTGATCACCTCATCGCGTCGCGAGAGCAATAATTGTTTTAACTCGACGTTCTCAATAATTTGTGCCCGAATTCTTGACTAGACAGGCCGAATAGGTCGCCAAGCAGGTACTGTTCTGCCGAAGTCCAAATTCTAGCCTCTCTCTCTGCGTAGAACGGCCCGTAGATGTGTTTATGTTTTTTAACCAGATACCATGCATGCAGGCGTCATAACTCCCCAGGATTATATCTTACAGCTGCCTTCGCCTTCCAGCATGTACCAATCGCTCATTTAAATATCTATCAACGTTCTTGAACCGTAAAACCAATTACTACGCAAGCTATAAACACATAAATACCACTAGTTTGGAGACATTGGTTGTTAATTGATGCCAAAATTGGAACTCGGCCTATACACGTAGAATTGATGATGATATTTGTGATTATACCACAAAATGTAGTCATATAGCCAATGTGAGTCTCTTTGAGGTATAAAAACCCAATAACCTTACGGATTCAGCGCCTCATTCAACTTTCCGATTGCAAAGTGACCTTTCGCCTAGGTCACGTGCGTCCGGTTACTAATTCGGGCGACGAGTAGAGAAAAAATACTTCTTGTTCCCCGACTGTGTTCCTCTCAACCGTCTTCCGGTCACCCGATATTCCCACTCTAGTTCCGTCCACACCCCTAGTGACACAGTTGCAAACCTTCGCCGACATAGGCACATTCCCGCCTCCGTTCACCCATTCGAACCTACCCCCGTATGATTCTCCTCACCCGTCGTATAACCCGCAGCGGGACGCAAATTAATGTGTACCTGTTCATATCTCAAATCGCCGGTTTCCATATCTGGAAAACCTCGGATTATTATCCTAAAATAGAGATTTTCTATTTCAGAAGTCTATTGAATAGGTGCCTACCATCTAAATATAGATAATTATATACCGTTTACGGTAGCTGCCAATGTTAATCATATTACGACATCGGCAATGGAAGCACATGATTATGCCACAAGATTGTAGTTTGAACCAATGACTGATAAGGAAGGGTAGTTCTCGATGAATAATGGTTCCTTGCCAGACATCCGTCCTTCTAATCCTTCTCCGGTCTTTGACTTCGCCGGTTTCCATATGCTCTTGACATCCCTTATGATACGTTTATTGAACCATACTGGCAGCACATACACTAGGCTTCCCACATCCGTTCGCCTACTTGTAAATCAACCCCGCATGCTCATTTTATAATAATTTGTCGTTCAACATGCATACATTCTGACGGAGTAAAGCTTGTAGTTTATAAAATATCGGGTGCAAATCAGTGCGTAATTAAGTAGATGATAAATTCAAGTATGCCCTTAGCCCTAGTCCAAGTGAACTTATTGGTTTTCTTGGTAGTTGTGCTTGAACTACATGGATAGAAAAGTATCAAAACGGTGATCAATACTTCAGTTAAATGATATGATATGATGAAATCACAGTCAGATTGAGCCGTCTGCCCGTTAATTTGGCGCATTAAACCCTTAAAAGTGCTCAGCACACTTCACACTGAATGTGCGCTTGATACGTCCGCCCATGCCAACTATCGCAATTCAATTAAGTCCTAATACGTACATATATTCCACTATATCCTCGTACCGTTTGCCTTGTACTTCGCATTTGTGGCTTCGTTAATTGGCCATAAGTCAGAACAGTAATATTGCACCTCTTCATACTATTACAGAAAGACCTAAAATACTGAAATGAATGGGTATCAGCAAAATTCCATGCCAGATCATGTCTCAATATAGCCGTTCCATACAATATCTACTCCAGCACCTCGATCTCGCATGCCACAGTGTCAATAGAGTCTGTGGAGGAGAAGCTATAACACCGGAGAAGCATGAGATGGGCAGATATAGAGCCAGCTGGACGTTCTTCGAGAACATCGAGGCTTCGTTCGAAGTGTCCAAGTCGGAACCACAAAACCACCGGTCCTCAAACACCCAATTATTGCACAATTTGTTCCACGCTTTTCGAAGCTTTATTATCTCTATAAAATTCTGATTTCAACAGTATAAAACCGCGCTGCCCACTTCCTTGAACATTACCCTCGTTGGCTCCCATCCAGTCTCTGAACATGGTTGCCTCATTCAACTTCCTCATGATGCTCCCCGCCCTTTCGGGAATGGCGACGCTCGCGAGTCCGGTGCTCGAGCGAGGCATACTGCCGGTGGTCGGCAGTGTTCAAGACATGGTGAGCCTTGCAAAGGGCACCCACTCATACTCCTTGTTGACAAAATACACATAATATGAAATCAGTCTTCGCGCTCTGCCACCACCTGCGGAGACCCCTCCGAAGCGACTACATTCTTTCAGGCCTACTCCGGAACAAACACCGCGCACTTGATGGCTGTACACTATAACCTTGTCAACGCCGACAGTATACGTCCAGCCGGGCCTCCATTGTGGAGCTTCCAGGGCGCCGCGTTCAAAGGCTGGCAGACCCAACTGCCAACCACCGTGCCCCTCTTCCGTCTCTCAGCATCCGGTAACAACGACTTTGTGTTCCTGATCGGGGCAGATGCGCAGACACCCCCGGTTGTGAGTGGTTTCACAGCAGCCGGCGTTGTAGCCTGGGTGTACAACACAGCTGTCTGTGACAGTGTACCGCTTATGAGCGCAGTCCTTGCTGCGCAGACGGACCATTATTATACGACGGACCCTCGTGAGCATGCCGGCCTGCTATCCGCTGGTTGGACGGATGGTGGTATTGTCGCATACGTACTGCCGCCGACGTGATATGTTTGTCAGTTTCCGTAAATGGTATGTGAATAACTATTTTTAGATAGATGATTAATTGATCATCGATCACGATCCAGTTATCAGCAGGATTTGATATATTAGTTTATGTACAGATGATGACGTTAGCACATTGAACGTCTTTAAAGTGCTCACTTCTGAACCCTATTATCTTTTCGACTGTGTCACTTACTTGCCTGACGACAATAAGCCTGAAACACTGCATCTACAAGAATAATTTTTTCACCTATACAAATTCGGATGATATGGCTGTGAGAAATAGAGGAGAAGAAGAAGAGGGGGAGAGCTGACCGACGATAGTGGAGGACAAAGCGACAAGTAAAATTGACGAACACGAGCGCGGCACATAGTTCGTATTACGTAGTCTACCAGCGCGTCTCGACGCGCACACCAAATTCTGACAATGGCTATATATTAAACCATCTCTCGACCAGTCGTTAATTCTTCTTCACTGGCATTTGCGCCGGTGGGCTCTGCTTTAGGTTCGATAAATTGAGAGTGAGAGGTCGAAAAGTGTTGGCTCGCCGCTCTGGATGTGAGTTCTGAGCGTACGGGGGTAAACAAGCTGCTGAAACGGGAGGTCTGACTTTGAACGAAGGTTCTTTTGAAAGTTAAATGGGAGAGTCTCTGCGTCCCGTCAACTTCCGTGTCGGGCATTTGTATGACCACCCTGAATGCAATTAGCGTAGGGGCGATGCCCTAACAAGGATGAGCTCAGATATGTCTGAAATTCGATGGATGGCACACTTACAGCAAGGGGTGTCAGGAGCGCCTGGCTATAAGTTACGACCTGACTGGGAATAAACGGTGGATGATTGGAAGCGCCGGCCTTGGTTAACAGGACTGGCAGCATAATGACGGTTACGAGCATGCAGGTAGAGTAAATGAAACCAGAATCAATGATGATTCGCTGGACTCTTTTGTACCGTGACGGGGCTGCGCTGGATAGCAAAGCAATTTTTTGTGTTACCGATCTAATACGCATGATAATGAACGCCGTGCCTAGCGTGGTGATTGCGAGGGAGCAGTATAGCAGGAATACAACATATAAGTCGCGCCGAAGCGACGGTATCGAGACTAGTGTTCCCAGGGAGTCGGACGGTATGAACGTCATGCAAGTCGTGACTACGAGAGCGTCATTGAAAAAATGAGCATTTAGTGCAAAGCGGTACAACATGGGTGAGGGAATTACCAATGTTCGCCCCAATCAATCCGCCTAGAAGCATCAAGGTCCATTTCCTCTCCGTCCATAGGGAATAGAAGCGATATATCTAGTGGGATGACGGTCATGTTGTGCTCTGACCATCGTGATTTGTGATAAAACTGACTAAAAGACCGTCCGCCATTATGATGACGAGTGATGAAAGGAGATCATCCAGGGTGGTCCACTTGCTACCATAGCTGTCGTCAATTGACCAATAGCTACTCCAGTAGCCCTTGCCAATATCCGAATACACACTCCCGTACACCACCAATCCCAATGAGAAATTGAATCGCCGCCAGTCCAGCAGCAGTGCGAGAATGACAAGAATCCATAGGAGGAACAAACAAAAACTGTAAACGTATTTGGTTCGCCGCTGAAAGAGGCGCCCTGGTAAGGAAAACTGGATGAGCAAACTCATGCGACGCTGCTTCTGATGAATTTACACTTACACAATGTATACCCGCAAAGGGCTGTGTATAGACCTAAGCTTCTTGCTTGTTAACATGTCCACCTGACCATTATAATGAAACTACTTACATCCACAAAGTGAGGCCAATATCAAGGCAACGAATCCAGCATCATCATTTGGCGTAGCGTAAAGGGAGAAGCCCATGGCGCACCGAAGATATGGAGGTATATATGCTCAAGAGTTGATACATGTAAATCTCGCATGCCCTTATAGCCTAAACACTGACATCCCAGGGAATGGAGGGGGAAGGAAACGATCATAACTTATGAAGTTCGTAGCAACCGTTGATGGCGGTTTGGGCCGCAGTGGAGCGTTTCAATGATATGTGTATTCATATCTATATCGCTTTCAAATCCAAGTATGAAACATAATGGCGAAACCAAGTACAGGAGGACTCAAATTTCAAACAGGGCTATAGTAGCTGTAATTTCCATGACTCTTGGACGTCGGACTTTGGCCATGATTATTCTGTAGACCTCGCCTCGCTTAGACCGCGTGAGTATCTCAAGCGCGTCGCACGTGTCTCTTCGGGTTCCCGTCCCGCTCCAGCCCGCTCCCCTATGAAGCCGTGGTAGTGACATTCTTCTCGTAGAACCCCTTCGATGAAATTGGTATGCTCCCATCTCACCCACCTTGAACGTAGTCGTACGAGCACCCCCCAACCAAAACATACCCCTAGCCGTAGAAGAAGCCTGCGCCTACGCGAGGAGCCCCAACACGCCGCTATTCGAGACGCGCCATACCCATCGGTCCCGCCAAATCCGCCGACACAATGCACAGCGCGCTCGACATGGGCGCTGACAGCACCATGCACGTCTAGATCCCCGACTCCTCCCCCGCACCCGGGCCGCTCGTCGTTGCAAAGATCATGCGCCCTTATATCTGAATCATGTACAAACTCTGCCGCGAAAACAGTCGAGGAAATGCGGATCTGGGCAAGCAGGTGATCGACCATGACTTGAGACTGAAATGCCAGATGTTCGCAGATCTTCTGGGGTTGGACCAGGCGACTTTCGTGAGCAATGCCGAGCTTGAAACGGAGTTTGATGATGGAGAGGAGGAGACATGGTGCAAGCTGTCGTGGTAGTCACTACTGATCCGAGGTGTGTTGATGTCTTTTTTCGCTCGTGTTTTCAGAGGATCTTATGCCTTGTAGTCTGAACGAATCTCGGTACCCATCATCAGGAAGTTGAAGAAAAAGGGGATCGGGGAACCCCTGCGACAGACTTCGGTGCGGACCACCTCGCCCAACTGGAGAGCTTGAAGGCTATGGGTTTCTCAAGCAAGGTCGCAAACATCGACAAGCTGATGATCAAGCTCAAGGCAGTTCGTATCGAGAAGGTATAAAACCTAGGAAATGTGCCTTAACGCCCACCTCATTGCTCTTCGACGCTTTCTTGGACCTTGGGCGCGGAACAATTCAGTGTACCTGAGCGCAAGTACTCTGAGTATCTTCCGTTTGTAAAGATCTGCTGCGCAAAGTGTCGATTGCCGACTGATAGCACTGCTGAATGTGCGACGATATGTTGACCATAGGCAATAGGTGAGCGTTAAACTTCTGACACCGAAGTCAGTGTCATATATTGACCCGTTTTACTCATTCGCTTCTGGTCGCTCCAAGGGGCATTATTCACCTACTCATCGATCCCTTGCAAAACCGAATGGCATCTGGTTCTGTGGAACCTTCGACACCACGACTTATTTCGCGACAAGAGAACGCGACAGACAGCCATTCATCATGGTTTCCGATGAGCTGAGCATTGAACCCCTTTTACCCACTGTAAATTTCCGTCTAAGGCTTGTAGCTGGTTCGTACGTGGACAACCTTTATGTGCCGAATACAACGTTGTTCTCATGTACTCCATTTCGCTGGACCGACACTGCATATCAATGCGTCCCTCTTGGGGAACATGTCCCTACCACTTGGCCAGCTTCCGAGTGAAGATACCGAGTAGGGTCGACGAGGTCGACGATATGCAGCTCAATCTTCGCTGGAGGAGAATTGCGGGAGTCCAGTTGCCCCCGCGCAACTCTCCGCACACGCACACGTACCGTTTTGCATGCTCCAATAGCGCAACTCGTTTCAGTCAAGAGAGAGAATGAAAAGTATTGGTTATGGAATAGCATGCACACCAGAAGCGCAAGCTATACCAGTATTTGAATTGTAAGTGCGCGGAAGTAGTTGTTCGTTTTCTTCATCTCGACCTTTGTTAATTCATCCTTGCTTGCAAATTACTAGACTACTTGATGAAATTAAACTGCTTTTCATTATTCCCCTCGATCGCTTACTTTGCAGCGCTATACCTTTCATGGATTTCGAACGCTTCTGATACATCTTCCGCAGTACTACGAGGTGTGTGACCAGGATGCGTGGCGAGACCCAGATCCGGACCTGATAGCTCCCCATGGAGCGTATGGTCTGCAATTCGACGAGATCGTATCTGGATATTTAGACTCGCTTTGGCAATAATCAATTGCTTTTTTCAAAGTTTCTCTCCCTCCATGTGTGCAAGACGAACTTGCTACGATAAGGGATTCGATGTTTCACCCGCTCTTCAATTTTCTTCTCGTGATTGTTAATTGGAAGCTTACACCAAAATGGAAGATCGAACGCAATGCGACGACCTTGGTACGAGCAGGACTTCCAATCCCTACTCACGCTGCGTTCAATATGGTTTGACGTTGGCTCGACTTTCTGCCGAGCAATAAAACGGCCTCAGGAATTTACATAGCGGCGTCAACAATGCAGTATGCGTAGCAAGCTCTCCAGTGCGATCATATACAACCAACCGACGTCCCATCGCTTTATGTCGCAGCTTCGGTTTGAACAGCCCCTCTCTAGTCGCTCTCTGGTCATCAAGAAAGATCAACGCCATATTGACAATGCGCCCACAGCCATCTATTCCCGCGATGCTCCATGCGCTTGTGATTGCCGCTGCACTGCATCCCAAAACGACAAATGCATTTTGTGAAAGTGTCGACCAGTTAAATCAATGCATATTCACGGGATTATACTACAGCATGCCCCTCCATCCTCCCTGCACTATCTGAATGGCCGTTGTCGCTGACCTGGGTGTCATCGGAGTTTTCCTCGGGCACAAACGTGTGTGACTCCTCCGAACGAAATCCAGAGCGTATAGATGAGAATAGACTGAGCTCAAAAGTTGCTTTTCGAAGACCGCTCCTTTTGAAAGTCAAACGGGAGATAGGCTCGACACCACCAACAGCTGTTTGAGGCATTTCCTTCACTACTCTCAAAGCAATTAGCGTAGGAGCAATGCCCTGAGAAATACATTCTGGTAAAAAGCTTGCAATGATGAAGAATGAGAGCACTCACGGCGAATGGAGTCAGAAGTGTTTGGCTGTAGGTCAGAATTTCCTTTAGGACCATGCCCCAATTCAACCCTGTTGTCACAATTGCCAACGCGATTCCAGTGATTAGCATCCTAATTGAGTAAAGGATGCCTGATTCAAGGATGATCCGCTGTATTCTGCTGTAAGGAGCCCGACTTTCCATCGCAGGGTTGTTGCGTGTTGAAGATAAAATACGAAAAAGGATCAAGGACGTGCCTAGGCCTGTAACCACCAATAGAGGAAAGCAAAAGACAAATCACAAGGTTGGCGAAGGTGTTTTCTGCGATGCTGAAGTAGACCCATGCGAATGCGATGCAAGTAATCACTATGGTGATGATGGAACAGTTAGAAATTGACACCAGTAAAGTATCTTGAGTAAATCACCAATATTTCCGGCAAGAAATGGGCCCAGCAGGAGTAAAATCTACTTACTCCGCCTCCAGAGTGTGTAGCATTGGTGTACCTGGTGGTAAATTAGTGAGGTTTGAGTGCAGCATATGTGGACATTCTTCCGTATTCACTGACCAGAAGGGTATCAGCGATCATAATAACTAGCGAAGAAAAAATATCGTCCAATATGTTGCACACCGTGCATTGAATGCCCTTTCCTGGTACCCATGGACTAAGCGTAACTTCATCAGAAGTGAACATCATATAAAAAGAAATATTTTGAAGGGTGTAGCCCATATTATAACCGCGCACAATAGTAACTGCACTCCGAAATCGATTCCAGTCCAAGGAAAGTGTAGCAAATACAAGCACCCATAAGGTGACGAGGCATAAGGTGTAGATAACTTTGCCTTGTTTCTGAGAGAGACACCCTGGCGCTTGTTAGATAATGGTGTATCTCACATTTATATCCCATTGCACATACGAACAGTATACCAGCAAATCGGCGTGTACACACCTAACATTGTATGGGTCAGTTAGACAGTTTAGGTGATATGAAAGTACTCGCAGCAGCAAATTGTTTCCAGAAGCAGCGCAATGAATGGTGCATTCTTATATGAGGAGATGGAAATGGAGAAGCCCATAACCAGAGACAATGTGAGGAGTTTACCGGATATGTCGCACAACACATCCCAGTGAAGGGCTCCGTGTTATAGGCACGGCAGGACATGTCATGCATGGCGACGATTATCATCCCAAAATAGTGTCCGCCTTGCGTGGTCCGTTACAAATCAACAAGCATGACGAATCATGAAATTTTGCCCATGGCGAGATATAGGAGATTCATCAAGTTGGCCAATATAATAGTAATAGTAGTCACAACTACGGTATCCAGCCATAGAGCTTGTGCGGTAACGAGATCAGAGCCAAATCCGAGCTGGAGCTGGTTTCTATATAGTATGCATCACACATCGCGTCACAGACGCCAGATCGATTGCCGACATTCCGGCCAGTGATATTCTCTTGGTCACTAGTAATAATGAACGTAGTACTTGCCAGATATGTCCCCAAAACATATAATTTGTCTAGTTTACTTCCTAAATTCTGTGCTATTGTGTTCCTGCACGCAACATTCCAAAAATCTAGCGAACTGAATCGATCTAGGTTGTGATCATACAGCCCCCAGAAAACCCCGCCTTGAGTATACATGAGTAAACATGACAGCTTCTTTCTAGTCGTCAAGAAAGATCGACGGTATGTCAACGGAATGTTGCATCGCTTAGATTCCCGCGTTGTCCGCTAAATTTATGCACCCACAAGTCATATCACCACAGCCTGAATGTTCCCACGGCCAAGACCATACACTGCTTTAACGGAAACGACATTTTTATCATTATGAACCATGATAAAACAGATACGGAACTCGGCTCTCAGACTGCCTCTTGTTCCCTCGTCCGCTCTTGTCTGTTCAGATGGCCTTCGTCATTGGGCTGCGTGGCGGTGGACTCTGCTTTTTGCTCTGTGGAGTGAGAGTGAATGGTGGAAAAATGGTTGCTCTCTAATCTCGATGTGGATTCGGAGCGCATAGATGAGTATACCCAGACCAAGAGGGCAAACTCGGGGGCGGCTCCTTTTGGATGTCAAATGGGAAAGACGCTCCGTGCCGTCAACCTCCGTTCCCCGCATTTCTCTCACCATCCTCAATGCCACCAGAATAGGGACGATACGCTAACAAATATGACCTTAAACATGTTGGAGTCTCACAAAAAATGGTATGCTTACAGCAAAGGGTGTCAGGAGTACCTGGCTATAGGTTGCAATCTGATTTAGAATTGAATTTTCCGAATCGGCCATCACAATGGGCAATACGACACCGGTTATGAACATGCACATGGAGTAAACGAAGCCAGAGTCGATTAGAATTCGTTACACTCTCTTGTATACAGTGGGGTTGAAAATTGCGGGGTTTTCCTGCGTTACATACGAGATATGCATGATGATGAACGCTGTGCCCAACATGGTGATTGCCAGGGAAGGGGACAACAAGAATAAGCCATATATGTCACGCTGCAAGGCCAGTTCTTCAGTCATGAAAGATCCAAGAAACATCATAAAAGTCATGACTACGTGGCGACTATTATAGTGTCAATTCAATGGATTGGAGTGAAGAAGAAGTAAGTTATCAATGCCCGCTACAATCATGCCCCTTAACACCATTAGAGTCATTTTCTCTCTGCCCATAATGTATAGAGGCGGTATATCTACGGACTTGGGCGTCGATTACGCACAGGAGATGTGACTTTTCTTTTTTCTTTTTTTGTTGGAGTTTCAGAGGACTGCCCAGAAGACTATCTGCAAGTATAATTACCAATGACGAAACTAAGTCGTCTGCTCCGTCAAGTTTAGGTCGATCGATCATGCTTATCCCGTCAGCATTTCCGCCAAGAAGATGAGCCCGATACCAATCAAGTACCAATCCGGCAACGACCAGAATCCATAGAAGGATCAAAAATAAAGTATACATGCACTTTCTTCCCCTCTGAAGGAGACGCCGTTTGATTTACCGTTAGAATTTCGAGACTATTGAATGCAACTTCTGAGTAATTTTCACTCACAGAAGGTATATCCACAAAGGAGCGTGTAAGCGTCTAATTTCAGTTCATGAAGATGATTAGAGCGAAGCACGAGAGTCTAAGTTTCGGGTAGTACTTACAGCAGCAAAGTGTATTCAAGGTTAATGCAATAAATGCAGCATCATTGCCTGAGGTAACGTACAGGGAGAACCTCATAGTGCATCAAAGAGGTAGAGGGCTTTATACTCAAGAGCTGATACAAGGCTTGCGTGCTCTTGTATGTAAAAATTGCCGTCCGAAGATACAGGAAGCAAGGGGACGGCATGGTCTAAAAATTCAATTCCTGGAGACTGGTATTATGATGCAACAAGGAATTGTCAAGAGTGGTGATCATTTTGATGCACAAGCAAGCATTTTGATTGTAGCATAGTTGAATGAAGTGCAAGAAAACTTCAACTTCAAACAAGAATGCCTCCTGGAGTTGTCTTGGAGGAAGGGAGGTCCGCCCAATTCGGCGCTTCCTCCCAGGGCCGTGTGACAATGTACTCAACACAACAAATGCATATCTTTGATTTGTCAACAAGACAGATAAATATTCACGAAATTATTCAACGGCATGCCCCTTCCCCTTCTCTGCGGTATCTAGATCGTCTCCTTCGTCCGAACTGCATTGCGTGACTTTGGAGTCCTCCTTAATCCCTGTCAATTGTGACTCCATGGAATAAAATCCTAAGCGTATAGATGAGAATAGACTGCTGAGTCCAAAAGTTCGGTTTCGAAGGCCGCTCCTGTTGAACATCAAATTGGAAAGCGGCTGTGTCTCGTCGGCCGCTGTTTGAGGTGTTTCTTGAACTACTCTCAAAGCAATTAGCGTAGGAGCGATTCCCTGAGTAAAGGACGTTTGATAAATATTTTGCGATGATGAGTGTGAGAGTAATTACGGCGAGGGGAGTCAGGAGTGTCTGACTGTAAGTCACAATTTGTTGGAGGTAAAAACTTAAGCTCGAATCCCGATGAAAGATCAGATTCGCATCCTGACTCGGAGTCAGGAAGCTCGTGATCAGAATAGTCAACGTGATTCCAGTTACGAGCATGCCAACCGAGTAGATGATGCCTGATTCGAACACGATTCGCTGGATCCTTATGTAAAGAGCCCGACTTGCCATGGCAGGGTTGTCGCGGGTCGTGGATACAATGCGAAAGATGATCAGGGAGGTGCCTAGACCTGTAATTGCAATGGAGGAAAAGAAAAGGCAAATAATAAGGATGATGAAATTGAGTTCTGAGTTTTTGGAGTCAGCCCATATAAATGCAATGAAAACAACCACTGTGTAATAAGACAATTAAAATTTGGCGCCAGTAGAGAATATCAATTGAATCAATCACCAATGTTTGCGGCAAGAAATGGGCCCAAGAGGAGCAAGATCCATTTACTTCGTGTCCAGAGAATGTAGCATCGGTATACCTGCTCGTGAAGTTGTGAGTTGGTTATGAGGTTAGAATGCTTCACACATGCATGTATTTCGCGTGCACTAACCAAAAGAGCATCAGCAATAATGACTACCAGTGAAGAAACAATGTCATCCGCTCCGGTGCACGCTCTTGCACGATTAAAAATTATTGCGTCATGGCCCATCGCTGTTTGCCGCAGCTTGACGGTAAACGCGACATCGTCGGAACCCAGTGACCACAGGGTTTCGGAAATTTCCTCAAGGCTGTGGGTCACATCTCCAATCTTGGCCATATACACCAGTGTCATCTTAAATCGAGTCCAGTCCAATGTCAGCGTGACGATGACAAGTAGCCATAAGATGGCTAGGCATAAGGTGTAGACAAGTTTGCCTTTCTTCTGGGAGAGACGCCCTGGAGGAAGTTAAACAACGGAGCATCTCACGGGTACACTTCATTGCACATACAGACGGTATACCAGCAAACCGGCGTATACACACCTACGATTATCATTGCATGGGTAAGAGTTGCGGTTTAGGATAACATGAAAATACCTGCAGCAACAAATTGTTTCGAGAATCAGCGCAATGCATGGTGCGTTAGCACGGGGAGTAGTTCCCATGGAGAAGCCCATGATCAGAGACGTTGGGAGGAAGTTCCTGGATACGTGACGCAACACTTGTCCTGGAAGGGATCTTTCTTATAGGTATGGAAGGGAACCTCAAGCGTGGCAACGATCATCCTCTAGAAATGGAGTGCATCTTTTTTTTGTCTGTTACAAGTTAACGAGCGTAATGAATCATTGTCCAACCTGAGTGATTGAACACAATGAGCAACTTCCAGCTGATTTGAGAATCGGAGATGTAGACAGTAGAGTTGGTGCACTCGACTGGAGCGTGGAGGCGTAACACAGTGCAATGCAGTGAAATAAGTTGCAAAGAAGTCGACCTGGGCCATGTCTACACACCTATTTGGCCTCGATCATCTCAGATGGACTTTGTGAGGACTCGGGATATAGCTAAGGATGTTAATGGACATCATTGTGAGCGCTTTCGGACATCAGATTATCCTGTCCAATGATGTTTCAGGACAAAGACCTCCTGAGGACACCCACTATGTCCGATCAAAGCATAACCTGACGTCAAATGGTTAAAATGGTGGTTTCCCGCAGCATGCAGCAGTAACAATTTACTGTTCAAGTATGGCTTGACTCCGCCGCTTGAGTTGACAATCTTGAGACTGAGACTGGCATCATGATCCGGATGTAATAAAATTTGTCAGGAAAATCAGCCTTTTGGGGCACAAGCAAGCATTTTATTGTAGCGCAATGATGAATTTTACAAAAAAAAAAACTTCAACTTCAAACAGGGGTGCCTCTTGGATGAAAGTGCGAGGGAAATCCAGCGGATCCCCCCAAGAGCGTGTGAATCTCATGGTGAATGTAGTCACGTGTCTTCTCGGCTTTCCTGCTCCCGTCCCGCTCCTCCTCTCCAGAGTCCAGACTCCTCCATCCAACTATGAGGCCATCCCCCGCTCGTCTGCTCAACATTCTCGTGCCTGTGAAGCGGTCAATATCTTTCGTAAATGTCTCTCAAAACCACCACTAAAGGATTTATATTGTAGCGCAGTTGACTATGCAGTCAAGATCCGCGTCAACCCACAGCAGACGGGGATCGACACCAATGTCAAGCACTCCATGGTACGTGGTATCTGCAACAGAAACTAAGAGAGGCGCTAAATAATCTCCCCGTAGAACCCCTTCGATGAAATTGGTATGCCCCCATCTCCCCCGCCTTGAAGGTACAAGCCGCCTCAACCAGCGCACATCCCTAGCCGTCGAAGAAGCCGTCCGCCTGCGCGAGAAGCACAAAGCCGCCGTGAAGTCGATACGCGCCGTCACCATCGGCCCCGCCAAGTCCGTCGATACGCTGCGCACCGCGCTCGCCATGGGCGCCGACAGCGGCGTGCACGTCGAGATCCCTGACTCCGCGCCTGCGCCAGAGCCGCTCGCCGTCGCGAAGACCCTGCGCGCTCTTATCGAGCGCACGAACGCCGCGGCGAAGGCGGACGAGGACAAGGTGGATCTGGTCATTTTGGGCAAACAGGCGATCGACGACGACCTTGGTGTGACGGGCCAGATGCTCGCGGGCCTTCTGGGATGGAGCCAGGCGACGTTCGCGAGCAAGGTCGAGGTGGACATGGACAAGAAGGAGGTGTTTGTGGTGAGGGAGATTGACGGTGGCGGAGAGGAGATCAGGTGCAAGCTGCCGCTGGTAGTCACCACGGATCTACGGTGAGCTGCCGTCTTTTTGTGCTCGTATTGCGGAGGAGCTGATGCTGGGTAGACTGAACGAGCCGCGCTACGCGTCGTTGCCCAACATCATGAAGGCGAAGAAGAAACCCATTGAGAAACTCTCTGCAGCCGACCTTGGTGTGGACTACACGCCCCAGCTGGAGACCCTGAAGATTTCAGAGCCTCCCAAGCGCGTCGGTGGAGGCAAGGTCGCAAATGTCGACGAGCTAGTGGAGAAGCTCAAAGCGGCGGGCATTGAGGCAGTATGAAGACATAAAAAGTATAGCTTCACGATCACTACCTCATAATACATATTACACGCGCATACCCTTCCATTGGATGTATCACGGAATGAGCCAGCACTTTCGCTTCCCTAGACTTCACCAGGATGAAAGCTTCCTATCTTTTCTCGACATGGGCACTGACGTATACACACTCAGCAATAAATAGACAGATTTCACTCCGCGCCATCTCTTCTTATAACCAAATCTGCCCGCCCAGCCTGCCCCAATAGTGACACTGCCTCTTAATTAATCCCCGAGCACAGAGTGCGTCAGAACGTGGTTAGAACTCACTAGAAATCGCCAGAATGGTTTCCGCTACCCCGGAGCCACGGACCGGGGCCTCATAATGACGCAGCGCCAAACAAGGGGCCTGCAAGGGGCCTGCTTACTCCTCCTCTCACTCATACCACCATGGCCGACGAACAAGCACCAGAGATTCAGATCAATGTCAAGGGTACGTTTTAGTACTCCTGCTACGCCCAGCGACGGTGTAGAGAAGTTGGAGGGGTTGAAAGCGATGAGCTGACGGGTTGTACGTGCATAGGACCCAGCGAACTGAAGCTGTCGATCACTATCACGACTGATAAGACGGTACGCGAGCTCAAGCAGGCGATCGCGGAAAAGTCAGACGTTGAGGCGGACAGGCAAAGGCTCATCTACTCAGGTGCGTATTCAGCCTCTTTCCATGGAATACAAGCTGACGAAGGTCGTAAACAGGACGCGTATTGAAGGTGTGTAATTGAGAGCCGTCTCGATCTCGTTCAGTGCTGTGCACTCGATATTATCTCTTCTCTGTCTGGGATACTGTTACAACCGAATTTCTGACATAGTTCTGGGCCCCGGCATAGGATGACGACCTCCTTTCTGTATACAAGATCCAATCCGCACACACCATCCATATGGTCAAAGGCGCCGCACGGCCAGCTGGCGGCGCATCATCAGCTGCTGCGGGCACCGGCGCACCACCCCAGGCGCTCCCGACGATGCAGACCGGCCAGAACGTGCACGACCCTCTGACGCAGCTGAACGGCCACATGGGCTTCGGCGCGATGGCTGGCCTGAACCCCTTTGGAGAGATGGGGCTAAATCAGAACGACCCGAATATGGTACGTGTTGGAAGCGGATGATATTCCATCCTTTGTGATTTTTCATGTATGTGGGATGGGTTGGGGGCGATGCGCGTGCGATGTTGGAGCTCGTTTATGGTGCCATCTCAGGGCAAAAACGCCACCAGAATACCATCTCAATTGCATGCATAGCCTCAATCCCGGTCGTCGACAGCTCATTTTGATATGTCAATGCTGATTTCTATTTTCTGCGTAATAGATGCAAACGATGCTCAACTCACCGCAATTCCTGCAACAAATGAGCGCGATGATGTCCAACCCGGCCGTCATTGACCAGATCATCGCTATGAATCCCCAACTTGCAGGCATGGGACCCTCGGTACGCGCTGCTATGCAGGACGAGAGCTTCAGGAGCATGGTGTACGTGATTCTCCACCCACATAACGTTCCCTATTTGCTCATACCGATGACTTCTTTCACAGCTCGAACCCGGAATCCCTACAACAGATGCTACGCATGGCCTCCGCGATGCAGGGCGCCGGTCTTGGACCTAGCGCGATGGGCGGTCTCGGTGGCTTCGGAGCGCCTCCCGCTTTCCCCGCCCCTGGCACACCCAACACCATCGCATCCACAACGACGCCACCTACCACTACGCCCTCAGCCACGACGCCCGCAGCAGGCGCCGCCCCGAACCCCTTCGGCTTCAACCCTGCAATGATGCAGCAGATGCTAGGACTCGGCGGCCTCGGCGGGTACGGCAGCCCCGGTGCAGCAGGTGCCGGAGCTGGTGCCGGCGCTGCAGGTGATGGTGCCGCGGCGGGTGGTGCTGGCGCAGGTGCTTTCGGCGGCTACCCGTTCCTGCCTATGCCGCCCGTGGCCCCGGCGGACACGCGCCCGCCTGAGGAGCGCTTCCAGGTGCAGCTACAGCAGCTACAGGGTATGGGATTCAGCAATGCGCAGCAGAATGTGCGTGCGCTGCTGGCGACGGGCGGGCATGTGGAAGGCGCGGTTGAGTATATTCTCGGCGGTGGTGGGCTGTGATATTCGACTGCGGCCTACCATCAGCAGTCTGTAGTGTGGTTAGCGGTTGGCAGGAGAGATCGAAACACGGAGATAGGAAGGTGTACATATTGTATCACATATGTAGGATAATGCTCATGATCTTGGGACAGACAAATGCAAGGAAGCTTACCGGTGACTGGTAGACAATTCACTCTTGAAAGGCAACAGACAGAGCAGCCGGTTGAGTACCTGGCTCCGTAGAGACCTTCAAGGTATCCACATGCGAGAAAAGCAGTGAAGTATAGCGGCGGCTTTTCTTCGAAGTCCTTGTTCATGATCTGTCATCCGAGCTACGGCCAAGTGGCATCTCGTGGGAATGATGTAGAAACATAAGCGCTCAAGCACTGAAAATTCGAATGCCGTTACTATTTTCAAAGACAGCCCAGTTCTTAACACCTAGGTCTACAGGTGCTTGTACTGCTACATGTAAGAGGTGCAAGTGAATTAGTAGGTACGGCCAGTCAATATTACATCTAGTTGCAATCAATCGTTGTATACAAGTCTTGCTGGCGTTGGAACCACCTAGTTAAAAGCGTCCGCTCTTCATATTCTGGCAGAAAGTATAAATCAGGCCCTAAGCGAGCCAGTTGGCGATATTATTTGGCCACTCTCCTGGCGTAGGCTCGCCCGCCGCAAACGCGCCATACGGCTCGTTATGCGTCCCACCCGGAATGTTGATAACCTCCGCCCCAGAGTGCACCCCGCAAAATACATCCGAGAATTCGTAGATATCGTCCCTCAAACACTCAGCATCGCCTACAGTGATCAGCACCTTTGAAACCAGTCCGTCTACACCCGCATACCAATCCTTGGGCGCGCGTGAGGGCTCGACGTACATGCGAAGTGGATCATCCGCTTTGGGGAGGACCATGCTGCCCAAGCTATCGTAGAACGCACGGCGGAAAATGTCGGTGCTGTCGTTCGTGGTGAATGACTCGGACTTGCCATCGAGGGTGACCCACGGCGAGATAACGATGGCGCGGCCGATTTTTGAGCCTGAAGGGAAATTCAAGCTTGGTACCCCAGGAACAGGATGCAGCGCATGCGCGAAGATCTGTAGAATGAGGTTGCCTCCAGCGGAGTCGCCCACGAGACATATATCTTCAGCGGCATATCCAGAATCCAAAAGATGATTGATACAGGCAACGCTTTGCTTGAGAGGAGTGGGGAACTGCGCTGTTGGTATCAATGCTGCTATAATGTCAGCTAGCCACATTGTCTGTCTTTGTGACATTGATACGCACTGTATTCAAGAAGAGCTAAACTGACATCTTCGCCTTTCTCCTGCAGAATGTCTGCAACTTTCTTCCAGAATGATATAGCAAAAGGTGGTGTCGATAACACGAAACCTCCCCCTGCAATAGAAGGTCAACTCAGCCGATTCATTCTTGTCCGACTGCCAACGCACCGTGAAAGTATACAATCACCCTCTTTCGCTTTCTCGGCGTCACCCAAAGCAGCTGGGCTCCCTCCTCTATGCCTTCCTTGTCGGCCTTTACTCCAGCGGCCAGCGCCCACTTCTCATACACCTTCTCGGTTGTCCCGTCCACAAATTGAATTTGGTGTACGTTCAGTCTTGAGGTGGCAAATCCTGCAGCAGCATCTCCTTTAACGCGTCTCCATGTTCGTACTCTGTCATGCAGGACAAAAGGCTTCCAAAGCAAGCGCGATGCCTGGACGAAAGCTATTGCGTAAGGCGCCAGACCATGTCAATTCCAGCATTCATGATGCTCGAAGACACTCACGCAAGGCAAACACGACGCCAAAGAGACCAAGCGTCTCGAGGAAAGTAATTTCGCCAAACTTTCTGTTCGTGACGCTCATGGTAAGACAGTTGACGATAGTTCAGAGTCAAGATCTGTCCGAACGTATGTTCACCTGAGTCCGCTGCCAACTTCTCCTTGTCTAGTCTAAATATGTCTTTTGATTGCATCAAGGTTCGGTTAATCCGTCAGTCCGGCTCAGGCCAAGCTACTCGGGTACTTAAGCGCCGATGACGATAATCCTGCGAACATGCCAAATTTTGTATCGGACAGTTTAGATAGCGGGCCAACGTGAATCTATTGTACTGTCAGGATAGAAACAGCCTTGTCATCGACGTTTCCTTCAAGGTCCGACAATTCCCAACCCGTCCCATTCATGTGATGTACTTGCTTGTCGGCACAAATTTTACAGTTTCGACATTGGAAGGCTGGAACCAAGTTGGAACTATAAAATGCATGATGGCGCTCAGCCCTACATCGAACAGTTTTCTTCTTGTCATCAAGATCAACAAGTTTTGTCGAGCCGCGCGTAGCCTCGGCCACCACAGCGAATATCTACCCGAGACCCAGGTTGTATCCCATCTAACATGAAGGTTTGTAAACGTTGTCAGCGTAGTGATCCAAGCATTGCAGTCTTTTTGGTGGAAGAGTCGGCTCTAGGATTTTCCAATGCGTCCGTGAGAGGGCCTACTACGAAGACACGAAGCCTCTCACATCTAGACACAAGTTATACAACCGGGAGAAGCATCAAGTCCCGTACAGGGGACCGAGGTACATGGGGAGAGCTTCATGATGTAGCTACTGTTCGCCCGGACGGTAGAAGCCCTTCCGTGAAAAAATAACCATGAGCGATCAGAGCTCCATACCCAGCTTACAGATCATTCTTCGCTTTCGCTACATACTCGAACGTTCTCTCATTCATCTGAGATATCCTCGTTGAGGTTGACCGCAGGACATAATCCAAGATTGCAGCCACATCATCTATACATAGCTACATACAGTGCACCTTGTCAATAAGCACAGACCGGGCGGGCAAGTTTCGTCGGGCAGAAGACTGAAGTCAAAATGTCAACATGAGCGGCTCCAAAGTGATTCGCAGTGACATCCCTACATCGGAGAAATCTTGGCCATATTATATATAACTCTCCTGGCGACTATTCTGCTTGGCTACCTCGACTCCTGCCGTCACTTCGACCTGCACTGCGGTTGTATGAAGCGCTATGGACGCCGACGCATTCGCGACGACTGTGAGGCATCTAGAGGCCTCCAAATACATGCAAGGTAAAGTCCCCAGTTGTGTCCCCAGCGTATCTGGATTGGAGACCAGCCAGTAACCCGGGTTGATTATTTAGTATCCGCTGCTACACTTCTGATATATGACTACCTCTTGACACTCGAGAAGGAGGTATGGGCGTTGAATACTATACAAGCATTCACTCACGAGATAAATTATTAGCATAAATATTTCTGGGTACGTTACTCCTATTTGTTTTGATTTTCGGGGTCCCGAACTTGAACTACATGGATCAGAACGGACGAGCGACATGGGGGAATTTCCTGTTCTTTGCAGTGCGTGTTTTCTCAAATGCCTTTATGGTCTCGGCTCACGAACTACGCGCGTCCCAGAATCGATATATTGCAATTGCAGCCATTTGTGTTAATATGGCAGGTAAGTGCACGGCTCTTCATACCAGGAGGCAAAGGGTTTATGAGATCTCAATTTCACAGCCTTGCTTAGTCCACTTGTCAACGACGCGGTATGTTTGTTCATTTATTGCTTTTGGAGGTGGTGCTTAACAAAAAAAATCTATCCAGTTGTAAGCTCTTGTTCATTCAGATAAACCTGCATATCAGCAAGCCATTAACCGCACCTTGCGGGCCAATTTTAGCTGTAAGAAAGCCTGTCCCCAGATTACTTGCTATATCGGCTGAAGGTGCACAATATGTTATCTCAGGCCGCATTTGGCTGCATTATTTTATTTCAGGCTTCGGTGAGTATCGGCAGTGGTTTGCTCTACCATATTCCCCAATGACACGAGATCACATCCTGGTGGTATGAAGGCGCTGCCGAAATCTTTACAGTTCAGGCTATCCTCATCGGCAGGATTCAGGCTATGTATATGGGCGATAGGCGGATAATGATTCCCCTAATAGCCTTGTATATTCCCTGCGCAATAAGCGCTGTGGTTGTGGTTTCCGTGTCCGTGTGGTCAGTTGAAAGTCAGTCATTCCGTTCAACGTTTTTACTGGTTCTCATTCAAACCGCTGTCATAGTCCACGCTAACCCTACCCCTGGGATCATTGCATGTGCGGTCAAGAGCCTGCCAACACATCTTTACACTTTCTGGTAACTACGGCTCAACGATGTCATCAAGTCAGTACTCAACCGGATCTCATATTAAACAGGATACCCGTCCTGGCAATCGAGACCGTGTTATTTGGATTGGCGATGTTCAAGACAATTCAATATGTCTACAAGACACCTTTCAAAAAGACACGTAGCAAAACAATCCAATTCTTCGAAGTTATTATGAGGGACTCGATTATCTACTTCGCGGTGTAGGTTCGATTCTATCATACAGTCCATACTTGAGAGATGACGGTCGTAATTCAGGGTTCTGTCCCTATACATGGCGACGGCGTTCATTTGGCGCTTTGCACCTGTGAGCCTTCAACCAATTATTTCCCGCCAGATGTGGACCACTGACGGCTCATGGAATTACAGGCCGACCTCTTCGACGTTCTGTACGACATGGTGCTTGCATTCATCTCGCTTATATGTTCGCGGATGATGATTAATCTGCGCGAGATTGGCGCGGGTGCGCAAACATGGGAGCATGGAACCGATCTCCAACTCCCGGGAGGCAAAGTGAGGTATAACTTAAATCCACAGCGACTTGACAGCATGGAGCTACATGATGTTAACCCTCTCGCCTCATACAATGTAAATGAGTCGCGAATGTATTTCTCGTCGTAGACCTACAGCGTTCTCAGTGGGCAGCAGACAGCAGCCGGAAGTATATTGCAGTAGATATGACCCGCATGTAATTTATTTCTGTATGTATTTATACTCTCGGACTGTCAAGTGTAGTGGACTTCTGCATACCCTGTTTTCACAGGTGATCTTCTTTCCTTATTCTCAACGGCCAAATGACACCGCGGAGGCCTGGCTCTACATTGCCCTGAGTGCTGAGTTGCACTCATCCCCACAGTAATGATGGGCTCCTGGATGTTCATCATCAGATTACGCAAAGGCATTGGCGTTACCCTTGAATATGCAGCTACATTTTATCCATATACATATCCTCACATAGATTTATAAACCCACACGACAGGGCGGTGACAACTGGTGGACTCTCTATTCTCGACTGCTCTTTCATCCTTCCTTCCCTTTAATTCTCTAATCTCTTTACTTACTAGCTTGACTACCGAATTACTTAACACCATGTGGTAGCGTCCAACAGATTTTTTTTTTTTTTTAAAAAAAAAAAGGCACTGGCAAAACTGCAGCCCACTAAACCGGGAGCCACACGTAGCCCTGGATAGCCCATATTTATCCACCAGTTCCAAATGTTTGTTCCCGCGCCGTCATTGCTGTTCTCCTTTGCCTCCCAGACATCCACTTGAAGTATTCCCATCGGCGGCGGACTGACCCGCGTCCGAACTGCGACTCCTGCTAGCTTTCGTCCTTACCCGGATTAAATAATCATGAAGATGTGATTATTTCATTTCTCCTTTCTTATGTGGTGATATCTCAAGATATGAGAGGGTGGTTCTGGGACTCGAAGCGTGGTAAGCTTCTTCAAAAATTCTATGTTGTTCAGTGGGCTGTCTCGTTAGTTACTTTACTCTGTTGTTCTGACGGCTTTATGTGTGTATTAATATATTGAACTGATCTGACCTACCACGAGGTGAAAGACCATCAAATCTTGTAAATCAAACAATCAGTTCTAATTAGATAAAGCGACCGGGATGGGTTGGTGAATGGAGATGCTTATCGTCCCTCTGTAGTCCCTTGACGTGTACTTCTTCACAGGCCTCAAACACGATTGAGAGCCAGGAGTAGAGCTACTTTTGTCTCGTCATTTTATGAACGGCACATTTGATTCGATGTATTACATAAGGGGTACGAGAGCTATCTCGTGTACTATGAGGAGTGTAATGGAAAATAAGCGCTCTCGGTTAAGTTTCGTGGGAATATTGAATGAATCCTTGATATAAGCATCTGGTAGACACACATGTAGAACTGGGAAGGAATATTTTGATTAGGAGTTCTGTCCATCCTCATTTGCTTCCCAGATTCTTTGATTTCAGATTATGTTCGCGACGTAGAGCTCGCGCAACGACAAGTTTATCTAACAGCGTCACTTCTGGACCCAAAGCTGCATCAAAATATGATGATAACACCATTTTACATCAGTACCGCCTATGATAAGGGCTATTACGGTTGAAAAATGGTGTCGCATAAAGTAGGTGGGGATGCTAATGCTCAAAATACATATCAGATACCTCGATCAGTGGCTGTGGATCAATGTATGAGCCAATACTTGCAGCTATGATATAAATAACCACAAACGTGTTTCTTGAACTTGTTTGTTATCCGGCCAATGAGCATATCTGTATATATTCAACTGTGATGAATGTAACTCTGCGATTAGAATGAGAAAGAACTTGATAAGAGGGCATGATTCTGAGGTACATAGACTTTGTGTATCTTGCCACATCCCCAACTAGTCAGTCAGCCTGTCAGTTCGCTTGGCTATGGATCGACCACACACAGTAGCGGATGCTTTGATTGGTATACGTAACTCTCATTACATTCAAGGTATTTCTCTGGAGCAATGCATTCTATCATGTTCATGATCTTTGCTCAGTCTCGGCGCTCGTCATTGTTTGCTACGATTACCTTCTAACTTTGAATATGGAGGTGAGTGTTACTATTTACGATGTGTGGTCGCCATGAAATCTCTCGCTGCCTGCTTATTATATGACTTATTATAGGTCGAGTATTTTTGGGTGATTTTCTACCTCTCGCATCGCATGACCACGGCCTGAACGAGTGACACTCAGCAACAGCGGGTCACTTGGGGGAATCTTCTGTTCTGGGTGGTGAGCTCACAGAACACAGTGGTACACTTGGTATTGAAACACAGACTAGAACCGATACCTGATATTTATAACGGTGTTCGTGAATCTATCTGGTACGTGGAGCAGATTTCCCTCACGCCCATAACTCTAACCAGTAACAGGCCTTATTCTTCCTGGGCTGTCTCAAAAGGTAATCAAACTATCCGCGAAAAGCACAACAAGTAGTACACTGACAAAATCCCGTGCTTGAAGTTGTGAGCTCAGGTTATCTCAGCGGTATTTAACCAATCAACTAATGAGACTGTCCTGGATGGTTATAACGGTGTTTAAGCTGTGAGTTGATATTTTGTCCCTCTATCAGGATTGCACGTTTGATAAGAACTTCCAGGCGAGTTATGGGTCCGAGTTTTGCTGCCTGCATTTGGTAAGCTCTATAGCACATGTAAGGGTCCATCCTCCAGGACTAAAACGGATAAGCAAGGCCTGGGCCAAATCCTCGTTGCGGAAGGCATCCTGATCTCACGGATTCTGGTATTATATATGCGAAATAACCGGGTCACATATACCCTTTTTTTTATTTATATCTCCTGCGCTACCACTTCCATCGGACTGGTCGCAAAGTCTGTGTGGTCAAGTCCAGGTCTGTTGACTATAGCTCAGCTTCTCTGGGCAAGGTCTTCCTCTGAAACCTCAGATAGTCACTATCCACCCTCTGCCTGGTGTTGACTTCACGGAATGTTCATCAGCAGCAGCTCGGGCCAACATCTACGCATTTTGGTATGTTTGTGCTAATTCCTGTCGTTGTTGATCGACATTCAATACTCCTTTGAACTCTGGTTTCTGTAGGATCCCTGTCATTATTGTCGAGTTCACACTGTCGTCACTTGCTATATTCAAGGCGATTCAGTTTGTCTATCGCAGGCCATTCAAGACATTCCGGAGCTCGTCAAAAGACTTTCTGGATGTTATTCTGCGAGACGCGATCGCATATTTCATAATGTTAGAGCCATGCTATCGCCGTCTTCTGCTTTATACTCATCTAATGTGTCCGTTTGTCGCAGAGTTCTATTTTTATACCTCACTTGCGCATTGCTCTGGCGTTTTGCACCAGTAAGCTCGGTATTTTTTACTAAACCACGGCAGTGTACGCGGGCTAACTTTCTTTACAGTCAGATCTCTTCAATATTTTGTATAATTTGTCTATGAGCCTGGTGGCGATTACTTGCTCGCGGATGATGATGAATTTAAGACAAGCCGGTGCTGATACGTCTACATCCCGTGTGAGTAGAGCCGACAGCACCTTGAGATTTAGAGCTAGCCATCATAGTTAATTTTCGATCTTATATAATATTTATGGCAGCACCCCCATAAGCTAGAGGGTATGGGATTCTGTATCTTTGTCAATGCGCGCTTGCTACTCGCTGGACGAACTCAGTCGTGAATTTAAATTGCCTGAGCCTGAATTACCCGCCTCTTGGAAACACCTCGTTGGTAATGAAATACTAACTGCTAGACCTGTGCTTGGCCACGGTCATGAGCAAGTGATGATCTATGAGCGCGTTAGCATCAACACTTGTGTTCAACTTATGTCGATCGACTTAACATCGAAGCTTACATACTTATCGGAGTCTACCATCAGGAGACTAGCACGGCGATCGAGTGCCCGGCGAATGCCGGGGTACACTCTCCGGTCCGTGGGCACCGAGTTACCAGAACTCGTCCTGCTCCATCAAGGTCCTGATGAACATCCAAACGCGCCAGAGCTACACTTACGAGGTTAGGACATCCTTCGCTCCTTCGCTCCTCCAAATTGAAGCTTGGACTTTCATAGGCCGTTCCAGGTCACTTCCTGCACGATGACGAATCAAAGCTTGCCACTGTACCAGCGGTCAGGACCCGGCTCTTAATGTTCGAATGTTACATTGGAACTGAATCATTCAATATCTGTGTGGAATCGCTGCCCACTTGGACCTCTGGGCATCTAGGTGCCACCGCGTTTGGGACTCAAGGACACGTCAGAAACAAGATGGCTGAGCCTCTTTGCGGATATCCGCAGCCTTAATAATAAGGGTGATGCGCTGTACAAGTTATGCCTGCTCTCAAGACATGGACAGGGCTATCGTTGAGTAACCGCCTGGTTGATCTGCAGCATAATGCTAACATTATCCCACTTTCAGATAACCTCGCAGAAGCGAAGTACGGAACGTTCGCTTGGGATGAGTATGCCTCGCATCTACGACACCACAAGTAATACCGTAGCTCACATCTTCGGCCTAGGCACTGGTCGAAGTTAAACGGCGATGACGAGATAGTTTGGGGACGTACGTCTCAACCCCTCTTCACTTGCGATATATCCTGATTATCTGTCCCCAGCCGATCCACACTTAACGGAGCTAGGCAAGTCTCAAGCTCGCGCTATCCACGCCGAGTGGGCAAATGAGGTGTCGGCAGGCATCCCTCAACCTCACAAGAAATACTGTAGTCCGCTACGACGCGCACTTGATACCTGTGACTTTATATTCGAAGGACACCCTGGGGACTTTCTCGTCGTCGAGGTGCGATATATGACTTTTCTAAAATGGTTATTGCCTGGCGAATATCGTAGTCTGATAACCCCACCCGAATTTGAAGAACTGCCGTGAAGAAAATGGCGTCCACACCTGCGACAAGCGATCGTCGCGAAGTGACATACAAAAGTATAAACCGCATTTCGCCATCGAGGCAGGTTTGACAGAGGAAGATCTCCTCTGGCATCCGACAATACGTGAAACCAAACCAGAGGTTGCCGAGCGCGCACGTAAGGTGTTGGATTTCATATTTAAGACGGATACAGGCAGTGACGATGTCTGTGAGTGCGCCTTGTTTCTCGACCAGTTGGGTCTCTGTGGAGTCTGAGCCTGATGGTTATTTGTCCAGTTATATCTATTACTGCCCATGGAGGCTTCATCAACGGTTTTTTGACGACGCTTGGTCGGACGCCGTATCCACTGCCAACAGGAGGTGGGTATATATTATTGTATTTGCCTCCATTCTGCCATTGCCCCAAGATTTATTTTCACACTCAACATTCTTCCCAATCTAACCAGGTGTGATCCCACTTCTGGTGAAGGCGATTCCCGAGACAGTCTGAGCGCAGGGTCTGATACACGATGGTACTCTGAACAAATATGGATGGTGTAGATACGCTGCCTGATCACTTGGCTTCCAAAGTTCCAAAAGTTGTAACGCAGTGCCCCTAATATATATGTGGACAATCCGGGTCAATGTCAATAGGAGTTGAGAAAGACACTTGCCATTGTTTCTCCCAACCGTAGTAACGCATGAGGTAGCAAACACTTTCAAGCCTAATCAATGAGAAGAATGCAGGAGGTGAACAGACCTGTGAGCCTTGCTGAGATACAGTACATACTGAGGACTACATTCTGGGTTATGCGAAGGTTTTTCTTGAGATGCAGCAAACTCGTAACCTAGACCAGGTGTTGTAGAGGCCCGGGCACTCCATACCGCAGGAGAACAGAGATATGATGATAAGGTTTGATGGAGAGCTCCACGCGGGTGTGGCCAGCGGTGGGTCCGAGCAGGCCAATTTTCTGTAACCTCAAAACCCCTCTTCTCATTTTGAGGTTACTTCACACTTTCGTGGAAATTGGAGACTTCAATATTGACGGGTGGCTCCCCTTGGCTACGATGGGAGCGCATGTTTGAATACCAGCTGCGATTGGTGCAAGTGGCGAAGGTGACATCGAGTGATTCGCTCCTTCTAAGCGTGAAGTGCGATAGGGATTGGGTCACATCTACCCTAGTATCAGGGGTCTCGCTTACGATTCCTAGGACAATTAGGATTGAGCCTATGCCCTGAAACATGTGGTGAGTCGCCAGCACCGCTAGGACGGTCATACGTACAGAGAATGGTGCCAGAAGTGCCGGTGGCTACGTTTCTCACTCCTCAACTACAGACGGGTGCGGGGCACCACTTTTTGGCTGAATAGCTAGAGCTATACCACTCAAAATCAGGAAAATCGAGTAAACAATTCCTGATCCGACTTCAGTTCTTTGGGTCTTTCGGTAAGTCGAAGTATGTGTCCTCAGAGGACGAAGAAGGATACAACATTCAATCTTCCACCATTCATCGTCAGATTGATTCTTTGCGGAGTGGTCGGATATGTAGAGTACTTACCATGGAGATACCTCAATAAGAATAGATTTATATGCCGAATCAACTGTGTTGTGGATGAATAAGCGGATGGTGGCATAGCTGAGATATAGGGAAGGCTGTTGCAAAGAACCTCAAAACCTGATGTAACTTCATATCCTTCGGCGGTCGTTATATGCGGAACGCGCACGTAGATCTTCCTGGTGGTCTCAAAGAAATGCCAGTCCCAGAAAGGTAAAGATAACCACGTTGGATACCCACTGCAATTCCTTTCGCTAGAGCAAGAGATTTGACATCCGAACGCTAATATCGGCACAATATGTGACGTAATGGTCCCTATTTCCGAATCAGGGTGGCGCCCACAGCATACTAGATGATCACCGAAATGGAAGCCAACAAAACAGGTTCTCGTCAAATGATGAACTTACCATTCCGTCAATAATACGCTTGTCCCGTTGCCGTCGTGTCATCAATTTGTAGCGACAAACTGCGACATCGCATTGCAACTTGAACTCATGGATTAGTATGATAAGAATGGGTGACTTCCCATAACTCTAACTTGAATATCTAACTTCAAATCTTCTAAGCGAAGTCGTGTCGGAGTTTTAAAACACGTATTCAAATTAGAGTCCGAACCATAACTGCATTCAACACTTTCCAACTTGGATATTCATCGTCAAATGCAACTCCGGGGCGTCTCCCCATGATCACTTGCATTTTCCATGATACATTGTGATATTGAGATATAAAACCTGTATTAACGAGCCGAAGACCTAATCTCATCCTTCCTGATGAATGAAATCATTGAAAACTCGTTGAAACAATGAAATATTGTCAAAACATCCTTGCGAAAATGACTCTTTTGCTCCAAATAGCGGATAATTCTCTTATTTGAAGCAGAAAAGAATGATTAAATTACTAATCAAACTTTGTATGGTAAGAATATGTTCGAAGATCTTTCAGCTGACCAAATCTCAGCGCGCAATCCCTCAGCAACGAGCTTGGAGGTCGAGGAGGACAGGGGAAGCCGAACAGCCGAGGATGTTGCCACATGGTCTTGTCGTCCAAGAGGTGGCAGATTCACCGATCGCGGACGTCGTTCCCACGGAGGGGGGGGCACCCCTCCCCCCCCAAGAAAGGAAGGTAGGCGTGTCTTGTTTGGCTACGGCCATTTGTCTGGCAGGATTCGGCAGCCGCTGGTAATTGACTTCACCTCTCTATGAATCATATTTTGTTCCCTCTGCCCATAATAGAGAGTTTGCGTATAGCCACCGCTGGCTTTTGGGGGCTTTTGAGGACTTTGAAATGCACATATACTTTTCCAAAACAGCCATCGATAGGCCATAAATTGTCTAGCATCTCTCATAGGTGGTTTAAGTGCCCTAAAATCTACTTGATGCCTGCCAAAAAGAGTCGCACTGGCTCGAAAAAGCCAGTGGTGGCTGTGCACAAAGTCTCTAATCTGTTCGCTCTTTTTTATTGCCTTGTAATTCTGGAATCTTCTTCGCATCATGGACTTCCTCTTGAGAAGGGCAACGCCGCCAATTTTGACCACTAGGTTTTTTTCAGCCAATGCTATGAGTATATCAAGCATGGAAACAATTTCCGAACCGGAATCACCAAGTAGGCAGATTTCAGAGCTTAATTGTCTCCTCTGTGTTTGAGAACTCATTTAATTCCTGGAACAAGGCTTCAAACTCTGAAGCATTGCTGGTAAACCAACACCAGCACACCATCTACTTGAGGATGTCCAGGTTAGTCTTATGAGTGGGACTATCTCATTTCACAACGCAACATCAATAAGAAAACCAGCCCTCAGGCTCGACGAGGCCAATCCACACCTCAGTCATCTATGTTTGCTCGCTCAGCTGCGTGGAGACACTCAGTAATATATTGCGAGTCTCTCCGGATTTCGAAAACTTTATGTTGCCACTCATCAAAAATGTGCAACAATTTGCGGGGCAGCTAGTTCATCGACTCTATCAGTCATTGAGGAGCTATCAGTCACTCTTAGAGAAGCTGAAAAGTATAGCTTGTATGAGTAGTTCACATGTTACATTATACAGAAGATACATGGTACACTGTGCTAAATGTATAAAATTCTATGTTAGTGGCAGGCGCCAACCGTCAATTTTCCTACACAAGTAATGTGGACCCCTGTGTTATTTCCTCCTAGAGTATATTCACAATCTCCCTAAGGCGAGTATTGGGACACTCAACTTCATAGACATGAGTGCTCTACTTACCAGTTATTGTACTCACTGCGCTCGTACTTGGCTTGTACTCTTTCATTCTACCTGATTAATCTATAATGCATATATAAGATTGCTCTACTGATGTCACTCGTCTTGTCTATCTAGGACGAGTTGAGGACAAGAGAACAATACAGTGGGTCAGCTATAGAAGCCGACATGCCATTGATGATAAATCAACCTTGCCGCATACTGCCGTGTGTCGGATCACGCCGAAGTCCCAATCAGGGTGACAGCAACCACGTCCGCGATCGGTGGATCTGCCACCTCTTGTTGTCGTCGCTTGAGCCCAATTGACGTCGGCAAGCAATACTCGAGCGTTTCAAGATTTTGGAGAGGGGGTCAAGAGGGTCTCTCTAGATTTAAGGTTTAGAAAAGTGATGGAGGATAAGTTGTGTCAAATTCAGGAACTGCCGTGAAATGCCGGACAGCGGCACTTTGGCGAAGGACCCTTGATGGTGGCGGTTTGAAGATAGATATTCAAGTTAGAGTTATGGGAAGTCATCCAATATATGTACTGATAGGCTAGAAGCCTTGACCGCTACATGAGGGTAGTCTTGGCAGGGCAGTCAGGCCGGTTACAGCCATGCGAGCAGCCAATGTCGTCTCCGCCTCCACAGCACAATGTCATGCTTTCCAAGTGCCTCTTCAATGTTTCTGATAATTCCATTCCACTAGAATTGAGGTTCTTGTCGGTTCTCTGTAACTTGAAAACCCTGCCGCGGTACATCAGAGTTCTGACTCTTTCGTCGAACGTACTGTGGCACTCGGAATTCGTGAAACTGGACACCTTCTCCAGTCTCGAATCCATACAACTATGCCAATTATACTTACATCTGATCCTGTGGATTCACTTCTCACAGTCTATGTGGAATTAAGGGATAGTTTCATGGGCTCTGTTGCTTTGTTCTTGCCTTATCTATAAGTAGCTAACATGCAGAACAGTCGCAGTGATCAAATTTCGCCTGTTCTGTGATGTTATAGATGCCGTAGAGTGCGACCCTTGGGATGGATGGACATATATTTGGATACCGTTGATCTTTTCCAAATCTCAACAACAGTTCGCCGGCGTCAATGCTCGAAGGCGCTGGGGGCTCAACGTTCAACCTCAAAGGGTGCGAGTCGGTAGTAAATTTTAAAATGAGAAGCAACGCACTAGGCCAAAATGCAATATCAACGAGTTAAGATACACCAACATTCACTGACCAGCTGATTGAACAATTTATTATATGATTCGCAACCATGGATGCGCGTCCACTTTTAAGATGGCCTGGATCAACTTTAAGGAGACGCTGCCTTGAATGAACGCCTGTTCAGTGAATATATACTTTCGATCAATTTTCGATGGTGCTTATTCCAGCCTCGTACTCGTTGGTTATTAAAAAGGTGATGGAGACAAAGATTGCCTATCCGTTGCCTATCCGACTTTCTGTTTGTGGGCATCAGACTTCTCCTCTTTAGAATCTATCTACTCGGGTTGTTCGTGAGGATCATCCCTGAAATGACACTGCTTCATGATTTGTTCTTGTGATCTCCGCCGAAGCAATGGACTCAGACACCTACGTTTAGTATAGAACACGCTGTCTTACCATCTGAGGGTTGTGTCGTTAGTTGGTTAAAGCGTGGCTTGGGCGCGTAGCACAGGCTTTGTACAACCTATATTTCTTTCATTGTGACTGACCCTTTCCCTCGCGCATAATCATGTCTAACTCGAACACGGCAATTGAGTCATCAACCTTCTTCCTTCAACAAAGCTATTCCTTCCTAACAAGCGACCTATACTGATTCTTTCGTAGAATGTGACAATGAGCAACCCCGCGGTTGTCACGCAAAACGCTCCTTCTTACTCCGTTGGCTTGCAAGTGGCTTGAGCTAGAGAGGCTTTCTGCTTTGATAGCGGGGCCTAATATATTGAACTTTACCGATGATTAGTGGGGCTTCATGTACGGGATTTTCTGCTTAGTTTCCCCCCTGGAATACTGTTGAGTACCAACGCCTGCGTGAGACCTCTTACTGGACCTACAACCCCCTACAACCTCAGGTAGGCATCGATGCTGTGACTTGGGTGGTGACTGAAAAATTGAAGCACCTGGATTCAAATTTCTGTATGAAGAAGAAGGCACATCGTATTTCTCAACAATGGGGCAGGTAGACAGATCAGACACCCCATTGGTACCTAAAGTACGAAGGATTGTTCAAGTTGGAATATGTCGGCGAACTGGCACATCGATTCGGTTTGCGACTGTGTATGATTCATATGCTAACCATGTAAATGTCCTATTAAAACGAACGTATCCGTCCAAAACCGCTTCCACTCTAGAGTAGAATATGACGCAAATGATAAATCAGTCTTGAATCAGTCTTTGGCGAAGCTAATAGTGGTCAATTTGTGTTACAAAGTTGTCGCAAAGTCACACGAGCGACGCTAGTCAACGTGAGAGAGAGCGAGATCACACCGGCACGCGCCTCTTTGGCGTGGTGCTTCTCGTAGCGCTTGAGAAACTAGAGAGCTGATTTTATTAGCTGCTATTGCATAAGAAAAATAATGATACAAAGTTTCAGCACAATGCAAGATGCCAAACATATTTCATCAGTAACAAGGATTGAGTGGCACAGGATGCCCCTGTGATCGGAAAAACACCAAATTCCGAGCGAGGCTGCGATTCCCAACTCAGTTGGAACCGGGGAAAATACTGATGACGCATCACAGCAGAGAGCGGGATACGCAACCTAGTAGGAACCCGGTGTACTGCCGGTTTGGCTCTGGTGCTCGAAAATCAAAATAGAATAAATTGTTTGAAGAGATGTGCCTGCGGCGGGGCTGGTGAACTGGAAGGCAGTGGTCAAGTAGCTGTCTGGCTGTCTATGAACTCAGGTGTGTGACATAATGTTGCGATGCGGGAGTGAATGTAGCAAATGCAGAAGAAAATGTCATTTATTTCAACGATGGGCAATGTTCAGCGCAAATTACGTCGTGGGTGGTGCGGGGTGTACAATGGACTGCCCACAAGACAGCAGCGCGGGGGAGGGTACGGGGCTTTAACAATGCGTGTGTGCAAGAAACTTGTCACTTGGGGCGTAAGGCGTCGCGGGCACGCAGTAGAACACCCATGGCAATCCGGGGGCGAGGCTGTGAGGGCCGAGTCCAATAGCGCTAAATCGTAAGCAGCAAAGTGTATTACCAAGCCCTGTTCTAATTTTTAGTCGGGAGAGCGGCGTCAGGGACTATACCGTTGCAGTGGTGACCAAAGCCTGCCGTCGTTTCGAATTGAGAAAGCTGCGGTACCTTGTCAGCTCTCCTAAGCTTACCCTGCGCAGGTGGATCGTTGTGGCGAAGTCAGCTGCACAGCAAGGCAGCCGGTGCAGTACCCGGTGCGAAGACGGGACTGGTGGTCGTGGTTTCGGGAATGTAAGATCTGATGGTATACATTGGCGAGCGTCCGGTACAGCTGGTTGACACGGCTGAGAGGAGGGGCTTAATGTTGGAGGGTTGTTATGGGCACTGGTGCAGATGGAAGCCGCAGTGAACACCGATACTGGAGTCAAATACATGTTTTGGGGTCGGGAGCAGCTGCAGCAGCTCGCTGACAGCGGCTCGGGTCTGAGACTGTTCCTGAGCGCGACTAGGGCCAAATTTTTCCTGCATGGCACCAAAAAAGGCAGCCTAGGATGTCTCGTTGATGAACAGGTGCCTGTTGGAGTTGAAGTCGGTGTCGAAGTTGAGGACGAGTACACAGACATGGACACCCCAAGCATCAAAACGAGATTGAACAGACTGCCCGTTTTGCTCTGACTGTTAAACTGCACTGTGCGAGATCGGTGCGGACGGTGATGACGACAGTGATGAGGCGATGGTTAAGGAGGAATGACGCGACTGGCGTCCTCGCGTCATACGCCGTGCAGCCACGGTAGGTAGGCTGTGGCACCAGACGCGACGGCTGGAATCTCAAATCTGGACGAGGTCGGTGATGGAGAGGAAACCACAGCGCATAAAGGAAAGCGCAACGACCATAAGCGAAAGGGAGGCCTAAAGAACTCGACCTAGCCCATATGCACAAGAGTGGGACGTGGAGACGCGTCAAGATGGGATGGAGAACAACGAGGGCGGGAAAGGAGAAGAGTAGTGGGTGCCGGGGTGTTGAGGTGTTGGTGGTCCATCACGGGCGCAGCGAAAGAGGGGTTGGGGGTCGAGGACTATGGTATGGTCGAGGTATATTTCGGAGTCGAGGAATATCGCGGAAGTCGGATGGTGAAACAGTAAGGTTGAGAACCTGCATTCCATGCGCGCAAAGCGGCATCGTAAACCCAGAGGGATAATTGAGGCATGGAGGGGTATGCGAAAAGGTCACCACTGGTGGAGTTGGAGCTGCCATTGGGCCTTTGGCGAGGTTATAGCGCTCTAGCGCGGCTGCTAGCATTCTGGTGCGCTTGGTGTGGACGCTGATGGTGTTGTTGCCGCGGGTACTGGTGTTGCCACCAATGATCTGCTGCTGCTGCCGCTGGGACTACTAGAAAACGCCACAGGTACTGCTAGTGGTACTGGCGTTGTTACTTGTGTTCTTCTGGTGCTGCTGCCACTGGAAACCGCCGCTGGGCCCACGGCTGCTGCTGCTGCTGCTGCTGATGATGATGCTGCCGCCGCTGCTGTTGCCGCTTGAGGTATGTTGAGTTCCCATCGGGGAGTAGCCGCGGGGAGGTAGTGCAGAACTGCGGGAGTAGGATGAGTTAAAACTGCAGTGGGGGATGGACGCAGCATCAGGCTGAGGCCCACCGATACCAGCTGCAGCTTGAAAGGGTCAATGCGATGCTATATGCAACAGATATATGCGACATATCTGAATTTATTATCCCTTCTGTAGTCTCAATCCATGCCTGCGGGAGGTATGTCTTGAGGGTCTTCGGTTGTAGTGGTGCCGCAGGGGGAAAGGGGACAGAGGTGCTGGGTTTGGCTGGGTTGCTAGTTGAATGCGGCAAGTCGTGGTGACATGGTGAGAGACAGAAAAAATGCTGGAGTCTTGATGAGATTGGAAGAAAGTTTCCGACGACGTGTTGGGGCGTTATGGCGTCGGCTCGACGCGACGGTGGCGGATCAAGAGAGAGAAATGCGGTCACGTGTGATATATGATATGTGGCACACGTTCAAATATTCACCGATTCACCGGCACCCCTCGCTTCGCCAAAGACTGGCTTCTTTTGAGCATTCCAGTCAAATTTTAGAATGGCTCCATGGAAGTCCCGATAAAGATCCAAACATGTAAGAGCTACACTTACGAGGTCAGAACCTCTTTTACTCCTTCACTCCTCCAAATAGAACCTTGAACTTTCATGGGCCATTCTGGCAGGTCACCTCCTACACGACGAAGAATCAAAACTTGCTATTGTGCCAGCAGTCAGAATCCATCTCTTGATGTTCGAATTTTACTTTGGAACTGAATCATTCGTCCGATCTCTGTGTGGCATCTCTGCTCACTTGGACTTCTGGAAGCATCTACTTAGGTGCCACCGCGTCTGGGACTCAAGGACGCGTCAGAAACAGGATGGTTGAGCCTCTTTGCGGATATCCACAGCCTTAATGACGAGGGTGATGTGCAGTACAAGTTGTGCCGACACTCAAGACATGGACAGGGATATCGTTGAGTAATCGTCTGCTTGATCCTGGAGAACAATGTTAACATCATCCCACTCTCAGATATTCTCGCAGAAGCGAAGTACGAAACGTTTGGTGGGATGAGTGCGCCTCGCATCTACAACACCGCAAGTAGTACCTTAGCTCACGTCTTCCGCCTAGGCACTGGTCGAAGTTGAGCGGCGATGGCGAGATAGTTTGGGAACGTACGTCTCAACCCCTTTTCACTCAAGCTATATCTTGATTATCAATCCCAAGCCGATCCACTCTTGACAGAGCTAGGCAAGTCTCAAGCACGCGCTATTCACGCCGAGTGGGCAAGAGAGGTGTCGGTAGGCATTCCGCAACCCCACAAGAAGTACTATAGTCCGCTATGACGCGTAATTGATACCTCCAACTTTATGTTAGAAGGACACCCTGGGGACTTGCTCGTCGTCGAGATGCGATATATGATTTTCTGTAAACTATTGCCTGGCGAATATCGCAAACTCACAACCCCACCCGAATTTGAAGAACTGCCGTGAAGAAAACGGCGTCCACACCTGCGACAAGCGATCCTCGCGAAGTGACATTCAAAAATATAAGCCACATTTCGCCATCGAGGCAGGTTTGACAGAGGAAGATCTCCTCTGGCATCCGACAATACGTGAAACCAAACCAGAGGTTGCCGAGCACGCACGTAATGTGTTGGATTTCATATTCAAGATGGATACAGCCAGTGACGATGTCTGTGAGTGCGCTTTGTTTCTCAACTAGTTTGGTATCTCTGTGGAAACTGAGCCTGAAGGTTATTTGTTTAGTTATATCTATTACTGCCCATGGAGGTTTTATCAACGGCTTTTTGACGACGCTAGGCCGGACGCCGTATTCACTACCAACAGGAGGTGGGTATCTATTATTCTATTCGCCTCCATTCTCCCATTTCTCCGATATTTGTTCTCATATTCAAAATTCTTCCCAATATAATCACGTGTGATCCCACATCTGGTGAAGGCCACTCCCGAGGCGGTCTGAGCACAGGGTCTGATACACAAACTGTTGGTAATACATATGTGGACAATCTGAATCAATGTCAATAAGAATTGAAAAAGGAACTTGTGATCGTTTTCACCGACTGTAGCAACGCATGGGCCCATGAGGTAACAAAAACCTTTCAAGTCTAGTTATTTAGAGTAATGTAGGAGATGAACGGACCTGTGAGGCTCGCTAATATACAGTAAATACTGAGAACTACATTCTGGGTTATACAAAATTACATTTTTGAGATGCAACGAAGTCGTAATCTAGACCACGTATTGTAGAGGCCCCTGCATGTCAGATTTAAGGCACCAGAGGAACAGAGATATGATGTTATGGTGTGATTGAGAGCACTTGTAGGCGTGGGGTGTCGCCAACGGGCGTGTCCGGGCGGCCCAACTGACCTGTCACCTCAACGTTCCTCTTCTCATTTTGAGATTATATTACATTTCCGTGTAAATCGGAGACCTCAAAGTTGGCGGGTGGCTCACCTTCGCTACGATAGAAGCGCATAGTTAAATATCCAGGTCGCATCTACCCTAGTGTCAGGAGTCTCGCTTGCGATTCGTAGTGCAATTAGGATTGGGCCTATGCCCTGAAATATGCGGTGAAGCGCCACCGTCGTTTAGGATGGTCACACGCAGAGAGAATTGTACCCGCGTTTTTGACGGCGACAGGGACGGTGAAACCGCCATCAAATCACGTGCCCCATCGGCCATGGCAAGCACGAGTATCTGCTCCAAAATTGCGCACACTAAGATCTATACCTGAGCGCTCAGAATAAACAAAGTTGTACTCAAGATGTTTGACAACTTAGCCATATATCGTAATCTCCATCGATATCAAGAATATAAAGACAATCATAGAAGCTTATCATCACCGGCTTTATAGCAGGAATCTCGAGATATAGTTTGATATCAGAGAAATCGAGGCTTCCACAATGTTTCCATCAGTTAAGTGCACTGCTTTCACAAGGAAGCTCCACGGAGAAAGTCCATCAGTCTTGATATCAATGGAGATTCTTATATACGGCTAGGTTGTCAAACATCTTGAGTGCAACTTTGTTTATTCTGAACGCTTAGGTATAGATCTTAGTGTGCGCAATTTTGGAGCAGATGGCTGACACCAAAGCAAGTACTCTGGAAGTCTTAACACTCAGTCCTGCACTTGGGAGGTTGCGGGATTGCTAAAACCACTGTGTTTTGGTATTAAAGTGATCCCATATCCCATCGAATCTGAAATCCGCCGAATCAGCGGGCTCTGGCCTGTATATATTTATGGTAATGATGTATGTACACCTGTGTGAACATTTGTGCAATTGCCGAACCACGGGCTCAGTAAACTGTCAAGAGTTATTATGACATGGACGAGCTAACGCTGCTGATGATGCTTCGATTCCAATACATATGCAAGCAACTATCAATAGTCATTATGATATTGACGAGCTAACGCCACTGATGGTGCTTCGAGCCAGCCGCTATCGTTGCGGATGATGTAAATACAGCTGTTCAGTTGTGTTGCCTCTCACACACGCGATTTCTCAACGAACGCATTGTCACATCCATTTTGGAACATCCACAGGGCCTCAGATTATTGAAAACCTATTGTCTCGGGTGGGATGATTTCCACTCGCCCCCTCAACTTTCAGGAAGAGATAATGGCCTCTGTCATCGCATCCCCTCGTTCGGATACCTTGAAGGTTGACAAATACACGCTGACCACAACTACTTTTGGTGAGCCACTCATGGCCACTATGAACAAGTATACCAGCAGCGTCAATGGTCATATTGCCCACAATGCTCCTGCTGTCATCCTTCTTCTGGCTCATGGGGTAGGATGTGGTAAGGTCTCAAATTTTTGAAATGCAACTTCACTAATGCGAATACCTTTGGACACCAAGTGAAGGAAACGTGGGAACCATCTATCGAGACCCTCTTCCGTCTTGACCAAGTTGTGCACAACAACCAACTTGTCAGAGAGGTTTGGGCATTGGACTACCAGAACCACGGCGAGGCGTGCACCTTGAACGAAGAGGTTTTAGCCAGGTCTCCGGAAAGATTCAGTGAGTTCAGAATATTCATCATGGGTATTATAACCTAATCGACGCTATCATTCCGATTTTTAAACAGCTATATGGGACTATGCTGATGCCTTTTTGACACTCTATAAGTCTGGGTTGCTTGGCTATCTCAACCCCAAATTACATCAGGTAGTTCTTTGCGGCCACTCAGCAGGCGCCGTTGGCGCGTAAGTCCTCTGCAAATTTTATAATGTCATGAAGTCTAATTTAACGTGAAACCTTTAGCGTCCTTTCAACGTATTTTTTCAATCCCTCTTCAAGTGTCCCCTTCAGTTCCATTATTCTTGTCGATCCAGCAATTTGGAGCAGGAAAATGAATGATAAGCACAATCAATTTTTCAAAATGGCAGAGAAACTGGCGCCTTGTCGTCGAGACATTTGGAAGAGCAGACAGGAGGCGGCAAAATGGCTCCAGGACAAATCTGGTAAAGCTTGGAATAAGCGAGTGCTGGCTAAATATGTGGTGACTATTGATGCACTACTTCTGTATCAGACACGTAGATCTGACACCGTGGATCAATTATTTAGGAACATGGGATACGGTCCCTTCCCACCGCATTCTATCCAGACCAAGTTGGCGTAACGCTTACGACTCACCGACTCCAGGAGAATTTTTGCTATAGCAAGGCCGCAAATCTTGCTGTATACGAAGCGCTTGATAGGTTAAACCAAATTTGTTCTCAATTACCGGTACATCTCATCTACGGTGGCCGCAATGACATGTTGTAAGCTCTTATGAGTCTAACCTTCAAAGATGGCGGTGCTGAGTTTCTCCACAGTGATCGGGAGCTGCAGGACTCTGTGATCAGTCCAGAAGAAGGTCGCTCATTTGCGTCTATTAGACGTATCGAAGGCGCTGGACACCAGGTGAGACATTACGAAATAAGTTTCATTATCTTCCCTAAACTGTAGCCTGCTAGATTGTACATGAAAAGCCAGACGAGCTAGCATCAGAAATATTTGACATTCTTAGCAACTTAGATTTCAAGCACCGCTCCAAATTATGAACCTTTATAACTAATGTATCTTGAGAGCATGTACAAGTAGGTGTAGGTGTAATGGCTCTTATATTTACACTGTGCTTCAAATCAGCGGTGAATACTGTAATAAAAAGGTTTGATTCTGGGCAATTGAAGGATAAATATTAGTGCACTAGTTAAGCCGTAAAATCAAACTCCTTCTCATAGCAACCACGTTATATCTTACAGTATTAGCACTTCGGACGACTAGGCTACCGCAGTAGAACGCTGAAGGAGACATGAAAAGAAATACCCAGTCTTGCAGACAAAAGAAAGTACGCGGGTAAAGGAGAACTATACAAAATATATGGATACAGCAGGTCCCTGTCGCCTTGTCGCAAGATCTGTCATGTGTGGCTAGCGTCAACGCATCTATGACCCAGTAGAAGTGTCCTGGATGCAAATACAATGTTCCAGCCGCATCAACCGTGTTTGTGGTGCTATGTCATTCGTGATCCCATCCCGGCGCGAGTTCCGTGCTGATGTGGCAAACACAGGACTCTTCACATGAATTGGATATACTGTTTAATTTCGACCGATCGTTCACATCACACATCACGGGGGCCCTGTGGCCACTGGTCTTTCCGCTGAGATTTCTTGAGTAAACATAGACATCCCTCTGAATCCAATGCTTATTTTCCTGCTTATTTTCCTGCCTTTCCATTCTCACAAACTCAGTGGAATGGCCTTCAGCTTCGCTCTTCATCCATGCGTTCATCTCTAAAAAAAATTCCCAGCACATGGTCTACATTCCAGTTGTCCGATCCCACTCGAAAGACCCAATATGGTGGGGAGGAGTAGAGAGTTTGGCGTGTGCAGTTATGCTGGCTCCAGTATAATGTGGAGGTGTTGGGCTTGGTGGGGGACTTAATTGGAAGATCGCGAGCGACATGTCTCATTCTCGAGGCGTTTTGAACACAGGGGTGGAAATTTCGGTGGAAATGAGGGGTGGAAGGTGAGTGGCGCGGAAGCAAATGATAACTCAAGAATTATAGGGGAAGGATGGGTGAATACAGATCTAGAAAGGTTGACACAGCGGACGAAGGTAATTTGTAGGTAGGTAGGTGCAATTGCTTTGAATTGGCTCTAAGAAGGGCCATGGTGTAAATAGAGGCCGGGTTGAACCGCAATCAAGCGCGCACAGAGAGAGATCTAAGCGAGCGAGTTTTGTATCACGTGACTACATCAAGGGCGAAAAGTCCATGGGGACGCGCAATGCAGGCGAGCTTTGATGGTTCGCTGACTAAGCTGACAGGTGTAGAGACGGTCACCCTGCTAGGTGTGCCTCGAAGAGCGAAGTCCTTGCGCGTGGCCAAGGGCGGGAAGGTACGGTGTCACGTAAACGAACCAGCTGCTCGTCTTAGTGGGAACGAAGCGAGAGCGAGAACGAGAAACGAGAACGAGAATGCGTCGAGAACGAGAACGAAAAGTGGTTTCGAGAGCGAGAAAGAGAACGAGAACGAGAACGAGACGAGAACGAGAGTGGAGCGATGACGGGACTTACAACGGCTAGGCGAGTACTTGAGGATGCGAAGCGACCGAGCGTTGGAGTGTAATCGGGGTAGATTCAACTGGCCTAGCTACGAACATAGAGCGCGTACTTTATACTACTGTAAGTCGGCCGATGTAAATTTTAAGAAATGGAGAAATTTTAAAGAGACGAAATAAAGATGTCGTAAAAGAGTCCCATCGCGTGCACATCCGTCGACGAGGGGAGCTCGACCATGCGTGTTGTGTGCGGCAAGCTGGGCGGGTCGCATGTAGGCGCCGCTGTTCTTTGAGTGGCCTGATCGCATCATTGCACGTGCCGGATCATTGATGTATCGGTCCGTGTGGGCGCTTGTTGGTAGCGGAAGTAGTCGTCGCGCTTTGGTGTCTCGGCTCAGTCATACGGCTGATAGTCGGTGCGGCAGGGAATGGAGATGTGAGACAGAATGGTGGAAGTGCCGCTCACGGTTCTGGGCATAGTCGGTGGACGCGTCACGGCTGTTGTTGCTGATCGAGCGCGCGCATCTTGAGGCTCAGGGAAGTACCCTTCCCTACATCACCCCCCGACTATAAAATGTTGACGTCCCCGTCAACGCCTTCCTCCTCACAAACATCATCATGACTTTCCCTCTCTGGTACCCCAGCGGCTACTTCATCCAGCGTATGTCCAAAGCTGGATTTGAACATTCCGAGGCCTTGTGCGAACATGACTTCGGTAAACGACGTGACCGAATCACTCAGGCGTCCTGTGGCGATGGCCTGTTTTCGAAGATTCGCAAGGAGATGGTACGTGTATGGATGACGCTATCTGGTGCCTCTGCTGACGTGTGTCGTATAGCTAAATGCATTGCAACCCGCAGCAGCTGTCGAGAACCATGGCGGCGACGCGTCCTTCGGTGCGAACCAGCGCTTTTGTATTGAGAGTGCAATTCGTTTTGCGAGCGGCGTTGACTGCCTTGAGAACCAGGCCGCTGCCACCTTCGACGTGTATGTATTGTTCCTCAGCCAGGCTGAACGCCACGCACTCGGTGACCCGCGCGATCCCTCTAATCAATCGGCACTCCTCGTTCCTGCGGAGTTGAGCCCCTATAGTCCCTCGGGCGAATACTTCAACCACATCAACACTCTCCACTTTGACGAACAAGACGATGACGCGGCTATGCCAGCCTTGGTGGATGCGGATGACTCGGACGACGACACTGCCCCAATTCTTGTTACCAACTCTGGGCGTCGTGTTGTTGGAAGCTTTGTCCAGGATGGTGACTACCTCATTGACACCGGCCTTCCCGCTGGCGTGGGCCCTGGCACCTTTCGCATGCGCGTCATCCCTATGGGATTGACACATGGGCCGCCGGTTTCTCCTGTTGCATCTCCTACTGCGGAGGGGGTGGACGATGACGACATTGTTGACGACGAGGGCGGAGGTGAGGAACATGTGCGTTATCTGGCTCATCAGGCGGCAATGGCTGGTGGAGACTATATTCAGTCAGCGCGCGAGAGGCTGCGTGTGCACGAGCAGCATCTTTTCAATGCTTGTCATGATGCGGGGCGCGATGTCTACGTCAACCAATTCTATGTCCAGGTCCTTCGTGAGGCGATTCGGATTGCGGAGGCCGACGGTTGGCGTGAAGGAATGTGGTATGAGCAGGCACATCGCGACGTTTTGGAGGATGCTGGTGAGGAGATCGATGATGGTGCGGGTCCTTCAATTGACATCGGTGATGAGGACGACAAGATGTAGTCCCCTTTTTGGTAGACAAACACGAGCGCTTGTAGCGAGTGGGGTGACAAGGAGAGAAAAAAAAGAAAAAGAGAAAAGAAAAAGGAATCTGAGCAGGGGAGGCGAGATATTAGAGTGTAGAGAAGAATAATATATGATACTTTTTGAGGATGACTTAATATGCCATCTAAGTGTCTGGCGCAGCAGCCATAGCGTCAAGCTCCTCTTCTGAGGTGTCAACCACCGAAGTGACTGGGACGGCTGACATATTGCGTGGTGAGTAGGGGAACAGGCGGAACGCGGCGTAGCGGAGCTTTGAGATGGCACCATCGAGCTCGGCGAGGATATAGCTTCCTCCGGTGGTTCGTCGCAGTACGATCATAGGGCCGAGATACCGGGGTTTGTGCTTGGTTAGGTCCTTGTCAGCGCGTGAGTTTCGAACAAGAACAAGAGCTCCGGGTTTGAAGTTAAAATCCTCAATAGTTCGAGATGTTGAGCGCTCGAGTGCACGCACAGAGGCCCAACGGGCATCAAGGACTCGCTGGTGGACGTAGGCAAGGTCTTTATCGCGTTTGCGCAGCATAATCGCACGCTGAGCTATGAGTTCTTCGGTGGAGAGGTGGCTTGAGAAGTGGGGGTTGAGGTAAGTGCCCTCAGCAAGGTCAAAAGGGAGCACCGGCTCAACACCATGTGCTATGTAATAGGGCGAGTAACCAGTCGCTTTTTGAATAGACACACGCTCGGCCCAGATAATAGCGTTCAGGACATCAGGCCAATCCTCTTCGTGGCCACAGGTAGCCTTGAGCGTCGATTCCCGCACATCCAGGTGTTTGCGCTCGATGGGGGCCTGGCCAGTGGAGTTGTAGGGCGAGATCCGAATGTGGTGTATGCCATATCGTTTGACGAGCCATGTGACAGCCGCTATGTACTGGGGTGCATTATCAGTGACAATCTCCTCGACTGCGCCATACCTGCAGAGAATCTGTTCCCAAATGAATGCTCCGAGTGTTTCCTGATTCTCCCGCTTAAGCTTGTCCGCTTCCGGTACGGCGCTGAGGGAGCATCGTGCGTGAACAATATATCTGTATCCTTTCGACTCTGGCATGAGCATGGTGTCGATGTAGAACTTGCGAAACAATGGTGATGGTGGTGGAACGGTGGGTGGAATAAGAATCCGTTTCATGTTGCGAAGCTGGCAGGAGTGGCACGTCTTGATGAACCACTTGACGTCCTCTTCGAGGTATGGCCACCAGAAGCGTTCGAGCAGCCGGAGTCGCACAGTAAAGATGCCCTTGTGACCGAGGTCATCGTGAGCTTCCTGAACCAGTCGGTAGCGACGTTCTGGGGGTATTACTAGCTGGTGTCGCCCCGACACACGCCGACGCCAGAGTTGGTCATCGAGCAAGAAGAAACCCGCTGCACGTTGTGTAAGGGACTTGATGCCATGTTCGCGCGCTAGTTCGTTGTTTCCAAACTGCTCCGAGTACCACACCACGTCGGTAGGGTTGGCACAGTACCGCCTGACTTCCTCGAGTTCCAAGTCGCGCTGTTTTGCACGGTTGCCCCGCGGAATAGTCATTACAGAGGTTGCGAGTGCAAGAACCGTAGCCGAGGGCGATATGATGTCTTGGCAAGCTGCTTGGCGATCTTGTGGGTGGTGGTATATGGCGTTTATCCGCGATGTGCCGGGCATGTGTCGGTCGAGGAGCGGTGGGGAAATGTAGTTCATAACTGCAACTGCAAAACCGCAAGCCTCGTCTATCCAGTCATCATGGTCTCCAGGGTCTGCTGGATCCAGAGGTGATTGAGGACGTCGCGACAAACCATCTGCTGACGCATGGTCTTTGGCGGGTACGTGACGAAGGGTGAAGTCGAACAAGAGTATTCCTGCTATCCAACGGTTCACGGCTGCATTGGGCTGGATGTCCGGGTTATTGATCATTCCCTTGATATATTTCGCGTCGACTTCTACGACAAGATTTCGGAGACCAATGGTATAGAGTCGAGTGGCCTTAAGCGCGCGGAACAACCCATACAGTTCGAGTTTTGCCTGTGAATACCGCTGCTCTCGATCGTCCCAGGTGATAGAGCCAAAGCGGGACGGGTATCTTTTCTTGTCGTTCCCAAGTTGTGATAGGATGAATCCAACAGCCATCCATGAGGAGTCCACAGCCAGGCATACCTCGTTTTCCGAGTCATAGTCGATGGCGCGGATTGCTGGGCTGGATATGGCAAGTTGCTTCAGGTCATCCATGGCCTGCTCGTGTACATCCGTAAACTCAAACTCCTTGTCCCGTTTCTTGGTGAGTTCGACCAGTGGTTTGGCATGCTTGGCGTATCCCTTGATAAAAATGCGGATTGTACCCATCGTGCCTAGAAATCCGCGAACTTCTGTGAGTGTAGAGCAGTATGGCCAGTCCTGGATAGTCTGTAAGCGTCCTTGATCAACAATTCGCCCCTCATAGGTGCAGCGATGCCCCACAACAAGTGCTGATGAGGCACATAAGTTAGATTTGGGACCTGAAAACGTGCCACCAGCATGTCGTATCCGCTGGATGACCCGATTGACGTTGTTCAGGTGTTCCCAGACGAAGCGTCGAATGCCTGGATTCTCCGGAATGGTCTCGTAGGCGCCATCAGGCAATTCATATCGTGTGGATGGCCCCTTTACTGGAACGTCATCGACAAAGGGAATGGTGACGTGCGGAATTTCTTCCTGGAGCAGGAAGGTGGTGTCCCCGTGCTGCACTTGCATTGAGTTTGTGTATCCCATAGGAATGGAGGTGAGACGTAGGGTGCCAAGCGGTGACTGAAAAGTTGTAAGATCGCGCGATGCTTCCGCCAGTTCGCACTGGTCAAACCCAACAAAGAGGTCAAACATTCCATAGCACGCACGTCCACCAAAATCTTCAGCATACGACTCGACTTTGGGTGGGAGACCGCTGTCCTTGATGGCAACTGCGTTCAGTGGCTGGAGGTCGTGTACGAGTCGCAGTGATTTCCCATCCTTCTTCTTGACACAGAACCAGCGTGAGCGATAAGAGGAGGACGATGGCTCGTAGACGCCTGAGGCTATCTTTTTCTTGATTATTCCTATGACTTCGTTGCGGATTCCGTTTGGTATTGGTATGTCTTTGAATGCCCAGGGAATGTGCTCGACGGTGGGTATGACAACAGGGTCGAAGTATTCACGGCTGAATTTTCCCTTCTCAGACTCGTCCCAGGCAAAACCTTCTTCGTGCGCTCGGATAATATAGTGGACAAGCTTCTCTTCTTCAGAAGTCAAGAAGCCATCTGGGTTGACGTTCATGGCATCTTTTCTCTCGTATGTGTACCGAGAACCTGGGATGAATTCTGGCGGGTGCGTGGGTAGTTGAGGGAGAGTGGCAAGGGGATCTGAAGGAATACGTCGCTGAATACGATACTGCTCTGGCAGGGTAGTGGCAACTGGTTTAATGCGGTTAGCCACCTTTTTGTATGTGTAGACTGATGCCGGCGCTGGGTGCGTGGCTCTAGATGCACGCGCAGGTGGGGAAATGGAAACAGAGAAGGTGAAGGCTGACGAGACGTGAGATGTGGTTTCGACTATGTGCAAATCAATGGGCGAAGGCGGAGACTGAGAAGAAACTGAATTAAGTGGACAAGAATTGGAAAAATAATGCGTCACTGATGAAAGGAGGTGCCCAGACCTGGTTGACGACGTCAGGTAGGGCATATATGGCCTCCTTGTGCTTAAAAATTTTGGTTTTCCAATGCCCTGTCGCGAGCGTGCGTTGGGATAGTGATAACTGCCTGTGTATTTGGGTCCACCAGAGTGATATGGGAGTTGCCATTCAGGAAATGTCGCACACTAGCCTGGGTGAAAGTAAGGAAGGGACGCCCTAAAAGCATTTGGTATGGGGCATTGTCGATAACCTGGCACTGAACATAGAATGTGTGACCCCCTATAGTGACAGCGAGATCGGGGAGAAGTCCCATCGTATCATTTGTCTGAGAATTTGCTGATTCCATGGACATGACATGGTCGCTTCGAAGTGCAAGGCCACTCTTCTCCCATACTGTCTTGCTTATGGCTACTATCTGGCACCCATCGTCGAGTACCGCCTCTATCTTTCCTGCCCCTGGAATTTCGACCGGAATGGCACGCAAATCGACCTTGTGTTCAGCCACCACTACACCATCCGTCCTGTCTTCAATTGCCGCGAAGAGAGCACTAACACTGGATTTAGTTGTAACAGCTGGTACGCCCTCGTTGGAAACTGCTACCAAGTTTGCCGCAATACGTTTTGGGGTTGTCTGTTCCCTGAAGGCCTTTCTGAATTCCGATGACATGGCAAGGAGTTGGCGATTGGTGAGTTTAACCTCGGTGTTCATGCTCTGCTCAACCACCTCTGTGACTGCATTCCCATCCTCCACTGGTGCTTTGTATGTGTATTGAGGCTGCGGGTGAGCTCCCTGTGCAGTGGGAGTGATTGCAGCGCTAGGCGGGAAAGAGCCCGTCTTGGCATCAGTGATTGGAGTTGTGGGTGCTGCGAACGTTTTAGTGACTGGCGGCTTGCTGGCGGGGGCAGTGGCATTCTTTGCGGGAATGTGAGGGGGCGAATCGCGTGTGGACTCATCGTTTCCGTATGAACGCGTCCGAGTTGTGGGTCCATATGTCGAGACCGCTTCCATCTTTAGGGCGGAGATGTGAGCCTGCGCGGCAGCTATTGTTTGTTCAAGATGACCGATTTTGCTCTGGGTTTCTCTGTCGGATGATGACTCATATTCCATGTCCATGGTAGGGAGGGGTGGCGCTACTTGCAGGAGAAAACCTGAGGCTGATGGCTGGGATGTTGCAGCTGGCGAGTTGGTGTGGTGCCAATAATCAACACGTTCTCTCATGTTCTTTGCTGGGAGGTTGCGCGAGATCATGATGTTTCCCGGGAGGACCAATCGGTTCTGATCGTTCCTCACACATCGTCCATCCCGAACGTACTGTGCCGCCGTTGGGCACTCACGAATGAGGTGGCTGGTGTCAGAGCAGAAGGCACAGAAGAATGTTCCTGGCTGCATGCTACCCGGTTGAGAGTTGGTGTACGCGCTTGAAGAGCCACCCTGGTATGTCGGCTTGGACTGAGCTCGCATCATGAGCGACGAGATCTTCCCGGCAAATGCATCTGATTCGAGATACCGTTCCAATTGTGACGCGTTGAACACTTCCGTTTTGACCGCCCGAGGAGGCTCCGTGTCTCGAGAGAGCTGAGCCGACATCGTACCAATATTGTTGTTGTTACTCAACACGAATAAGATGGCGTCGTACAGAGTTGACATGGCCCAAGGGTCGTCAGTGTGATGGCTTGGGTCCTTAGCCCGCAGGTATTGCTTGAGGTCATTGCGAAGGTTGAATGGGAGGCCTTCAAGAAGCCTTTCTGACTGTTCTGCCGCGCCCATACGTCCCTTCTTTACGAGGAACCCAGTAATGGTGATGAAAGAACGATAATAGCGACCGAAATCGTCTTGGTCATACATGGGTGTATCCTGAGTGCGTCGAATGAGGTTATTCAGGTCCGTTTTGGTGTATTGGCGATCGGATACAGCAGTTCCCGGATAAATGTCATATATTGCCTTTGTGAATTTGTTCCAGTCACTGCCTGACGAAGCATCTTGCGCACTCCAGGCTGGATAGTCCGCTGAGGAGATGTACGAGAGCGCGGCTTTGATAGCGGCTGCGTCCGAGATGTTCTTCTCCGTGGCTAGATCACGTACTTCGTCCAAGAAGCGCTTGAGTGTCTGCGAGGATCCGTCAAATTTTGGTGCCGAAGAACTGCTCCTCGAGGGCATGGTGCCCGGCGTAGGATTTGGTCCCGGCTGTGGTTGTCCGTCGGGCATGTTCTGCTGTGTGATGAACGGGTTTTCGGGGTCGATAAGTCCTGAGAGATCTGGTGTAGGAGTGCGTGAGGGCGGTTGTGCCTGGGAGAAGTCTGGTTGGGGAAGTTTCTTGGCGAATTGGCCTTTATTTCGGGGTTGTGCACGCCAGGCCAGGGTTGAACTGCTGATGGTGGATGGTGAATCAGCAGATGGACTTTCTGAGGCGTCGAAGTAGAGAGATGTGTCTGAGGAAATGGTGGGTACCCTGCCTTATACAGGCGTGCGGGCAGTACTGATAAAATTTGCGCAAGCACTTGCTTCCCCCTCGCGGTGGGCTCCAGTGATGTAGGGAAGGGTACTTCCCTGAGCCTCAAGATGCGCGCGCTCGATCAGCAACAACAGCCGTGACGCGTCCACCGACTATGCCCAGAACCGTGAGCGGCACTTCCACCATTCTGTCTCACATCTCCATTCCCTGCCGCACCGACTATCAGCCGTATGACTGAGCCGAGACACCAAAGCGCGACGACTACTTCCGCTACCAACAAGCGCCCACACGGACCGATACATCAATGATCCGGCACGTGCAATGATGCGATCAGGCCACTCAAAGAACAGCGGCGCCTACATGCGACCCGCCCAGCTTGCCGCACACAACACGCATGGTCGAGCTCCCCTCGTCGACGGATGTGCACGCGATGGGACTCTTTTACGACATCTTTATTTCGTCTCTTTAAAATTTCTCCATTTCTTAAAATTTACATCGGCCGACTTACAGTAGTATAAAGTACGCGCTCTATGTTCGTAGCTAGGCCAGTTGAATCTACCCCGATTACACTCCAACGCTCGGTCGCTTCGCATCCTCAAGTACTCGCCTAGCCGTTGTAAGTCCCGTCATCGCTCCACTCTCGTTCTCGTCTCGTTCTCGTTCTCGTTCTCTTTCTCGCTCTCGAAACCACTTTTCGTTCTCGTTCTCGACGCATTCTCGTTCTCGTTTCTCGTTCTCGCTCTCGCTTCGTTCCCACTAAGACGAGCAGCTGGTTCGTTTACGTGACACCGTACCTTCCCGCCCTTGGCCACGCGCAAGGACTTCGCTCTTCGAGGCACACCTAGCAGGGTGACCGTCTCTACACAGGCGTGGAATGTGCGATAACATTGCAAAAATCGCGGTCAAATAGGGGCTCGGAATTTGGGTTGTTGTAGTACCAATGACCTTGAGGGCAATTGTCCGGGACTCATATTCAATGTGCAGATGGGACGTAGAGTCTGAACTGTAGGTTATACCTGAGACCTTTGTTGATATGTACAACAATGCAGACTAATATCTTACCATAAGATTTGACCATTTCAAAGCCTAGCAGGAGGTCTGAAGCGACTTCTTCGTCGAAAATAGCTCTCTGAACAGTGCGCCTACTCATGACTTGGTTTAATTACAAGCCTAACATGCCCCCAAGATGCTTGATAGCGTGTCCAACATGGCTCTCCGCTGCGCCAGTTTTCACAGGATACCGCGCAATTGCACGCGCCTGCACCATGTATGCTCCTTTTGGCATCCAAGAAATAATGCGTCCATGCTCTTAAGATTTCTGGTCTTCAAAGTCATAATCCTAGAGCAGAGCCGTTGGTGCTGCCGTTGGAGAAGTTTGTTGTCCTTGAGGTGCGTGTGCCGTTCCGCTCGTAAGTCATTGATTGTGTCGTTAATTCGCTGCATCTCGGCGTATAAATCAACCCTGGCTGTGCTTAGATCGCGGCCAAGCCTCTATGCGGCATTTTTCAAAGCAATGTTCTCCATTCTGCGGTTCTTGTTCTCCTGTTTCCGCATGGTATTTGATTTGAACAGCCTACATGCTTGCCACCGTTCATTCCAATATTTGGTGCGTAATGCATCTGCTTTAATCGTCAGGGGCTTGAGCTCTTCCTCGAAAAGCTCGTCAGGCTCCAGGGCCAGTGTATTCATAGGCAGCTTCAGAGCAATTTCTCGAGCCTGTGTTATACATTTCACTGCTTTTTGTCATTCTTTTCTTCACTGTTTTCAATGACCGAGGCATTCTGTGAGCCAAAAACTTACGAGATGCTCTATATAAAGTCTCTGTAAATGCTTCAATGAATCCCTTTATGAGTAATGCAGCGCTTACAATGGGAAATACGAGGATATGTGTCTGTCGCGACTACTTAATTAGCATCAAACGCGCATTATGTAAGCACATTTTCAGTTTTGGCAGACGTATATTTGACATGCCTTTACCATGTCCCGCACGCACTTTAGCATGATACTTTGCGGAAACAATTTGCATGAATTCTCACTACGCAGGAGCGCTACTGAAAAAATCATTTTTAAGATTTTTCTATCGTGATTTGGGCCTGTTATCTCGATCCTCAGACCATAATTGGTATATTTGCTCAGTACCCCTCCTATGTATCAGGAAAAGAACTAACTTCGTCTCCAACACTAAGACAATAGTGGTCTGGATTGACTCACAAAGCCATTTTCCTGTACATTCTGCCTCTATATAGACGTGCAAACATGCACAAATACAATCACCATTTGCCTGAATTGCGCGTCCCCACTAAGTCCAAGACTTCGAACGTGAGAGGTGACATTTCCGCCCTCACGCGCCTCTATTTTGCCACGACTCGAGTACTCAAGTACTCATCACCACCGGACGTTTATGACCGGACTTCGAGACGCAATCAAGCATATCAAAGTCATCCCAGAAATTCCAACCTTACCCGAGGTCAAGACTCTCTTGATCTGTATTGCTAGGCAGAGAGAAATGCACATGCGTGATAATGTTCCCTTCCTACTTTCGTCTCATTAACCTGTCTCGGGACAGCCACGGTTCTCGGCATCCGCTAACTCTTTAGGTTAACACGTCCACTGCTCGGTGCGAAACGTCTGCGCATTGTGGCGCACCATCGACAGTCCACATCATCCGTTCAGCCTCCATCCGAATCAACCGTGGTTGTTCCACTCGTTAGAATCTCCCGCGTCACCCGCTGCACCACACTCCCAGCGGCTTTCATGGCGTCACGACCCCAGCGGAATGTACTGCGACAAATCGGAGCAACAACCACAGCATCCAGGCAGAATTGGAACCTCGAGCGTCCGAACCCTCCCCGCATACCACAGTATCTCGCTGTGGCAGTAACATCTGGGCCGGCGCATAGAGTACAGCCTCGTGGCCGCATGTCAGAACGAGCGTGCTCGGACCCACCCTTGCGAGCCCCTACAGCTGCGTTGACGACCCCCACACTCGTACAGTACACAGCAACACTACTTACGGTGACCACCGTACGCTCCTGCTCGCGCGCCTCCACCGTGCGATGAGACCCTTGCTCGGCCACGGCGTATTGTACCTTGCGCATCACGCCTCCGCCCTAAAGATACAGCGTCCACTGCCGCGCCGCTCTTCGTCTATCCTACTGGGCCGCCCATTATATCACAATTTGGCTCTGTCGGCATCCTGCATTTGAGCGGACCTACATCTAGTTTGCACCACCTGATTCGGCATTTTCCACAACCATCGACACGGTTCGACACGGCGATTCAACTTTCATCAAACCACCTTCCAACGTCAATCTTCACAATCTCAGTTTGCACACGGTATACGACACCACGGTAGCGCGGTTCCGTCCCCGCAAGCAAGCCTTCTCTTCGGCATGCAGGCCTTGCTTATTGCTCGCATGCCATCCCGTTTCCGTCGCGCCTATCGCATATCGTACGTCCTGTGAACACTCCTTTCTGCCTCTAACACCGTGGCGCATGTCAATCATTCCCCTTTCAACTTGGTCGCTGACTAGCCTCATCTGCACTATCCGTGTACCAGACCCTGCGCTCACGACTCATTCTCACCATAGACGTAGGCTTTGTATGGTACTGCTATACCTACTCGCATCGAGCGTAATGCTATTCTGTTAACCTATCTTCTTTCAAGCTACCGCAACTGCTTGGTTGAAGCCCACGGTTTTTGCCACGCACAGCAACTTGATGAGCAGTGAGACCATTGAAATATAGGTCAGCTGCTCTCTTTATGCGACGTCCAACCTCCGCATTCAAAGACACTTCCATTGGGATGGAAAGTCCGGGCTGCTTTCAGCGTCGCCGAGTGGAGCACTCTTGGTGAATAGTACGAACCTTACATCGTTCGTCTACCAGTAGAGGGTAATGAGGCTGAATATAATCCTGGCGTTCTGCCTGCGGAGAAACCACTCGTTCTCTATGATTTATCCATATGTCGGGCCCGACATGTCTAAGCTAACAGTGCTCCAGGCCTCAGTCCCCAGTTCCCGTGGCAGGTTTTCAGTCGGAATGATATTTTAGCACAACCGGCGTGCAAAACTGCCTGGTACCGACATGCGGCCATTGTCACAGAAAAGAAGCGAGTACAATTAGTATGTGTGGGAATCCGCTACGGCGGAAAAAGTTACGAGGAGGCTGTCGTGAAACACACATCTGGCAGGTAGTATGCAGCAGCCACAATACTGTTGATGTAGACGAATATGCGATCAATAGATAAGAGTTGAGGAAATCTTTCCTCTCGATAACACGTATGAGCTAACAATGCCCCAAGGTCCACTTGAGAGAGGAATGTAGGACGTGAATGGAACTGTGAGCATTCAAGCCTTCATCTAAGAGTGGGGCGTGACAAGGTTGCCTTATTCCGAAGGTCGGACTGAGAACAGCACTTATAAGTTGTTTCCCTTATCCCCCTGATTGATTCTGGTCCCTGTCCTTGTTATTTGACAAATTTAGGGGCTGGGCGGTCTTCCCGGGTGTCATATCAGCGATTAATGCCCAAATTTGGTAATAAACACAAATTGATCGTGGGGACAGTGGACTCGCGTGGCCCAATGGGTACCGTCGTCTGTCATAATGCATTGCCAGGTTCTTGTACAATATATATAGAGCGCGTAACCACGGTCTTGCTCGGATTGTGTTGTTGTCCGATCGGCTTGTGGCAGGTCTTGTCTCTGGTTATATCGTATTTCATCGACCCGGTAGCTCTACTTAGAAGAGCTGGAACCAAAGAACACAACGATCTAGGCCGATACTCGCAAAGCGTTGCAAACAATACGGCCCGCCCTGAACGTCCAGACCTATGCTCAACAAAACCGGTCAGGTCTGTTCCAATATGGAAAATACTGGACCTTGGGGAATAAGTATTCAAGCTGGTTGGGGACACTATGTATTGTATCAAACGAGGGTACATTTTCATCCTGATCATATGATAGATGTGAATTTAGCCATCAAAACTATTCTTGTAGGTCGAGAATAGAATGTGAAGCGCAGCTTCCGATGATCATGTTCTATGAAATTTATCTTTCCAAAAATAAGCGTCGCATACATATGATGTCTGGAAGAGACAACACAATGTGTATTTTTTTCTGTGACATCGAGATATGGGCGTTCTACGAGGGTCAAATGGAGCAACGGAGTGGATAATTGTGGATTGCGCGTACATAACTGGTGGCTACAAACTCTTATGAAGATCAAAGATGATTTCTGTTACATAAATCAAGGAAATCAGTCCATAGATCAAATTTCTGACACGTCCCGGATGAGGGCTTTGAGTACATTGAGCAAACTCAACAAAATCAGTATCTCCGCGAAGCTGTGAGCTTGTGCGGTGCCATCCTGAATGTTCAAAAACTTAAATGTCGCGAGTCCTCAGATTGGGTTTTTTTTAAAGAGACCATGACCTCCACAGATACCCTCCCTGCCGCGTCTAGCCTGAAGATCGACAAGCATGCTTTGACTGTGCAATTGTTCGGTGAGCCGCTCACGTCGACGATGAACAAGTATACCCGGGAGAATGTCCGACAAGACCTGGATGCTTCTGGAGTCATTCTTATGCTTGCACACGGCTTAGGATTCTGTGAGTATTGGTGGAGTCTTATATCCCAATGTCGTGCTGATAATTGCACATGTGGTTGTTGAATAGTCAAAGAGATGTGGGAGCCCATCATTGAGGACATCTTTCGTTTGACGATGCTAAGTCTCCTGCATACCTGATTCGGGAGGTTTGGGCGTTGGATTGTCAGAACCATGGCGAAGCGGGAATACAGAACGAGAATGTTTTTGTCAGATCGCCTGAAAGACTAAGTGAGTCAAATTGTGTACAATTGCTAGTTTCGGGACTTATCTCAATCATACCCCATGTCCTAGCTATATGGGATTATGCTGAAGCATTTGCAGAGCTTTACAAATCAGGGCTGCTCGGCCAACTTGATCCTAAAAAGCACAAGGTCGTCCTTTGTGGACACTCTGTTGGATCTGTTGCCGTGTACGTACTTTTAATGAACCACTCAAGTCGTACATCAGATTGATGAAAGTATGATCACCTTAGGGTCCTTGCTACATCGTTCTTCAATCCTTCATCTCGGCTGCCGTTTAGTTCTCTCATTCTGGTTGATCCTCCAATCTGGAGCAAAAAATGGCACGGGAAGGATAACGAATTTTACAAAATGGTGGAACAAATGACACCTACACGCCGCGATATCTGGATGAATAGAAGGGAGGCATCAGAGTGGCTCCAGAGTAAGATTGCTCGGGCTTGGGACAAACGCGTGTTTGCGAAATATGTGGTGAGCTCATATTTTTCAACCCAATCCTTATTATTAATTATCACCGTAGGAGCATGGTGTTCGTCTTTTGCCCACTGCATTTTACCCAGATAGACAGGGCGCAACACTGACGACACATAGACTCGCAGAGAGCTTCTGCTATGGCAAAGCTGCGAAATTTTTTGTGTACGAGGCCCTTGATCGCCTCAATCAGATCTGCGCTTATGTGCCTGTACATCTCGTCTATGGAAATCGGAACGACATGTTGTAAGTCCCAGTGAAATTTTCACTGGCATCAGAGGGCTGACACCAATGCAGCGATCGAGAACCTCAGAACTCACTCGTCAACGTAGAGGACGGGCGATCGTTTGCTTCTATCAGACGTATTGGGGGTGTGGGTCATTTGGTATGCCATAATGGCCTGATTGATCTCGATCCGACCCTAAGCCTTAGTTTTAGATTCCACAGGAAAAGCCTGCGGAGTTAGCAGAGGAGATCTTCGGTATTCTCTATGCTCAAGAGCTCAAGCCCTCTTTCAAGTTATGACCTTGATTCAACGAGGAATCCGTAGACATGTAAACCCTTGTTCATATCCAGACACAGAAAATCGAATCTTATATACACAGACTTCAGTGGACGGAGTTCTGTGGGGCTCACGCACAAGTAAAGTTATACACGAACCGTGTTAGTACAAATATTATAGCACTGATCGCTGGTTCGTGGGAAGGGGTCCTTCCCACGATCTAATTTTGGAGCATGGGCGGTGATTAATGAATCCCTAATAGCATGGCTCAAAATAACCCAATCTGCACCGAAATGTATTGGTTCAATCAGGCCTATATCGGCTCAATATTTTATGTCCCTGACTTCACGCCATATAACGATACATACACACAGCAACACTGAGTGCAGTGATGGCTGTCTATTTTAATTACAAGGGATGCAGCTGAAGCTGTGATCAAACTAGCTGTTAACATAAGATAGGCCGATGCATCAGCTTCATAATGAATACATCCAGTCTTGATTCAAGGGCTTATCAATCAATAGACTGCATCGGAGTCACGCTAACGGAGTGTATGGTGCCAGCATGAGATGAACCTGTCAGTTGTCCCTCAGAAAATTAATCATTACAGTGATCACATAGAGTTTCACTTGATCACATTCAACGGGTACGACGGGGAGCTAATTTAGTCTCGCGATTCTTCGATCTTCATGGGCGAGGACAAAATAGCCCTTTACCATGGCGGCTGTAGAACGACTATATTCGGCGAAGTTATTCAGATCGACAAATTACACTGTTAGGATCGTATCTTTCTCTCATTCTTACTCCCTTCCCTCACTGGTTTTCATTACCCCTATGTCTACAGTCGATCAGACACGCCATTTGCAAGAGCTCTCTGATGTCGATGAGAAACCATACTTGTTCACAAAGCCAGGCGGAGATGTGACTCACGCTGCACGCACAACCTCTGGTTTCACCAGAGTGGGATGGATGACTGTCACTGGATCGTACGTGGGCAAAAATCCCATTTTTCGAAGGAATAATCTCATGCTGACTTCCCAGTTGGATGATTATGTTCTCGACCTTTGGGTATGTCCCCATACATTGAGAGTGCATGATATGTATCCCATTGATCAATTCGTCACTCAGATATCTCTATGCATTTGGGGTGTATCAAGGTTCTATCCTGTATAGCTCATGTGTACGAGGGACAAGCTGACCACCCGCCAGATTACTACACGCGTGTCTTCCTCTTGAATCATAGTCCAAGCACAATTGCGTATGTACAAGGCCCCTGCTTCCCCTTGGCTAAGACCTTGCTCATCCTTGGACCCACATAGGTGGATTGGAAGCTTCCAATTAGCAATGCCCTTCTTTTGCGGCATAGCGGCGGGCAAGTTGTACGACGCTGGCTACTTCCACACCATGGAAGTATTTGGATCAGCTTTATTTGTTTTCTCGTACGTTGCAAAATAGGCCTACCATTTTAACAGTTTTGCCAATTTCTCACAATATTATGACTTCACTCAGTATCTTTATGCTTTCTCTTGCGAAGCCGCTTCATTACTACCAGATATTTCTCAGCCAGGGCGTAGGAATGGGAATTGGAGCTGGTTTCACATTCACGCCCACCTTGAGCAATATCTCGCACCAATTCTACGAAATAAAAGCCCTGGCGGGTGGGATTATACTCAGTGGGACCTCGGCAGGAGCTCTGGTGTTTCCTATTAGTAAGCAGTTCTAAAGGTGTACCATAAAGATACATTAATAATAATTATGCTCAGTGCTCAAGTCAGTACCTTCCAACGATGCCTCAGCTAGCGCACTGACGATATTGAATGGTGCATAGCCATTTAATTCCCCCAATTGGTTTCGGAAAGGCTGTTCGTGCGAGTGCTTACATTGTCCTAGGTTTCCTTGTAATGGGAAACTGCCTCATCCGCCGATCGGCGAGGAATGTTAGTTCAACGGATGCTGCACCTCTGGACATTAAAAGCTTCTTTGTTGACCCACCCTATATTCTATTTATTTTCGGGTATGTCTACTATTTGTCCAACACTTGGATTCTTGCTGAGACATTATGGCTTTTAGCGTCTTGATCGCGCTTACTGGTCTCTATCTTCCATGTCAGTAATGTTTCATCTTGCAATTTCCATTTGAAATCATGCTTATTCGGCTATGCCTTGGTCACTGAACAGTGATTTACATTCAGCTATATGCTATTGAACACGGTATTGACCCCACCTTGGCATTTTACTCCGTGAGCGACTCGGTCTCACTCATGAACGATGCACCTGATATTTCTTCTAGATTGCTATCATAAATGGCGTTAGTGGTATTGGACGTGTTGCGGTAAACTTCTTTGCGGATGTCTACGGGCCCTTCAATGTTCTCATCCCTGTCACCGTGATTGCGGGAGCATGTGTTTTCTTACTGCTAGCTGTGTAAGTTTTCATCACTCTTAGCAATTTCATTTTCCTGTGTTCATTCATATTTAAAGACACAATGCTGTTTCGCTTGTGGTCATTAGTGTGTTCTACGGATTCTTTTCAGGGGCATGTATGTGACAAACAATGTGAGGGATCCTTGCGTGATTCTTACTAACCTTGCACCGCTCAGGGCTCTCTGTTGCCCTTGCATGTCTAGGTGCACTATCCAGGAGTCCGGCAGAGGTTGGGTGAGTATATTTACAGCTTCTTCGTTACAAGACAGAAAGATTAAGCTTGTGTGTAAAGCGCCAGGACAGGCCTCACCCTTGCAATAGCAAGCTTTGGGCTACTGGGATCAGCTCCCATACAAGGTGCCCTACTTGGCTCAGATTTCATATGGTGGAAACCCGCTATATTCTCTGGCGTAAGCTCTAATTTCCATATTACTTCACGTTGACTCACCAAGGCTCATACTTATGCGCCAGACTCTCATGTTGGTTTCAGCGGCTGTTGACGTCACAATCCGCCAGGTTTTGATAAGAGAGAAAGGTACACACAAAGTGTAGAATCACATCGCAATGCCATAAGGCCATTGGTTGGGCCGATGGCATCACTGCAGGGACGATCTTCGACTCTATGGAATTGTCAGATATATCATGCATAGGGCAACATTCAAACATGTAATGCGCGAAACGGGAGCCTGGTTGTCTCATGAAAGTCATTGCACTAAAATACACAATCGGCTAGTTAGAAACCAGAATGAGCTCCTGAAACCACTGTGACACGATGTGATGGTTCACCAAAATAATCATCTGAATTCTGGCGCTGGGAAGAGTCTCACACTATAAGTATATTCGTTGCCCGTGCATAGATGATATATTAGTTTGTAATCGTTTTCCAAACTGGTTTGCAACTCTTCATTAATCTAGAGTGTTTAAGGTGCATTTCGGCATACATCTGTATCTCCAGACGATGGCCGCTATGCATTTTTGGATAGTGATGGGTATCGCGATGGTAAAGATCGACGTGACAATATTTTCGAAAGTTCCCACGGGAGTTCAGTGAGCGCTTGCGATGCCCTTGGCATCGCATACCATTTTCTAGGCCGATAACAGTCCCATTTGCATATGGTTCTGATGAACATGATTTTTAAGTGTATAAATATGCATCACTTCCGAAGGGTAGTACGGCTAGCTGCATATCAATACTTGTCCCGCGTTACCATCAAGGTCATCTCGCGTCAGACTGCAATGATTCCTAGATGAATCTCCAAATCTGGAAGGGATATCAGAATCTCCGTGTACTTGAATTATGCAGGGCAAAGATTTGTCGTTGGCTCTGTACTCACCGAGTCATCTGGAACATTAAGTCCTACCCCAAGGAGCAACAGTCGAAGTAAGGATGTAAACTAATCAATCTAAAAATATATCCTAAACCTGTTCGCCACGAAGAAAAGAAACATGAGAAAGCTATATAATCGCGTTGAGCTGAGGCTAGGTAGCCTCACAATGGACGATATCGTTACGAAGCTGATCCATATACGCGCGTCGCGTGAAATCCAAGGTACTTGATTCAAAACTACTCAACATTTGTTTAATATATGCTTTGTAGTTGCCGCAGCCTTCCTTGTTGTCTATGATCACCTTCTGACATTTGACATGGAGGTGAGTGTAGCAGGTCTCGTCATCATATACCTCTATAATCTCTGACAATCTCTGTAGGTTGAGTACTTTTGGGTACGCCATTGTCTGAGCGAAAATCGCAAAGGACATCTAAATTGTTTGATCAGAAGCAAAGAATTACTTTGGGAAATATTCTATTCTTTGCGGTATGACTTTATTCTGTCAGGCGATATATTTAAACGCTGACCTTATGAAAGAATCGGTATATAAGTTTCATGGCAGTCTTTGTCAACCTATCAGGCAAGATCATTGGAACTTGCAAGCCCAGCATTGATCCCTTAAGAGAGGTTACTGATAATGTAATTCAGGCTCTGTGCTTCCTGGATTATCTCAAGAGGTATGGTCAGTCCAATATTTCTTATGTTAGCATGCAATGGACCAACTTCATTTTTCCCTTTGGAAGTTGTGAGCAAGATTATCATTCCTCTGAACCATCGGATATTAATGGCGGAACACCTTAAAATCGCCGAAATTTTCTTTGTTGGAAAGCTGTCAGAATTTTTTGTTAATATGTGCATCGCCCACTAGCCTAATCACAGTGTATCACTTCTAGGTACCCTTTTTGTCCGCGTCTTATTGCCAGCGTTCGGTGAGCTTGTTTCTCCAATAACCCATACATATCTTATGGAATCTATCAGGACTCGGAGAGCTCCTCATCGTACAAGGCATTCTTGCCGCAAGGATCACTGGGATGTACATGAGCGACAAACTAGTTGCGAATAGCATCTGTGCAATATACGTTGCCTCTGCAACAAGTGCCATTGTGCTGTTAGCGACCTCTGTATGGTCAAGTCCGGGTGAGCTTGTCTGATTTGTGCAAAGGTTTCCTGCCTAATGCCAACTGTAGTCACGGCTCACCCCCTTCCGGGCATTGATCTCTCTGCATGCCTTCCAGCATCCTCACCTGCTCATATATGGGCATTTTGGTATTCCTCTCACTACAACATATGTTAGTCATATCTAATTATTCCTTGCATATCTCAGGATTCCAATTCTTATAACGGAGCTCACTTTGGCCGCACTATCAATCTTCAAGGCAGTTCAATTTGTCTATCATAAGCCATATGGAACGTTCCGCAGCTCATCAAAAGAGTTTCTGGATATTATCCTCAGGGATTCAATTGCTTATTTTTTCATGTCAGTCAGACCCGATTTCCATCAGTGTTTTCGTTATCTGAGCATTAACTCATGCACACATAAATAATTGGGTGCATAGTGTCTTATTTCTTTATCTCACATGCGCACTCCTCTGGAGATTTGCCCCGGTGAGCTCATTCCTTGAATATTTCGGAATACAAGTACCAACACCCCGCAGCCCGATCTCTTCAATGTTCTCTATAATGTTACATTAGCACTAATCGGAATTACGTGCTCCAGGATGATGATGAATTTGCGGCAGATGGGTGGGGGTACTGGCAGTTCCCGCTCCAGCACGGAAGATAAGCTACGCCAACTTCAAGCCGCCGCTGCCTAATGGAAATTACCATGTAATATCCGAAACATGGCTCATATTTACGGATGCCTTCTCCTCTGGTTGATAGTTATCTTATTGCACTTCCTGCACTCTCATCTCATCATTGAACCATTAAATGCGTAGGAATCTAAGCTTTGGACATACTTTCAATGTTTTTAATTGTTATTTAATCCTTGCCCACAGGCCTTTGGAAGCGGCTATTTATCCAAGTACTCGTGGGTCCCAAATGTGATGGACCACCGGCACTATTGTAGGTCAGATGTTCGCTCAGACCATGAGGTCGCTCACTTTCAAATTCAACACCTTTCGCTCAATCTGAGGGCACAAAATTAGGTTTGTGGGTGCTTTTATTATCCAGTAGTACAGTCATACTTTGTTCTTGAGGATTTAAGATGTTTTAAAGGTAGATGCAATTTGGGGTTTTGTCACGCTTGCACAGAGCGGTAATGCGAAAAGAAAAATGGTTTGATGGGAAGACACCAAATCTGCGGTTTGGGAGATCAGTGGAGGTTGAGACATGACAGTCACGCTCAGTAAAAAGCAAAATACGACGTTGTCAGTCATTTGTACGACATATACAAATGTCAGACTAAATGCCGACTCGTGCGCTTCTGGTGCTTCTGCCACTGGAAAACGCCGCTGGGCCCACAGCTGGTGCTGCTGTTGATTCTGCCACCGTTGCTGTTGCCGCTTGAAATATGTTGAGTTCTCATCGGGGAGTAGCTACAGCTTGAAAGGGTCACTGCGATGCTATATGCGACAGATATATGCGAAATATCTGAATTTATCATCCCTTCCGCAGTCTCGATCCATGCCCTGCAGGAGTTAAGTCTCGGTTTGCTAGTTGAATGCGGTAAGTCGTGGTGATGTGGTGAGAGACAGAAAAAATGCTTGAGTCTTGATGAGATGGGAAGAAAGTTTTTAACGACGCGTTGGGGCGTTAGATCTAGGCAGAGCGCGCGCGGCTGCTCTGCAGTGAGTGTCGAGCACACAGACTGGCGTTGCCTCGACGCGATGGTGGCAGATAGAGAGAGACGCAGTCACGTGTGGCATGTGACGCACATTCATCAGAATCACTCCTCGCTTCGGTAGAGACTGGCTTCTTTCGATGCACATTGCATCCACTCCATTCTATTCCATTCGAGAATTGGATCCATTTTGCCACGACTCACCTCTCAAATACCACGGGACGTATATCAACAGACTTCGAGACGCAAGCAAACATATCAAAGTCATCCAAGAAACATTCTTACTCAAACCTTACTCGATGTCAAGACTTGGTCAAGACTCTCTTAGTGAAAAGTATTTGTATTGCTAGGCAGAGGGAAACACACATGCGTGATAATGTTCCCTCCTCGTTCATTGTGACGCACCACTGACTGGCCACACCATCCGTTCAGCCTCCACCTAAGTCACCCGTGGCCTTTCCACTCGCTAGAATCCCCCGAGCGGTGTTCATGGCGTCACGACCCCAGCAGAACATACCGCAACAAGTCCGAACAACAACTACAGCATCGAGTCTCTAGAGGCAGCATTAGAACCACCAGCATCAGAGCCCACCCCGCCGACCACAGTTTCTCGCTGTGGCCGCAAGTCAGTGCGCTCGTGCTCGGACCCACATTTGCGAGCCCAGCTGCGTTGACGGCCCGCCCACTCGCACAGTACACAACAGCACTACTTACAGTGACCACGGTACACCCCTGCTCGCGCGCCTTCACCGTGCATTGAAACCTTTGCTCAGCTACAGCACATTGTACCTGCACATTACGCCTACGCCTTGAAGACACCGGGTCCACTGCCGTACCGCTTCCCGTCTATCCCGCTGGGCCGCCCTTTATATCGCAATTTGGATCATGTCGACATCCTGTGCCTAAGCAGACCTGCATATGATTTGCACCCCTGATTTGGTATCCTCCGCATCCATTGACCCGCTTCGGCACTCATCAAATTATCTTCCAACGTCAGTCTTCACAATCTGAGTTTACACGTGGTACACTGCACCACGGCGGCACGGTGCCATCCTCGTAGACAATCCTCCTTCATGCAGGCCTTGCTTATCCCTCGCAGACCATCCCGTTTCCATCGTGCCTATTGCACATCGTACGTCGTGTAATTCCACCTTTCTGCCCCTACCACCGCGACGCACGCTATACCATTTCCGCTTTACTTTGGTCGGTGAACTGCCTAATCTGCGCTATCTGTGTATCAGCCTCTGCGCTTGTGATTCATCCTGACCATATACCTAAGCTTTGTGTGGTACTGCTACACCTACTCGCATCGAGCCCAATGTCATTGTGTTAGCCTATTTCTTTTCGAGCTACCGCAACTGCCAGGTCGAACCCTGAGTTCTTCATGCACAGAAATGTGGACCCCCAAAGGACAGGTCAGCTGCTCGATGTTCAAGCCCTGCATTCCTAAATATTCTTCTATTGGGATGACAAGTCCTTTTTACTTCCAGCGTAACCAGGTGTGTGAATCCTCTCGTAAATAAGACAAAAAACCAAGTTGCATAGTGTTCGTCACCGTTAGAAGGTAATGAGGGTGAATATAACCCTGCCGTTCGGGGAAACATCTCGTGCCTCAGTGCCCCAGTCCCCGTTGCAGGTTTTCAGTCTGAGAGATATTTTAGCACAACAAGTGTGAGTGATTGAAACCGATTCTCTTTGTGGCAGGGTCCATAGGTTCCTCCTCAAAATGGCAGGAGAAACCGCGGGACTCCAGGGCCTTTTCAATTCCATTTCATTACCACATTCAATCTACAATAGTATACACATGGAAAACCCATTGTTGCATCTCTGACGCCCATAGTTATCACTCCATATTTATTGCGGTCGTAACTCGTGAGGAATACCCATAATGTCGTGGGTGGCGCTATAACCAAACTTAAGCCATTGATATCGATAGAGAGCAAGTACTATTCGTCAATGATTCCGTTCAATATGTCGCTTCTGATCTTTGAGCTACTTGAATACTTACGGTGTGTCTGTCTAAACATAATACAGTTCCAGGTGATTTGCGGACTATTTCTCGTATATTCAATACAGAATATTGGTTGACTCTGTGTAATCTCAGTCACCCTGTCGAAACCTGTCGAAAATACACAACTTTCTGGTTGAGTTTCTGATTATCAACGAAGACCGCAAGCTATGCTTGTCGAAGTGGGTAAAAAGTATTAAACATTTTTATGCCTCATACATAATTGAAAGGCGTTGCACAGACTGTAACATACGACTCCCCAGACATTATTTATGCGTCCGTAAACATTTTCATGCATCCGCACACATTCTTTATATACCCGAACACATTCTTATACATGCGAACACATTTTTCAACTGTCCGTAAATTATAAAAACGAGTGCGCATCCATATCTTAAGGGTGCGCACACATTTTTTTGCACCCCCACACATTTTCTTGGGTGCGTACACATTTTCTCGCACGACGCGAACATATTTCAGAAATGTGTGCGGGAAAGTGCTCTTGATGGCTGCCGACTGTGCCGAGAGCGCCGCAGCTGCCGAGCCAGGCTGAGCCACAAGTGTGGCTCAGATGAGCTCAATTGCATCGCCCAGGCCGCAGAACATACCAAATTTGGCTGTAATCTCGGATATATACTCACTAGATACATGCCTAGTCATCTGGATGCTTATTTCCTGTTGCCCATCGCTCTGTGAGAAGGAAAGCGCCCTTGAGGGCGTCTGTCGTGCATCAAGATGAAGTCCACATGGTCACGTGTCATACCATCAATAAGCGCCCAACGCCCGGAAGTGCCAATATTCGCGCTCTACCGCCCACAGAATCTACCAAAAAGCGCTTAAGGCTGCATTCCATACTTTATATATGCCCTGGTTACATTCAAATTCCAAAAATGCAACTGTCGCTTCCCATCTTGAGCTTGAAATTCGATAATTTGTGGCAATTATCAATGTAATTTATGCAAGTACAAGCTGATCAATAACCATACACATGAAGCCCAATAGATACAGTATAAAAAACGCTTTTAAGAGCTTTCTGGTAGATGCTGTGGGCGGTAGAGCGCGAATATTGGCACTTCCGGGCGTTGGGCGCTTATTGATGGTATGACACGTGACCATGTGGACTTCATCTTGATGCACGACAGACGCCCTCAAGGGCGCTTTCCTTCTCACAGAGCGATGGGCAACAGGAAATAAGCATCCAGATGACTAGGCATGTATCTAGTGAGTATATATCCGAGATTACAGCCAAATTTGGTATGTTCTGCGGCCTGGGCGATGCAATTGAGCTCATCTGAGCCACACTTGTGGCTCAGCCTGGCTCGGCAGCTGCGGCGCTCTCGGCACAGTCGGCAGCCATCAAGAGCACTTTCCCGCACACATTTCTGAAATATGTTCGCGTCGTGCGAGAAAATGTGTATGCACCCAAGAAAATGTGTGGGGGTGCAAAAAAATGTGTGCGCACCCTTAAGACATGGATACGCACTCGTTTTTATAATTTACGGACAGTTGAAAAATGTGTTCGCATGTATAAGAATGTGTTCGGGTATATAAAGAATGTGTGCGGATGCATGAAAATGTTTACGGACGCATAAATAATGTCTGGGGAGTCGTATGTTACAGTCTGTACAACGCCTTTCAATTATGTATGAGGCATAAAAATGTTTAATACTTTTTACCCACTTCGACAAGCATAGCAAGCGGCCAGAACCCGGAATATTGAGCCAATATCTATGCTTGTCCGAGTGGGTAAGTATTCCGCACACATTCATTTCATGTACTAATCAAATCTGCATGAATTTTGAGAGCTGCACATACAAGTTTTACAATTTCTACGTGAACGCAAACTTTTTTAAGCAGTCCGCACACATTTGTAACTGCGGCGCACACTTCTGTAGTGATCACGCACAAATTTGAACTGTTGCTCACAATTTTTGAACAAGCGCGCACACTTTTTTTGTGTCCGCACAAATGAAATACATGCTCGCAAACATTTCTGTGAGGTCCGCACAAATATTTCAAGTGTAGGCGATTTTCTGCCCGCACATTTGTGACACGGCCGCCAAGGCCTGCCGAGCGTCGGAGCTTGAATTCACTCAGGGGTTGTCCCACTGTGCTCAGTAATTCATGAGTCTTACACAGCGTACATATCAATTGTGCCAATTGACTCATAATATAACTATATCTCGCTTTTATCAGAGACTGATGGCTCAGGCTGTAGTACAGAGCCAAGTTAGGTGACTAGACATCAATACTATATTCCTCACAGCATGCTACATGCCGCACGGGCGCTTGGCTCTCACAAACAGTGAGCCAATACGGACTGAACAGTATAAAAGGGTATATTATCTGTTACGCCTTGCTCGTAGACTTTAGGGCTTGCGGAGGCTGAATCACGGATACAAGGCCAGGTAAGCGCCCGTGATGATCAATGACCCCTAATGCGCTTGTGGGAGAATAGTGCTTGAGGTTAGTACTGACACGTACTGTGTTCTAACCATGCAGAAATACCACCTTTTGACATGTATATAGGCTACTAGGACATGCCTTCTAGTCTACAGTGAGTTTACACTAGTGTTTGGCTCGTTCGCAATGCATAGGAGGTCAGACAACCTGGGGACGACCACTGAGTGAATTTAAGCTCCGACGCTCGGCAGGCCTTGGCGGCCGTGTCACAAATGTGCGGGCAGAAAATCGCCTACACTTGAAATATTTGTGCGGACCTCACAGAAATGTTTGCGAACATGTATTTCATTTGTGCGGACACAAAAAAAGTGTGCGCGCTCGTTCAAAAATTGTGAGCAACAGTTCAAATTTGTGCGTGATCACTACAGAAGTGTGCGCCGCAGTTACAAATGTGTGCGGACTGCTTAAAAAAGTTTGCGTTCACGTAGAAATTGTAAAACTTGTATGTGCAGCTCTCAAAATTCATGCAGATTTGATTAGTACATGAAATGAATGTGTGCGGAATACTTACCCACTCGGACAAGCATAATGGTCCTCCAGGAGCTAGCCAAGTCATTAGCACAGTGACAAGTAGACTGTTATATGACTAAGCCTCACTGTAATATTGTTTATGAATCCATCGTCGAGGTTCACATCAAAGTACTGTACCATTTCGAATTATTCGTCACGCACGTGACTTTTTTGAACTTTCAAGAAATTTCAGAAAATCGGATAAATCGAGAAAAAATTAAATCCGGGGTCAGAAAAAAACGGGTGTGACCCGTGACTGACGAATAATTCGAAATGGTACAGTAATACGATATCTTAGACAACCAAACAGATATTTCCCTGACAGGTGTGTAAAACCAGCGGGCAGACCGGTATCCTCTTCATACGTTGAGTTATAGTTGATCGCAGAGATCTAGAGGCACACGCACCATCCACTACTTAGGATTGACGCAAACCATCTTGAGAAAAGGTTCCTTACCATCTTGCATAGGTTTTGTAATATTTGCCAGTTGGACATGATTGCTAAAAACTGGCGCTTCTTCCATTTATTCAGGGTAGCCATAGTCTTCTTATCCGTGGGTTGCTGAATGGGGTGTGTAGGTAAGATACTGGAGAAACATATCTACCTATATATGTATTCACCTTGTTCCCCTTCCCATGATTTATCTATGCTGCTGTTAGAATAGCGTGCAGACTTTCAAAAATTATGTCCCTAGATCTAGACGACAGAGTATTGCACTCCGGATGCGATTACTTGTAAAGATTGAGGTCAACTCAGCTGGTTTAAGTTGTCCCTACTGCATCACATGCAAGACTGACACCCACCACTTTGGTGAATAGGACAATGCATTCAAGGCAAATACAACATCCCGGCTGTGCAACACGTGTTATAATTGTCACTAGATATTGTATTGGATATACAAGGCGGGTTAGAGCACACATAGGCGCTCAAAGCAAACTTATCGTCAGTGAGTCTGGATGAGATAAACCAATTGCTACAGATTAATTGAAAATGGGTTGTTTGGCTATTGATGGAATCAGATATTATTGATGGAATCAGCGTCATCAAGTAACTATGTACATACAAGCGCAAACAAAAGAACTCGGTAAACCTTAGGCTCTTTAGAGTCCAGGCATTACCGTATTAGGAATGATGTTGACAGGCCAAGCGGATTGAACAAATCAAAGGGGTTCGCTGCCCGAACACGAAGACCTGTCATCAACAAATAAGAATGCATGCCGTGCAGAGTTTCAAAACCACCACCCACCATTATCATGGACCTTATCTGCTTGCCGCATTGAGACGCACGCCGCAACTCTATTCACTGTCGTAGTCCTCGATGCCGACTTCTATCACGCAGCGTCCAGCATCAGCTACCAGCTCAACGTACGTATATTTACGCACCAATGTAATTCGCTACGGAATAGGTACGGCCAAAGTTCGGTCGATCACTGCGTGAAGAAACACAGTAGCCATAGGTGTAGCTCTGATACATTGCTTCTAATATGCGGCTGAAAGAAGCTGAATAAGAGGAACGGCGGTCATGCCAGCCGAAAGGATGTAGTATATAGAGGGGTGAGCAGCTCCATACACCGTCATTTCTGAGTGTGGAGCCGCTGCACCCTGTAATGAAGACATTGTCACACACGCGCGCTTCAGATTATATGCAAGCTACGCGGCAGTTTCGTTGATTCATGGATGTGATTTTCGAGCTGAATGAGCGTGATGCAGTCTCGTGGGCAGTGCTACTATTTTACGACTAGATTCTGACTTTGGATATGGAGGTGAGTGACATTGAGCGTTCTATTTTATGGCATGTATGAACCGACTACCAACTTTGTCGCATTTAACCAGGTGATGTACTTCTGGGTATGTTCTCTTCGCACGCATACGAGCTGTACTTTAACTTTCACACGTACAGAATCAGAGATGCATAACTTGGGGCACGCTCTTTTCGTTGCGGTCAATATGTACCTTTCTCTGGAGGCCAGTCGCTTGAGCGCATGGCAGAATCGCTATCTCCCTAACGGAGGGACACTCGTCAATTTATCAGGCATGCTTTACCGCTCTGAGGAGTACCCTAACCATGATAAGAAACAGCCATCATGCTCCCTATCCCTACTATGTCTGACCCGAACATTGAACAGGACTATCTTTCGTCCAGTCACATCATAGTCACATCAACTGTCTCGTCATCGTTCAACCTCCGCCCACTCTCACATTTGGTCAACCTGCGAGTGGGCACTCAACCAGCATTTGTCCACCAAAAATTTCAATGATAGTTAAATCCAATACAGCATAGTAATCTCGTATAGCCGTGTTGCTAATTTGGAGTGTTCTCGGGCTGGAGTAAGCCTGCATGATTAGTGCGCTGAAGAAATGCTGCGGCATTATTAAGATATCCAGGTTGCACTGAAGCGATACTGCCCGGGCCCCTATTTAAAATTGACAGTCCAGGTTGTGAAATATGTGGTATTGAAGTCATGCCGTACTCACTCTCGCCTCCAGAGTCAGTCCCCTCATCGACTATCTCCCAGGTTTCTGGGGCTGCTCAAGGGGTGCTTTCGTTGACAAATGAGTTCAAACAGACCTTTATACCGCTCATTGGCCTTGAAATCCGGGGTATTTCCAAACTTAGTTTCGATCCGCGCGGCGATTTTCTCCTTGTCACCTTGATCGGACAGAGCAAGTGCAAGGTTCAAAGGTCATCCTTTTTGAAGGAAAATAGACAACCGGAAAAATCATTGGATTGGCGAGTTGTTCAAGGTTTATCTGACGGGATATAAGCGGCGGACGAATGATGATCCTGTTCAATGTTTGGGTCAGACATAGTATGCTATCTATAATTAAAGGCACGTACATTTCTAGGATATTGCCTCACGCAACACTGATAAAAATGGTCGTTGTAGTTGTGAGAGTTACAAGACTATACGCAAAAAATTGGCGCTAAACCCTGTCTGTAGGCGTTATCAAGGTCCGCGTTTTGTTGCCCGCCTTTGGTGTGTTTTCCAATGCACCACGCTTCCACCCCGGGACGTAGGAGCTCATCATTGTGTTCCTCTGTGGCATAGGACTCACGGAGACGTTGGTCAGGCAAGGCAGTCTCATTGCAGGGATCCTTGTAGTGTACACCGGGAATAAACGCGTCACATACGCAATGTTTGCATTACATTGACCATTTCAGTATGGTCGAGTCAAAGTGCGTATAGTGCCCCAGTTTTTTTCGGACAACTACCGAAATTTATGCTGAACTCATCCGGCACTCACGGCGCACACAGTGTCTGCAGTCGATAATATGCGCGACGATTGGGTCGCCTGTCCATATCTGGGCGCGTTGGTATGTTTGCTAGCACATGATTAGCATGCCTATTTGTACATGAGTTGAACTACCCTCTCTTAGGATTCCCATACTTATTGGTCAAATTACGCTCTCAGCACTTGCCGCTTTTAAAACGGTTCAATTCGACTACCAACGGCCGTTTAAGACATTCCCCACTTCGACGCAAGAATTTCTCGAGGTGTTCCTTCGAGACTCGATAATTCATTTCGTCATGTATGTTCATCATTGAATCCCTGCCATGGATCTGGCTGACTCTGAATTACAACTTTTGGAGTTTTATTTCTGTTCCTCTCAACCGCTATGCTGTGGCGCTTTGCACCAGTAAGTTTGAGCTCGACGATTAACATATTCTCTTATGCTGTTATAGCTCATATGACAGGCGGATCTCTACCTCTACAACGTCGTTTACAACACAAACTTCGCTCTGACCGCCATAATCCATTATTTCCTCCTGCATGGCGATGAATTTACAAGAGCTAGGTATGGGCACGGTGGGCTGTTACCCTTCTAGGGAAGACAATTTACGGAGACTTGGAGCTACTCCGGAGGTTATACAATGCTTGCAAACTGTCTAGTTCTTGTGTTCAACAGGAGGAGGTTGGGAGAAGGAATGATCTGAGCGTGGGAATATCACTAGCTGGGCAAAATTGGAATCAATCAAATGGGCGCCTAAATTTATGCTTCAAATCCTTCAATACAAGGGCACATTTCATTCGTAATTTGGGGTCAATTTCATTGTATTTATGTGATAACACTTTTCTTTGTTACCAGAACCAATACGTGTATTGATTCAAGCCCTCAATATCACTCTAACGGCCTCAGGAGAAGGCTTCATCGAGTCGGCCGCCACTGCTCGGGCTTGCCCGCTTGAAGAATCTGTGCCAAGAACGCGTTTCCCCGCCCCAGGCCGTGCCATCATTGATTTTGTCTTAGCGATCCAATACTGATAATCGACCAGTGACCGCGTAATGATTTACAAGCTTTATGCCCGTCGCTACGCGACGGAGACACTCGCTGCGCTCGTGCTCCTGCTTCGCTCCGGACAACAGCTTGTTGTGGGCTGCGCCCCCAAACCCCCCTGGTGTCGGTGCTGCCGCACCTCCATAATTATTCATAAATTTTGGTAACCCATTCTAAGAAAGCTTTACAGATAATTTATATGTATCCAACTCTAAGTCCCTTTTGCAGAGGAACCCACCTGCTTCTTATTTTTTGCATACACATGCATTTTCTTGACACTTCTGTAATTTATGTACATATTTCATCCACACCATCAGCTTGTCATATAGCACCCATGTCACTCTGATGAATAATTATATTATTCATTGCTCTGCCATTTTCAGTTTGAAAATTAGCCACTGTATAGGCTTCCTGGAGGTGGACAACATTTAATGACCTTATTTTACGGAACTTATTGACTTACATTTGCTGGATGTACAGCTTACTGAAAACAGACATACCACTGATGAGCCAGTTGCGTGCCTGACTCTGTAAAACACGATTTTTGCAGTTTCCAGCAACATTGGGACACATGGCAAACAATACACTTGTGCACGCTCGTCACACTTACATACGCACACAGGAGCACCTTCGCCATCGGCGCACCGATTATTGCATGTTCGGCATTGACATCACGCGTTCTACCCCAATTTCGCACGGTTCCAATTTAGACGCCCAAGATCGGCACATCGATACCCCACTCAATTCGCAATTGTTTCCAGTTTTTCAACATGGGACGGATAGGCCTTGCGCAGGAGTATTTGGGCATGGTCACTATGACGCACTGCGAGTATCACAGTGTTGCTGCTGTATGGGGCAAAATCTCCATTCCAGGCCCGCGCACTTTTATTCTATTCAGTCCCTCTCATTTGTATTGCCACTTCACTTTCTGCCTCCTGCTAAGCATCTACATTTATGTCTCATATCACCATATTTGTATGGCTTTTACCTTGTCCATATACTTGAGTACAGTTCAGTCAATTAATTCACTAATTAACATTTCGCTCTCCTCCAGTTACACTGAGCATCAGATTGCTCCCTGTTTTTCTTACATTATCTCTTCATTTTATATCAAAATATCAACCAATATACATCGTTTTTGCACATACATTAACCAACTGACTTGAATGTCATGAAGGCAAGATGCAGTAGAGCCGGCTCTCAGCTAATAAAATAAAAATTGAGGAGGCCAAGAGGGATGTATGTAAAATTATGTATCTGAATGACTGCCACAGCTCAGAGTCAATGGGGAAAACTATTTAGGTGCATTCGAGCGAGAGCGAAGTTGCCTACTTTGGCTTAATCAACTCCTTTTTTATCCATTTATTTGGGCAATATAACTGCATTTTGTGCCTGAAAATGATCCGTGACAGCTGATATAGTGCTGCTAACTAATATATCTCCTGGTCTCCGCCCATCCACCCTGAGTGCAGTCAGTCATTGAGTGTAGTGCTTCGCAGGTGCTTGTCATTCACAGCGTGGGCAATTTGCTTATGTAATTCTTACGTAACATTATTGGATAAGCAAAAGTCCGTCCTCGTATTATATTATGGATGCTGACAAATGGTGCTTGTTGAGCGCGCCAAGCCTCGCAAGGTCGAAGGGAATGTATCCCCGGTGAGTGCATGAATCCTTGTCAATAAGTGTGCTTGGTGCTCGCCTGCTACTCTTTTCCCCTCAACTCTTTCTCCTTCTTCCTCCTGGCCCTTTTTCTCTTTCTCTATCTTCATATTGCTCAGAAGGAACGCCTTCGCCACTAAATATATCTCGATCATCACAAATTACATAGCTCATGCTCAGCATGCCGTCGCTCTTTCGCACAAACACCTTCCTTTCGACAGGAGCGCTGCTCCTTGCCTTCCTCTCCTCGACCACGTATATCCAGCACGCAAGCGCGCAGACAGCCTATGCCGCTGATTTTATTGAACCCACGCACATCATCGGACAACCCTTTGATGCCTCCCGGGGACGCGCCATGCAGAGCGTCGTCAGTTGGGCGCAGCAGTTGGCGGAAGGTGGTCCTTGGAGTGAGTTTCTCTTTTTTGATTTCACCCACCCCTCGTTCTTGTCTGGAGATGGGTCCAGGTGCGCGGGAGAGAGTTATTCATAGCGATGCTAACAATATCGATCGATCCTTCCAGGCGTGGTCAACAAATTTGGCAAGGCGCCATCAGGCGACATGCATGACTATCTCAGCTGGGCTCCATAGTGCGTCTCACATCCCATATCCCATTGGTATCCCACTCATCAACCCTCCTGATCATTTCTCTTATCCCAACTCCAGCTGGTGGCCAGATTGTTCTTCGGTTGGCAACACTACCGTGCTTAGCGACGAGCAAATCTGGGTTACTTGCCCGTACGTGAACCGCGATGGCCAGTTCAACCCCGACGGCCGACTGGTAAACAATGTCGGCGACTTCCAAAGCATGGCTGAGGCGACGCTCTACAACGCTGTTGCCTGGTCGTTCAATGAGACATGGGTTAGCGGGACGTTGAAGACACAGCTCGAAACTAATGCTGGTGTGTATGGTACTTTACTCTAAGTGTATCAATGCTAATAGGATTGCGCACAGTCAAGTTCATCCGCACCTGGTTCCTCGATCCTGACACCGCCATGAAGCCCAACCTCAACTATGCACAGATGAAGCGCGGACCTGGCATTCAGGTCGGCAGTCACACCGGAGTTCTGTGCGTCTACCTTGCATTTCGTGTCGAACGCCGCTGACCTCTGATTAGTGACCTCAAAGCTATGTCCAAAATCACCTCCGCCATCCTCCTCCTGCGCAGCGGAAAGTCTGCATTGTGGACCCCGCAGCTCGACGCGCAGATGGTTGCCTGGACACAAGCCTACATCGGCTGGCTCGAGTCAGCGGCCATCGCCATCGAGGAAAAAGAGGCCCTCAATAACCACGGTACATTCTACTTCAGCCAGCTCGCAAGCTTGAAGGTGCTCGTGAACGATCTCCCTGGCGCGAAGGGTGTGTGCGACGAGTTTTTCAACGGCATTTACAAGGGCCAGATTCAGGCGGACGGTGAACAGGTGGATGTTATGTCGTGTCATGTTCTTCGAGCCGGCGGCTAATCCCCCCATTTTCAGCCCCTTGAAGCAGCCCGAACCCGGCCATACCACTACCGCGCGTACAACCTTGCCGGCATGATCACTATCGCCCGTATCGCCGCCTACGCCGCCCCTTCCTCCTCCCCCTGGTCCACGCCCTCCGGCTCCGGCGCCACCATCCAAAAGGCGCTTGACTTCGCCATCACCACCTCCGCGGCCACGTCCAAGGAGGGCAAGTACGCCGAGGAGCTCTGGCCGAACGTTGCGTCTGTCGCCAGCGTCTATGGGGACGCCGAGGGCAAGTACCTCGCGTACCTGAAGAAGAACGCGCCCGGCTTCATGAGCGAGCCGTATATCCTGTGGAACGCGCCGTTTGGCGCGGGCGAGGCGAGCGGGGTCATTCCTCCCGGCGCAAAAGCGGCCACGCGCAAGGCGACTGGCGCGGCGGCTGCATCTACCGGTGCGAAGGACGCCAAGGACAACACGAGTGCGGGAATGTCGCTTGGTGGTGCGGGAATGAGTGCCGCGGCTGTCGTTGCGGCCGTGACTGTTGGTGGTCTTTCCCTTCTTTTGTAAAAGGAAGACAGTCATCAAGCTGCGAACCGTTGCCCGAATCTATATTATATCTACTGGTGTACAGCTCCTTCTGTGTACCTTGTTAACTGATACCCGATGCACATTAATTACAGTGCATTATCTGTTGTTTGTATGATACCTCACAGCTCAGTGAGCAGCGGCTCCAGAAATGGTGTCTATCTCCACTCTCACGACGGGGCAGCAATTTTGGGAGATCGTAACACTGTCGGAACGAGTTGCGTTTTGCATATGTCCTATGTGGACCAGGTTCTGTCGGTGCTATGTTCTGTGACGGTGTGAGCGCAATGCAAATTTTTAGCAAAGAAAAATGCCCACAATGATATGGGCGGCTTTATACGCACGCCCGGCCTGGTTCATATCTCAGACTTCAATATTCAATTATGTAGTTGGCGTCGCTTGAGGCAGTTCTTGTGTGCCTTGTCCGCAAATCTACCCAGAGTGTATGAACAATGGGTCTTGGTTTCGGTCAACTAATTGTACACCTTGTGCTGCGACGCACCTAGAAGCGCTTGTCCCCCCTCATGCTGCGCCTGCCCCAGACGCACTATGGTTGAATCTAACCGAGATCTACTGTATTCTGCGCTGCAAGTACTCCACTTCTGATGTTCCCTACAACTAAAGACATTATTCGTCACTTTCGTATTTCCAAGCGGTTGACATCTTCATCTGACCCCGGTGGCGTGGCAGCGAGGCAAACCGACGTAGATGTTGATGATGTTGACTGGGAGGCTGTTGGCACGCCCAAGCGGCTCCAAGACTACAAATGAATCGGCGTGAACTAAAATCAGCAATGGAATCGTAGCGCTGGAGGCCACCAGGGTTGCGAGGCAGTGTACCTAGATATCCTCTGTTGTGGAAGGAGGTGACAGTAAACTTGAGGTAAGATAGCGATGCAATTACCACGACAGTGGTACAGCAAATGATGATCTTATGCCTCCCACTATGCTCCATTAGTGATTATATACTGGGTTGAGACGTTCAGGCAGGCTACACACTACTGACATGCTAACGCACACATTCAAGGCGCCCTTGCTGATGCATCTGGGGCGTTTTTGAGGTGCCGAGGCCGGGTTGAGTACACTCCTCGGACACTCCAGTATCCACAAGTTGGCAAGGTGTGCTTTGTTCTTGCCTAGGGATACTGTACATTTCATCTTCCGATAAGACTAAATAGTTCGATCGTGCGCTTATTTTCCCACTGTTTACCTACCAGAGATAGAGCGGCCGGTAATAGAACCTCATCATCTGAACCCAAATTCGCTGTCAAAAATATGTGAAAATGGTACAACGGTCAAAGTCACTGGAACCTAAACTTGCACTGAATCTGCCGTATTTGCAGATCATCAAGGTCTCCACGGAGGCATTTGCCTCAAACCGGTAAATAGTTGCATCATGGTGGGAAAATCATCTCAAAAAAGATGTTGTCCCTTTTCCTGGGAATGGCCGTAACCGCATATCTACATGTAGCATTAACCGGTTGATACATATAACTCCACTTTTCCAATCCAATCAAGAAACTGAAATCAGACTGCTTTCGTTGCGCATCGATCAGAATCATCGTGTACGCAAAGCAATTGACCGCCATACCCGATGATTGTCGTTTTTTCGAAGGACTGCGTTAACACCCAAGAATTTATCCTGTGTTCATCATGAAAGCAATGGCAGATTGTTGCGATTGTCATTAATAGTTCAATCAATACAACCATTTTCAACCTACTTAAGCAAGTCGTCCAATGCACCCACACTCGTCTAACAACCTCCGATTATGTCTTCCATTGACCTCAAACTTGATCTTAACAATTCGTTTGGAGTCCTACTTCTGGGCACCATTATCTCTTCAATGTCAGAGCCGATGGTGCACTCTTTTTGAATTCCGCTTACTGATGATGAAAATTCCGTAGGTTGTATGGTGCAATGGGTGTACAGTCATGGCAGTACTTCCAGAATTACTCTGACGGTATTCTGCTTAGATATACGGTATGCACCGGAAGCTATACTGGCGGTTCTGAGGTTGGCTCATTGTTCTGGGGTACAGATTGGAGCTCTCCTGTGCTTAATATTTACTTATCATTCAAACATGGCGCTTCTAATGCTGGGTAATAGCTTCTTGGAGTCGCTGCACTCGGTGTTCAGCATCCACCTCATCTACCACTATGTAATTCTGAATTACTCGAACCCTGCAGCATTGCCACAAGCAGCCTGGTAGGATTCTATCTTGCAAACCTTTTTATGAATTATTTCTGATCCATATTGATTTATAGGTCACTTGCGGTGCGTCCTAGACTCATTTGACTTGAAAAACTGTCAGCTGAGTATCCAAGTAGGCCGTGTTATTTGTTTCAGTCAGTGCAATCGCACAACAGGGGAAATATTCCTAAATTTTGTCTTATATGCAGTGCTTTATTCGGTGCATTGTTCACTTGTTTTACACGTGGAGAATATATACAGGTGTGGCTGTCATGAGGCGAAAATAAGTCCTGACCAATCTAACCAATATATTAAAATAGTCAGCAACCGGAATATCGTACTTGCTGCCTTCATGGTAAGCACTTGCTCCTATCCCATCTTCTCATTTCATGGACGTTAAACTGATTTAATCCTCACAAGGTCATACTTGCGACATTATCTCTGGGTAAGTGACAGAGTGTCAAATATTAGATCAGTCTAATTAATCAACATTCTCCCATGACAATTTGTCAGGAATCGGACTTTGTAAGAATTTGTTACAGGTTGTGTCGGCTTGTATGAAGTGATCACTGATTTTTCTTCCTTCTAGCTGTTCCCGTTCTAGTGTAAGTGAAATTTGATTTGATCTCTCAATAGACGTGGTAGTTGACACTACAATAGTCTCCAGCTTAAACTAATTTCTGACTTCAGTACACGACCCAAAATCTATGTAAGTACAAATCTAACTCCATTTAGAAGAGAGTAAAAGCTGGCCGTAAAGATACCAGCGGATACTTCATTGGCACTGGCTGCAGCCATAGATATTCTGATTGCTGGGAGCTTGTCCATTTATTTGCATCTTGCAAAACGAGGGATTTTAGAGTAAGTCAAAATGAATGTTTCTCCTCTTGCCTTGAGGTTGTCTCATATTTCTCATTTTTTAGGACAGACAGACTCATTAACAGGCTGATTGTACATGTAATCAATAATGGTGTTGTTACAAGGTCAGCAAGTACCCACTAAGCCTCATATATGTTCGATAGACAGTATTGAATGGTTGAAAAGCATTGCTAGTCTGCTGTGTTTGATATTTGTGAGTAAGGACCAACACACTCATAAATCTTATATAACTCAAGATTCCTTGGTGAATTATCGAATAGGCTATGGTTGACAAGACTAGTCTGGTCTACCTGCTGATCTATCAGTGCATTGCACATTGTGAGTGTCACTCCACTTCTCATAAAACCCAGATAATGATCTTTCTGCTACAAAGTGTATGCAAACTCTATGCTCTCCACGTTTGTCACGCAAATACTGCTTGTATTCATTGTGCAAATATTTTCTACCAAATTTCTACAGGCTCAACACCCGAAAGTCTACTGCTCGCGTCTTGCCAACCTCAATCGAACTTTCAGGTTACCGGGGATCAGATACGAGAGCCGCTGCGCCTTCGTCCACTCCTGCAGGCATCTCCACATTTAAAGGCTCAAAGGTACACTTGAACTATTTTTCCATCCAAAATGAGGCTCATATCTTTCTTTTCCCTGTAATCTACTACGTAGGAGAGCTCTGAAATGAACATTGGGATAAATGTTCGTACCATAGTACACTGAAATTTCAAATCAAAGAAGGTACCGGATATTAGGAATCCTGTTCCTGTACGCCGAATGTAGCAGTAACCCCTATGAATGTACCCTTCACTAAACTCATCAACGCTCGAACGACGGATATGTTGAGTTTTTATAAGTCAGTTGGCATTCTCGTCAACTCTGGGGCTATCTAAGTATTTGTGGTATCCATCTCCTCGGGCTATATAAAGAATCTTGATGGAACAAACCCCGCTCCTCTACTTCACGTTCTGAACTTGAAAGATATGTTGCCATGCCTTTACTTCACACCATATTTTTTGACCGCTTCACTCGGCGATACTGAGCTGCAGACTACACAACTCGCATTATATCAGCATGTTGACCCTCATTGGCTCAATCGTCGTTACTCTACATCGTGATGCGCACGATCACGCACTCACTCTCGATACGTCCCTCGTGCATGTCGCTGGACCTTCACGGCCGTTCGGCATCAGTAACAGATTTGATTACTGACAATGTGCAATGCCATATGCAAAGGAGAAATGGTCCCTGTTGTCTTGTCTCAGCATTCATTCCGTTTATATCCGGCCGCTTCAAATTACCGGTTGTTTCTCTGTATGCGTATCGGTAGCGTCGCGACATTAGAGGCTAGAGGGCGCGCTCTCATCTTATCGTCGCTCAAATGCTCATTTTGAACCGCTATGTCTATGTTCAACCTCCCTCTTGGTAAATCTCCATCACACAGATTCTCTGATTTATTATCAGCCTTCTTTGAACATCACTTTATAAACACGAAGGACATACATACATCCTCAATTCGGCCACCCATTAGGTTTCATTCCGCAGCGTCATATCTTGTTCACACCATCATCACCGCGTTTGTGTCGAAACGGGAAACTGTATAGAAAAGTGGACTCGTATACCAGAAGCACTGCATATCAATGAAACTTAATGTACACGTGCTTACTTTGCCGGATGAAATGCGACTGTCGCGGCAGTGGTACTGGTTGCAACTCTGTCACTCTGATGCCAGCGTGAGAAAATTATGCACGATGCGCCTACAAACGCCCACTCACTCTACATACAGGGAAAGGTCGATGTACAGAGACCTGTAGGTATCTTCCAGCGCGTCCCAAGAGAGTATCTTAACTTTGGTGCGGGTTCTGCGGGCAGCTTTAGCACTGTCGGTTTCACGTTCAATACACGCAGGGGTTGTCAATGAAGCCGATCGATCCTGAACACATGCTCGGTTATTTATAGTGGGCGACATACTTTCGCGGATAGGCATGTACAGAAGGTTTCTCAGCGAATCTGATTGCTTCCAATCTCCTTACGTTAGTGGCGCAATGAGAGATGCGGATCCATTCAAGAATGGTTCTGTTTATTGATCTTGGATTGATCGTGATAACCAGAGCAGTGCATCAGTGAGAAGGATAATTATATATAGAAGTACTGAATGGCCTTGCTCACCTCTGAGCGGGATGCAAGACTTAATCATCACTATACAGTGGAATTGGTGGCTGCGGCGACAAACCCGAATAATTGGTGCTGCTCACCGATTGGGAGGTGATTCCATTCAACAGTCACGTAGAACATAAGAATTCCTGTAGTGTTGCTGGATGATATAAAGGTATTCTAGGGTGCAAGTCGACTTCCATAGTGTGGCCTTGTGCACATTGTGATTGAGCCGTTAATTTATGTATGTTCATTCGAAACAATAATTTGTTCCCTCTTCTTTATCCTATACATGTGTAAAGAGCCTTATCCACGCAACTTGCTTACAGCTTTTTTGAATCATTGCGGTCTCGCCGCGGGAGCCACTAGATATAGCCTTATGCGGTTAGCGAGGTATACTCTCAACTTGCATCCAAATGGCTTACCCCCAGTGATTTCTGCGTATGCACCAGTACTCAGAACTATTTAGACGCCTCGCTGAGACCTCACTGCATTTTGCATAGCCATGCTTTTTTAAGGGACTGCTCTGTCATTCGTGAGTATTTAAATCTCACTCCCTGCGGTATACGGCTTACAGACCCTGGATAGATCCCAACAAGTTAGGTAATCTGTCTTCTCACACACGGACTATAAGACGCCGACATATTTGGAGGCTGGATTAATATAGAGGAGAGCATCGGAATACTTGTTGCGGTGATTTGAACTGTGTCAGTGGTGTATGCCAGGAGACCATGGTCTGCACAAGATCTCCTCCTCCAAGGAGGGTATCGTTTCGAAAGGAAAGAGATTCCCCTCTTTCAGTGTTCTGCGAAGGAAATGAATGACGTTATGGCGCTATTCAGGCCAAAACCCACTACTCGATATATTGGCAGTGCGCACATTTATGACGCCCGCTTATTTGAGATTCTCTACATATCCCGCGCTGCTTCCATACCTGTCAATCGAGATAAATGCAAGGACCAAACGAGTTCTGCGACCGCACCGAAGTCTGGTAGTGTTCGCCGATAGAGTTTATCGTTATGGATTAGACGCCCTTTTTTGTTTGTATTCAACACACATTTTCTCCAAAGGTCTCTGTCATTGCGGCTGACTGCGCGTAGACATGAGACTGTCTCACTATCTCGGCGAGAAAAAATTCATTTCTGCAGGAAGCCATAGACAGAGAGAGAGTTTAAGCTGTACTATAAAGGCGGCATGTTCGACCGCCTCACTTTTTATCATCTTCATATTTCTTCCTTCTCCATCCATCGAAGTCGTTGAAGCTCTAGAAACAAGCCCTGCTACCTCCTCTTTCTATCTCGCCATGAAGTCAGAGACGCGTTGAAGTTTTCTCAGCATTCGAGTCTACTCTCGCTTCTCTGGTCATAGCCGAAATAGCAGAGGCGCTTCAGAGGCCACTTCTATGACTTCCATATAGGCGGAATTCATCAATCTTCCTCCTCTTCATCCTGGTTCTGTCAAAATAATTCCTCTGAGTTGGCGTGAGTGGATTCAGAGTTATTAAGCTGCAGTGTCCTTCTATGTCTCTAGTGTTTTCATTATGTAGCGTAGCTAGTCAGGGGCTTCATTGGCATCATACACGTGGGATATTTATTATTACTCGACTCTACACCGACTGTCAACAGTGTCAATCTTGATATTTCTTGTCCCGAACCACTATTCTACTTACCCTGACTCACACCAGATTCTCGAGGAATCGGTACTCCTCTTAGTTCCTGTTCTCGCTCAGATATTCAAACGTAAACACGATTCACGACGCATTACGACGACGGAGTACAGCTCAGAGACGGTCAGAAGAAGCACGACCACAATCACGGTGACAAGGACTCAGAGGGCGGCCAGGGGTCCAACATGTCAGACGCGACACCCCAAAGCCAGGGGCACGAAGTCGTGATGGAAGAGCTGAGAGAGGTCCGTGGTAACGACATCTATGTACGGGCATAGCGCGTTGACCAGAAGATCTATCCGTCAGTCCGAACTTTCAGGCGAAAACTCGGAGGTATATCTCTTTCAATGGCTATCTGACACGGAGAAGAAAGTCACATCATGTACCCCAGTGCGTTACTCTCTCTCGTCGTGAAGAGAAGTTCTCGGGGAATGCTGATCATCGTCCCGTTCGCTTGTCTTTTGGCATCTACCTGCCCAGGCGACGCTCAAACCGCACCAAGCATCTCTTGAAAAGTCCCTCATAAAATGCGTCAGTGGAGACGAGTCCTTTCCGGCACCTGGGCGTGCGATCCGTGGGCTAGTGGGGCGGGTATTGGTGCTCTTGTACAGGAAAGGCGAGACAAGGACGATGTTCGACACGCTGCAAGCGTTGTTGGCTCTGGTGAAGGTCGATGAGAGGGCGGGAGGGAAGGAAGTGGTCAAGATGTGAGTTGTTATTCTTTATGGTGTGGATTTCGGTAGCACTGGGGTTGATAGATGGACGGAATGCGGCAGAGTGGGCAAAGAGAGTACGCAGTATAGCGAAGGTCTTGCCTCAACGGAGTGGAGATGGATTGAAGGCATCTTGAAGCGCAACCATTTTTGAGATCTGGATGTGATGTGGTGCTCACGACATCTCTGTTCTCCAGTGCAGCATTTGCATGCATCGGGGACCTCATGGCAGCTTTCGGCGCGAATGTACGTGGACTAGCTGTTTGATGCGCTCCGAATGAGCTTGTCAACCCCAAGATCTCGAACTCAATGATATCTGCGTTCGTATAGGTGATGTCCCTCATGGCGGAGATATGCACCCTTGCTCTGAAGACCGCGCGAAGTTCTTCGGTGCGTTTCCATCCTTCTCCAAGATTGATATTCCTCTCATACATGTTCTTTTGCTATTGTAGTCGACACTGTTACGGTACCAGGCCCTCCATGCAATGGCGCGCGCCCTTGGGCCTGCGAAACGTGCAGTCGTCGATTCAATGGGGAAAGATATACTCAAGACCGCGAGGAACAATCTTTCTGATAAAGCCCTTGGCGTGCAGAGGGGCGGCGCTGAGGTATGCGCAATTCCTAGTCACAGTTATACTTCTGCTTATTTCGTAGGTCCTCATTGCGATGTACTCCGACCCAGACGCCGTGCCGCTCACGCTTTCTGATCTGGACGGTATCGTCAGCGCATCCATCAAAAGCATCTCCCAGGAATCCATCGACCAAGTGACCACCGCCTCGCATGCCCGCCTCGTCGGCACCCTGCTCGGCTTCAGTCAAATCGCTCGTGCCGCCCCTGTAGACCCGCCCAAAGCATCAACGAGGAAGGAAAAGAAGGACGGCGCGCTTGGAGATGATGACGACGACAAGAATGACGGCGGAGGCTTAGGTGGGGCAGGGAGCGCTGCAGAGGCAGCAACGATGAAGCCCCTTCTGACACCGCAGGAGATGCTCATCCGATTGAGCGTGCATTGGGGGCACGCGCATGTGCAGAAGGGTACACAGTTGGGCCAGGCGGGGCGGAAGGTCCGTACAGGGATCACTGCGTGCTATGCGGCGCTGTTCAGTCAGCTCGGCGCTTCGTGGGTCGAAACAAACTTTGCTGTGATCTTTGGTCATTTGATGAACGAGCTCGTAGCACCGCCGTCGCAGGGGAGCTCGGCTTTCGGCAGGTACAATGTGGGTCAGACAGCGCCGCCTGCTGCGACGGGACCTGCGAGATATGATGTGCTGATCACGCGGTCCCTGGTTGGCGCGGTGTTACGAGACTTGGTTGGTGTGAGGTTACTGAGTGAACAGGCGCAGATTGGGGCGATTCAGGAGATTGCATCGAGTTATTTGAGGAGGTGGCCTGCGCTATTGGGTGTGGGTGTTGGAAGGGGGAATGTGCAGCCGACAGAGCCAAGTCCTGAGGTTCTGGTTGTTGCCCTGAGGGAAGTGGCAGGATTAGTTGAGCAGCTGGGCAATGCGCCTCCGCCAGTTCAGGCATGTACTCTTTCCTTATAATCATGTTTTAATTCTGACGTTTTATATCTCTGTAGAGCGCACTGCAGGAGCCTCTTGTTGCCCTACTTGCACATCCAAGCCACAGCGTGCGGGTGAATGCCGCATGGGCACTTCGATGCTTCTGTTATTCCACCCCACTACGTCTGCCGAAGACCATCCTCACCGTTATGGAGAAACTTCAACGCGATCTGGCCGCCATTCTAGTTCCCACGACCGCTTTCGCCACTCCAAGCCTAGGTGCTAGCTCAACTCCACAGGATATCCCAGCGCGCGCCATGGGTCATGCTTACGGACTTGCGGCGCTGGTAAGTACCATCCCTCAGCGCCCCCTCTATGCGTCTTATGACGCCTCTGCCAAAGTCTTGGATATGGCAACGTCGCTTCTCAAGGCTGCGGGCTCCCATGACCTGCGTCCTGCCCGTGTAGAGGTCGCCGCTGCTTGGACACTTATTGCTGCTCTCACCTCCCTGGGCCCCAACTTCGTTCGCCCACACCTTCCACAGCTACTCGTCCTCTGGCGTAATGCGCTGCCGAAACCCACCAGCAAAGACGCTCAGGCGAACTCGGGGCGAAGTCGCGCGGAATGGACCTTCCTCCTGGACGTGCGTGAATCAGCGCTTGGCGCCGTGTTAGGCTTCCTCCGCGCAAACAAGGAGCTAGTGACCCTTGACGTCGCACGGCGGGTCAGCTCCTTGCTCGGCAATGCGCTCAGTTTCGCGAACAACTTTGTCAGCGCAGGTGTTCTTGACGACCCCGCGATGGTGGATGGGGGGATCCCAGGGCAGCCACAGACCGCCAGCTCGGCGCCAGGGACCAAGACTGAACTGAGCCTCAGGGAGAAAGAGGCGCTGTTGCGAAGACGGGTGCACCAATGCTTCGTTGCATTGGGATTCGGTGCGATCCCGGAGGCGACACAAGTCGTCTTGCTACAGAGTGCTGTCGGGTTGTTTGCTGGTCCGGACGGCTATGCTGGAAGTGCGGTTCAAGCAGCCATTGCGAGCAATACCGGGGCATTCACGACGGTATGGGCGGGGACGGATGGCTATGCGTATGGTGTGACAGGGGAGGAGGTAGTCGATCTGGGTGGTACCGGAGGTGGCAACGGAGACGGGGCAAGTGTGTCATTAGGTGGTGGAATGGACAAGCCGGATGGAGAGAAAGAGACAGATTATCTGAATAGGGACGAGGTAGAAGTGAAGATTGACATTCTGGTAGGCGTCTTTGTCTCTTTCTTTTTTTTCACAACTAACCCTGTTCTTTACATTGAAAACAGAATAGGAAACCTATCCTTCGCGCTGTTGAACATGACCCGTTAGCTCTTTGCCAGGCGAAGGTTAGCGACACGGAGTATAGACTGTTCGAAGCACCTCCGCCCGCGACTGCCGTAGTCGATACTGCTATTGACCTCTTCGCGCGCCTACTCCCACTGCAAGATCTGCAGACCACGGCGAAAATCATCGGCACGCTTCTTGAGAACGTGCGCTCGCCCAGACTGGAGCGAAATGCTGGGAGGAAGGCAGCTATTCACGTTAACACCGTCGTCGCAATCGTGCGTGCCCTGCGAGTGGCAACTACGAGCTATTTCAGACAGTCGAGGGATACGTTTGGGAGTTCTCAGATTACCGGAATGCTGTCCCCTTTCCTGATGGTTAGTGATTTATGTACAGTGACAACCCTTTTGTGATACTCAGTACTGACTTTGTTACTTAGGATGCTATAGTCGATGGTGACCTGGTGCTCAGGTCTGCTGGAAGCGAAAGCATAGGCCGTCTTGCGAGCTTGTCTGGCACAAACCACCTCACGAGTCAGATTAAAGACTTGGTTGATCAGGTTGTCAGCAACCGCAATCCTAACGGACGTGCGGGGTGCGCGCTCGCCTTCGGTGCAATCTATAGCCACGTTGGCGGCCTTGCGGCTGGACCGCTTCTCAAAACCACTGTCAACGTGTTAATGTCATTGAGCACAGATGCGCACCCGATTGTACATTTCTGGGCGCTTAATGCCCTGACCCGTGTCATCAACGCGGCCAGTCTTGCATACGCGCCCTTCGTACCAGGTACTCTGGGAATGCTGCTGAAAGTTTACCTCACGGAAGCACATGAACGCGAGGGTGGTACACTGGCCAATGCGAATACGAGCGGTGACCTACCAGCATACCCAATCGTTTGTCAGATCATCGATTCAGTGATCAATGTCCTTGGCCCGGATATCCAAGAATCAGCACGTACTCGAGCTCTCGTACAGAGCCTGATGCATGAGTTCTCTGTGGAGGAAGATGAAGGTATATGTGTGGAGGCGATCAAGTGTATACAGCATTTCCTGATGTTCGCACCTGAACATGCGGATACACCTAACCTTGTGCGGAGGTTCCGTACGCACCTCGCGTCGTCGCGACGACCTTTGAAATTGGCCTCCATCAATGCTATTTATCAGTTGGTGCAGAAGGATGCCCTCTCTATGTCGAAGCTCGGAGGTGATCAGCTGGTTGAAGATCTGTTCGGCATGTTGGACGACGACTCCTCTGTGCAAGGCGTGCGGAATGTCATCTCTAGTTGGCTGCAGCAAACAGTCATTTATAACCCGTCAGCATGGATTGACCTGTGCCAAAGGATCATGGCGCGAACTACGGCCTCTCAGCAGGTTGCTGATGCATCATCCCGACAGACCATGCAGCGGGACGACGAAGGAGAGTCCCTTAATGTGGGTCTATCACAGGACGCCGGACAGGGGGGCCGTGGCCGCGTTACTGTTTCAAGGTGGCGCACACAATTGTTTGCTCTTCAATGTCTTCACGACATCTGCGTTATTGTCGCTTCAAGTGGCCGAAAGGAACACGTAAACGCTATCTTCGCTCGCAGTCAAGGTATCCCTGCAGCAGGTCTGCTTTTCAGCCGCGTGAGCGACCTCATCAAGATGGCGTTCACCGCTAGTACTGCATATGTTACGGAGATCCGGTTGGCAGGGCTAATTGTTCTCCGAGACGTCATCGAGGTATGCGCCCTATTTTTTTTAACAAAAGTTCTCTTGAACACGGCTGACGAATAGTCTTACTCAGATGTTTGCTGAATCTCCAGACCCTGCTTATGATGATGCTTTACTGCTGGAACAACATCAAGCACCCATTACCGCTGCAGTGACCCCAGCATTTTCTTCTGATTCTACTCCCGAAATTCTGGCATCCGCCATTCATGCATGTGCGATATTTGTCGGATGCGGTGTCGTCAAGGATGTCGGCAGGATGGGACGCAGCCTCAAACTGCTAATCTCTGCACTTGAGCAATCGAAAGGTACAAACAATATGATTCTGATGAACGACGCGACTGGTGCTGATTTCTTTTTAGATGCCGGAATGCTGTCTCTAGGAGATGCCGGTGAGATGAGCCCCAACGCCTCGGCCATGCTTCGAATCTCCACATTATCCGCTTGGGCACAACTTCAGGTCTCAAGTGTTCAACAAAATTATCTGGAAAATGTTGTCAAACCCTACCGGTCTACGCTGTGCACATTGTGGATAGCAGGTCTGCGCGATTATGCAAGTATCCGCATCGACTCTGAGTTCCTCCATGACACATCATCTGTCGTTGACTCATCATATTCGAGTCTTGGCAAAGAAGTCTTGCTTCCCGTTAGTCCTTGCTGATGAATTTCCGCTGTGTATAGCGCTAATCTCCCTGTTAGTATTATTCACAGTCGTGGCCGACCATTCTGCAGGCAGTGGCGACTACTATGGAATCAGGTGATCCCCACATCCTGGCGGCAATGGATGGGACCGAATATGACGAAAAGAAGCCCAAAGATCTAATATCAGCAGCAACATCCACCCGGAAAGACCCTACTGCTTTCTTCTTCGTCATGTTTGGACTCGTTTATGAAGCACTTGCGACCTCCTCTGCCGATTCATCGTCAACGTCATCAACCCATAGGTCGACTGCCCTTTCGGCTCTGCAGGCATTGAAGTGGTTGGTTCGACCTGACTACTCCGGGGGTGCACTTCTGGAACCAACGATATTTGACGAGTTTATCTCATTGTGCTACCGCATAGGCCTTACCGAGACGCCTGCAATTCAAGTCCGCCTAGTGCAAATGCTCACGGTTTGGGCACAAAGCTCGCCGGGAAACACTGATGATGTACTCAGCTTAACCGGGCCGTCGTCTCACTGTTTGAGAATATGCGCCAATGCTTTGAAACAGGCACTATCCGTCTCAAGAGCAAGCGCCACACGTCAGTGTTTGTCTTTCGCATTGTGTGCATCCATGATGACCCCTTTCTAGAAGCACTGCTTACAGATCGTATCACACTCATCTCTTCATGTATATCCGCATACGCGTCGATAGCTTCCTCAGTCACGTCTGCACAGAGGGAAGACATCAGAGGTGTTGGAATCGTCCTCTACGGCGGTATGTGTATCAGGGCCCCTCACATAAATGTTACTAATAGCCCCCATACATCAGACCTACTGAAGGATGAGTCTTCCGAGATTGATCTCGTTTCACCAACATTACCGGCTTTGAAGAACCTGTTAGATGTTCCCGTCGCTCGCGCTAACGAGGCAGAGAAAGGGCGATACTCCTCGGTGATCCACGCATTACTTTCCGCTTGCTTGTTGAACATTGATAGTATGAGGTGAGCGCCTAATCTGATCAGGCATTCGATATTTCTGCTCATTCGGCCTCGTATTTTTTAAAACAAAAGAGGACGTGCCGGCGCCATCTCGACGAAGAAGATCAAGAATAACATGCTCGCTGCTGTCCTTGTTTTAACTGTCATCCCTTCGTGGGTCAAAGTTGGGCGTGCAGTGGTTGAACACGCATGCTTCCTCATCTCACAAAAATTGGCTGACTCAGATCAGGTATGTTACGCTTACCTTTTCAAGCACATACACGGTTTTAACTCTTCACAGACTTCTCTCACCGCTTCACACTGCGCAAAGACGCTCGTCCTTGCCTCGGTGTCCGGAAGCAACCCAACCCTCCGACAGTGTGCAAGATTACTTGTACCAGGCTTGATTGAATTTGTCGCGAAAGTAGCACCCCTGGTACACGACGGGACTGTTGACGAAGGCCAGGCTGCAGCGCTCGGTGAAGTGTGGAAGGCGTTTGCGGCTTTGTTTGGCGCGAGTACTGTCGAGGATGGCAATCGTACGAGCTCTCAATCACCCCGACAGACAATTACTGACTGATTAGACTCACAGGCCCACGACTCCTTGGCGTCTTCCTTCCCACTATTGCTCTCCTGCTTTCGCCGTCGTCTCCAGCGGCGGGGTCTCCCGCTGCCACCGTCACCTCTTCCACTCTCGCTCAGCTCCTGTCATTCGCCACGACGTCTCCGACTGCGTTTAAGGAAGCCGTCGAGAAACTGGATGTCGGCACCCGGGAGTTGCTGGAACAGGCAATCAGGAAAGCGGTTGGAGGCGGTGGGAAGTCACAAGCGCAGTCCATGGCGAATGCTAAGCCACAGATCTCACTTCGTAGCTTTTGATTAGCTGGGTAAAATACACCGCTCAGAGTTCACTGCAAACAATACAAATATAACGTTTTATTCTGCCGCTTCACATATCAACTGTCGAACAGGTTTCCAGGAGGACAAACCCACAATTTACTTTTCGGTTGTGGTTGAATGATTTCTTCAATCAAAAATCAGTAGTACAGAGGAGAAAATTCATCGAAGCCGTGCCTGCGTTACTGTGGCGCGTCAGAGACCATGCATGAAATGTTTAAGTCATCTCTAAGGAGCATCAAGGTAACTGAGCCAAATTTGCGGAGCGCTATACGCATGAGAAAAACTGGTTTGTGAATAGTTGGATTGATAGCTGCGATGGATATAATACACTATAAACGAAAAAGACATCACCAGTATCACTTCAACAACTCTTCTACCACTCTGTCATCGGAAATATTAGTGATATTGGGGCCCCGGTAGTTTAAGCGCCGGAGGGCATCGATCTAAATGACAGACTTCATGTGAGAAAGTATTCGAATAAGGAGTTATTCCTCGACGTACCACTTTGCCTCTAGGGAAGCCCATCTGCTCGAAGCGATCGACATGCGGTCGCTCAAGGCCGGCAATAGCCACCTCGTCCTGAGGGTCCACACCTTTACCGCCCTTCTTTGCCTGCACCCCCGGCCCGCCTGCGTAAATCTGGGTCCAATACGTCGCTGTCTCCTCAAAGCTCGCCTTACTCGTCATATAGTGCTTCGCGACCTCGGCATCCTGTGGGTCGTTCGGCTCTGGCGAGCACAGCAGGCTCTGCAGCGAGATAAGCGTAGATTTGAGCGTCAGCACAGGCGACCACGCGTCTTTGAGGATGTCGAGGCAGATGGCGCCTGAGGCAGAGGACACATTGGGGTGATATACTTTTGTGATAAATTTCATCTTTACGGGTTGGAAGGGGTATGATTCCGGGATCACAATGTCCTGTATAACACCCATGCGGTGGTAGTTAGTCAGGTGGCGTCTTACAGAAAGAATCGCGAAAGTTCACGCACGACTTCGAAGTTCCCCCCCTGGTAAGGTGTGTCCTCCGGCCCTGGAAATGATCCTTTCAGATGAAACGGCGATTCGTCCATTAGTTCGATCTTGATATTCGATGTTTTGTCGTTCTTGCAATCTGTGTGCGATCAGTGGCGAGATAAAGCGCGATGTATTGGGACGAACCGGAAATTTCCTTGTTCACTCTTCGGAGACGTGCATCCATGGCTGATTTGTCGTAAGGGAGGTAGCGAGTAAGGGGGGAAGGTAGCTCGAGGGTCGACTCGTGTGGGTAGCAAGGAGAGAGGCGAGCAGCTGTGAATCCAAGTACATGTGTAAATTACCTAAGCTAATTTGATGCAACTATTTGTTAGGTCCAGATAGGGGCTTTCAGCTGGGCGCTTGTTTTGTGACTGTGTATTGGTGTGTGTCCCAGTGGCCAGGCGATGCTCAGGAGGGCATCTCATTCTTTTTGTCTCGAAAAAATCAATTCTGTGGTAAAAGGTCTTACGCTGTCAGGGAGCCATTTATATACGACTTTATGCCTCCACTGATACTAGAAGGGGACTCAACTGTTTCGAGCTCCTTCTCATTTTCCTTGGTTTCCGTCTTCTCAAACGTGTTTACTTACTCTTTCGCTCTCTCTCTCGAAGATTGTCATCATTCTACCGTATTGAGTTCGCTTCGCCATCTCGCTGACTCTGCCGCTTTCCACGCGTATCCTCGAATACACTATTTATTGGCCCTGAACAGCGTTCAACCTATATTAAAATACAACCTTGCGGCAGAAGATCTTTAACCTATTCTCTTTGGAATCCCTGCAGCCCGAGTGTACATCCTGACCGCAGTCGCCCTTGTATTCAGACAAATGTTCAGGTCAACGAAAGATGACATTGGTCCTAACGATGCATAATTGAATGATAAATAAATCCATAACCTCCGCGACGCCGTCAATATGTGTCACAGCCTCTAAGCCTTTGCGCCTTTCCGAAACAACTTTCTCCTCACGCCAGCGTACCATGTCTTCACGCTTCGCTCCTGCGTCGGGGTCGCTGGGACGAGCGAGGTTCTCAACACGCTGGCTCTATTGATTCTGGCCTTAGACTTGCGCAGCACCGGGCGATCAGTAGTGACCTCCTCCGAACGCGGGCGGTACCATGATGCGCTTTCCTTTGACGACAGCTCATTCCTCTCCCTGGAGGTGGGTGTCGGGGTAGATGGAGCTGGGTGATACCACGACGCGCCAGGCTTTCGATCATATAAATCGTAGGTGTCAAGTTCTGAACCGGTTGGAGGGAAGGAACTTTGGGCAGGCCCTTTTTCGAACTTCACAGTCTTGTATGCAGGCGGGGCGTGCACGCGGTGGTGCCTAGCCGCGTATTCATAGTCTGGCGCTGGGTGTTCCGCGCTCGTCGACGAAGGCGCCATATTCTCTCGGTTCCGCCTCGTAGTTCCACTGGGAGCAACAAGAGCGACTATGGTAGGAGGGTAGTTGTTGACGCTTCTAGCATTCGCATTGGTCAGGCGCGTGCCACTGCGCGTGCGCTGGCCCCCGTCCACATGCCCGTTGATGGCCTTATGCTTCGTAGCAGGCTTGGGCTTGGGCCGCGCCTTGTACTCGTAATCCAACGATGGTAGAGACATATACGCATCCCGGAGATGCTTCAAAGACGAGTTTGGCAGGTCGTACTCCGTGTGATACGTTTTGAGCGACGGAGTGGCGGAGGAGGACGACGGATGTGATGCGATTGAGCCTGGCGCGTTGGTGCGGATCGTACGTGAGCTGCCTTCTGCTGTGTACCGGTGCTTGTCCTACATTACGAGTGTTAGTGAGACTCATGTTACGGGACCTTAGAGGCTAAGACACGAATGAAGGCGTACTGTGAAGTCATATGGTGTCTCGATGTACCTTGGTGCCATTCTCTGTCAATCTATTGTGGTACTGTGCTTGCTGCGATGCTGAGTGACGTTCAAAGTCGAGTGAGTGGTGGCGAGGTGATAGCGGCTCTCGGGGTGAAGCACCGGGCTTTAATAGTAGTACCCAATAGGGCCATCAATACAATGCGAGACGCGCCACAGAGACATTTGACAAAGCGAATGCAAGCGGTGGCCTGCGTGGCGACCAGTAGGCAACAGCAAAGGCACTAGCCAAAACACGCCTCAAGGCCCAAACGAGGCTGATGTGGTCGGTGAGCTAGAAATATACTCCTCCGAAAGGGAAAGGCCCAAACCTGACTGGGCCACTGCCTCGAGGCCACCAACACAAAAGCACGTCTAGTCCTGCATTGCGTTTCAGCTGTTCAATCCAACACATGCAAGCGTAGCTGCGGCGTAGGTAGTGCTTAGCCCATTGACATAAATCGAATGGCCACTGCGTAGGCGTATCCGGGAAACGATTGCCATGGCCTCGTTGTGCAATTGAAGTTGCTGAATGGATGTGTGCGTCAACAAAGGAAATGTGACAACGAAGAGGAAACCCAGAGTGTGCCAAATTTAGTTACCTTATGGCGATTGCCGAATGTTGCCATCAATTATAAGTTCCCACGGACGTTGCTGCTATTTGTGTGGCTCAATTCTCGACCGCAATCGTGATGACCGCCCTAGCAGCAGAATCTGGATGCGCAATATATATATCTCGAATTGTTTCGCTCATATTTTATGCTATAAGATATAGCAATCATTGAGCCCAGGCGAAAGACATTCGATAAGAAAAGCAACATGAAAAGTCTGTGAAAAGTCAAGAGTCGTTGGGCGGTTTAGCTCCTGGAAGCATGTGTGTAGCGCAGCATGTCTCAGGCATCTGCCAAAGTTAACACAAAGGCAATCACCCCAGTGTCTAGCCATCCATCAAACGATGCAATGCTATCGTGTTCAAAGGTGCTGGTCGTAAAGTAGCGGTCCGTTTGCGGGGAGAAGAGAGCGGTCATAAGCGGGACGCTCTCACATACCGATGTGTTGTACACCCAGTCAACCAAGCCGATGTTGGTGTCGAAACCGCTGAAAATGGGAGGTGTTTGGGCGTCGGCGCCTATCATGTAGATAAATTGCGGTTGGTCCGCAGTCCCCAGCTGGAACAAAGGGACGGTGAATGGTTGTTGAGTTGACCAAGCACGAAACGCTGGATGTTGGTTAATCCAAACCGCAGCTCCTGCGCGCGTGTTCAGATTCTGCCAACCGGATCGAAAGTTGAGGACATGAACAACGGTGTCTGCTCTGAAGGCTTGATATATGGTCTGCGCTAGAGATGGGTCTGCACAGGTCTCTGCAGAGCGAGTAGCCTCCTTAAATTTTGTCCTCCGTAATAAGAAATCATAGCAAAGATTGACGTGATCAAATAATGGACTTACCTTGGTGGTGTTTGCATCTCCGGATGCAACGATGATGCTGGCAAGAATCGCTATGGAGGCAAAGGCGAAAAAGTCGATGCGGAATATGATAAGGTGGCGATGTCTATTTTGTCCCTAGATAGACTGTTTGTGGGGCTTTTATATGTCGTCGCTTTGAGTATAACCAAAAACCAAAAGGAACTACACGAAAGAAGGAGAATTCCTGAGATCAACCTGCCAAGGTTCAAACACACTGATAAATATAGCAGTCACAAAACGCGCACAAGACCCCAAGATATTAACCAGCGAGATCAAAATATTTAGATGCACAAATACACCCGGTGCTGATAAGTAAGGCATCGGGACTTCGCAATAGTGCAATTGTCACGACCATCTGAGAAGGACACGCTCACACCTGTGTCTGATGTAATTATCGACAAGTGCAATAATCAATATCATTTTATTGTCCGGTTGTAATACTCGTCTATTCAAATACACTAGCCATCAGGCAGTTGGAGGACGAACATCAAAGACAACAACGCCAACATCAGCTCAGTCATCCATTAGCACTACTATGTTCTCATATCCAAATCTGTCTGGACAGCCAGAACTGCAATCATCAGCGACATGCTGCCGCATATTGGGACATGATAGACCTGCGTTGGGAACCTTGACAGCGGGGGGTTTCTGTGCACCCGCTCCTGATTTGCAGCTCCGAGCAGGAACCTTTGTATCGGAAGCATAACTGTGTTTGAGATTGGTGTCAAGCGCAGGGAATCCCGAGACACAGGTGAAGAAGGCCACCTCGATGTGCAGCAAAGTGAAAATAGTGCGCATCAAAGGTGTAATTGTGTCGAAGATCTGGGACTGATGGTAGACGGCTGCGCCGTGTGGGCATATAACTAGATTGATTTATAGAATTTTAGTGAGAGTCCCGTCAGGTCTCATGGCATGTTGTTGAGATTACGCGGTTCCCACTGCTGGACAAATTATTCTAAGTATACTTCTCTTGACAGCCATTGAACATGATACTACTAAGTCATAATGTGGATCTCTTTGGCACCCAGAGGGTGCCGGCTGTCAGGGAAGATGGTACATATAGCTTCTTCCGTGAGTTCAACTGGTAGAGCCCATGTATTTTGGACTTGACATCATTCATCAACAATATCCAAAGGTACTCAGCTTCTATGTACCTCGTCCTTGATTAGAATCCGGTTCTACCGACATCACAGCCCTTCCAAGATTGAAAAAGAATATAGATCTCAAGGGCCATATATGGCCACTTGGGAACACCTTCCAAGGTGCAGGGCTAGACATTCTTCCAATTTGGCTTTGAATTGTGGTTGCAGTTTCGTTGTGCTTATGGAACGCATATATATGGTCGATGCCCTCGTGGCTCAATGAAAAATACTGTGTAATAACAACATTTGCTGGCTGGCTTCGCCCATACACATGAATCTCCTACACATGTACTAATACTAATGACATTCCTGGGGGTGCACGTAGAATGTCAACAGAGGGTCACGTTTGCAAAATAGTGACGTACTCGAGTCTGAATTATATGCGCAGTCTAACAATTATACAGCGGCAGCACGAAGGCGACCACGCCACCATCGGTCCATCCATCACTAGAGACGAGACTGTCGTGCTCAAAGGAATTTGTTGTGTAATAATGGTCCGTAAATGAGGGCAAGACCGCGCTCATCAACGGGACACTACCGCAAACCTGGGAATCATACACCCAGCCAAGAAGAGCCACCTGTGTGTTGAAGCCGCTGACGACAGGAGGTGTCTGCGCATCCGTGCCTGTCCTGTAGATAAACTGGGTGCGATCCGGCGTTCCTAGCTGGAAAAGGGGAACTGTAAAGTTCTGCTGAGTGGGCCACGCTCGGAACGCAGGTTCTAGGTCTGTCAAGCCAGCACTGCCTCGCGTAATGCCATTTTCGAAGAAGTGGCGATAATTGAGTACATGCTCAGTTATGCTTGCACCGAACGCTTGGAAGACTGTTTGTGTTATAGAAGGGTCCGCACATGTATCTATGGAGCGAGAAGACTTTGAATTATGAGTGCTTCATTAGCTGGAAGGTAAAGAACGATGCCCAGTGAAAGAACTCACCTTGATAGTGCTCACATCCCCCGGAGCGAAGGGAAGCGCGAGGCCAAAGCTAACCCAAAGCAATGAGATCGACAAGGCAGGGAATATTGAGGAATGCATGTTCGCCTGAAAAAAGCACCGCAAACTTCAGGTACTTTATATGATTTCCAAGTGATAAAATTAGACTTATGTCAAGGACAATTCAACGATGAACAGCCTCGTGATTGATAAAGACAATCGGAGCAAGGGAGATGCCGTGAACATGTACTTGAATTGTATCCTTCACTTGGGTCGTGTGTCTCGCTTGGCGCCGGAAACATAGGGCGCTGTATCGGTGCATCAGTCACTTTAAAGTGTGAATTGTGCCGCAGGTCCCAAGTATCAGAGCGTTTTGGATACTATGTACTTAATTTTGCTTTACGGAAGTTTCTTAGCCTTCCGAACCCGCGATATTGGTCTACATTGTTTTCGATCCAGCTAGTTAGTGCGCCTTGGGTGTGGGCGCTCATTTGGTATTATTAGAACCTAAATTATTCTCACGTGTACCGATGCCGTGATGAGCGGTGCGCAGAAGGTGGGCGGTGAGATTCAAAAGACACAGGACGAATCCTCAATTTTCCTTTCTGAATCATGACGTGGACAAGGATTCCTTATAATATTTTTAGGGCATTTCCGTGTATGACATTAAGCCAATGCTCAGGGTACTTGTCTTGTGCCGTTTCGATTGAAATCAATGGTCAGTCTCTGGATCTGATAACCGCATGCGCATCCAATTACCAATACTGTAATTTTTACTCTTCAACCACGAGATAAAGTCACCGCTACATGAGAATGATTTTTGGATCACATTGCGCAATACCTGATGTAGTGTCTAAAAGTAGGGGAGATGATTGCCAGCGCCCTGCTCTAGCTTTCATATAAACATGTGATCTTGAATGAATTTTCGCACCAACTAAGAGTTTACATAAGTGTTAACTGAGCATTTAGATTGTAACTATGTCCGGGACAGTCTTCTAGTTAGCAATTGAAAAGGCACTCATCTACATTGTCGTGATAAATGTACTGTGTACGTTTGGCCGTTTCCAGTAAAGTTCTGTTGAGTGGGCCAGGGGCGGAATGCAGGTTGTAAGTCAGCCCAAACAATAGCTTGGCTTTGGGTATTAGCATTCTCGTTGGCGTAGCGATAGCTGAGAACATGAACCTGAAATGCCACTCTATAGGATTGGAAGGCCATCTCCGCCAAACAAGGGTATACACACGTATTTTGGAACGGGTGGACTCGTGATTGTGAATAGTTCATTAGTAACAGAAAGATCAAGACTAGAGCTCAGCAACATAGTTTACCTTACTAGAATTCTCGGCCGCAGAAGTGTCGTGGAGTACCAAGGTACGGCTGATCGTGGTCAATATGATACCAAAGACGCAGAAGCTCGAGGAATTCATTTTCACCTGACGAGAAGCCAGGAAACATAAAGGCCCGTTTATAACTTTTTCAAGAGAATAAATTTGAACTTCAGTAAAGAACAATTCAACAATGAATAGCCTCATGGTCAATGTAAATAATTGGAGGAATTGATGTTTCATGAATCTACACTTGCGTCATATATATAAGGTGACTAGTATACAGGATGTCATGTGCAAGCGCCATACACTCTCAACTGATTCGCAATTCTCATCGGTATCGGGCATTCCAAATTATCATCTACCATGCGGATATGTAACATGACCTCCGTTCTGCTACATTCTTCTACATTATTTTGACTCATACAGATGGATATCTCCGTAACTGGCTATACGGCCATACCTGTGGGCGCTTGTATGATATTTTAAAAACTTGGATGATTCCCACATCAGCGATATGCCGTGATTAGCGGCGAGATTTGCAGTCACACTGTGCATCTTTATGTGTCAAACGGCGTCAAGAGGTTACCAGCCCTGCTCTCAAGTTGTATCTCCGAGGCAGAAAGTATATTCATATCATTCAATGGTCTTCGGGAATTCCATGGATGTTACTTGACCAAAGCTCAGGATACTTGTCATGCGCTATTTGAGTGGAAGTCTTCCATCATGGATTGTTTATTATTATTCGCCAGCCTCGCCGAACAGGTACTTCTATCTATCAATTATATTTGATATGTCTTGCGGGGCCTTGACATATCACATGAACAGAAACATCATTGGCAACCTGCTCTGACCCTTTCAATTGTAGACATGATCGGGGAACAGGCAAGGTTTCAATCCGCGCCTTCAATTCTAGGTAATACGTTTACATACTACAGCCATCAATTGTCACTATAGCCTCCATTAGCTATCAGATTGATGTCGAATATCCTCGCGCTTGAGAAAACATACCATTCAGCGTGCCGACCTTTCCGTTACGGCGTATCTTTAGAATTACAAAAATGAACACAAACAAGATGAATTGAAAGGGCGGAACTAAGAATCATGGAGAATCAATACCTAGTCCCACTGCGTAGAATATTTTTGCATGCAAGCCCGGGCTTGTGCGCTCTCCCGCGGAAAATCTTGGGAACGAGAGGCGAGTATCTGTTTTTGGCACATATGTACCAGGTCGTCGAACTTGGCTGCCCTGGGAAGAAAGTAGATGAGGTAAACAAGTGCGAGATAATACTTCTCAGTATTAACCCGGTACATGACAACTGGATCATTGTATGCCGAGGGCAATGAGATGTCGACAAAGGGAGCGTGGATGTAAATGAGGTCGTTTGACCTTCGGTGGGGAACACGAGTCCGGGAGATGCTACCGTAGGTCTTTGGACGTCGGATCCATAGCCAGGGCGTTGCGCGCCATCCCCCGATGTCTTCTCGGATGACCTGACGACGCCACTTCCATGGAGTATATATGCGGCGCATACCTTGCCGTGGTGGCATTCGAGGAGATTTCTGTTCAAACGCTTTATGATCGCAAAGATAATATAGGCAGTACATCGCAGCGCGGGCGAAAAGCTTTGGACCGGCACAGCACTCTCGGCTTCGCCTTCGGTCGCGCAGAAAGTCTGATAAGTATCGCATGTAGCCCACGTCACCAGTGCGGATTATACGAAGCTGCAGTGAGAATAAATCGCGATCTTCGAATTCTGTGTGGTCAAAGAGGCGAAAGCGATCATGAAAGGCGCCCAAAGGAAGATCACGGTAGACTGAAATAAGAGCTAATACGAGCGACGAAGGACTTTCAAGTGGATATGCTTTGAGGCTTTGTCGCAGAAACGCGTCGTATTCCGTCTGATGCTGTTTGATTAGTTCAGCATTATTGGTAGATTCCTAGGCGAAATTAAGAGAGACGTTGGTTTCAAGCTTGAGATTGTGGAGATATGAAATGCGCACCGACTTCTCGAGGAAGCTGAACAAGGCGGGTAGAAATCGAAAGGTGAATTGTTGGAGAGTCTGGTAAACATTACGATACAACTCTGGATAGATACCGGTCACTGAGTTGTATATTCGAGGGATTGAGAACCCTTTGATAGCGTTGTATAGGGATTCCGTCAGATCTAGTGAGTGATAATTATACTCGAAGAAGAATATTGCAGTCGGCATGGTTTCCATAGAAGGATTTCCGAATTCGAAACCTATTAGTTGAGATTGAGATGCGTTAATACAGAGCGATAAACCCATGATTAAACAGTAACAAACGCACGCGATAAGAAACGAAGGCAATTCGCAGCATGTTCAGCACAGTGGCTGATCGTGTCGATGTAAAAATGTTTGGATCTCGTGCGATCCAGGAGGTAATCGGAAAGTGAAGCGTGAAGTATCTTCAGACGAGGTCCATGAGAGAGGCCTTCTTGATAACCAATTACAGAGGCCAAGTCGCAGAGCAGGATTGGAATATCTCCTGGGTCGAGACGAAGTATACGTTCGATGTCTTCGACAGAGGCCAAGTTCCGATAAATTATATCAAAGCTGAGGATTTTAAGCACGACATCGATATCCTCTACGCAACAGAATATGTGAGTATAGAGTGCGTCGAGCTCGGAAAACGGGAGGTCTCCCGAGGCCGGCCTGAGGTTTAGTACAACATCCAATCGATGATGCGGCCGATGGCGGGAAGATGTGACATATTTCACCACAACGGAGGCATAGATGAACTGTCCAGATGACTTGCTCGTCATTTTTCTCATAATTTCATTGGAGGGCCAATCAGGAGGGATCAGGTGTCTGAATGGGTGGCTGGTCCGGCACTCCTCGAATCGTTCACGAAGAAAGAGCTCGATATCCTGATCTGGAAGATACGTATCATCAAGAAAAAGGCGAGTGTGGATGTTAAGGAGGTCCGAAGAGTTGAACATGGCTTGAATGTCGTGTTCCGCACGGCTGGCTAACATAAAAATTAATCTGGGGTAGAACTGCCGCACGGCTGCGGAGAGCATGAGTAGGACATTCCGCCGCATTCCGTGATCCAAGCATTCGTCGAGGCCGTCGATAATGACGAGGCGTGGAGCGCATACACTGGCCCAAGTTCGATTTTCGAATGAATGCTGCAAGGGATTGATAACGAGGGTCTCGAATTGCGCGATGAGTGATTTAGTAAAGATGAGCGGGTCATCATCGATGATGCCCAAAAGACGGCCTTTCCCTGTTGGTGGGAGCAGAGAGTATAACTGGTATGCGATTGTAGAAACCAGTGGCCGAGCGTGATTTCGAGTCGAGTCGGAACGCCCAAAGAAAAAACTCGCGATCAGAAGACCCTTGGAATGGAAGTGCTCAGCCAAAGTCTGCGCAATGGCTGACTTTCCAGCACCGGCGGCTCCGCTCAACCACAGGATGGAGATTTCCCGCGTGTCCGGGTCCGTACGGAGGGTCCAGTTCTCGATTTTGTTCAAGACCGTGACTCGTGTATTGGGATGGCACTTCGGGGGGTCGGGCCTCTGTCCCGAATTGTGGAAAGCGGAGTGAGCAACAGCCTCTTGTAGACGATCCATGGCACCTAGAGCAAAATTAGTCAGAACATGGGAATCCAAGTACGCATATGCAAATAGACAGCCTCACTCTTCTGTGTTTGGGTGTAAACGTGTCGCTCACCAACATTTTGACAGAAGATGCCCCCTGTGATGAGTGCGTTGGATATCATGGACATGGCGCTACTTTTGAGTACAGTCAAAAGAAGCTGGCGAGCAAGCAGGATGGCGACAGAACTAGCTTGCGGAATGCAGTTGGTGCGTGTCCCAGAAGCATGGCAGAGGGCGGAGGTCCGTGCGTTATCTGATGGATGTGCCGTAATCGTCGTGCTGATCGGGTCATGTCAGCAGGTCGATGTAAGCTCAACGTGGCCGCGTAGGGTAATCACTGAACGGTCGCAACGTAACAGGACAACGCTCTCACTGCTGGCAGGGACCCGTATTTATTTTGAAAATACGGGAAAAATATGTCCAAGGTATATCATCCTGTATTTGACAGACATAAGTGAGTTGTATTTTGACGACGAACAGAAAAACAATAGAGGTTGTAGTTATCCAGTGCGTTCTTGGCGAATACATACTGTGCTCAGCAAGTAAATACTTGGGCTGATCCAAAACGTATATCATCAACGGCCAATCAACGGCTTGCAGGAAATATACGTGACAGGCCGTCACAGTATATTCGCCACAAATATCAAGGGTATTTATAGCTTGTACATTCGATCCGTATTTCATAAAGAATATATGCGAAACATATATAACTTGTGTTTATCTTGCAATATCTACCAGCCTCGGGCCTATTAAGCCAACTTACATGCTGTATTGGGTACTTATTACGAGGTAAACCCAAGTTATATCTATTTCGCATATATTCTTTGTCAAATAGGAATCAAATATACAATCTATAAATACATGTGATATTTGCGGCGAATATACTGTGACGGCCTGTCACGTATATTTCCTGCAAGCCGTTGATGATATACATTTTGGATCAGCCCAAGTATTCACTTGCTGAGCACAGTATGTATTCGCCAAGAACGCACTGGATAAATACAACCTCTATTGTTTTTCTGTTCGTCGTCAAAATACAACTCACTTATGTCTGTCAAACACAGGATGATATACCTTGGACATATTTTTCCCATATTTTCGAAATAAATACGGGTCCCTGCCAGCAGTGTCTGTGATTGTGGACGAGGTACGAAAGTACAAGATGACGGACGGTAAAAGACCAAGGAAGGATGATCGGTAGGTAGGTAAGGTATATAAAGTAATGATGTAAGCGGGCCTTACAGTCGACCTCAGCCATGGAGAGCGCCAGAGAACTACAGGAGGCAAACAGGAGGGGTTAAATTTTCAAATCCCGATGCAAGATATACAGAACTTTGACCAGTACCTCGTACTTTCCCATTTCCTCTCGTTTTTCTCCAGAAATTTACCTTGTAAGAGCTTCATAAAATGTTATGCAGCCTACATGTATGATTTATGGTCATTTTAACTTTAAGAGAGAGAAAACGGCAGAGAAAGGTTGGAGAAAGGTGGTCAAAAGTCGACCTCCGTCACTCTGGTGTCACAGTATCGCCAAAATGCGTGACAATACACGGTAGTGGTAGAGTACGAGGTACTGGTCAACGATAGTTGATGATGGTTCTGAATCTTGAAATGTGACGGCGGCGTCGAGATCTGGCACTGTGAATAGTCTGCCGGTATGCCAAATGTTTGTGATGCCGAATTATCTTATATGGTTGGCCATTTGTACATTATTTAATAGACGCACACACACATCACTCGTTGGACACACACACACTCACCTCGGAGTGAAAGTCGTCCGTTACTCCCGATGACACCTGGAATAGTCACCAGATACTATTAGATATATGCACTGGATTTCAGCTCCCCCCCGTTGCGTCTAATGGGTGTAAAACCGTGCTTGCGAGCTCTTCCGATGCCTGTGGGAAACCTGGCGGACATTGCCGCGAGACGTTCGAAAGCACTGAACACTCTCATAAATCGCGCATGGACATGAATTTGGAAAAATCACATTGTACAAGACTTCTCTATACTCTTAGCGGAGAATATTACTCCATATCTTTTCATGCGTGAATTGATGAGGATACACAACATTCAAGCAACATGGGTGACAGATTCAAGGGATCTGAGAATGTGGTTATCACTCGTCGGTTTTATCAGCGAATTTCAACCCAGTATATGATTCTCAGGTCTCATGGGGTGATTTATGAGAGTGTTCAGTGCTTTCGAACGTCTCGCGGCAATGTCCGTCAGGTTTCCCACAGGCATCGGAAGAGCTCGCAAGCACAATTTTACACCCATTAGACGCAACGGGGGAAGCTGGAATTTCAGTGCATATATTTAATAGTATCTGGTGACTATTCCAGGTGTCATCAGGAGTAACGGACGACCTTCACTCTGAGGTGAGTGTGTGTGTGTCCAACGAGTGATGTGTGTGTGTGTCTATTAAATAATGTACAAACGGCCAACCATAATCTTATAATCCCTGAACACACACACACAATTGAGATATCATTAACCACCGTCTCATCATACAGGTCTGAAGGGATAACAACAGCGAAATTGATGAGGCATATTCTGCAACGGCGATAAATCTTCTCTTGCTAATTATAACTTTGGGCACAAACTTACCATTTGGAGTACCACAAAAATGGAAACCTAAGCGGTGGAGGATGGAAGGACATATGCAACGATGCCAGTGTCCGACCATCCGACTGCAGTAAGGCCTGCAATCTCGCTCGCATCCGTTGTATAATAATGGTCCCTCTGAGAAGGGAGCACCGCGCTCATGAGTGGCACACTGCCACAAACCGGCGTATCATACACCCAGGCGAGCACCGCCACGTCGGTGTTGAAGCCGCTAGCAATGGGAGGTGTCTCTGCATCGGGCCCCACCATGTAGATGTACTCGTCCCGGCTCGCCGTACCTAATTGGAAAAGAGGGACGACGAAGGGCTGTTGAGCCGCCCATGCACGGAACGCTGGGTGTTGATCCGTCCAGATATTTGCAACATTGACGGAGTTGACATTTAGGAATGCCCAGTGATGGTTCAGAGCATGGAAGGAGAGTGCGGCCGTATAAGCTTGAAACACGACTTGGGTGAGAGAAGGGTCAGCGCAAGTGTCTGCTGTGCGAGACATCTAGCAGCGCAAGATTGTCAGCCTTAGGGCATTCTCGAATAATATAGGAGGCGATTGCGATACCTTGAGGTCCAAGTTCGTATCTGCGATGTCGGTCCCAGACAATGGATAACTGTGACACCCGATAATTGGATTTGTAATTGTGTAGAGAATGAAAGAGAGAAAGAGATTTATTGCCTTCATAGTGAGTTAACCAAAGTCGAGGGTGTACTATAGATGTGCTCCTAGTTTTTTCCTCATATACTCCCAAGATATCTAGAATACGATAATGCCCACAGGCAGACGCAACATGCATCGCGATTGTGGAAATTTTTAATAGCAGAAAAATAATTTTACCTATTCTTTCTCGACTCGACATACGCAAATAACCAGATATTCGGCTTGTTCCAATCATTTATGATCCTTCTTCGGAAGCTGAAAATGACAAGGGCATGGCATTTTTCTTACCCCTGACGTGGAAATAGTTCTGTGAGAGCCATCAACCATTATGAAATGACCTTACAGTGGCACAAAGGGGCTAAACCGGGCAAATGATCAACCATAATTAACACCTACATTGGCAGATCATCGTAAAAATAGTCAGAACATGACGATCTACCATTCAAACAGGTAATTTTGGACAGTGACAATGGCAGTACAATGAATACATACAATCCCGCCGTCATTTACTTGCATCGGCATGTTCATCAGCGTTTTATAAAATTCTGAATACTCCCCACGTCAATCAAGCTGTCGTCTGAACATGACTCTTGTCGAATCATCGAAATAGCTTTTTGTTCCCGAAGTACCGGGAAGGCAGCTGCACTACAGCAATAATATTCATGACAACTACCTACTGACACCGACTTGCGAGGTTCTGTCGATAATTGCGTGAGCAGCTGGAGTTCATGATTGCAGTTTTGGCAGGTGAAACACTTACGCCGGTAGCAATTAGTCCTAATCTGTAGACAATGGAAGCACATATGCGACCGTTCCTGTGTCTCCCCATCCAGCTGATACAAGTCCAGCATGGGCATCCTCGCTAGTCGTGTAGTAGTGGTCAGTCCGTGCGGCATAAACCGCACTCAGAAGCGGAACACTGCCGCATACGGGCGTGTCGTATACCCAAGCTACGACGCCAACGTCTGTGCTGAAACCAGGAATAGCAGGGGGCGTTTGAACGTCGGGCCCAATCATGTATACGTACTCCTGGCCGTTTGCAGTCCCCAGTCGGAACAGGGGCACAGTGAATGGCTGTTGAGAAGTCCAAGCGCGGAAGACAGGGACTACGGCTATGAAGAGCGCCTCAGCGTTGACGGTATTTGAATGTTCGAATGCCCAGTCAACGTTGAGAATGTGAATCACGGGCCCTGGTGCAAATCCGCGCGATATAGCTTTTGCAAGCGAAGGGTCCGCGCAGGTATTTGTCGACCGCGGAGTATTGACGCTCTAAGTTAGACATTGAGTAAGCTAAATGCACCACTACGAAGTTTTCCTACCTCTATCGTAGACAAGTTTGCATTTTTACCGGATTCTAAAAAACGAGCATGGCAACCAAGTAGTATGGCGAGGTGTACTGCGAAAGAAGGCAACTGAAAGCGCATTTGAAGCTGAGGAGAAGTAGACTGTGCAGCAATACACTTTATAGGGCATTTGGTCAGGTACAAATCGCTTGGGTTATGTTCGCTCAGCCTTCGAGCATGTGGGCCTGTCAGGTCAAGCTATGTGGCAAACATAATTTTATCGTCGCACAACTTTCTTGGCCGTGTGCTACCGCTCCCGTTTTGTGGGATGTTCTATTTCAATAATTACGAAGCCGGCAATGGAAGCACGAATGCGACAACACCGCCGGCCACCGCTATTAGTGAGTGCTTTTGTGACCCCAATCATGGTCATTTAGAATGAGAAGACGTCACAGAAAGAATACAACTGATTCCCTGGTACACCTCTGTTCATCTCATCCTTCTTCTGAACCTTTGTCTTTACCTCTTATCAGTTCTATCGAGATTCGACACGCCTTGTGTTAAAACTGCCAACCTGTACCAGCAGCACACAGCCCAACACTGCCGCATCCGTCCACCCATTCGCGCTCAGCCCCACACGCTCATGTACGTAGTCGGGGATGCACATTTTATGTATACCGATTCTGTGCCAATTCACCGATTGCCATATGCGGAAAACACTCGAAATGTGTGTTCTTCAAAGCGGAGTCTATTCTTGGAACATGTCTCATCAAGCTAAATTGGCTGCAATTTCAATGTATATTGCTTGGCAAAATGTTGAGTCTTCTTTCTAGCACCGGAAGTAAAATAAGCTCAGGCGGAATACAATCATGACTTGAGAGCAGGTATTCAGATAAACCGGCACGCACAACTTTGTCCACAACGGCAGTACTGGTGCCGCGAACAAGTGTGGAAACGCACGTGACCCCTTAAGTGGCGCGCGGGACGCGTTCTGCTGTATCATGACGAAAATTCGTCCAGATTTTGTTATTTCTTCTACTACGTGAGGGTATAACATACGTTAATTGTCCCATGTAATTTATGTTCACTTTGAATGCAGGAATCTTAGCGCACAGCAACAATATCAAATAGTCTTGAAAAATCAATTATCACCTAACTCTGACAAGAGCTAATTTTTACCAACAAATTAAGGGGAAAGTTCACTGATTTTAGCGGGTAATTAATGTATGGTAAATTGTTAGTCATGGAATAGACAAAACTTCCCGCTAAAAACAGTTGATCTTTGTCTCTGAGCTCAATATCATTGTGTACAGAGATGAGTGGAACTACATACCCGTTTACTCGCATCATGTTTCAATGCAGCCTCCCCGAATATGCATGAATGCTGCTGTTATATAGACTATTTCTATTTAGGAGCGTGATTGAAGCTTTTGGGTGGCATTCACGACCTTCAGAGTGCAATTTTGAATAGAATCACACAATTGAGTACATCACATATTTTATTGCTTTTGTGATTCAGCTTTGAATGCAAAATCCAATGATTTTGGTGCAGATTTTCGTGTATATTTGACACTTGGAAGCTTCCAACTGTCAATTATCGAGAGTTAGAGACTTTGATTCCAGAAGCTCTCAGGAAAAACTAGCTGCTGTCGGTGGTGGATGCTTTTCATGCTCATTCAATACTATTGCTGTACACACGAGTTTCTGGATTTTAAAATTGATTTAAACTAAACATGCAAATTAACGTGCTCTATGCCCACACGTAGCAGAGGTAATCACAAAATTCTATTGAGATTTGCTCAAGATGAAGCAGAACGCGTCGCGCGTACCGCTCACGGAGGTCACGTGCGTTTCCATACTTGTTCGCGGCACGAGTACATAGGAAAACCTGTCGCAGTCTGTCCACCCTCTCGCCATAAGGTTCGGATGCTGTTCGAAGTCAGCACATGGCGCATACCAAATCCGGAAGTGCCTCCCCACTACTAATGCTGCTAACAAACTGAATTAGACGGAAGTCAACCGACGCGTATATATGGATTGAAATCAAGTGTAAAATTGACCAATGATTAAAGTAGCGTGTACGCGAATTTATTACAAATGCTTGCGGCGTCTACCGTTGGCGAGATGTCCAAGGCAGGATTGTGAAAATGATTTCTGGTCATTGGCAGCCGTCCCCTGTCACGCTGCTTTCCATCGCTTTCCTTCGCCTTCCATTGTCCGGGGGGTCACGCGCTTGAGCACCTCCACCACAGTATGACCGCGCAAATCATCTTATATCCTTGAAATAACATGGGCCTTGCTACATCTCTAAATGGTCGTCTGGGTGGAATGCGCGCAAAAATTTCCATCTAACCCTGAACGGGCGTGTTGTCAGCGACGACTCGCGCTCTGTGATGCGTTGATGGTGCGGATCAATTACGTTGTCCCGGATTAATCAGAGTTGTGCTTCTGGACATCCATAAAGCATAGATACCTGGTTTTGCAGTTGAAGAGTAAAAGTGACCACAATAACTGTGAGACACATAATGATCATAGAAGGAGATTGTATATTGGATGAGAATCTAGAGGACCGGTGCTTTCATGGCCCCATACTTGAATAACGGCAAGTTATTGATTCTCTTTCACATATGCATCCATTTCGGCCTTCTCCGGTCGATCGTCTTCTCCTGTGTCCACGACACCCGCCATGACAAAATTACAGCGGCAACACATATGCCACTACCCCCGCGTCTGTCCAGCCATTGGCAATCAACCCCGCATGTTCATCCGCATCCGTTGTATAAAAGTGGTCGCTCATAGTTGTATGCGCCGCGCTGAGCAAAGCCACACTATCACAGGTGGCGGAGCCATACACCCAGGCCGTGAGCCCAATATTGTTGTTGAACCCCGTCACAGTGGGCGGGCTCGGCACCTGGGTCATAGGGTCGACCGTCCCAAGTTCGAAGATGTAATCAGAGCCAGTGGATGTGCCGAGGCGGTATAAGGGGAGCGTAGATGCCTGTTGAGTGGCCCATGCTTTGAACGTGGCGCCTTGGAGTGACCACCGGGCGCCCGTGGACACGGGCCCTAGGATAGTGGAGTCGTGAACGAACGCGTAGAGAAAGTTCATTACGTGGCAGGCGGAGGTGCTGGAGTAGCCCTGGTAGATTACTCGGGCGAGGGAGGCGTTTGCGCAGGAGCGTGCGGAGAGGGTCTGTAATACAAATAGAAACGCGCTAGTATCAGTTTGCGTTTTTCTGACATAACGAGAGGATGCGGATGGATAATCTATAGCAGTGAATCCGAAGCGCACCTGGATATCGTCTTCCACTATTGGAGCAGCGGTCACGCCAATGAGCCCCATGCTCAGAGAGACCGCCATCGTCGCAAGTGCAGTGAACGTGGTGGATCGCATGTTTAAAGGTTGAATATTCGATGGGGTTGTGTACTGAATATACCGGTTGAGACTAGGACTGGGGAATATTTGATTCGACGAAACAACGTGCTTTTATACACTTTTCTCATCTGAAGAGGCTCAGGGAGAACGAATAGCCGCTGGTTCAGATTAGTGAGGTCGTTAGCAAATAATTGGGACAGCGGAATCGCAGGTGGTGATATACGAGATTACGAAAATAAATAAATAGGCCGCTGCACATACACGGACGGGGCGGACAGGAGCAGACAGTTGGTGACTCATGTAGACCTTCTTTCTGGATTGCGAGCCCTCGAGTCCTCGACAGTGGAAATGAATAGAGGCAAGCGACGACAGATCATATACGCGGTTATGCAGATAGTATGTCGGGAACAAGGTCAGCATATTTGGGTGGTTCTGCAGAGGGCATTTCGATTGGTCGCCTTTTGTTCATGGGTACTAGTGTACTCGGACAGGTGAACAGAGTCATATGGTTGAACCTGCCTTGCCCCTACACCTGATAACCCGTTACCGGTCAACCTCTCATACCCCACGCGATTTTTCATCCACTATTCCCCATTTAAGAGCTCTGTGATTTCCCGAAACATCTAAAAACCCGCAATTCAGCATCCACTGAAGCCTATGGGTGCAGGTTCCACTCTAGTAGTCAAGAACGAAATATCCAGTAATGTGCTATAAATAGCTGGCACTTCCCATCCAAGATGATGTCATGACTTCGAAGTTTTGAAAAAGGAACGCACGCACAAGCTACCCGTTTGGGTAGCCTTGATGGATAGTTCGCCCGAGGGAGGGGCCAGCGCAGTCGTGCGGATAGTGTCTGTGGGCAGTGGGTGTCAGATTTACGGGTGTGGGTAACAGAACAATGAAATACGGAAATCACACCTGTACATTGTGTCCAACAATCGGAACAGCGTTGACACCGACAAGCTGCATGCCGAGTAAAACTACAGTCGAAACTGCGACAGACACCAGAGTGAGCTTGAGAGGCCATATATTAATGAATGACTGGTTGATAGTTAATTGATTAGATTTGACTGTGACTGGCAGAATAGGGCACTCCGGATGATTATTTCTCGGTCAAGGAAAGAGAGGCGCTTTGGTAAATCCCTTCGCCTACATTCCCATCATTACGCCCGTCATTGAGGCGGCACATTCCTAGTAAGATAGCCTCATGGCGGCCGTATTTCCGCCTGGAAAGTGCATTCGGGTAGTTCTGCGATAATTGGCTGGAGAAATTGTGAGCAGGGGTGTACGAGGGTGTACGAGTAACGAGACGAATTGGATTTACCGCTGCACATATACACTTGCGCGGAGGGCGGACAAGAACCGACAGAAATGACCCTTTCCATAGAATAAGCCCTTCAATGAACGGCATATATCCGAGTATCAAAGCAGCAATGAACGAGGACAGGAAAGCGAAGGTTGGCTACATAGTCATACTCGCTGCTCAGTGTCGGAAACACAAACAGTTCCGAAAGCAGCCGATTGGAACGAAACCTTTGAGCGCCAAGTCGAGATGCTAGTTACTAGAAAGTGAGGTAAATCACAAGACTCATAATCGCAGGCGATTTTCAGCCTCGAATGGAGGCGGATGCAGACAGAACTGTTTGCGGGCAGAAGTCGGGGAGCTGCAGAACCTGTGCAGTTCTAAAATATCCTGGGCGGTCTATAAATAGCCGGCGTTGCTCCCATAGATTCGGATTCGATGACCGCGAAACTCGAGAAGACTCGAGCTCACTGAGAACATATCTGGAGAACAGAGATGACACCATTTATGTTTTTCTTTCTGACCGTCGTCGCCGCGCGGCTCAGGTGTATGCAGAGCATTTCGCCCCATTGTCGCAGATAAGATTGCAGTTATGTCCGATGATGATTAGGAGGAATTGTGTACAAAGCAGAGCTTCGGCCATGTGAGCGGGCCTGGATGAGTTGACTTTGACAACGTGCGCTCCCGGTGCTGAGTCTTTGATAGACAGAGCATTGTGCGTCAGAAAGACAGTTTCTGCGTTGATTCTGCAAGTGGGCGCTGAGAAACGATACGTTATCCTGTTGATAGTCGAGTGCGGGAGTCATTGTCGAGATGGTGAGCGGTCTTTATATTCGCATGAACGATAGACGCTATCGAGCGAGGCGGTGCCGCTGGCGAGGAGGAGGCGAAGCAGAGGGCTACACTGGAATGCGGTGCCAGATAAATAGAAAAGGTTTACGTAAGAAAGCTGTGTAGAGTTGAAGTTCCGCTTTAAATTGGTGGGATCATACGTTCGTTGACGGTCCTCGCCCCTGCTGCTCACCACCGCCCGCCACCTCATCCAACTCCCTACTAGCCATGTCTGAAATCAGAAGGAAACTCGTTATCGTCGGTGATGGTGCTTGTGGAAAGGTCCGTCTAGTCGTCCTTGCGACCGGTTACCCACTTCTCTCTTCGCATGAGCACTGACAATGACCTGCTGCAGACCTGCCTGTTGATTGTCTTCTCCAAGGGAACATTCCCAGAGGTGTGTACCGTCAGCCTCCGTTCTGAGCTTCCGGTTAGCAGTTCAGGCCGTGTGGTTTGTTTCTGCAGAGGCAGTAGACAGCCAAAGCCGGTACTGGTGCTACGGGGGCGCAGGCCAGAGTGGAGCAATCTTCCTGACGACTTTTCTTTTTCTACGTATACCCGCAGGTTTACGTTCCCACTGTTTTCGAGAACTACGTTGCCGACGTCGAGGTGGATGGCAAGCATGTTGAACTGGCGTTGTGGGATACGGCTGGTCAGGAAGACTACGATCGCCTGCGCCCTCTCAGCTACCCCGACTCCCATGTTATCCTCATCTGCTTCGCTGTCGACTCCCCTGATTCACTCGATAACGTCCAGGAGAAGGTGCGTTGCAAGCTGCTATGTGATTTGTTATCGATACCGCAGTGCAGTGCTGTCCGTTGTTGGTTGTTTGCGGGCCCTCAACGAACCCTGCGAAGTCCTCGGACCTTGGGATTTCAAGGTGTCGAGGTTCCCGAGTTCTGAGGCCTCAGAGCATCCACAGCCGGACGGCAACAGTTGCTGCGGGAGTACTGACTTTCACTCCTTTGCTCCTCATAGTGGATCAGCGAGGTAATGCACTTCTGCGCAGGCCTACCCATCATTCTCGTCGGATGCAAGAAGGATTTGAGACGCGATCCTCGTGTGATTGACGAACTCAGGAAAACGAGTCAGCGACCTGTCACCCCTGAAGAGGTACGTGGTCATAGTCATATACGTCATTTTATCGTCCCATCCCCACACGTTCCTACGTTGTGCCATGTTTTTTTTTCTTCCTTAATTCCTCCACTTCTCTATTTCTTCATCTTTTATGTCTCCATATTTCCCGCACCTCTTCCCCCTTTCCGTCAGCTTCCTGTTCCGGAGGCATTACGCAGACCATCGTCTAATTTTATATACTTCCTTGCGCCCTTTTCGCACTACATGCTTTAAACCTCTTGAAATTCCTCAAACCTCCCTCTTTCCGATACCGACTTCTAACAATCATCTTCCATCTGTAGGGCATGGCCGTCGCACAGAAGATCGGCGCCAAGCACTACCTTGAGTGCTCTGCCAAGTCGGGCGAGGGCGTCCGCGAGGTCTTCCAGTACGCTACCCGCGCGGCGCTGCTGAGCAGAGGAAAGGGCAAGAAGCACAACCACTGCATCGTGTTGTAGACCAGTGACGTCGTCCATGTTGCCGCCATATCTGACTCGCTCGCCCCATGTCGATACAGCGTGACAACTGTTGTTAGAGGAGTAGACCTTCTTGTCGTCGAAGGAATGTCACCCTTGGGAGTAGGCTGCCACTGATACCATAACCATACTGTGTACCCATGTTACGTACATCGTTCGTCTCCCCTCCCCTTATTCCCATTGTCCGGTTCTTCTTTTCTCTAACATCTTGTTTCGCACTCTCAATGTTCGAAATCTGATCTTCTCTTTCTTTTCTTCGAGATCCTTCTTCCATTAGTCCTTCTGGCTCTTAGTATTAGCATACCGCCCGTTTCACTCATCATTGTCGTCGTGGTCAACATCAGATTTCTAGTGGCTCTGTATGCTCTCGAATTCCGCCTCTGGCCTCGACTCGTCGCAAGCAACCGGCACGATAGGGGCTTGAGACGGTTCTGCTTCCTTGTCTGGTACTTTCGGGGTGTGCGTGCCCTTTCAATCGTTGGACGGGGAAGATTCAGTATGCTACCGGGTGATAAAAGTTCGGATGACGCATTGATCTCGGTGCCAGGCACACAGTGATGGTCCATAGCGAGACGAGCAACGCACATCGTGGCTGTGCTGAATGTATAGGCTTATTTGGTTACGGCCTCGGCAACTGTGCTATGGCCCATCAGTGGCTCTTCAAAGTGTGCAGGCTGTACTGGCGCGATGTCCGGAACCTACACATTAGAGGGTCGCAGGAATCTTTTTATTTGGTAATTCCTTGGCCCCCCCTTTGGGAATCTGAAGCCTCAGGCAAACTTCACTTGCTCAAGTTGCTTCAAGAGTTGAGCGCAGAATATGGTCCACCGATGTACGCAGTTTTCGCGACCCGTGCACTCACACCGACTCACGCAGCATGGACAGTCCCTTGGCAGACAGTGGAGTGGTGGTGTTCGCCCTTCCAATGTAGATATTAAGTCCTACAAGCAATGCTCAGAATGACTCCAGCCCTTGACCATGATTGTTACCGTAAACTCAAAATCGCGCAAGGTATAAGCTTTCCATTAAGAGCCTACGCACACACCAGTATGGTGTCTCCGTGTTAATGCAGTTATTAATTCTAGTAACCTTCGCGCCAATTAAAGCAAAAGATTTTTTAGGTGACTGGCGGCAAGTTGCAACTCAGCAACCCAGAAGAGATGCCAGTCTCCGATCCCCCGCATGCGCAATCGCAGATCTGATATTCCAATTTAGGCCAATTTCTATATATGGGTCTACGAAGCGATACTTGTGTGGTGCCCAATTCGCCACGCATCTCACATACTTCTTTTTGCTCACGATAAAGTGATTCCCACTACCGTGATTAGACTTGATGATTTCCCCGAATGCATATATAAAATAAATTAAAGTGACATATGACATTTGCTGATAGACAAGAGTAGTGACTTGTCCTCCGTGGGTTGGGAATTCGGGATGCTTTGCGTGTACTTTTATTATAAAGAGGCACAGGTCTTCGACAGGTAAATCACCAACTTGGCATAGAAGAGAAGAAACGTCTGTCAGTGCGAGAATAATGAGCTATTGTGCATGTGCCAACATCTTTTCGTACGCTTTTTATGATACCGTGGGATGTCGTTCAAGAATGTCTTCACGAGGATCTCTCACAAAGAGTACATTGAGACAGGAGCGAGTGTCCTGGCCATTTGGAGGTTCCGAATATGGCAATAGCAGTAGATCCAAAGATCTCTTACTTTTCCTCAATTGGGATATACAACCACTGATGTATCCGACTCTCGAAAAATGAAGTAAACTTCCATTCACTTCCACCATCTATTCACCGACTTTGTATGTCTGCTCGTCTTTCGGGCTTATTCGGGACCCGTGACCGGAATCGAGAGACGATCTCACTCGCATGAGGTCGCCGCCAATACGAAAGTTCTACTGAAAACTATCTCACTGTCATCAATATTCTTATCGGGAATATCATAGATAATACGATCTGCGATTACTTGCGCAGACCCATCGCTCGCGAGCACTCTCTATCAAGTCTTATCTCCAAAAAACACGGCATATTCCTTGAACTAGCTTTGCGCTTTTATGGATGCGGACAGCGTGACATAGGCCCTCTATTAGACAATCCAGGGGGCGGGCGCATTCCGTGTCTGGGCAACGCAGTAGCCGTTTACCGTGCCACTCATCCGCCTGGACGACTACAACGGTACTGCTGGGCTTGGCACAGACTATATTTTTATGATTAAAGCGGACTCGCAAGCCCCGCTTACCCTCAGCGGCTTCCGGACGGATTCAACCGATATTGTGGCGTGGGTATACGACACGCCTGTGTGTAGCAGCGTGCCACTCACGAGTGCCGTATTGGCCTCGCGTACGGATCATTACTATACTACAGATACGAATGAACACTGATCGTTGTTGGGCCTAGGGTGGCAGGACAGTGGTTTGGTAGCTTTTGTACTTCCATTCTAGATGCTTTAAGTCGAACATAACTCATTCGTGCCAATGGAAAAAGGAATTGCGAAGGTTACCCCAGCGGTGAGGCCCAATTAAGAGAACTGTACAGATTATCAGGTCAAAGTAAGAAGATATTCCCTGCGTTACTTTTGCGTGATATTTCACATGCTGCGTAAGAGACCGATTGGGACATATAAGCGGACTTCGAACTTCTCTCTTGTCTTCGTCTTATCCTTCCACAACGCTCATCAGATTCGCGACCATGCACCCCGATATCCGTCTATCTCTCTCGACCATAGTCACCATGTTGGGAACATTATCGAGTGCTCTGCTAGTTTGGCGATGAAGCCTTTCATGATCAATCTCAACAAGCGCCTTCAGAATTAAGATACGGGAGTATAATTCTGAAACGTAGAGCCATAGGAGCACGCACATCTTCTGACCAAATGGATGGGAGGACGGTGGCATTGTGACGTATGTCCTTCCCTTTCCAACACCAACACCATGAAGTCAGCGGATTCACTGAAGATGTGTTGATAACCACCTGTAGAAAAGTTCTAATACTGACTACTGAAGTGGCTAACATTGAACGATCAGAAAATTCCAGCCCGTCAATGCACGCGAATCAAAACAAGCGGCTTGTCAACGCAATCTGAACGCTTACAGACAAACATTTGGAGGATTTTATGTGATACAGGAAATCAAAATGCAGGTTATGCTAGCCAAGCCTCAGTAAAATCATGTACGACCTACGTAAGACCTGTACATACCTAGAAAGCTGGGGTGTAATTACTCAAGGAAGTGCCACAGTGCCACTGATCAGAACATGCACAGCCACGTTCCCACAATCCGACATTGACTATGCGATCATCAAACGCAAATCAAACGCGACGCTTGAGCTCAAACCGATGCGCTTTACGCTTTCTTCAAGCGTATGCCAAGCAACTCTGAAGGTTGATATATAACTCTACTTCGTGTACTCAACCCTGTTACAGACCTCTGCAAATTCGGACGCAATGCAGCCCACCTCTGAGCCCCAATCAGCAGGCCACTCCGCATCCAACATGATCAACAAACACGAAAAACACTTCAGCACTGTGGCTAATCACGGAGGCTCCGACGACGAGCACGACAACAGACGAGCTCGACGGGATAGCGTTGTGTCTGATGCTGGACTATGGAGCATTCATAGTGTGGATGGTGGGTCTGAAAGAGACGAGCTTGAGGATATCACCACCGAGTTCCACGATTCCTCCACCATCAGACCACTGGGAATCGCGCTCACGTCTGAGTGCCCCAAGTCCGAGGCCGATGTGCCTTCTCAATCTCCTGAGATATCATTTTTCTCGCCGACGCAACCTCTCTCGGAAACACCGTTGTGCGACAACCTACTCGAGTGGTTCGACGAACAGACGCAGAAGTTCGGATTCGAAGACAAGACGTGTTCTCACAGCACATCCATCAAGATACTCCCAACAGAGGACGATTGGATGCGCATGATAAAGCTATCAACACAAGCACAAATAGCTTACCTCTTGCGCAGATTTTGTCCGGAGTCGACTCGCGCAAGTTGGTTCATCTCCAGGGAGAAGTTATTCTTTTCTAGGCTGACTCCTCCAGACATGATACGCTACCTGTATCTGGGTCCCGTTGACAGAGAGATTCTACTAAGAACATACTTCAAGACGCTAGGGTTCAACGAGGGTTGGCTGATCTCTGAGGAACGGAAGAAAGCACTTGCGCGCTTTGTATTTGAAGGCGAGGCTGCTAACATAGCCAAGAACTTGGCTGTTCTTGAACACTGGAAGATTACATATCATCAGTAATAAAAATCATACGCAAATTTTGCTGCTAAATATGACTTTGTAGCACGAAATATTAATATCCTAGAGGTCAATTATCTGCAGAGTAGAGTACGCGGCGTGAAGGTTAGATTGCTGTTGAAATCCATATCTTAATTGGCCCTTATCTTCAAGGCTGGCGCTTAGATTGGATGTAGGAACAAAACTACTGTAGATATTCGTCTTTCAACTCGCGTTTAGTACTTGTTCTTACTTTCTTTTGTGGTTTCTCTATGTGGCACGCCGACGACATGTTGTAGGTTACCCATCAATCCATACTAAGCTTACTTACCACAACAAATGCAGTCATCTGTGGTCTGGCCGGCGCAGATTACACTACATCTTGAGCACACTTAGCCTGACTCTCTCTCTGTGCGCAAACTCCGAGTCTCATCGGCGTCATGTACTGCGTTGCTGTTACATTCTATTAACTCAACTTGTCTGATCTACATCCACAGGTTGACAAGTCTATGCTTCCACGGCAAGCAGTGCTGTGGTAGTGATTGATGCACTTGGATATCTCGACTATGTGAAGGGTCGATTCCTTGATCAACCCGATAAGTACCAAGGCTTTCTCGATATCATGAAAGATTTTAGATCTGAACGGTGACAGTCGGGATATAATCCACATAGTCTTCCATTATTTTCTTATCCTGATTGTTTGTCAGTATCATGATACGGGATGTCATTCGGCGAATCAGTCACCTGTTCAATGGGCACGCTGACCTCATTGAACGTTTTACGATGTTCCTGCCAGTGGAATACCGTTTTCAATACTCGTCTGCATCTACTGGAGCACCGTACCTCACTGTAATATTGCCATCCGGAGAGGCTATAGAGACCGAGACCGATAGCACAGGTGGCGCTATGCGATGGAATGCAGGCCAGGAAGTTATACTAGAAGGTTCAACTCAAGAATAGATGTTAAGGGATCTGAGCTATTCGAGATCTCTTTATTGACGCTCAACGTAACACCTTAAATACCTGAGAGCGAACATGTACTGCGGACCTCTGGGTATCCTCTTCGTTGCCTTTGGTTGTCTAGATAATTCGACAACCCTTTAATGGCGCGATGAAGCACGCAAGGGGGTCTGCGGAGCGGAATCCCGGACCCCGCCCTAGTTAGTTAGTCCGGCTGCCAGGCCGGAAAAAAAAGTTTCTACCCCCAAAGTTTTTGCCAAATTTCAGCCAGTTTGTGGGTTCTGGGGCAGACTTTTGGCCATCAGAAACATACTTCAGATGGATTTCTTGCCATTTTCACCTTGCAACACCTACAACACTCATTTTTCATCAGTTATTTTTCAGTTCTTGGCCCAATGTATATGCCCATCTGCTATAATTGGCAGTCACCATCAAATTTCTGTCTGCCTTAAGATTTGGGCTGCTGAAATCATAATTATTCTGGCTTGCATTAGAGGTTCTCAATATTACAGTTACTCACAATTGCTCTATACACTGTTTAATTTCTTATTAATCTATCTAATCAGTATTGTCACTACTTAGATTGAACAAATCCAAAGTCATGATGCGGAAAGGATCCAACAACTGATGTTTTGTGACTTGTTCCTGTGCAGTGAACCATCTGGACCAACTTTAGGCCCATACACCATTAATTCCAGATCTTAAGGTCAATGTGCACTGTATTTATTGATGAACTTTAGTAGTATGGGTGTAATAATGCCTACAAAGACATTATACATTGCAACCTAGCATGAAATTGACGGCAAAATTACTTTATTTGGACAATTTTGATCGCATCAGCTGCTTACGTAGTTAGTCAGTCCACCCCTGGACCCCCATTTAAAAGTTTCCGACCCTAGGTATATTTTTTCAAGGCGCGGACCCCCTTGGAAGCACGTTCCTTAGAAAACGGAGATCATCAACAGAACGCATGTGGTCATGCTTATCTACTGTTCAAATATTCAGCTGCTTGAACAACCTTTGGAATCAGCGCAATCCCCAACGCGGTCCATCTACAGCGTGGTGAACGGGACGCCTGCTGATAACCTGCCGTGTGATCTACATCCGGCCGACGCGGTGACGAGAGGCATTAGTGAAGCTTTGTCACCTGTGACGCTTGCGTGACATCTCCTTCCTGTGATGTAACGAACATCTTCGCGATTCCTCCTGACGATAACTGATGCTCTCATCCATTCGGACTTGTCTATGAGAACAGGTCCTCAAGTATCCTATTTCACCGCTGGCCGCCAATCACGCTGCTTACACGCTGCAGCACTACAAACACCTGCCGTTGCCGACACGCTGGTTAAATTACTCACCGTTCAGGTCCATTCGAACTTGCTCGCAAGCTACTTTCTGGGTTCCAAAACGCCATATGTCTGCTGATAGAGACGTGCCTGAAACTTCACGTGCCTATCATGGGGTGAACTCTCCTCGAGTTAGCCAGCAGCCCAGCAACTACAGCTCACCAGCGCGACTTGCAGGGCATAACCCTAAATCGCGGGAGTCGCGACATATGAAGGCCAAACCTCAGCAGAAAGCAAGAAAAACGGAAGAACAGAAGAAAGAAAGTCCCAAAAATCCCCGTCCTACACATTGTAGGTTACAATCGGTCTTCGTGCAGCGTGACACTGATCTCCATGTTTCACATTTAGTTCTTGCCCTTCCCCTTGTGCGTACTACTCGATCTGTCACTTAATATAACAGGGGGTTAAGCCAGATGCCCTGGATATAGCATACCTTCCCCGAACTTCAAAAGCGCGTTTCCGCGTTCCAAAACGCGTTGTTCGGAGACTCGGACACCTCCATTCCAATCGCGGTAGTACCTCCAAGGACAAATATGAACCCAAACGCTCGTGTCAGGAAGCCTGTCAGAACGTCGACACTTGTCCAAGGCCTTGATAGCAGTATCGTCATTGACCCGCGGAGGTTCCACATGACACTGGGTGTTATGTCGTTGGAGTCAGATGTGGACAGTACACCTTCACTACCACACAGCGATGAACCAGTTATCGACGGTGGTAAAACCCAAAATCAACACCAGAATCATTTGAATCCTGCCGCACCAAAAGGAATAGCTCCCGCTTCATCCAACGACAAAGTTTTTCTACCTGCCTCAGTTAGCGAGAAGGAGAAGGGGAGAAGGACACCTAGCACCGCGCTCGAGCTTCTCCGTTCACTTCAACCGCAGATAAAGAAGATTTTGCACGGGGATACAGGACTTTGTGTTCCTCTCGAAGTCATGGATGTACTCAAGACGGAACGCATACGACCACCTCGGCCGGCTCAGACGAACGTCGCTCCGTCAAATGCAACTCTCTCTGCCCACGCCGGTCAGGATCAAGTCGGGGTCGAACGAGCTCAGCTTGGGCGAGTCGTCGCAAGAGTGGAGGAAGGGATACACGAACCTAACCAGTCATCCAAGGTCGGCGCTAGTGTTCTCTTTCTGGGCCCTGCCCACGTCCCTACTTCCAAAATTTCTGAAGAGCGCTGGAGGCTGACGCAAGTGTGCGGTAAGCTGAATTTCCTCGCGCGCTTATCTTCCACGTTGCCCTATATTTTTTGAATGATCTAACCATTGATTTTGAGACCTCGTGCATCGCACATTCAAGCAGGCTGGATATATACCAGATCAGCGGCCGCTCAAGGTGTGTTTACCTCCACCACCACACTTGCGCTAATCTGACTTTGACCTATGAAGTTGCACTGCACCATTCTCAATGCCAGTCATCGCAAGCCTATGCGCCGTATACCATTCTGTTACTCTGATATCCTCGCCTTGGAGGATGCGTGTAAGCTGATCGCTGTCGCTGATAGTGTCCAAGGTGCTAATGCTGTGGCGCCCGAGATTAACAACGTCGCGATACGCGACATTGATGACCCTCGAAGGAAGTCGGTGTCAGCAGCGATGCCAACACCCAGTCTCGTTAAGGGCATGGTGGAGATGGCAATTGAGGATAAACCTGATGCGATTAACTCTGGAGGGTCAATCTCAGCGCAACGACGAGCGCAGCATCCACCGCTGGTCGTTCCACCTCCCCTAAACGTCAATCTGGGGGTTTGTAATGTGCAGTCCATCGAGCTTTGGGTGATGGGGAGTCGGAACGAGAACAATGAGTACGTTAGTCTTGGTGGCGTATCGTTGGATTGAACGTATGAGGAAGGCTCGGACAGGGGTCACGTTGAAAGTGCGAATGGGATCGAAATAATTACTTTGCTTGCAAGGTGGACTGTTGAGAGAATACAATAGCAAGTTCAAATGCTTGTACAATTGAATGATTCATTACCAGCCTCCCACTAACCCCTTCGTCGTTCCTTCCTTTACAAACTCCTGAATGACGTGCTGCTTGTATTCCTCATCGATCGCTGGCGTAAGTAACATCTTCCTATCAGTTTCATGGAGGCTCAAGAATCGCGCTTGCTGGCCTGGGGTCAAACCGAGGAGGAACGTTGACTCGACAGGGGACGAGGGACCGCAACTGGTACTGATGAGGAACTTGACTTGCTCATCTGGCGTAAAGTGGTTCAGAAAGTCGGCGAGTAAATCTGGGACCCTAGGCCGGACAGTGTAAATATCCGGGTGGTTGATATATTGCGCAGGGGAGGTATGGGTATCGCGTCCGAGTGCTTCCATAGCTTGAGTGAGCTCATCCAGGCCGGAGGTCGTATGCGAGGATGGTTCTTGCTGGCTCACGGCTCTGTCCGTAGTGTGATCTATGTCAGTCCTAACAGCTTGAAGACAAGTGACGTGCACCGAGTCCTGTGAAATCCGAGAGAAAACAGTGTCATGATCCATCTTGACCAAGGGAGCGGACACACAGAGGGATCGCGATATGAGTGGATGGAAATAGAGCGAGGTGGCAACTTCCAGGAAGCGGCGAAGCGTCTCCTGCACTGATGCGTGGTTTGTATGATGTGTGCCGTGTACGGCAACGGCTTCGTGGGAAACTTATGGCACGGGCCATGTGCATGAACAATTGTCCGAGATGGACAAACAATATTGTAGACGTCGTTGGCCCCTGTCACGCAACCAAATTGAACAGTCACGCGCACGATCTATAGGTCTCCGCAGCCACTAGTCAATTCTGGACCTTGCTGGCGCTGTTTTTTTTCGGGAGATTTGCGAATTATCGATCTTTCTTCAATCCGTCTGTCAACACTCTGTGACTTGCCGATTAATTCCCAGTCTTGTCCTGCGCGGGATAGTCGAAAAAGGTTCGTAAGCTATTTGTAGGCACTAAGAAATATGAGTTTGTCAACAACCTGTGTCAACCGCGTCCTAATAAAATTGGTAGAATGACAAGTGACTAGTAGTGAGAAAGTCCATCAAAAGGTCTGGATCCATCCTTTTATCTCGATCAGAACAGAAGCTCACGTCCACTATAGATCTGCATTATGAAAACACATCTTGCCCGACAAAGGTGCCTGTATCCATGCTCTGACTATGATGACAGGCTTCTGCCACCGTGAAGTTGACTATGCTGGATTCCTACTGCTAGTCAGGTGGTAGGGTTCGTTACTTCAAAGAAATGCGTGAAAGAAATTTTATAAAGATGTCGGTAGATAGAATCCGCTTAAGCAGAAAACTGTAGTATACCCGCTTTTGCGCGTACAAGTCGTACACTTGGCCCTCCACTGCATTATGAAATTCCGCTTCAATCCTCTTGTTGTGCTCGCCACGAACACCTTCGCCTATACTGCACATGCAGCCTCACTGCCCGAGCAGGTACGATCCAAGTAATCACATCATCTTAGCCGATCTAACTATGGCTATGTGCACCAGCCTCGCGCGGCGAATACCTGTGCAGACCCCTCCCTAGCGGATGTTGTAGTTCAGTCCTACAGCTCCGCAAATATTGCCCATATTCTCGACTTCATTGGGGGCATTGTAGCGACAGATTCTACAGAAAATGGGGATTGGATCATACAAACGCAGTCTTTCCGAGCCTGGTCCTCTAACGAGCCGTTCACTGTTCCGCTATTCCGTTTCTTCAGAAACAGTCCCGACATCGATTACCGGTATGCCATTGGGCAGGATATCAGCTCCCCTCCCACTCCTCCTGCGGGTTGGAGTCTTCATACACTTGGCGGCGTGGCGTTTGCGTTTATCTATCCGACACAGTCGTGTGGGAGTGTCGCGCTGATGGGTGTCTCAAATGCGGTTGTTGGCGACCATTGGTACACAACTAACACCAGGGAGCGAGACGGTTTCATTCAGGGAGGGTGGACAGACGAAGGGGTAGTTGGATTTGTTCTGCCTCTGTAGGGTCTAGGGTGTAGTACTCAGTGCGAGGTTAGGTCATCTGTAGCTTCCAAATTTTGAGACTTTCAATTGGGACGTTTTTGGAATATACAGAATTGACTTTAGTCACCAGTGCTCTCTTTAATGCGAGCTGAATTGGGTCGCTATCATAAAACGGCCATGGAACACCGCAGCCTATCATGAACTTGCGAGCAACTTGTGGGCTGACATGTTCCGTGCGTGATGGAGATGTCGTTTTCTGTCTCTTGTACGTCAATTGATGGGAGGCGCAGTCAGTATCTTGCACTAGGCAATGATTCATGGGAATTTTCGCACCATTTCTGGTCTCGCTATCCGTTGCAGCCCACGATGTTGGTCGATGCACTCGAACACCCCTACGTTTTAAAAAATCATGGGTTGTGCATATGAGCTTATTTACGGGCGTATATTGTAGACAAATTCATTGTTATGCAGCACTGCAGAATGATACAGCGACTAGACTATAGGTTTCTGTGGGCTCATGCGCAGGCTCGGTTATCTCGCTTGCCACGAGAGCGATGACCGGGTCACGCATGATGTGCTAAAATAGCAATTGTCACACCAACGGTTGACCCAGGCATCACCAGTGGGCAATGGAGCACGAAGACCCACAATCCGTACTCTCAATTGAATTGGAATACAGATCGATAATATCATTTCTAAAAAAAAATTGTAGACAGTCTCTTGTAGGGCAGGGTATGCCGTCTTCTAGCGATATATAACATGGTGGTCGACTCGACAAGTTGGAAAGCAAAAACTCATCGAATAATCCCTGTTCTATTGCGATGCTCCTCTCATACCCAACGATCCTCGTTTCTCTGGCGGCTGCTGGTCATTTGACTTCAGGTATCTTTGATGAAATTTTATACAAGGTTCACCACCTCAGCTTACTGTATCTATAGCCAATGCTGCAGCCGCTGCCGCTACAATCTACAGTGTGGTCACTTCTAACACCTCGCCGGTAGAAACCACCGAGGTCCATGGCACAACCGTAATCAAACCCGTTGCAACACTGGAAAGCGGATCTGTCACCCAGTATGCAGAAGTTGTCGTGCAGAGCCTTATCATCGTGCATCCCCCTGCGGGGAACACGGATGGTCCTGAGACGTTATTGACGCAACCAGTGACTTTCACAAGTACAATTTCTCTTTTTCGTAGATCTGAGTTCGAGCTCACCACGAGATCTTATCATCGTTTAGGTACCTTTGACCAAGGGTCCGCTACCATACGCTTCCATCAGCCAGCAGAGACCGATACACTGGCACCTGGCTTTGTATATGAAAACGAAGATAGAACAAGGAACTGCTCTATCGACACATCGAAGCTCGAAGGCTCGTGTGTGGAAGTCCTTGAGCTGGTGGCCCTCAGTGGGACGAAGACGTCTACGGCGACATCTACGACTACTTTCAGCGGCTCGTTGCTTCCAATCGCCACAATAGGCGCGGAGTCCAGCGGCATAATGTCCCGCAAGCTTTGCAATGGACTATTTTTTGGTGCAGGGCTATTGGCTACTATTGGGCTGACATTTGGATTGTAATATAAAGTAGATATGCATTCGATTGATTTGCGCGTTCCATGCGGGAAAGGTAGAGAGGCAAGATATGCTGTACTTTCACAATGGGATTTGATTTGAATAACTTCGTTGCACCATAGCGCCAAAGAACTATTCCATATTGTCCGGCTACCGTTGCTGTGACCAGTCTCAGCCACATCTATTGGCGTGCCAGGTGGGACTCTCCAGAAACTGGATATAAAACCCGACGCAGAAGATCTCGGCATAGTCGAGTCCGGGTCATCGGGATAGGTGAAGGGCGTCTCTCGGCTGCCTTCGAGTGACAAGGGAGGGCGCCGATGAATATAATATGATCTCCTCCAAGCGAGCGAGTTTGGACTTCTTGGTGAGGTTGACTGGTTTGATTGAATGCCTATGATGCCTCCAGAGTCATCTGTGATGGTGCACTCCACCAGAAATAATCATATGACCCGTCGTCCGGAACCCACAAAGTTTTTCCGGTGTCTTCGAGCAGAATTTGAGTGGATAGCCCCTAGGCGGAGAAGTGCTAGTGGAGAATTTGGGCGCATACGGGTTCTGTCCGAAATCTGAATAGCAGAAAGAAAAGCTATTCATCTCGATGGTAGTATTGGCTGGTAGGTCGAGGATAGGGTGGATAGGCGAGACACAGCACTGCTTATCACCGACATGTCGAGCAAGGAGGAGTGCGGGTCCGTATATTCTGCTTGAGTCAGCTGGTATACAGGTGCGAATCCGCGCGTGATATGTTTGTCAAGCGCGTCCTGGTCGATTTGGTTGCGCTTCATCGGAACCGTCTGTACCTGTCCCGTAAAGCGGACGACGCAGAAGACTGACAGAACGGCTACGGCAGACCCCGTAAACCGTATATACGGCCGTAAATATGGGCCCGACGTGCGCCCTATTTCATCCACGCTTCGCGCTCACGAGGATTGCGAGGCGGTTTCTTGACGAGTAGGTTTTGATTGAGGAACGAGATGCCGCGTCGTTCGTGGAGGATTGCCAACGGGTAGTGGCAGTAGGCTCTGTCGTAGGTGATTATCTTCATCACAAAAGCTGATATGAGCGGTGAGACATAATCAACCAGTCAAGAGAAGACTACAAATACGTACTGGAGTGAAAGCCCACTTTCAGAATTGATGACTGTGGCCGCAAGTGAGATATCCTTGTTTCGGTTTGGGCGGGCATCCGTCATGTTCGTCATCCCGTGCACAACCATCTTCATCCATCTCAAGCTGGTCCTTCAAGGTCAAGCGCGGGTGTTGGACAACTGTATATCCCAGGAAGTGGAGCCAATTGAGAGCGCGTTCTGCGGAGGTGTGTTGCGGGTACAGGTCCAAATCCGATTCAAGATAGACTACATGATCAAAGAACTGGAGTGCCACCGAGCTAGAGATGAACATTCCAGTGTCGTTCGTGAGTTGTCGTAGCTCTAGGGTGTGTTATTCTGTAAAACATCGTGACAGGAGATCTGCTAGTTTGTACCTGCGCCTGATATACGAGTCAACCGTGGTATTTGCATGCTTGCATGTTCTTCTGTATCGAAGGAGGTAGGTGGCGGACAAGCTATCCAGACACATGTCATTCATGGTGGATGGTCTGTATAGTTGCTGTATAGAATTTTGAATCATGTAGACCACAGTGGCATGAACAATGCATGAATCAAAATTCAAGAGCGCTGAGCTCGTCACTCTGCCTTCACAATCTGTATCATGTGACCGCGATCATACGGCCCGAATCCGGCCCGGGATAGGGCTTTGTGCCACTTAAGGTAAACTTGGGTAAATTCCCGGTTGGCTAGAGATCTTCTCAAAGTCTGACATGTATGGAGTATTATTTTGATCCGACCAGCATTACACCTCCACGTGTCCACGTTTACTCTGTTATCTGCTAGCAACCTTGAAACTTGCCCCATTTTGAGTAGCTGGCAAGTTTAAAATCTGACTATATTCGATGGATTTAAACAGGTAAAACATATGCCACAACTCCGTCATCTAGCCAATGTGCTTCGCTGATAAAGTTATTGTGCTCCTTGGCATCCGTTGTGTACCAATGATCACTTGCCGCCGCGTTCGCTACACCCATAAGAGGGGCACTGCCGCAAGTCTGTGTCCCATACACCCACGCAAAGGCCCCCCCATCGACTACCCATCCTGTTGTTGGGGTAGGCGGTATCGAGGTGTCTGTATCTGTGCTTGGCGCGACAGTGCCAGTGGCATACATGAAGTCCAGCGTAGCGCCAGTCGAAACCAGGCGGTAAAGAGGCACGGTGAATGGCTGCGGGGTATCTCAGGCGCGGAAAGATTGGGCTTGGAACTGCCAGTCGGTGCCCATGTCGTTTGTTGCAACGTAGACCCGTCTCCAGTCAAGGATATGCGCCATGCCGTCGACGCTGTATGCCTGGATCACGATGTCAGCAAGGGATGGGTCGGCGCAAGTATTCGCGGATCATGTCTGAAGGCGACATAAGCATGGTGAAAATGATTTTCTTGGTTTATCAGATTTGAGTCCCCACCTCTAAATCTCCATCAGAAGTTAGCGGTACATTGCTGGGCAGGGGTGATGACAAGCATGGTCGGATGGCATCTAGAATAGTAAAAGCCAGGAAGACCAGGTGGAGAGGTGTCAACATGATATGTTAATTTACTCAGTTAGGCTGTTCTACATGGCTTTATATACCTCTCAAGCACTCTGACCCATACAGGGATTGTCGCAAGCAAATTTCTCATCCGTAGACGACGTGACTAAGACACGAATGATTACATTTTTTGATCATGATCAAGAAGCATGAGTTGACACTCCGGAGTTTGAAACTGACAGTGCGAGGAATCATCAAGATTCCGTTTTATGATTCCCTTAGGCAATTACATGACACACCAATAGAACGCTTTTGTGAGAACCAAAAAACAGAATAGATTGGGGTACGATGGCGTTGTTTATAGATCAGATGCATAATATTACACACGTCAATCTTTTCAAGAACACAGAAAGAATGAACATAGTAGGTCGATAGCCAGAATCAGGGCTCGCAGCTGCCATTGAGCTCTCCGTGGGTTTCGTTATTCTCATCGCCCTCGGCGTCGTCCTCATCGGGCTCAGATCCGCTGTCTGGTGGGTCAGAGGCCGGATCCGACTCTGCATCCATATTTCGAAGTGTAGTCATAAGGCCTTTTAATTCCAAATCAAACGTCACTTTGCCACTGGTGATGGTCAATATCAGTTCGTGTGTGCGAATAAAAAGGCGCGTTTGAAAGGTTACTGACACATCCGCAATAGTCCGATTAGACTGCCTCAGGTGGACCACGCCATATGGTGTCACCTCTTGCAGGATAAACACCGCTTCGTCCTCAGTAAGAACGTAGGGGTATCTCAACCCTTCAAGGTTCACGTGACACGAGTTAAAAACCGGCTCCAGGGTGCCATTGTATTCTAGCGCGAAGCTGTTGACCTCCACAGTGCCCTCTTTCTGTCCAGTAAAATCCTCTCTGAGAAAATGGATTGGGAAAACAAGGCGCTTGCTGTCGCCGACGAATCGCATCCCAGGTGCGAACGCACTCCCTGGATCGTCAAATTCGGCCTGCGTAAGGCAGTCTCCGAGCTGAAAGCCGCGCGCCGTCCATTTCACGTAAGCGTTACGGTTGGACTCGTGCCCTATGGTGCGGTTTAGGTATGTTAGCGCGCGCCGCTCGACGAGGGTGGCGCGTGGGAAGAGACAGTACGCCTTTTCGTGCGTGATAAAGTTCATGACGCACGCTACAACCGAAATTATGATGGTCAGACTTGCACTGATTTCATGATTATAGGTCCAGAACATACTGGAATGAAAGCCAAGAATGAGCTCCAGGACAGACCTGACGGACGCTATAAGCTGGATCTTTCGAACTGGATTGGTAGCCCTAAAATCCAGTATACACGCCGCTCTGAGATAGCCTCTACGCGTTGATGGCGTAGCTCCAATGAGAGGAGGAGTAGTGTGGCGAGATACTGCCTCAGAAATTGCTGTTTCGACCGTGGGCAGAGACTGGACACTCGGGACAAATGTATAGCCTTTAGAAATGAGCCAGTCTGCGATCTGTTGCGCATTATGCAAAGGAGTGTAGAGGTCGAGATCCGAGTCGGCGTATAGGTTACGCTGGAACAACTGTAGCGCGGCAGAACCTGAGATGACCATGCCCGTGTTACTCATAAGGGTCCGTAGTTCCTCAACCTGAGTCTGTTCTTTGAAGAACCGAGCAAGGACGTCGCTCAATTTGAATCTGCGCTTGATGTAGGACTGGACTGCGACGTGTGCGTTACTGCATGTTCTCCCAAAGCGGATGATTTCTGTGATAGAGAGGTGGTCTAAAATTGCATCGTCGGTTGTTGGTGGTCTGATCAGAGTTATGGATATGCAGTGGAAAGGATAGGATTATGTATGATTTGCGATCAACGTCATCAGTGACCGTCACAAAACTGACGGACTCACAGTGTCTGGAATACTGAAAGTTGAGTCATGTACATGCCTCTAAGCGAACTCTCTAGCGGATAGATGGAGAAGGGGATGTGGTTGATTTTGCGTCGTGCAAGCAAAGTGTCATGTGGACAGACGCAAATTGCCGAAGCCACCGGGCCGCGGTATCCGACACTCTCGTAGCAGCACCTGAGTGACAAACGTTCTGAACCATCACTGTTGTATCCATCAAACTTACATCGCATCGCCATTGAGCGCTGAGTTTGCATTTAACTCACTTTTCCTCATAATCCGCTCACCTTCCAAGACGCACCGAACACATCTCACAGTCCTCTACGCATATCTCTTCTTCAGGGGGAGTAGCATGGCGTGTATCCAGGCCTTGTGCGTATCTATCGTCTACAAGGTATCAATATTGCATCAACAGTTGAGAATCTGCTGCAGACCCTCTACAACAGACGATTCGTTGTTAGACAATCTCTCTCCAGGCGAGATTCTACGATATAGTAGGACATGCAGAGACATGCATGCCACCGTACGCTCCTACGTCAAACGGCGGTTCAAACTCGAAGACATTCTGTTTCGGTTCTTCCCGACGGAACTACAGACTTTGGATTTCCGGAGGCTCATGAGCGAGACTGGCATGATTATTGCTGGGTCTTCGGCACTGCAGTTCTTCGATCGCTCGATATACCCCGAATGCGATTTGGACTTGTACCTTCCTGTCGCCAGTATTGGACATGTCGTTGACTGGCTCGAAAAAATAGGATACAAATACACACCGAAAAGAGACCAAGCAAAATCTGTGGACAGGGCGATACGCTTAGCATATTTGAATCGGAACTCACGAGACGCGAAGATGGGACTGAGTGAGCAGGAGGTTAGAGGTTACCTAAAGGCTGCGCTTGTGCTCGACATGGAGAAAGATGGGAATTCCCCAGGTAGGATCCAGCTGATAGCGTCGTTTCGAAGCGTTGTCGAGTTACTGTTGTGTTATCACTCGAGTAAGCGTGTAGAGTTCACTATCTGATGTCCAGTACCACTGACATATACTCATTGGTTGATTCCACCTGAATAGCATGCGTCATGAACTTCATCACACACGACAAAGCATATTGCCTCTTTCCCCGCGCTACTTTAGATGAACGGAGGTCCCTGACCTTCCTATCTAGAAGCTCCCGCGACGCACAGGAAAAGGAGGCGTACGAAAAATACACGAACCGTGGGTGGAAACTGATCAAAACCCTCCCGTGGAGTGAGGAATCCGACCCCAAATCAAGCTTCGCGCCTGGAAAACGCCACATTGGTGACGCCAAATGTTGGTCGCTTCCTATATACCCAAGGCTCCCGGACCTGCGGAAGAGCACCTTCCATGCAAACAGCTTCCATACAATATTTGATGAAGCCCTAATCCTCAAGTTCCAATACAAGCATCTCGCTCTGCCTGTATTCTTCCATGCATACGTGATGGAGCCATTGGAGGCACTGTCCGTGATTCGAGCCAATATGGCCTGGCTTGTAACCGTATCTGAGGCCAAGCAAATTTCTACAGATTCAGGGCCTGACGGAGACAAGTAAGTACAACCCAGAAATCGTAATTCTCGTTATGGTGGTCGTCAATGACCTTTCTCCGTTTTACGCAGTGTACATGATGAAGAATTGTTACAGATAATTTTGCAGTATCGCTGTGGACTACAACTCCAAACCATGTAGGAATATCGAGTTTATAGGCTGGAATTAATGGTACTCGCGTTTCTCATCGTGTGCGTGGAGACTTCTATCCAATGGTGCGCCCAGGAGCAAAGTGCCTGCTACTATGTGGAGACTGCAATCCACTTCAGCTTCATATTCGGATCACAGAAGTTGCGTTCCCCACGTCCCCCGTCTGCCGTGTTCGCTTTGTCTGTCATGTCCAGAAGTTTCCCGAAACTTTCCTATTGTTTGTGCCCATGTCCGTCTTTCGGTGTTCGACTCCCATGCCCATTTCCTTTCCTCGCACCGGCGGCACTGTTCCGTGCATATTGCTCTGCCTTCGGCGCACACGTTGTATGGAACGTCGAGCTCGTTACGCCCACCCGAGACAACTATTGGTGGTCCGTGTATTATTCACCCCAGACACACAGCTGAGTAACTGTCTTTCATTCGGTGTCATGTTACGTCATTGAGTCACGTCGTTGCTATAATGTTTTCGAGCTTGAGCGTCTGCATCGTCTGATGGTTTTGTTTCCTATATTTTTAGTGCCGTCATGCCTCGCGATGAGGCGTGCCAAAGCAAGAATGCACATTGACGTCTGAGACCGTAAGGCTCCTGGATGGATGCGCCTTCACTGCGGGCAGTGGGATATTCTCCCTATAGGCAAAATTCGTGCAAAACTCGTCGCAGGCATACAGAGATCAGCATTATGTAAAATTTATCAATTTGATACACTTCTCCATATGTCAAATTTCGAGTGAATCTTGGTCAGACAGCAAGAATCTGCGGGTATCCTGAGAATGGCAGAAATATTAATTCTCCGAAGGGGCAAATGATGCGCAGAATGATGGCATCTAACAATTGCAGAACTTTCAATTGTGCGACTATTTTGCAAATCGCAATATGAATCGTTCTGCACAAGTTCTGCGGTTTGAAGAATTTTAAAAATACAACCCTCCGGATTGCGATTAAAGCTAATTGAGCTTGATTACAACTATCTATTGCGATTTAATGGCAAAAATGCATACTTTGCCAAGCTTTGCGCACCTGTAAATTTGCTCAATTAGCTTTAATCGCAATCCGGAGGGTTGTATTTTTAAAATTCTTCAAACCGCAGAACTTGTGCAGAACGATTCATATTGCGATTTGCAAAATAGTCGCACAATTGAAAGTTCTGCAATTGTTAGATGCCATCATTCTGCGCATCATTTGCCCCTTCGGAGAATTAATATTTCTGCCATTCTCAGGATACCCGCAGATTCTTGCTGTCTGACCAAGATTCACTCGAAATTTGACATATGGAGAAGTGTATCAAATTGATAAATTTTACATAATGCTGATCTCTGTATGCCTGCGACGAGTTTTGCACGAATTTTGCCTATAGGGAGAATATCCCACTGCCCGCAGTGCTTCTCTGGATGCGGAGGATTTTTATATGTTTGGGGAGAACTCTGGCCATATCTAACAGGGTTTTAATCCGCCGTCCTGCCGAGGACTGTGGCAACACAGTCCAGAGCCGGGAGAGGTCTACGCATTTCGTGGGATGAACGGAGCGGTGAAGGCGCAGGGTGTCCCGTGGCAAAGCATTAGTTTAGCTATCTATTACACTACGTAGTACGTAGCTTTGGCACGCCTGATGCTCGCAGGCCTGCTGACTCAGATTGGGAGGCCGGTAATAAAATCCTCCTCCTCCTCGGCTGGACCAAAATGAAAACGATAAGCCATTTAATCAGCTCTTTTCTTTTTCCAAATTTCGTTTCAGCGCAAGACCAAAGAACTCAAATATCAGACCTCCTCGGCGGTGTTTCACAAGTTTCTTCTGAAAATTCCTCATGTCAATTTTTGTTCCTGACACTTATGTAGACGAACTTGCCTGTGGATCAGACAGCTTCGCAACAAACAACGAGATATTGAGTTTACAACCGAGGCCTGTCATGAGTCGGAAGTAACGTGAACCCCCTCATGTGTGTTCGCCTAGTCAAATTTACTTCCTCCTCGTCCGATACGTACCACCATGTCAAGCGTTTCAGCGTCAGGTGCTTATAATCCAGGTGAGATAAAAGGGCAGAGTAAGAGCCAAAGGTGGCATATTCAGCTTGGGATTTCTTGAAGAGGGAACAACAGGAATAGTCCAGCATTGACTATCTCCAATGAAGCGGAGGCCTGACCAGCTTGGACCCAGTCTGAAATTCAAGGAATCAGAGTGGGTTAGTGTAGACTGCATTTGGTCAAGAGCAAAAAATATTGCGGAAGAAATGTGAACCCGCGCTTTGTAAATTTATCATAGACTTCCGGCGCGTAAACTTGGCGTCCGTAATGACCGTGTTCGCGAGTGGAATTGAAGCAAGATCTGAATAGGTGATCTGAAAAAGGCCGCTAACTAAATCTGCGATGTGGATCATTCTTTACAAAATTTAGGACAAACTCTGAAGGATGATAGCCTAGCAGTAGCTTTTTCACATGGCTAAACCTCAAGAAGTGCGTATGACATTTGGATGAGCTAGCTTTACTTGCTGATATTCATGAACTTGTGGCCTACATATGTCAGCCAAGCCGCGACATGCATATGGTTGCAGGCGTTAGTAGACAAATACAGATCAACATCGCTTTCCTGATCATGATAGATCCTTTTAAAGAATTGAAGTGCCACAGAGCCAGAGATAAAAATTCCAGTGGTGCTCATGACCTTCCGCAAGTTAATCGTTTCTGCTCCAGTAAACCAGCGCAATTTAAAGCGACGCTTGATATATGACTGCACTGCAATATATACATCGGTGCACGTCCTGTCATGGCGCAGTATGTCGCCCGGGGACAAGTTGTCAAGTAAGTAATGCGTAGTCTGTGGTACTCGGTGAGGAGCGCGTCTCGATATCAGTATCTGCAACTCAGCTATAGTTATCCATTATATTCAGCTGCGCGCTCCCCTTCCAATGACGTGGGGAATCGGGCGTAACAGAGAATGCGCGATAATCGATGAGTCGTTGCGGTTCTACGAGTAATAAGTTTGAACGGGGCTTGCCAAGAGGGGCAAGGCAAGGGTATCAAATGCGGCAAATAACACCGTACATTACCCTAAACCATACGCCGTACATACCTATAAGATATACGCCGTACATAATCACGTGTGACAAATAATTAAACCACTCCAAACCTATAGCTTAGTTCACCATACCAGCACAATTATACTCACTAGAACAGTGGATGTGTTGCTGGTGGTAGTCATTATAAGATATTCTCATACTAGGTATAATGAATAGACTGATATTAAGGATGACCAGTGGACAAATCTGTATCACGCATAATTCAGATATTCACGAGTTTGCGCACCTGCTGTATAATCTGGTGTTAATCTGGTGAATATTTCGCTGGCGACATATTTGCCAGCGAAGTAACCTGCGTGAAAGCCAATGAGTAATTTGCTGGCGCCAGCACGATTACCTGTGGGCAGGGTGGTGAATATTTTGGTACCGATATTATCACCAGCACGCTTACCTGTGGGCAACGTGGTGAATATTTTGCTGGCAAAATATTCACCAGCATGCTAATCTGCGTGCGACTCTGCGGATATTCCGCTGGCAACATATTTACTACCGCGCTTACCTGTAGATAATATGGCAGTGGCAAATATCTCGCTACCGATAATATCACCAGCGCGTGGACGTGTGAGCACCACGGCGAATATTTTGCTGCCAATATTACCTTCAGCGCGCTTAACCGTGGGTAACATGGTAAATGTTGCCAGCGAAATATTCACCACGACACTGATTTACGTGCGACTCAGCGAACATGTCGCTGGCAAAATATTTGTCACCGCGCTAATCTCTATGCAACGTGGTAGATATTTTGCTGGCAACATATTCTCCAGCGCGCCAGCATACCTGTAGGACAGGAATAATCGGCCATCACCAGTGGCAGTGCAGTCGTTCGGGATCGCGTTCGGTATACTCGGTTTGCGTTCGGGATAATGCTTCGGGATCATCAGAGGTGTATATTGTTGTTCTTGCGGTGTCACAGCATAGAAATGCATTATTATAATGCAAATACAGTAAACTAGTACTTGCATGCGCATATCTCTCAGTTTTCAAGCGTCTATCTGAAGTGTGGGCTATCCATAAAAAGTGGCTAAGTTTCGGTAGGCAAATATCTCATTTGATTGAGATGATGACAGAGTATCAAGTATAAATCAGTATTGCCATTCACCTATACAAATGCATAAAAGGGGAAGCTCTAATTCTATACTCAAGTTGGAAAGCAATGAACATAATTGGATCTAATGCCAGTGTCTGGATGTTTGAGTCAGAGTAAATCAAATGGTGTATTATAATCTTGCAATTTCATCGTACATGGGTTGATCACTGATTATATAGTCACTGTCCCACTTCAAATTTTTGGAGGTAATGACTATAAGTTCTGAATGCTGATTGGACAAGACTTCCAGCAGACTAACATGTCCGAGTCAGAATATTGAAGTCCCACAGAAATCGGAACTTTGTGAGTTTATTACAACTCTAGAATACTTATTAATCTACATACTGTGTATACATGTGAAAGGCATGTTAGAATGTATACCTACAAGAGGGTATAAATATTGAATAAGTTCTGGGTACATTATTTGCGTAATGACCAGTGGTATAGACCAAAGGTGAGCAATCAAATAAAAATGCGAGGAGGGGCAGGACAAGTACAGAAAATGTGATTAGAAGGGGGCTGGCACATAGGCAGAAAGCTGTAAACACATCAATCAGATAAACCAAGTAAGATGTTAGTTTATTTATGCCATTATGTATGAAGATATTGGTATTGCAGCAAGGATTGGTTACATCTTTGAATAGGCGCCCATGTCTGATCCGTGGGAACACGCTTTTGCAGGCAGATGAGCGTGCTGGAGAATATGTTGCCAGCAAAATATCTACCACGTTGCATAGAGATTAGCGCGGTGACAAATATTTTGCCAGCGACATGTTCGCTGAGTCGCACGTAAATCAGTGTCGTGGTGAATATTTCGCTGGCAACATTTACCATGTTACCCACGGTTAAGCGCGCTGAAGGTAATATTGGCAGCAAAATATTCGCCGTGGTGCTCACACGTCCACGCGCTGGTGATATTATCGGTAGCGAGATATTTGCCACTGCCATATTATCTACAGGTAAGCGCGGTAGTAAATATGTTGCCAGCGGAATATCCGCAGAGTCGCACGCAGATTAGCATGCTGGTGAATATTTTGCCAGCAAAATATTCACCACGTTGCCCACAGGTAAGCGTGCTGGTGATAATATCGGTACCAAAATATTCACCACCCTGCCCACAGGTAATCGTGCTGGCGAATATGTCGCCAGCAAAACTATCTCACCTATCTCATACATAAAATTCACGCTCGACGTACTGTTAGGTGGTGGGTATTCCGTGCCTACCCTACGTGGTGGCCAGTAGTCACGCAAATCATTTTATATGCATGTAACTATCTGAGTGACAATCATGTTCAACCTTGAAAAGAATGATATATTGCTGTACTGTCTAGCTATTACAAGGTAAGCTACGAAATAGCAAGACAAAAAATCAATAGGGTGGGTTAGAGCGGGGGCACGTGTATGCGAGATGTACGGTGTACATGTGTATGGTATGTACGGTGTTCGTTTTGGTTGCATGTACGGTGTATCATGCGGTCATATGATGTGGCAAATATCCGTGCCAAGACATCCCGGCCCGGATACCGACTCGGTGTAATCCGGAAGCTCAACAAAAGGTGGTGATGTTGAGTGAGCATCATCGCAACTCCATTTACAATCTTCCAGAACCGCATTTGTGTCACAGAAAGAACTGAAATACAATTCCAGAGATAAATACCAACCAAATGTCTGCATGGCAAGAATTGTGAGTGTATCCATCTCAGAGTGTCTAGCAGTCATCAAGATAACACGATCAGACCATCAACGACAGATGATGCTCTGCTAGATAACCTTTCGACTGCCGATATCTTCCGTTTTGGCAGAGCTAGCAAGAGCGCTCGCCACACGCTCCAGTCGTATCTAAGGCGCAGGTACAAACTCCACCAGGTCCTTTCACGCTTTTTCACGGAGGATCAGACGGAGGAGCTGAGAACTCTCATGAGTCGCACGAGCATGATCATCTCAGGATCTGTTGCTCTGCAGTTTCTGGATCGTACGATATATCCAGACTCCGATCTCGACCTCTACGCGCCGCTAAAAAATGCATGGCACATTTCCGACTGGTTAGTCTCCGCTGGGTATGCCTACGCTCCAAAAACGGCATCGCTGCCCACTGTTGACATTGCTTTGCGGAAAGCGGCAGCACGTCACGCTCATGGTTATACTGGGAATACGCCTTCAAATAGTCGGGGCTACCTTAGAGCGACCTGTGTACTGGACTTTACAGCCAATGACCCACAGCGGAAGATTCAGCTGATATCCACGGCGAGGTCCACAATAGAGCTCATTTTGGGCTTCCATTCAAGTAAGCTTCAAAATGCATATATGCAATGACTGCATTTATTTAATGCATTCGGGCTGCCAGCTTGCGTGATGAACTTCATCACACACGACAAGGCGTACTGCCTGTTCCCCAGGCCACGCTGGAAGAGCGCCGTGCTCTGACCTATCTTGACCCATCGTTCGGCTCGGAAGGCGAAAAAAACACATACCATAAATACGTCGGGCGCGGCTGGGAGCTAAGGGACAGCCTCACGCGCGATGAGTTTGACGACCCGTATAGCTCATTTGCGCGCGGGACGCGGTTCGTTGGCGACGGCAAATGTTGGACGCTTCCGGTTCTGCCGCTCAGAGAGGACCTGCCCGAGAATAATGCGGACATAAACAGTTTTGCACTGGAGTATGACGAGAATCTTCAGCCTGTATTCTCTTTCAGACATCTTGATTTTGAAGGACTGCAGCAGCCATATGTGCTTCTAGAAGAAGATGCCAATTATGCTATGGAAGATGTGGTTCTCCCTGATATCTGGCATCGCCTTATAAACCTCGAAGCGGAAATAGAAATCGACAATCATGTGGACGAGGAAGATCATGTGGAGGGACACGCAGATGCAGAAGAGGACAGAACAGAGATGGCATTTGATCGCACCTTGAAGCATCTCATGGCTGAAATTCGTGGGCTCGATATCAACCATCCATAGCTCGCCACATGAAATAATTTTATGCAAACCAGTGGATACTCCGATTATCATCTCTGACACAGTACATGTACGTTCCAAGTACGTTCTAAATATTTTTTCAATACTTGACACTCTTCTTACTGCTCAGACTGACTTGTCGACGCGAGCGCGAGCGCCTATTCCTAAAGTCTTTCCATAATAGACACAATAGTCCTCTTGAGCGCCTCTAGCAGACGTGACTGCATAATAAAAATTGAAAGAGCTGCATACTATGCACGTATGTCGATGCCATTTTCCGAAAACGTCCAAATGGCCAAGAATCTGAGAGCCTTCGTGCCAACGAACCAGATATGAAGCCCAATGATCCGGAATTGTTCGAAGAATAGTCGGGACTCGAAAGACATCTTGCATATCGTCGATGTTCAATCCATTCAAAACTATCTGTGTCGTAGTCCTGCTCATTTCTGCGGCTATACCATCTGCTCCACGGCTGCTGGCGCAAAAGGTCTTCCTCGAGCATCCCTGGACATGGAGGTATGTATCAGATTATATAATATGCTAATTTGCTGCTTAATCTTATCACTGCGCAGTCTCAATCAGCGAAAACTTCTTTACGTCCGTTGTATACCAATGATCGGCGGCTTCCGCGTTTGCCACACCCATCAGCGCCACGCTCCTGCTCCCGCAAGTCTGTGTCTCGTAGACCCATATGAACGGGCCACTATTCGCCATATGCCAGTCCTTATACGAGATGCAGTACATACTTATTACCTTGTTCGACGTATGTGCATCGATTATCGACCCATCGGGGATTCTTCCAGTTTCGTCCCTTGGGTAGTCTTCTAAGACAGGCTCCAGGGCCACGCTCTTCAATATAAGATATTTGAGTCTCTGATCCGTATTTTGGTATTTAACATTATTTGGACACGCAGGTCCAAATCAGTTTACCGACCCAAATAAGCATTCAGGGGTAGTCGTTACACTTGGAAATACGATGACGTTATTACGGTGCACCTCAGAGCTGTTTAGTTTTTGAGGGTATCGAGTGCTCCTAGTTGACTGTGCTGTGTTGTCACATCTATTTAAGTAAGACCAAGTGCGTTATACAAATAACTGCTCGGATTCAAGCCAGATTAGGCTTCAATTCGCCGCCAAATGTTATATCACAATTACTCAATTCTACCATCGTCTACCTTGATACTTAGCCACATCCCCCACTGTCAATCACACCTCCACACATATATATAGCATGTCAGGTCGATTAAATAGAGCCAATCGGAGTCTTCAAGAAACTCCATCAAAGAAGCGGTTGCTAAAACCTCCTGATGGTAAACTACAACAGCACTCTATTGAATACAGAAGTGAGGGCGAGGCACGTCCCTCTGACCTACAAGGACAAAGACCATCTATTTCATCGGAACCATGTCGCCTGGGAGCAGATGATTTAACTGCGATGGTTGCACAACTGCCACGATGCTCGCTGCAAAATTATCACAATATGATACGCAATATTCTGACAAGAAAATTCATATCTAAGCAGAAACCATACCCAATGGAGCTGGCCATGGATGAAGTTATGCATGAATGATCTTTTGGATACCTCGACAAACAATTGAGTGAACCCCGTGCCAATTATAGGATAGTTCCCCTCAACATCCTTGAAGTTCTTAAGCTGTCCTAAATCTCCTAAAATTGTCCGATGCTTATCAAAAGCTGGACAACAGGCATGAAGAGCATGTCAATTCCTCATAAGCTCGCTGAATGGGAGGATATATGTTAACTCAAAGGAAGCTCAAAGGCCCGCTAGTAAAGTGGGTTGCTCTTGGTCTGCATGTGTGCTGAGCCAGAATTAAGTTCTAGCCGTGATTTATTGCATACTGGTCAGAGTTTGTTGGACTTTTCCTTGATGTTGTTGGCGTACGGCAAGCGCTTCCAATTAGAAGATGGCTTATCGTGTACCATTTTCGGCAGATTGTAGATCCGGATCAATGATAGTACCGGCACCGTCATTCCAGATGTCATCCCTTTGACATTCCAACGCCTGAGCTACAACCAATCGTTGCCCAATGTAATTCAGTATGTGCACATATGCGTAAACGTGGATTACCGAGGGTAGGTGTATTAGCATCACGGGGCTAATGTATGTCCGAGAACATACACATCTTAACGATACCCAAGCTACACCATACCAGCATTGCTCATTCGGCATCGCACCGGCCTCCCACCTTGGTATCGATTGACTTTGAGATTGACACCATTGCGTCTTCAAATGTCAGCGCATCTTTACAGAGAAATGCGGGACGTGTCTTTTACCGACTCTTGCGCGCCTATAATGGGTACAGGGGTTGTAGCAATGCCGGGTCTCACCAAACATTACTCTAAATCCTGTGTTTGAGAGACTAAGGACAACGAGATAAAAAGGGCGCCTCTGAAGCTAGATCTTCAGTATTCAACACCAGTCCTCATCCTCTCTCCACATTTAGCAGCCCATCGAATCCAACATGGTCAAATATCACCACGAGACTGCAGCTTTTGCGCTCCTGTTCCAGAACACCCATAACAAGGCCATCCGTGTCGAAGCTCCCGGAATCGCGCTCGAGTTCACCGATGGTCTCTACATCGGCAGAGGTACATTATATTTTTGAATACGCAAACCAGGAGTCTGACTTGAATCACGTAGATCCCGAGGGTATTTTGCACTACAACAATGTCAGCGACCTTAAGCAGTCCGGCACGCATTACTACCACGTCACCAAGACAATCGTTGACGGAGACACATACTGCGAAATCGAGTTTCGTTTTGGCTCATCTTCTGCTGTGCCGTACGCAAAGGTACAGTGTCATTAAATCGCAACAATTATAACCCTATTCTAATTGTTGAACCCTCAAGTTCCTCGGCGAAGACCCTGTATGTTAATTTACTGCGTGCTGCCCATCCATACTGACAATGCAATAATCAGACGGACGCTGTGAATGCTGCCGGCATGTATAACTACAGCGCGACAGGCCACTGGGACCGCCTCTCAGTTGCATCCAGCCTTGCAACTGTGGCGAAGAGTAGCTCCAACCAAACCATCACTGTCAATATCGAGACTGTCGGCAAGGTCGGCACCTGGACCGCGCCCTCTAATGTTCTCAAAAACACTGGTTTCAGTAAGCACGGGTTTCGCACTGACGGTGACCTATATTAACCCACAAATATCTCACAGACATTGATGGTACTCTGTATTATAAAAAGCTTAACGACATAAATAAGGGTACCTGGGCTAACTATAACGACGACCGTATCGTCTTCTATGAGAACGACTGGACCGGCAGGGATTTCACCGCATTTGTGAGTTACAAATTATCATTCGCTGTCGCAAGGTGTTGACAGTTTATTTCCCGTCGTCCAGTTCATACGTGAGTCTATCGTATTTAACATGAATCGCCTATATACTGACATTTGAATCTAGCGCTTGAGAGCAACACCTCAACTCTTCAAGTCCATCCATCCAGCACGATTACTCTCTCTGGTGGCTCCTGGCGCTAATGCGCACAACATTCACTGGGCCTGCTTGAAGAATCGGGAACGAGTGGAATAACCCAGGCGTTTGCAAATAGTATCAATTACGCGATTCATAAATCTTCCTTGTAATGCTACGATAGTATGGACTCAGAATGCCAGCTTCTTTTGAACAAGCTTTGATCCTGCTTAACGCGCCGCGGAGGGGATATAATAGGACGAAAATGCCCATGAATAAAATCACATGAAATTGAACAACAGGAAGCGTGGCATTCGATGTATACAAAATGAATCTGCGCTCCACGACAAATGGTTTTGTTTGTAGTTATTGTGTCGTGGGGGTCCAACCCGCTTGTATGGATGAAAGGTGCTAGGGGTTTCGTGGAAGGGAAATGGGCAACAAACCATTGAAGGGGCCGAATACAAAATGCAAGTTCCTTATCACATCGCCGCACGAATATGAGGCGAACGAATACTCATGATTAGGTATTCTTTGTGCCCTTTGACTCTACAGTGAAACAACGAGATCCCTTTCCCAGCTTGAATGAATAGGATAAGGCGGGGCTAGGGCTTCTTCCACCCAACTTCATATCTACAGCAGAATTCGGATAAATATATTGCATGCACTTCGGGCAATTTGGGATCCTCGTATTAGATTGAACAAAATTCGCTCCATTCACTCCAGACCGCATACTACAATGGCACCAAATCCGGCATAGCATCTAAGACGAATAAAACTGGTCGACGAACTTCTAGAAATTCAATCGAAATTCCCAATCTAAATTGAAGAAATTGCTTCTATGCTGCATCTTTACACTGTCTTCTCCAAGAGCTACTACTGAATGACCATGGGTTTCTGTTTCGTGCATTCCATTGCCGTGTAATCGCTGGAAATTAGCGCAATATTTTGGGCTGCGTCAGCAGCTAATGATGCCTCCCATGAGAATTCATCTGGAATTCTCAAGATCACACACGCTTTTATCCGGAATAGGCGCCCGTGGCACACACATTTGTATGGCGACCCAGTTCTCCAGATAAATATGGATTATGTCGCCCAGGTGTCTACGCCACCTTATGCGCCACAGGGCTGTGCGACAAAGCTCCTTCCCTCGGACATTGGAGAATGACACGATTGCCACGGTCTTGCGCACAAAAGCTCATAGTTATCCTCAAGGATGAGTCTATGAGGATAGGAACGACGAGAAGACCAAACCAACTTTTTCGAGAATCACTCACTACACAGACAAAACGCCGTCATCGTTGAGATAGAATGGGAATGCGTGAGCAGTGTAGTACAGCAAGCGAGCGGGGGTAGATAAGCAATTATTGGCAAGAAGCGATGAAGCGCTCACAGAAGCTCTATAAATAATCAGTATTAATACCGTACAGGAGTAATATCCGTGAATAATCCAACCAGGCCCTAACAGCAAGTCCGACAAGAAATGGTGGTCCATCTCATTCAGTCCATTAGAGCTCCCTTGACCTAGATTGATAGCACACCCGGGTGACATCGTGAGTGCGCGTGCGTTATTCTGACATAGGATGTATTGACTACTACTTTCTTTGACAGGACACTACGGCCATGGGCGCCTGACTGAATATTAATAACCATCATCAGCTGCCACACCAAATGAGAGACGCTCACACCTTTTGCCGCCCATTCTTTGAGATCTCTCAAGCACAGCCTTGGTTGTATGCTGAAGCCCATGTGTTATCCGGGTGCTTCTTATCTGTCGACAATGTGCAGCTTTGTCATACGATTCCTGTACATAAGTGACTCCCAGCTGACTGAGGCCCATGGCTCGTGTAACTCCAGCAAACCATACAAGAGTGTATGCGGAGGAGGGAGGAATACGTGTAAGGAGAAGCTAATATATCTCAGAGCAAGCTATATTCTACTTTGACTCTGGTTCAGGACACATCCATCAATCGGCGAGCGCACTAGCGCCTATTGATAGCTAGTCTTCACACCAGAAACTGTTGAGTTAATATCTGATTGTGATACACACTCATCTGGGCAAGTGGGAACCTTCTTCGCCTTGCGGCGAGCCAAGGTACCATCCTTCTGGTTTGTTAAGACTGAGCAAACCAAACCACTGATTTTGAACCAAGCAGATGGGGGGGTGTTGGACGTGAATGCGACTGGCGCTTATACTTTAATCGATATCGATGAGGCTCCAAGTTCGAACTCAGTCACTATCTTCCAAGAATCAACGGACATCTTCACGCCCATTCATTTAAGGTACGTAGAAGGTATGTAAATAAGGTCGTCAAAATCTAAAGCAATCGAGAGTTATACTGAAGTCGACTCGCAGTATCGATAGCAAGCGCAAAAAAGACCAATCGTTCATAAGCAGAGAAACAGAAGAGGGAAGAAAAAAAACTCGAAACAGAAATCGAAAGCGTTGACGCGATTACAAGCGTCCATTCAGATAATAACCATGAGGAACTTAGTGTTTCTCGTCTTAAATAGTCACTAACCCGCCCCACTTCCAACGCATCCACTCGGCCAAGATACGGAAACGTGCCCGTGTTTAGCATGCCACCTCGGCACGAGCAGAGACGGTTAGTGTTAGATAATTGAGTGTGTCACCCGTCGAGCTCGTGATGCCAACCCATTGCAGGCAAGTGAGGTCGAGAATTACGCAGGACACGCAATAGCGATGCGTCAAGATTTGAGAGCCAGTAGCCCTAGGTGTGCCAACGTCATAGAGAGTGAGAGTTTTGAAATAAGGGGATACGACAGGGTCGATAGCAGCATGTATATGAGAGATACGGTTTCTGCCGCCCTAGATGGATAGGGACCAAACAATATGTGAGGGGGGAGAAGTGGTGGCGGAAGGTGGGTGAACGTTTGGGAAGCGACGATCTGTACAAGCTGCACACAGTGGAGAGTCATGCCGATGAGCTGTGTCGCGATGCGGGAGAGTCGCGCAAAGACCTAATCAACCACCACAGGTTTGATGACAAGTAACCGTCAGCATATGCCTAGCAGCCGCCAATGAAATGGTGCTGATGAGAGGGAGGATGTGGTGGGCACACAGAGAAGTTCACAAACGCCACGGCGTCTAAACATCTGTATCCATCTTGTCCGCATCCTTTTGGTTCTCTGGTAGCCCTCCAGAGACGACATATCCCTCCCCATCTGGGTCCGTATCAGCGTCTGCATCGGCATCGGCATCTGCATCCGACTCGGCCTCGGCGTCCACTTCGCCTTCTGCATCCATATCCACGTCACCGCTCGTGTTGGCCTCGACATTCTCGTCCGCTTCAGCATCAGCGCTCGGAGTGGTCGTGGCAGTGGAAGTGGCCGCCGTACCCTCGCGGCTCGTACTCGGTGCTCGTGGTGTTGGTGTGCTCTCAGTCTCAGCCGTCGCAGCGACCTCCTCTACTTCCATCGTTGGCTCGGCTTCCTTGGAATTTACATTGTCGGTCGATGGAGCTACAGCAGTCGCAGGAGCAGCGGGGAGATCTCCGCCATGCTCAGACTTCGGCGTAGGCATCGAGTCCTCGGGCGCATCGACCTCCATAGCATCAGGCTTCTTGTTGGTCTCTGGCCCCTCTTCCCCGTCGTCCTGCTTACCCTCACATCGGGTTAAATACGCACGGACAGCCTCCTCGGCGCGCGCCTTATCCTCTGCCCACGCCAGTCTCGGTAATTCCTTCGCACGCACAAGGTCGATGGTTCGAACTTTGCCTTGTTCCGTGGCACTTCCTTGTCCCATCGTCAAATACTCAATCAGGCTCTCGCTTCTGGCCGCATTCTGTAGGAGGAACGGCAAGTAGACCAGACCCGCCTGGAAGGTCTCCTTCGTCCTGTTCTCGCGGAAGATCTTGTCATCGTGGCCCTCGCGGAACCACGTCCATTCTGCGGGGAGGCGGTACGGGTATAGCTTGCCTCTACAGAGTGAAAATAATAAGGGATACGAAGGTGAGCACGCGCGCTTAATTGGCGACCACAAAATCGAAAAGAAACAATATTGCTTACGCTTTCTTCGGCTCCATCAAGTACCGACAAACGCTCTCCGCCACTCTGGCCACCGTGTCCGCCCCATGTCTCTTCTCCTTCTCCTCATCCATTTCCTCATCCTTATCACCACCATTCCCAGCGGCGCTCTTCTCCACCTCGCCACCAACCAGCGCAAACCGCCCTGCCCTGCTCCGATCACTCAAAAATTCCCGCACCATCCCTCTGTACCCATCAAACTGCGAGCCGGGCCTCAGACCTGTGAAATGCAGCAACGAGCGGTCCTCGTCCTCGAGCGAGGCGGCTTCGGCGGGTGCAACGCCGAGCAGCGGCCAGACGTGCAGCCAGTCCCAGGACCAGGCGTTTGTTGAAGATGTGGTCGTGCTGGTCGTTGTGGTCGTAGGAGAAGTAGCGGTTGTAGGAGAGGTCGGCGATGTTTCCGACGGAGATGTGGGCGATATGGTTGAAGCAGCGGTTGATTTGGATGATTTGGATTTGGAGGTAGTGATTGGAATAGGGCCAGACGGGATGGAGGCAAAGACAAGCAGCGCCTCTAGGTCGGAGTGCGCTGAGTACCGCGGCAACTCATTGAGCAGGTACTGCTCCCAGCTGGCCATGTGGATCGTGTGCAGATCTTTCGAAGGGTCGGTGTACGTCTACAAAAATGGCAGAGCATTAGGCCGGAGAAATTTCATCATAAACAGTGAAAATCGAGGCAAACGTACCAATGTCTTGAACCAATGGAACAGCCCCGGCAGCTCAATCCACGCCTGGTCATACGGGCCAACCGCATACCCCGCCTGCCGCGGCACGTCCTCCTTTTCAATATGTGCCCCTCCAGCCGCCGAGTTGTCCTTCTCCCTTTCTCCATCTCCACCCCCGCTTCCATGCCCGTTCGATTTTCGGAATTTATGCTCGTCGCCGCTATGACCATTCACACCGCCGCCACCCGTTGAAGTCGCATACACGCTCTCGCCGTAGCCGCCGTCGCTCCATGTCTTGCAGGTGGCGATCCAGATGCCCAGATCGAAGTGGAGGAGGTCGGTGTGCAGCTCGTGCGTGAGGACGCTGTAGCGGCAGTGAGTGACGAGGGCCTGGCCGGCGTATTGGTGTACGTATTTATGACCTGTTGGAAGGGCGTCAGTATATGTTGAAGCATACTAATAGGATATAGAGAAAGATGTTGGTATAATAGTGCACCAACTAGACATGTGCTGGTGTGGGAAACACGAATAAACGCCCATCGAGATCATCGCGTAAACGCCAGGCGCCTATCGCCGATCGCCGATCAGCAGCCCCTATCTCAAAGACGCTTCATCGCCCACAAACAGACCACGAAGTAGGAAAAGAGGCAGAAACAGAAACAGAAACAAGCTAATACTTACCACTCAACAAATTCCGCACACAGCTCCTCGCCAGTTCCGCATGCACCTTGACACTATTGATAAAATACCTTCCCGCCCTGCTCCGGTCCGTCAAAAAGTCGATGAGGCTGCTGTGCAGGATCCGGATGCCCGTGCTCGTCGCGGGCGCGGAGGACACCGTGCCGCTCGTCTGCGTCTGCGTGTCGTTGCGTTTAACGGTTGAGATTGAAGTTGCGGTTGCGTGCCGGCTCGGTGCGCGCTGGTGTTGGTGTTGGTTTGCATGTGGGTGTTGCTGTGGGTGTGGGTGTACAGCGGAAGGAGACCGCGCATGCCGCGCGCTCGCGTCGTACGGGTGGGCTCTATACGCGCCGTGCGCGTGTCCGTGTCCATTCGAGTGCCCAAGCGCCACCGCAGCGCGGCGCACGGGGCTCCCCGTCGCGCTGCCCCCCGATACCGAGTGCCCGCCGCTCCCGCCCCGTTCTCCTCCTCGTCGCTCCAGTTCTCGTTCTCGTTCGCGATCGCGGCTGCTGGTTCCCGCCCGCCCCTGCGCTGCTTCATGCTGGCTCTGCCTGCGGCTCGGCCCCGCGTGGACCTGCGCCTGCGTATGCCCCGCGACCGGGCTCTGGCTCTGACTCTGGCTCGGCGAGCGCGTGTTGGTGGTGGGCACGCCCCGCGCGCTGAACTGCTGTCCGCCCCTTGTATACGCGACCAGCACCGGCTGCACCCCGCCACCACTCCCATTGCCACTCCCACTTGCTGCTGCTGCGCCCGTCGCCGCACCTCCAGCACCTCCGCCCAGCCCCTGTCCGTACGCCTGGATCTGCGGCGACTGCACAGTCCCATGCGTCGGCGGCGCGTACACGGCCGCACTGGTGCCGTAGGCCTGTGTGTGCGCGCTGTAAGGCGGCGCGGGCGCGGGCGCGGCGGGTGTGGGCGGGTGCGTCGCGCTGGATCCGTACGCGACGACCTGCGTGCCGGGCTGGATGCCCGAGCTGTGCACGGTGTGCATGACGCCGTGCGTGGGGTGGAGTGCGGCGGGTGTTCCTACGCCTCCGCCGTGGGCCTGCATACGAAGAAAAGACGACGGTTAGTTACCATGTCACATAGTACATACGACGTTCGAATGAAAAAAAAAAGGCTAAACGGAAGTTTGGACTGTTTACGAAGACATAAACCCTATGTAAAATATACAAGAAACATAGTTCGAGCTGAGCGGCGATCCAACTCATATCGGACAAAATCGACGCAAGAATCAAATAGAAATCAAAGAGCCCCCGACTGGAACATAAAAAAGACCACCAACTCACCGGCACAACCGTCGCCTCCCTCTGTATCCCCGAACCCCCTCCCCCTCCCTCTCCTCTCCCCCCCGCCGCCGCTCCAGAAGCAGCCCCCGCACTATTATTCACCTGCACCACATTGCCCACCTGCACCACGCCCTGCCGCCGCGCATGCGCATCGGGCACATACACGATGCTGTGCAGGTCCTGCAGCATGAACGGCACGTCGCCGCGGCTGAGGCCGAGGATCTCCTCGAGGAAGCGCGGGTCCGTGACGGGGATGGGCACCTCGCCGTCCGAGGGCGTGGAGGGCGAGGAGGGCGAGGGTAACGAAGATGACGAGGAGGAGGACGATCGGGAGGAATATAGACGCTGCGCGAAGAGGATGGCGCCGAGGATCCTGAGCACGGCTTTACTATTGCCCACTCCTCCGAGCACATGCCGATACAGCGCATCCAGCTCCGCAAACGGCACCTCCCCATTCGCCCCCGCACCACCCGCCGCATACCCCGCTGCCCCCTGCGCTGCCGCCGCGGCACCGCCCCCCGCCTGGATCCTTAGCACCGCGTCCAGCCGCTCCACGGGCCGGTGCTGCGCGCTGTCGACGTACTTCACCACCGTGCTCGCGTACACGAACTGGCCGCTCGTCCTTGCGACGAGGGCGGCGATCATCTGGCTCGTCGGCCAGCTCGCGGGGATGTACGCGCGCAGCGGGTGCGTCATGCGGATATATTCGAACCGGCTCCAGAAGTACCGCTTGACCTCGCTGTCGGAGAGGTACGCGTCGCGCGCGTCGAGCGGGAGCGTGAGGATGAGCTCGCGCAGGTCGTAGCTGTTGAAGGAGTCGCGGATGGGCGGCAGGGGGCGCGAGGCGACGAGGATGAAGAGCGGCACGCGCTTGTGGATGAGCGCGGTGCTGAGGATGCGCACGATGTAGCGCTGCACGGCGGCGCCGTGGCACGAGTCGAGGGCGTCGATCACGAGCAGGCGGGCCCATTTCTTCGGGGCGACGACCGGTGCGGTGGCTTTCGGCGCTAGTCCCGGGGAATTTGTGGTCGATGTTGTTTCTGATATTGCTGATGCTTGTTGGAGCGAGGCCTGGTAGGCTGCATGCGCCGCGAGGAGCGGGCCGACGATAAGCGCCTGGAGCTGGCTCTCGAGGCTGCCGCTGAAGACTCCCGGATCCTTCTCCACCGCCTCCGCAATGAACCGCCCCGCCTCGGGCACGGTGTTGCTGATCTGGTGCGCGAGGGTGGCCATGAGATGTTTCTCCGTGTTCAGGCCGGGCGTGTTCCTGTCAAAGAAGAAGCTCGCGGCGAGCAGGCCGCGGTCGAACGAGAGCTGGGCGATGGTCTGCGCGATGGAGGACTTGCCCGAGCCGGGGGGCCCGTAGAGCCAGAGGATGCCGCAGCCGCGGTGCGCGACGGCGTCCTCGACCCACGCGGAGAGCATCGTGAGGATGGCCGTGCGCGTGCGCAGGTGGCACTTGGGCAGCTCGTATTTCCGGCCAGAGTCGTGGAAGGCGCCCGGCGCGATCCGCCGCTCCAGGATGTCCATCCCTGTGGGTGATGAGCAGAGGTCAGCAGTTACTAGCGGAGGACACTCACCACGGCGGCCATTGGCAGACATTGTCGTTGGGAGAGAGAGAAGGAGAGAAGGAGAAAGAGATGCCCCACGCTGGCATATTTCAATTTCAGCTTGTGACAATCGTGACAGTCACATTTTAGGCGCTCGTGTTTGAACCGAGCCGAGCCGGCATAACGTAACTGGGTCGTCGTCCCCCTTAGATAGACGCTCGCCGTCAGCATAGGCGCTCGTCCTATATGGTAAAGACAATTGCAGCTTAGGCGCCCAACGACGACAACCATCGTTGAGCGCCCGTTGCGCTCCCAACGGGGGCAAGGGGGCTATGGGGGCACAGATCCAAGGAAGCCCCAACACGCACGCACAGCATGGGCGGGGCACGAGGCCGCTATGCTGGGAATCTCTGGGGGAAAATCGGAAGCGCCGGACAGAAGACAGCAACACACTGCACCCTCACTCAGCACACTCGGCGTCAATGCGTCAATCTCTTGACAGCCCCCTTTGTCATGGTCACACTCTGCCAGTCTCTATTACCCATCTATTATCGAGTGACAATCAGACATCCAGATTCGGGCGCCTGTCCGAGCGCATACCATGCCTCCTCTATACATACATACACGCGCGCACGCCATTCCTGCACCATTCATATGTACACGAGTGAATGCACGCACGCAATATCCCGCATGTTCCCTCACTTACACTGCCATCCTGACGTCCATTTCAAACGGGTCCAGTAGGGTGCTGTTCCATTATACTGACCTCCTTCCTTTCATTCCATACACTTATACTTTGTACCCCTATCACATTATGTATCCCTATACTTACCCTCCAGCACAAAGGCCGTCTAGGCCCTACCCACACCCTTTCCCCCCTTCTCCCTTATCCCTCTCCATCCTCTCCACCCCCTCCGCCCTCTCCACCCTGACCCTGCGCCACCACGGGCGTTAAACCTATGACACAGACCCCACCACGTCATCACCCCCCAAAAAGTCAGCCCACAATATTTAGCGCCGGCCGATGTCACCGCCCGCTTACACGCGGGTGACGAGAGCTGCACAGCCTTGCACAGTAGAAGCGCCCGTTCCTTCCCATCTGTTCCCAGTTATGAATAGTAATGATCTGAATGGCCGGCTGATCGTGATAATTAAATCGGCGAATACTGTCACTGCGGGACACACGAGTCGCCGGGTAGTGAGCGGGACCAATGCCCCTCCTCCCGCAGTGCGATTATAATGTGCAAGCCCCATCCTCAAGTGAGCGCATACCAGTGCGCTCTCGCTTCTTTACACGAAACAAACATCTACCCAAGAAAGTCGACTTCACGACGCAGAAGCATCCACATAAATAGCAGTCTCTATTAATATACCAGCACAACCACCACAGTACGCCACACAGTACGTAGGTGGTGGGATGGCTATCTCATCCTGATATCATATCATTGGACACGATCGCGAGGGCTCTACGCCACATCGTAAATACGCACATTGCCCGGCATCGACCGCCTTTTGTTGAGTTTAATTAAACTAGCGAAATGAGCGAGCATCTTTAATATGTGGATCCTGAAATATAGACGCCCTCTCGCAGATGTTTGAGAAATCGTATACGACAAGTCGCTGTACGTCGCGTACCGACCTATAGCTAAAACATGGATGTGTAGCAATTTGTGGGACTTGAAACCGCAATTTCACCAACCACCGCGATTGGTGGCTGCTCAGCGGACGCCGGGCTCGCAGATGTTTGAGAAGTTTTATACGATTAGGGACTGTACTTGGTGCATCGACTTGAGAGTACATTATTGACTATTATCTGTGTCGAACGACTCAGCGGTATCGCCGTGCTCATGAACTGCACGCCCCGCATATCTAGGCTGGCGAAATGAGCGACCATCCTCAACTTTATGCAGATATGTATGTGTACGAATTTGCAGGACTGGAGATTACTATTTCAATACCCATCGGGATTAATGGCTAGAAACATTATTCGATAGGTCGCTGCAGGGCCTTGCGTGTTGACTCGACACTATTATCGGTTTGCATGACGAACTGTACGGCGTCTCTCTCTCCATGCTGCTCTTTCCATATGTATATATCCCTGTACATATTATTCTCTTCAAATTTGTAACAGGGACATGTAAGGGGACACCCCTAATATGAATTCCTCATTTTACTTCCGTCTTCATCTTCATCGTTTCAAACAACTTGGCTCGCATCCCACCGCGGGCATTGGACTCTATATTTTAGCAAGACATTCAAAATACATGCCAAAAACTTTCTCTTTTTCTTTGTGTGAATGCCACCGTTCTGATTGGTTGCTTTTTAATTTCTTTGCTTTGTCTTTTGGTCAATACCGGACAAAGACATGTCCTTTGCATAGATTTTGGATGCTTTGAGCAAGGATAGAGTCCTTTGCCCGCGGTGTCCGCTTCCCCCTCTCCAAGACACTTCTCTCTACTTCGATCGTTTGTCTTATCTGCAGTAGTTCGCGCCGTTACCGCTGCAACGCTGCCACCCTTCTGTACATATACCCAACGGCCTCGGTGACCTTGGGCAGCACTCGACATATATCAAAATTCTGTCTGGTAGAGGGTCTTCAATCTATTCGCTTTGGATGCCCCGCTAGACAGGCGCACATGCAGCACTCTATGCATTTCTATGCCCTATTTTCCCTGCCAATCCGGGTGTGCGTTCTCGCCTGAGGAGCCCTTTTCGGTACATGAGGGACGCCACTGCCTCGCGATAGGCGCTCAAAGAATTCACATGATCATGCACCATCTGGTCTACCAAGTACTCTGACATTTGGTAGGAGTCATACAGCACTTATCAGTATATACTTAACATGCCTATACACTGTCTCTATGCCCATGTCAGCTGGTGGCTTTGCCCACCCAGCAGTGACCTGAACACATGACGGGGCATCAAGCGCCCAGGGCCAAGCTCGCCAAAATTAAGTCACCAATTGCCACACTGGGCAAGAATATTCAGACCAAACATATATCCGGATGGACATCCACCGGACCTGAGTAAAACGTCCCCTATCTATCTATTAATACGCGTCTCGTGTCCCATGTTCTTGCCCGTCTTATCTCTCCATCTGTACACAGCATTCCATGAATCTTCAATGTGACATCCGCGCCAATTGAGTCTATGTTTAATGATCAGGCTTCTCCTTTCGAATCACATTGCTTCTTCCTCTTCTTCGAGGTGAATACTTTGTCGGTACATATTCCGAATGCGCTGCAGTGGGATATGAAATGACGCCTGGTGGGGACGAACGAGGCGCTGGTGCTGCGACAGCGACTGGCCAGGTTCTCCCGATACTATTTCCTATCTGTCCTCCCAAGATAATCCATCATCCTTCCTGATCATGAAAGACACGTTTGACACAGCCAGAATCGCCGTGTTTACTCTGATCGTCTATCTCCCACCTCTGCAAGCTCACTCCCAGCCCACAAACCTCGCATGCGTATGTGGTCGCCAGTTGCCACTTTCCGGCGCTTCTTGGAAGAAATACAGCCGAATCATCCGGATATGCTTACCCCGGATTTACATTCGCCTTGTCGCCCGAGCTCGGCCTGCGGTCTATATCAGGACCCAAGTACACCTGCCACGCATATGTCCCACGACGTTGACGTGGGTGCAAGCAGCAAGCGCCGCCGATTCAATGGGACGACTCAATGGTGATGATCAATGTCAGATGTATTCAAAGTGTATTCGAAGTGTATTCTATTCTTAAGTGGCTATTCACAGAACAGCGTGACAGGACTTTCACACGACGTACAGCCTCCTCGACAGCTTGTAATGACATTGGCTCCTCGTGCTCCGCCACCTACGCATGCCCTGATCAGGACTCTCAGCCTGCGATGCTCGTAGATATCCCTGTTCGATTAGGCGCTCCAATCCTATCGCCGTTTTCGATGCCTTTCCTCGTTGAAACAACGGGATTTCGCCACGAGAAGACATATAGTAACGGTTAAGCGCCGAAAAAAAAATTGAATGAATGACCGCTATAATTAATGTTATAATCTTTCATCATGATGAATGTATCATACTGATCTAAATCATTAATATCATTGTATCACCAGACATTTGTTATCTCTGGCATCCGAGCAGTGGCCCAACAAAAGTCCACTTGATCAGGAACATCTAACCAGTCGCACAGAATTCACGACATTCGGCGTTCTCTTATCTGCTGCTTAGTGTCGCCCCGAACTCCAATTTCCATGAGAGTGCTCTCCTACCTGTGCAAAGCCTGACTTTGATTTCGTAGCTCCTTTCAGGGGCGAATCAACAATTCATACATGAAACAAATGGGCGAGAATGATGCTGGGTTGCGATCCATAGGCACCAGCCCTCTGCCACCACCACTTTCTAAGCTGTGGCGTCTGGGAGGGTATTCATTCAATTTCACATTAAGTGCTTATAATAATCGCGGTCTGCATGGAGGCGATTAGATATCATGTCATCGCGAGATATATGATTAGATTGAGGGGAATTTCGGACATGCATGTGTATGCAGTTTACCTCTTAGCGCCGGTGCGTCTCACGATTTGTGAGCCAGGGCACAGGGTTTTTATTTTGCTCTAGTCCGTTGCACTGAGCTGTTCAAGAGTATGAGTGTAACGAAATGATATGATCCCCGTCGTTCGATGAAAGTCGACCTCATTGCATCCTATCTGATGTGAAAAAATATCAGATTTCATGAGAGTATCACCCTGAGAGCAGACCCAATCGAGCGATGTTCGAGCCTCTCAACCTCTCATACATGAGCACTCGACGACTTCGTCCACACCAAGCACTGAGCATGCGGCACTAGGTAGCGTATAAATGAGCGCTCATCATTACGTCACCTGACAATAACTCTGAGCGTTTGTAAAACTCGTCTTTCTTCAAGTTCTTACAACGACTCTACAACCCGACGCTCGCTATACTCGCATAAATGAAGATCCATGTCACAAATCCGAGCTTCAAAAACATCAGTCGTAAGCCTTTGCTCAATCTCAACGTGTTAAGGAGCGTGGGGTACTAGGATCGGACCTCCGTACCTCCGATGGCTTGACTCATGAGGGTAGATCCATGTCAACGAAGCATCTAGCGAGATCGAGCTCTGCAGTTGACACACCCTCACATCGCAAGGCAAGGTGCTCTAGATAGACGCTCGTAGAATTTATCGTATGTCGGACCTCTAACATAAACATGACTGCTCCCTGACCCACCGGCTCACGCGAGAAGTACGGAAGGAAGTCCTGTGTTGCTATACACAAGGCCTACACGCACACACCCTGGTGTAAAAAGTTCTGCTTCGTATATATAACCGGTAAGTAGGAAGCCCCGGTTAACTCGCAGTGTGTACAGCGGCTTGGTAATAGATGTTCGTGACGGCGTAATCCGTCCACTTCAATTTGGTCTGCTCGCAACGTGACGAGACGATTGAGCAGATAATGCACTTAGGACTCTCTAGGACCTTCTAATGCTCATTGAGTGTTTTCTTACTCCCGCTTATGCACAAAAGAACTTGTTTTGAAATGATCATGAATCAATAGTCACTCAACCGGCCGCGAGGGAGCCCGGATGTCTTATGAAGGAATACTTGAATGGGGATCCAGAACGTGCAAAGATGCAAGCCAGCCCCTTCTCGTTTTTGACCATGCTGGGCAGGGTGTTATAGAACGCAACATGTTCCCATCAAGAAGCGGTCATAGTCACATAAGCATGCAAACCTGACCATCTGCTGGACGGAGTAGTGCTGTCTAATCATGCAAAATTTGAACAATCTAAGTCGTCAAAGAGCACTTCGCGAGGTTGACCGCGAGCACGGAATCAATGTTCATAAACTCCCTGCTGGTTTCCAGCTGTTGGAAAGCTGTTCAATACATCTTTTCGCTTCTCTTGTAACTACTTGTATCCCTGCTTTCCTCCAAGATTTGGCTCTGAAACTCGTTCAAACGGTTGTGAGTTTTGTCGCCACATCGTGACTTGCGAGTATACACCGTAATAAATATGTTCTCGCTGTGGAGCTCGCCAAGATGCTCCAAAAAGGCGCTCCAGGTGTCGGCGCTTGCGCGGGATAGATGCTTCGAAAATCACTTCAGCTTGAAATGGACTGGCGGACTTGCGCAGCCTTGATCGGGAGTCATGGTTCTAGGCCTGGGGCATGTAGCTATAATTCTTTGCGGTCTACACAGACACCTAAATCAGTGTTGCGTCGGAAAGTTAAATTGGATGGACAGAGAGAAAGATCTAAGTGCCTTATCATGAAAGTCAATGAAAAGCATGTATATTAATGATCGGTTTTGGTGAGTGGCGGAATTTAAATATGGATTTGGTTTGGAGTTCGAGGGGACTAATGGGTTGCATGAGAGTAGATACTAGATAGTTGATACGTTTAGGACATAGATGAGCAAGCAGACCTCAAGGGACCCGCTTGGTGCTTTTATTTTTGACAGCGTCTCGCCGATCCGAGCCTTCCTTATCTGTTTCACTTTCACATCATTTCCCTACCATAAAAGGGCATGACGCCCATCCAAACCTTATATTCCCCTCCCATACACCGTTACCAACCTCCGCTTTTTCAATCCCTTATAACCACGAACCTTATTCCCCGCCACATCAGTCGTTATTGGACTTCCCTGCCTGGGTTTACTAGCATGCTTCGTGTTACCCTTAGATACAGTTTACATTCTTGGTGACGCCTTGATCTACTAGGATGCTAATGGGCCCCAAATCATCGCTAGTGTCGCTGTTGTTCACATAAATGCTTGATGGTCCAAGCACTACCATGATTGGATTATTGCGCAGATGATTCACTTCTTGCTCGTTCGGTGTTGTCGTTGTTGCAACACTGTTTCCCACGATTAAGTCCCACACAATCGCGGCCCGCATCTTTCCGCAATTAAACCCATATTTACCAGAGCAGCAGCGTATGTATTGCGTATATAACAAATATCCGTTCGCACAAATTAATACCACAATTGTGCTGCACTCAGATTCTATGCTCCCTGCTATGCCCGCAGTAAGTATTCGCGCCGTGACAGGTGTCAGGAGCCACTGCAAATAGGGGCCGATGTCCAACGATGTGCAATCTGTCGTCTCAAACCTCGCTTCCATGAAGCTACGATGATAGCTCTCCATATCATTAACTGCAGCCGTGGTGCCGACTTGAGGGCACCGAGGACAACCGATCTATGGAGCGACTATGGAGCGAATTAGGCCGGGAAAAACTTTCAAAATTTCCCGCTGGTCAGAATCATAACGCCTGTCAGAGGTCAAGGTAGTATAAGAGATGCAGGTCAGTCCACCTTCGGAGTCGCACCCAGCCTCCTCTTGTTCTCAATGCTTCTCAAGTCAATCGCACTTGCTGCATCAGCAATTTTGGCCAGCGCTGGAGCCCTTCTGCCCGTCTTACCGCCCGTCTTAACGCCCATCTTACTCCTCGGAGAATACGGAAATTTATACCATAAATGTATTAACGACGGTCCAACTGCTGTGGGTATATCATTCGCTAGGTTTTTTGACTACAATTGACCATCGAGTATGCAACTAGTATGTCAGTGTACGTTATCAAGACGGTTCCTATATTCAGTTCCACTATGGCCAGTGCTATCCCTACTCCTATCCCGACCATGGACTTGCTCAGGTCGCAGTATTCTGCCGAGCTGTTACATGCAACAACAACCCGTGAGTGTCCTTTCTGTCTGCTTCTGGAAAGCAATTTGAATATTGTTGTTGACTTTCAATTTGTTTCTGTGTAGCAATCCGGACTGTACAGGCGGCGCTGTTCCGCCCGTTCCAGTTCCACTCCCCCCACTTACCGTCCTCCCCAACGTTGCGGACTGGGTGCAACTTCTTGGGCAGGGTGCGATGTGCTACGAAAACGGACTGTCTGGACTTTGAGGGATCTTTTTGTGGTTCAACTGTCTATAATATATCATACCAGTAACAGAACGATTTGTTGTAAGTATTGCTTAGTGGCAGTCCATCCGACTTTTTATGTTGGTGGTGATCACATCAGAGACCGCTTCATACACTCCCAATTTGATTTCGCCTTCTCGCTCACAAGTGCATGCTGTATTATCTACCATACTACCATCAAGATTCAAGCAAGGTGTCAGTAGTCAAAGTTCTGGGTCTGGTTCACGAATTGTAAATCATGCACAAACGATCGTCTCTTCGACACCACGGTAAACACACTCGAACCCGGAGATGAGAGCTCGAATTTCTCGTAGAACACGTCGTCTGTGGTCTTGCGATTTCTGCTACCACTATGAGTGAAAGTCCGATTATGCATGAGATCGATGCGTTCCAGCGAGTTACATTGTTGTAGTAGTCTCTGCATGGACGAAAACCGAGTGGAGACAGCGAATGATGACGACGACGGCCCCGACGGTGGCGGCGCGCCACCAGAGGAGGGGCGACCCAGAGTCAGAACGAGTCTTCTGAGATTGGTGAGTTGCGAGAGAAGCTCTAGTTCCTGGAATTGAACCCACTTTAGTGACAAATCTTCGCATGGAAAACCAGGAGCGACTTACATCCAGAGCGTATCCTACGAGCTCCAAATACTCCACTGCGGGGATATACTCAATAATCTCGCTCAAGTGCGGGCGAGCGAAGTATCCTCCGAACGTTAACATGCGTACACCCAGGAACTCAGCTGCGAGTTCCCGCAGTCTGGGCTGAATCGATGTAGATTCGCGAAGCTCTGGGATCCATGAGATGGCCGTGATGTTCCTTCCAGGGAGGAAGGTCTCGAACGAGGCAAAGTTGCCCTCGAGAATCTCGAGGCGCGGACAAATCGCTGCCGGCAGAGGTGCGCCTGGATCTGGAGGGTCGCATTCGAGGTGCAGGTAGCGCAGCTCGAGCTGTTGAGAGAGGGCCACGCAGAAGGCGCTATCAATATCCAAAGTCTCGGAGTGGTTACCCCAGTGCAGGTACTCGAGCTGGAAGGGGCAGTCGAGGAGCAAGTCCCCACATGGCGCACCGCCAAATGAACGAAAGTGCAAGCGCTTCAGATTGGACATCTGCCGCAGTGCGCCATGTAGCACGTCCCAGATGGGCCTTTCGTACACTTGGATAACCTCGCTGCTGCGAAAGGAGGTAACAAGAGAGGCGATTGTTGGCCTTTCTACAAGAGTGCGTAGCAGATGCAGATGCTGGAGGACGTTGCTTGTGTCCTGCGGCGCAACGGAGGTGTACAACTGTCGACGGGCTTCGTGGAGAAGGACGTGGCAGACAAGGGCTAAGGTTGCGAGTATAGAGGTATCTTCGATGTGAGAGATGATTTCGCGGAAGAGCTCAAGAGGAATGCGAGCTTGGGGAGGGTGCTGTGAAATTGCCATTCAAACCGCTAGACGTACATGTAAACGTCCAAAGTTCATCCTCAGTGAGCGATGTCAGGACATATCTGAGAAGGCCCAACTTACCTAGTAGCCCTTTATCTCTCTGGGTAGCTCCCTGACCGTAATCTGGACCTGATGGGCTGTGAGAGTAGATGGAAGGACATGACAATGGTGATGTGGTCAATGCACGACAAGGCGTTTGATGGATCCCAACGCAAATGTATTGCACCCGCCGTGGGCAATCACCGAACGGCAATCATCCCCCTCCGAGTCTTGTGCCTGTCCGAGTTTGGTCCAAGTTCTATGCAGCCTGGAAGCGCGCTGAACTGGTCAAAGAGGAAAAGACGTAGACGAATACGAGTGTATACGGTCAAAGTCACCACGCATGTGATACAAATTATGCAGATTCCCTGGGAAAAAGAAATATGGTTAGACAAGTTACGTGAGTCCACAAATGCAGTGTGATTGTGATAAAGAAGATAGAAATAATACAAGGGCAAATTTGGCTAATAGGCTGATATAACAAGCGTAGGGCCAGAGAGAGGGTGTGCGAGGGTGTTTGAAGATGCACGGCAGCTTCTTTGCCCCGATGAAGGTGCGTGTCGCTGTCTCAATTCCTTCAACCGACATAGCTTCCCGCATTGAGAGTGGGCCAGTGGGTACAGCCCATCGCGCATCAATCTTCAAGAAAGTCATGGGCTTCCTGAAGTCGCTCAACGAGTTGTAGGAAAATCCTGTGGCCTTGGACTCCGAGGTACTTGTTCCAGAGCGGATAAATAACGAGCTCTCTGCTGACGCCGTCCCGACCGGCGGCCCAGAATAATTAACATGCAAAACGTCCCTGAGCGTCACCGGCGCATTACGTGTACTGGTCGTAGAGGGCGCGCATCTCCATGAGAAATACATAATTTGCACGAAGACCACCTGAGTGGCACATACCTCACGGTGGCCCACTGCAACGGCACTGACGAGGGGCTTGTGTGTGACTAATACACGGTGAGCTCTGGATGCCGATGTGGATGAGATTGAACCATTTCCAGCAGCGAAGCTGCAAGGGTGAGCAAATCGAGCGAAAGTGCGTACATGTTCGTTACTTCTTTTGCATTGTAAATATTCTGTCAATAGATTTCATCACAGACATGAAGTCATGAAGTCTCGCATCCCTCACAACGCCGTATAGAGTAATCCACAAGTACACGACATGGACCTAGGCACTATATACACGGCAAAATCTGGATTCGAGGCATAATTAGGGTGTATCATATGGTATCAGCCAACGAGTGGTGATATTGATAAGCACTCGTGGCAAAAATGAGAATCTGGGTAGCTTTTGACTGTATGAGGCAGGATCTATATTGTTGAAACAAGGTAAAACAGACGAAATATAAGCCCATGAAGAAAGAGAGAGGCTATGGGTGCCAGTGCTTCACGATGGTATTAAAACAGCGCTCTTGGACCCCAAATTCGTCGAAATGTCGATTAGGCGGCTGGATATGACTCGTCTGAGCCGCGGGGGGGGGGGCGCCGAGCTGAGTTAAATTGTCGAGCGGGGGCCAATTAAAATGGATGTGTGTTTAACGAGGACTAGAAGAGATGGAATATAGCTAAGTGTGGGAAGTAATGTACCAAAACGGGGCTGTGTACGAGTGAAGGCGACCAGTGTCAGCGAGTAAGTGAAATGGATGGTGTGATCAGGCGGAGAAAGTGCAAGCGTGCGCGTCTGAAGATGTGCGTTGCGTGAGCGGCTCATCAATAAGCAGCACCCGTACACTCCAGTTGTTGCATATGATCATCAACCCGACTGTTTGGCTGTACCATATCGCCTCCAAACCCTTAATGCTGTGCGCAGATCCTACTCCTACGAAGACAAGATCTCCGTAGTTAGAGAGGCAGTTTTACGGTACAATACTTTTAATACCAACCCGTTGACTTCCAAGGATCAGCATGGTCATAATTGGCACTTCAAGAAAATTGGACCACTTCAGTATGCACCCCTGATATGAGATGAAGTAAGTGGGCAAACAACATACAGCTGGCCTGAATCATCACTCTTTGCAGATCGGATAGGGGGCTATTGGGCAGGAATTGAAGCAAGCAGATGCTGTTTCATTGCGGTTCATGGGGGGCGAAGACAAAGTCAGGAACAAAACTTACAGAATGGCTATGACTGAGATGGAGTTGATAATACACACGCGGACAATAATGTCGATAGATGCGCCGTGCACGGCAAGCAGATTTCTAGTGTCAAGGCGCGACGCAGGGATTTGCAAACTCATCTTGATTATGATGACTGTCGAGGCAGAGTGAGAAACTTGGGTGACAGGAGCATGTAATTGTTCATTCTCACCGGAGAACCCGTAGAAAGCTACGACTGCAACAATACATACCATACCAACAATCTTACTGCTGTGGGTTGGTTTAGCATGTATGACTCCAGTCGTCTGTAAGAGAAATTGAAGTCACATACGGTAGCGTGGTATTCAGGTGGCAATATAAGCCCGAAGAGTCTCTGCAGATGGTCTCTTGTTCTTCCAGCCCAATCTATGCGGACATTTATTGGGTCAAAACTTGAGCTTGAGGGATGACTTTAAGGTATAAAGAGACACTAATAACCGACTAACCATGAGCACGAGAACAAAAACTATTAGCCAGACGACAATTGGTGTCGTGTTCAGCTGATACAATACTTGATCAGACATTATTTCGGAAATAAATGACCAGATAAATGAGTTGCGCACCCACCTACAGAGACTGCCTGGAGGTGATGTTTATTTTCTTGGCATTATAAAGACGCGCTAACACCAGGTAGCACTAAGATATTGTAAGCTCGTACGACATGACAGACAACAATAGCCTCAACCCACCCGTATCACAAACGCCACTGTGGAAGATGCACAGCTGGGGTTTTGATTGTTAGAAAATTGATACGAGCTGCGAAACCACTATAAAACTCACAAGCAAGTGGTGGAATAAATGAGCGCCGCCTGAACGAGACAAAGCGCACGGTTTGGAAGAGTCTGTTCGTAAGTTTGGTGCCCCACAATCAATAGGAAGGCAATGCAATTGACGACCCCGCTAGTCGCCATCATCAGCCAACCTGCCCTCCATCGCAAGTCGGCTAGCCGCATCGAAAATGTGATTAACGAAAGCAGAAGAACGAGGCCTGTTCCCCAAAGAACGTTGTATGTAAGAGTAGCGAGCAGGCTGGCTGCCGGTGCCGTTCTACCGAAGCACGGTTGGTCTGTGCGAATGTCATTATCACAATTGCGAGATAGCGAGCTAACATATACATACCGGTATGAGGCATTACGGGCTGAGTTGACATCGTGTCCACCTCTGCCTGGCAGAGCTTAAGAGCTGACTTTGGATCATAACATGTCCTTTGTTCTCTATATCCATCATTTTCTACCATATCTGTCCATCTATACCGTAGATAGGAATTTCGTTGATACAGTGGTAACACAACCGACGTAGATGACATTATTCTGTTCTTCCAGATATAGGTAAATATCAGATTTCGCAGATATTTATAGGTACCCAAGTTGGGTACACCCAACAGCGCCGGCCACCCGTCCTGCAGTGCAGCGTAGTCTCTCATTCGAGTGCCGCTCCTCCGGTCACAGGCGTCGTTTACACAGTGAGAAGATTTGCGTGATTCAGCACCATAAAATTCATTTCATGTATCCTTAGGGAAGGGCCGAATGCTTGGCTATGTCTGTAGAACATGCCAGAACGGGAGATAATTCATAAATCAAACGCAGCCCGAAATGAGAACTTGCCATGTATAGGTTGGGTTGCGGTACCGTTGCATAATTTAGGACGAATCCAAGACGAATCATAGGATCGTGAACTATCATCACGCACAAGATATCATGAAAAGCTGCGCCGTCATTTAGGAAACCCCGACGGCTAAGAGCACAAGGCTTGCCTAAAACGACCTCCGAGTTTTCGCCACAGATTGCAACTTAAGAATAACTCGATGAGAGAGTATACATATAGATCTGTCATATCTTGCACTTGCACGGAGAGGTCTTGATAGGGCACCGCAGAGCGCAGGGAGAACGAAGTAATCTTGCTCACGTCGTGCTTGATCAACGAGAAGTGAAAGTTGCCACCTTAGAACAGTTAGGAGATCCAGGGTGTCCATTTGAGATTTAAGGATGATGAAATGAAATATTATTCGTCCAGAGAGATGAAACATATATTCCATAAAACGGGACGATACCCAATGGCCACATAGGAACACAAAGAACACTCTACGATCCGGGGCTAAGTGACAGGTCAGCTTGGAAATACAAGTGAATCAACAGAGATGCTTACACAGGGGCAAGGGTAGGAGCTGGGCCGGCAACAGTGGACAGAACAGGGAACGCAGAGGGGCACGCCTGTAGCACGTTTGCTTTGGAGAAGCTGGCTGGGTACTTGATGGGACCAGCGAATGCCGCAGGTACGGGGACAACGTCGGAACAGTCAATGAGCGTCGAGGGCTGGCCGAGGACCTGGAGCTTCGCCATTGCAGCCTTGAACTGGGATGCCATGGTTGCCTGGTTGTTGATCATGTTCTGCCACAAGCACGAGGTGCGCGGATCCTGGGAAATGGCGAAGTCGCTCTGCAGGCGCATTTCACCAGCGATGGGGGAGAGCACCTCTCCGGGGTGGGAGGTATTACTGATAAGGGTTTATATTCAGTATGAGAAAGAGCTGTCAAATATGTCTCTAAGGCTCACGCAGCATCAGGGAAGCGAGTACCCTTGAGGAGAACCTCGAGGAAGACCTGGGAGTCGAAAGTTCCGACGGTGCTGTCGAAAGGTGTTCCGGGGATGCTGGGGTCAACAACATCGGCGGCAGCGATGGTGTGTGAAGCGAGGAGAGCGACGACCTCAGATGGAGAGAATCCGGCATCAGCAAAGCGGGCGAGGATGGAGGTGACGGAGTCGGTGGGTTCGGGGACAGTCAAGTCAGGAGCGGGTGCCTTGGGAGCAGGGCGGCCAAGTTTGAATTGAAGGCGGGGGGCGCCGGGGCAGTTCGAGATCCCGACTGCGGCAGCGAGGTGGACGAAGTCACCAGCGCTGAGAGTGCCAATCTGCTGGAAGACAGGCCATTGTGAGGCAACAATGTCGTCAATACCGCCGTTGGCATCTACATGTAGTTTTGCATGTTAGTGCCAAGTGGAAACTTCATTTGTACTGGTTACTACTCACGGAAAGCCGTCTCGGTTTGGTTGAATGCGAGAATGGAGCCATCAGCTCCTCCACCCTTGCCACCGTGGATTGAGAACCCAATTGCGTCGTGGAAAGAAATACGAAGGGCGGAGTGCGCTTCCTCGCCACATTCGGCTCCGTCAAAGAGTTGGCTTTGAAGAGTGTCCACAATAGGGAACAGCTCTGTAGACGTTTTTAGAATGCCGTCAATTCATTGAGGATAAATATAACTCACTGCAGCAAGCAGCGTTGGCAGTAATCTGGCCAGTGGAGCAAGTAACGCGCTTGGTGAGCGAAGCGCTGGCTTGGGTTGCTGCGAGAGCAAGAGTGATGATTGCGGAAAGACTACCAAAAGCCATATCGACTGCTGGCGATGTCCTAAGGCTAGTTGAGAGGAAAGATGCTTGTGTCCTGAGGATGTAGGATGCCTTTATCTCGTCTTCCATGTCTTGCCTTTATACACGGCCATTCTGGCAGATGAGAACAGCCCGAAGCTAAGATTGTAACAGTGTTAAGCGCTGCCAATACCATATTGGTATGTTGCTAGCAATGAGTGCGCGTAGGATTCATTATTGAGAACTTTCCCTCCAACATTCCGCTGTGTGAATGTCGCCACTGCCTATGACTTCGTCGTGTACAAACTTTCGGTCGGACTGCTTACCTGCTGCCGCGATCGGGCGTCATGACCGGAATAGTGCGGTGATTGATCACTGGATGAGAATCATTCGGGCGCTTATACTCATAACGGAGAGGAGAATCTCCCCAAACCCTTATTAAATTTGTACTGTCCACTGAAGAAAACCAAGAAAAGAAAATAATTGAAAGCCGCAAGGTCTGTCATACAGCCACATTTCCGCTGCGTGTTGGAACAATCAAGAGTTTGCCATTACTAAATTGCGGTGGCCGAGTAGATAACGTCACCCATTCCTGTAAAGCTGTCGGCAGGGTCAGCCTGTCGAAACGGCACGAAATCGGTCCGAAATTGGTGTAGGGTATACCGGTGAAGCACCCTTGTGAGTCTCCTTCCAAGAGTCACAAACATTCCACGACACGCCCATTGTGATTGACAATTATCGACATGCATAGCTCGGGCACTTATGAATCTTTCATGAGATACAATAGGTATGAGACGACAGCCTGCGCCTGGGTATCTTTATCAGCCTAGAGGGGATTCATCATTACGTGCGGAAGGTCAGCCCGTCTAAATATGCTTACACGAACATCCTGGTGAAGCGGTTGAAGGTGCGTGGCACGACTTGATTTTTGCGATCACATATCGTCTATCAGATGGACCCTCAAGGCCTCAACGTTCAACAGTCGTTCATAAAGGTGAATGGTGACCTGCAAATGCATGCGGTTTTCTGTCTGTTGACCCGTCCTGCAGTGCTGCGATCTGACAGAATCGCTCCTGTTTGTGCTCACTACGCGACGGCAAGGAATAAGGTGTGTACATTCCCATCCCGGAACTATTCTCCCACGTTTAGAAATAAGTTTTGAAGCAGGTGACCTGGTGCCAACCAATAGCAGCTTTGATATTTTGGAAGTCCCCGAGTGATCTCAACCGTTAGAAAGACGCCCGTGCACATTCATTTAGATTTGAAGCCCATATATCATGTTGCCGATGCGACTGTTGGAGCAGAAAGAAATGGAAGACGTGCCGGGATACCGCTCATCTATATGGCCGGTTGGAAACTGCAAGTCCAGGCATTGTACTGGGCACTTCAGGCTCCAGAGAGATACGCATTCCCGTCGGCCTATAAGAGGATTCTTTGATGTCCCCACGTTGCGCATCTTTTCATATAGTGAAATGAGTGGTATGAAACTCCAGTTAAGGAGCTGGACAAGTTAAATCTAAATATAGAACTGCTTTCACGCTTTGTCGCAACTGACAGCGATACAGAAACTATCCATCACAAGTCAACCTTCAGAAGGTGGCTGCGGCTAATATGATACGATGCTCCCTTGAGTAACTCCCTTATTTTTCTGCCACAGGTGGATGGAAAGCAGCGTGTGTACATTCTTACGCACATACGGAACAGTTCCACGGACGACGCCATGAACTAGCGGAGTAGGTCCAGTAATCAACAAATCGAACTGCTACTATGATTCGATGGAGTCTTTGCTAAGCGTGTATATTATAAGAAAACAATTACCTGAGGCTAAAATGGAAATTGGCGAGCACCTAACTAACAAGGAAAAGTCTACACAATAGTACCACTGACCAGTACCTCGTACTTTACCACTACCTCGTACTGTCACACATTTTGGCGGTAAATGTGACAGGAGCGTGACAGGAGCCGACTTTTGACTACCTTCTCACGTCGTTTTCTCCCTCTTAAATTGATACCAAAGCACATATATAAGCAATATGACACTGTATGAGGCTCCCACGAGGGATAATTCCAGAGGAAAACGGGAGGAATGGCAAAAGTACGAGGTAGTGGTCAATGATAGTACATTGAATCAGTGCTGCTCGCAATCATTCCCATAGTTAAATTATTGGCACCAAAAATAAATACGCTTGTCGGATCTTCCCGGTCGCTGAATATCAAAGTCTCAACCACTTCTCCGTTCTCACACGGAGAGAATTAACTGTACTCGTGCCGCGAACAAGTGTGGAAACGCACGTGACCCCGCAAGCGCTGCGCGGGACGCGTTCTGCTTTATCTTGAAGAAAACTCGTCCAAATTTTGTGATTTCTTCTACGACGTGAAGAGGTGAGATACGTTAACTGTCCTGTGTATTTTATATTCACTTTAAATGTAGGAATTTTGGCGCACAGCAACAATATAAAATAGTCTTGAAAAATCACCCCACTCTGACAGGAGCCAATTTTTACCAACAAATCAAGGGTAAAGTTCCGAGATTTTAGCTGGTAATTAATGTATGATGAACTGTCATTTGTGGAATAGATAAAACTTCCCGCTAAAAACAGTTAATCTTTGTCTCTGAGCTCAGTATCATTGTGTAAAAAGATGAGCGGAACTATACACCCGTCTACTCACATCATCTTTCAATACAGACATCCCGAATATGCATGAATGCTGCTATTATACGGAGTATGCCTATTTTGGAGCGTACTTAAAGCTTTTGGGTGGCATTCACGTCCTTCAAGTCGGGATTTTGAACAGAATCACTTAACTGAGTGCACCACACATTTTATTGCTTTTGTGATTCAGCTTTGAAGGGGAAATCCAATGATTTTGGTGCGGATTTCCGTGTATATTTCACATGCGGAAGCTTGCAACTGTCAATTATCGAGAGCTAGAAACTTTATTTCCAGAAGCTCTCAAGAAAAACTAGTTGCTGTCAGTGGTGGACGCTTGTCATGCTCATTCAATATTGTTGCTGTACACACGAGTTTGTGGATTTTAAAGCAGATTTAAACTGCACATGTAAATTAACGTGCTGTATGCCGACATATAGCAAAAGTAATCACAAAATTCTGTTGAGATTTGTTCAAGATAAAGCAGAACGCGTCGCGCGCGCTGCTCACGGAGGTCACGTGCGTTTCCACACTTGTTCGCGGCACGAGTATATGCTGTCAAGTGAGTTGCAGTGCAGCAGTTTAGAGGCAAATTCGACAAGCAGCTAAGTATGAATCGCAGCCTTTGAAGATTAGCGTGAGCTAAGGGTCTGAGGTCAATGTTTGGGTCAGGCATAGTCTACATACGGTGTCCAATAACCGCAAAGCCAGAAGCAAGATCATTTTTGATTGACGGTCCGGTTAACGCGTGTGGCACTGCGGCAAACTTGTGATTGTCAACAATACTATTGAGACCCAGCACCTCGCCCAAATCACCACCTTGCTCACTTTCCAAGATAAACATCTTCCACTCATTCTGAGGTCTTACTCTAGAGTGGAATGTAACAAAGTGAATGTAATGACAGAACTTAGAAGTCGGTCTTTGGCGAAGCGAGTGAATGCGCGTTACATGTCACGTGTGACCGCACCTCTCTCTCCTGATCCACCACCATAGCGCCGAGCCGACGCCAGCCCGCGTGCTCGACACCCACCACAGAGCCGCCGCGCGCGCTCTGCTTAGACTGGAAACCTCCAGTCATCATCGAAAACACCCACCCACCCACTCCAATTCAGTCCATTGCAGCACTATTTCTATCATTTCCAAACAGTTTGCATATGCAAACCGTGGCCACAAACTAAGCGCCCATAATTCAACGTGGGAAATGCGACCAAAACGGCATACTTGGCACTACGGATTTGCGCACTGATACCTTTCCGCAACGATCTCGTGCACCTTTATCAGCTCACTTACACACTAAACCATACAATGAGCCTTATTACAACCTTATCATACTCATTTTCATCTTGCTAGCCAGACTGTCCAGACACTTTGCACACTCGTACTTGCCACTTGACTCGCTCCACATGCATACATCGTCCACATACAGACACTTATGCTCTGGCTAATTCTCATGTTTAATTCGTCAATCATTGGTGGCGTGTCCTGACTAACTTAAGCTGGAGCACCAAGTCCATTTTGGGCGCCTCAGGGTGAGGTTTTCCGAGCATGGCAGACGCAGCAACCCTTCACCGTGCCCCTCTTTGCACTAATCAACGACGATGACACGGACTACATATCTCTCACAGGCGTTGACGCTGTAACGCCTCCAGTGGTCGACGGGTTCAGAAGTATCGGAGTTGTAGCATGGGTATATGCAAACCCTCAGTGCGGTAGTATCCCGCTTTACAGTCTCGCAAATGCAGCGTTCAGCGATCATTATTACACCGTGGAAATCAGCGACCGCGATAACATGATCTCGAGTGGCTGGACTGATGGAGGAATCGTTGCCTATGTACTCCCGCTGTAGATATTCGAAGCTGTATGTCCCCTCCAGATTGCGCATGTCAAAGCAGTATCGCGCCAGAATACAGCCCTTTGATTGTAATTTGGGTCTATTTGGCTTTGATAGGATTCTCCAATAACAACACTGAGTTTTAGGTTAGTTTAGATATCTTTTTGAACGACGCGGTTGAGTCACAGGTAGGGTTAAACATAGACAAGAATTGGAAAAGAGATTGATGAGCTAATTAAACTAAATGTCAACAATGTCCTGCTATTCCCCAACCCAGGATCTTAGCACCAGCCTCGCAGTGAGGAGAATCTTCATCACAGTGGGGGGATATTTGTATATAGTCTAATCTTTTACAACGAGGCTGGCACAAGTTGTTCTCCGTCAAAGGCGGAGGTAGTGGAAATGTTGGGCATGCATTTTGATCCGAGAGGGCTAAGCGACGGCATGATCACCTCATGTATCGTAGACTACATCAAGACTACATAAGTAGTACACGACAATCAGGGTTATCAGGCCGCTTTCTCTCTGTATGAAATTCTGTATAAAGATCACGGGCTATAGAGAGACTTAGAAACTCATATTGTTCGAGATTATATCCCTTCACAGCACTCTGGAGGTCTAGTCAAGATGTAATTCAGAAAGAGGTGCTGCAAACACTGCATCACTTGATTTCGGGCAAGGGCGCAGAAGACAAGAGCCAGTGCGTCCTCACCAAAGAGTGGCACCTTACATCTTGCTGCGCGAGGAGGCTAGGAGGTTTGAGCCGCGAGCGTTGATGGTGCGCAGCCAAGCGGGGCATTTGGCAAAAATTCTAATCGTGTTATTGTCCGAGTCGGAGTATTTGTCGCCAATCAGGTGCTCATAGTTGTAGAACGTGGGGCTCGAGGTTAGTGTAGTCAATATGTAGCAGTCGAAGAATGTTTACTCAGCGCTCCGAAAAAGACGACGAACAGCTCGTAGCAGCCTCTCTGACGAGAGATTCGGTATTAGATGATGTACAACTGGGAAACTCTTATGGTAATATATAGCAGACCATGTTGATTCTCACACGCGCGTGCAGGGACTCCAATTCAGGACAAACCTCCTAGCGTGACAGCCTTTGCAATACCACCGAAGCCCCAGCTGGTGCAGATGTATACCACTGGAGATCATTACATTTAATCGACCTGGGGGCTATCATATACTACTACATGGTCACCGGAGAAAGGTGATATTGAAAATTACTCGGCTAGGAAGTCCTCATTTACTAGACTGAAATCCATCACCTGCCATGCGTACACCTCGTCCTCCCCTACAGTAGTCACTTCCATCTCTCGGTGACCACTAGTAGTAGATGGCGGAAAGAACCTATAAAAAGTACGCCCGGAGGGATCGTGCCGTATATCGATGTACCGGAGATTGTTGCACAGGCTGAATGCGCGACGGGCGCTAATCATGTAAGATTCGGCGCACGCATCGGGGCAGTCCAATAGGACAGATCCTGTGAGGATCAGACGTTGGAGGCCGGGAACGTTCGTGAGGAAGTCGAGCTGTAATGGACAGAACACATTCAGATCTTATAAGTTTGACTTTGATCTAGACGGCGTACCCGGTCTGCCATTTCTCCGTCGCTTGCGCAGACAACGATGTTGTCTATGAGGATCAAGGAGTGCATGTGCCGAAGGAACGCCTGGTCTGGCATATCGAAGTGTAGCATGAAGGAGAAGTACTTAACCGTACCAAGGCTGTGTGGGGATTGCCGCAATGTAATGTCATCTATGGCGGGTACCATAAATTGGCATCCGGGAAAGTTGAACCAGTGGACATTGTGTATGGGTCTGCCGTCGCACAGAACGAGGTTGACAAAACTAGGGAGCCCACCCACACCTTGGAGGTTTGGACACCAGAGCGGGTCCCTCTGTACCCGGTCCATCGGATTCGTGTCGCCGTAGGCTCTCAGATACTTCAGGCTGGGCTGGTTTTGAAGGATGGCGCTAAGAACGTCCGGGCTCGCCAAGTACATACTTCCGTACGCCCCCCAGTCGAGTAAATCCAGCTTGCACGTCCAGTGAGTGACGTCCTCAGCGTTGATTTGAAATGTAGGCCATATGCCCAATTGCTTGAGGTTAGACATCGCGCACAAGGCGGCGTTAATCCGCTCTCTAGAAATCGTGGGGAAGTAAGCAAGAGTGTAGTTTTGGACCATAGGAGCGAGACGGTTAGGGGATGAAATGATGGCATTGATGAACGCCGCTTGACGGGCGGGAGGGTATGATGAGCGGACGCGAGGGTGGTAGAAGAGGGTTCGCTGGGCGTCGTCGCGAAATGCTCTGCAGCATAGCGATAGGGCGCACAACGTTCTGTCACAGGTGACTTGCCGGACAATGTAGAGAAACATCTCTAATGGGAGTAGTGGGGAACTCATCGTTGGATGGATCTCAGGATGTGCGATTGTTATGATAAGAGTGCATGCTCCTTACATGAGGCTTGCATGAGGCCTAGGACCTAGCTAAAATGTCATAAATGAGAGATTTTTACGAGCTCACCTTCGAGTTAAGTTGGACCTCCTTGATAGATCGCTCACTCTCTGAATTGTAAGATGAGATTAAGAGCTCGTGGTAAAGTCAACTTGGCGCATGCGGAGAGTAGCCGCAGTGGCCCAAATGGGATCTGCGCAAACTCTTTAGTCAGACGATCAGGCAGGGGGCAATTCTGATTATCATTCTATACAAAATAGTGGAAGACGAATAATAACACCTCGGCGTCCCACCAGGTATCGACGGGCATGATCTCGGTAACGATTTTCTTGCCTGAATACGGGGAGAATGTATTGGTCGATCGAGAAAGCGAAAGGGAATGGGCGCGAAACAAGAACAAAAAGAAACAGGGAGTCATGATGTTTATGAAGGGACGAACCAAAGAGGGGGCAACGGTGCGTGCTGGATGGCAGAACCCCGCGGGGACAGACGAAGAACGTCGATGGACAAATTAATATTGAAAGAGGGCGCAGAGGCTCACACACCGCAGAAAACGCACAAAAAAGGAGGAGGAAGGGCGGAAGACAAGAATATAGAAGAAAGAGCCCGTAGACCTCGAGCGAGTTACAAGGACAAGAACACAAACCCTTGCCACTGAAATGCTTCACCTGTACCTCCGTGAGGCGACGCGCCGTGTCGGCTTGTTTAGGTGTGGTGGTGAAGATCTTAGATCACGGAGCGGTATTCTGTCAGGTGATAACAGTTTTGACTAGCGGATGGATGGGTCCATACATCCAGCACGAAGAGTTCAAGCGAGGATATGCGCATATATATGCGGAAGGAAACTGCCGTAAGAATGGATCCAGACAAAGAATAAAGGAGAACGAAGGGTATTCAGCGAAAGATCACGCATATAGCGACTCAAGGGGGGGGAAATACGCGTTCCACTGCCGTTTCCCTACCCATTCTTCGTCGTCGGGTTATGCGACCGGTTGGCGACCGGCAGAAGAACTCTGCAAATACGTCGAGGTAGCACAGCCAGCACTAGCCATTGTAAGCTTGTGCATCCAAGAAGAAAGATAGATACGCACATAGCTCACACCCGCGATCGAAATCTACCTCGATCGTCTCTGGATGGTTCGTCCTGCCGCTACACACCTGCCCGTTGCTCAGCCTCGTAATCTTAGGGTTCCTGCCCGAATACCCCACCGCAGTGCTCAGAATGGCGCGGTATTGGACTGTGGGCCATAGTGCTTCCGGAACATGTACCCGGTGCCCTAGAAGCAGCATCGGGCAGAGGACTCTGTCTCGACGGTGCCGGGGTCGAGAGGGAGGTGCGGTAGGCGGTGGTGGCGTTGGGTGCGAAGCAGGAGGGATGTTGGTGTTGGCTAACACTCTGCGAGAGTTGTGTGGGGTGCGTAGGTGCCGTGATGCATTGAGGATAGAATGTGGAAGTAGACCCCTCGACGCGTCCTGACCTCAAGTGTACGGAGCCATGCTGCGTGGTGTATGTAGGCCATTTGAGGAATAGCAGAATATCTTGACGAATGATACATGCGCACGGCAAAGGTACTCAGATGTACATCGTAGGATTGGTTGAGGCGAGGACATGCGGTGAGCTGGTATCGAACAATCGAACAGAGGTGGCAGGGCAGATGCCCGGCACAGACCGGCAAATGCCGAACAATATGTGTCACCAAAATATACATCGCAAAACAGTGCCACTGGCAGTTGATTGAAAAGAAAATTCGGTGTGACTTGCATCCAGAGACTTGTGTGCGGCCTCCGAGATTGCACTCAGTGCAGCGCGACACGTGGGTGAAATAATCTTATTTTTGTTCCCTGTTGGTACCCAATGACTCGAGGAGGTAATACTTATCATGCACAATATGGAACGTATCTGAGGTCTGTGTGGAAAGATACTACATTATATTTAGGGCTTGTATGATAAGCGCCGAAGGGTTATATTCAAAAACTACTCGTCCAGGAGCTCCTCATTCACAAGACTGAAATCCATCACACGCCATGCATACTCGTGGGTGCCATAAGTGATGGACGGTCGACATTTTCCCACGGATACATAGGCTTCGTCGCAGCACATAAAATGAGCACAGTTCATTCAATCTTTGACATAATATTTTGTGCGTCGAAAAGCTCAGCAATGTGAACTTCCTTGATGCCAGACTTTGTTTTGACTGTAACATAGCGAATATGGACAAGTACCAAATTATTTCTACGTAAATCTGTATATACATTATGCCCAACCATGTCTATACAATTTCTCGATATTATGTCAAAGATTGAATGAACTGTGTTCATTTTATGTGCTGCGACGAAGCCTATGTATCCGTGGGAAAATGTCGACCGTCCATCACTTATGGCACCCACGAGTAAGCCTCATCCTCCCCTATAGTAGTCACTTCCATCTCTCGGCTACCACTAACACTAGATGGCGGAAAGAACCTATAAAATGTATGCTCGGAAGGGTCGTGACGAATATCGATGTAAAGGAGATTGCTGCACAGGCTGAATGCCCGGCGGGCGCTAATCATATAAGGCTCGGCGAGGGCATCGGGGTGGTGCCGTAGGACAGACCCTGTGAGGATCAGACGCTGGAGACCGGGTACATTGGTAAGGAAGTCTAGCTGTAATGACCAAAACACGTTAAGGGCCTATGAAATGGTCTGACTTCGATCTAGATGCGTACCCGGTTTGCCATTTCTCTGTCGCTCGCACATACAACGTAGTTATCTATTAGGATGAGGGAGCGCATGTGGCGAAGGAATGCTTGGTTTGGCATGTTGGCGTGTAGCTTGAAGCAGAAGTACTGAACTGAACCGAGGGCGTCTGGGGGCTGCAACAGTGTCATGCCGTCTACAGCAGGTTCCATAAATTCGCAACCAGGAAAGTTGATCCATTGGAGCCGGCATATGGGCCTGGTGTCACACAGAACCAGGTTGACAAAACTTGCTAGCCCAGCCACACTTTGGAGGTTTGGACACCAACGTGGATCCATCTGCAGTCGGCCTACCGTGTCGCCGTAGGCTCTCAGATGCTTCAGGTTCGGCTGGGTTTGAAGGATGGAGCTGAGAACGTCTGGGCAATTCAGATATATGTTTCCATAGTCTCCCCATGTGAGTACATCCAGCTTGAACTCCCACTGGGCGACATCCTCAGCGAAGATTTGCAACGGAGCCAATATGCCCAATTGCTTGATGTTGGACATCGCACGCAAGGCGGCGGTAATCAGTTCTCGAGAAACCGTGGGGAAGTAATGCAGCACGTAGATATGGACCATACGGGAAAGACGGTTGGGTGAGGAGGTTATGGCATCGATGAACGCCTCTTGACGGGCAGAAGTGTATGATGATAGGACGCGAGGCTGATAGAAAAGGGTTCGCTGGGCGTCGTCGCGAAATTCTCTTCAGCATAGCGATAAGGCGCATAATGTTCTGTCACAGACAACTTGCCGGATAATGTAGAGACGAATCTCTAATGGGAGTAGTGGAGAAGTCATCGTTGAATGAATTTGAGCGTTTGCGACTATTATGATAAAAGTGCATGCTGTTTACACGAGGCTTGCACGAGGCGTAGGACCTGAACCTATAGCCGAAACGTCATAAATGGGAGATTTTTATGAGCTCCTCTCCGAGTTTAGTTCGACCTCGCTAATATGCCTCTGACTCTTTAGACAGTAGGATGAGACTAAGAGTTTATGCTAAAGCCAACTTTGCGCATGCAAAGAGTAGTCGCAGTGGCCCACATGACTATTGACGCAGATCTCCAGACACTCTTTAATAAGGTGTTCCAGTAGGGAGTAATTCTGATTATCATGCTTTGCGTTTACATACGTGCCACTGATAGACCATATAAAATAGTGAACGACAAGTAATAGCATTGGCCACTCAAAGACTAAGATCACCAATGCCACCGATGCGTAGACACAGGTACTACGCGCGCTCACGATGTCACCCGGATGTGCTATCAATCTAGGTCAAGGGAGCTACAATGGGGTGAATGAGATGGACCAGTGTTTCTTGTCGGACTTGCTGCTAGGGGCTGGTTGGATTATTCATGGATATTACTCCTGTACCGTATTAATACTGATTATTTATAGAGCTTCTGTGAGCGCTTCATCGCTTCTTGCCAATAATTGCTTATCTACCCCCACTCGCTTGCTGTATTAAACTGCGCACACATTCCCATTCCATCTCAACGATGACGATTTTTTGCCTATGTAATGAGTTATTCTCGAAAGATTTGGTTTGGTCTTGTCGTCGTTCCGATCCTCATAGGCTCATCACTGAGGTTAACTATGCGCGAGACCGTGGCAATCGTGTCATCCTCCCAATGTCAAAGGGAAGAAGCTTTGTCGCACAGCCATGTGGTGCATCAGGCGCCGTAAACACCTGGGCCATATAATCCATATTTATCTGAAGAACTGGGTCGCCATACAAATGTGTGTGTCATGGGCGCCTATTCCGGAAAAAAGCCTGTGTGATTTTGGAGATTTCCAGATGAATTATCATGGCAGGCATCACTAGCTGCTGGCGCAGCCGGAATTACTGCGCTGATTGCCAGCGATCACACTGCAATGTAATGCAACTAAATGAAGCCCATGGTCATTCGGGAGTAGTAGCTCTTCGAGAAGACAATGGAAAGATTCAGCATCGAAGCAAGTTCTTCTTCAATCTAGACTGGGAATTTCGATTGAATTTCTACTAATTCGACGACCGGTTTTAACTTGTTTCAAATGATGTGCCGGATTTAGTGCCGTTGTAGTATGTTTTCTGGAGTAAATGGAGCGAATTTTTGTTGATTCTATTACGAGGGTCCTTGATTTCCCGAAGTGCGTGCGGGATATTTATCCGGATTCTGCGGTTGGTATGAAGTTGCGTGGAAGCACCCCCAGCCCAGCGTTATCCTACTCACTCAAACTGGGAGCAGGCTGTTTTACTGTGGAGCTCAAGGGCAATCATGAGTATTCATCCGCCTCATAGTCGTGCGGCGATACGATAGGGAACTTGCATTCGGTATTCAACCCCTTCTCTGATTTGTAGCCCATTTCCCTTTCCACGAATCCTCCCGCGCCTTTCATCCATACAAGCGGGTTGGACCCCCACGACCCAATAACTACAAACGAAATCATTTGGATTCATTTTAAATTATATTGAATATATAGAATGTCATGCCTCGGATCAATCCTGTTGTTCAATTTCATGTGATTTTACTCGTATGTGTTTTTTCTTCTGTTCTATCCCCTCCGTGACGCGTTAAGCAGGCTTAAGATGAACTTGTTCAAAAGAGGCTGGCATTCTGAGTCCATACTATCGTAGCATTACAAAGAATATTCATGAAACATATAATTGATACCATTTGTAAAAGCCTGGGTTATGCCCCTCGTTCCCGATTCTTAAAGCAGGTCCAGTGAATGTTATGCGCATTAGCGCCAAGAGCCACCAGAGAGAGTAATCGTGCTGGATGGATGGACTTGAAGAGTTGAGGTGTTGCTCTCAAGCGCTAGATTCAAATGTCAGTATATAGGCGATTCATGTTAAATACGATAGACTCACGTATGAACTGGACGACGGGAAATAAACTGTCAACACCTTGCGACAGCGAATGATAATTTGTAACTCACAAATGCGGTGAAATCCCTGCCGGTCCAGTCGTTCTCATAGAAGACGATACGGTCGTCGTTATAGTTAGCCCAGGTACCCTTATTTATGTCGTTAAGCTTTTTATAATAGAGAGTACCATCAATGTCTGTGAGATATTTGAGGGTTAATATAGGTCACCGTCAGTGCGAAACCCGTGCTTACTGAAACCAGTGTTTTTGAGAACATTAGAGGGCGCGGTCCAGGTGCCGACCTTGCCGACAGTCTCGATATTGACAGTGATGGTTTGGTTGGAGCTACTCTTCGCCACAGTTGCAAGGCTGGATGCAACTGAGAGGCGGTCCCAGTGGCCTGTCGCGCTGTAGTTATACATGCCGGCAGCATTCACAGCGTCCGTCTGATTATTGCATTGTCAGTATGGCTGGGCAGCACGCAGTAAATTAACATACAGGGTCTTCGCCGAGGAACTTGAGGGTTCAACAATTAGAATAGGGTTATAATTGTTGCGATTTAATCACACTGTACCTTTGCGTACGGCACAGCAGAAGATGAGCCAAAGCGGAACTCGATTTCGCAGTATGTGTCTCCGTCAACGATTGTCTTGGTGACATGGTAGTAATGTGTGCCGGACTGCTTAAGGTCGCTGACATTGTTGTAGTGCAAAATACCCTCGGGATCTACGTGGTTCAGGTCAGACTCCTGGTTTGCACATTTAAAGATATAATGTACCTCTACCGATGTAGAGACCATCGGTGAACTCGAGCGCGATTCCGGGAGCTTCGACACGGATGGCCTTGTTATGCGTGTTCTGGAACAGGAGCGCGAAAGCTGCAGTCTCGTGGTGGTATTTGACCATGTTGGATTCGATGGGCTGCTAAATGTGGAGAGAGGATGCGGATTGGTGTTGGATACTGAAGATCTAGCTTCAGAGGGGCCTTTTTATCTTGTTGTCCTTAGTCTCTCAAGCACAGGATTTAGAGTAATGTTTGGTGAGACCCGGCATTGCTACAACCCCTGTACCCATTAAAGGTGCGTAAGAGTCGGTAAAAGACACGTCCCGCATTTCTCTGTAAAGACGCGCTGACATTCGAAGACGCAATTGTGTCAATCTCAAAGTCAAACGATACCAAGGTGAGAGGCCGGTGCAATGCCGAATGAGCAATGCTAGTCTTGTGTAGCTTGGGTATCGTTAAGATGTGTATGTTCTCGGAGATAGATTAGCCCCGTGATGCTAATACACCTATCCTCGGTAATCCATGCTTACGCCTATGTGCACATACTGACTTGCATAGGGCACCGATTGGTTGTAGGTCAGGTGTTGGAATGTCAAAGGATGACATCTGGAATGACGGTGCAGATACTATCATTGATCCGGATCTGCAATCTGCCGAAAATGCTATATGGTAAGCTATCTTCTAATTGGAAGCGCTTGCCTTACACCAACAACATCAAGGAAAAGTTGAACACTCTCTGGCCAGTATGCAAGAAATCACGACTAGAACTTAATTTTGGCTTAGCACAGATGCAGAGTAAGAGCAACCCACTTTCCTGGGGGCCTTTGAGCTTGCTTTGAGTTAACATATATCCTCCCATTCAGCGAGCTTATGAGAAATTGACCTGCTATCCATGCCTGTTGTCCAGCTTTTGATGAGCATCGGACAATTTTAGAAGAATCAGGACAGCTTGAGAACATCAAGAATGCTGAGGAGTACTATCCTATAATTGGCACGGGGCTCACTCAATTGTCTGTCGAGGTGTCCAAAAGATCATTCATACATAACTCCATCCATGACCAGCTCCATTGCGTATGGTTTTTGGTTGTATATGAATCTCCTTGTCGGAATATTACGAATCATATTGTGATAACATTATAGCGACACTCGTGTCAGTAATGCAACCATCGCAATCTCATCATCTGCTCCCAGGTGACATGGTTCCGATAATGAATTGTCTTTGTTTTCGTCGGTCTTAGGGACGTGCGAGAAATTAAAGTGCCTTGCACTCGATTGAATGCAGTAGTTTGCCATCAGGTCTTTAGCAGCCGCTTCTTTGATGGAGTTTCTCGCAGACTCCGATTAGCCCTATTTATCGGCCTGCCATAATAATAATGTACATTTATGTGGAAGTGTGATTTGCAGTGGAGGATGTGGATAAGTATCGAATTAGACGATAGTAGAACTGAATGATCGTAATATAACATTTGGCGGCGGATTGAAGCCTAATCTGGCTTGAATCCGAGCAGCTATTTGCATAAAACAGCGCACTCGCTCTTACCTGAATTGAACTGACAACACAGCACGGTCAATCAGGAGCACCTGATACCCTCAAAAAACAAACAGCTCTGAGGTGCACCGTAATAACGTTATCATAGAGACTATCCCTGAATCTTATTCGGGTCGGTGAACTAATTTGGACCTGCGTGTCCAAATAATGTTAAATACCAAGAACCACGATCGGGGACTTAAATACTTAAATATTTCAGATTGAAGAGTGTGGCCCTGGAGCCTGTCTTAGAAAATTACCCAACAGGGGACGCAGCAGGTGGGTGACTAGAGAGAATCCCTAATGACTCGATAATCGCTGTACATGCGACATCGAACAAGATGATAAGTATGTACTGTATCTAATATCGGCCCGAGGGCAGGAGGACAACGTAGCCATCCCAGTTCTGGTGTGGATAAGCCAATTTCATTTCGAGGTTCTATTATTTTTTCCCGAAGAGATGCACCAGCACCGTACCCCACGGATCGTGAAGAAAGCTACATACAACGATAGCCTGAAATTGTTGAGAAATGCTAAATCGATTGGGCCCAACAAATCGAAGCATCTGAACATAACTGATGCAAAGTAAATAAGTACATTTCACGGACAACTTTGCATAGCTGAAGATTTGACCCTATCTTCTGGCTCTCCCATTCGCGTGATCTGCCAGGCGGAGAAATTCTGTTCCAACAAGCGCTGTTTGCCTTGCATCATGTATACACGACTCCATCGTCCCTACTTGCATTGGCAGTACAAACGAAATTACACCAGCGTCAGTCCACCCCGAACTAAACAGAAGGCTTCTCTTCTTTACGTCCGTTGTATACCAATGATCGGTGGCTACCGCATTCGCCACACCCATCAGCGGCACGCTTCCGCAGGTCTGTGTCTCGTAGACCCACACAAACGGGCCACCATTCACCATCCATCTTTCCGGCGTGACAGGTGGTGTTACCGAGCCCGCGCCGGTAGCGTGCATAAATGCCAGCGTCGCGCCAGTTGAGATCAGCCAGATGAGTGGCAACGTGAAGGTCTGGCGTGTCCCATTGCCGGATAATTCCGCCTGTAGCTGTCAGTCGGTGCCCATCGCGTTGGTTACAATATACGCCCATCTAAAATCGAAAATGTGTGCCATTCCATCAGCGACATATGCCTGGATTAGAACGTCAGCGAGAGATGGGTCAGCACAGGTTTCTGCTGATCGAGACTGCATAGTGGTAAGACTGAGCAGGGGACTAATGTATTTTAGCATCTGATACATACCTCCAAATCAAGCGGTGCCTGGGGAGCAACCTTTGCCCCCGATGGCCATACCCTTCCGGGTTCTTACACAAATATCACCCAAATAGTGTGGAAGATATTCCCTACGTTTTACACCACTTTTATCGACGAGACAACGGTGTCCTTATCCTCCCGGCACTTGTTGATGTAGATACATATTCAACTCCCTGCGATCTGACTCTGTCATTCTGCCCACTTCGCTTATGTCCACCACTGTCATTTCCATGTCTTCGCCAACCTTCGGACAGAAACGATCAAACTTTTGCGAGCCCGCCCTAGATTCTATCTCGATTAAGATGAGCGTGCGGCACAGCTCAAACGCACGTCTAGCAGTCTTTGATGTGTCGACAAATGATTGGCGCTCCGTATTGGGATAGTCTGGTGGGACGGTCCATATGGACAAGTAACGCAGTCTTGGTGGTACGCTGGTCAGGAAGGTCAACTAATAAATGCAAGTTAGTTTTGATTTACGAGTGACAAAGTTCAAGGAGTGGATACATACCTGTTGAACGTGGGCATTATCGTTGCCTTCCAAGAGAAATTTCAAGTCCATGTGGAGCAACAAAGTCATATGTCGAAAGATGGAAAAATCCTGTTCCCCATCACAGTAGACCGTACACTCAAAATGTACGACGGTGCTGAGACCCGACGAAGTAATAATTGGCGCACTTTGGATAGTATTGAACCAGTTCAACCATCGAACTGGCCTTTTGCTCCCCAGGCCAACTTTTAGAGCAACATCGCCACCGGTTACATACCGCAAGTTTGGACACCAGGCGGGGTCATCCCGAAACGAGTTAACTCGAATTTCGGACGCATGGTCGTAGATCGTCAGTCGTTGCAAAGCGGGCTGTTCGTATAGAAAACCGAAAACAGTCGCCGGCACGATCCCAGTGGCGATGGGATTTAGTGTAAATATGTGGAGTTGGAATGCATAATGAGTCACGAAGAGTGTTGAGACCCTGGTCTGTTGTTCTGCCTGAACATAGAGATTCTTCAAATTGCGCATCGAGCGCAAGGCGGCGGCGACATCCTCCACAGATGGGTGGTCGGCATTGTTTACACTGTAAGTGCGAACCATGCGTCCAAGGCGGGTAGGTGAAGATAATATAGATGCGATGAATTGGCAGTCTTGTTGTGTGGTTGCTAGAAAAGGGCCACGAAATAATTCGCTTTGCGCCTCGTCTCGAAATGATGTGCAACAAAGGGCCAACGAGCAAAGGCCTACTTTGTCAGACGATAGCTGAATAACTCGGTAGCAGAGCTCCACCGGAAGTGTTGGAGTCGTCATAATAAGGTTACTGCACCGAGGAGCAGTGTCGTTGTATTCCAAGTTGCAGCGTTATCAGTGCCACATTGTTTCAGATTGTGTCTATCGGCAAAGCCCGTAGTGTTGATACATATTTGATGTTTCGGCATTGATTCGGCAAGGATGGTTGAAGCGGCCGACTTGAATCAAATAGCAAGAAAATGTCGGTTTTCACAGGGCATAATTGTTGGACGTTGCTCCTAGGAGATGATGGACACAATTGGGAATGAAATCAGACCAATATCCAGTAGGTCATGTTAATTATCGATGAAACACAACGTGGTTCCAAGGCGCCACACCTAAACGGGGCTGGTCCTTCAATTCAACTAACTTAACACTACTTTTTGCGGACTATTAGTGAGTAGGATACAAAACAACCATATTGTGATACCTGAAGAGAGCTGTTATTAGGCTCAGCCTTTGGTGTTTCGTCGGATAATTCACCAAACAAGTATATACCGGAGTACGACACAGATGATGACCAAGTATCTTCAAACCGAGGGCTGCATAGCGCATACTTTCTAATGGGGTCCAGAGGAAGGGGGTATTTACGATTAACATGCTTTGAGTTTACTCGCAAGCTGTTGATGACCCATGTCATACAAAATAGTTGCAGGTGAATAGTAACATTGGTATTCAAGAAAATTAAAAATTACAACGTCCGTTCGGAATAAACACATATCCAGAGGTCAGTCATCGCAATACTTGTGTCATGATCACTTGTCGTAGAATTCCCTCTTCAACAGATGGACATAGCACAAGCGTCTGTTGTCTCCAATACCGATCACCAGTGCAGCCGGTGCGCAGGACACTGGTACCCGCTCGGGTTCTTGAACAGATACAGCTGGTGGTACTCCTCGGCGTCCCACCAGGTGTCGACGGGCCTGATCTCGGTGACGATTTTTTTCCCTGGTTCCATGTACGGATAGAACGTGTCAATCAATCGAAGAAGAGGAGGAGAGAAGAAAAAAGAACAAAGATTGAGGAATAAAGAAAGAGGGGACAGGAAGCGAAAAGATCTGGGAGACAAAGAAATTTGAAGATGGTGCGGAGCGAAATAGGATGGGAGCCCATCCCTATATGTAGTACATACAGCCATAATTTATGTCCCCTCCTCTCTTTTAGACTGGAACACATTCGCCTGACCCCATTTCCCAACGGCCCACCCCGGGAGAGAACAATACAGAAAAGGGAAGGGAAGAGAAACGAATGATGTTTATGACAAGAGCAAGCAGGGGAGTGAAGTGTGAAGAAACCGAACAAAAGTGGAAAAGCGGAATAACATCCGCTCAGCCGTTCAAGTCGGCAGCGGGCGCCTGGAGCATACACGAAAAGGAAGAAAAAAGAAAGAAAGAAGGAAAAAAAAAGGGCGACGATGCGTGGTGAATCGCGGGCGTCCGCGAAGAAAGGGGGAAAAAACGTAAAGGGGCAGAGTAGCGTTGGAAGGAACGGGTGCTCGCTGAGGCGCGGGTACCAAATTTCAAACTGCAGAGCTTAATGCGAGCACGATGAAGATAGAGAAACGCGAACATAATAAACAGAAAGCCGAAGTAGGTGGCAGATTATGGACAAATGCACCCGCATATGCGAGTATAACAGCGAAGTCAGAGAAGAAAGGCAAGAAATAAAACAGTGGCATAGGTCTAAATGGGAGCAAATGAACGAAATTGTACCTACTGAACTGCCTCGCCTGCACCTCCTCCGTGACGCAACGCGCGGTCTCGGTCTGTTCGAGAGTGGTGGTGAAGATGGCAGAGTGGTAATCGGTCATCAATGTCGGGTCCATAACTCCAGTCTAGGGATTTAATGGGGCGGATATGCGGATAAGCATACATGTGCACATGTGGAGTGAGGTTGCCGTGAACAGGAAGGTGAGCAGAACAAAAACGAAACCGATACCAACGAGGAACGAGGGGCGGTTAGCGAAAACATCACGCAGACAAAGACAACAGGAGGGACATACGCATTCCACTGTCGTTTCCCTGCTTGTTCTTCGTCGTCGGTTATGCGAGAGGTAGAAAAACTGTGCAAATGCGTTAGCGTAGCACGGTCAGCACCAAAGCCAACATCCAAGAGGAAAAGGGCACACGCACCAACCAGCTCCACATAGCTCACGAGCCGCGGCATGATCTCTACCTTGATCGCCTCCGCGTGGTCCGTTCTGCCGCTACACACGTACTCAGAGCTCGGCTTCGTGATCTTGGGGTTCCCGCCCATACACCCACCGCCGTGCTCAATATGCCGCTTTTATCCGGGTTGGTATTGGAATGCGAGCCACTGTGCTTCTGGTATATGGGCTGCGTGCCCCAGAAGCAGCCCGAAGGACTCTGTCTCGATGGAGGTGGGGTCAAACAGGGAGACGTGGTAGGCGGTGGTGTCGATGGGTACGATGCAGGAGACGTGGAGGTGCTGGCTACTGTGCGCGAGTTGTATCGGGTGTGTCGATATTACGACCTGGCGAGGATATAATACAGATGTACACCCTTTGACGCGTCCTGTGCTCGAGTATGGGCATGCCCAAGCACATACTGAGGCAGACTCATTGAGGCCTTCCGGCGCGTGCATCACGTCCGAGTTGCGTACTCGGGTATCTCGACGGTTGATTCATGCATGTGACAGCAGATGTTACTGGGATGTGCATCGTAAGATTGGTTGAGACGGACATATGTACTGAGCTGGTATCAGAAAGAGGTCATGGTGGGCGGAACGCCACGGGTACATGCCCGGCATGCAAAGAAGCGAGATCAATAGTTGATCGACAATCAAATCACAGATGCGGCACCGCGGCGGCCAAATTGATCTCCTTTCTTCGTGGATCACTCTGTAACCCAACTGCAACCATATGTTTGTGAGCCACGCCTATAAGTATCAGAACAGTTCGACCCAGCTTTCAAATTCAGTGCTACAACATCAAGGACACTCGCTGATAGACAAATAACAGAAATATTCCTCGGTAGATCATACTACCACTCAAATGACACGGCGAAATCAGTACATGACTGGCGCCGGGAATATATTCTACGCAAGCATGTCACGTCTTTTCTCTAATTTATTTTCTAGGCTCTAGCGTACAAGTGCGGAATACAAGCCTCTTGGCTTTGATGAGACCTCAATTTCTGCGTGTTGTGGGCTGTTGAGCGAATATCTTGTGAAAATATGCTAACCACCGTGACAATGATCGCTCTTTGTGTGGTCAATGTGTCTGCTGATAATTGGCCCACATGTGCAGATTACTGTTAGAAATATTCCAAGGTTGCCTTTGTTCACATAAATCCAAATTCCATTGATTTCTACATGCTTCAAGCAGATTACCGTTAGAAAAAAAAAAATTCCACGTATATGTCACGTAAATAACGGTTACATATTTGACCTTGCACCCGGTGTGTTGCAAATGTGTTCATTATCAATGAACGAATAGACACCCGCGCGCTAGGGGCTCTACTTCAGGGAAAGTACAACAGTGTGGCCGTCTCTTCAATGCTAACCACAGCCCTAGCTGATATAAATGTATGCAACTGACGATCATTACATTTAGAGCAATATAATTAATTATATTTATTATAGTGCACCATAAGCACCTAAGGGTGATATTGAAAAATACTCGAGCGCTCCTCTAGAAGTAGGGGTTCCGGATTTACTAGACTGAAATGCATCACCCGCCATGTGTACACCTCATCCTCCCCTACAGTAGTTACTTCCATCCCTCCGTGACCACTAGTGGTGGACGGCGGGAAAAATCTATAAAATGTACGCTCGGAAGGATCGTAACGTATATCGATATACCGGAGGTTGGTGCACAGGCTGAATGCGCGGTGGGCACTAATCATGTAAGGTTCGGCGCGCGCATCTGGGCAGTGCAATCGAACGGATCCTGTGAGGATCAGACGCTGGAGACGCGGAACGTTCGCAAGGAAGTCGAGCTGTAATGGACAGAACGCGTTCAGATTTTATCAGTTTGACTTTGATCTAGATGGCGTACCCGGTCTGCCATTTCTCTGTCGCTGGCGCAATGAACGTAAATGTCTATGAGGATCAAGGAGTCCATGTGTCGAAGGAACACCAGGTCGGGCACATCGATATGTAGCTGGAAGCTGAAGTACCGAACTGCGCTGAGGGCGTTTGGGGGCCGCGACAGCGTCATACCATCTACACCGGGTTCCATGAATTGGTCTTCGGAAAAGTTGATCCAATGAACATGATGTATGGGTCTGGCATCGCTCAGAACCGGGTTGACAAAATTTGCGGACCCTGCGATACCCTGGAGGTTTGGACACCAACGCGGATCCATCTGTACTCGGCCCGATATCGTGTCGCCGAAGGCTCTCAGATGCTTCAGGTTGGGCTGGTTTTGAAGGATAGCGCTGAGAATGTCTGGGTTCGACAAGAAAATATCTCTGTACTCTCCCCAGCTGAGTACATCCAGGTTGAATTTCCAGTGCGCAACTTCCCCAGCGTCGATTTGAATTGTAGACAATACTCCCAATTGCTTGAGGTTGGACATCGCCCGCAAGGCAGCGTTAATCAGCTTTCTAGAAGCCGCGGGGAAGTAATCAAGCGCATAGATATGGACCATGGGGGCAAGACGGTTGGGCGAGGAGGCCATGGCATTGATGAATTGCTTTTGGCGGGCGGGAGGGTATGATAAGAGGACACGAGGGTGATAAAGGAGGGTTCGCTGGGCGTCGTCGCGAAATGCTCTGCAGCATAGCGATAGGGAGCATAAGGTTGTGTCACAAGTAACTTGCCCGATAATGTAGAGGTAAATCTCGAATGGGAGTGATGGAGAATCCATTGTTGGGTGATTTGGGGACGTGTGATTGTGATGATAAGAGTGCACGCTTCTATGACGTACCGTTTGCACTTTAAATAGCTCGGCATCAAATACACCTACTCTTCCCTGTTTTTCACCATCCCTCGTCGCTTTATAGATAAAGTTATTGATAATACTAGTACTTCTACTGTAGTTGTTCTGTATTCTCCAAAAACCGGCATTTAAAAACATCTACTCAGTGACCTAATCTTGGAACAATACAGAAATGGGTCGCTTTTCAATGATTTCAGATTTCTGTGCTTCATACACGCTTTAAGCGTAAGGGAAGGGTATTTATTAGGTTTCATGCACTCAGATATATATTGCAGCGTCGATTTTTGAATTTAAACAGTCATTTTTTCAATGGGGTTTTTGAGGCCCACAGTTACACTATCGAAGCGTCGGTCCTACGCGTTCTGCACGCATTAAATTTATGAAACCTCGGAATTGGTCCCCTATATATACGGTGCTTCTACATGAGGAGCTTCTCCGCATCAATATTGGCGGTTCGTTCTATGTAGAGGAGGAAATCCGGTCACCGAATGTGGCTAAGCACATGCACACGTGACAAACATAAGTGATCCGGTTTGCTGAAAACTTTGCACATAATATCACAGTGCTATGTTACGAGATCTTAATTCCATTTTTCTTCTTTTTCTTTCAGCAAACGCGCCTGAGTGCACAATGACCGTGCGTGTTGCGTGCGTGCGCTTGTCTACGGCTTGAAAGAGATTGCCGCGGGAAATATATGCCATGACGGATCACTTATGTTTGTCACGTGTGCATGTGCTTAGCCACATTCGGTGACCGGATTTCCTCCTCTACATAGAACGAACCGCCAATATTGATGCGGAGAAGCTCCTCATGTAGAAGCACCGTATATATAGGGGACCAATTCCGAGGTTTCATAAATTTAATGCGTGCAGAACGCGTAGGACCGACGCTTCGATAGTGTAACTGTGGGCCTCAAAAACCCCATTGAAAAAATGACTGTTTAAATTCAAAAATCGACGCTGCAATATATATCTGAGTGCATGAAACCTAATAAATACCCTTCCCTTACGCTTAAAGCGTGTATGAAGCACAGAAATCTGAAATCATTGAAAAGCGACCCATTTCTGTATTGTTCCAAGATTAGGTCACTGAGTAGATGTTTTTAAATGCCGGTTTTTGGAGAATACAGAACAACTACAGTAGAAGTACTAGTATTATCAATAACTTTATCTATAAAGCGACGAGGGATGGTGAAAAACAGGGAAGAGTAGGTGTATTTGATGCCGAGCTATTTAAAGTGCAAACGGTACGTCATACGCTTCTTACATGACAAAAAATTGTCGGAAATCCTAGAATCACGTTATAAGGGGCAACTCGGCGTTATAAGGTAAATCTGTCATTAGCATTTGAAATAGTGCGAAAATGCGCCTTATAATGCCATAAAAGTGGGAAAAATTGCCTTGTAATGTCATCATAATGCTGTTATTTTGCAGATTTTCGGCTTATAAGGCTAAATCATTATAATGTCATTTCAGGTTTTCCGACATTATTATTTGAGGCCTGCATGAGGCTTTGTCTACCCGTCATCATTGGACAATATCACCACCTCAGCTTAGAACTTTTGTTAACAGGCTACTGATAATCTAATAAATAAGGATTTTCGCAATAGAAGACAGATGGCCTATCTCATAGTCAACAGTACTTCCAAACTTTGATTTCAAAAAATTTACAAGTCGAAAAAAGGCAACAAAAGCTCAAAAAGAGACAAGCTGGAAAGCCGGGTCTATAATTTAAACAGTTGAAATAGCCATGTATTGTGACCGTTATGTCGTATAATTTATGGATGCTTTTCTGCAGTTAGCTCGTGATTAACATTCATATAAAGAAGCAGGGGCCAAGAACGTGCAAATTTCAGCTTTTTGGCAGCCCTGCAAGTCAAAAAGCCGGCAAGAAAAACGTAATCTTGCTCATGCTACCAAATAGTAGAAGATGAATAATAACATTGGTATTTAATAAGTTACAAATTACAACGTCCATTTAATATATAACCCATAGATCCCAAGAGCCAATTGTCGCAATACTCGTATTTCTAGTCGTCAGATTTGCGCACCACCTACGCGTATCTGGCGTCTCCAACACCAGATCACCGATGCAACCGATGGGCTGGGCACTGGTACCCGCTCGGGTTCTTGAAGAGGTACAGCCGGTGGTACTACTTGGTGTCCCACTAGGTATCGACATGCTTGATCTCAGTGACGATTTTCTTGCCTCAATAGAGGGAGAAAGTGTTAGCTGATTCAGAAGCGACAAGAAATACACGAGAACACAAAGAGGGATTATAAAAAGCGAAAGGCGGATGAGACTCTCAAGTCGCAGAAGGCGCGGAGCGGGGCAAGAGATGAGAGCCGCCCTGAGTGCGAATAGGCAAAGTCATCTGTAACTCATCACCTCGACTTCAATTACACGAACGGGAACAAGAAACAAACAAACAAACGAACAAAAGGGATGAAAAGGCAAAAGGGGGCCACGGCCAATGCATTCGTGCCCAACCTTTCCCCTCACCTCGCACAACATTACCAGTCGTATAAACAAAATTCCGCCATTACCTTTGCATCCTACGCAAGAACGTCGGAGGATAAAGGAAGGGGCAAGGAAGAAGTCATGATGTTTATGAAGGGACGAGACGAAGGAGGGGGAGGCGACGGGCGACGACGTGTGTTGGATCGCAGCGGTCCGCGAAGGAAAGGCGAAGAAACATAGATGGAAAATGTGGTGTTGAAAGAAGGCGCAGAGGAACTTGAACGGTAGGAGACGCACAAAAAGGAGAAGAAAAGACAGAAAAAGAAACTACAAGGACGATTACACAAACCTTTGCCACTGAAGTGCTTCGCCTGCACCTCCTCCGTGACGCGGCGCGCCGTCTCGGCCTGGTCGGGCGTGGTGGTGAAGATCGCGGAGCGGTGTTCTGTCGATTGCTAATCGTTTCGTTTGGCGCGGATATGGATCAGACGAGAGGGAAACCAGGATAAGGATAACCACGAGGAGTAAAGAACACAGTCAGCGCGCATATATGTGATGACTCAAGAAGGGACATACGCGTTTCGCTATCGTTTCCCTGCCTGTTCTTCGTCGTCGGGTGGTGCGAGCGGCAGAAGAATTCTGAAAAAGCGTCAGAGTAGTGCAATAACCACGAAGCCACCGCAAACGTCCACATCCACGAAGAAAAAGAGATACGCACCAACCAACTCCGCATAGCTCACAACCCGTGGGTCAAACTCCAAGTTGATCGTGTAGTCCGTCCTGCCGCTGCACACCTGCTCAGAGCTCAGCTTCGTGATCTTGAGGTTCCCGCCCGTATACCCCGTGCTCAATATCCCGCGCTTATCCGGGTTGGTCTTGGACTGCGGGGCATAGTGCTTCTGGAATATGTGCTGCGTGCCTCAGAACCAGACCAAAAGCAGCCCGAGGCGACGTAAGCCGTTTGGATGGACGCGGGTGTGTCGATGTCGCGATCTGTTGGGGATAGAATCCAGTTGTACACCCTTCGACGCGTCCTGTCCCCAAGTATATGTGCAATCCTGGGGCCGGCGTGCATGCCAAAGCACTGACTGAAGCAGACTCATTAAGGCCTTGCGGCACGTGCGTGACGTCCGAGTAACATGCTCAGAATGGCCTGAAGCCGGGGAGCGATCGTGGGCGGCTGAGACAGCACTGCAAACAGAAAGATGTCATGGTCGACGCCACGGGAACTTGAACTGCAAGGCCGGAAGCGAGATCAATATTCAATATTTGATTGACGGCTGACAACAGATGCGGCAGCGCGGCAAACAAATTGATCATCTTCCTCCATAGATCAGACTACCATGGCGGGAATGTATGCTCTGCAACCATGTGTTTGTGAGCCACGTCTTTTCTCTAATGTTTCTAGCATACGAGTGCAGAGTACAGGGCTCTTGGTTGCGACTCGGCCGGAATTTGTGCGTGTTGTGGGCTGTTGAGCGAATTTCTTTTGAAAATACGGGAACCACCGTGACGACCATCGCTCTTTGTGTGGTGAATGTGCTGCTGGTGAATGGCACACATATGCAGATTACGGTTAGAAATTGTTCAAGGTTGATATTGTTTATATAAATCCAAATGGCATTGATTTCTATATGGTTCAACGCCAGAAAAAAATCTTGCCACAAATATGTCACGTAAATGACGGTCACATACTCGACCTTGCACACAGTGTGTCGCAAATGTGTCGATTATCAGTGAACCAATAGAAACGCGCCCGCCAGGGGCTCTAATTCAAGGCAAGTCTAGCGACATGACCGTATCTTCAATGCCAACTACAGCCTTAGCTGATATAAATGTATGCAACCGATGATCATTACATTTAGGACTGTATAGCGCATGATAAGCGCCGAAGGATGATATTGCACATCTATTCGTCTAGGAGCTCCTCGTTTACATGACTGAAGTCCATCAGCCGCCATGCGTACACCTTGTCCTCCGCTACAGTAGTTACTTGCATCTCTCGGTGACCACTAGTGGTGGACGGCGGAAAGAACCTATGAAATGTATACTCGGAAGGATCGTGGCGTATATCAATGTACCGGAGATTGCTGCACAGGTTGAACGCGCGGCGAGCGCTAATCATGTAAGGTTCTGCGCGCTCATTAGGGTAGTGCGACAGGACATTGCCTGTGAGGATCAGACGCTGGAGACCGGGTACATTGGTAAGGAAGTCTAGCTGTAATGACCAGAACGCGTTAAGGCTCTATGAAATGGTCTGACTTCGATCTAGATGCGTACCCGGTTTGTCATTTCACTGTCGCTCGCACATACAACGTAGTTATCTACTAGGATGAGGGAGCGCATGTGGCGAAGGAATGCCTGGTTTGGCATGTTGGCGTGTAGCTTGAAGCTGAAGTACTGAACTAAACCAAGGGCGTCTGGGGGCTGCGACGGCGTCATGCCGTCTACAGCCGGTTCCATAAATTCGCAACCAGGAAAGTTGATCCATTGGACCTGGCGTATTGGTCTGGCGCCACAAAGAGCCATGTTGACAAAACTTGCCAGCCCAGCCACACTTTGGAGGTTTGGACACCAACGTGGATCCATCTGCAGTCGGCCTACCGTGTCGCCGTAGACTCTCAGATGCTTCAGGTTTGGCTGGGTTGGAAGGATAGCGCTGAGAACGTGTGGGTAACTCAGAAGTATATCACCATAATCTCCCCAAGTGAGTACATCCAGCTGGAATGTCCAGTGGACGATGTCCTCAGCGTTGATTTGCCATGGGGCCAATATGCCTAATTGCTTGACGTTGGACATGGCGCGCACGGCGGCGGTAATCAGCTCTTGAGAAACTGTGGAGAAATAACCAAGAGTGTAGATATGGACCATTCGGGCAAGACGGTTAGGCGAGGAGGTTATGGCGTCGATGAACGCCTCATGACGGGCGGGAGGGTACGATGAGAGAACGCAGGGGTGATAGAAAAGGATTCCCTGCGCGTCGTCACGGAAATTTCTGCAGCATAGCGATAGGGCGCATAGGGTTTTGCTACAGGTAAATTGTCGAATAATGTGGAGAAAAACCTCCAATGGGAGTAGTGGAGAACCCATCGTCGGGTGAATTTGGGGGACATATGATTGTTATGATAAGAGTGCATGCTTCTTACATGAGGCTTGCATGAGGCTTTGGCTACACGTCATAATTGGAAGTTTTTACGACAGAGCTTGGTTAACAAGTCACTGAAGATACGAGTTCTTCAATACGAGAGGCTGGATTTATTAGGCTGGGATGCAGCCAATCTTCGCGTATGTTTCCGTTTCCGAACACTCATTAAACGGCTCAGTGCAAACCTTTGTGATGGGGTCCAGATGAACGGGGTATTCATGATTAACATGGTTTGAGTTTATTCACAAGCTGCAAACAGCCCATATTACACTCACACATGAGTAGTAAAAGATGAATAGTGACATTGATATTCCAGTAAATTAAATTGCAACGTCTTTTCAGTCCACATACATACTATAAATGGAGGACGTGAATCGCGACAAAGCCGCATGAACGGGGAAAAAGGAGAAGGATATTTACCCAGATGCGGACATCAATGCATGTTGGCACTGCGCTCCACACACGCCACTGGGGCGTGTAGGTGGATGGAGAGATAATAAAAGAGGAATCAGGAAGAGATCGACGTTTCGAGCCCTCCCACGACTTTCTCTTAATTTTCTAAATTCCGCTATTGCCCCCGCGTCCTACATGAGGACGCCAAAGAAGGAGGAGGGGTGAGAGGTGAATTATGCAGGGACGAGAAAAAAAGGGGGAGGCGGCGGGCGATTGGCCAAGACACATCCTAGATCTCAGCGGTCCATGGAGTTCGGAAAAAGAGAAGCATAGAAGCATCAAGATATCGAGTGGCGCGGAAAAGAAGCAGCGCACTCGTGAAAGGGTACTAGGAACAGGATTTTTCACGGAAGCGTCCAACTCGAGCAGAGCGAAGTGAAAACCAAAAATCTCGCGGGTAGGCAAGCCGAGGTGCCCGCATGCACAGAAAATCGTAAGAAAAGGAAGAAGGAAACAGGGCCCGGAGCTGGCAAGCGAATCGACCGAAATGAAAGGGTGAGAACACAAATCTTTGCCACTGAAGTGCTTTGCCTACACCTCCTCTGTCAGCTCAAGGACCAAAATGTATTGCAATTCACTGGCAAAAATACAAGCTTTTCTGCCCTCGAGACAGCAGTATCTTCGCTTGAGGAGCGTCAATTGTGTCGCAGATAGCTGTATTGCCTAAATTCAGCCAGACGCAATACTTGTGCAGAATACGGCGTACTGCACAAGTATTGCACATTGCAGGTCCCAAACACAATAGAAGAATCTACCACTTATTGTTAAAATGCGAGTAAGTTATTATTGGATACATGCAATCTGCCGAACGTAGATAGATTTAATTACCAAAGCATCTACTTCTCGTCCAATCCTGTTAGATCACAGCGATCTGCGATGTCTTTGCATAAATTCTGCCCAATGCGAATCTTATCACAAAGAATTGATCTATACCAAGGAATCCTCTATATGCCTTCGACAAATTTTGCATAAATTCTACTTATAGCGAGAATATCCCACTGCCCGCAGTGTTACCAATGAACGAATAGACACGGCCCGCCAGAGGGTTTCATTTCAAGGCAAATCTAACTGCGTGAAAGTCTCTTCAATGACAACCACATCTTTGGCGGATACAAATGTATGCAACTGATAATCATTACCTTATGTCCAATCAGGCGACTGGGGGAACTCCTCGTTCACAAGATTGAAATCCATCGCCTGCCATGCATACACCTCGTCCTCCCCTACCATAGTTACTTCCACCTCTCGCTTATCACTAGTCGTCGACGGTGGAAAGATCCTATAAAATACACGCCTGGAACGGTCGTGACGTACATCAATATACCGGAGATTACTGCACAGGCGGAAAGCGCGGCGGGCGCTAATTATGTAGGGTATGGCATTCGGATGAGGGCGGTGCATTAGGATAGATCCTGTCAGGATCAAACGATGAATCCCGGGAACGTTCGCGAGAAAGTCGAGCTGTAACGGATAGAATGCATTGAGGTCTTATGAAATGAGTCTGACTTTGATCTAGATGGCGTACCCGGTCTGCCATTGCTTTGTCGCTCGCACATACGACATAGGCGTCTACGAGGATCAAGGACCGCATGTGCCGAAGGAACGCCTGGTCCATCGTGTCGTTGTGTCGCTTGAAGCAGAAGTACCGAACCGAACCGAGGGCGCTTGGGGGCCCCGACAACGTCAGACGATTTACAGGGGGTACCACGAATTGGCATCCGTGATGGTTGATCCATTGGACATGGCATATGGGTCTGGCGTGACTCAGAACTAGGTTGACGAAACTTGCGTGCCCAGCCACGCCTTGGAGCTGTGGACACCAGTGCGGATCCATCTTTAGTTGGGGCACTGTCGTGTCGCCGAAAGCTCTCAGGTGCTTCAGGTTGGGCTGGTTTTGAAGGATGGCGCTGAGGACGCTTGGGCAATCCAGCAGCCTATGTTGGTGCTCTCCCCAGCTGAGCACGTCCAGCTTGAATGTCCAGTGAGCGACGTCCTCAGCGTAGATTTGATCTCTGGCCAATATGCCCAGTTGCTTGAGATTGGACATCGCGCGCAAGGCAGCGTTGATCAGCTTTCTAGAAACCGTGGGGAAGGAATCAAAAACGTAGACATGGACCATAGGGGCAAGACGGTCGGGCGAGGAGGTTATGGCGTCGATGAATGCCTCGTGGCGTGCGGGAGTGTATGATGCTAGGACGCGGGGGTTATAGAAGAGTGTTCGCTGCGCATCGTCGCGGAATTTTCTGCAGCATAGCGATAGGGCGCATAATGTTGTGTTACAGGTAACTTTCCGGATAATGTAGAGATAAATCTCTAATGGGGGTTGTGGAGAGCTCATCGTTGGATGAGTTTGAGCATATGCGATTGTTATGATAAGAGTGCGTGTTCGTAACACGAGGCTTCCATGAGGCCTAGGGCCTAGCCTACATGCCATAACTGGACATTGTTATGAGCTCAGCCAAGGGCTTAGTTGGACCTTGTTGAGGGTCGCTGACTCGCTGGGATATGACGAGCTTCTGGATACGAGTGGTCGGTTTTAGGAGATTGTGATAAAGTCAATTCCGCGCATGCGAGGAGTGGTCGAAGTGGCCATCAGACAGGTCTGCGCAAACTCTCCAATAAGCTGTTGCCAGGAAGGAGGCAATTCGGATTATCACCCTTTGCGTTTCATACGAGACACCGATAGACAACACAAAATAGCGGAAAACGAATAGTAATCTAGCCATCCCAAAGAATGATAGAAGGTGGATTATAGCATAGGCATTGGAGATTAAAAATAAGTTTCGAGTCCGTTCAAAATATTGTACATGCCCATATCACTTGTCGTGCAACTCACGCATCAGCGGCGCAGCTTCTGGTGTGCCCAATACCAGATCACCAGTGCAACCGATGCGTCGGGCACTGGTACCCGCTCGGGTTCTTGAAGAGGTACAGCTGATGGTACTCCTCGGCGTCCCACCAGGTGTCGACGGGCTTGATCTCGGTGACGATTTTCTTGCCTAGATACGGGGAGAAAGTATTAGTTGATTAATCGAAGAGGAGGAGGAGCTGGGAATTAAGAAAAAATGATGCAGTAAGAAAGGACAGGAGGAAGAACGGGAAGTAGAGATGACGCGACGCAGAGTAAGAGATTAGAGACCGCGCCGAATGTGAATAGTCAAAGAGATCTGGAATTTATCACCTCGACCTAGCGCTTGCAAGTTTACATACCCTCCTGAAAAACTCCATCCGGGTATTAGCCTGGTACCATTTCCCAACACCCGACGGAGAAAATCATGATACGATGAAGGGAAATCCAGGCAGGCAAATGACAAGAACGACGAGAGACAGGAGGGAAGTGAACCACCAGTGAACGGAACGAGGTGATGAAGGACGATCAAATGAGGGGGGAATCAAGACGATAAGATAAACGTGAAATGCAAGGAAAAGCGAACAAAGGCGGAAAAAGGAAAAGCATATCCGCTCGGGCGGGTATCCTGTTTCTAGTCGGCAGAGCGCTCCGCGCAAGAAAAACAAGCAATGGCCAAGGGGACCACGGCCTCTGCGAGCGCACCCAAGCCCTTCGCCTCCTTTCCCTCGAGTTTCTCCGTAAATATTGATTCCGCTCTTGCCCCCGGATCCTACATGAGGACGCCCAGGATGGGAGAGGGGCGAAGAGTGAATTATGAAGGGACGAGGCAAAGGAGGCGACGGGCGACGATGCGTGCTGGATCGAAGCGGGCCGTGAAAGACAAACGAAGAAAACACGGAAATGAACATAGTGGTGTTGAAAGAGGGCGCAGATGCGCTCGTACGGCCGGAAACACGCAAAAAGAAGAACAAAAGCGAGAAAGATAAAATAAGGGAGGAAAGCCATAGACCCCGAGCGGATCGAGGGAGTTAAAAGCAGGAGAACACGAACCTTTGCCACTGAAGTGCTTTGCCTGCACCTCCTCCGTCACGCGGCGTGCCGTCTCGGCCTGTTCGGGCGTGGTGGTGAAGATCGCGGAGCGGTATTCTGTCGATTGTCGACCGTTTAGTTCAGATGATGAATAGGTGTGTAAGTTCAGCGCGGAGAATTAAGGCGCGGATATGCGGAAAGGAGGCGTCATAAAAATGAAAGCAGCGAGAGCAGCATCAAGTAGAGAATAGGGAAGAACGAAGGGCAGTCAGTAGAAAGATCGCGCATATGGAGACTCGAGGGAGGGCATACGCGTTCCACTGTCGTTTCCCTGCCTGTTCTTCGTAGTCGGGTCGTGCGAGCGGTAGAAGAACTCTACATGTCCATCAACAGTATCAGCAATCGTTCATGAACATCGCACAACGAGACAGAAACGCTACTCACCAACCAGCTCCGCATAGCTCACAACCCGCGGATCAAACTCGACCTTGATCGCCTCCGCATGGTCCGTCCTGCCGCTGCACACCTGCTCGTAGCTCGGCTTCGTGATCTTGGGGTTCCCGCCGGTATACCCCACCGCCGTGCTCAATATGCCCCTCTTATCCGGGTTCGTCTTCGCCTGCGGGCCGTAGTGCTTCTGGAATATGTGCTCCGTGCCCCAGAAGCAGCCCGAGGCGAAGTACGCTGTTTCAGTAGAGACGGGGTCGGAGGGGGCGGCGCGGTAGGACGCGGCGTCGATGGGCACAGAGGAGGAGAAGAAGCTGGAGAGGATGCTGAACATGGCGGCGAAGAGGAGGAGGAGGAGCGTGGTGCTGGTTGGGGACGTCGTTGTTGCTGGCTGGGGTGGTGGTTGAAGCTGACGACGGTGGTGAACGCGGGGTAGGTACTCGAGTCTCTACTCTGCACGAGTTATATCGGGTGCGTCGATGTAGTGATGTGGTGAGGATAGAATGCAGATTTACAGCCTTCGACGCGTCCCATCCTCAGGTATATGTACATCTCGGGGACCGGCGTGCATGCCCGAGCACTGACTGAGGTAGCCTCATTGACACCTTGCGGCGTGTGCGTGATGTTCAAGTAACGTGCTCGGAAATGCCTGAAGCCAGTCAGCAACTGTGGGCGGCTAAGACAGCATTACTGAGGATGACTACAGCAGGACTGGCGGACGGAGACGATACTGCGCAGGCATGGAGGCGGTGAGCGGAGGACTTCGATGGAATTGCTCATCCGCATGAGTGATATATGACCGAGATGTGGCATGACCAACTTAGAGGTCAGTGTCTTGAAGTTGTTCGAGGCGGGTGGGCTGGTACTGTTGGAGATGAGGCGAGCATGTTGAGTACCTCGTACTTTACCACTACTTCGTACTGTCACACATTTTGGCGGTAAATGTGACAGGAGCGTGACAAGGGTGGACTTTTGACCACCCTCGCCCGTCGTTTTCTCCCTCTTAAATCAATACCAAAGCACATATATAAGCTATAGGGCATTGTATGAAGCACTCACGAGGGATAATTCCGGAAGAAAACGGGAGAAATGGTAAAAGTACGAGGTAGTGGTAAAGTACGAGGTACTGGTCAATGATAGTAGTGGTGACGGGCGATGACCCTGTTCGGCAAATGCCGACCTTTCGGCACTCTTGGTGTTCTCCAACAATCATGCAGCGCGCACTTCTAGAAATTGTTCACATTCGACCGACCACCTTATAGTGCGGACTCATTCGGACAGACAATCTCATTTCGGACAAAATTTCTGCTCGGTAAAGGCACTTTTATATCGACGTTAACTTGAACCTCTTCGCCTACCAATATCGCACCGTCATGCACAGTCGGAGCGGCCTAATTCAGGGGCGGGTGGATATTGGGAACCCCACCTGCATCGTACATATCATTCGGAAGCACTGTGCCAGAGTAATGAAAACGAAATGCATGACTTACCTCGAGTCTTCGTCTTATGGCTTGTACCTCCTACTCAATCTGAAAGAATGCCAAAAAGCAACTGTCTGAGGATTACAATGGGTACGGAAATGTGGACACTACGGTCTACAATTCTTCCTCTGACCGGACTGTAAATGGCCTTTCCGAAGAATCTTGATGATAAGTTGAACAAGTGCCATTCTATACTATCCTGGAAGGGAGCGTTCGCGTAACCGTGGGTAATAATGACGGCGCAAGTCGATTTCCGTCTCGATTTCCATGGGGGGTCTTCCACATAAATATTGAGGGTGACCACCGGGTGATGGATCCTCCGCCAGCCAGTATGATTGCCGCTGCGTGTTGAGTCGATGTAACCCGAATACTATACAGGGTCAGTGAAAGTACCGAAGTTCTTCGATGCGACACTGATAAGTAGTATGCCATATAGTCAAGATGAGCCCAGGAACATTCATTTGATGGTGGAGAGAATAAATTCACGCAGGACTCAGGTTAAGAATTTCTTTGTCTAAACAGAGTGAAAGGTATCCACCAGTTATGTACCATCAAACGGTGATACCGGAAATCACAGCAATGTTCAATATCAGGCGATTGTTGTTAGCAAGCCGCTCTGGAAGCTTGCTGATAAAATATTGTCGCGACCCTTACGGATTATCTGCGGGATATGCGGGACCCGTGAAGAGGTCCCCCCGCCTCACAAACTTCATTGAACCAACCTCGGGACCTTCTCTTTCTTGAGGTGTGCAGAGTATACAGCGTCTGAGAATCAGGATCAACGGAATACTCGTGACACATGTCGTAGTCGTTCTCTACTCTGTGCGACTGAATCAAATCGGAGCGCAAATCACTATGAATAGCACATTCCATACACAATACTACAAGGAGTGAAGACCGTTTGGCAATATCCCCTTCCGGAATTCAGGAATGACGTATCTTGTGTCAGTGCTCATCTGGAGCCCATTGGAAATTCTGGAGAGATGATTCACGGAAATTTGCTGTGTTATATCGCCTAGGGACATGAATTTGGATAGTTTCGAAGCCACAAGCGCCCACGGCTACGGTGGACGAGAACCGCAAGGCCGGAAGCGGTTGATGGTCAGCGTGATTGTCGATCGCGTATTCGGCATGAGTTCGGCATTATTGGTCTGTTCGTCGGAAGCGGCATGAATGGGGTGTTTTGTTGGCTAATAATTAATGTGCGAACGCGTTGTCATACAGGATGGTTAGACTACGTTCTAAGCACTCTCATGTCTGGTAGACATTTCGTCGTGACCCTGATGCGCATCCTTATGTACGTTGGAGATATCAGAGCCTTGGATGTAATGGTCCTCCTGGGTGGGATATCCCATGTTTTCGAAAGCCATCTGGGACAAACCGTCGGGATTGCCAGAGTCTGTGGTGAAGGTTTCATTGCGCCTGGCACTCCTTCTGAATGTGAGGTGTGACAGAGTATGTGTGGCGCTGACGAGCGGTTGTGAAGTCTCACGCGCCACTTGCACGGCAATTAATGTTGGCCCGACTCCCTGATACAGTTAAGTAACTCTTCTTCTGCTCAATCAAAGGCGTGTCTACTCACGGACAAGGGGACCAATGCTGCCTCACAATATACGGATGCCTGCGCAGCAAAATAGCTGACTCCTTGGCTAAGTTGGATCAACTGCAGAAGAGATGTTATGGCAGCCAAAATCATGGCCGCTGAATAGACAATACCCGACTCCACCATGACTCTTTGAATCTTGCGATAAGCAGAACGACGGTTCCCTTGTGGATCTTCCACAGTGACTACAAGGATCCGAAGAATTATAAGAGATGTCCCAATGACTGTGATGGTTGTGGAAATCGCATAAAATGTCAAGAGTAATGTAATGACAATTCTTGGGTTGTTTGAAAGAGGGGAGAAGTATGAGACGCAGGGAATGACTGCAGTAGGTCAGCATTCTGCCCGGTATATTTGATTTAGACACTTACCAATATCTGCAACAAGAAGGATAGGTAAAGGTGCCAGCATCCATTTCTTATTGTCCCAGAGAACATAGCAACGCCAAATCTGAGATCAAGAATAAGTATAAGTGCGTGTCCGCGAGGCGAGACTGGTTCCACATACTAGGATTGCATCAGCCAGCCAATTGGAAGAACCCGAGAAAATATTATCCATAATGAAAATTGATTGATCAATTTCCGGAGAAACTCTCTCGATAAAGCCAGCAATGTCAAGTGCAGTGTCGCTATGGACAACAAATGCTGAGTGGTGGTACCACAAGTCCAGTGAAAAGGATATCATCACAATGACCCAAAGAAGAGCCAATGTAGCCGAGATTCTTTTCTTGCCCTTGTGAAGCAGAAGTCCTGGACCCTTATAGTGAGTATTCAACCAACAAGATGTCCAAAGGTTAACCCACTGAGGGCGTACGCAAACAAGAGCGTGTAGAGACCTGTGCCGGGTGCATCGTCACAAATTAGGCATTGGTGCGCATGTTTTCAATTTCACTGACCACATAAGAAGGTCTCCAAGAGCATAGAGTTGTACGCTGAGTTGATTACGTCGTGGATTTGAGATGCAGGTATAGACATGTTTTGAAGACTCTCAATTTTCTGGGCAAGTAGTTCAAGGATGGTACACCTTAATATATCAAAATTGACATCCTGTTCTCTATATAATGTCCGGATCTCCTTGTTTTAGATTGGCACGAATCATGGAGATTTCTTCAGCTCGAAGCGCCACTGTTACTGATTGAAGCCGGACTTACAACCATATTATGCTGTTCAGAGCGGTAAAGTTCTTGATCATCGTGTGGCTGTTAATACAGGGGCTGGGAAGCTGTCCGCACTTCTTTTCATCAGATGGAATCTGCATCAGCTGCATTTCTGGCGTTGTACATCAAGCACTCGATCACAGAAGGGTGCCCCGTGTACGTTCCCATGAGCAAGAACCGGTGAATGCCACGCCTGCTTTATCTTAACATCGCAGCTTTGGACATGATCTGAAAACTCGGTGCTCGAATAAGTAACCGGGCGCACGTGATCTCGCGTCGCGCTCACGCAACAACTGACCTATTATATCCCGTCTTTTCATGAATTAAGGCGGTAATTTGCCATGGAACACACTCGACATCCATCTTATAGTACTCCCGGAAAGGTCCTACAGCATAAATGTTACATCTAATATGCATCACAGCACCCAACTTTGTCGGTCTTCTTCAGAGGAATATTATAGTTACAGGATGGATGACTACTGGTATAGGCTATATAAAGCCCCACGCATCCACCTATGGGTGTATACACTGATGAGGGAGATGCGGTTACGCTTATGAGCCAACAAGCCCAATTTCAAAGAAGATACATGCAAATAAACATGATTGATACAAAGATACAGACTCCGGAATTAAACAATCCGCAAAAACGTAATAATTCTATCTATTTGACACAACTCCATCCAGATGAAAGGTTCCCAGTCTGAAATCTGGTAGATTTCGGGCAGAATGAGCTTTTCCTTCTGGATGAACGTTATGACGGTGGGTCACGTGTGCCCGGTTACTAATTCGAGCACTGAGTATAAATTACTGAAAGATATCTGAATGAATTTGACTTATACGCATCGGTGAAATATAGGCGATGTGCAAACAAGCTGCAATGGAACAAACTCGAGGGTCCCTGTGATAGAATGGTATAATCGTAGGGTGATATCAGTGCGATAAGCTCTGCTGAGCGGAGATATGTGGGACATCGTTGGTCATGTTTAAACAATCAAACATCCCCTGAGTCGGCGGCGATTGTGAGCTGAAATAGGACACAATTTATAGTACCTGACGATGCAAAAAGAAAGTAACGCGTTATCGATCTTCTTTATCATAAACGACATCAAAATCACTTCGTGCTAGACTGCGACGCCACATCAGACGAATCCATGGCCAGAAGCCAGTCGTCTACTGTATCGTGTCATCCCTTGGTGAATGATGTGATAGGCATTGCCCTCTTTGAACCGTCTTTCAATCCAAGCAAGTCGGTTTATCTAAGCCTCGCCTGATGATCATCCCTGTGTTGACGGTGCTTCAACGCCTTAGGATCGCTCATTATCCTCGTTAAGCAATGATGTAACTGGGAGGAATTTATTCAGACGATGTCCAAGCTGCAATGCTGATAATACTCCAATATCATTGAGGCATTCATTAGTTTACTATATTAGACGGGTGTATTTTTACAGACGAGAAGATTATATTCTTTCTGCAGCCCAGCAGAGAACCCATGATGGTGTCAGAATCATTTGTGAGTATCCATTGGAGAGCCACCGAAATACTGCATGCTGACCGCACAACCTGCGACGCCATCCTTTTTTTCAGCGAAAGGACATGAGGGACCATGTACACGTGTATTGCCGTTTTGGCAATACCAATGACCCCAATGCTTTCCACATGTCAGATACATGCCATACAGTGACAATTGAGAGAAAGAATGAAGAAAGAAAGAACGATAGCGCGCGCGGCCATGCAGCGAATCGAGCGAATCGAATTACAGCAGGAGAGCACGAACCTCTGCTGCCGCAGTGCGTTGCCTGCACGTCCTCCGTGACGCGGCGCGCCGTTTCGGCTTGCATGGGGGTGGTGGTGAAGAACGCGGAGCGGTATTTTATAATCGTTATCCAGTATTGGAGTTTCCATGAACAGGGCCCGGCGGTCGGTTCGCGTATCAATTGAGTGTGTGTGTGGCGCGAGGGAAGACGTCATGAAAGGGGAGAAGTAGAGACCAGAACAAGAATAAGGACGAACGAGGGGAAGTCAGGGGTGCCATCACGCATATACAGACTAGAAGGAAACGTACACGTTTCGCAAGAGCACTGACTGAGGTAGCCTCATTGACACCTTGCGGCGTTTGCGTGACGTTCAAGTAACGTGCTCGGAAAGGCCTGAAGCCAGTCAGCAACTGTGGGCGACTGAGACAGCATCACTGGGGATGACTGCTGTAGGACTGGCGGATGGAGACGATACTGCGTAGGCATGAAGGCGGTGAGCCGAAGACTTCCATGGAATTGCTCATCCGCATGACTGAGATATGAACAAGATGTGGCATGACCAACATAGAGGTCAGTGTCTTGAAGTTCGAGGCGGGTGGGTTGGTACCGTTGGAGACGCGGCGAGCATGTTGAGTAGTGGTGACGGATGATGACCCTGTTCGGCAAATGCCGAACTTTCGACACCCTTGATGTTCTCCAACAATCATAAGGCGGACTTCTAGAGATTGTTCATTTTCGAATGTCGACCCAATAGCGCGGGACTCATTCAGCGATACATTCTCGTTTCGGCAAAAACTTCTGCTGGATAAACGTACTTTTATATCGACCTTAACTTGAACCTCTTCGCCTGCCAATGCCACTCCATACGGGAATATCACAGCGACGCGCACAGTTGGAGCGGCCTAATTCGGGGGCAGGGGCCATGGAAACCACTTGAACTGTACATATCGTTCGGAGGCACTGTGCCAGAATAATGAGAGTGAAGTGCACGACTTGCCTCGAGCCTTCGTCTGGTCTGATGGCTTGCAAACCCCTGTCTCCTACTCAATCCGAAAGGGGGTCAAAGAGCCAACGGTGTGAACATTACAATGGGTAGAGAAATGTAGATACTATGATCTACAATTAATCCTCTGTCTGGGTCATAAATAGGCCCTCCAAAGAATCATAATGTGAGATCAGTCCAAGGGACACCCCCAACGACCCGGCCGAGCAGATCTACTTCATCGCGGGAAGTCCTCAGACAAAGGTCCGAAGACGCTGTTGGTGCACATTTCTGTAAATGTGGAAGCGAGGACTGCCGTCGGACGAAGCAAAGTGAGTTGAACAAGTACCATTATATAGTCTTCCGCTCTTCAGTCAATAACTGCAATGCCACTCCCTCCCCATGCCCCAGAACGAAGCGATCGCAGAGCATGCGAAGTCGTGGGTCATATTCTTTTTCCATTGCATACGACTCAAGTCGATTTCCGTCTCCATTTGCATGGGGAGGTCTTCCGCAACATGAATATTGAGAGTGGCCATCTAGCGATGAATTCTCTGCCAGTCGGTATGTTTACCTCTGCATCGTGGGAAAGTAAGATCTCTCAAGCACATCACAATTTTACTGCCCCTCGACGGCTAAGAGGTAGGGAATTGCTTTTGTATTGTATAATAAGTAAGGGCCGTCTACGAAGAGAGATATTCAAGTGACAATCACTTGAGTTCAAGTCATTGGCGGCTAATAATTAATGTGCGAACGGACTGACATACAGGATGGTTAGACTACGTTCTCAGCACTCTCATGTCTAGTGGACTTTTCGTCGTGACCCTGATGCGCATCCTTATGTACGTCGGAGATTTTAGAGCCTTGGCTGCGATGGTCTTCCTGGGTGGGATAGCCCATGTTTTCGAAAGCCATATGGGACAAACTGTCGGGATTGGAGTCTGTAGTGAAGGTTTCATTGCGCCTGGTACTCCTTCTGAAGGTGAGGCGCGAGAGAGTATTTGTGCTGCTGACGGGAGGTTTTGAAGCCTCGCGCGCCACTTGGACAGCAATTAATGTTGGCCCGATTCCCTGATACAGTTCAGTAACTCTTCTCCGATGCAATCAAAGGTTTATCCACTTACGGACAAGGGGACCAATGCTGCCTGACAATACACGGAAGCCTGCGCGGCGAAATAGATGACTCCGGGGTTATTTTGGGTCAACTGAAGAAGAAATGTTATGCCAGCCAAAATCATGGCGGCTGAGTAGGCAATACCCGACTCCACTGCGACTCTTTGAATATTGAGATAAGCGGAACGATGGCTCCCTTGTGGTTCTTCCACAGTGACTACGAGGATACGAAGAATTATAAGCGATGTTCCAATGACTGTGATGGCTGTGGAAATCGCATAAAATGACACGAGTAGTATAACTTGGAGTCTTATGTTGTTTGAAAACGGGGAGAAGTATGAGACGCAAGGAATGACTGCAGTAGGTCAGCATTCTGTCCAGTGTGTTTGGTTTAGGCACTTACCAACATCTGCAACAAGAAGCACAGGTAAAGGTGCCAGCATCCATTTTTTATCTTCCCAGAGAACGTAGCAACGCCAAATCTGTGATCAAGAATGAGTACCTGTCTCCAATGCGAGACTGGTTCCACATACCAGGATTGCATCAGCTAGCCAATTGGAAGAGACAGAGAAAATATTATCCATAATGAAAATTGGTCGATCAATGTCCGGAGAAACTCTCTGAAGGAAGCCAGCAATGTCGAGTGCAGTGTCGTTATGGACGACAAATGCTGCGTGGTGGTACCACCAGTCGAGTGAAAAGGATATCATCACAATGACCCAAAGAAGAGCCAGTGTAGCCGAGATTCTTTTCTTCCCTTTCTGAAGCAGAAGTCCTGGACCCGTATTGTGAGTATTGAAACATCAGGATTGCCCAATTTTAACCCACTTAGAGCGTATGCAAACAAGAGCGTATATTGACCTGTGCCAGAGTGCATCGGCACAAATTAGGCATTGGCGCGCACGTTTTCTGTTTCACTCACCGCATAAGAAGGTCTCCAAGAGCATAGAGTTGTACGCCGAATTGATTACGTCGTGGATTACAGATGCAGGTATAGACATATTTCGAGGACTCGCGAGTTTCTGGGCAAGTGGGATGGTACGCCTTAATATATCCAAAATCTACCTCCTGCTCTCTATATAATGTTCGGATCTCTTTGTTTGAGATTGGCATGAACTATGGAAGGGTTCTCAAGCTCGACGCGTAACTGTCAATGATTGAACTTGAACTTACAACAATATCTCGCTGCTCAGAGCGTTAAAGTTTTTCATCATCCTGTGGCTATCATTACAGAAACTAGGAAGATGTCTGCACTTTACTTCATTTGATCAAATTCACATCAGCCGCATTACCAGCGTTTGTATATCAAGTACTCAAACACAGATGGGCGCCCCGAGTTCCTCAAGGATGTCCAGGCTGTGTGCGTTTCCCATGAGCGACAACCGATGGATGCCACGCCTACTTTATATTTACATCGCAGGGTTGGACATAATCTGAATGTAACTTGCTGAAAGACATCTGAATGGATTTTACTGCGTATACGAATCGATGAAATCTAGGTGATGTACAAACGAGCTGCAATGGAAGAAATTCGAGGGTCCCTGTGATAGAATGGTATAACCGCAGGGTGATGTCAGTGCGATAAGCTCTGCTGAGCGGAGATATGTGGGACATCGTCCATAGTGCTTAAACGATCAAGCATCCGCCTGAGTCGGCGGCGATCATGAGCTGGAATAGGACACAATTTATAGAACCTGACGTTGCAAAACAACAAGAAACGCGTTGTTACAATCAATCTTCCTTATCAGTAATGACATCAAAACCCCTTCGTGATAGACTGCGACGCCAGGACAGACGAGTCCACAGCCAGGGGCCAGTCTTCTACTATCTCATATCCTAGTTTAGTACATGATGTGATGAAGATTGCCTTCTTTGAACCTTCTTTCAACCCAAGTAATTCGATTTATCTAAGGCTCGCCTGATGACCATCCCTGCGTTGACGGTGCTTCACGGCCTCAGGATCACTCATTATTCTCCTTAACCAATTAACTGGGAGGTTTTTATCCAAACAATGTCCAAGCTGCATTTCTGATAGCACTTGTTCAAACTCACTAGGTCACCTACTCTTTTCACTATTCTAACATACCCCGATATCCTGGAGATATTTGTTGGTTGACTACATCACACGGGTTTATTTTTACATACGAGATGATCATATTCTTTTTGCAGCGCTTCAGCAGAGTGACTCATGATAGTATCAGAATCATTTGTGAGTATCTAGAGAGCCGCTGAAATACTCATTCTGGCAGCATAGCCTGCGACGCCCTTCCTTTTCAGAAAAAAGAATATGAGGGACTGTGTACATGTATCGCCGTTTTATCAATACCAATGACCCCGATGCTCTCCACATCTCAGATACGCACCATAAAGTGACAGTTAATACTTGTCAAACATGATTTACGAGAGCGGGAGACAAAAATGAGATTATATCACCGCGATGCTACGGTACTGCACTGAGCGTGATCCCGCACAGTGCATAGCTCCTTCAATATACAACCACTATTTCAAAAATATGGCACGGTTTTGTGGTGCATATTTAGACGACACACTGGCCATTCATTAACTGAGGCTATACTGGATTTTGATGCAATTGTGCTATTTGGACCCCGATTTCTATGTAGGCAGTCGCTACACGCCATTAGCGCGCCTTTCAGCGATTTCTGATGTCAGCACGTTCATTCCACCTGAACTGATCGCGACGAACGCGACGGTTTATGCTTGGCCGTCTGGGTATTTAATCCGAACACATATATACACAAATAGCGAAATATTTTGATTAGTCCGAACACATTCATGTAGTGTTGTCACACCCCAGGCAGAATAATTCAAAATGGTACAGTACCATCAAACTACAGTTTGGAACCCTGTGCCAGAATATGAAAGGTCGTGTACCAATCGTAATACCCACGCTCCAGAATATACCAGATGCCTAAGGGAGTCATCAAGTGACAAAAACGCCTCAAAATACCCCTGAGTGGCTTTCACGTGATTTGGCGGGGATTTGGAGCAACTGCGCATGCCATTGCATATCCACCATCTGGTGGCTGCTCAAACCCACTAATGACCAATCATTGAGCGTCATTAACAGAACTTCACATTTTGCAATTGTCGCTGATTCGCGCGAACAGTCCATACTGGATGGTACATATTGTAATACAACTCAATGATGCTCATTGCGATGCATAAGTAGAATGGATACTGGAGCCTGTTAATTTTATTTCACCTTTTGAAGTGTGTTATTGCGGAGCGTATCCGACGCTTCCGAACAAACACGGGTGGGTTTGGGGACGCGCATCTGTAAGACTCGACTTGGTTAATGTCAATGTGGGCGCCAATTGATTGTGGAGTTGGGGCTCGTGGATGAGGTTCCATCGGGCGGCTAAACTTGGATGCGGCGGGAAATAGAATTTCGGGAGTTCGCTCACGGTGTCTGTATATCGACATCTGCCTCCAGGTGCGTGAGGGAGCACCGCCGTTGCTGCTGTGATCGAGCGCGCGTACTCTGGGGCGTGGGGAAGTGCCCTCAGCTTCAGAGCATCCCCAGCGGATCAGGTACTCCTTCATCTCTATTCGAGCACGTTTGCTTCTCCATGGGAAGACCATGGACAAAGGCGAGAAGACGGCTTTGGTGCACATCTCCACCAATGTGGAAGAGAGGCCGGCATCTGGAAGAAGGCGGGTGAGATGAACCAGTGCCATCCCACCGACAACCGTGTCCCAGTCAATGGGGTGTATGTCCCTTTCCAATTCACCAGAGCGGAAGAAACCTGACTGCATAAGATACTCGATGCAGTAGATGGCCGCCTCAGATAATGTCTCCGCGGAAATGGCATAGTCACCGCTGCGAGAAGCATCTGCGAAGAAGAAACGCAATTCATTGATATAGGCCAGCCCGATGTCGCCATCCGAACCGGAAATATGGAGTAGTGGAAAGGCGGGCAATGCGTCGAAACCTGCCCTTGGAACAGTCATATCAAGAACATATTGGTCCAAGCAGATTAAATCTGTTGTTTTGTGCCAGGAATCAGTGGTACGCGAGATCACTGCAATATTCAGTTTAAGGCGGTTGTTGTGCGGAAGTCGCTCTAGTAGCTCGCCGAGAATCTGGTCGAAATCCGACCGGATCTTCTCAGAGACATGTCGAGCAAACTGAGACGTCTGTGATGAAGGTATAAAGTATGAGTTACCAACACAGCTCTTCATTTAACGAGGTGGCTTACTGAGGCATCTAATGCCACAAGGATATGTGACATGGTAGAAAGAAGGCGATTGTACAATCGCAGTGGCCCATTTAGAGTCATTGTAACAATGTGATGAGTTATTTTCAAATAGACCTGATGGAATGAAAAGCTGGAGGACATGAACTCCGATATCCGAGCGTCAATTGCGACGTTTTGAAAGCAGGTGTACAGTGCAGCGCACACGGAGTGGATGATTGAATGGTTGTCGCCAAACGGCCCTTTATAATTTCATCAATGCATGGAGGACGGGCTTAAGCAAGAAACTTACACAGACTAAGACATGTGAGAAGAGCAATAATGATTTCGTGATGGCTTTCGGAGATGTCGATATGATACTCTCCGGATCTGGAAGAGTCAAAAAGGTAATCCTGGAAGGACGCATGAAGAATACGCAACCGTCTGTTGGTTGGATCCTCGTTGATAGATATAAGGGATGTCATATCAAAGAGAGCCACATGTATATCTCCGTCCAATATAAGCTCAATCTCTGCGACCGAGAACAAACTGGTCAAGATGTGAAGACCAAGAATGCGACGGACAAGTGGGAAATCCTCGACTGATGACAAAATCTGGGAGTATAGTGCATCCAGCTCACGAAATGGGGTGTCCGCGGACGATGCAGCGGGTCGTAGGTTGAGGAGGGTGTCTAGTCGACGATGGGGATGATGTCGGCTGGAGGTCACGTACTGGACTGTGACAGATGCGTATATGAAATGACCTGAGGATTTTCTGACAAGTGTGCTGATGGCGTTGTCGGATGGCCAATTGCGTGGAATGTACCGCCTAAGGAGGTGATTTCTTCTACATTCTTCAAACTTGTCTCGGAGAAAAAGCTCTATGTCAGCACGGGCGACGTAATAGTTGCTCAAATTGGCGCGGAAGTAGGCAAGTGGGCCTGCTTCGGATTCAAAACCAGAGACGATATCGGGCTCTGGGCGACTAGCAATGATGAACAGAAATGGGAGATGCCATTCGTGCAGAGCTTTGCGGACCAGTTGCAAAACTTTTCTCTGCATCGCCCGGTCCAGGCACTCGTCGAGACCGTCGATGATAAGCACTCTTGGACTGTTGGTGTTTTGGAAAAAGCCGGACTGGATGAGATCATTCAGCGGTTTGCCGAATATCTGGTGAAACTGGGTGGAGATATCCCTTGACCAAATGAGGGGATCGTCATCGATGGCTTGAAGTATCTGGTCCCGCGCTTGTTGGGGAAGAATGTGATAGGCTTGTGCGCCTAGAGTTGCTACCATCGCCCCGACGTGATTCCGTGACGAATCCGAACGACTGAAAAAAAAGCTCCCGAGGAGGATGCCTTGCTCTGACCACTCCTCCGCCAAAGATTGCGCCACGGCCGATTTTCCCGCCCCTGCTCCACCAGAGAGCCACATGACGGACTTATTCGGGGTGGTCTTATCGCTCCGCATGACCCAATCATGAGCCTGCTTCTGCACTCTGAGTCGTGTGTTGGGATGACATCGTGGCGCATCAATGCGCTGAGCAGAGTTGTGGAATGCCGCATGGGCTACCTGGGACTGAAGCTGATGTATGGTACCTGATGCACGTTTGGTAAGATTTTATAAAGTCAAGGCAAAACGAGCGAAACTAAGGAGACGCACTGTCGGTGTGGTGCACATGCGTTTGCTGCCTAAAGTCTCCTCCAGTGATCACAGCATCTCGCATAGAGAACATAACAGCGTCCGAGTTGGGCAAGATGATGTTGGTGCAGACGATGGGCTCCGGTCAGAGAAACCGTCAGAAAGAAACAGAAAGATTCAAGTAGGGGACATCGAAATGCAGAGGTCGAGGTCTGCCCGTGGGGCAGTGTAGTGGCGATGCGTCCGAGTCTGTCGGTTATCTATAATATAATTTCCAGCAGTTGATCCAGACAGCTGATTGGCTGATTTTATCGCAAGCTGATTGGTCAGTTAGTGTCGAGACAAAGACGCGTGCTGCTTGGTCAGAACACAGCTCAACACTGGCAGCCCGCGTCAAGCACGCACTCTTCAGCCCATTTTGCAGAATGCAGCAAGCCATTCAGATAATTTCACGAATCTGTAGTATAGAGGACAAATTTCAGGTAGAGCATACTGTAAATGTAGCAAGGCGTTTTGGCCAAGAGGTCAAGATTCATGAATCATGATGGCCCGTCATGCATCATGAGTGGGCTGAATCTTTCTGGCAGTGGCAAGACCAAAGTGCCCACGTCAGTCAGTAGTATATAGTTAGATCTATGTTGCACCTCATACATTTTGTACTGGAGTTATGCTCGGATATACTGGCAGTAAGCTAAAGCATCCTGCACTGGCCGAAGGCGATAATATATATACCATTGAAAATGACAGAATACTCATATGAAAATTTCGGTCAGGACTGGCAGAATGCTACAAAACTAGAGGCGCGGTCTATGTGGGTACTCAAGATGGAAATTATTAGACATCTGTTGCGTGCCATTGGATGCATGTTTGCCAATTGGCGTGTATTAAATCAATTTGAAAGTCAAAGTCTTTAGACAGCACGGGCACCCAACAGGCACTGCACAAAAAGTATGTTGCATCTAAGAGACACCGATAGGCAGCACTTATCTTTCATACTTTAAATAGGTTACGAAATTGACATCAATGTTGTGGGCGCTTATATTTGTGTTGGCTAGGAAGATCAAACGTGAAGAAAATGGACGTGAGCACTGGGTAACACAAAGTTGGAAAATAAACATCAAGCATGTATATCTAATCATTGGGCGCTGGAGGGCCGGAAGTACACAGGAAGCCCATGAACAGGTAGCTGGCTCGGGCGATACGATAATATTGGTCTACTCTCCAGTCATGGAAGGTGGCTAACTACGGTGGTCATATGGATGGGCGGATGGGCAGAGCCACCCATTCCAGCACATTTACCATATCTTTGAAAGTGCGTGATGCAGCACTGATCAGAAAAATGCAGCGCCGCACACTGAGTACAGAAGGATGGTAGGGTGAATGTTACAGGTGATGTGCCTCGCATTTGGACACATGCATGTCTATTTAATGCACAGATGGGCAGGGATGGCCGTGGAGCAGCTGGAGGCGTTGACGCGCCACAGAATGAGAAAACCATGCCATGTTGCTGGTATACTAATGCAGGCCGCAGCAGGGTACAGACATCAGACTGAGAAAGTGCATGCATGGATGGGCGCGGAGCAGCTGGAGGCGGCGACACGCTGTAGTACATATCTTCAGTCTCAGAGAGCAACAGATAGCATGTTTCAAGACTGCCCGTGCATCGCACGGGTCGCAGCTAGTGACGTACTATTTTATGACGTACTGTTTGCACATTATTACCGTCCCATCAATGACCGTCTCAGGAAGAGAGGGCTGATATGATCAGCTGCTTGGTCTGGCGCAAAATAAATGATTTAGAAGTTTGCGAAGTGTATTTATGAATGATTAATATTAATGTTGAGTGGCACGGAATGCAGTAGGTGGGTAAAGGTGCGAAGCACCTTCCACCCCCTGCCCTTTTGATCGGAAAACACCAGAATCCGAGAGAGGCTGCGATGGGTGGGAGGGAAAATCCATTGCAACACTTTGCTCACATAAGATAGGTAATTTCTCACAGTTATATATAGTATACCCGAGTGTGACTATGTACGATATCAGACAGGTCTAGCCGACTCGGCCGGATAACTACTATGTAAGCGATGACACCGGCTCGGCCGCGTCATGACAATGTACGGTAGTACATAGATTCGGCCGGGTATGTCGGCGGAGGTCAGAAACTCCGTAAAATACGTCGGTGGGGACAGTGGCGCCGAGCAGAGGGCGTCACAAATTGATGTTAAACTTTAATGCCTCTCAGTTTTGCATTCCACTGAATTTAGCATAGAAGCATAGCAAATAATAGTATTTTGACAGTGAATGTAGGCCAGTGCAAGTGTGATATTGAGTTCTAAAAAAGCGGAGATGGTCGGAGATTCCGACTGTTGCACAGAATTGAAATTGTGCAGATACGAGTATGCTCATTGATGAAATTAATTTGGAGTTATAGTATCATATATACAGACTACTACCTATGCATGTAGCTGTTCATGTCTGGTATATGTAACTCTGTTCATTACTTGGAGTCTCCGAAGATTCCATTTTTAGAAGATGAATTAGATACCACTCAGATAAGCATACAACAAGAGTGAGAGTTTACAATGCCACTGCTATTTTCTTAGAGTTACAGATCACTCAGAGCAAAAAAGCAGAGTCCGGTTTACTCAAAACATCGGAGGTCCGAGATAAATGCACTCTGTCAGTATATGTCTGAGTCGGAGGCCGACGGAGTAAATTATTGATCTCCACAGACGTGAGTTTTTTGCGGAAAGCTCCGATTTTTGCATAAACTGTGGACATTTCTATAGAGTCTATATACAGATATTGAAAAAACTTACCTGACCAAATATGCATGTTAAAATCCTGAAATACTCCGAACACCACTTAAACGACATTGAGAATTCGTTTTGCTTCTATGGAATGCTCCTGATTTTTTTCTGAACCAGATTATATGGGTGAAAAGAGGTATGCATAATGTTTGAATTTCGGTCAAAATCACGTATTCGCGGTTTCCTATTTGCAAATCGTATCCGATTTCTCCGAGAAATTCACCAGTCTGTACTCCATAAAATTACGCATCGAACAAGATATGTCGCACGGAAAATGGGCCAGAGGAAGCAAAGTTATAAGCATTTTTGTCAATTTGTGTTCAGTCAAAACACATCAGTCTTAATTTGATCTGTTTATACTCAGCCATCATATATCAATTTATGTTACATTGTTGCTCATTTGTGTCTCTGAATTTTTTGTGCACTAATTCAGAGTGGTAGATCTGTACCTTCATATCCTACCACTGTCTGAGTAGATTTTCAGTCAGGTTGAATGTAAAATAGACTTCCAGGAGGTGTAATGGTGGCTGTGAATACTAATTCCTACAGAACTGAATGTAAACCTGTCAGAATTGTGAGCACATGTAAATTCTCTTTATATATGACATATATATGCTACATATACTATTCCATTTATCTTTCTGTGGCTTCAAATCAATGGGAACATTGTCATTTATGATTCTATCCTCATATCTTTCACACACATGTGTCTTTTATGCATATGGCCATTTTATCGGTCTGTTTCATATGCAGTACTGTTTCTCTAGGCATTTAAATTTATCAACAGATAATATCCACTAGATTATGTGTTCTGGCGACGTGATTGATAGATGCAGCATGCATGGCGGCATTTCCGAGCATGCACATCGATCGATTTGATCGTGGGAAAATATATTTGCCGCCTTGTCGGAGGCCGCCGATGCAGAGTAATTGTCGGACCCCACTGCTGCAATGTACTCTGGAGTTGCGCAGCGCAGCCTCCACGCAATCTCCACATATCAGAGCTCCGCTACAGTAATGTAGGCTAGTATACATATATTATATCTGTATGCAATGTACATGTAGGAAATCCTGTTTGTCCCCTTGCTGGAAATTCTGCCAGAGCTGCAAGTGTGGAGCAATGGTCAGAATACCCTGTTACTATATTCTCAGAATCTCGGAAGTGCCGTGGCTCGGCATCTCCGTTATCTCCGTAGATCGGAGCTCCGTTATGATAATATAGCCTTATAGGACAGTGAATGTGCCTAAAATACTCGAATTTTGTATTTCTGATGTATGACTATGTATGTATACTACTACAAACTACTGTGGTAGTATAGTAGGCTCTACAGTGGACAATTTCATTCTATGTGACTATCAGGTGACCCTGTGTGTGTAAATTGGCACCCATTAGCAGTAGCCACCCCCCCTGCTCCCATCTATCAATGGTCCGCCAGCTCTGCCACGGCCCACCATGCACGGAGACTCCGCCAGCTCCGTTCTACGGCTTGTCGGACACCTCCGTGGGCCATGTAACAGCCTGGCCGAACCTGTTGCATCAGCTACCTAGTAGCCGGTCGGCCGGATCCGTGTCATGCCGGTACAATGTGATTGCCGGCCGACATCGGCTCTGCTGTCTGTCACGAGACTTAGTCACCGTCGGCTCTCCTGTGTGTAGCCGAAGATTTTACCTGTCCTAGGTGCTTTGCTCGGCTAAAACAGAGGCATGATGCCTTTGACTGCAAATGTGTGTGCTGGTGTCATGCCGGCTCATCAAAGAGACAGAGGATGTGTATTTACGTCATTCATAAAGGTTAATGTCAAATTTCTGTGCAGTATCGGGTATACCTGAGCGAATTCTGGTACTCTGCGGTGCCCGCGTGCCGCACGCTTTGTTGCAGCCCCGTTTATTTAATTATTTGCCACTAATTATCTTCCACGGCAAAACCAGTTGGTGGTCCGAATATGCGTACATGTGAATGGGGAGGAACAAAATGCTAGTTCAGGAGCCCCGCATGCTACTGACGGCAGTATCATGCGGAATTCCGTGACCGAAGATATGCAATAATTTTTTTTTTAGGCGGAGAAGGCGCGCCGGTACCAGAACCAGCTTCCAGAAAACTACTAAACGTGCCAGGAAGGCTCCAAAATAGCAGCAGAGTGCTCGAACATCGTCTAAAGCATTGATATACGTCGTTTTAGGACAACATCCTTAGGGCATCGGACGCGCTGGCGCGAACAAAGGTAGCGCTTTGTCGCTTTAATTTGGCACGCTAATTTATACCGCCAACGCGGCGATGTGCTGAAGATATCTGCTGAAGGCGAGGTCCTTCATAGTGAGGAGAAACAGGTACGAAGAATCTCTTAAAGGAACGACGCATCCTCCCCTCTGCGGTTCTTCGCAGTACTCTCCGCTACCGAGTCCCAGATTCGAGCGTCAACGGCCGCAGAATTGGGCATGCACATGTCCCCGCCCCAACTCCTCACCCTACAGCCATGCCATCAGCCGGCCCCTCCGCGCCAGAATGCCTCTTCCTTCTATTTGGCCTCCCATCCGATACCACAACGCTGAATATATGCGCACGCAGGCCGCAAGCATCGCTGCGTGGGGTGTTTTGGCGGGCTGCGCTGCGCTTGGATTTCCTCGGTAGTGTTGGCATTGGATGCACGCCTTTACCTGCGTCGACCATTTTTCATCTCCGCGGCCATGTCGTTTGCGCCTCTGTCGTCTTATCGCGTGTCTCTTTGATGCGTTCTCCTGGCATCCATTTCGTCGCTCGCTGAAGAGCACTGCCTACACGCATTATCTCCGACGGCTTAACGCGAGAACAACAAATAGAGATGGACAGGTGTTTAGAACTCCCGTGTGTGCTTGTTTTAACACTCGTCGAAGTTTGCTGTGCTGATCCATGTAGATTGTGGCGCCTTCGTCGTCCCTCGCACATGGACATTCCCCCGTCTCTCCTCTTCGATCTTCCCCCACTCCACTACCCTCTTTTGCTCTTATCGAGCACATCTGCCATACTCTAACCCAGCTCACCCCGCACTCGAGCACTCCTCCACATCCCCGTGTCCTGCGCATCGGAGCATGCCATCTTCGCGTGATCAAGCGGTTGTTCCTATTCAACAGGGGACACTACCCGCGCTACTCACGCTCTCAGCTATAAAATCACGGTGCGCAGGGCTCGGGAAGATTGTATGGTATTCTTTCCAACCGTGTCGCGCGCGTGCTCATCCCCGTGGATACGCAGCGAATCACACCCCAGAAGATCACACTCCCTCTTCGTGCCGGCGCACACACCCAGCCTAAACAAGCCCATGCGTACCCATAATGCATATATTTGAGTGGCTTAGCGCTCGTCGCTGTATTACAGCTGACGAGATTGGCTCCGCCCACTCTGGTACCATTTATGTACTAGGGCTTGTGTAGATATATCGTCCGTGCGGGACCCCCCAAGCCAGACTATCGCAGCGTGGGTTCATTCCGAACGATACGCAGCGCGTCGAGCATGCGAATAATGTGCGGGTATACCCCGGTACCTCCCTCGTCTGTACTGTGCCTATATCCTCTTCCGTATCTACCCCCTGCGCGTCAACATTGTCTGTATCCGCGTGGCCGAGCACTTATCACTGTATCATAGATGACAAGATCCGCGTCGTTCACGCAGCGACGATATGACCAAGTTGCGCAGGGGCATGTGTGCATTGGTGAGTAGTATTGGGCCATTGGCTTTAATTTGAACTTGCAGTATACTACTCATGTATAATTTAGTCGCATACATAAATATATCAGCAGTACGCAACTAATGCCGAGGAGTTTCTAAGGGCAATTGGAGTATAATGTACAGGGAGGCAGGAGGCAGATCACTTGGGCGGCGAGGAATCGGGCAGGGTGAGGACATGGAGGCGGAGATTGGAATCCGGGAAGATCCGTTGATCATGATTGTCGTAATAATCTAATCTTATCGCTTCGCCCTCTCACTTTGTAGTTCTTCTGTCGCCTTCATGTCCAACCTCGTCTTCAACATCTCCTCATCCTTTTTCTGCATGGACGATCGAGCATATCGCAATGCTCAGTGAATGGAGTATCTCTTTGTTTCGCGTGCATGCTGGCCAAACATGTAACCAATCTGTTTGCAGTGGCTGTGCAGTCATTGATTTCGATAACGCCGCAACGCTTGACTTTGACTACAACCACGTTGTTCTTCCATACACCAACCTTTTTATTTGGGGTCCTTTATTCCCCATGAAGGTCTGCTATCTGGTTGAAAGTTCATCTCAACACTAGTAAATTCTTTGTCATCTCAGCAGCGTTGTAAATTCTATGTAAACCGTATGCCCAAAATCCGCAGAGATAAATGCACGTGCTGGCTGCGTGAGCGACCGCGATGGTCTCGGGTCGTAGGCCTTCTTCCCAATACGGAACACCTTCATCAAGGGTTGTTACTTAATCAATGTACAGGATCGGGGCGAGTGGTGGAGCTTTGGAGCGCCGCCCATCGAAGAATGATTATCATGCCAATAGATAGAGTTCCTGGGAGCTCAAGATACAGTGGCGTGCAAAAAGATTGCACCTCACGTGATTTTGAGTGTTGGCCGCACTCAAACTTCATTTGTGAGCTACGTCGGATAGCTCTCGGCCTCAAATTTATCTAGCATATAGACTGGGATATTTTTCATTTGAATATCAAAAAATCTCGCTTCAATGAGCCTCATAGAAACACCAGGAGCTCATATACAATTAGGGTCAATAATAGCAAAAATGCGAAATAAAGATATGAATGGCAAAAAGCCAAAACAAAGTCAATACAGCTAATATTTGGTAGTCCACTAGCGGGATATGTTCTCTACCCTGTCTCCAACTTTCAGGGCATATGAAGCTGTATCTGCCAAGATATTTCCTGGTTATCAAAGGTAAGACAAAAAAGCAGCTAAAAATAAAGTGCTGTCTATCTGCTCAGGAAAAGCAGTAAATTTTATGATATTTGGAACATACACAGATATAATAGGTATCTATAATCCACCAGCTTTTCAGATTCCAGTCTTGTCATTGAGAGCTGCAGGTGCAGGTGGAAGATGTGGGCAGTAACACTGAACAAACACAACCAAACAACAAATTGATCGCCCGGTTTTCTCTGTCTCTGCTCACCTCAACACCTCCATACTTCTTCATTCAACCTGAAATTTGGCCGAAATACCCCTACCACCATGAAAAAATGCACACCCACCAAAAAAGCCCGGATTTTATACTTGTGCCGGGATGGGAAGACATTTGCAGAAATTGGCAATGATCTTGGCTTAAACCGCACCACTGTCTCCAGAACATACCACAACCTTGAGAAACAGGGTGACAACCCTGATTTCTACCTGAAGAAGGATATTCCAGGCCGTCCACGACTTCTGACCCCTCACGCGGAGCGACATGCTGAACAAGCAATCACCAGTGGGGAATGCATGAATGCAACTGATGTTCAGCACACCCTATTCCCCAATATCAGTGCTTCAACCCTCCGTAGGATGTTTCTCAGGAAAGGGATGAAGGGCAGGATACGCTGGAAAAAGCCATGGCTCTCAAAAATCCATGTTCAGCAGCAATTTTGATGGGCCAAACTTCTGTCAAATTGGTCAAATCATTTCTGGAAGTGTGTGTGGTTCACAGATGAGTCAAAGTTCAATCTTTTTGGCTCAGATGGGAAGCAATACTGCCGTAGAAGAGATGGAGAGGCTATGGTGGACATAAATCCATCAAACATGGAGGTGGGAGTGTTATGGTGTGGGCGTGCATCTCATGGAATGGGCCTGGTCGCATTCATCTTGTGGATGGCAACATGAATGCAGTTCAATACTGCTCTATACTATCCACATCCCTCCTGGGCTCACTTGAGGATGAAAATCAGGGGCCTCAAGACATTATTTTTCAGCAGGATAATGATCCAAAACACACATCACGACTTGCTAAACAATGGTTCCAGGATAACCACATCTGTGTACTCCCCTGGACACCCCAATCTCTGGACATGAACATCATAGAACCTGCCTGGGGTGCCTTAGAGTCATGTATCCGAGCCCGCAATCCACTTCCCAGGAACAAAGGGGAGTTATGGGCTGCATTGCAGGAAGAGTGGGCTAATTTACCTTTGGATTATATCCATTGTTTGTACCGTTCCATCCCCGCCGAATTGCTGCTCTCAAGGCAGCTAAGGGACATCATACCACATACTAGATTACCATGTATTTACATTGACCTCAGCTGCCCTCAGTTTTTTTTGCCAGCCCCAAACATTTTGCCATTATTTTGGCAAAACCTACTATATTTTGATTCATCAATTTCTCTATCCGTAGAAATTTTTGTCTGCCATAAATTTTATCGTAGATTCTCCCAATTATCCTGAGCACACTCAAAAAAAAATTATCCAAATCCGTCAAGACATTGACCCTTGAGAAGCAAATCAAATCAAAGGTGCGCGAAAATCACGTGAGGTGCATTCTTTTTGCACGCCACTGTAGTTCAGAGAGGGCAATAGCATGGCTAAATATGTATTCTCGCCACAGCTTTTACTAGACGCGCATCTCAGACTTTTGATTTCATCCTTGCAATGTGTCAAATATCTACAAGGCGCTCACATGGCTGGCATGAACGTGTTTTGATCAAATTTGATAGATAGGGTCGTGGAAGGGCTGTTTGGAGCAGTGCGATTGTTGATTTGTTTCATCACCGAGTTCTATAATCTGTCAACCATTTATACTCATGATTATCGCCAACTCTGGCATTATTTGGACGATTTGGGACTATAACAATGTTCGAGATATCCCCGTCCAGGAGAGCTTTATCGTATGAGTATGTTACTTCAAAACGGCGACCGAGGTTCAAATCATTCAATCAATCACGGCTTGTTTGCGTAGAGTATCACCTATGTGTTACTAACGTGTATCCGATGAAAGTTGTGAGGCCTGATGACTTGATGTGCTGACACCCACTGCCTCTTCGACCATCAGAAACCCATCATGGGCCGCAGAAGCATGATAACTTGAAATAGGAACCTCCTGATTACACCCGTAGATTGATTGAGCCATAGCCCTTTGTCGGACTTGCCAATTCTTCCATGCTTCCATTCTTTCTGCCATCATTAGATGAAAGTAGTTTGGATGCAAACAACTATATAACAAGATGCAGTATACCTTCACTACTTTCCCGAAAAGCCTCTAGGTCATCAAGTCATGTCGCTACCTACTTCAAGAGTTCATGACGTAATCGATTCGAGCTACAACTCCATTCTCTTAGAGACATTTTTGTGCGGTCAGTCAATGTGTACCTCTGCCTATATGCATCCCAGCAAAATTCTAATGATACTTATTGGCACAGGTTTATACACCGTCATATTCGGATACACTCTACGTTAGTCAAATCTGGAGCCAGTACTATCTGGATCAATGCTCATAGCATGCATCACAGGACTTCTACTTCAGAAGGGAAAGAAAAGAATCTCCGCTACATTAACTCTGCTCTGGGTTATCGTTATGATTACTTTTTCGCTCGATTACTGGTACCATCGCGCGGCATTTGTTAACTACAACAGCTCTCCACTCGAAATTGCTAATTTCATCCAGAGAGTGTCCCCTCAGCGAGTCGATCAATCACTTTTCACTGCTGATGACATGCTTTCTGTGTCCTCCAATTGGCTTGCTGATGCAATCCTGGTATGCATAAACAATCGCCCAACATGAACATATAGTCACTGTTGATCACAGATTTGGCGCTGCTATGTTCTTTGGGAAAGCAGGAGATGGATGTTGTTACCGCTTCCGGTCCTTTTTGTTGGAGACATAGGTAGCTTTTGCACGAAGTGCTTGTGTACAAACTAACAAGTCGTTTTAGTCATCCCCTGCGTCTTATACTTCTCGCCATTCGCCAACAACCAACGTCTCGTCAATACCCTTCTCTTAGCATTTTTCGCGGTTTCCACAGTCATCACAGTCATCGGCACATCGCTTATCATTCTACGTATTCTTGTAGTTGCAGTAGAAGACCCCCGCGGAACCCGTCGCTCCGTGTATCGCAATATTCAACGAATCATTGTGGAGTCCGGTATCGTTTACTCGGCCGCCATGGTTTTGGCCGGCATATCAATATTTCTTGGACTGACACAACGGAATGAGACTATTGTATACATGGCTGGTCAGTGCACCATGTACTTCGAATCAGCATTGGTTCCATTATCTGTAAGCAGATTATCCTTGAATTCAGCTAGGACGCTACTCAACCTGCTTAGGGACTGGGGCCAACCTTGATTGCTGCCCGAGTGGCGCACGAGACCTCAGAATATCCAGGAAATCGCAGCCATGCTATCTCACACCTCACATTCAGAAGGAGCACGAGGCGCAATGACACCTTCAGTATGGACACCGATCTCGACCGTTTCTCCCATATGCGCTTCGAGAATATGGGCGTTGCCACTCAAGAACACAATCAATTTCAAGGGCCTACCCTCTCCAATGTGCGCGTAGAGGTGGGCCAGGACCACGATGAAAAGTCCTGCGCTGGCGATAGTGCCGGGAAGATAGCCTAGCCATCCTCCTTAGGGGCGGAATACGGACAGATTCGATTATCCATCATCCTCGTCGTTATCTAATGTAATCGGTGCATCCATAAGCTGACTCCTTAAGATGGAACGTTTCGAAGGGTCTGCATTCTATCCGCATAATATCATAATATAGAACAATCCAGTTTACTCTACGTAGAGATTTCAGACCCATACCGTGGACCGCTTCAACTTGAACCACCACTCCAATTATGTCTTCACCAACAATGACACCGCCAACCTCTTTAGGTCGGCTGTGCCCTATGACCCTGTGTATACCGCCTTATGCGCTCGACGTACCATATGACCTTGGTCATTATTCTTCCCGAATGGTACTCTGTGGTTAACCATGAATTTTCTCAAACTAACATGCGTTTAGAAGAACGAAATGGTTCAACGCGCGCCTAGACACATCATTCTTAAAAGGCGCAGAATCATAAAGTGCTGGAGCGCTCAAAATTCAATCTGAAAACTCACATCGAGAGTGCCGTGATATGCTTATGCAGAAGAAGGACGAATGATAGACAGGCATACGACGTGACATGAGTGATGTATGCTTGTCCATTAGCTAAAAAAAACCGCGTAGTTTTTATGCCCTGTCGCGATTACACAATGACTCATTGCGCGTGATAGCACTATCAAATTGGAGATACGTATGCAGCCGCCGTTCACAAGCAATCGAAGCAAAAATAACAAGAAACACAAAGGGTACACTGTAGATGGGGCTGTCGAAAATGTGTGATTGATTGGGGCCCAATTCTACTCAACGCCCCGGCGCAACCCAATCAGCAAGTCGCAACAGCGTGAGCGACGTGGATCTTGTCATCTGTGATACAGCGATAAGAGCGCCGCCACGCATAGACGGACAGCGCCGACGCGCAGGGGCGCAGGTGCGGGAGAGGCTGTGGGCACAACCTGGAAGGGGGAGGCGCTTGATTATACCCGCGCGTCTATGCGCACGCTCGACATGCTGCGTATCGTTCGGAGTGGAATGGTGCTCGGGCGCCGCACCGGTCGACCTATCTACACAAGCCCTGGTACCCAAATGGCACCAGGGTGGGCGGAGCCGGTCTCGTCAGCTGTAATACAGCGACGAGCGCTAAGCCACTCGGATATATGCAGATTGAGTACGCGGCTGGGTGTGTGCGCCTAGCAGACGGGGTGAGTGGGATTCGCTCGAGTGGAATTCGCCGCGCATCCGCGAGGATGAACACGCGTGTGAGACGGTTGAATAGCATACCGTACAATGTGCCCCAGCCCTGCGCACACGCGAGGATATGGAGGAGCATGAGCGACAGGACATCGCCCCCTGTTATACAAGAACGAGCGCTCGATCACGCGAAGATAATATGCTCCGATGTGCAGGGACGCGGGTATGCAAAGTGCGTGTGGGGTGAGAGTTTTGCAAATACCCGCGGGAAGAGAAAATCAACAAAAAGAAATTGGGTGAGAGGGCACAGATCTAAGAGAAGCGAAGAGAGAGCGTCCGTATGCAAAGGAAGATGAAAGATGGCCCGGTTGTTAGGGATTAGCAGAGCAAACTTCGACAAGGGGTAAGACAGGCGCGCACGAAAGGTTCTGAGGGCCTATTCACCCAATTCCATTATCTGCCTCACCTTCCACTATCGGAGATAACATGTATAGTTAGTACCCTTCAGTGAGCGAAGAGATGGATTCTGGGAGAACGCAGAAATGAGACGCCAGATAACATGACACAGGCGTAAATGACATGGCCGCGGAGAAGATGACAAAAGCTCGACGCCAATGAACACGCGCATCCGATTCCGGATCCATTGTGAGCGCAGCGCAGCTCGCCAACACACCCCATACGGCGATAGTTGCGGCCTGCGTGCGCATATATTCAGCCTTGTGGTATCGGATGCGAGGTTGGCTGTGGACCGAAGGACGAGGCATTCAGGCATAGGGACTGACTGATGGGCATGATTGTAGAGTGAGGAGAGGCGGTGGGGACATGTGCATGCCTAACTCTGCTGTCGCTGCAGCTCGAATCTGCACCTCGGTGGTGGAGAGCCCTGCCAAGAACGACAGAGGGAGTACCTGCTTCTCGTCACTATAAAGGGCCTCGCCTTTAGCAGATATCTATGCACATCGCCGCGTTGGCAGTAGCGATGCGCGTACCGAGTCAAAGTGACAAAGCACCGCCCTTGTTGGCGCTAGCGCGTCAAATGCCCCAAGGATGAGAGGCGGGAAGTGCGCCCGCAGGCGGGTGAGGCACCACGATAGAGGCGGGAATTGCGGGCCCTGGGCGGGGCAAATCTTGGAAGAATGAGGATATGGTCGGCGACGATGGTGCTTGCAGAACAAGGTGAATTAAAGATTCGAATCCGGGCAGATCCGATCGTCCATCAATGTATCATTCTCACGATCTAATCTTATCAGATGCCGACTCGCTTACTCGCCAACTGTGGAGAGCATAACTAGTAGTATAATGTCTCAAAGGGGAAGGAGACCGCGACGAGCTCCTCATGGCGGAGATACGATCAACATGTGGTACGGACTACACGGAAGCCTGTGTCTTGAAGCTGTTAGAGGCGGGTGAGCTGGTAATAATATTGGACGGTATATATCCCGACCTTGAGTTGAGCATGACGGTGAAGGCACTGACCGACGCCACGGCCACAAGTTTGGCATTCTTCGGCAACAACATGCGTACCTGGCGTCGAAGGATTTATCACTTTGGAATTATCTCTGGTTTTTGACTGGCGTACATGGACAGAGACTCGACGGTACCGATTCACAGTACAACCTTTCAACTTATATCAACTGGCCCGGCACGGCCCGATATTTTGACCATATACGCTACGGGAACGTCACCCCGGAGGGATGCATGGTGAATGCTGGCCCGTTAGCGTAGGTGTACGAGACACATGTTTGTCTGCGTGTCTCGCTGATGGGTGCGGCAAATCATGCAGTAGCTTCAGATCGTTAGTTTAAAATGAATGTCAAGAGGAGGGTCAGTTTGATCGAATCCGGATATACTGGCGCTGGCACGATTTTTTTTTACACTTCCAATCTAACCCGGGGCACAGAGTTATATAAATATGATGCAAGTTAGACGCGCTAGTCAGAGCAGATCCAGAAATTGTGCGATGCTTATTCAAATAATCAACTGATTATACAGACTGTCGATCTGCCAGGTAACTCGAGTGGCCGCTACACCTTTGCAGGTGTCACCTCTACACATTCCTTCTTGTGACGCTTCCAGTCAGATACCTGACACTCTCGACCACAGTATCTGACATCTTTGCATCTCTGACAGACCTTAAGGTCAACTCGAACAGTGTCGCAGGATCGGCACTTATTGATAGCCACTCGCATCGCCTGTTTGTCTCCTGAGACCGTGATAAGTCGTCAGGGATGCCAAACAGCACATCTAATCCATATACTCACGATGCCTTTCAAGCTTGTCCCAAGTTATATCCATCCGCCTTTGATCAGCAGCTTTCTGCTTCACGCCTAATATTGTAGGACATTGACGACGAGGCGTCAAATCTTTAGCCATTCTCCAGACTACTTCCGCCATGAATTACTCACTGATTTCCCACATATGATAGGTAATTTCTCACAGTTATATATAGTATACCCGAGTGTGACTATGTACGATATCAGACAGGTCTAGCCGACTCGGCCGGATAACTACTATGTAAGCGATGACACCGGCTCGGCCGCGTCATGACAATGTATGGTAGTACATAGATTCGGCCGGGTATGTCGGCGGAGGTCAGAAACTCCGTAAAATACGTCGGCGGGGACGGCGGCGCCGAGCAGAGGGCGTCACAAATTGATGTTAAACTTCAATGCCTCTCAGTTTTGCATTCCCCTGAATTTAGCATAGAAGCATAGCAAATAATAGTATTTTCACAGTGAATGTGGGCCAGTGCAAGTGTGATATTGAGTTCTAAAAAAGCGGAGATGGTCGGAGATTCCGACTGTTGCACAGAATTGAAATTGTGCAGATACAAGTATGCTCATTGGTGAAATTAATTTGGAGTTATAGTACCATATATACAGACTACTACCTATGCATGTAGCTGTTCATCTCTGGTATATGTAACTCTATTCATTACTTGGAGTCTCCGAAGATTCCATTTTTAGAAGATGAATTAGATACCACTCAGATAAGCATACAACAAGAGTGAGAGTTTACAATGCCACTGCTATTTTCTTAGAGTTACAGATCACTCAGAGCAAAAAAGCAGAGTCCGCTTTACTCAAAACGTCGGAGGTCCGAGATAAATGCACTCTGTCAGTATATGTCTGAGTCGGAGGCCGACGGAGTAAATTATTGATCTCCACAGACGTGAGTTTTTTGCGGAAAGCTCCGATTTTGGCATGAACTGTGGACATTTCCATAGAGTCTATATACAGATATTGGAAAAACTTACCTGACCAAATATGCATGTTAAAATCCTGAAATACTCCGAACACTACTTAAACGACATTGAGAATTCGTTTTGCTTCTATGGAATGCTCCTGATTTTTTTCTGAACCAGATTATATGGGTGAAAAGAGGTATGCATAATGTTTGAATTTCGGTCAAAATCACGTATTCGCGGTTTCCTATTTGCAAATCGTATCCGATTTCTCCGAGGAGTTCACCAGTCTGTACTCCATAGAATTACGCATCGAACAAGATATGTCGCACGGAAAACGGGCCAGAGGAAGCAAAGTTATAAGCATTTTTGTCAATTTGTGTTCAGTCAAAACACATCAGTCTTAATTTGATCTGTTTATACTCAGCCATAAGATACCAATTTATGTTACATTGTTGCTCATTTGTGTCTCTGAATTTTTTGTGCACTAATTCAGAGTGGTAGATCTGTACCTTCATATCCTACCACTGTCTGAGTAGATTTTCAGTCAGGTTGAATGTAAAATAGACTTCCAGGAGGTGTAATGGTGGCTGTGAATACTAATTTCTACAGAACTGAATGTAAACCTGTCAGAATTGTGAGCACATGTAAATTCTCTTTATATATGACATATATATGCTACATATACTATTCCATTTACCTTTCTGTGGCTTCAAATCAATGGGAACATTGTCATTTATGATTCTATCCTCATATCTTTCACACACATGTGTCTTTTATGCATATGGCCATTTTATCGGTCTGTTTCATATGCAGTACTGTTTCTCTAGGCATTTAAATTTATCAACAGATAATATCCACTAGATTATGTGTTCTGGCAACGTGATTGATAGATGCAGCATGCATGGCGGCATTTCCGAGCATGCACATCGATCGATTTGATCGTGGGAAAATATATTTGCCGCCTTGTCGGAGGCCGCCGATGCAGAGTAATTGTCAGACCCCACTGCTGCAATGTACTCTGAAGTTGCACAGCGCAGCCTCCACGCAATCTCCGCATATCGGAGCTCCGCTACAGTAATGTAGGCTAGTATACATATATTATATCTGTACTTGATCATGTGCACCTTGCAATGTACATGTAGGAAATCCTGTTTGTCCCTTTGCTGGAAATTCTGCCAGAGCTGCAAGTGTGGAGCAATGGTCAGAATACCCTGCTACTATATTCTCAGAATCTCGGAAGTGCCGTGGCTCGGCATCTCCGTTATCTCCGTAGATCGGAGCTCCGTTACGATAATATAGCCTTATAGGACAGTGAATTTGCCTAAAATACTTGAATTTTGTATTTCTGCTGTATGACTACGTATGTATACTACTACAAATTACTGTGGTAGTATAGTAGGCTCTGCAGTGGACAATTTCATTCTATGTGACTATCAGGTGACCCTGCGTGTGTAAATTGGCACCCATTAGCAGTAGCCATCCCCCCTGCTCCCATCTATCGATGGTCCACCAGCTCCGCCACCATGCACAGAGACTCCGCCAGCTCCGTTCTACGGCTTGTCGGACGCCTCCGTGGGCCATGTAACAACCTGGCCGAACCTGTTGCATCAGCTACCTAGTAGCCGGTCGGCCGGATCCGTGTCATGCCGGTACAATGTGATTGCCGGCCGACATCGGCTCTGCTGTCTGTCACGAGACTTAGTCACCGTCAGCTCTCCTGTGTGTAGCCGAAGATTTTACCTATCCTAGGTGGATTTCCTTTGCGTCGGGCCTGTCAAGATACTTCAGTTTGTTGAGGCCCAACTGATTTTGTAGTTTGAGCGTCCATTCAAGCCGTCGTCGCATCTCAATTGCACCGTGCCTGTGCTTCCTGTCCACATAATTGGCTAAGCATTCGGAAGAGCAAAAATTGGTTGGGTTGGTCTACATGGGAGCGTACCGCGCCAGTCGATATACACGAGCCCCTGCACCAGCGAACAGGAGAACTTAGAGAGCGGGCTGAGCAAATCTCGACATCTGTCAAATGGTGAAGAATGCTGAGCCACTCGAATACATACAGATCTCATGCGCAGGGGTGTGCGGGTGGTTGAATACATGCGCACAAGGGAGAAGGGGGCGCCGTAGATATATAAAAAATGGGCTAGAAGGTTGAAAACCACACCGTATGATGTATACCGGGCGAAGCCGGTATTGTCTCCGGTGATAGTGAACGGGCGCTTCGAAATACGAAGATGGCAAGCTCGGATTCGTGGAGGAGCGTATATGCGGGGTATGGGCACGCTTGAGCGCTTGCATGCGAGGCCTATCACGCGTTCTACGATGTAAAAGGTGGCCAGGCGCCTGGATACACAGAACTCACGAGACATGGTGCGAGTCGAACGGGGTCAGAGGGAGATTCAATGGCCGCAAGCGATACCTGAGCGAGTATAGGGTTGAGCTCGGAAATTAGATTTTAGGAAGGCATTACTCAAAAATTTGTCGCCCCTAACTTATTAGCAACCTGCAACTGTCGGACAGTTGCATATTGCGGTGCTCGCTTCGTGAAAGAGAAAGCGAGGTGTCGCTGAGAGAGAAAGATATCCCATGGAAGGGAGAGCAGAGAAGATGACAAAGACGCGGTGGAGACGCCTGCAGAAATGCAACCAGCGCCGCGCATCCACTGGCACGATTTGGCAGAAAGCACAACGCAGACCGTAGACACACCGCACGGTGATGCTTGGTGCCTGTGTGTGCAGACGATAGACCCGGCAAATCGAATGCGAGGGCTCTTGCAGAAGGGTTGGCGTCCGTGGGGAGGACGAAGATGAGTGCAGCGTACACAATGGGTCCAAAGGACGCAGTGGTGTATATGCTTAGGGAAAAAGCAAATATTTGGACCGTATGCCGAGCAAGACCTCAGCAGGGTAAGTGTACAGAGCCAAGGAGAACTTGGAGCCTTACACGCACCTGGGTATATTCTCTCCACTATCAGCTAACGCCTAAAACATGGCGTATATCGCAAGGTGTGTTTCACTGAGCCCCACGACAGCTTAACATAGCCCTCCACAGCCTCCAATCCCCACACAGGATCTTCGAAAGGATGCGTTGCACGGACGGTCGAAGCACCTCGAGAGAAAGTGATTCTTGGCTGAAAGCGCGTTACGCAAAGATGTCAACGGCGGGCGTCGGCTGACAGGGTATGGGGTGCAGGACGCGCAGGCCGGTGCGAAATTGGGATGAGTAAAGAGGTGAGGGCGATAATGAATGTCTCAGAACAGAATCCGGGTAGATCCGATCATCCATCACTACTGGGGTTATCTAATCTAATCAATGCTTGACAACGCCAACCTCTTTAAATGTGTCGGCTGTGCTTACGACGCCGCGGCTCATCGCCATATGGTCCGACGTGTTATGTCAATGTTATGTGGCCGTAGAGTACTACTCACTTGTCAGGCTCGAATTTCCCACATACCAAATGGGCTTAAAAGAACAGGAAAATGCGCCTAGAGTCATCAGTCAAGTGGCAGAGTGTCGTAAGCGATGAAGTGCTCAAACTTGGATATGAAATTTGACATTAAGAGCGTCATAGGATGAATACATAAAACAGCAGAATACGACGCGGTACCAATCATATCAACAGGTCATGCCGAGTTCATCATGAGAACTGTAACAGTGCTTTGGGCTAGAGCATCAACTCTATCACTCGTCTCATAGGCATCTTAAAACGACCACCAGCTTTATAGACCAAGTTCAGTGCGCATGAGCTCCGGCTCAAGCGTAGTAAAAAGACTCCTACATGCTTCCTTGGCATCGAATCGGAACGTGGTGGACATCTTGCACCTGGGACACTCTGACGCACGGTCGATATCAGTTGCACGTCCGACGTCCTGACGCCCCGCCGCGCGAATGGCTGGATGGTTCTCCAGGAATCCCTCCATCATGAGATGTATGCCGTGTATATTGGGGTTGTTGTAGATGCCAGTCTTGATGCCGCAGGCCTGCGCAAGGGGAACGGGGCGGGTCGTCTTACACTCACATTCGCCTCCGACTATGTAGGCCTTGATATATCTCTGATGGTCATCCAAGCATCGCAGAAAAGCTCCGGATGCTGCGATCCAATTTCTGATAGCTCCAAGAACGCGAGAGTAGTGCTGTCCTCTGAATAGCGAGGTGCAAGCAGTGCAGACTGTCGATGATGGACTTGTCAGTGGACGGAGATAGGCAGAGGTAATTTGATCGCGACGTACTGCTGGCAAGCTTGAGCACGTTGGGGCTCGTGCTATGGACTTGAGAAGCGTATCGTGCATGCTTCCGTCTTCTATCATACGTGATTCCCTCGTGGACGAGCTCTTGCATATCACGAGCAGGCAGACAGTGTGTGCCTTTTGCGCATGTATCTGCTAAGAGCTCAGCGCTGGAGATCCAGTCTTTGTACCACAAATGACAACCCATGCACTGGATATAGAAATCTAACGGGGGAGCTTGGTGGTTTGGAGCGTGGGAATTCCACATTTCTTCGTTCATTGGGAAGGCCAGATTGACTCGGCCCAGTTCTGGAAACAGTGCCATTTCGATCTTTCGGTCACTTGTGATCCTTCCGATGAGGTCAGGATCGCAGCAGCCGCATCTCTTTGCACCTCGCCTTGTAGCATACACCGTCGCCATTGTGCCTCTGACGAGATCAATAGCGGTGACATAGCGCCTATAAGACTCTATAATCATGCGCGCGGAAGGGCTTCTATCCCCTTCACACAGTAGTCTCGACGTGGCTTCCTTGCACTTGTTGCAAACAGCTTTGGGATCTCCTACAATGTTACAGCATTAACTCTTAGAAACAGCGTTGGAGAAAGAACGTACGATAGAGATGCATGAAGCTTGGAACCTGGGGTACGATTGTCTGACTCTCAGAAGTCATAGGAAGAGGATGTTGTCGGGGTGTATCCATCTGGGCGGTGGAGGATTGGTAAGGGAGTGCAAATGTTAAACCGTCCTTTATATTTTTGTGTTTGTGTGCCACTGTAGCCACTTCAAGACTAAGGGTGACCATAACAACGGAGGCCACAACGCAATATTACGTGGCACGCATACGTACCAGGCGTATAATTTAGACAGAGAGCGACTCGTTGAGCATTTTCAAGGATAAACAGAGGGCCCCCTATGATTATCACCTGTTTTGAATGGCGCCAGAATGAACAATCGCGACCATCAGCGAATCATGCTCGTATTTACTATATTTGGTGGCTTTCTCCATAATATCGCACATTCTTCCATTCTAATCCAACATGATCGCTGAGTGTCTACGAAGATTATCAGGAGAATCTAGGCACGTGTGTACAATGCGCCCAATGGTGGTTTTACGTCGCTCGATGCCGTGATTGATGGATGACCCACAACTGATCTTCATGGGTTAACCTAATAGTCACACGAACAAGAATTATCTGGCGTTGTGGCTGTGCTAGCGCATCAGCCCGAGCTGAGTCCGAACCTATCATTCCATCATACGGTTTCATACCTACATACCGCCTGAGCCCCAGCCAGCTCGAGGATCCCTTCGGGACCCCTCCAGCGTATACACGCATTTTGACTCGCTCTAAAATTACATGACGAGGCAATTGGCTGCGAGATTTGAATACAACTCCCACAGATTTTGCGAGTCGGGTTGCGGACGATGAGACCCTGCACCTTCAGCGATTCTGTGATAAATTAAAATCGATGCTGCTGGTCCGCGCATTAAGAATATGATAAGCATGTAGTATATACTCTATCCGACCGTGTATGCAGATATAAATTGGAAGGAATAATAGATATATCATAGAACCAAATTTTGGTGCCTGAATCGGAAATGGATTCCGCAGTGCGAGAGGCAGATAAATGGGCGTCATTATACCGTATGCTCCGAGCTCTGCCTCTCCGCCTCATGGATTTCCTCTGTTTTAACCGTGTTTCCATGCTCGAACTGTAGTTCCGTTACACGCATCTCACTTCTTTGGTCACGTTCCTGATGTTTGGAAAGTCTTATGACTATAATGTTGTATGCAATTCCAAGCATCGGAACGTTCTAATAAGGGCGAAGCAGCCAAAAGTCAGTTTGTCAAAGTCGCGACATATGAAATAACGCACGATGTCGGAGATAAGATTGATAGCAAAGTCACTGGGCGTCCACCATACCACAAAGTGTGCAATGGCCGGTATCAAGTACAGACTACCTGACTCAATGATAAGCGATGCTGCAAAGTCGATGGCTTGATTAGCGTGGCCGAGTACACTGTCTTGCTTGAATTTCCTGAGCCGGTATATAATCATAGCTAGAGCACAATATGAAGCACATTAATTATGAATGTTGGCATACTAAGAAAAAGACTCACTTGTGGCATATAAATTTAGAAGAATTGTCGATGCCCAGAATGGAGTTAAAATGATTCCGGCGCCTATGTCTTGATTCACAGGGAGCCAGTCTCGGGACAGCGTAACTTTTACAACTTGCAGATAGATCTGGAGCGCCGTCAGCACTAGTGCGCCAATCCATAAAAACACGGGTAGCGCGATAACGCGATATGAGTTGGTGTAGATTTTCCAGAGACGGTATATCTAGTGAACTTGAGTGAATTGCGCACTGAAGTTGACTAGAACACATACAAGAACGCCATCAGTGAGCTGAACAGTCAAATTCGTGGTTGTACACTGTACACATCAAAATTTCAATGACAGGTCCAAACATGGGGTGAGACTACGTAGACTTACGATGGCAACTGTTTTCCAACTTTCGGTTGCAACATGCGGGATTACTTCCTGCCCCCGTGCCTTTAATTCGACCCCGTGGTTGATAACAGACAACGCAAAGATGGACAGAGAAACAGCGACCATGGACCATTGGATTGACTTTACGGGTCGAAGCTCCCAGCCTTTTTGAGTAAACAGGAGGTAACGAAGGCTCTGTAGAAAGGTGGAGAAGTAGATCCCAACAAAGAATGCTGTTGTGAACGCTATATAGACAATCTGGTCGTTTCCAAGGGTTAGCATGCTGAGCGGAGAACTATCTAACGAGAACGAGAAAGTCGCCAAGTCTTTAAACGATTATAATTACGAGGATCAATGGTGTAGTCACACGACTAGTCATCCCAGGCTGTCTGCCGCAAATTAGACAATCAGTTCTAGTCGTCGATCTTGATATACACAAAACAGATAGCCCTTCTTATCGTTGCTACTGGCCCATCGATAGATAAGATTTTGCTTTTTGTAAGCAAAGCACTATCTCGAAATGATGATTCAAAAACAAAGCAGGTACACCCTCGGTAGAAGTCCCCAATTTCGCAGTCGTGTCAACATATCATTGATTAACCGTGTATTAAGCTCATTTTTGGCTCGTACGATGAGACAGATCGCCACTGGACAGCTGGTTTGCTGACGCATGTGGGAGTACGATCTAATAGATGCAAGTACCCTTCGATTCGGATGAAGTGCCCGCGCAGAGACTGGCCACTTCGCAGATTGCCAGCATAAAAGTCTGGATTCTCGCACATACTAGAACTTGACTAAAGAAACATGAACGATAAAGACAGTCAACGACAGTATACCGGAGAGTCTTCAGCTATTCACCATAACATCGCACAGTCCAAGAGACTGTCAACTTCACGTCCGAGCTGTCAATGTATGGGAAACGGTCGTCGTGCAGCATGAATAGGTGTTGGGGTGTCTGATTCCATCATTTTGGCTGCCATGATGTGGAGCAGGAAGCGATGCACAACCTCACACACCATATATAGCTGATAATCAATGTATTCCAGAACACTTTGGGTCAAAGTCTGCTTTGACGGATATTATTTGTCAAAGTAACGATATTATCTGAAGTACTAGTCCATCGTCGTATGGCACCGCCGAAAAAGACCCATCGAACCAAAAAATCTCTTATAAAGCCAAAGGTGCAAGCACAACCTGCCTGTTGCTATTGGATAAAGATACCATGAATAGACTCGTTTTCGCTTGTACCCAAAATTTCCTTGCGTGATGCGCCCAGAACATCTTCAAAACGAAATTTGGAATCTATCGCTCGAGATAGCCCCTGGTCGGAAAAGTGTCATCCGGGCTGATGGGAAGCATACATGGAGTATGTGGAATGTGTGGAGTGGTATGTGTGTGTCAGCATTGAAAGTGAAAATCGTGCCGTCCAGAGCTCGGGTGGAGAATAGTAAAGGAGGAAAATCGAAAAGAGCCGACGATACCTGACAATTACAGAGTTCTTACCGTTTTCCTGGATCTCGTGGTCCTTTCTGTGTCGGGTCGTACCGCTGGATTAACGACTACGAGACGGAACTCAGTATCGAATGAATGAGTGCAGGAGAGGGGAGCAAGTGACGGTGATGAAGACGGCGTGAAGAGACTGTCGTGGTGAATATACGTTGTCTGAGGGGTTGCGGGTCAGGCTAAGCGCGAACATCTCCAGAACGAAACATTGCGCACCTCACATAAACTGCATAATGATCTCCAATCTTAGAGGTGCCAGTGTCTGTGATTCTTGTCTCAGGAGAGAATGAGAGAGAAGCCTGAGGAATGCTCGAGTCGCAAGAGTGGATGGTGCCCAGGTCAAGATATGGTAGAGAGCAGCTCGAAGACCAAGGGGGAGAGGGACCAGCAATCTGCAGACGTCCTTGAGGAAGAGGTTCGCGAACGCGCATACGATTCAGCAGGGTTGGCATGGCCAGAAGTCACATACACACAGCTCTCATAACCAACCTCCCGCCTTTGGGAAGCGGCCTGCAAAAGAACGAGGATGAACGGGCAGAGCAGAAGAACAGAGACTGCGGTCGCAGCGCGCACAGACATCAAGCCGAGGCGCGATTGGGATACGGCACAATGATCTGCAGAAGGCGCTAGCTTCGAAGAGCGTGAGCGACGTGAATCTCGCCGTCTGTGACAACGACGCACGGTCGATCACGCAGCGATGGACTACGCAGAGCCGCAGGGCGTGTGTAGAGTGGTGGATGTATGCACCACAGGACGAGGGAGTGGTGTGGTATACTTGGGCGGCGTGACATACACAGTCAATTCTTTGCGTATCTTGAGGAGAAAAGAAGCGCACTATTCGTTGAAAATGTCGCACCGGTCGATATACACAAAACCCTGCGCAAGGATTTCGATTCGCTGTATCCAGAGTGGGCGGCGCAAATCTCGTCGGCGGTGATACCGCGGCGGGAGCTCAGCCACTCAAATGTGCGAAGATCGGATGCGCAGGGAGGTATACATTGGATGTCAGAACAGTCAGCAGGCGAGAGTGAGCATCGGGTACCCTCAGTGTGTGCAGCGGATTCGGTGTGAACACTCAGAAGGCGGAGTGAAAGCGCCGCGTTCGCGTTGGCTTCGAGAACGGAGCACATCGCCTCCTGGGACAAACCAGCGGACAGTCCCCCACGCAAACGCGTTTGACCGATGCAGCGTGAGCGAAGCAAGCATCGCGCTGTGTTACACAGGCACGAGCGCTAGACCACGCGAGAATGTCAAGGGCAGATGCGCAGGGGAGCATATATGCGCGGTGCGAGCGCTCCTCGCGCGCGCACTCGTGTTCGTGATGGAATGCGGGATACTCCGTGTGGTACGTGCTGTCAGAGAGCTTGGGAGATGCCAGTAGGAGCACCCAGACAGGCCTTATTAGGAAAGATGAGCTAACCGGGCTTCACAGAGAGGGAATGGCTGCGTGTAAGAAACACCTGCCTTGATAGAATACGTCAGGGCAGTACGCGGAGGCGATGTACAGGAAAGCACGTACGGGACGGGTAGTGAGCGGCGCATGTACTTGCATCCCATTCTCGTTTGAATGCTGGCACTTGGTTGAGATTCATACATGATCGCCGAGGGAAGGCAGGCGACGTCGTCAAGGCGGGAGAGCGCTTTGAGAAGAAGAAGAAGAGACAAAGCGGCGAGGACCTGGTGGTGATGCCCGCGAAATGAAATCTTGGGCGCGTGGCACGCGGCAAATTCGAACCAACATTAGCACAGCGGAGGCCGTCAAAACTCACTGCACAGTGATGTTTGGGGCCCGCGTGTGCAGGTCGTGACCTCGGAAAATTCGCGTGCGAGAACTCTTGCAGAAGTTCAGGGCCGTGGAACGGATGGAGATGGGGTGAAAAGGGGTGCAGGCGACGAACGGTTGACGGTGGACTGTCACGGCTCCAGAGATGCACACACCGAAACGAATGAGCGAGGTTTCAAATTTCAGCGCCAACAAGCGCGGGAACGCGAGGTGCCACCAGGCGGGCGCTGGTAGTGTCGTAGAATGAGCGCGAAGCAGGGTGGATCAGGTGTATGCATACCTCGACTCTCAAACTAGCGCAGCTCTTCCGCAGCGTCCCATGTAGTAACCCAAGCACCATCGCTTGCAGAGGGGCTGACCGTGTCGATTCCGAAAGGAAGACAAGTTTGTGTAGCGAGATCTGATATATCCGGGAAGTCGTCCGGGCTCAAAATCCCTTTCACCACCGCATACAATGTGCCACCCAATGTATATGCGTCCCAGTCGAAGCACCTCGAAACGGTGATGCTTGCGCTTGCCTGCGCACGCAAAGATGTTAACGGTGGGCATCGGATGCGAAGGCATGGGGTATTCAGCGTGTTGTGCGCGAAGGAACGGGGAGCACTAGCCCTGAGCGATATAGAAGGGGGAAGAGTGAGGAGGCGATGACAACGGTGGTGGTACACATCAAGCATAGCGGGGGGTTCTGAGGATTGGAATCCGGGCAGAGCCGGTCATCCAGGTAATCATCATAATCTAATCTGATAGAGTGACGAATTCATTCTAAATATAGCTCTCTATTACTTACGTGCCCAAGGCCTTGAGATACACGCCGTCGTAGCGAGCGGCTTCCACTCGATGTCAGGTCCGAGTTATAATGTCCGGAACTGCGTCAGTCACTGATTTTTTGGGATAGGCGTGGTCATGATGGAAGCGGTGAAACCAATTACCGCCAGTATACGGACTGCTTGTACCTCATCGTTTGAAGAGAAAACAAACAGTTTATTGAATAATTGCCGTGATACCAACGCATACAGAATCCATAGCCGAGACGCATCGCATACATTCCGACTGCAATGTAGATTTACGAAGCACAAGGATATACATGCGTAGAGCGAATATATGGAATATCGGTGAGAGGGTGGCACAAAATAAGCAGACAACATCCAACGAAACCCTAAATTTCTTTTACCACACGGTAATGGACGACGTGCCGCTGCTAAAGTATCCCTCGGTGGCGACAATCTGGTAGTAGTGGCTCGCGCCCAGGCTCATGCCATACTGCTTCCACGCATTGAAGTGGCATCCCGTGTCGACGACGCCGCTGATCGCTCCGCCCGTGCTCTTCTTGGGGTTGCGGACGGACCAGAACTGCTGGAAGGTCTGCGTTCCGTCGATCGAGGGCTGGTTGGTGCGCCAGGTGGTGAGGATGTCGTAGTTTGCCCCGTTGCAGTAGACGGAGCCCTTCTTCGACGCAGCCGACGAGGGGTTGTAGGTGCCGTAGGACTCGACGATGTAGTATTCGATGAGCGCGTTGCGCGTCCAGCCGTACACGGCGAGGTAGCTGTTGCCGTTAGGCTGGTAAACGCCACTATAGTTAATTACCCTGCAGATTTCAAGTCAGTAGTTTGATTGAGAGATATCAGTTTTTGGTCCGTACCTTCCCGAGCTTCCCGGGTTCCAGCCCTTGCCGCCAACCACGTTGCCATCGCCGGACCACTGGACGCTATACTGGCCAGGGTACTCGTTTCCGTTGGTGTAGTAGGCGGTACCTTGGTTGTCGGTCCACCAAGAGTAGAAGTAACCGTTGTGCCAGCCCTCAGCGCTAGGAGTACCAGCACGGACCGAGAGCTCCGTCGAGTTGGCGGAAGGGGCTGCGAATGCGCCGACAATGCCGGTGGCAGCGACGACGATGGAAACAAGAGAGAACTTCATGGCGATGATGTTCGATAGTTAGAGTGAAGTGTAGTCGTTGTTATCGGCGTAGGGAAAACGGTGCAGGAGGCAGCTGTTGGTGGTCACTCGGGTAGTCGTCCGCCTTTTATACGTCGAGAATGCCTCTGACTCTCGGGAAAGCGCCGACGATGCGACCCCCTGAGCCCCCTGGATGAGCAGGTCATGTCGTCGTTTTTCAAATTTCCAGGTCAGGTGGATTGCAACTGACGCTGCAGCCATAAGGGTGGTAACAGGTAGTAAACCTGGAAGAAGAGAGAAATTAGTTGATTTCCTTCTGTAATCTTGCAAAAATCTGCACCCGTGCACAGTGACGTATACCTCAAGCCAGTCTACCCGACTAATTTATCCGTGACGAATATGGCGGACTATGACAATCATCCAACATGCCATGGATTCAGAACCTAGTAGACCAATAGTGAAAAGGCATGAACTTGGGCATGTATATCACAGAGCGGATGGGTATCAGCAATGATAGCAAAGTCGAACACTTCGTTCATCGAGGACAACCGTGGCGATTTCCTGAGGACCGGATGTACAACCCGACATCCTGGTCACGCGCTGGTGGGCATGCATCCGGCATTTCATCCAAGTTTCTGGAGCAATGAATGCAAATAACATGCAGTCTAAAAGTCTCTAAATTCGAGCTACGCAAGTGGCGGGATTTCCTCGGCACACAAACATCGCTCCAAGGATCAGCGCAGTATCAGATGCACACATGCCGACAATGCCCGGAATTTTGGGTAGACTACATTGGACCCATGATGAGATGAGATAGAAGCTTGTCGAGGTATATGAAGCACGGCTCGGTTTGGGTTAGAGCTTTTCACGAAGATACACAAGCTCGAAAAAATGAGGAAAGGAACAAATGATCAGAGGCAATCATAAGACCGCGAAGCCCCTGAGTGCGCTCTTGGCGTTCCGCTCGGAAAAATCTGGTGATCATTGGACATATCAAGGTTCTAAAAAGCAAGAGCCCGCGCTCACGGGTGTCAATATTGAACGAAAAACGAACCTGGTAAAATATTAAACAGTCTATATAGTCATGATAAGTAGCAGTTTGGTCATCGCGAGTCAGCGAATTTTATCAGTATCCGCTCAGTACAGCTATAAACTCCTTTTAAAAAGCACGAAATATTGGTTGCGTACTCTCTCCCACCTCGCACATAAAATGACTACTAAAATCTTGTATCCAGAGCCAGAAGAGCTCAAGCACGGCGCAAAGGGGCTCCGCTGCATTCAGTTGGCAGTTGATAAATCCTATCTATTTTTAGACCACTGCATACGGCCCACCCCGGCCCCGAACTTTGCTTATTAAGGCAAATGTGTTACCATTTAAAGGGATACATACTGGGTTCCGCAAGTTCCTGGGAACATTCAGAAAAAGAATTTACTGTTCACGCCATTCGGATAAGTTCAATGTAAAATTTCTGTAATTCTAAAACCAACTATAAAGCAGGCGGCTGCCATGAAGTGGAGGAGGGCGTGTCGCAGCGATGAACGCGAAAGAAAGTGGATATACGAAGGGAAGGAAGCCAGAGGACGAGAAGACTCACCCTATACAAAACCCAATGGAACTCACTCACAACTGATCCAACGGCACAAACTTGGACGACATCTAGAGGATGCCACAAGTATCGCCCAATCCGTCTACATAGCGCAGTGGTGCAGGAGGTTGACGGGACGGATCATGCATAACCGGATAGTATTTCCAAAGAGACGGGCACGACGGAGGAGAGAAGGAAAAAGGTCATTAAACAACCAGCGTATGAGTGAAGCGGCAGGAAATATACCAAGCTTGATGCATTGATGAGCCACGGATCATTTGCGCTGGGGAGCACCGCTGGTCGTCACGAGGACCACAGAGATGCGGAAAAGCTGTTGGAATGTGGCACGGAATGAGTGTCAGCACAAACAATATACAACGGTAAAAATCAGATGACGGAAGCATGAAAAAGACAGGGATTCTGGCAGAACGACGGATGTGCATGAAGACGGACGACTGAAGCCGGAGAGCCCTGGGGGGCTAGGTCGAAGAAACATGGTCCCTGGATCCACGAATGAGAAAAAGTACGTGGATAGAAGACTCTGGAGCGGCACGAACAAAAGAAATTCGCATAGAAGAGACACACGTCATAAACCTAACAGAATCTCTGGTATAACCCAGCCCCAACTAACGCAACGGCAGCGGTGACATTAGAACTATTGGTCCAGCATGCAATTGCAAAGTCGCAGAAGTTTGAGAGAGGTAAGTAGCAGGGGTGCTTTTGATGATGAATGGCGAGGTCAAGAAAGGTCAAGAGTCGGACGACTCGCGGCTCGGGCCGGGAATGTCGGGACTCGGAACTTGCCGTGGAGCGGACTCCTGATTGTATATCGCTGTTTTGTCAAGTCCTGTCGCACATACAACCGCTATTCAACTCAAGAAGCCTGTCAATGCAGAGGGGGGCATGTAATGTATCCCTCTTTATGTGTACATAATTTCAGGAACAAGAACACATGTCAGAAAGTGGAGCTCATTTCGACGGACCCCTTATGCTAAATAAAGACCAGCAAAGCGCCACGCTTGTCAATAGCGCGAAAGATTCGTTACTCCCCTTGCAGACATTCTAGGTTAGGCGCGCATTTCTGTATGAAATGTAAGGAGTCTTCTCAGGGCTGGACGACGCAGCAGTAGCCCGCATCTCCTTCTTGTAAATGGCGAAAAACGTGGCGGACTTGGTGTTTGTGGCTTGTACAGGCTCTCAGGCCTTCCCAGTTGGCAGTCGGTACAAAACGAGCGCCGCAGTCATTGTCGCTTAGATATGCGACGGCCTGTCTACGGCAATGCAAATCTTGCATGTGTAGTCTTCGGAGAATACTTCTTCTAGATATACATGCTGCCTATTAAGGCTGGACAATTACTATTAAATATAAAATTTGGGGATAATATAATGTAATCATATCGTATTCTCCCGTTGTTCGAGCATATGTATCCATATCATATTCTAATCATATCGTATTCATATCATATTCCTATGTAATTGTATTTAATGCTCCTACATCCCACCCAAGTACGCGACGTCTTTACCAAGCCCCGATTTGAGCCATTCTTTTAAAACCACAGCCTTTGCAGCAGTTGTGGCACTCATGGATGATCGAGAGTCAGACATTGTGTGTTTGCTGCTCGAGAACAGGCGTTCAACCGGAATGCTAACGCCAGGAATCGCTAAAACGTCACGAGCAATGGCAGAAAGAATAGGAAATTCCCCGCAGTGTTTCTGACAAAAGAGTATATAGTTAGTGTAATGAACGAACTGGAACAGACAAAGAAACAAACCTTATACCAGATAAGAGGATTCTCTTCAGTAAATGGATAAGCACCGCCGAGGTAAATGTCAACCTCATCTTGCTTCCTTCCGGACGTCGAATTCTTTGGAGCATTTTTCTTCATTGCTTTCTTGAACATGCCTCCTGACGAAGAAACAGGCTTGGCGACTATCGTTGATGCTGGCTTCTGCTGGGCATAGCCACGCTCCGAGCTATACACGTCCAGGAGGTACTTCAGCAGCAGCTTACCACGAGCTGCAATAGCCGAATCCCATTCAAGGTTGTTCTCGAAGTATTCCAATCGGAAGCCGGGGTGAAGGACTGAATTTACGATATAGATCAATCACCCGAGTTGTGCAATACATGAGCTACGCACTTGTTCCGAGGAGAGGGTAGTCACTCTTCAATGCCTTCTTGACGTAAATCTCGAGCTTATCCAAACCGGCATTGATAGCATCTTCGAGAGGGAAGTTTGGATCGGCATCCAAACCAATCCTGACTTTCGCAATGGAAAGCTCGTTCTCGACCGATTTATATAGCGGCAGGACTTGACAGATTGTTGGAATGGATTTTCTCGAGAGATCAAGAGTTGCGTTCTGTAGGCACTGGAAAAAGCCTTGTCGTCAGTTAAAGATATTAAGCACATTTGCTGTTCTTACCTCAAGAAAGTCACACAAGCGCTGTAGGTTATCCCAGTCTGTAGGCGACAAATGAAGTTCCTTTGATCTTTTCTGCGCCGCTTCTTTCTTCTTCCCAGTGAGACCACGGTCAAGCTCATCCACCCAACAATTAAGGGCCTTCGGGAGTGGTTAGCATGGTAATTGGTTCAATCTCACATAGGCACGTACTGGCTTCAACTTGATTGCCCGTTTTATCTCTTCATACGTGGTGTTCCATCGAATTTTCATTCCACGAACAGGGACCAGATGTTGATTTTCGGGATCACACCTTTCGCGGATGAGGACACGAAGACGTTTGCGTTTGACTTTAGAACGCATGATGTCAGTAATATTATTGTGTAGCTGCGGCGTCATCGAGGAGTTATGAGATTTTTTGTCACATAAGGTAGTAAGGGCATACGTACTTTGTCGACAATGGTATTCTGGCGTTTGGGCTTTGGTACCTTTGCTGCATGAGGCTTGGGAACAGATCTCCAAGCTTCGTCATTCGACTCAGACGCAGACTCGGAGCTAGATATATCTGATTCAACATTGAAGTTGTCGTCATGTCGTCCCGGCGTGGCAGTGACTTTGGTACCAGATGAAAGCTCTTTCTCCATGAGAAGACTTTCGTCAATAACTGCCTGGTCTTCGTCTACGCGATACGCAAGGTCAAAATGACGCGTCTGCTCGTAAACATCAACTTCCGTTGAATCAGGCATGATCCCGAGTGCATGGAGGATGTCTCTAACAGATCTATGAGACTCGTCAAGATAAGAAAAAAGAATGAGCACCCACTGAGCGATAAGGTTAACAACATGGCCAGCACATCCAATCTCCATGTTCGATTGGCTGATATGGCCGGAACTGTGGGAGAAGATGTACTTGCTGAGAGTCTTGTTGACCTCGCCATTGCTTGCTGCATTATCTGATGCATTCGCACCTTGTAGTCACAGTTAGACATTAGTATAACGGTTAGAAATGATAACATACTAAGTTTGTTTTCGACCTCGCGGAGACGCAATGCCTGATACATGAGCTTTCCGGTTGCCTCGCCACTGTGGTCTCCGTCGAGGGGTAAAAGTTCAAAGACACACTCAACAAGAGACCAGTCAAGTGTTATCCAAAAGCCGATGACTCCAGCAAAAGCATATACGGAGTTTTTGCTACTCCACAAATCACTGGCAACAGCAACTTTGGAAGTAAGAGCCTAAACGATTGATAATGTTAGAATGATTTGTATTTGTCCAATAGATTCACCTACTTTCAGTTCCGAATTCAATTCATCGTTGAGCTTGCTGTAAAGCAAATCGAGATCGCGCCGAACGGTCTTGCGTGTGGGAATGGCATAATGCGAGGGCAAGAGATAGGTGAGGAGGCGAGAGATGCCCGGCTTCTCTCCCAATAAGAATGGCAGGTCGTCCTCAATGACAGCACGAACAAAGAGCTCTCGGAAGCCTTTTTGAGTGACCTCAATCGTAGGGTTCTCGTTCCCACTGGCGACAAACTTTGAGAGTACTAGCCGCGACCTCGCAGTCGTACCCTCGTCTCCGTCATCCACGTCTGTGGTGCCCGAAAATGCGGCCTGCTTGGTTGGAGCAACAGGACCATGCTTTGCGCGTTCCTCAGCCTCGATAAATGCCTCGAAGTTCTTGTTTTTTGGGAGGCCGGCACAGGTATCGAAGTGCGAGATAAAATTGCTGTTTATCTTGAGTTCGAGGGTCTCTTTTGTGTAGTCCTTGACGTTTTTTGTGCGGGTCGAGGTCCTGTACAGTCTAGATTCCGAGAAACATGAAACTCTGCGCATCGGAGGGACAGATAAAGGAACTCACGAGCACCATTTACACGACCACTTCCAGATCGGCTCTGACTTCTTATTCTGCATAGGAGAGGGCGTGTACTGCGAAATCGCCCACTGTGCCTTCCTTGGTGCACGTCCTGGCTTTGCAGTCAGTGTTACTGTGTCATCCCCGGGCTGTTCCTTCTCTCCCGTTTTCTTCTTCACACTCTGTAAGTCCCACTGTTAGTTTTTGGTTTCCAGTCTGTGGGCGTGATTGGCGCACCTTGTCTGCAACTGCCTCTGTACCCTTCACTTTCTTCTTAATCCGAGCAACCTCATCCATATCCAAACCTCCGGGATACTGTCATCACTATCCCCGTCGCCAAATCCTGACTCAGTACCATCGCTCTCCTTTGGGGGCACGTAGTCGCGATCCTGTCGTGTACGTTTTGCTGATTGAACTGGCGCTTTGCTGGAATTGGATTTTGCGGAGTCCGATTTTTTGCGTTCCTTCGCAGCACTGGGAGGTTGAGAGGTGGAGAGGAATGTGTCGAGCGTGGTATTTTGTGCTGGTGCAGCAGCTGGCAATGGCTTCTGACCTGCCTGGGAATTGGATGTTGAAGTCGTTCGGAATTTGAGTCTGGACAGCCCAACGTCAGCTTATGTCACAAAGAAGCGCCTGCTAATTATAGAGAAGAGAATATATGTACGTCTTCAAGATAACACCGTTCACCTGTGAGACTCTCAAAGCCAGAAGTCCGCAATCCATCCCACGACATGCAGCCCAGAACTGGAAGTAGTCGAGTAACAGCGGGATACCGTACCGCCCTCGAGTAACGAGCTTTGAAAGCTCAACCGCATTATTTGTCTGAAAAACCCGCTCGTACGCTTTGTTGACAGTTTTATATGGCCCTTCGTCTTCGTCATCTGCGGGAACTTCCCTGTCACCGAAAAAAGTTGCAATTGGACCATCGCTAAGACCTTCGGGCAAATCAGACGGCAAAGCCTTCACAAGTAGTTCGAGCTTTTTGAGTTCCTGCTTGATGTTGGGTGTAGGTGCTGCCATGATGAGAAAGCAGGGTGTCCTATAGACTGAAAGCTCTCAACGACATAAAATTGTTGAACTGATGGTATCTCATCACTCTGAAATGTGATTGGCGCCGGGGCACCGGTGGCATGTAAGCCGGACCACCCGTGGCCAAGCATCTCAGCACGCAGCAAAAGATATGATTAAATATGCAATGCATAATGTAATGTAATCGTATCATAACATATTCATATCTCATAGTATCTATTCATCAGTCCATTTCGGATGCCTATATTTAATCGAAATCATTCCAATTAGATATAATTATAATGCATTACGGGCGTAATCATGTCCAGCCTTACTGCCTATGGGTGATCAGACACACTCATGTTGTGTCTAGCACTGAGTACTGACGTTGTGGTATCAATAGGGTCGGAGGTTTGGAATTCCGATTTATCAATACCAAACAGGGTAAATGTATGCCTACTCGCGTATCTGTCTCATCGGTAGTTGGACTGTCAGAAGCAAATATAAGCTGGCTGGAAGATTGAAAGGACCCCAACGCCCAAGATGCAATCAATATCGGCTCTTCTCTCGCTCGTTCTTATAACTCTTCTACAATGTTGCTCTGCCCTGCCCCGTCCCAATAGTGGAAGTGATGTAGTGACTACCGGTTCTAAGGCCAACCAAAACGTAAGAGATATCTGTATGCATTGCTTGAATCCCGCTCAACATGACTATCGACAGTTCATACGCTCAGACACCACCTGCGGAGACCCATCCACCGCTATAGTTATCTCCCAAGCCTTCCAGACCGGCCCCATTATCCACCTCCTCTCCGTCCCGTACGCCTTCGACACCGTTAACACCATGAACGGCGCCGCGACCTGGGTGTCCATCCGCGACCTATTCCGCGGCTGGGCCACGCAGCAGCCCTCTACCCTACCTCTCTGGCAGTTGGGGTCATCCAACAGGCAGGAGTATATCTATAAGATCGGCCAGGACGCAACGACGAAGCCCGTTGTAAGCGGCTTCCCCAACGATATCGTGATTATAGCTTGGGTGTTCCCCACGCAGGTATGCGGGAGTGTCCCGCTGTTTGGTGCGGTGTACCCCTCGAAGACGGATCATATATACACTACGGATGAGGACCAGCATGCGGGACTTATTTCGCCGGCGTGGGGATGGTCAGAGAGTGGAGTGATCGCCTATGTGCTCCCGTTGACTTCCGACAGAGGCCCTGCGAGCCCCTTTTGATCCTGGGATATTGGCGGCAATTCGGATGGGGGAGGCAGAGGAAGGCGATTACGCAATCAGGGCACCTTGGAATGTGATGACTCCGATGTATGCAGCAGGATGCTCATGCTCATGAAACTTCAGTTTGTGAAAATTTATCACCAATTGGGAGAGTACTAGAAAGCGGTATGGCACAAAATATACGAAGCAAATTTTGTGAAAGATTGAAAGCCAGTTATGGTCAGCTTTTGAGGTCATAAATTGAGATATCTGCGAGTGGCAATACATAGTCTACTATAACCCATAAACTCAACTGATGTTGTAGAATACATTAGTGTATTTCCCGTCGCGAGATTCTAACAGGGAGGATACCCTTTGGCTGAAAGGTGTACCGGTCCTCCAGCCCATCCGTCCATTGCTGCATACCAACCTTGGAGTCGTCGAACTTGATGTCAAAATTACGGACGAGCGTCGCGAGGAGGTAGCGCATCTCCATGAGCGCGAGTGGCCGACCCACACAGTTCTGCTGCCCCATCGAGAATGGGAGAAAGGCGTCACGCGAGGTCGTGAATGCAGTGATTGCTCTCTTCTCATCTGACCTTTCTGAAGATGGGAGCCAGCGCTCGGGAATGAAGGCGTCTGGCGATGGAGAAAAGTATGCAGGGTCGCGGTGCATCACATAGGCGGGAACAGTGACTGCGTTTCCTTCAGGGAGGTAGCTAATTTACATCATGATAGTAGGATAGGAATGTGAATTGGCGTCTGAGATATATCAAAGGGACTTACAAGTTTCCAGATGGAGTGACTAGATGTTTCCCGCCGCTTCCATTTGCTGGTGCGCGTTGAAGACCTGTTGCTACTGCTGGAAAAAGACGGAGACCTTCATTTCTGTTATAAATAATCACTTCAGTCACAATGTCTTCCAGTGCGCTGAATAATCTTACAAGACGGCGTTGAGATATGGCATCACAGCGAAGACCTCGTTGTATCGAGTCTCCCCAGCCTCGTCCTCAGGGTCAAGATCAACGTCAAAGCTGGGTATGTCATGTTCATCGAACGTTTGGTCTACTTCCTGCTGCAAGCGTGCGAATGCGGTTGGGTTCGCGAGGAGAAGCTGTACTACGCAGCTCAAAGTCACAGACGAGGTATCAGATCCCGCGATAATGGCGAGTAAGGCGTTGGAAATGATGACAGGTAGGTCGGATTCCAGGTTGCTCCCAGACGCTTCAGACTGTCAAAGTGTTATTCGTTAACAACGATGAAATATCAAGTGTTCTGTAGATCATACCATGTAGTAGAACAGATCCTTCTCCTTCACATCCATCTGGAAGCGTCGAACGGCGTGTTCCATTGCAAAACCGATGAATTTGGACAGATCTGTGCCCATGGTAGGGAGAGATCGTACGAATTCGGACGCCCATGGTATATGTTGAAGAATTGCTGGCAGGCTGAAGATAAACTCAGTAACAGCATATGCTGATTCAATCCTAATGCACATACACAAGAGCTTTTTCCATAGAGTGGAATGTTCCGTGTTTATCACCCTCTTTCATCAAGTTGAAACCCCCGCCGAATCTACAACTTCATTAGTCAGACCCACGTTTTGCTGACTATTAACGCACGCAATATCGCCAATAAAATCGAATCTAAGCCAATGTGTCAACATAAAATGGCAGTGGCTCTATAAAAATGCGAATTTATTGACACTCACGCAAAGTAACAAATCCACTTTGACACATCAACCTGCCCAACGCCGTCAAGGCTCAACTCAGTGACCAGTCGGAGTTGGGTATTGATCTGTCGTATGCGACGTATCAGAGCGAATTCGTAGCTCTTCAGAGGCTCGGCCGTGAAGCCTTTGTTCCACGGCTTGCGCAGCTGGGCATGCAGACTTGGCTCTTGCAGCTCAATAAGTACCTCTAAGCCGGACTCTTGTTGCGCCTTAGTCTTAGGCAATTTGCGCCCGGTCCACACTAATTACGTAGGAACGATAAGCACGACTTAATTAGTTATAATCAAGGGGAACAGGACTCACTCGGGCCTTTTAGCATGCCCTGACTTCCGAAAATCTGTGGAAGAAGTGACCTCTCGATTGTGGAGATCTCATTTGGGCCTGGGATTGAGTTTCAAAGTTCGTCCAAGTATGCGCGTGTACCATCGAGTCCCTCACCAATTCGTATAGTCGGGCCATATTTGTCATGCATTGCTTTCAGGTAGACGTGCGACTGGCCCTTGTAGGCGATGTACGCACCCCAGAGCTTGGTGATCTTCATGATTCTTGGGCCAGGATACTTGGCAAGAGGGTGGTATGGGGACACCCGGTATGCGGTAATAGAGAGTGCGAGGGTCAGGTAAAATATACCATAGGTTGAGATTGCCGTCGGAAAAACTGTGGAAAGCTGATTCGGAGAGAACAAGATTGGAAGGGCTGGGACTACTGTGAGAACGGCGACAGCTTTGGGTAGTGCAACAGGGTCGCAGCGCTTGAGCCATTGGTGTGCGGCCTATGGAGCCAGTAGATATTAGTGTTGAATCAGAAACGAACGTACTCGTCATTTGAACACATACCAGTGCCACAACAATACTTGTGAGCATCCAGGCTTGCAAGTCTGTGTTCATGATAGTCGTAGTTCAGGATGTGCTGTAAACGATATTGTATCTCATTTCGATCAGCTATATATATATCAAATGTACTGAATGACTCACATGCACTGTAAAATGAGAATCATCGGCGTGCCATTAAGCGGCCCTCCGTCGTGCCCGAACAACAGTGACTCCTTGGAGAGTTCATGAGTGAGACATAGAGGCGAAAGCGGTACAATTACGAGTGTAGATCGGTCGTTAGGACCTGTATCACTTCGTTTCGGATAAGATCCATGTACTGTGCACGCGTTCGCCGAGCGCCTCTGAGCTTATACTCCATTTGCGGTGCAGGGTGAGGCAGTTAGCATTTATAGGGGCCTAATGACATTATCAATATTTTGGATAAGGACGATACGAATATTACACTTCAAAAATATACCGTACAAGACATAAAGAGTATACTCTAATCAGACCGAGTTTATATTTGTTATATCCGATACACACGGCGAACAAACAAATCGGCCATCTACATGTGGGCGCTCACAATGATAGCCGGCACTATTGTTCTCACGACCACACAACGCAACCGCCCAACCAGCCGTTGATAATGAACCTCTTTCCTGATGTTACGATTCCTATGTAACTGGATAACCTCGTTTTATAGGTTTTTGAACAGGGACTTAGTCTATGTTCAATTGCAATCTACTAGTAAGCTTCCATTTATTGAACTATTTACAAAAATAAATTTACTCATCACGTTGGCGCTCACATTATATATACTCATGGCTCGAATGGAAACCAAATGGACGGGATACCGTGATCAGCACTTGGTACGTAACTCCTTGTGAACTTTGAACTTGAACATCATTAAGCAAAGTAACCTGACTACGAGGCATATGATAAATGTTCAATTGAATGCGACGAATGCTCCACCGAACCCGGAAACACGCATTCGGGCCACAGCTCAGCGCCTACGTGTAGCCTCACGCCCATATAGTTGGAAAAAAAAACCGATCGCTCAGGATCGAGCCAGGAGGTGCACAGGTCGGTCCAGCGCTGGAATAAGTATTCTTACCCCTCAGGCGCCGATCGTAGTGAGGAGTGTTGACAGGTATCTTGGAGCAACCCGTTGGAGCTGTCTCGTCCGCAACACGAACGGCGGAAGTGCGTGGATAGGCCAATTATCTCGCCTCTTTCTGTGTCTGGAGTGCTTCTGTAACTCACACCTCCCCAAACCTTGGCTCGGTCGGGGTATCCAGAAGGTCCTCACATCTCTCCCGACCATCCCTGTAATTCTCCGTCTGATGAAAGGATAATTCAACACTCTGCCGGCTAAGTGCGAGAGACATTGAGAAGTTCCCCATTGACTGCAGCCATATTCAAGGTGATCATTGATTTTTTTAAATATCCACATATCCAATGGGAATATCCATAGGATTGCAGCCCAAAGGGGATCGATTATGAGCACGGGACGTATCGAAGTCGGGATTATCGGTATTCAGGTCGCTAAACATCCAAGTTGTATGTGAATATGGTTCTCATTGCGCATACGTCTCCATCGCAAAACTCAGTCCCTTCACCCTTCCCTCAAACCGCGTTAGCCTCTCTTAAAATCGTTAGCAACCCACTCCTGAGTATTACATAGATCATTTGGGTCGCTTTCACTCAGCCACGACTAGCTCCACGTACCCGCGGACCTTTGCTGAGTTCCGAGGACTCGCTGCTGCGCCTGACTCATTGACTCGCAGTAGAGCGGATATATTACCGGAGCGCTGTGTATTACACTCAGAGCCGCCACTTGATGAGTCTCTGCGATGTGATCAACGCGAATGCGGAGACATTGATCAAAGTCAAGCCACCGCATGGACGACAATCGATGAGTGCACAATGCGCAAGAGACCAAAGACACTAGGAAGCGATGGGTACCCAGAAGGATGTATGGTCTCCACAACGTCGCGCGTCTCCTGAAAAGGAGGTCAGCAAGGAATTCCACAGAAATCGAGGGTAATTTCTATTTCGACAGGGAACCTGACATACCTTTGTTTGCATGAGAACCGAGAAGAACTACAGACGAATACAATGAAGCTGGATAGAAGGCAGACTATTAGAGAGAAGCTACATCAAAGAACCCAGCAACAGTCGTCAATGGCGCGAAATTCGAGCAATATGAAGACACACACATCACGCAATTGGGACCTTGAATCAATAATCGACGGGGATGAGGTCAAGGACCACTTGCACCTCGTATGCTTTAAGATTCCTACCAACACCGCAAGGAATCGAATGAGAGAACGCAATAAAAGAGGTCGAAATAATGATAAAAAAGCGCATTTGAAGCCAGCAAGTGCGATCCATGCCGTACCACCCTCAGACGACTCCGCAGCTGCGACATAGAAATGAGCGGCGTATCAACACCATATCGGAGCGACATAAACAGGATCGCGCCTGAAAGTGGGGGTGTAGAAGATATGTCGATCGCAGACGCGGAGGTAGAAACGAGGAGTATGGCAAGAAGAAGTGGTGGACGAGGGTGGGCAGCAGTGCAGACGATGAAGAGCGTGAAGGGGTCGAACTGAAAGGCAAAAGTGGACGACAAAGGTTCAAAGCAAAAAAGGGCAGATGCGCATACACTCGGATTTTTCATGAAAAAGATCAATTGAAATACACGCGGCAAGCCCGCTAGACGTGCCACAATCGGCGCTGCTCCAGCAAACAATCTATCCACAATCGATAACTTCTCCCTGCAGACGCATACCGTCCATAAAAAAAAGTGACGCTGCTCGCTGCTTGCTGAGGAAATTCAAAAAGCGCATGTATTAGCCTGTTGCGACCCAGAGAGCGCGGTGGACCCTCCGGAACTTTAACTCGCTTTCTGCCCCACCTCTGTGACGACCCCTATAGAATGGGACGATCGTTATCAATACCACGTCAGAGAAGAAAAAAAAAAGGTTTCATTCCAAAGATAGGATATTGAATATATGCGCCAAAGAGAGGAGGCAGAGGGACCAGAGATAAAATGACAATCAGGACTGGGGGTGGCTTATGCCAATGCGGTAGTAAAAGTGGGGGAAAGTAGAAGAGAGCATAGAGTGTACGAGATAGGAGCATAACGGATGCGCAGACACAAGTAGAAGGCTCCTTTCCCTAGAGAAGTCAGAATCTGCTGTGACCGAGAAGGCATGAGAAGAAAACGACTGCTACACGAAGGTGCGTACCGATCTGCAAACGGCATCGAGGCGCCATGTCCGGTGCGCGGGGACAAGCAAAACGGGGCACAATTCCGCCATTGATACCCGGGCGGAACATCGCGGCGGCCTTTCGAGTGTAATGGAAGCACACCGTCGATTCGAGCTAATGACGCTAAGAAATTGAAAGTGAAGAAGGTCAGGAGAGAGACTAGATATGCATAAACGGGTGGGATTTCCCGGAGGAAGAGAGTCAGATGTGAAGGAACGAACCATCCCCGGCCACAACGTGCCAGCTGAAGCAGACAAAATGAGGCACAGCGGTTGCATTGTCGCGGAAAGACCAAGGCGGACTAGGATAGAGCGGTGAGAGGGAGTCAGAGACGACCAGAACAGAGCGGACGAGACGACACGCACATACAAGATCGATAATCAATCATTGGTGTCATCCATCGCTAGCCAGTACCAGTCGCGCCCCGTGCGCATGTGGCCGTTGCAAGGTGACGCGCGTCAGAATTGGACTTGATAAGCGGGAGAACGTCCTGACGAGTGACCAGAGAAAAGAAGCGGAAATCGTCCATCGCTGCAGTGGTAGCAGAACGAGGGGATGCAATGCCAGCAAGAGGTGCGGCGGGAATTTCCGAAATGACGTCATCTGTCAATTGTCGCGTAGATAAGGATCAAAGAATCGACTTTACACGCGGGCGGAGCGGCAGGAGCGCCTGCGCGCGGGGATGCAGTATACGATCAGTCATCCTTGCCTCCTCCTTTGTCAACCACCTCGCCAACTTCCTGTCTGAGATCATCAATTACGCTTTGGTATTTCGTAACACCTGTTATATTCTTTGCATACGAAGTCTTCGCGAAGATAGTGCGGTATGTATCTATCCTCTGAATCAACTGCGACGCTATGGCCACGCAGCATGCTGCATGTTTGTTCTCCTTCGGATCACCTTCAAACCCCAATTTTTTTGGCATTCTACATCTAATCTCCCTTTCTGGGTTCATGAAGCCCGACCCAAGCTTCTCCAGGTCATGTTTCCGCGCATGCATCAGACTCCAGGCTGTGCCCTGGTTTGTTGTGTGGTTCCTTTCCATCTCGGCAAGCGAGAAGCTGTAGCTGATAGATTCTCTGTTCTTGACTCATACTGTATCTTGTCGCTATCAATCCTTTCTCTGGCAATGATTCTTGGTGCGCAGAATGAGGTTCTCAGGGGTGTATCCGACATGTAGCACCACTGCTGAGTGATTTCTGTTAGACCTGCCAATTCTGACATGTAGAGAGGCTTCTCTGATGTTGTCATGCACCTGAAAGATCCAATGGTAGGTTATATGACTGTCGTATCATGCTATTGTGATGTGGTATCTGTTGCAACATGTCGTATGTGCCCATTTCCCCTGGCCTGCACTAACCGCATCTAACGTGTCATAGTTCATACTGAAGCGCCGTAGTTCAGCTGAATTACCTGCTGTCTGAATACTTTGCCTTTCGCTCATGCTGTACATCGACAGAACAGAGTTGGCTGATAAGTCGTCTCATCAAGCTCTGACAGTGGGTACATTCATTCTGCCATCGTCGGTAATGCTGATGAACCAGTCCAAATTTAGAAAAAAAGCCTTCTTCGCTAAATATATACACGGTTACGATAATGTGAACTCGTGGATTGTCAATGCGATATAAGACTGCTTCAGAAAACCCTTTTCAACTAGTATTCCTATTGTTTCACCGTTTCTTGTTTACAGCTTCATCCCGTCATTGATGATATTATGACGTCGCTCTCCTCCTCGCTGGATTCATTGTTCAGCCCACTCATCTTAGGAGTGTTTCTCTATGGTGAGTCGATGTCTTGATTGTCCAAGCCAAGCACTACGGGTATTAAAATCTGAGTGTGAGCAACAGGCGTCTACCTCTTACTCTTTTTGCAAGCTATGTGTATGTTTCGCGTGTCTTGAGCCTTGCTCCAATGCTTTTGCATCCAAATAACAATCATACCCAAGGGAAGCTTTTCAAAAGACGAGCAAATGTGCCCTACATTGTTGCATTGGTCATATTGTGGACATCTGTCACATCCTCATTTATCATCAGCTGGATTGCAAATCACAACGCATTCGTGGTCAACAACAGCTCGCCTACATCTGTGATAGCCACAGTTAATGCTTTCCCCGTTCTCGTGTCGTTTTTGCCCGACTTTGTGGCCGGTGGTGTCTCTGACGGTATTCTGGTAACGGTTTTATCACTCATGCGTTCAATAATGAGCCAATCCAAGCTCGCACAGATTTGGCGGTGCTATGTCCTTTGGAACAGGGCTTGGTGTGTGATCATTCTCATTTTACTGCTTGTTGCGTCATCTGGTGCGCCCTTTTCATATTTCACAAACAAAATTGCAGATTTAAAGCTCTGTTCAGGATGTAATCTTTACTTTGGTATTGATCAGGCCACCAATGACCCGACTTTACTCTTTGCGGGGCTTAACCAGTTTCTCTCGGCTGCTACAACTGTGTTTGCAACGTCGATGATTGCACTAAAAATCATCCTTTCAACTCGAGATTGCCGTGCGCGTTATTCTTATACAAGAATTATCGACATTTTGGTTCAATCGGCGGCGCTGGAATCCCTTATTTTGGTTGTCAGTGCCATCTCCGAGATTGCATTGTATATATTAGGGGAGCCCGACGATAGCAATATGACGCTCTATGTTCTCTTTCTGGAGATCTTGACATACGCATCAGCTTGCCGACTTATTGTGACAGTTTGTGTTAATTTCATTCTGCATTAGCAAAGGCCGCTAACCAGGAAATCATTTAGGGAATAGCGCCGACTCTCATCGCATTCCGAGTAGCAGAAGAGAGGCCTAGCACTGAAGTGGACAGCACGAGGAAAAGAAGCTCCCAGTCTGGCCTTGCCTTCAAACAGTTTACGCGTCACGTCGACCCAGAAAGCCCCTCGCAGCAGATAGGGGTCACGGCCATACGCTTTGGATCAGCGCAAGAAGATGATTCTATCTTTAGTATTTCTTCTGGAACTGGTGTAGGCGAGATCCGAGTTGTGTCAAGGGTGAAATAAAATGCATATCACAGGTTCGGAGTCGTAGTAGCTTTTGCAGATTGTTCTGAGACAAAGCGTATGGATAACGCGTGCACTTTTGTGACCAAGTCAGGGATTATTGCAAAATTGTCGATGATGCCCTCTGCTGACGTCCAGTATGACGGTCGAAATTTCCTTTTTTTCAAAAAATTAAGCCCGCTTCATCGTTTGGGGTGGATTGGCGCCGAAAATCTGTTCCTGCAAGTTGCATTTGCCGGCCCATGTCTGAGTGCATCTATTTGTGTCCTCCAATGATATGGATCGTGCACATGGTCATTCGGGGAGCTTCTTTCCCTCCCACTGTTAGACGCATGTGCGACTTTCCAAATGAAAGTATATCCTAGTACAAACTTGCTATTGTCTCCAGGGACTTCAAGCGCTTGTTATGAGTGGTACAGTGACACCAGGCGCTTAAATCACGTGCACAAAGTGAACCCAGTTCCAAGATGTTCGCTGAAGCGTTTGTGCAAGCGTTTGCGACCCTGTTCGTAAACGTCTATTACATTGGATCCGATTATCTGAAACTCTGAAGCGCTGGTTGCATATTTAATATAGAGATTGCTCTGGAATTATGGGGGAATTGTCAGCCTGAATATCCAACATGCTGTCTAAAGAGCATATAAAATGAGTGCAGACTATGTTTTCCTCTCGTATAGTTTTAAAGTTTAACGCTGGCGCAAGTTTCTTTGCTGGTGCGCGCAAACTGGTCTTAGAGTGGTAATTATAAGGAGCAGTAAGGTATCGGACATCGATACTCAATATAGTCACGTGCGGGTGCCCCATATGGTGCAGAAATAAAAGAAATTGTCTATTGACAAATGATACAAGGACTAGGGGGCCATTATGGCTCTCGCAGTCCGTGGAGATACATATAAAGACTCGGTATGCAAGATTTCAGACATATCCGACCAGTCTGTGATGAGGAGATAGACAAATGAAATGGTCACTAATTAGTCGGTACATCAGGACTGGTACAACCATCAGAGAATCAATTTGTCAACTCCTCTCTCAGTTTCTGGTGAACTGTTGTAAGATTTCATTTGTGGGAACATATGTATATACACTATGGTCTGCGAGAGCCATCATGGCCCCCTAGTTCTTGTGTCATTGTCAATAGACAATTCTTTGTTTCTGCACCATATGGGGCACGCGCACGTGACTATATCGAGTATCGATGTCCGATACCTTATCTTCGACGGAATTTCCGCGTTACATGCATCACGTATAGCGGACCGCCTGCCGACTCTTGCCTAAAATGCGATTCTTTACCTGTCCGCAACCACACACTTCAGCCGGAGATTTCTCCCTTGGTGATTTTACTTGCATTTTAGAACTGCTTGACAATGTATTTCACATCGGAGAGCTACTTGAGGACAATACTCAAAATGCCATTTTTTGTTGTGCCTATCACGAGTAAAGATCTCTCAGGTGCAACATATATTGTCGGCCAGAGGAATATCAGGGGAGGGTGGAATACCAGTAGTAGTGGAATTCGGTGGATTGATCACCTGGAAGAACAGCACAGCAACCATGACTTGTTCGGGATCATCTATTATTAAATTTAGTTATCAATAGTGCCGATTACGATGGAATATCGCTCCAGCAGATACAATGAAATCTGATAGTTGTGGAAGCAATGTTCATGCGGAAAAATCCATCAAATGTACCTCAAATAGCTCAAGGAACTAGGGGACATCGGAGTACGAGACTCGCACCCTGGCTTAGGCCACAACACGACTCTTTAGTCCTCCACGATCAAACATTTTACTGCAGAGATCTCGTCCGTGGCGTTTGAAGAAAGTCCCACAGCTCGACTAACAGGCCCGTTGGCAAACTTAGGCCATTTAATATTGTTGGGCTTCATTCAAGATGACATTACTAATACCGCCACTCGTACTCGAAAATCACTATTATCCTGTAAAATTCCAATCAGATACTTGTTGAAGTATCAATAGCCATCAGATATCGCATATAACCTCGAAGACCTGATGCAATGGAAGCATACATGGTGAGTGTGATACAGTATTAATAGGGGTCCATCTGATGCATCATATCATACGACAGATTGCAACAATATTAGTCCGTGTAAATGTTAATTAGATATCCATAAATGTGCTCTTTGATCTATACATACTACTGATGGAGATGAGCTAGGCATACCATAGAAGTTTCTTGCTTCTCTAGTCTACAAACTCTCCACGGCTATGTAACTTCAGTGAAACAAGATCAGTAGTTGGGGACCTACTCCATCTTATATTAATTTTGCGCAGTTTCAATGAGACATCAAATAAGTTAGAAATAGCACACATATCCGAGCTTTTTTATAACCAATTACCCGCTTGAAAGGGTTCAGAACTGGCACCCTTTCTGGCTATCTCTTTTCTCTATCTTAACCATGGCTGACTCTAATATGACAATTGAGTCAGCGACATTCTTCCTCCACACGAGTGACAACCTTGGCGCACTAGAGATTAGCACATTCGTCGGGTTGATACTCTATGGTGTCACACTAGCTCAAGGGTATCACTATTTTACAAAGAATGGATCTGACCCAGTCCATATGAAAGTGATGGTGAAATTTACTCAAATCATATAATATTTTCTTCGTTTTAATTAGTTTCTATAGGTGTGCGCCCTGATGTGAGATCGATTGTAATGGGTTCCAAGGCAAACAGTAATCGAACTCCAACAAAATAGGTTCTTCGAAATGCTGCATACCTTTTTTGTGGCATATGCAGTGTACTTTGCTAATATCACGACCTTGTCAAAAGGACAAGTCAACTTCTACCCAGTTTCAATCACGGCTTTGCTGGAAGGGATGATCACCTTTCTAGTGCAGGTGTGTGGTAACCAAGCTACCCATTTCTGGAATATACCTTCTCAAATCAGGTCTTTGATATAGACCTTCTTTGTGTGTCGCATCCACCGAATAACCCGCCGCATATTTGTACCAATCTTCTTGTCCCTTCTTTTGCTTGCTCGATTTTCTGGTACCATTGCGATAGCTGTTCTCGCACTTGAAGATGTGACCAAGACCCCGAATGGACTAGTGTTACATAATGACCGGGCTCTCATTTCTGCCGCATGTGGAATTGGAGCTGGCGCGGACTTGCTTATTGCAGTGTCATTGAGTTATGATCTGCGCAAGATGGTCACTGAGCTCACAACAGCTAGGTAAGAATTTGAGCATATAGATTACCTCATAGCTGATCCGATTGATAGGACAAGCAAGGCACTCAATGGTGTAATTCACTGGTCGCTACGTACGTCCGTCTTTCATGTAAGTGTTTTGTGCCTGACATGCCCAATGCGCTCTTGCGCATGCAGAAACCGGTCTTGTAACAAGGTCAGCTAATATATCCCATGAGATTCGTTGTTTCACTTACCAGTATCTAGTTTCATGTCCTTTGCAGTGATAGTTTGCGTGAGCCTATGACGTACCGTTTGCACTTTAAATAGCTCGGCATCAAATACACCTACTCTTCCCTGTTTTTCACCATCCCTCGTCGCTTTATAGATAAAATTATTGACAATACTAGTACTCCTACTGTAGTTGTTCTGTATTCTCCAAAAAACCGGCATTTAAAAACATGTACTCAGTGACCTAATCTTGGAACAATACAGAAATGGGTCGCTTTTCAATGATTTCAGATTTCTGCGCTTCATACACGCTTTAAGCTTAAGGGAAGGGTATTTATTAGGCTTCATGCAGTCAGATATATATTGCAGCGTCGAATTTTGAATTTAAACAGTCATTTTTTTTCAATGGGGTTTTTGAAGCCCACAGTTACACTATTGAAGCGTCGGTCCTACGCGTTCTGCATGCATTAAATTTATGAGACCTCGGAATTGGTCGCCTATATATACGGTGCTTCTACATGAGGAGCTTCTCCGCATCAATATTGGCGGTTCGTGCTATGTAGAGGAGGAAATCCGGTCACTGAATGTGGCTAAGCACATGCACACGTGACAAACATCAGTGATCCGTCATGGCATATCTTTCCCACGGCAATCTCTTTCAAGCCACAGACAACCGCACGCACTCAACACGCACGGTCATTGTGCGCTAATGCACGTTTGCTGAAAGAAAAAGAAGCAAAATGAAATTAAGATCTCATAACATAGCACTGTGATATCATGGGCAAGGTTTTCAGCAAACGTGCATTAGCGCACAATGACCGTGCGTGTTGAGTGCGTGCGGTTGTCTGTGGCTTGAAAGAGATTGCCGTGGGAAAGATATGCCATGACGGATCACTGATGTTTGTCACGTGTGCATGTGCTTAGCCACATTCAGTGACCGGATTTCCTCCTCTACATAGCACGAACCGCCAATATTGATGCGGAGAAGCTCCTCATGTAGAAGCACCGTATATATAGGCGACCAATTCCGAGGTCTCATAAATTTAATGCATGCAGAACGCGTAGGACCGACGCTTCAATAGTGTAACTGTGGGCTTCAAAAACCCCATTGAAAAAAAATGACTGTTTAAATTCAAAATTCGACGCTGCAATATATATCTGACTGCATGAAGCCTAATAAATACCCTTCCCTTAAGCTTAAAGCGTGTATGAAGCGCAGAAATCTGAAATCATTGAAAAGCGACCCATTTCTGTATTGTTCCAAGATTAGGTCACTGAGTACATGTTTTTAAATGCCGGTTTTTTGGAGAATACAGAACAACTACAGTAGGAGTACTAGTATTGTCAATAATTTTATCTATAAAGCGACGAGGGATGGTGAAAAACAGGGAAGAGTAGGTGTATTTGATGCCGAGCTATTTAAAGTGCAAACGGTACGTCATATGAGCCATCCTGTTCATCATCTCGCCGGTAGGGCATACAACTAACTTTCATCTATTCAAGTTTCTGGCTATGTCTAACCGTGAGCATTTACATCAGGCTTCAACCGCCTGACTGTATGTTCATTGAGGTACTGCAACAGTCGTCTGGTTTGGCCTGTATATCGTTCTTGCCAAGCGTGAGTAACCAACTTAGAAGCTGGCTTATTGTTAATATGAAAACATGTATGTATCGCAGTTTATTCTGTCTCCCTGTTCATTGCGTTAGTTTTGCCTGATTTATTCATCGGGAATTCGTTACTGATTCCGTGTGGTACCCTTTCAAGGTTAAATACACGCCAGTTGAATCATCCGAATTTGGCTCCTGTATCCACAGACCAAGGGATTATCAACTCAAGCACAACCCACGCGCATCAAACCCTTGTTAGTAATAAGCTCCGGAATCTACGGTTCTCTTAGAAGCCAAACGCAACCCTGAAAATCTCTCAGAAGGTCTGACCGATCCAGGTGAACGCTTCTTGGCAGTCCAACTCCACTGTATTTGGATATAGTGCAGTCAAATATTCCAGCTCAGATGAGAGCTTTACGTTCAATTTTAGTTCTGTGTGTTCATATACAGATGTACGGTGTATCGCATATTTTGTCTCGCATTGAGCTCTAATGGGCCATAGTTGTCACAAAATACCGGGGCGCGATGCTCGTGAGAACTTCCACTGACGGGACCCACAACTTACAACGGCGTGATTGCGTAGGAAATAAAAATACATAATATCTCATGCTCCATATTGTCTTCTCTTCTTGATTAACCCTTCCCGACACGGGCTCTCTTTTCGCTTTCAATCCTGGTCCACTGTCACCGTCAATCGCGAGATTTTAACCGCACTAGAAAGACGCAGAGGCCATCACGTCAACATTTTACGCTAGTGGGGCCATCAATCCAGCCAAAGAGCCATGTTTTTGTCCTGCACTTGGGCCTTCTTGTGAGTACCTCCCGTGCCTTACGAGGACGGTAGCATTCCGCTGCCGCCAGACGGGTTGTAGGTCCAAAGGAAGATGGGAACGGTAACGTGTACATTTATGACTGGGAGGGAGACTAAAGGTTGGCTCATGTTTGAACAGTATTCCGGAGAGCATATGAGAGTTGGAGGTTACGGCGATCGTCTACGGCGATCAGTACGGCGGCAATTCCCGCCGGACTCTTCCACCGCCTCAGGTGGCACTTTGCCAGCCACACAGCGTGTCTCAGAGGTTGAGCAGGGCGTTACAAGCAAACATCTGGCGTGGTCCCGCGCAATGCCGTAAAACGGTCAGTTATCTAATTTCCAGGAAGTGTAAGTCCGAAAAGAGATGAGTCGTTTCCAGTTGAAGACTTTGCTTTGATAAATTTATATATGCCGTTGATATCTGATAATCGCTTTTGCAAAGTTGTGCCGCCCTTGCTCCTTCGCTTGAATAATCATATAAGCCTGCAGCACACGTAGGAAAGTAGTTGTGTGTTCCTGGAACAAGTTGTACTGATTAATGTTCGTAACAATGAGGGTAATTTTGCGGATGAATTAGTTGTTGCCTTCCTGTGGTACTTGCGACGCCGCGACACTGTAAGGATACGACAGCTCATAATACCTGCACAGGGCGATCATAATCATAAGCTGCTGCATTGAGGCACCCTTTCGCTCAAGGCGGGTTCGTAAGTTATTCCGTGTCCGCTTGAGCCTGACTCTGGGGTCGGAGGATGTCAAGTACTTCTGTATTCGCCACAAGGCTTCTAGTACATGATCCGACATCTACAAGACCCAAAGTCGAGCAAAAAAGATGCAGATACATTGGTGGCTGATTCTCTGCATACATATTTGGTGGTATAGGCGATTTTGGGAGCGACGGAAGTTGCCGCCGTACACGATCGCCGTAGTCGATCGCCATACACCCGCCGTTACCTCCAATTCACGTATTATTTCGTATTCCGGATGATTCATAGGATTACGTTCATGCCTGAGGAGATTTGAGATGTTCGGATGTTCGGATGTTCGGCATGAGTGACATAAGTTAAGATAAGATGGTAGGGTCATGATCGTCACAATCTGTGACAATCTCGGTCACGAACCCTAAACGCCTCTCCTCGACTCTTTGCGACCTCTACATGAACGCCCTAAGTCTTGCACCTTGTTTTTCATCGCCACGCTTAACCCATGCCATGTCCGGGTGGCATAATTCGAGGAAGGCATCTCTAACCCATGCGCTTCGACGATCGCTTCGGTACTTCGTTTTCCTGAGTCTCTACTCCGTTAGGACTTTCCGCACTTACCGCGGAATTTTTACTAATTCGCGCCACCCTCCCCTGTTTCTCACTCTTGTTGGCCCTCGCATCTGCGCATGATTTTGCAACAACCACCCTCCTATACCCTTACCTCCCCCTTGCACCCTCGCACTTATCACAAATCCCAAAACCTCTTACAAACCTCCCTGTCGCGCATGTCATTGCCACGGGGTTCTCCAGCAGGCTCAAAACCTGACTAGGACACAACTTCGTCACGAGCCTCAAATCCTTGGTCCTGTCGAACACCTTCTCGCGCAATCTCGGTCTCAAGTCCACCCTCCCCGACATGGTTATCCGTCCCATACGCTTCCGCCCTGACTTTATCCAACACACCAATCTCTCGCTCCCGCGGTCTCACCTCGAGTACTGAACCTCAGGGGGGATGCTACATAGAGTCCTAGAAGCAGGGGTTGCAGGGCGGAACGAGACTGTGCGAAGAGTCAATCATGACGATAAGGTTTGGATTCGTGGGGGTTGGCGCTTCGCCTGTCCATGTGCAAACACAGGCGTGTGAGTAACACCGACTATGTGTTAAACTGCGACTGCTGACCTTTAAGTAGTCCGGTCGTCGGGTCGTTACAGGTATTGATAATAAGCTGGGCCGCAGCTGCCACATCGCCGCTAATAGATAGACGTAATGTAAACAAGACATGACACAGGTTGGGAAAGGAAGATAAATGGGAAAAGTGGGGAAAGTTTTGCTCACCAACCAGCAGCAGCGATGCCAGTCCCGAGTGCGTTGAATCCATAAATGGCCGCATCGCCAATCTGCTGGAACATGGCTATGTCCGTGCCCGTGGCGCTACATATTTCGCCTTCTGCTGCATCATCCAAGAGAAAATCGATGCATCCAGAAGTGTTGATCTCAGAAATGAGGTTGCCAGAGTTGTTCTGGCATACTACATCGCGCTTCGTCAGACGCTCTGGCAGACAGTTTGATGATTAATTTGAGTTGAACGAAATGGTATGATTAACGAACCAGCACCATCAGCGGGGGCCGCGTAGGCTCCAAGCGTCGTGTAAAAACAGAGGAGCATCAAAGCTCGCTTGAGATGAAAAAATGCCATGAATGTCAGCCAGACAAGCTTGTGTAGTACAGATGATGAGCCGATGACCCAATGATAATTCGGTAAGTAAAGCGGCGCTTATATACTACGCTACCACCATATGTGAACCACTTTGAGTTATGTTAAATTTTAATCACTACTCTGAAGATTCCATGCAAGAATAGGTGCAATGTGCGATGCCCGTGCTTCTGTGATCTGAATCTACACACGCCAAGAACCGTAAAATCATCAGCAGTATTAATGCTACTCTACCCGGACGCGAAGATTAGCGCAGTTGAAACCCCAATACGAAACTCCTCCGGCTTCCGCTTAGCATTTTATTTTGACTCCCTTTCGTCAATTCATACATTGCCAAGAAGGCACTAGAGAGACAGATGAAAAGAGAAGTCGAAGAAATTAGAATTATAGCGCAAGGCTATTTGATACCAATCACGAGTGGAATATAGACTAATTCAGAAAGTGCTCAGGTCGTTCTTGAACATTTTTGGTATCAAAGAAACCAAGAAGCTCCATACCATTCGAGAAGGGTTGGTATATGCCAGGGGATATTCTGATGGTTCAAGGGAAAGCGAAGACATGGATGGTCAAGCAATGTGATTATCTGCGGAGATTGGCTGCGCATCGGAGTACCGTGCCCGCTAATTATCACTTCTCTTTCTCCTCCTTTACCTCTCAGAGTGTTATTGTACCAGGGGAACGGCAGGCTGCCGTCGGCGATAACCCTATTGCACTCTTGGCAAAGTATATTTTAACATTTTTATCCAAAAATATACTTCGACAGCCTACTCTAAAGCTCCGATATTATATGTTCTCATCGATGTACAGTATATGTTACCCAGCTCTGTGCCTTCGTTACTGTAAATTCGGGTTTCAGGGTGAATGTAACTGCATGACCGTGTGAACATTATATGCTCATGCTATATGGACACACGGTACACCATTTTTAGTTTACATCGGGTACGTAACACCCTCTATGAGGCGAGCAGCTTTATTCATTACGATGCAGAATATATCTACGACACTGTCTCACTCTTGTAGCGAGCTGTTAGGGACAGGCTACCAGGAAGCCATATAAATTTATCGAGGTGAAGGAGGCACAAATTAGACAGGAGAATGCTCTGCAGAATTATTTCGCCTAGAGGTACAAATATAGCATAGAAGCCTGTATCTGCACATGTATACTGATGTTTATCACTGTATCAAGCATCTCACCTTTAGTTGGCTGTTGGTAAATTTATTATTACCACATCGGCACACACACACATACATATGACACTGTGTTCACACATTGTTTATTAAGCGACGATCATTTGATTTCGAGTGATTGTCTTTTGAATGTTTTTTCTCACAGTTATCCCATACCCTTTTACTATATGCACGAAGTTTGGTACTCATCGTAAGTCTAGGACAGGTGTAATCATTGCACTTGAGCGGGATCTCGACTTCCTCATGCGGAAGCTCGCGCAACTCAACCGAGGACAGCATGTCTGAAGAAACAACTAAGCATAAAAGGAGAATAGAGGGATGCGCCGGAGGTGTTTTCGAGGATGTATGTACCTGGCATGAATTTAGTATTCGGTCCAGGCTATTATCAGAGAGCAGCTGACATTGGGTCAGCCAAGAGGAATGATTCGCAGTGGTAAAAATGGGCAGTAAAATGGGCCAAGCAAAGCAAAATTGAGCGGGGGTCTCTGGGTAAAGAGAGGAAGAGCAGGGAGAACTGGAGCGTCGTGGATGGTAGCTATAGCGGCGTTCAAAGAGGTGCACATGATACATACATATATATACTCCATAGATGCCACACCAAACTATCGTATACCCCCACGCACAAAGATAACAGCGGAAGACGTCTACTACGGAAGCTCGATCATCGTTCGCGCGAAACACGCGGCAGAAGGGAGTGGTCACATTCTCTGCCTGAAAGATCTAGAGCTGGCTGAGAGCACCACCTTTGACCTTTCACCCTGAGCGAGTAGTGGTATGCGCCAGTTCAAGGCAACTCTGTCGCATGGATCCATGCATAGAGATTATATATCAGTGAACGAGCATGAGACTCAATATTCGGCCTTCAAGACAGCGCACTTCAAACCAACTCACCGTGGGTGTCAGTGCCAAATGGCGCAATGAGTCGCAGGGAACAACGTCACAGAGAAAGTGAAACCAGAAAAAGAGAGAAGCAAAACAAAGAAAGATACACACACCGGGCTTGCTCTCCTAGCCACAATTCGGCCGTCTCTTCTTCCTTGTCCAGTTCTTTGGTAGATGTTTTACCGCACTGAAGAAGCTGAAGAATGAAGACAAAGGACGAACACCTCGGCTAGGGACCGTTGTTATCGATACTGATACCCGTGGTAGTGACACAAACCAGTCCCAGAATACTTCTTCAGTTGAGAGATTTCACGGTCGTAGATGCTGTGCCCTTCCCGCCGGTAGTGGAAGGTTATAATGAGGGGCACACAATCTCCCCGCCCGGCGATACAGCACTCGATGCAGATATAGAGGCAGACGGAGTCGAGGGTCTGATCAGCGTAGTTAGAAGCGAGCCCTCAGATACCTATGTAGAGACGGTCACCCGGCTGGGCGTGCCTCTATAACGCAACTCCTCTCCGAGTAGACAAGGGCGGGCATTTCTGTGAACACACCAACGTATCAGATTTTTGGCTAATTGGGCACCAGGCTGCTACGAGAGCGAGAGCGATAATCAGAACGGCCGGACTGGACGGAACAGACAGGAGAGGGTGATACGGGCGAAATGTAATAGGACCGATTACTCACAGCGAGGTAGGCGACGTATGGCGCGCAGTTTGGTCGTTAGAATGAAAGCTTGGGTCGGATTTTCGCTCAAGTATGTACCTACACCGCGAGTGGCTTAAATACGTAGTCTACCAGCCGATGATAATGAAGAACTGTTATGTAAACACAAAAAGAGTATCGTAAATGATGGAAAGCTGCTCAGCTTGCATGTGTGTCCATTGGGGGAGATTATATTGGTGGGCCATGTCTGGCGCAATAGTGGGGTCCAGGTTATGGCGGGTATCCCTGCTGAGCCATATGAACGCGTGCTTGTTCCGGCGCCAGAGAAGCAACCTCCCTAAATCTACACCCAGACTGAAAGGAAAGACGGTATGGCGTCGTGAAAGAACTACAGAAATGAGCCTGTAAGGATGTGCACAGGCGGTGGACGCATGCTTTGTGGTAAGGAGCACACGGCTAATTTTGGACAATTCAAGACGCAGTCGAGGTGGTCCCGGAGGTGGGGTATCAATCGACTGCTAAGGACAAGAAGCACGCATGGTACCCGGTCGTATGGGTAACTCCATCAACCTCTTCTCCGCTGGCTTCGCTCCGCCCTCCTCGAAAGTCGCAGCACGCCTAAACCCCGATCGCATTCCCTATCCGCCGCCACTCTCCATCCAACATCGTCATCACTCCTCCACATGGCCGCATCACCTGTCCAGGCCAAATATCACACCTTCACATCACATACGACGCGGGGTCTGTGGCTCCCGGGACTGCAACATCCCGTGAACAATGATCCGAGACCGCCGCCGCTCATTGTGGGCGTAGGCGCAGCTGACGCTGTCCTGATACCTGCTACGCTCACAGTCACTGATAGCGTTGCGGTGAGAGTTAAAGTAGACGCTGATGCCGACGTAGGTGCCGATATGGGGGTGGTCGCTGTTCACCGCCACGCCGGCCAAGACATAGTGAGCAGGCAGGGCAGGGCGGATGGCGGCGGCTGCATGCGCCCAATCGAACCAAGTCGGGTCAGGTGTGCAATGAAAAAAGGGCAAACACCTCTGAATGGTGAAGGGAGGGTGATGATAGGCATCTGTGATGGTGACGACGAGATCGACGTCGTCGACGGCGGGGATGTAGATGTGGATTTGAATGTCGAACGCAACGGCAATGACATCATGACACGACCGAGGACCTAGGCGGGGAGGCGGGGAATCGAACACCCGGGGTGAGGATCGCGAGGAATGCATAGCAACGAGACGAGAGAGAGAGGAACACGCTCCGGCGTCCATGTTGTATGATTCCCGGCCTAAGGTTGCTGTCATTGCTCTGTCGAATTCAGACTCAGACAGGATAGGTAGCAGAGGACTACGTAACCAACACTGAGCTAGCAGCGGGTCCTCCGTGTAGAGACGCCGGAAGTCAAGGTGAAGTGAAGTTGACCTTCACCACATTTTAAACTCCGACAAGTTGAAGGTACCTTCATCTTCATGATCCGGTCACCTTGACTCCACCCTCACTTGACTTCATCATACCTCCATAGTAGCGAATACCATAATAAGCAGTCACGATCAAATCAATCAGTAGTACCATCAGTATAGACATGTATGTATTCAAAACTTCGAGACTCGCGTTTTTAACACACAGACGATAAATTATAAGTAGATTAAGATATACGGCCTGGACAGAGGCTCCTGCTGCCTTTCCTGGAATGATATGTGGCCCAGCCCCTGGAATAGCAGGTACAGAAAGAACGGCGGCGGCTGGGACACGATTTTCATCGCAGGTACGTGAGTTGGGTGCTGAAATATTGCGGCGCTTCGATCCTGCATTGGATGCTGATGCAGCGGGCGCGTGCCGCTTGCGATTAGGTGCTGCAGTGGCTCGGGCTCCAGATCTCTGCAAAACAGTGACAGAGCTGGACATTGTTATGTTGCCAAGGGGGTGGGGGAGAATCGGTCCTCGTGTTGACGGTCCAGGAGCCGCTGATGAACCGTGGAGGGGTATTGGATAGTGCCAGAACGTCGGAGTATGTATTGCGTACATGTGAGACTCGGAGGACACAGCGGGTGTGTCACGGAACGAAGCAAGATCAAGATCCCATTTATGGTATGCGCCAGCAGGAGGTGGATACGGATATGGGTCGTATGAGGGTGCGGTTGGACGAGAGAACGGTGCAGCGCGATACAAACGCATGATTGAGGATCTGTACAGGGGCAAGACATCGGGTCAGGGGCCATTCGAGCTTGTAACATACAGAAAATGTCTGCATGTCCCTCAGTCTTTTAAGGCGTTCTGGTTCTGCTTCGATCCGTAGAAACCGTGCCGCGTTTGGACAGGTTGTGCATTGAGAGGACATAATTCCGTGGGGTCAAAGCAGAGACGCGTCTCGCGACGCGTCCATGACGCACCACTTAATTTAGTTGTAGGGCGCGTCGGAACGGCACACGGAAGATTAGGGACAAAATACATCCTATGGTGAACGGAGCCAACACCAACTTGAGATTCGTGGATTAATGCAGTTTTTATGAATCTAAACTACAAAGTATGCATTTACTGATGTTATAACATCTCGGCGTATACGCGGCGGGAAAGATGTACAGTCCTCGACAGTTTGACAAACCGATGTGACTCTCTATGTGACTGATGGGTGTTCCAGTTCAGGCAAAGCCATCAGTTTCGTTTCGGGAGTGAAGCTAGCGTGAAGATCCGATGAAGGTGAAGTCAAGGCCACCTTGACACCCGAATAGTGAAGTTAAGGTCACCTTGACTCCGAAGGTACCTTGACTTCCGGCGTCACTACCTCCGTGACGCGAGCTTTGGCGTACCAGTTTTCGAATAACAATATAACATTGTGTAATGAAAAATAGCATGCTGTTGCAGAGATGCTATGGCCACCCATACTGAACGTTCTCCTCCGGGCTCACATGGCCTTTCTTCAGGCATACCCAAGTTCTGTAACGTGTCAGGGGTACGCAGAGCAAGTATTCACCGATATCCAGAACAATTAGAAAAAATTACACGCATCAATTTGCTTGCAGATATAGTTCTACGCACAGCGAACAAAGCGACAGGAGCAGCGACGAAGAGTCAATGCAATAATCAATAATTACATGAGGATAGCAACCAGGCATGTATCAGCTCAGGGATCCACGATGCCGGTAATCTGGCTTGATATTGTTCTGGGCATGCATGACGGTGACGTCAAAGAGGTGCATTGAGAGGCGGGATGGATTGAAGAGGCAAGGAGTTGGCGAACCGGACGAAACGCGGCTGCGATCCAGATGTTGGTAGCATCATCCATCAGTAGTTTAGCCAATAGCTTTTTTCTACTTGTGCAAGTCAAAAAAAGCGTCAAAAACGTAATAAGCTGACAAGCTGGCAACCCAGGTGTTAAAATCAAAAAGTTACAATATAGCAATAGGAAACGGTGCATGCACGTAGTTTTTTATGGAAATATGGATGTCAAATGCAACTGTCAGCCTACTCTACTCAACCTGCAATATATTTTTGGGATTCTCACCAAAATGAGCTGAGTAGGACAGGCATTGAAAGCGATGGCATGTAGCTTTTCGGTACCTTCTCAGCTTTTTGGTTTGCGGAAAGTAAAAAAGCCGAAAAAAGCCGGCAATCAAATGGGCATCTTGCTGATGCCCCTCGTGCATCCATCAAATTTATGAAACTCAAACCCATTGCTCTCTCCTTCTGCCTCATGTTCAGGACCTTTCAACGTCGTACTCGCGCGATTCAACCTAATGCGCCTGCTCCCCCTGCGATATATATATTCAGCACTCCCCAATGTCCACCCATCATGCGCATGCCCCGTCACAAACATCGTTCGCAGGTTCGATATCCCACCAGAGACCACAGCACCCAACTTGATTGAATGCCGCACCTCTCGATATGCGTATCCCTCGTGAAGGCCCTTGCTAAGAATCTCTGTACAACACTCTCAGCTGGGATCAAGCCCACAAGCTTCGATTCTAGCCAGTTGACCTTTCGTTCTCTAAATCGCACCAGCCTCGGAACCATGGGATTGCCTCCCTCTCCCCTCCAGGATTCACCAGCACTTCTTGTCGCGCAGGTCCTCCATCAATGATCAATGCATCACGACCGGGTCGCAGTCGCAACTCCTTCATGGTCACTACTCTCGACATCGGCATTTCCGCTGTCTACTTGTCCTTCGTACTCATGGACTCTCATCATATATCCACTGGTCGGTGGCACTTCCTCATTGTCCCGCCCACACCCAAACTGCCCTCTAACGACTTGACACCACCCTACGCTGGTCGTCTTCTTCTGGAATCCATACCCACGCAGTTCATGACGTTCCTCCCTGGGGTCGTAGGCTTCATGTATGCGTCGAGGGAGATGTGTGCCCGCCGGAGCCTCAAACATTTGGATGCAGAAAACGGGCTGCAAAATGAAGACGAAGGCGATGATCATGATCCCTCCCCACTACGCTGGCGCTCTTAAGTGTCAGTACCCGCTAGATACCACTGCGTTAACCCCACCACCAACACCAGTGTCTCCTTCCAACCTCACACTGCCAGTGACAGCAGCCTCGGTGCCAGTAATTATCCCATCTATCAACCTTTGAACAGGTCCCTTCCTCGCATGAACGCAAACAGAAACCTGTCATGGTTACACAAGGCGAGACCACTGTATATATTCCTAGCGCGGAGAGCAATAAAAGGTGATTTTGGGGATGTCGTTCACATTACAGAAATGCTCGGCTCGTCCTTGTACTGAGATTATGTTGGCAGGCTCAACAGATAGGATAACGTGAACGTAACATCTGCACCCTTCCTGCATCCATTACTCGTTGCCTTCCCTCATCGTTTCTCGGCTTCCTCTGTGCATGAAAAGGGACCTAAGGAGCTGAGCCGGTATGTATGACTATACGAGGCGTGCACGCCTAACTTCTCATTCTACATCCATCGTGTCGCTGAAAAACAATATTCCGACCCATTACAATACCCCAACGCATACAAATATCTGCTCTCCATACATACATGCATCAATATATTAAACTGGTTCTGGACTGGCGTACTAGACTTCTTGGTAAAGGCGAGGAGTGAAAAAGGCCTGTTCTGGGCTGGTTCTAGATCGTCCAGACAGAAATTATGATTAATTAATCCTTAGTGCCGCCTATTTTGCGCGGACTCATGATGTCTATCTGCCCCAATGTGGACGTTCCCCTCTTCTATCTTTGCGTGTGGATGTGCATGATAGCTTGGTGTGCCATCCATAAGGCATAGATAAACATATACATAAACTATGCTTCTATGAGCATCCCCATGAGCACCGTCGACAACCCCCCCACCTCCCCTCCGCTACTCCTCTATTTATGGCCAGACTTTTCCGCATTTATTCACTCCTTGGCGTACTAATGTAGGCTACTATTGCACATAGTCTTTAGTTGTTGATTCACTGTAAGCCATTCTCCCTTTACGGTCGGGAAAAATATAAGATCTCTATCAAGTATACACACCTTGAGAACACTTCTAGAGAATATGCGCATCAAGCAAGGCTCCATTTATCTTTTCTGCCTCGCACCGCTCGATGTGCATGATCCCAATCACCTGAATAATGATGTCCTTGGTCTAGATTTCTGGTTTTTTGGCTCCAGGAAGGCGAGACCTTGCGCTAATACAATGGTTATACTGGTCATAGACTGATAATTAGTACTTGATTGCGTGCATATTGCATGGAAGGTACGTGATATATGTATAAACAGGCACTCTAAGGACAATCACTCGAAATCAAGTGATCCTCGCTTAGTAATGAATGTGTGAGAGAAGTGTGATATGTATGTATATGTGTGTGTGCTAATGTGGTAATAATAAATCTGCAAACGGCCAACTGTAGCCGTGATGTTTGATACAGTGATCGCCATCAACATACCGGTCGGGATACACGCCTACTTGTGTCATCTATGCTCCTAGCAGGAGGCGTTCTTCAACGGTGTAACTTGTTGGATTTTGGACCTCCCTTACGTTCATAAATTAGTATTCTCTACTTATGGGTGCTGTGGCTGCACTCTACTCATGAGCCGGTGATAAAAACGAGACGGTATTGTACCTCCATTCTACAGAGAAAAGTATATGGTCGGTCGTTTCTTGGAGTGTTGGGTAGACGGCGTAACTAACAATGGTGTGCCATGAGTCCATATGTCTTGATCAGAAAATGTTCACACGATCATGCAGTCGCACTCACCATGAAACCCGATGTCTGTGGTGAAGAAGACGCAAGGCTCAGTAACATATGGTATTAATTGACAAGAATTTATAAAACTAGAAGTCCAGTGCAAGCGGTGCAGGAAGATTCATGGGCAGTTATGATGAAAATACATTGCCAAGACTTCAGCAGGGGTTTTGCCGACGGAACTTTGTTCTTCCCCTAGTTCAAGTAGGAGTGTACTGGCACACAAAGCTGAAGAAGAATGATGGTTGTCATACGCGGAGAAGGTGATAATTATTTTGGCACAGCGCTTCGATCCGCAGCTAAGATTCGGAGAAAGTCATATTGCTTGATCATCCCCGTCCTCGCTTTCCCTGGAACCACCAGAATATCCTTTGAGATTTCCCCATCCTTCCCATAGAGTATCCAGTTTGTTGGTTTCTCTGGTCCCAAAGACGTTCAAGAACAGGCCGAGTACCTTCTAAATTGGTTTATATTTAATACTTGATTGGTATCAAAAGGTTCTGTTCTCTAATTCTCATTTCTTCGATTTATTTTCTCATCAGCGTCGCCAGTTCCTGCCTCTCGGTAGCGTACGAGTTAAAGAGGGTTACCAAAAACAAATTTCTAAGTGGAGACTAGCTAGAGGTAGCTTTCTTACTTTGCAATTGGGCTCATCTACGCTTTCTGGTAGAGTAGCATTAATATTTTGAGGATCTTGGCGTGTGCCGATTCTGATCATAGAAGCATGGGCACCACACATCGCACCTATTCTTACACGAATTTATCAGAGTCATGATTATCGTCTTAAAGAGTCAATGGTGGTTCACATATGCCGATAGCGTGGTATATAAGTGCTTTCATATTCATCGAAAATTTACTGGGTCATCGGCTCATTATCCATCCTACACAAGCTCTCCTAGCTCTAACATCCATGGCTTTCGTTCATCTCAAGCGCGCTTTGATGCTCCTCTGCTTCTCCATGACGCTTGGAGCATCTGCGACCCCCGCTGCTAATACTGGTACGTATATTTCACAATTTCTTGACGTCCAATTGATCATCAAACTGTCTGCTAGGGGCCTTGACGAAGCGGGATGTAGTATGCCAGAACATCTCTGGCACTCTCATTTCCGAGATCAACACTTCCGGATGTATTGATGTTCTCTTGGATCGTGGAGCAGAAAACGAGATATGTAGCGCCACCGGCACAGACGTGGTTATGGTCGAGCAGATTGGTGATGCGGCTATTTTCGTAATCAACGCACTTGGGACTGGCATTGCCGCAGCGGGATGGTGAGTGAAAGATTTCCACGATTTCCCGACTCATCCTGCTTTGCTAGCTTGTATAAGCTCTTACTTACATCGTTTCTATCTTATCAGTGGCGATGTAGCTGTTGCTGCCCAGAATATCATCAATGCCTGTAGCGACCCGAACACCGGACTACTTAAAGGTCAGCAGTTGCAGTTTAACGCATCGTCTGTCCCACTCACTCACGCGTGTTTACACATGGGCAGGCCGCGCGCCAGCCCCCACGAATCCGAACCTTATTGTCATGATCGACTCTTCGCACAGTTCCATTCCGCCCTGCAATCCCTGTTTCTAGGAATCTATGTAGGAGCTGTATGCACCACCCCCTCTACGAATCCATAACAATGTAACATTTTTGATGCGAGAGATTATCATCCGTCTCTCCGGGTCGATAAGCCCACTGGAGACGTTCTTATAGTCACCCGCATATCGTTTCTCCGCGGAACAATGCGCACAGTATTACTTTTTCGGCGAACCCATATTATGCAGCAATACACAACGCCCCTCCGCATTCTTGCATAAGTTACTCATGAGTATCCTATGATATTCCACGCGGCGCAGTTTAATGCCACTTTATTAAGAGCATGTATATTCACGCCAAATTGTGGCTTCGCTGTGATCTAGATACCTCAAATGGCTACAAACTTAATTTTGTAGCCTCAGGACAGGCGAAAGGCGTTCGTCCAGAAAGTCGGCGAAGGTCTGATCTCGGCCACGCCATTGGGCCGATGCCGAAATGATGTCAGCATCATTCTGTATCCAGCCTGTCCTCGACACCGCTTTCCAGCATCCCTTACCTCAAAGCGAAACCTTTCACGTCCCTTCTTCTCGCTCTCGTAGCAAATCGTCTATCCAACACCCTTCAAAATCTGTCTCTCGCGCGTACGCGTGCCACAAACCTCCTTAGTACGCTCGGTATCGCCAGCTATTGCGCCAGTCGCCCTCGCCCTCCCACCCAATATATCTCGCACCCCTCGATATCCGGTCTATTCGCCCAAGCCCTTGTTGCAAACGTCTGTAGGACGCTAGTCATCCCACTCGCCGTCTATAATCGAAGCAAACCTTCCGGGATCGGTGTTCGCTGGATGACTCTAGCCGAGGTGCCAACATCGCAACCATGGGACATGGCGCACTCTCTCCTCAAGGCCTCACTAGCCCCCCCATCGCGCAGGTCCGCAATCACAAGCTGGGTCGCCGTCGCGGTCACAGTTATGCGCCGTGTCCGTATCCCCGTAACTCCTTCATGGTCCCCCTCGACAACGACATCTCCGCCGTCGACATTTCCTTGGTCCTCGTGGCCGCTCATCGTATCTTCATCACTCGCAGACGCTTCCTCGCTCCCCGGCTCCGCCTGCCCTCACTCGACTCGAACCGACCCGGTGCTGGCCGTCCTCTTTTGTAGTCTGCGCCCGCGCAATTCATGAGGTTCCATAGAGTCGCTGGGGCTCATGTGTGCCTCACGCATCGTAGTGGCGCTCGTCCACGGTGGGGATGGGATGGTGTCCTATGCTTTGGGAGCAATGTGTGTCCGTCGGAACCTCAGACGTTTGGGTGCAGAAGACGAGTTGCAAAACAACAACGAAGGCGATGATCATGACCCCTCCCCACTCTGCTGGCGCGCCTAAGTGTCGAGGCACGCTTGATGTACCATCGCCTTTACCCCAACACCGGCATCGGCGTTCGCTTACACCTTCACACCGCCAGCGATACCAGTCTCGGCACCAGAAATTATCCCAACTCTCAACTTTTAACACCGCCCCTCCTGCATCTGCTCTTGATGCAGAAAACAGGGTGACCGAGGTGGTCCAGCAAGCGGTGGTGCCTTTGTGGAACCGGACATGCCAGACCGGCATCGGGTTTCAAATGCTCCCGTCCACGTTTGTGTTTGCGTTGGGATGTTACGCAGCGTGTCGATACAAGAGGAGCTTTCGCAGAGCTACTTTTGGATATTCGAGACCCCCGGTGGCTTGGAGATCGGGGCAACGGTGTCCGCGGCATCGTTGTTCCCTCCGGGTGAGTGTCGAGTCCCCGACCCTGGCTATAGGGGCGAGTCTCCTCCGGAGTTCACGCAGCGCCGTCTGCCAATGGAAGTAGAAGAGTTCTCGCGCTGGCACTGGCGCTCCCTTTTGTACCCGCGTATGTACCAGCATGCATAAACCTTAGCCTGGCTTCTCGTTCTAGTGCTCATCCCTCACCGTCTTTGGCTGTCATTTTCTGGAAGGCGTGGAAGGGGGGGAGATGTCGCTGTCAGACGGAGTGTGCGGCTACCCGGCGAGCGAGCAGGGGCGAATGCCCAAGATTTCTCCATCAGCAGTGCTACGCAGCACGCGTCGGCGACGCGGAACGCATACATGGGCGACCACTGTGCCGCGCATGGACGGAATCTACACCGCCTGTGCTAGTCTCTAGAATCGCGGTTGTCGTATCAGCATTTCTTAGATCAGGATCACCGCCCTCATCTGCAGATAACCTACAAAAATGGAACGGAAACGCAGCCCCTTCTTCGCCTCCGCCGGCCTCTCTGAACCACCTTCACTGCGGAGCGCCGTATTACCGACCAGAGCGCGACTCAGACGGTTTGCGTTCATGCGTTTGTCTCCGACTGCGGCGTAAGGGGGTGCGAGGGTTCGTTAGCGTCGTTCATGTTCCGTGGTTATTCCGAGAGTGCAGGTGGTGGTGGTGGCGGTGGAAAGGAGAGGAAGGAGGAAGCGTGGGTGGGTGGTGCAGGTTTCCGTCTTGGTTGGGCCTCTCGTTGTCTGTCTGCCCGGCACCGGAAGCCGTTTACTGGGCCTTGCTGTGCCATCTGACGCCGAGATCCGCGTTCTGGTGTCTTGGTTGATCTATTTGTCTCCGTTTTCGGACGGTGTGGGCGTTGCGTTCTTAGTTTGATAGTATGTACGTGTGCGTGCATGTACAATCATCACGAATCCGGCGATTGGCGCATCTGTGCTTTGGGTGGGCGTGTTTGGTGTATCGGGGTGTGCTACGCAGCACCCCTGAGTAGTATGCGCGAGTGTGGATAGCAATAAGCTCCGACTGGATTTTCAATCGCCACGGGAATATGTATCAATTTCAGCGTTTCCGACCTTCTCTGCTCTCGTGTCTTCTGGTACTTACGCTCCATCCTTGCTTTATTTTGGTGTATTGATGGTTCATGTTCCTTGACTCCCAGCACAAACAGCATACACTGCCAAAAAAAAAAACCCCCGCACTCAACTGTCAGCCGCATCCTGCTTCAATCCCCTTTTTACTGGCACGTTCTTCACATTCATCTAGATTCGTTAGGTGCGACGGATTGCTACCGTTTTGCCTGCCCGAGGGCACCAGTACTTCTAATTTCTCCAAGTTTCATTATCCTGTCGTCCACTGCGTCTGGTTTTACGAGTATTTGCCCTCGCTATCTCAAAGTTTGTCTTACTCCGGCGCGCGACATGGGTAATCTTGGACTGAACACCAGTTTAATCCCTCGACGAGCGTGCTTCTCCTCAGCCGACCATGTGATTTGTTGGCCATCGTCTACGATTTTGGCTGCTCGCCGCTCCGTTCACTCCTAGTACAAAGCAAAGGCGGAAGTTTGTCAAGCATTTGGACGAAAGTCAGACACATTGGGCATCTGTAAGACACTCGACGAAAATTCACATCCGTTGATGAGCGCGCGCGCGCGCTCTGTCCGCCGATTTCGCGATTTTGACATTATTCTCACGGGTCACGCGGTCGCACACAACTCCTTTTACTTGTCGCCGGTTGCTCACCGTGTTGCCCCTCTCCCCCCCGGCATTCATACACATTTCTAATAGCGATATTGCATCGAAACAGACCCTTATTCACCACCTACTACTGCCGAAGCCCTCTCTACCGTATGCGACAACTCCACCCTCGATATTCCCACGGCATATTAACGCGCGCCTATCCGATATATCGACCGACTGCAAGTCCGAACGCATCGAACAGCGCCCTTATTGGCATACCATCGACGAGTACTATACCCCTTTCACTCTTTTGCTACTCCTTAAAGTTTTATTTCGCTTGTTTTACCTCCTTTTATTCACATTTCTCCTGTTTCATCAAGCAGGGTTGCACTCTGCTTCGACTTTTCATTCTTTTCCATGCTCTTGGCTCCATTGACCGGCAAATAGACACATGGTACACTATATACACTACTACATCCCTTCGACTCTACGGTATTTACATAGATACAGCAGGATACACTTACACAGCGGGCATTGGGTTCTGAATTGAAGCCATACATGTACAATAGTTGGTTAATCACATTTATACTTAATTGCATGTGTATCGATTCAATACATGCTCGGTATATTTAAAATGTATTTTCACGTGTAATCTACATGTATTGTTTCAGTAGAACAAAGAAGTATCGTACATGTCCTGACCCTCAGGACATGTAGAAAACAATGAAAAGTTATGGCCTCAGGACATGCGGAAATCCGGCACGGTTCTTTGTAAAAGTTTTCCATCTTTTTTGTACCTCAAATGGTCCATTTTAATGACAATGTAAGACCCGGTGATGGCCTGTTGATGCGTCTGATGCACCCCATGGACATTGATCCCACTATATCACACAGAAATTCTCACACCTCCGACTTCCCTTCCTTTCGATCACACCAGGTCATTGTCGCGTCGTCGCGTTCGCTGCGTGCGCCGCTGCTCTTCTGCCTCCCAATTTCCTTCATGTTCACCATGCGTTAGAAAGTAGTAGATGGTATCGTCGTAGAAATAGAATTGAAAAAGACTGAAGTCGCCTTGAAAGCGAGAAACAAATAAAATGTCAAGATGAACGGGTGCCTCCCTTCGCTGAAATTTCTAGGTATAGGCCATGTCCCAACCACCAACGAAGTGCCCTCGCAACGCTGCCAACCCGTTTCTCGACCTTGAAGCTGCTGACCGGGACGGCGAGCTGAAAGAAGCCGAAGATGCCACAGACCATGCGTTCATCGACGATGAATATGAGGATGAGAAGGATGGTTTTGCGGAGAGTACGTGTCAAATTTGCCATGAACTCGTCGATGCGCTGCGGAAATAAGGTCATCTGGACAGGCAGCTGGTTCGTGCTGTGGATCTCACTAACAGACGCCTTATTGCGCTCGCCGCGCTGATGGTCGCTTTCATTCTACTCTTCATCGTTGGTCCAACTCCGTAAGCACACATTCGTTGATATCTCGCTGCAATCTTCCTGATGCATAATCATCGGTAGAATCAACGCCGCTGCGGCCACTGTCAGGAAAATCACTGGACGAGCCTGTACTGCCGTTGCCTTAGCTGGTCGCCGCGACCGTCTCGAACTTGCTCTTCCCTTGGTGATCAAGCTCAGTCTTTTCTACCACTTGGCCAGGTTTTTCTTGCCCCTTTGTTACCGCTACTGAATCGATTGTCATAAAATTTCGTCTCAGACAGGCGTTGCGGCCGGCTTATACGTACAGGAGAGCCGCGCGACAACGTCACAACGCGACAATGCTAAGAGGTACAGTGAGATAGTCGATCAGTGGCCACAGGGCGCATCCGGCGCATCAACAGGCGCATCAACTGGGTATCACCGGGCCTTTCATTTTGATTGAAATGGACCATTTGATGCACAAAACATGTGGAAAACTTTTAAAAAGAACCGTGCCGGATTTCCTCATGTCCTGAGGCCATAACTTTTCATTGTTTTCTACATGTCCTGAGGGTCAGGACATGTACGATACTTCTTTGTCCTACTGAGACAATACATGTAGATTACACCTGAAAATACATTTTAAATATACCGAACATGTATTGGATCGATACACGTGCAATTAAGTATAAATATCATCAACCAACTATTGTACATGTACAGCTTCAATTCAGAACCCAACGCCCGCTGTGTTAGAGTATAAAAGACTGTATGTAGTTCTGCTTGAAATCCAGAGTCGTTCTCCCCTTCGAAATCAGCGTCCAAACTTCGTATTAAATCGTCACCAGCGTCTACCAGCGTCTGCCAGCACTCTCGCCGTCTCCACCAGCGTCCCCGTATCGATTTCGCGCCAAACTTCGATCATACAACTTCGTTCCCCTGCTCTATTCAATCTACTCTATCTACCTCAGTGCACAGCGCGCACACGTCGCTGTTGGACCTACCAGAACTCGTCCTCGCACCCCTTCTGTCAACGCGAGCGCTCCCTGTGTCATTCTTCTTGTATTTGGCGCGGCCACCGACGCACCGACGCATCACCGTGGGAACGAAAATCTATCTTCGACGCGTCTAGCGACCAAGTTCATGCCCATATCTGTGACAATGGGGCTAATAGATGTCCTTACGACCAATGTGAATGTTGCTACATTGTTGCATATGGCACGTTCGCGAGATGCGAGCGGACACATCGCGCCTCAGTGTGGGGGTTTATCTACGGTTTCTCTTACACGCATTGCTGCTGAGGTGTCCACAAGTAATGTGCCAGACTCGGAGAAAGTGCAGTACAAGTCTCAGCTCCTTGTATCATATACTTAGGACAGAGAGCGAGAACATGAGAAGACCTCACATTAGGTTACTACTCTTCTGACCACAATGAAGTACAGCAAACCATATAAAGTTCTGAAGCACAATGTAAGTCGAACGGAGCGCTTATAACATAGCGTACAAGCAACATATATCGCGAAATCATACAGTCCAACGGGATCGCTTAGGTACTAATATAAAGCATAACCCCACCCTTCTAAGTACTTCTTCATTGCCGCTCGTGCTCGCCTACTCTTTCTTGAAAATTCCTGCGACTTTGAAGAAAATACCATTGTTCTACACATCCCAACCAACGTATCAGAGTCGCCAGCCCGTGGAAGGAAGAGTGAAAGATAGTGTAGAGCCAACCAGTATCTCTCTGAGTTCACTCTGTAGTTGAACACGGGTTCGTCCAAATTGCTTGCTCTGGCTTTCCAGTCGATGAGTGGCAAATGAGCATATACAATCTTGCGCCGGTGCCGCTGCAGAACAGTTTTTTCTCTACTGGGCCAATTGAGCCACATCCAAGGTGTGATATGTCGACCTTTGACTTCTTCCAAAAATGGCCGATGATTGAATTTCCATGAGTACTCTCTCCGAATCAGTCGCTGCCGGTGGGACATAGCGGGCACCTCCGTCTGTGAAGATCTTCTATGACCGCAGAGATATCTCAGACAGTATATCGCTGCATCGGAGAACGTTTTCGGATCGACCGCATATAGATGGCTGCGATGTGGTGTGCACAGATAATCAGAAATCATCTTCGTTGGTCTTCCCCACCTTAAGACAGGGTTGAGGATGTCTAGGGCGTCAGTGCTGTCCAGATCATCACAATCCAATCGAAGAGGCCCGGCAAATGCGCCTCGTGGTATGAGGTCCGGGATTTTCATGAGCGAAATCAACGCCAGGTTGAACTCAAATCGAATTGTTTTTTGGTACGATTTGAAGTGACAGGATAGGAGGCGATCGAAGTCGTCAAGTAGGTGCTGCCGAATAATCGGCGCGTAGCCGGATTGCTGTATTGCAGAAAGTTAGTAGAAAGTCGTGATCGAATACTATAAAGGGGACCTACGGAAACATCCAGATTCTGCATGATTACAGGAAGAGAATGTGAAAGCCAAATTTGCATGGGCAAGTAGCCAAAACGTGCTGTGGCCTGCTGAGCCCGATTGTATACCTCAGCCATTGAAAAAGATGCTGTGATCAGGTGAGATACTCCAGAATCAAGGTTTGCGCCAGAAAAGCAACTCGGAAGACTATTCAGCATATGACAGCAGAGTAGTACTGAATTTAGGTCCTTCACGTCCGTGGCTGAAGTTCATTTCTCTGGTAAGCTGTTTGTGAGTACAAGATATGAGTATCGCTCACCTATAATCAGGGATACGAAAGTCTTCATGTTTACTGAATAGCACACCGTCTTATCGACGTAATAATCTTTTGATCTTGATCTGTCAAAGAGATAATCCTCGAATGAGGCATGAAGAATGTGTAAGAGTCCGCCAGTATTGGAGCTTGGTTCAGCAATGTATGTGAGGGACGCCAAGTCGGAGATTGCCAGAGGTAACTCGCCGCCTTCCAAACCCAGGATTGTTTCAATATCCTGCACACTGAATCGAGGAAATAGAAGCCGGAAGGAAATGATGCGCCGTACGGTGGGTATATCAACAGCACAAGATAGGATCTGGGAGTATACAGCGTCGAGTTCTGAGAATGGTGAGTATGGGGAGGGTCGAAGATTGAGAATAATGTTCAGTTGACGGTGAGGATGGTGCCGGATGGATGTCACGTATTTGACAACAACCGAGGCATATATAAATTGACCAGAGGATTTGCGAACCAGAGTCGTGATAGCGCTGTTAGATGGCCACTCGGGAGGAATATGGCGCCGAAAGGGATGGGTGCAACAGCATTCATGGAGTTTATCACGTAGAAAAAGATCAATATCGAGATCTGGAAGGTACTCGTGGTCCAGCTGGATGTTAAATAGAACGGCTGTCATTTGCTGGCAACCAAATACGGCCTTTATTTCCGGCTCTGGGCGGCTGGCAATGAGGAAAAGAAACGGGAGGTGCCACATGTCCAGAGCTCCGAGGACCAATTCCAAGACCTTTTGTTGCATCGTTCGATCGATGCACTCGTCTAGGCCATCAATAATGATCACGCGCGGCGCTTCAACGCTTTGAAAATACCCCGAACGTACGAGACGGGAGAGGGGGTCGACGACGAGAACGCGGAACTGGGTGAAAATATCTCTAGACCAAACGAGAGGGTCATGCTCAATAGCGCTGCGAATGAGCGCCTGTGCTGGCGGTGGCACGACTTGGTGTATCTGATAGACAATCGTTGCGATCAAGTGGCCCGCGTGGTTGCGCGATGGGTCCGAACGGCTGAAAAAGAAGCTTGCAAGAAGGAGGTTTTCTTCGTGGCAGCGCTCTGCAAGTGATTGTGCAATGGCCGATTTTCCGCCACCAGCCGCGCCGCTGAGCCACAGAACCCATGTGTTCGTTGATCGAGCATTCTTTCGCATGATCCATCCATAAGCCTGCTCCCTCACGACAACGCGCGTATTTGGGTGACATCGCGGTGCGTCGATGCGCTGCGCAGAGTTATGGAAGGCGGATTGTGCTACTTGCTCTTGTAGAAGCTCCATAGGGCCTAACGGAAATGAACAATGATTTCGAGATTATCAGCCCTGACGTACTTTTGAACTGATGAACATGCGTTTGACTAAAGACTCCTCCTATAATCGCTGACTGTGTCATCGAAATCATGCTGGTTGAGCCTTGTGGGTTCTTAACCGCATTGGCGTTGTCCCAAGTGGGTGAAGTGGCCATAGGTTTGTTTCGAATGTGAGAATCAATCGAGTTGCGGCGGTTCAAGTGAGTGCGTAAGAGATAAGATGTTACCGCAGATGGAAAGCTCACCTGACACTTCATCGCTCGCACGGCATGGCTGTGCAACATGTCGCTTTCAAACTGTGTTGCACTGCCATATGACGTACCGTTTGCACTTTAAATAGACCGCCATCAAATACACCTACTCTTCCCTGATTTTTCACCATCCCTTGTCGCTTTATGGATAAAATTATTGATAATAATGGTACTTCCATCGTAGTCGTTCTGTATTCTCCAAAAATCGACATTTAAAAACATGTACTCAGTGAGCTAATCTTAGAACAACACAGAAATTGGTCGCTTTTTCAATCTTTCCTGATTTCTGTGCTTCACATGCGCTTTAAACTCAGGCTAAGGGTAGATAATAGGTCTTGTACACTCATATGTCTGTTAGAAGGTCGATTTTTGAATTTAAATACTTGTCTTAGGTGTGCTTCTGACCGGCCCAAGTCTAATTTTGCGGCCGCCTTCCTGGGCGTTGTGCATGTTTTAAAATGGTGAGACCGTGAATTCAGTCTCCTGCATGTATTAAAAATACATATATTCAGCGACACTTTATCAAACCTGCTGGTTCATGCTGCAGAGAGGTGCACATTTCGCCTCGAATCTCCTCGGTATACGCACACGTGATGCGATAGCGTGAGACCCGCAGGCCGCACCAGGTATCCGCACTCAAAAAGCTCGAGCACTCAGCGCGCATGCATTTACTTTGGAATTGTATGTTTAGATTCAGCTTTCTTGTGATTTTTTCCTTATCATAATTAGAAATAGACCACACTTGTACTGACTCTCTTTGTTACATTTAAACTAGATTTGACACTATCAACAACCAATTTAAGCTCAGGTTGTACTCAATTGTTGAGCCGCCCAGACATGGTCACCCGTAAGACATTGCTGCAGAGTTAGAGACGGCCAATTAGCCAGCATACATATTAAAAGCGCGAAGGAATACATACGAGCGAACAAGGGAGCGCAAGAAATGGGTGTACCCGCACGCGTGGATGCGGCACGTTTTATGGCCAGAGCGCGTGCGGCCCAAGGCGTGATGGCTCCTGAGCACTAATCAAAACCAAATTGACTGCGGGGGGCGTTGCAGACTATAAAATACCGAGAGACCAATATGACACAGCAACTTCTCTATATCAAAGCACGGCACATTCAAAATCTTCGGAAAACCCAAGCAGAGCCAGTAACTCAATTTGGGACATTTCCTCGGCACTATGACACTGCGGGCAGTGGGATATTCTGCCTATAAGTAGAATGCATGCAAAATGTGTTGTAGGCATATGGAGAACTACTTAATGTAGATTAATTTTTTCTGACATCATTTTTCAATGGGCAGATTTTGTGCAAAAAAGTCGTAGATCACGCTGATCCGACGGGATTTTACGCGACGTAAATACTTTGGTAATCAAATCCATCTACATTCGGCAAAATACATGGAGTCAGTGGGAACCTGCCGGCATTTTAACAATTGCAGAAATTTCTATTGTGTTCGGGTGGTGCGATGCACAATACTTGTGCAATACGCGGCGATCTGCATAAGTTTTGCATTTCGCAAAATTCAGGCAATACACCTATCTGCAATGCGATTAAAACCAATTGAGCTTGGGGATTGCAATGTATCGCAGTCCAATAGTAAAAATACAACCTTTGCCACCCATTAGAAAGCAGCATTCTGGCTTAATGAGCGTCAACCGCATTTCAGATAGGTGTATTGCCTGAATTTTGCGAAATGCAAAACTTGTGCAGATCGCCGCGTATTGCACAAGTATTGTGCATCGCACCACCCGAACACAATAGGAATTTCTGCAATTGTTAAAATGCCGGCAGGTTCCCACTGACTACATGTATTTTGCCGAACGTAGATGGATTTGATTACCAAAGTATTTACGTCGCGTAAAATCCCGTCAGATCAGCGTGATCTACCACTTTTTGCACAAAATCTGCCCATTGAAAAATGATGTCAGAGAAAATTAATCTACATTAAGTAGTTCTCCATATGCCTACAACACATTTTGCATGCATTCTACTTATAGGCAGAATATCCCACTGCCCGCAGTGTGACCGGGTAAACATGAGGATCCCACGCTGTTGCATCACGTGTGCGTATACCGAGGAGCATTCAAGGTGAAATGTGCACCTCTCTGCAGCATGAACCAGCAGGTTTGATAAAGTGTCGCTGAATATATGTATTTTTAATACATGCAGGAGACTGAATTCACGGTCTCACCATTTTAAAACATGCACAACGCCCAGGAAGGCGGCCGCAAAATTAGACTTGGGCCGGTCAGAAGCACACCTAAGACAAGTATTTAAATTCAAAAATCGACCTTCTAACAGACATATGAGTGTACAAGACCTATTATCTACCCTTAGCCTGAGTTTAAAGCGCATGTGAAGCACAGAAATCAGGAAAGATTGAAAAAGCGACCAATTTCTGTGTTGTTCTAAGATTAGCTCACTGAGTACATGTTTTTAAATGTCGATTTTTGGAGAATACAGAACGACTACGATGGAAGTACCAGTATTATCAATAATTTTATCTATAAAGTGACAAGGGATGGTGAAAAATCAGGGAAGAGTAGGTGTATTTGATGGCGGTCTATGTAAAGTGCAAACAGTACGTCATACTGCCACACAGACATACTTAGGGACCTGTTTGGTTAAATTTTGGCCTGATGATTTAGGTATACAAGGAGAACCACGAAGAGACATCAAAAAGGAACCCTTTACTAAATACCACACATTTATTGATATTATTTATGTCAATGGGGTTCAATAGACAAAGTGAAATGTGGGGTTGATGTGAAGAGACGTCCCAACAAACTTTTGGTCTTCGTTTTGTGGACTTGGGGCCAAAACATATCTCATTGCGCACAGCCAGAACTAGATCCCATCACTAAATCCAAATTATGAAGAAAGAAAGAAATAGATATAAAGAGAGAACAACTTTGGGTAGTTCAGAGTTCTTGAACAAGTGAACAAAAACGAAGAAGAGGAATTATAGCAATAGACACTGGCTAAGAATATGAACCCGACTCTGCCAGATAGCTGGAGTAACCCAGCCTTGTGAGGCAGCAGACATTGCCTCCCAGTTGCAGGGATTGATCGAGAAAATCAAAATTATGTCACACGGATGACCTTAAGCAATGAGTGAAGAAGTGATGATGTAATGGGCACTAACAGTAGCAGGGTACTCATGTTGCACTTGGCGGGTGGGATTTTACATGTCCGATGCTCACATCCCTCAGAAATTTCATTCATGGTTTCATTCAATTCCTCCGATTTGTGCAGCTGCCTGTACTTAAGGAAGGCGGGAAGTTCATCAGGAAACTGTGGGAATTTTTTAATTCAATTATGCGAAATGACCTAAGCATTAATGATTCTAAAGATAGAATCATTGCATAAATGCATTGCATGATTGTAAGGGGAAATAAAAGCCAAAAAAAGCGGTCATATGCACACTTTTATTTTGCAGTGAATTAAAATCACTGAAAGTGGCATTATTCCTATGTCTGGTTACTCTGTTGGCAGAACAAATTTCCCAAGTCAACATGTGTCTCACAGATTCATTAACCCATATAACATGCCATACATACACAAATGAGTATTCAAAGCTATATGGAGCGCATTTTTGGTGAGCAGGACATAGGTATTTCAGCATTTTCATGGGCAATACTTGACGGATTCTGACGCATAAGATATCTATGTGTAGGGCCTTTTAATGCGGCTCAAACGCGTGCATTATCACAGCTGCGCGCTTTCTCAGCATTGAGTAATATTAAATGCGGTGATATTTGAGTGGCACATCAGTATATGGCAGATTATTTCACCAGTTCTTCACCGCTCTGCACACTCTTAATTCTGTATTGTAGCGCTTGTTTTCACAATTCTAACGTATGTCTGATCATATTTTTGCAATCATCCAGTGCAAAGATATTTTATAAACAGCTGGTGATAAACCATTTGTAAACCATGGAAAGTACCAGTTGCACAGGTACACAAAGTTCTTCATCAATAGGCAATTTTCTGCATGAGTGCCAGCCTTCAAGGCCATCTTATACTGGCCAGCACTTTTTGATACATTGCAAAAGCTTTTAATTCATCTTCAGAGTCAGCCATCAAATTTGATCAACAAACAATTGTGTTTATAGTATTTCCGCATTTCAATGAGAAATACTGGACGGATTGTAATGAATCAAGTACCTACTTGTAGCAACTTTTAAGGTGATTCGAACGCGCGCATTACTACAACTCCGCGCTCATTATATGTTGAGCAATATTGAAAGCAATTGCATCTGAGCAGTACATCAGTGTGGGCGTATTTTTGCCACGATTCTTTGGGTGATCCGCACGCTCTTGGTACCGTCTTGTAGCGTCTTTTAATGTGATTCCAACGCATGCTTTACCATAATTTTCCAACAACTTGACGCAAAGATATTTGTAAAATTGTGGGTGATAATGTGTGGCAAGCATTGGGCAGAGAGGTATTTTTGTCAATGAATAATTTTTTGCACTGGAACTAGCCTTTATTGGACCTTCAACACTATTTCCCACTAGCTTTCCCCTATTTTTGTTGTGCTTCAATAACCACCAATGCACTCTGTTGATTTGTTCAGAGAAAACCTACTGTGGGAACTAACTGGACATCAGTGTCCAGTTAGTTCCCACGCAAGGTTTTCTTGTTGTGCTGGCATGTTCGTTGTTCAACTTCACACTTATTCCTTCCCCTTCTCCTCTGCTGACACCTCCACTGACATTCTTCTCCCCCCTCTTCTACCCCTCTTTCTCATGCCAACCCTCATCCCCATCAAGCTGGACTACTAGATATGTGATGGTGCATACAGGGGCTGTGGACAAACAGGGGAGACCCTTGCCGAGGGAGACCCACTGGTACACTGGTACGTTGACACGTCACTATGCATCCTTTTCTTCTAACTTTTCTTCCACTTTCCATTGTCTGCCTAGTGCTGCCACATTCTGCCTCCCCCTTCTGCTACCATTGCCCTGCCATCCATCATCCCCACCTTTGGCTACAATCAACCATTTTCATCACCAACTGCCACCACCACCCTTGATGTCCATCCCCCAGTAACACCTGCAGCCGCTCATGGATAACATCAGGTGGTTCCCCACATCATTGCTACCCCACCCTGCTGCCCCTCCACCCCTCCTTGCTACTGTTCAAGTGAAATCAAACACTCTTGCCACCATCCACCCTTGCCACCACTTGTAACACCTGCAGCCCTTGTAAGCCATGTCACTATTGATCCTCCATTAACTTGACTGACCAGTTTCTGACTGATATAGCTGACCTCCTTTGCTACAGTCTACCTATTACCATACCCAACTCACTTACCATCTTATGCTTTCTTGTATTACTTAATCACTTCTTTTTTAGCAGTTTAGTCTCCGTTGTAATAGATGTATATAGTTATGATGTTGGTATATAGCCAGAATATATTGCATTTGATTCCTTCTTGTACTCTGTTGTAAGATGAAACAAAAATTGAATGATCAAATAGTACAGGAAATGCGCTTTTTGGCTGCTTTTCAGAGAATTTTAAGCCATTAAACATGAAAAAAAGTGTACTCGGAGAGAGGACTAATGTTTTTTTCACCTTCATCACTTTTTTACCTTTTTTTTATCTAAAAGTCATTTTCTTGGCCTTTACTTGCTTATAAGATTCTCCCGAATTTCCTGATGTTAGATGTCATATAAAATTGATTGCTTTTATCATTTCCGAAAGAGGGCTGACAGTACGCTGCAGCCTTGTGACTGCTAAAACTATCCCAGTGTATCAACATCTACCGAGCCTATTCATTACTTAGATGCTACAGTGTATACAATAACCCTCCCACTGGCAGACAACAAATGAGCCTGATTTGGACCACTCAAGACGTAGCAGGGTAAAGAGCTTCATCAAACATTGCAACCTTGCAGCTGCTCCTCTTATTCCCACCTACTCGCAATACCGATGCCCGCAACATATATGGGAGAAATTTCGTGATAAATAGTATGAGATAAATATACATAACACAGTATTTAAACACCTGTTTTGTGAAATTTCGCACATGCAGATTTTCAGACAAAAACCAAAGCCTGTCTCCTCTTTCAGATGGTGTGGGCAGTGGTTTCTTATTTGTCATTGTCATTTAGTATTTAATGTACGAACAGAGTGTCATAAGCATATATATATGAGCTAAATTTTGTAATACCAATAATGATGTGCAATTGTCAGCCGTAGTCGTGAAGTATGATACAGTGATTGGCATCAGTACCACGTCAAGATACACCCTTCCTTGTGTTGTATCACCTTTATGTGTCCCATGGGATGTCATTGTTTCTGAGAAGCATTCTCCTGTGGCACTTTGCCCTCCCATACTCTGGTCAATGTATACAACTTCATTTTTGATGTTGATGATGTTGGTATGCATCTTGTCACTACTCACCCTGAGTCCCTCAGTACCTGGTCCGATGCACAGAGTTCAGTAACATGTACTGTTCATTGATGAGAACATATAATGTTGGAGTTATGGCACAAGGAGTTGAGGAAAATTTATGAATAACACAACAAAAAAAATATGTTGCCAAGACCTCAGCTGGTGCATTGCTGACAGCATTCGATCCCTTGGTAAAAGTAAGAGTGCAACTTGATTATTGCCGCCCGCACATTCCCTTGAATCATCAGGATACCCCTTGATATTGCTCCACCCTTCCCACATAGCATCCATTTGCTTGGTTTCTTTGATACAACAGGCAACCAAGAGCGACCTGAGTGCCTTCTAAATCGGTCTATATTCAGTCTTGATTACTATCACATGGTTCTATTCTATAATTCTAATTTCTCCAACTCCTTTTCCCATTGGTCTCTATAGTTTATTCCTATTTCGTTGGAGCTACATCAAGAGAGCCAATAAACAAAATACGAAATGAGGGATGGCTGGAGGTGGCGTCATGATATTCTAACTGCGATCATATAAGGTTTGTGGTAGGGTAGCATTGATAACATTAGCTTGGGGGTCCTTAGGTGTTTCCAGTGCCGAAAAAAAGAAGCATGGGGACTACAAATTGGCCATGGGCTTACTCTTTGGAAGAAATTAGTCATTGTTTCTAGACAGATATATGCTTGTCCTATGCTTGTCCATTAGGGTAAAAAACCTTTTTTATTTTTCTACTTTGTTGCGATAATATAATGATTCATTGTGTGTGATAATGCCATTGAATTTGTGTGAAAATGGTGTGCTGCGTGCTTTTTTTGTGTTGCGCGCTATCATCTATGTTTGTATGACATGCGTGCTTTTTTATTTGATGCACGATATTTTGTTTACCTTGTATGCAGTATTTATTCCATTGTGCAGTGGATTAATTCATGTTGCGCAAGCTTTTTGATGTACTAAATCAACTTGTGCTGGATTTTAGAACTCAATGAGGTCCAAATTCTGCATAATTAAGCCCTCTCGTACATTCTTCAGCTACACTTGAAGTCTCCTGAGCCTCCCAAAAGCCAGCAGACTGTGTGAATCCATGAGCAATTGGGCTGTGATCGGAGTTCAAGCTCTGCTCAGCAGCCATCAGCAAGCCTTTTGCCATGTCTTAGTGCTCAGAGGTCAAATGGCTTTGTGCACAGACAAAAAGCTTGTGCAACATGAATTAACCCACCATGCAACAGAATAAATATCACATACAAGGTAAACAAAATATTGCACATCAAATAAATAAAAAGCGCACAACATGAAAAAAGCGCGCAGTACACCATTTTCACACAAATTTGGCAGCATTATCACGCACAATGGGTCATTATATTATTGTGACAAGGTAGAAAAATAAAAAGGTTTTTTTACCCTAACGGACAAGCATAGACTGAGGTTTCTGTGAGCAGAGGTGTGTGTGAAAGTACAACCCACCAGGCTTGTACTGTCACACGCATTACACAATCCACCCTACACAGTGTTCAACTCAAGTTCAAACTCTGTTCCTTTCTCTTTTCTATGCACTGTCATCCCTCAACCATCTTTGCTCATGTTTTGCTTCTTCAAACCATACATGCAGGTTTGTATTCCTTTTTACATGATATGCAACTATGCTGGATAATCTCATGGATGGATTAGTAGCTGACAGGTGTGAGTCATGACCTTTGGGCTGTTGAACCGGGGAACATGGGACTCGAAGGACTTGCAAGGGGAGGATCATGGCTAAGAGAGTGGAGCCCAGATACCAGATGGCCATGAGGTATGCTCCTTCTGTTTCCTGATCCCTCTCTTTTCCTTCTGACCACTGGATATACTGTAGTCATGGTGCATTCATGTCTCTGGTTAAGATTTCCCTGTACTAAATATCTATTCAGGCTCTATGCTTGTTCTCTTTCCCTTTCCTCCATTTCTTTCTTGAGTACCACCCTTTTTCCCTATGCTGCACCAAAACCATGACCTTGCTCAGTTGACCCATCATCCAATAATCATCTTTACAGTCTACTACTGCACCATTTGCCTGCATTACTCTATACCCTTTTCTACATATTCCAGCATTATAATTTGCCTCTGCATTGACAGTCCCTATTTACTTTCATATATTGTAGTACTACAGTTGTCTCGATGTACATGTATTCCAAATAATAATATTTTGTGCAAACTCGTTGACAAATGCTACAGAAAGTCTGAATAATGCTTAAAAGACATCTAAAAGAACCTTTGAACATCTTTTAAGCTGTCTTGAAAGATCTTATTGAAAAAAATCAGATACGGAACTGATCTTAAAAGATCTTTTTAGTGTTTTGATGTCTTTTAAAGCTTTTAGGTCTTACAAGATCTTCTAACGTCTTACAGGAACATACAAACTGCTAGAAGCCATCACATCATTTCCTGATGAACTCAAACACCAGACTACTTCAAGGTCAGTATCCTTGAATTTAATGCGGTGCCTGTTTAACTAACACATGCACGGCTACGTATGCGCAGGCCATACACAAGTCAGCGGGAATCCCAACCTTGTTGTCATGATAGACTCGTCACACAGTTCTGTTCCGCCCTGTAACCCCTGTTTCTAGGACATATGTAGAACACCTTCAGTGAATCATAGTGTAACACTTTTTGACGAAACAAACCATCATTCTATTCCTGAGCAAATATAAGCCCTCGCAGTGAACGCTCTCATATTGCTCCACCTCCTGCACTGTCACATTCCCACCGTTAGTCTGAGCAAAGATACCTTGATATTGTCACATCAGAAAGTGGACCAAAAAGTTACCGGGGGTTGTGCAACCCCAATAACCGCCCCTTGCCTGAACCACAGGTCCTGAAATACCTATCCTAGGGCTTACCCCAGTACGGTGTACAAGAACCGCCAGGTTGAAATTATAAATACCTGCCTTGATAATGCTTGCTACAGAGTTCGCGTATCAGATTACATACCCCAGCAGAGATTCTTGGCATGCTCGGCCTGTGCCACTCGTACAATATCTATAGTATGAACATGAAAATACAGGAATTAAGTCAATTCACCCCCAGAAATACATAAAAGGACTTCAAGACAGTACTAATCAGCCCTAATCACCTGAACTAGCAATTTCTGATATGCTGGGAGCCCTTATGCCATTGTATTTTAGAGTGAGTGCCGAATTCTGCGAGTTCGGGAGACACCTTTGGGTCAATCATTGTCCAGACTCCAAAATAGGGTAGAGTAATCAAAAAAACTCATGACTATGGCTAGTCATTACAACATACCGTTTGCACATTAATTACCGTCCCATCAATGACCGTCACTTCCTTTTTTCACCGTCGTATCTTTGCACACACATCCTATATACGTACCAAACAGTCAATATTCGTAGTTCCTATCGATTGTGAGCGCTGGAGAGTGAAAAGAATTAATTTGACCGAGTTCCCACGGTGCTGCACTGAGAGCAATATCGCGCGCTGCACACGATTTTCTAGGCGCAGATTTCGGGGAATTTTTTTGAGTCTCCGGGAAATGGCAGTTATATAGCTCATCTTTGTGCTAACAACTGTTTAAAATTTCTTACACTGTTTTGTGGCTCTTCGTCCCTGGGTCAAGTCAGATTGTCAAATCAATGGCATCAGGCAGTCACATGCGTGATATTCTCGCGGCAACTTCGGTCTAGACGAGCGCTTTTACCTTCGAGTTGACTTTGACAATGTCAAATCTCTAATCTGGTTAAAAATTTTACGAATTAAAAAGGGTTCATTACGACCCACGGAGTGCCATTAAAACTTGTCCTACTTTCCATTACGGCTGGGAACATTTTTCTGATGGCATCATTTTGCGATAGGCATTGTGTGTAGTTAGGCCATATCTCTGTCTATGGATTTTCATTTGTGATGATCCTTTTTGTGTTAGACTCATTGAGTGAATCTTCATCGAATGGTATGATTTTGCTTGACCATCACTGGTGGAATGGCAGCGCGCACTATGTGGCGCAATCAAGTTGTAGCCTGAACATATGTGTCACGGATATACATCGTTAGATGCGGAATTTTGAGGAGAATAAAATGGTGTATGTTTCAGAGCCGTATCAGACTTATTGAGGAAGTTATCTAGCAATCATGGTGGCCCACATCAATCCCTGATGCTGTCATCATAAAATCCTTCGATGCAATCCCATCTCACCTGCAATGGTCGAATAAAATCACACCATTCGATAAGGGTTCACTCAATGAATCTAACACAAAAAGGATCATCACAAACGAAAATCCATAGACAGAGATATGGCCTAACTACACACAATGCCTATCGCAAAATGATGCCATCAGAAAAATGTTCCCAGCCGTAATGGAAAGTAGGACAAGTTTTAATGGCACTCCGTGGGTCGTAATGAACCCTTTTTAATTCGTAAAATTTTTAACCAGATTAGAGATTTGACATTGTCAAAGTCAACTCGAAGGTAAAAGCGCTTGTCTAGACCGAAGTTGCCGCGAGAATATCACGCATGTGACTGCCTGATGCCATTGATTTGACAATCTGACTTGACCCAGGGACGAAGAGCCACAAAACAGTGTAAGAAATTTTAAACAGTTGTTAGCACAAAGATGAGCTATATAACTGCCATTTCCCGGAGACTCAAAAAAATTCCCCGAAATCTGCGCCTAGAAAATCGTGTGCAGCGCGCGATATTGCTCTCAGTGCAGCACCGTGGGAACTCGGTCAAATTAATTCTTTTCACTCTCCAGCGCTCACAATCGATAGGAACTACGAATATTGACTGTTTGGTACGTATATAGGATGTGTGTGCAAAGATACGACGGTGAAAAAAGGAAGTGACGGTCATTGATGGGATGGTAATTAATGTGCAAACGGTACGTCATATTGGAAATCATCCATATCAGTCCATGGTTCATCCTGAATTCAAATCAAGTGTTTCATGCATGTTTATGTATGCTTGAAATGTGTCTACTCACACTCTCCAAACCTCTGCATTTTTCAGGTGTCACTCGTTACTGTTTTCCGCTGAGAATGGCGAATTGCTAGTGAAGTTTGATGGAGTTCCGGCGCTCGACGGAACGGCAGAGGCCGCCCGGGATGTAATTTCCTCGACAAAACAGAGTATGGGTGATAAAGTAAGACTGTTTAGTGTATCAAATCATATCAAGATACATATTCCGATGAATAAATCCAAGAAAAAAGGTTAAATGGGAGTGCAATCTATTTTTTGGCCAACGGCCGGTTATACTCACAAATCCCTAACACATCAAATCAGCTATGAATTCCAAACTTATCAAGGGGCCGGGACTTGCGAAGAATCTGAGCTATAGAGTTGACTGGAAAAAATTATGAAACAGGATTATCAATGTTGACCGGACTTCTAATTAGTTGGACACATTAAAATCAACACCTTGTCAAGTGGTAGTAACCTCAGTCATATGATGATCTTACCTCCGACCTTGCAATTCTCGTCTACCCTCTATGTAATGTGGTATATTATTATATCCTTCAAAGGAGAAAATACCCATTTCGCCTCTCTCCGGTCTCATCTGCTGATGCTGCTCTTGCCTTTATCAGGTCAATAGCGATAGATGTAGTTCAGTTGTTGCCCTAGGCAAAACGTAAGTACTGCCTTGAAGTCCTTTCTAGTATTTCTTGGGGTAAATCGACTTTCCACCCGTATTTCCCATGTTCATGCAATACATATTGTACGAGTGGCACAGGCCGAGCATGCCGAGAATCTCTGCCGGGGTATGTAAGCTGATACGCGAACTCTGTAGCGAGCATCAAGGCAGCTGTTTATAATTTCAACCTGGCGGTTCTCGTACACCGTACCCCAGTGTGTAAGCACGCAACCCCCACCGAGTTACGATTTTGAAGGACCAAAGCCAACATTTTCCGCATCCCTGACCGTTGGGCAATGAGCCAGAATATTAACATGATGAGGTTACCGAGTTACCAGGTGTCAGGTTCCCGTAACCGGCATAACACGCGAAACGTGCGGGAACCTTTTAGTCAAGTTGCTGATGCAGGTGTCTGTCACGCGCATTGACTTAATTTGCCGCTATTCGCCAAGGGTCATGGTTCTGTCGAATTATACTGTCGTTGCAATGTTGTTGTTGCCCTTCACCCAGGAGTGGGAGCTTAAAGCTTGGAGCATAGTACATACCGTTTGGATCTTCAGACAAAATAGTAGCAAAGGTAATGATTTGGTATAATAAGGATGACAATCATAGTAAACTTTAAGTAAAAATGGATATGGCCGGAACGTCAACACCCCTGCAACGCTCCAATGTCTGGAAATGCATCGGTGGAGTTCGTGAGCATCGGACCATCATAGACTATACCAAGATATAGATATTTACGTACCATTTATGGCAATTCCCTATCACATCAATAGGTTGGCAATGGAAGCACGAATGCGACAACACCACCGTCCGTCCATCCTCCTCTAGCCAGAAGTCCAGCGTGCTCGTCAGGGTCCGTCGTATAATAGTGGTCTGTCGCCGACGCAAGCACGGCGCTCATGAGTGGTACACTGTCACATACAGCCGTGTCGTACACCCACCCAACGATGCCGCTTACGGTAAACCCACCAACAACAGGGGGTGTCTGCGCATCTGCCCCGGTCAGGAAGATAAAGTCGGAGCTGGTGGATGTAGCCACGCGGAAGAGAGGCACGGTAAATGGTTGTTGAGTGGGCCAGGCTTTAAACACGGCGCCTTGAAAGCTCCAGAGTGGGGGGCCAGTGCCTTGCTTGCTGTCGACATCAACGAAAACATAGTGAAAATGCACAACGTGTGCAGTGTTTGTCCCGGAATATCCTTGAATGACCGTACGCGCAAGAGAAGGGTCCGCACAGGTGTCGGCGGAGCGACGGGACTGATCATATCTTCGGTTAACAACCGAAAGCTAGACTCGCCATGACTTATAATCTCACCATGTCTTGAACACCGTGGACAGTCGGTAAAATGGCTCTATTGAGCACTGGAGACGCGAGAGACGATATGCCCAGAGCAATTGGCATCATCAGCATGGTGAGGACGTTGGAAATTCGGCGCATTTCTGAGATGATGGAGGGAACGTAGGAGGGTAATGTGTAATCAAGTTCGTAGACTCACTCTTATATTGTCCAAGACTTGTCCAAGACCTGAAATTTCGTGCAGAGAAATTATAGAGGAACCAGTTCACTGTCAAAAAATAAATAAAAACCACATGACATGCAAATGGGATCCAGCATATTGGTGGATTGAATACAACAGACCAGAACTTCGCACTGATTGAAATTCTGAGGACCGGTACTTTCGTTGCCCGTACTTGTATTTTTGGAGCCAACACCTGCCAGTAACTAAGATGGACGCGGTTCACCGTCATCGGACTTCTGTTCATCCGACCCTAGTCTTCTGGCCCTTTACCTCTTTTTCTATCCAGGCCCATATACCGCTCATGACACGATGACTAATCTGTACCGGCAGTACATTCATTGCAACCCCCGCATTCGTCATAAGAACCATGGTGGGACACACATTCTATATACATATTTATTCTGTATCGAATCGCCGGTTTCCGTAAACGAAAATTGTGCCTTCCTTAAGATAGAGGCTTTCTATTTTGAGGCCACGTCGCATCAAGATAAGTCAGTTACAGTTGACTGTATCCTGCTTCCCGCGACTACAGTGAACGTATTGAGATATGACTCGATATCTGCGAGGCCTACCTAAATCTTATGGCGAGAGGGTGACCAGACGGCGACATTTTAACAGATGCCGTCGAAGTTGGCACATGGCGCGCACCAAGTACGGCAAGTGCATCGCCACATGTGTAGATAACAAACAATATAGGACCCAACTTCAAGTATCGTATCGGACATTCCTTTTGTGTAAGGTCACGTGTTGGTGACGGTTTCTTTTTTTCTTTTGCGGACATACTCGGAGTATTACTTGAGTATAATCAACTTCGACTTGAGGTAAATTTGGTGGCGATCATAACAGCTGCAGCCTCTGGCCAGGATATCTGGTTACATACTATCCTTGCCTTCGGTGGGAGTGGCAGCCAAAGATCTCGTCTCAAGTCATATGAAACAGGTCAGTGACTGCACAGACAAATTATCGAGGATACAACTCTTAAATTGATTCTTCGGGTGCTCATCTGAAAGTCACCACAAATAGCTTATGTCATGATTTTAAAAAATCACTTTCGTGCCACCGAAGTTGAGTCCCAAACTCCTTTAGGTGTCGATACCTACCGAATCTACTGATTTTCTCATCCAATGCAAGGGGACGTTGAAATGCGAAGGTGAATCGGTGCACTGATGGGATTGATGTGTGCATAAATTTTAACCTAAATTTAGATGTCCACATATACCGCTTATGTCAACCGACAAGCATATCACGACCTCGGCAAATGACATTTTATATTGATTGATGGCGTTGATCTTATGCTAGTTAAAGTGCAGATGGTACGTCGTAGATAGCCTCATGATCAATCAAAACAATCGGAGGCAAACGTACTCCTTGGGCACATATATATCTCATATGCATCGAATGACACTGAGACGTATCAGACGCTGTCTGTCATCATCTATGGATGACTTTTAAATTTAGCCGCCAAGCCCACAAGTCTCTGGCGTGCCTTAACCACTTATCGCCCACCTTGTGGATGTGCTCGATAAGACCAATTTTGCAGCAAGCGTCTATACGATTGTCACTCATGCTGGTGAATATGTTCGGCACTTTTTTCCCCTCATACAGCGCTTGTATATTAATCTGCTTCCCGCGTGTATCGATATGCCGCCATTAGCTACGCATTGAACTGCAGGAAATGAGATTTCAAGTTGTACTATGCGTCCTGACCTGTTTCATGGGCATCTAGATGTTACCAATACAGCTCTCGAGTTGGATCTCCGAGGGTGAACATATGGTCATATGATTTCTATGGCCTTCGAGAATCTGCATACATACCATTAACCAAAGCTCAGAATACTGCTCATGCGTTATTTTGAGTGGCACTCTTCCATCATCGATTTTTTGATTGTTACTGGACAGCCACGCAATGTAGCCGCGTCTACATATGGATAATTCTCGGATATACGGCGAGGTCCGCGATATCATGCTCACATGAACATCGGCGTCAACCTGCCCCGACGCTTCTTTGGCACATATGACTTTTCAACGCTCAGAACTAGGGTTCAAGCTCACACCTTCATTTTGATTATCCGCATCCCTAGTATGAGCGACGGGGCGCAAATTCCATGTATATCCGTCCAGTGTCCAAGCGCCGGTTTCCATAAATGGGAAACGCTGGAATGTGTCCGCTTCTGAATAGGACTTTCTATTCTGAGAACGTATTGCATCGAGGTGAAATAACTACAATTCCGAAGTATCTCGTTCTACTATATGCTGACTGATGGTCTAAGCCCCAGTCTTACACGCAGATGAATCCAGATCGCCGCGTATTGCACAAATATTGTACATTGCAGCACCCGAACACAATAGAAATTGCTGCAATTGTTAGAATGCCGGCAGGTTCCTACTGACTACATGTATTCTACCGAATGTAGATTGATTTGATTACCAAAGTATTTACGTCGTGTAAAATCCCGTCAGATCAGCGTGATCTACCACTTTTTTGCACAAAATCTGCCCATTGAAAAATGATATCAGAAAGAATTAATCCACATTAAGTAGTTCTCCATATGCTTACAACACATTTTGCATACATTCTACTTATAGGCAGAATATCCCACTGCCCGCAGTGTCTGTCGACCGACATACCGATCTGTCATCAGCATTGATAGTGATCAACAATAACTAAATTTAGATACTAGGGGATAACTCTGTCATGTCGAGGCTTGCTGTTGTTTTTTGTTTACTGTACCATAAAAATATGTCCATAATTACATACATCAGCAAATTATGCACAGCAATGCATTGGCATTAGTAGTTCAGTCAAATGTATTGTATGCTACGATATCCCTATTCCCTCACGGCCCAAATATTGGACCGTATGACATACCATCTGAACTGTTGTTACTCTGTAGTCATTTTGACCGTCTCAAGGGATCACCTGTATGTGTTATTTCATTGAAGGTGCTCTTTGTACGTACAATCTCCCCTAGCGAGTCGGGGATACTTGCTATTATGACGTATGTACCGTCTGTATGACGTACCGTTTGCACTTTAAATAGCTCGCCATCAAATGTCCATACTCTTCCATGTTTTTCACCGTCCTTCGTCACTTTATGCATAAAATGATCCCTACAAACGGTACTACCATGATAAGCCTTATGTATTCTAGGAAAATAGGCATCTCAAAACATGCGGCCAGTGAGCTAAACATAGAACAGTACAGAAAATGGTCGCTTTTTCGATGGTCAATGATTTCTCAGTTCTGTGAGCACTTTAAACTCGATTGAATGGCATATAATAGGTCTTACATACTTAAGTACCTATTTTGAATGTTGATTTTTAAGTTTACCAGTCATTTCAATACTGTTTTTTGAGAGTCACAAGTGTACTATTGAAGCGTTGATCCTGCGCGTTCTGTATGTGTTAAAAATACAAAACTTTGGATTCAGTATCACAAAGGTATACTTGCTATATCTGCCGAGTCTCGCTGTAATAGCGTTTGTGGTTCGTGCTGTGTGGAGGAGGGGATCCGGTCCCCAAATGTGGCTGAACACAGACACACGTGACAAGTGTATGCGGGAAAGTCTGACCGATGATGGCTGATCTTTCTCACGGCAGCTGAACTATTTCCAGTTGTTGCGGCGGTGCCCCAAAACGCACTGCATCCGGTTTTTAATTGCCATCATTCCTCACCAATTTCGGAAGCGCATCGTTCGGAAGATACGTCCGCACCCAAAGCGCTCAGCGCCCGCATCCGCCGGCTCTGCTTCAACAGCACGTGACAGGGTGTGAATTGATGGGGAGGCTCGCAAAGCCAAACATACTTTGGGAAGTCTACACTGCAATTCATTTTGCGGACGACTGACAATTAGGCAAATGGCAAGTAATAAAATTTGTCCCTAATGCCTAAATATGATACATAATGGGACTAGAGAGCATTGTCTCCACAACTATATTGTATAGTATCAATGATACACATCATTCATTAATCCCTGAATATCTGCAGTGCATACTCTCAATTTTCGGGACATAGTGTCGTAGTCAATATTTAAATACTAAGACTACACGAATGGTTGACATTCAACTCATTTAAAGTGGCGTAGCATTGCCAATTCCCCTTGTCTCGATCAAAATGCTCTTTCCACAAAGCAAAAGCAGTTTCCGTGGGAAAGATCAGCCATCATCGGTCAGACTTTCCCACATACACTTGTCACGTGTGTCTGTGTTCAGCCACATTCGGGGACCAGATCCCCTCCTCCACACAGCACGAACCACAAACGCTGTTACAGCGAGACTTGGCATATACAGCAAGTATACCTTTGGGGTACTGATTCCAAAGTTTCGTATTTTTAACACATACAGAACGCGCAGGATCAACGCTTCAATAGTACACTTGTGACTCTCAAAAAACGGCATTGAAATGACTGGTAAACTTAAATATCAACATTCAAAATAGGTATTTGAATATTTGAGACATATTATATGTCATTCCATTGAGCTTACAGTGCGCATAGAACTGAGAAATCATTGAACATCAAAAAAGCGACCATTTTCTGTACTGTTCTATGTTTAGCTCACTGGCCGCATGTTTTGAGATGCCAATTTTCTTGGAATACATAAGGCCTAGCATGGTAGTACCGTTTTTATGTGTCATTTTATGCATAAAGTGACGAAGGACGGTGAAAAACATGGAAGAGTATGGACATTTGATGGCGAGCTATTTAAAGTGCAAACGGTACGTCATACGTCTGCACATTTATTACCGTCCCATCAATGATCGTCACTTCCGTTTTGTCACTGTACAAAGATACGGTGGTGACAAAACGGAAGTGACGATCATTGATAGGACGGTAATAGATGTGCAAACGGTACGTCGTATGCTATTGTCTCATCTATGCTTGTCCATGTGGGGAAATATTCCCCCCGGACATCCTTTTTTTCTGAGTACATGTGATACTTATTGAGATGCTGTATACCTCGTATCTATGTACTATAGAACCAATATATCCAACATTTTCTATGACCCCGCAGACACCTTTACGCCCCCGAATTTGCCCCGAACACTTTTATCAAGACCGCGCAGACTTTTGTCAATCACCCGCAGACCGTCTAGTGCCCGCAGACAAATTTTTTGTGCCCGCGCAGACATTCACCGCCTCTCCGCAGACACTTTGCTTCCCCGCGCACACTTTTGGAATAGTCGAGTTTCCCGTACACCTTTGCGATACGATGGCTTGAGCCTGCCGGGCGTCGGAGTTTAAAGCTCCGCTCTGCGAGAGCGACACTGCTCAATTGCACTCCCCTGCGCGATCAGGTTACTAAATTTCGTTAAAACTGCTACTAAGGCCTTCTATGTACTATTAGACTCCAGGTCTATGCTTATTCTTTACTGCGCTCGTCTGTATCTGGTATAGTATCGACGGAGAGGATACAAGGTCTCCCGTGGCTCGTTGTTCGCACGCTCCACTTGACCAGCACAAATAGATGTCCATGCACTGATTCTGTGCATAACTTTGCATCTCCCAGTTGCAACATCTACCGGTGAGATGCAGAACTTTTAATATGGCAGATATATCTGTATTAAATCACATATGCGGTTGCAATCCCAATTCGGTGCAGTTACAGACTCAGATACCTGCCATATGAGGCACATGGCTGATACTGTGTGGCATTGGCTGAACACGGAATAGCCCTATGTGACTTCTCAAATTATAAATAGTAGGAGAGATTCTAGTTATAACGTTAAAATGGCCCATTTATTCAAAAGGAGTAACGGATTCTGTAGATGACGATCTCTCTCGGTCACATCTGAGTGGCTCAAGACCCGTGGGAAGCTTTGGCCACAGGCACCACCTTGCCTCCCCATGATCAAAATTCATTAAATTGCAACTGGGTGCATAAATTGACACTTCCTAAGACAGTTAGGGATATACAGGGCTGCGCTTAGTGGCCCGAAAGTCCAGGGTACTGTACATGAACCCTGAAGCTGTTGTTCAGCCCACTTCAAACTCCGCTGTCCGGCAGGCTCAAGCCATCGTATCACAAAGGTGTGCGGGGAAATTCGACCATTCCAAAAGTGTGCGCGGGGAAGCAAAGTGTCTGCAGGGAGGCGGTGAATGTCTTCGCGGGCACAAAAAATTTGTCTGCGGGCACTAGAAGGTCTGCGGGTGATTGACAAAAGTCTGCGCGGTCTTGATAAAAGTGTTCGGGGCAAATTCGGGGGGGTAAAGGTGTCTGCGGGGTCATAGAAAATGTTGGATATATTGGTTCTATAGTACATAGATACGAGGTATACAGCATCTCAATAAGTATCACATGTACTCAGAAAAAAAGGATGTCCGGGGGGAATATTTCCCCACATGGACAAGCATACTCATCTGGCTCTCATCCACTCTCCCCGCACTTTCGCTCAATGTGTAACCATCTTTACCTATTATTGTCCCGTCTGTTCAGTGTGCGTACATTGTACGTACACTTCAATAAATATCTGTTTGGCTGCGTCCTTCTGTATGCGATGAGACGACATATATTCTGAGAGGCATTCTCCTCTGCCACTTTGTCCTCCCACACTGTTGACAATGTATACGACTTCATTTTTGATGTTAATAATGCTTGTACGCATGTTGTCACTGCTCATCTTGAGTCCCTGAGTTCCCGGTGAAATGCGCAGATTTCAATGAGATGTGCTGTACATTGATGAGAAAATATTATGTTGGAGTTATAGCACAGGTAGTCGAGGAAAATCTATGAATAAATACAAGAAAAAATTGCATTGCCAAGACTTTAGCTGGGGTATCGCCGACGGAATTCAGTTCATCCCCTAGTACAAGTATGAGCGGAAATGGCTACCGAAGGAAGGAGGGGTGATGATTTCAGGCACGGCGCTCCGACCCGTAGCTAATCACCGCAGGTAATCCCATTGCTGGATTATCCCCGTTCTCATTTTCCCTTGAACTACCAGGACACCCCTTGATATTGCTCCACCCTTCCCACATAGCATCCACTTACTTGGTTTCTTTGATACAACAGGCGTCCAAGAGCAACCTGAGTGCCTTCTAAATCGGTCTATATTCAGTCTTGATTGCTATCAAATTGTTCTATTCTATTCTTCTAATTTCACCGACTCATCTTCCCATCCGTCTCCCCATTTTGTTCCTATTTCGTTAGAGCTACATCAGGAGAGGCAATAAAAGCAAAATGCGAAACGAGGGCCGGCTGGAGGTGGTATCATAATATTCTAACTGCGATCACATAAAGTCTGTGGTAGAGCAGTATTGATAACATTAGCTTGGGGATTCTTAGGTATTTCCGGTGCCGACAAAAGAAGCACGGGGACTACAAATTGGCCGTGGGCTTCAAGAAGTATTTCCTGTTCTTATGTGAAATCGTCAGGGAGAGTTCTTGTTGAATCCAACAGCCCGAAGATTCTCAAGAGAATGGGTCACATATGCGATACACTTGTAGGATACCATATAAGCGTCACCACATTCTTCGAGACATTACTGAGTCTTCGCCTCATCGTCCACCCCAAACACGCTTTCCTAGCTCTGGAATTCATGGCTTTCTTGCATTTTAAGCGAGCGTTGATGCTCCTCTGCCTCTCAATGGCGCTCGGAGCATCTGCGGCCCCCACTGATGATGCTGGTATGTATACCGCCTACGTCATATCATTTCCTTCGAGTTGAACTAATCACTGGGGCGAAAGGCACATCTCTGACGAAGCGGGAGACGCTATGCAAGAATACCTCGGGCAACCTCATTTCCGAAATCAACTCTTCCACGTGTGTCAGCTTGCTTGAGGATATTGGAGATCAAGCTTGCAGTGTCTCGGGAGCGGACGTGGTTATGTTCATGCAGGTTGGCGATGCGGCCATTTTTGGAATCAATGCACTTGGCAGTGGCACAGTTTCATCGTCTTGGTAAGCAAAACTTTCTCCTTCATTCCTTCTGATTGTCTGGTTTAATTGGAGCTCGTACTGATGCTTTGGCTATTTATTAGCAACGCTGTGGCCGCGGCTGCTCAGAACATTATCAATACCTGTACAAACCCAAATACCGGACTACTTCAAGGTCAGTATCCTGGAATTTAATGCAGTGCCTGTCTGACTGACATATGCGCGGCCACATGTGAGCAGGCCGTACGCAAGTCAGCGGGAATCCAAACCTGGTCGTCATGATAGACTCTTCGCACAGTTCAGTCCCGCCCTGTAACCCTTGTTTTTAGGACACTATGTAGAACGCCTTCAGTGAATCATAGTGTAACACTTTTTGACGAAACACGCCATCATTCCATTCCTGAGCAAATATAAGCCTCGCAGTGAACGCTCTCATATTGCCCCACCTCCCCAACCGTCACACTCTCACTGCTACAGCTACTTACTCTCAGAGTTATTGATACAATGCATGTACGAAAGTGAACGAATTTGTGGGCGCTAAACTATTAACTATGGCGCCTGTATGTTAAGCTATTTCAAGAACATTGCGCATCCCACAGATATCCAGCGACCAAAGAACCATATGTCCCACTGCAAAATCAAGGAGATTGCTCGAGGAACATATGGTAGTGAGGAGCTTGTCCCTGTGGGATGCGCTGGGGGAGATGAAACGCGTCATATGCACGCATAAAAGAGCGAGGGAGGGGCAAAGCAAGAGCGATGTAGTGTAGAAAGTGAAAAAACCTATTGAGGCGCAGATGGGGAACAGAGAAAAGCCAGCATAAATCGCGCGCACGGCTGTGTTAGTCAGCGTCACGGGGCCCTATATAGACGAGCACAATATATCAAATCGCGCCATTGCAATCCAGAATAAAATGATCACAGAGAGAGGTAAATGTACGTATCCGAGTCTCAAAGCAACAGGACACCAGTCGTCCGCACTTCCGCCTCCAGATGAACGTCAATGTCGATACGATACCACGTCGGAGCGAAAGGACGAGTTTTCGCAAAGATGGTGGGGTATCGGAGACGCGACATCAACAAGGAGGCCGAAGTGGCGCCGGATCAATAGAGGGTATCAAAGGAGAGGGGAGAAAGAGCGTAAGATCATAGGGGTGCGTGAAATGTAGCGCGAAGGGGAGGCAAGTCGAGATACCGTATAAGAGGGAGGGGAATCCGGCTTATGCACGTACATGGGCGTTCCTCCTGTCTATAAGACAGGAGAGCCCACAGATTGTACTTTCCGAGGTGAAAATCGGTATGAAAAGGCGGCCTCACGATGAGATAGAGCATCGACATCTGAAACGCCAAGTTCAGAGGAACCTGACCGCGAGGAGGAGACTGGATAGTGGTGTCTTGGAAGTGTGCATAGAGGCACAAATCGTAAATCGCTGTGAGTTGAAGAGGAGAGAACAAGAAAAGAACGAGCGAACAGGAGGAAACGCGTCTCAGAAGATGTCAGCCACTTCGCGCTCGGCTTCTGCCGAGATGACGTCATCTACCAGCGCACGTCGGGTGCCCTCGACCTTCCTGTCCTCAACTACCACCAGGAGAGACGCGCCTCTCCGCTCAGGACTGCTAAGATTTTCTGTAACACGCCCTGCATCCCACTCGTCTATTTGAGAGTCGAATATCTTCACCTTAAATCAAGCCTCTGGCCTTACCTACTTCGCTTATGCTTCTCTATGCAACAAGGCAACGACACCGGCCTCTGAACTCTGGACCATCCTTCTACTGTCTCCCCTCAAGACCTCACCAGCGCCAGTCACTCCTCGTTGCCCAGATCCGGCGCCGAGATCGTAGGCGCAGTCACGATGATATTCGATATTCACGCCCCCGTCATCCATGTCGATTTCGTGTTTTCCCCACTCGCTGGCGTTTCCGCTCCACCCGCCGCGACCCGCCCCCCAACCACCCAACACAAATCGTTGTCGCCCTCGTTACAAGTCTGCGCTAGCGCCGCTCATGGGATTCATGATCTTCAAAGGGTTCATGCATGGGTTATGCGTCCCTGTCGCGTTCGTCCGAGATGGGGATGGACCGGTGTGCACAGTGTCGCGAATCGACAGCGGTGAAGGCGACCTTATACCTTGCACCAAGGTGCCAACATAAGCAGCCCTCTCGCAGTGTGCATCCGTTGAGGCGTTTGGAGACAAGGTCGAACACGACGACGAAGATCATGCCACCGCACATCACACTCAGCTGGCGTTTTTCAATGTCGCCTTCCCGCACAGTTCACTTCATCATCGGCACCTGCATCGACTACGTCTGACTAGACGTTACCACCGACCGCGACCGCCGCGCCAGTGATTATCTGAACTCTCAACGCCGCTAAGCACAGCTCCGGCCGCAACCATCAGGGGTGATACAGGGGGAGGGGGGGTGTTGCTGCTTCTAAAGGGGGTAGGCTGATGGGGCCGCGCCGGACGAGTTAGTGCTGGGATGTCGTATTGGAGGTGGCCTCCACCGTTGGCGCGTGCTTCGTGGGGGCGGCGGCGTCATCACCACTCGCTCTGGGTCTGGTATATCGTCTCACTGTGGCCACAGCGACGATTCTCCTTCCAATTGAACGTCCACGATCCTAATTGCGCCACAGCGCCACAGCGAGATCTCATTCACCCTAGCAGCCCCTGCACCCGCGCTTCGGCATCTAGGACACTCCAACCACATTCTCCGTTACCGATTCTCGTCTCCTTCGACTATAGTTTTTCAGAAGGAATGCGACAACAGAGGGAGAGATGAAGATGTCCCCAAGTGCACGGCTAGCGAGCGAGCGGAGGCAGATGCGCTGTATCTCTCCTTCTCCGATGCTACCTAAACATGCTTCAGTGATGCTGGTCCCAGCGGACGGTGAGGGCGAGAGTATGCTTCAGATCCACACCCCTTGTGCCGGTCTCTAAGACTGGGGTGGTCCCATCGGTGTTTCTGCGATCCGAACTAGCACCTACATCCGCACGTCCTCAAGAATCCGCGGGAACGCACTTGGCGCAGTCACGCTTGGCTACCTACGCCCGCGGGTATGAATACGGATACAAGACGAGAACGACAACGGTTCGAGGGACGGAAACCCGGCCGCCTCTTGCTTCTCCGCCTGCCTTTTTGACTAGGAATCCGAAGGAGAGGCAGAAGGTGACGTGGAAGGACAGTGCGTCGCTCACTCTTTGTCCCACTTCCTGGCGCGAATAGCTGTTCTCTGCGACTCGCTGCGCCATCTGAAACTCAGGCCCGCCTTGCATCCTAGATCTCATCTTTAGGTGGACCCATGTTTTTGGTCGAGGACGATATGGCGGGGACATGTTTGGATTTCGCATGCGCGTGTACGCGGATAAATTGTTCAAACGAACATGGTGATTGGAGCACCTGCTCATAGCGTGGTTGTATGCGCAGATCAAACTGTACTGCTCAGTATCCCTGACCATGTGCGAACGTGGATAGGGACGAGCGCTCAATCGGCTGCAGATGCCCGGTGTATGTGTCAATTCGAACAATTTTTTCCTTTCGCCATCTTTGTCTCTTATGCTTTCGCTCCTGTTTTGTTTTGTGTACTAATAATGCACTTCCGATAGACTTAGACGTAAGTGCATCGTCCTCGAAAACCCCAGCACGAGTTATTGGGCCGAATTTCTTCCAACAATTCACATCGTTGGCTCCTGCCCCACGCGCACATATTGGCAGTTAGGTATGTCGAATGTCCCTTCCTTCCTTCCTGATTATTCTTCTTCTTTTGCTCATTGTTCGTCCTCTCATAGGTCTTTCCCTTCCGTTCTGCGATGTTTCTCACTGCAAGGCGTGGCGCGGATATGATGAACACAGCGGTAGACTATAAAAACCCAGAGTGCTTCTTCTGAGTCGTCAATCGGCCTTGGCAAGATTTTCCCCTCTCTGTTGTTTATGGCTCATGTTTGTCGCTACTTCCAGATATATAACTCGTATCTCTGCATTCAAGTCTAGGGACTAAACGGGACGAGTACAACACGAGAGTCAAGTACTCGCTACCTCGGAGTATCGAGCGGTATCAAGTAATGCTACTAAGCTAATACAAGGCGTGTCCCCATCGTTCAAGATACTCTCTCATTGCCGCTCTCGCCCGTCTGCTCTTCCTCGGAAAGCCCTGTGATTTCGATGCGAACACCTTTGTTCTACACATCTTAACCAGGGTATCAGAATCGCCTGCGGCTGGAAGGAATTGTGTAAGATAGTGTAGCGCCAACCAGTACCTCTCCGACCGCATTCTGTAGTAGACCACAGGACTGTCGCGCATTGGAGTTGCCCAATCGTTCAGGGGTAGATGGGCATATATTATGTCATATCGGTACGGTTCAAGAACGGTCTTTCGCTCCCAGGGCCAGCTGAGCCACATCCATGGTGTGACACCCGGTCCTCTGACTTCCTCGAAAATAAATCTCTGATTCCATTTCCACGGGTACATTCTTCGAATAGATCGTTGTCGATAGGACATCACGGGTATGTTCATCTGTGCAGGTGCACCATGATGGCAGAGATATCGAAGGCAGTATATTGCCGCTTCAGAGAATGTTTCAGGACCAACTGTATGTGAGTGGCTCCGGGATGGCGTGCACAGATAGTCAGAAATCATTTTTATTGTTCCTTCTGCCAGGAAGGGGGAGTTGTCCGCAAGGATAGGGCGTTCGGCCTCAGCATCATCCAAATTTTCATGGTCCAGTTGTAGTGCCTCATAGAATGCGCCACGCGGTATGAGGTCTGGTGTTTGCACAAGTGATATCAGGGCAACGTTGAAGTTGAATCGGATTGTTTGTGGGTACAAGTTCAGGTGATAGGAAAGCAGCTTGTCGAAGTCGTCAAGAAGGTGCTGGCGGATAGTTGTTGCACCAGAAGATATCTGCGTTGCAACAAGATGGTGAGGACTACTTCATATAGTACGGACCGAATCTTACTGAATGATCTAAAGCATCGAAAATTCTCGGAAGAGAGTATTGGGGCCAATCTTTCAAATTGAAGTTCGATATGGGTTTACGAACCCGATTGTATAATGTCGAAATTGAAAAAGTTGTGACAATGTACTGTGTTATATCGGAGTCAAGGTCCACGGCGCAAAAGCAATCTGTCAGACCGGACAGGATGTTCCAGGACATTGCGAAGGACCGCGAATCCTCGATATCAGCGTCTGAAATTCATTCGACGGGTGAGCTGTTCGGAATGGCTGTGGTATGGGTGGCGACTCACCCATTATACACGAAATCAAAGTCTTGGTAAACATGTAATAACTTGCTGTCCTGTCGACACAATGATGCTTCGACCTCGAAGTATCAAATATGAAATCCTCGAAGGAGGCATGAAGAATGTGTAAGTTGCCACCGGGTCTCGAATGTTCCTCCGGTAGTATACATATGAGGGATGCCATGTCAGACATTGCGAGAGGTAACTCGCCGTCCTCCATATTCAAAATCGTCTCAATTTCTTCGACACCAAACGCGGGAAATAAAACCCGGAAGGAAATGATACGTTGTACCGTGGAAAGGTCCTCGACGCCAGATAGAATCTGGGAGTACACAGCATCGAGCTCAGCAAATGGCGAATCTGTGGTGGGTCGGAGATCAAGAATAACCTCCAATCGGCGATGCGGGTAGTGGCGGATAGATGTCACATACTCTACGACAACGGACGCGTATATAAATTGGCCAGACGACTTGCGCACCAGCGTCGTGATAGCGCTCTGGGGTGGCCACTCCGGGGGGATGTGACGTCTAAGAGGGTGAATAGTACGACATTCCTGGAATTTGTCACGCAGAAATAGCTCTATATCGACATCCGGGAGGTAATCGTCGTTCAGTGGGATGCTGAATGCAATAGATAGCATTTGCGGACGTTCAAATACGGCCTTTATCTCAGGCTCCGGGCGGCTAGAAATGAAGAAAAGAAATGGGAGGTGCCAATCACAGAAAGCTTTGAGAATCACTTCCAGAATTTTGCGCTGTATCATCCGGTCGACGCACTCGTCAAGACCATCGATGATGATTACGCGCGGTGCGTGAATGTCTTGAAAGTATCCCGATACTTTGAGTTGAGATATGGGGTCGACAATAAGGACGCGGAACTGAGTGAAAATGTCCCTGGACCAAATGAGTGGATCTTGCTCAATTGCGCGGTGAATCAGCTCCTGGGTGTGCGGCGGCATAACTTGATATATCTGGTACACGATTGTCGCGATGAGGTGTTTCGCATGGTTACGCGATGGATCGGAACGACTGAAGAAGAAGCTCGCAAGAAGGAGGTTGTCTTCGTAGCAGCGCTCTGCGAGTGACTGTGCGATGGCTGATTTGCCACCACCAGCCGCGCCGTTGAGCCACAAAATCGATGCGTTCATCGATTGCGTATCGCTTCGCATGATCCACCGATAACCCTTCTCTTTCACAACGACACGCGTGTTTGGATGACATCGCGGTGCATCGATGCGCTGCGCAGAGTTGTGAAAAGCGGACTGCGCTACCTGCTCCTGTAGCGACTCCATTGGACCTAAGAGCAAGGAAGCATCGGTGTCACTATTTTCTGCCCACCTTCAGGAGGGCTGGCCTCCGACGTACTTTTGGACCGATGAACATTAGTTTGATTGAATTCGAAGACTCCTCCTGTTATCACTGACTGCGTCATCGCAATCATACTGGTCGAAGCTTGTTGACTCTCGAAAGCATTAGCGTTGGGTGTAGTCGGAGTGGTACCCATTGGTTTGTTATCAGCTTGGGGATCTAGGTGCTGCACTTCGAATGACTCCAAAAGACGAGAAGGTACCACTGATGGAAATCTTTCCCAGCGACAGTTAGTCGTGCAACATGGCTGTGCAGCACGTCAAACCCCGCCGCACTGCCTCACAGGCACCGGATTCAGGAAACAGACTTTCAATTTTGCATTACCAACGCGTACGCTCAGACAGTTGTATGTAATAAATATGCAAGTATATATATACGAGACAACAGAAAATAGCCCATATCGAAAAAGATGAAGATTCGAGTACCCAACCGAACCAAGACGACAGACACATGAGAATGTGTGTAATTGAGTCCGTGGTACATGACTGTTAGTGTAGAGACGGGAGGCCATATGCCACCGTAATCACCAAAAGAGAAAAATGAGATACAGAAGATCCGGGAGAGATAGCTGAGATATCCGCGAAGACAAATGAATAATAATAAAATCGAGGTCATAGCGCAGGAAAGCGAGGATTCACTTGGGAGGTGACGCAAGAGTATCTAGACGTACCAGCCCGGAGGAGACGCTGCTACGACGTCCAACGGCAGTGGGCGAGCGCGCAGGGCTGCCGGGAACCAACCAAGGTCGATTACGACCACCGGCGAGCGGAGCGTCGACCCATTCACCATCCTGGTCCCCTTCTGCACCACTCCTGGTACATCTCTCGACGTGTGGAGCGTTGGCTATCTTGAGTACACCCATGCTGCTTCTCGTCCACTGCAACTCTCCCCATAAGCCACCCCGTGCGGCAAGAGCGCAAGATGACGATGACGTTCAAGATCGTCCTTGCTGAGGCGCTCGAATCGGTAACGTAGAAAGAAAAGCGCTGCTACTCTCCCTCCCCGCGAGACTGTACGGTTGCTTCTTGTCCATGGTGTTAGGTTCCGCCAGGTCATCGAGTCCAGCGTAGAGCGATGCTCTTGATCTTCTGGGACCGGCTGTCCATCTTTGCCAACGTTACATCGCCCATCTACTTGTCCAAGCGACACCGAACAGCGCTAAGGGCCAACGATGACAACGAGCACGATGACCGCGGTGTTCGGGCGCTCCCACCTATGTTCAGGGTCTTGGTATCCCCTGTGCTCCCCGCATTCGCTTTACTACCATTGCATCCGCTGCGTGGAAGTGGAAAGTCAGTATGTGCGTATTATTCGTGAGGGAGACGATATAAAGCGTACTCACACGGCTTGCGCCTCAACTGAATAATCACCACTATCACCTCGTCGGATACGGTGCAGGCAGAACAGCACCCTGATGGGCAGTTGACGGCGAAGTCTTGGTAAACTTCGGTTTGGGTCATATAAGCGCCCACCGGTTTGTCGACGCGATACGGTAGAACAGAACATGATGTGCGCGTGGCCCACTAAACCACTACGAGTGTTTGCAAGTGCATGGTTAGCGAATGCAATACATACATGGGAAGTGGAATGATACGCACCAAACCTGACGAGCCAGCAGCAACCCGTAACGAGAACCACTTCCTCGCTGTGACTGAATTTCACTGATATGTTATATATCGTACGAGCTGTAGAACAGACAAGACATCAGTCAGCATCGGTATCACAAGTATACGCCTCTAAAAGAACGAATGAAATGAAATTGAAGCGTTCGGACAGAAAAAGGAAACAAGTAATGCATCCAGAGCGAAGTCGCAGAGTGAGAATCACGCATATGCGCGATGTAAGCATCCAGAATCGAAAGAAAAACTCAAGTTTGAGCGCTGCCTGTAGGATCAGTAGCGAATGTCACACAACAACGAGATGGTGTTGACATTAAGGAAACCAGGGTAGCATCGAAGAAGGTGCACGCAGGAGACGGTACAGCCAGCGCACCGAGATATGATGTCAAAGATGAGATGACTAGCTTCCGTGTTCCGAGGGACCAAAGTGGTTAGGAAATGAGCATAGGAGAGCGCAGGTCACAAAAGTTTCCTTCAGGGGGGAATAGATGCCCAGAGCCAAAGAAAAAAAAGGGGGGATCAACGAGGAAGAGAAGGGTTTGAAGTCAAAGAGAAGGCATACATGCGTACAAACGGAAGAGAGCGAACGAATGAAGGAAAGAGTTCGGGAAAAGGGATGTAAGAACTGCCAAGAATGAAGAAGAAAGAATAAGAGGCAGCTCACATATCGAACACGCCATCTCCGACCAAATGGAGCTGCAATACGACTTATCGGCGGCACCGGCTCTTTCCAAAGGATATTCTGTCTGTGGCCTTGTCGCCGTCATCCTTCTCACTCTCCTCGTGTTCATCCCGATCAAGTCTTCCTCCTTGGCGCCTGTTCTTGACAACTCGAACTCGAGCCGTGACCGATAGCCAACGCCTCCGCATCCGCTGCCGAATATAATTGTAGTCACAAGTGATCCTCCATCAGCAGCCGTGCCAGTTCGCCACGAAATGCATCTGAACCGGATGTGCCAGCGCTTGCATGACTGAGAGCGCGGTTTGAAGCAGCACCGTCGTGACAATCAACCTCGAGCGCGCGCGCGCGCTTTCCTTTCAGTGTTACCATCTTTTCAGCTCTTTTACTGATTCCGATCCTTCCGTGGTGTTCGGTCTTGAAGCTTTGAAGTTGGAGGACAAAAGCAGATTGAAGGATTGTTTCTGACAACGGCACGGCTGCGTTTTCTCCCTCGCGTTGGTGCATGTGGCAAATCGATAAGACTACGGGGTAGAAGGGTGCCTTTTTGGAGTTCTTTGTAGGCAGCGATCGTGAGTTGGGCACAGGGGCGTTGGTAGAGAAGGTCACAGACGACAAAGACATGGTGATGGGTGCATTTAATCTCCGCTGCAATTGGCCGTCAAGTGATGGGAGTCCGTCGAGGCTCGCCGTCGAAAAAATGAGAAAAAACAAAAGCATTCATTGTAAATTGTGAGTTAAAATTACATTTGATTTCAGAGTACATGTGGATAAAAATAATTTACAAGCCAACTGCAGCCTTGAGCTTCGCAAAGTTGGGTGTTCCAAGACCAGTGACGGGATCCCAACCAGTCTTTGCGGGGAATCCGTTGGTGTTGCATCCGGGGTTGCTGCCGGTGGTGATGTCATTGAGAGCGGCGGCACCTGCAGAGGAGTAGAGGAACGGGTTCAAGAAGCCAAGCGGCGACTTTCCCGCGGTAAGGAGTTGGTCGTTGAGCAGCGAAATGACACTGGCGAAGATGGGGGTCGAGCAGCTCGTGCCCGCAACCAGCTCTCCCTGACCAGCAACTACGATCTCGACGTTATCACCCTGTGCGGAGATATCAGGGAAGGCGCGTCCAGAGGTGTTGAATTTACCCGAGTTGGTCGAGCCGAGTGCGGTGAGATATGAGGAGACAGCGGATGCTTGGTATGAAGGCCGTCCGAAGAAGTTGGAGAAGCCTCCGGAAGAGAAGTCTGCCGCGGTCTCTGTAATGCCGGTTGTTGCGCCGACGGAGGTCACGAAGGGACAACCAGAAGGGAACGTAGGAACAAAGGTGGTGCAGCGAGTACTTTGCGAGCCGGAAACACCGCCGTCGCCAGACGAAAAGAGGATGGATGTGCCACGCGCGCCAAGCTGCATGTAGGCGTTGCACAATTGGCTATATCAGGATTAGTATAGGACACAAATGTAAAATACGCGACCCACTTGGTAAGTGCGCGTGAGAGAGCATTTTCATTGAAGCCGTATGAGGTAGTAAGGACTTGGGGAGGCGCACTCTCGCCGAGCAGGAAGTTGATGATGTCAAGGAATCCGTCAAGGGCACCATCCTTGACATTTTCGCCTACAGAGATAAATACAGTGGGCACACCAGAGGCAACACCAACGGTATACTGGGTATCAAGGTTGGCCTCAATGCCGACATCTGCTGCATTCTGGGAATTTGTGCCACCGTCGAGGGTCTGCAGTGTGAACGCGGTCGTTGAGGGAAGGTCGGGACGGAGTGCCTTGAGGAAGGTCGTCAGATCAGCTTGGTTAGCGAACTGCTCGATGAATCCGGACACCGCAAGGACGTTCTTGGAGTTGGTTGCTCGCGCGGTGGGGATACCGTAGAGCGCCTGGAGGCAGCTCGGGGTGACAGTGGTACCACATGAGGCCGGGACGGCGCGCGACTGAAGCGATGGTTCCGCTGAGTCGGCAGGGGCCCTTGGTGAGGACATAAACGGAAGCTGAACGATGGGGTTATCGAAACTGGAGAAATCTTAGCGCAGAGCTGACAGGTAAAGCATCTCGACGTACGTAATGGTGGGGTGAACAAGGTCGACATGGTCCTGGAGCGCAGCAGGGATGGAATATGCGAGCGTTCTGGTGAGCTCATTGCCAGTTTCGGAGTGCGAGAAGACCGTGAAATCAGCTTGTAGGAGAGTGTTGGCCTGACTGACGGGGATAGAGAATTGCAGCCAGTCTCCGGCTGGAGAGATTGTCTGAGCATTGATGCCATTCGCCGATAACCACTCATTGACAAGCTGAACAGATTCGGATGATGGCGCCACGAACTTCTCGACCTAGAAGGTTCAACAAATGCAAACGTCAGTCATGTATTTATCCCAGCGAGGGAAATTACGCGATGAGTTGTTGGGCTTACTTCCTCTTTGGTCAGGTGCTGACCGTAAGTCTCGCTTCCTGGAGTGCTGACGGCAAACAGCATCTGCTCCAGGCCCGCCATGTCAGTTTGCTTGAGAGCAATGCGAAGATTAAGCATCGTGTCAACGGGGGCAGCGGCCTTCTTGACGAATCCATCAGGAACGTCGGAGCGAGCCTCGTGTACGCGCATTGTGTGGAAGGAAGGGTTGGCCCATGCCGAGGCAACGAAGGCAGCGAGAACGAGGAATCCAGTGCGCATGTTGAAGTAGTACTGAGGCTACGTCGCTCAAGATGAGACCTCTATGCACCTCATGCGCCCTTTTATTGAAATTGAGCGTAGGTTGAGGGTGAAAACATGCGGGTCATCGTCAAGCTCAACGACTCAAGTTTCCCGAATCGCGACTACGTGCTGGCTTCTTTTTCCATGTTTACATCCGGAAGGACTGCCGCTCTTGCTCAAGTTTGTGCAACTCGACGACACGCAAGACTAATTTACAACTGATCAGTATACGCATCTAATTGACGCATCATGTTCCACGAGGAGAAATTGGACATTCTGAGCCCAACGACGCGTGAACGGTCTATTTTTTGACGTTCTTTCGCTTTGAGGATAAAAATGAGTATATGAGAGGGAGCGGACCGTGTAGTACCCGAAGGTTGGTTCCCATGAGAGCTAGAATTTTATGATCTATCGTGTGCTGGCAATGATGTTAAGTTTATCGATAGATAAAGATATATGCATGAACCTATCACAAGTGGAATTGCTCTGCAAGCAGACGCAAGGTTGAGCGCCACAGCTCGAATCAAAATGGTCTTCTGTTCCACTGCCGAGGTATTTGCAGTACGCCGACAACGACTCGGATCCTATGATACCAACGACAGAAAGACGGTATTCAACTTCCTTGCGATGATCGCATTATTCCAATTATTTACCGCATTTTTTTTACAATTATTTTATCAGCAGAGAATGCCCTTATCTCCTCAAATGAGTTCGTGTGCTCGGCTAGATACCATTTATCATACGAGAAGTCGCGTTCACGCTCTGCACTCACACGCTGATAATTCTATTAAAAGAACAGTGATTCCACCCCTATCTCTACATCTCTCTGTCAATTAACCTTTCGTCCAAGAATGCGTTCTCAGGAGTCGATACAGGGGTTGGTATACGCGCTGTTGATTTTGGATATCCGGTATGCCAGTAAGAAGATATATCACCATATGCTGGCGGTCACCTGCTCATGGCTGGACAGAGCATTCGTAGTATCATTTATCGTCACTATTCCCATCCGCGATGGACTCTTTTCTTCCAGGATAGCGTAACTGCATATGTAGATAACATTCTGGCCATCATTCCAATCCACTGCTGTTTCCTCTGACCTCGCATGAGTGGCACGCTGACACATCTCACATTAGCATGCATTAGCTACATAACTATTTTTGGAGGAATGCCCTAGTAATTGAATTAAACGCACCATTGAGCCACACAGTCTGAGTCAAGGCGCTGATAGAGGAAGATAAGATAACAGTGTGGCGATACATCCTAAACCTTGTACTTGTGGAGGTGACGTCAACTACTCTCTCTTCTTTTTACTATGGCTAACTTGTCAACATCGTCTCTCACCTTGAGGACGAAATTCTTTAACGCAACCCCCGCGGATTTATCTCTACCCGTATTGTTGAAATAAACCTTTCTCGTCGCCTCTTATAGATACCCAATTCGTCACTGCGACGTGGCGTCTCACTTTGAACAGGACCTTACACTGGCCTCATGAATCTCGGCCGCGTAACTGGCTGCAAGCACAGCCCCGCGCACATGCTTTTGTCATAAACGACGTATGCCTCAGTCCCCGATGTCAGTGTTTTTGTGGTCGTTCACTCTGAAAGGGTACTTCTGCTGCATAGATAGACCTAAGCCCACCTATCATGAACTCATCATGGTTTCATATATATGGAGAGCTCAGTGTATCATCCTCCAAGCCACTCAGCTGGATTCAACATAGTTCTGCTTGAACTTTGTATAATGTTCTGTTGCAACAGGAAATACATTAAAACTGCAGTTCATGCAGACAGATACCTGTTTCTCTGTCAGAAGCTTGGATATATATTCCTAAGTAGTATATTTAACAACACAGAGACCCACATTTATGCAGAAATATGCAGGGACATAGTGTACAAGCATGGGCGCCTATTTTGACATGTTGAACAAATTGGTTCTTTGCCTCTGGTTTAAATATTTAACATAGTTAGGTAGCTGCACCAGGGTCTCATTAATGATAATAGAGGTGTATGTACCAATTTTAGTGATGCATGGTGCTCACACTGTTGAGATAAATGTAATGCATTTTGACATTCTCTTGATGGATCAGTCATGGGCACATACATCAGATTTTAGCCAAGGTGACTAATCCAATGAATGAATTATATACTGCCTACTAATTATACAACTTCCAGATGAATGATTGAGGCATAAATTATGCCAAAAGGCTTTGAATTAGGTATCTAGGACAGGAATGAGAACTTGCATCAAAATCATATATGTCAAAACATCGGCAAATATCATTGTTACCACATTAGGAAATTATTGATGTCATATAAGGACAGCCTGGCTCCAGTCACATGCTCTTGGCAATGTGCCTATAGAGTACCATATGCACCTGTGAATTTGTGCCGGGTACATTTGGATTGTGTGGGGCGCACATCTTTGTACTCCTATCAGACTAAACATGCCTATAGAGTACCATATGCGCCCGTAAATTTGTGCCGGGCGCATATTGATTTTTCATGTCTATCCCAAGTGTGTGCCAGGATTGCATATGTTTTAAATGCGCCAGCAAAATTGGGCCGGGCGCATTTAATTTGTTTATGTGTACCCCAAGTGTGCGCCAGTAACATGTATGTTTGATTGCGCTTGTAAAAATTGTGCTGGGCGCATTTTATTTTATTTTACATCTATTGCAAGTGGGGTGCCAGCAATACATATGTTTTAAATGCGCCTGCAGAATTGTACCGGGCGCATTTATGATTGAATATGTATACCAGTAATATATCAATTCTAACTGAGCCCATAAAATTGTGCTGGGCACCTTTTGCTTTTTCATGCCTATCCAGAGTGTGTGCCGGTATGAAATATGTTCTCAATGTGCCCGCACAATTGTGCCGGGCGCATTTCCTTTTTTTTTGTGTCTACACCAAGTGTATGCCAGTAAATGCGCCCATAGAAATTATTCCGGGCGCATTTTATTATTCTTATGTCTATCCTAAGCATATACTAGTAATGCATATGCTTTATATGTGCCTGTCAAATTGTACCGGGCGCATTGATGATTGACTATGTATGCCAGTAGCACATTTTTTCCAACTGCTCCCATAAAAATTGTGCCGGGCGCATTTCTTTTTTTTTTTGTGTACCACCAGTGTGCACCAGTAACATGTGTGTTTGATTGCACCCGTAAAAATTGTGCTGGGCGCATTTCTTTTTTTAATTTTATTACATCTATCGCATATGGGGTGCCAGCAATGCATATATTTTAAATGCAGCTGCAGAATCCAACCGGGCACATTATGATTGAGTATGTATGCCAATAACATATTTATTCCAACTGCGCCCGCAAAAATTGTTCCGGGCACCTTTTTTTTATTTTGTTATAACTACACTACATGCCCGGTAGCTGGCATATGCCACCCACTCATCCACACCATCACATTGGGCGCTTACCAGGCATGGTTTTTTTTTGGATGCCTCTACCCTCCAGACAAGGGAGGGTGTTCATTTTGGAGCACCTAATGCCCATTGCCCATTTTACCTTGGGCGCAATTTTACCCCCCCCACCCCCACCCCCCCTCTGGTGCCCCCCACCCAGCAATCTGTCTACCCCTCCTCTCCATCAGACCATTTGCTCGCATTTTTACCTGCCTACACATCCTGGTGCATATGATTACCCCCTCCCGTATTTACCTACCATTATCCCCCCACACCTGCCCACCCATACCACACTATCTCCCCCCCCCCTTCCCTGCCCTGCCCCCCGCGCCAGCAGACCGTCATATGAGTCGTCTATGACGTGAATATGTAGGACCGTCATATGAGTCCTACAACCTCGTCTAAGACGAGACATTGTAACCTCATACGAGTCGTCTCTGACAAAGGTAATCACTGGATCACCTGCACCCGAACACAATAGAAATTGCTGCAATTGTTAGAATGCCGGCAGGTTCCTACTGACTACATGTATTCTACCAAATGTAGATTGATTTGATTACCAAAGTATTTACGTTGTGTAAAATCCCGTCAGATCAGCGTGATCTACCACTTTTTTGCACAAAATCTGCCCATTGAAAAATGATATCAGAAAGAATTAATCCACATTAAGTAATTCTCCATATGCTTACGACACATTTTGCATACATTCTACTTATAGGCAGAATATCCCACTGCCCGCAGTGTCTGTCGACCGACATACCGATCTGTCATCAGCATTGATAGTGATCAACAATAACTAAATTTAGATACTAGGGGATAACTCTGTCATGTCGAGGCTTGCTGTCGTTTTTTGTTTACTGTTCCATAAAAATATGTCCATAATTACATACATCAGCAAATTATGCACAGCAATGCATTGTCATTAGTAGTTCAGTCAAATGTATTGTATGCTACGATATCCCTATTCCCTCACGGCCCAAATATTGGACCGTATGACATACCATCTGAACTGTTGTTACTCTGTAGTCATTTTGACCGTCTCAAGGGATCACCTGTATGTGTTATTTCATTGAAGGTGCTCTTTGTACGTACAATCTCCCCTAGCGAGTCGGGGATACTTGCTATTATGACGTATGTACCGTCTGCACATTTATTACCGTCCCATCAATGATCGTCACTTCCGTTTTGTCACTGTACAAAGATACGGTGGTGACAAAACGGAAGTGACGATCATTGATAGGACGGTAATAGATGTGCAAACGGTACGTCGTATGCTATTGTCTCATCTGGCTCTCATCCACTCTCCCCGCACTTTCGCTCAATGTGTAACCATCTTTACCTATTATTGTCCCGTCTGTTCAGTGTGCGTACATTGTACGTACACTTCAATAAATATCTGTTTGGCTGCGTCCTTCTGTATGCGATGAGACGACATATATTCTGAGAGGCATTCTCCTCTGCCACTTTGTCCTCCCACACTGTTGACAATGTATACGACTTCATTTTTGATGTTAATAATGCTTGTACGCATGTTGTCACTGCTCATCTTGAGTCCCTGAGTTCCCGGTGAAATGCGCAGATTTCAATGAGATGTGCTGTACATTGATGAGAAAATATTATGTTGGAGTTATAGCACAGGTAGTCGAGGAAAATCTATGAATAAATACAAGAAAAAATTGCATTGCCAAGACTTTAGCTGGGGTATCGCCGACGGAATTCAGTTCATCCCCTAGTACAAGTATGAGCGGAAATGGCTACCGAAGGAAGGAGGGGTGATGATTTCAGGCACGGCGCTCCGACCCGTAGCTAATCACCGCAGGTAATCTCATTGCTGGATTATCCCGTTCTCACTTTCCCTTGAACCAACAGGACACCCCTTGATATTGCTCCACCCTTCCCACATAGCATCCAGTTTCTTGGTTTCTTTGATACAACAGGCGTCCAAGAGCAACCTGAGTGCCTTCTAAATCGGTCTATATTCAGTCTTGATTACTATCACATGGTTCTATTCTATAATTCTAATTTCTCCGACTCCTTTTCCCATCCGTCTCCCCATTTTGTTCCTATTCGTTAGAGCTACATCAGGAGAGGCAATAAAAACAAAATACGAAACGAGGGCCGGCTGGAGGTGGCATCATGATATTCTAACTGCGGTCATATACAGTTTGTGGTAGATTAGCATTGATAATATTAACTTGGGGATCCTTAGGTATTTCCGGTGCCGATAAAAGAAGCACGGGGTCTACAAATTGGCCGTGGGCTTCAAGAAGTATTTCCTATTCTTATGTGAAATCGTCAGGGAGAGTTGTTGTTTGAATCCAACAGGCTTCAAGATTCTCAAGAAAATGGGTCAAATATGTGATACACTAGTAGGATACCATATAAGCGTCACCACATTCTTCGAGACATTACTGAGCCTTCGCCTCATCTTCCGCTCTATACACGCTTTCCTAGCTCTGACATTCATGGCTTTCTTGCATTTTAAGCGAGTGTTGATACTCCTCTGCCTCTCCGTGGCACTCGGAGCATCTGCGGCCCCCACTGATGATGCTGGTATGTATACCACCCACGTCATACCATTTCCTTGTCGTTGAACTAACCACTGGGGCGAAAGGCACATCTCTGACCAAGCGGGAGACGCTATGCAAGAACACCTCTGGCAACCTCATTTCCGAAATCAACTCTTCCACGTGTGTCAGCTTGCTCGAGGATATTGGGGGTCAAGCTTGCAGTGTCTCGGGCACGGACGTGGTTATGTTCATGCAGGTTGGCGATGCGGCCATTTTTGGCATCAACGCACTTGGCAGTGGCACAGTTTCATCGTCTTGGTAAGCAAGATTTTTCCTGATTCGCTGATGCCTTCGGCTTGTCTGGTTTAATTGGAGCTCATACTTATACCTTGGCTATCTATCAGTAACGCTGTGGCCGCGGCTGCCCAGAATATTATCAATGCCTGTACAAACCCAAACACCGGACTACTTCAAGGTCAGTATCCTTGAATTTAATGCGGTGCCTGTTTAACTAACACATGCGCGGCTACGTATGCGCAGGCCGTACGCAAGTCAGCGGGAATCCCAACCTTGTTGTCATGATAGACTCTTCGCACAGTTCCGTTCCGCCGTGTAACCCCTGCTTTTAGGACACTATGTAGAACGCCTTCAGTGAATCATAGTGTAACACTTTTTGACGAAACACACCATCATTCTATTCCTGAGCAAATATAAGCCCTCGCGGTGAACGCTCTCATATTGCCCCGCCCCCCGCACCGTCACATTCTCATCTGCTACAGCTATTTACTCAGAAATATTGATACAATGCATGTACGAAAATGAACAAATTTATGGGCGCTAAACTATAAACTACGGCGCGTGTATGTTAGGTTATTTCAAGGACCTTGCGCATCCCACAGATATCCAGCGACCAAAGAACCATATGTCCCACTGCAAAATCAAGGAGATTGCTCGAGGAACATATGGTAGTGAGGAGCTTGTCCCTGTGGGATGCGCTGGGGGAGATGAAACGCGTCATATGCACGCATAAAAGAGCGAGGGAGGGGCAAAGCAAGAGCGATGTAGTGTAGAAAGTGAAAAAACCTATTGAGGCGCAGATGGGGAACAGAGAAAAGCCAGCATAAATCGCGCGCACGGCTGTGTTAGTCAACGTCACGGAGCCGTATATAGACCAGCACAATATATCCAATCATGTCATTGCAATCCGGAATGAAAATGGTCACAGATAGAGGTAAATGTACGTATCTGAGTCTCAAAGCAACAGGACACCAGCCGTCCGCACTTCCGCCTCCAGATAAACGTCAATGTCGATACGATGCCACGTCAGAGCGAAAGGACGAGTTTTCGCAAAGATGGTGGGGCATCGGAGACGGGACATCAACAAGGAGGCCGAAGTGGCGCCGGATCAGTGGAGGATATCAAAGGAGAGGGGAGAAGAGCGTAAGATCACAGGGGTACGTGCAAGGTAGCGCGAAGGGGAGGCAAGTCGAGATACCGTATAAGAGGGAGGGGAATCCGGCTTATGCACGTACATGGGCGTTTCTCCTGTCTATAACAGAGGAGAGCCCACAAATTGTACTTTCCGAGGTGAAAATCGGTATGAAAAGGCGGACTCACGATGAGGTAGAGCATCGACATCTGAAACGCCAAGTTCAGAGGAACCTGACCGCGAGGAGGAGACTAGATAGTGGTGTCTTGGAAGTGTGCATAGAGGCGCAGATCGTAAATCGCTGTGAGTTGAAGAGGAGAGAACAAGAAAAGAACGAGCGAACAGGAGGAAACGCGTCTCAGAAGATGTCAGCCACTTCGCGCTCGGCTTCTGCCGAGATGACGTCATCCGTCAGCGCGTGTTAGGTGGCCACGATCTTCCTGTCCTCAACTATCACCAGGAGAGACGCGCCTCTCCGCTCAGGATTGCTAAGATTTTCTGTAACACGCCCTGCATCCCACTCGTCTATTTGAGAGTCGAATCTCTTCACCTCAAATCAAGCCTCTGGCGTTAGCTACTTTGCTTATGCTTCTCTATGCAACAAGGCAACGACACCGGCCTCTGAACTCTGGACCATCCTTCTACTGTCTCCCCTCAAGACCTCACCAGCGCCAGCCGCTCTTTGTTGCCCAGGTTCGCCGTCGAGATAGCGAGCGCAGTCACGAGTGGTTTCCGTGTCCGTACCTCCGTATCTCCCTCATGGTTGCTACATTTGATATTCGATATTCACGCCCCCGCCGTCCATGTAGATTTCATGTCTTCGCAACTCGCAGGCGCTTTCACGCCACCCGCCTCAGATAACGACCCAGCTCAGATCGTCCTCGTCCTCGTCAGAGGTCTGCGCTCTCGCTGCTCATGGGGTTCACGGGATCACGGCCTTCATAGGGTTCTGTGTGCGGTATTCGTTCCTGTCGCGCTCGTCCACGACGGCGACAGCCTGCGCATGCGTCGAGACGTGTGGAGATAAGGTCGAACACGAAGGCCAGTATATGCTCCAGATCCACACCCCTTGTGCCGGTCTCTAAGATTGGGGTGGTCGCATCGGTGTTTCTGCGATCAGAACTAGGACCTACATCCGCATGTCCTCAAGGATTCTTCGAGGACGCATTTGGCGCAGTCACGATTGGCTACTTACGCCCACGGATACGAATACGGATACAATGCGAGAGCGAGAATGGTTCGGGGGACGGAAACCCAGCCCCTTCTTCCATCTCTGCCTGCCCTTTTGACCAGGAACCCTGTGGCGCGACAGAGTGTCGGCGTCATCACCCCGGAGCGCTCCCGGGATCCCCTGGCCATTTGGGAAATGGAAGTGGCGGAGGGAAGGAGAGTGGGAATGAGACGTGGAAGGACGGTGCGCACCTCCCTCTCTTTTCCTCTTTTCTTCGTCTTCCTGGCGCGAGCGGCTGTTCTCAGCGACTCGCCGAGCCATCTGAAACCGAGACCCGCGTCGCGTTGTACTCGTTGCAGTGTCTCGAAAGCTTCATTTTGGGTCTCATCCCCGGGTGGACCCATTATTTGCTCGAGGACGACGTGGTGGGCACATGTAGATTCAGTATACGCGTATACACGGATGCACTGTCATAACGAAGGTGGAGAGTGGAGCATCTGTTCATTGCGCGGATGTATGCGTTGATCAAATTCTACCACGCTCTGACCATGTGCGAGTGTGGAAAGCGACAAGCGCTCAATGGACTGCAAATTCCCGGTGTATATGTCAATTCGAACAACTTCGTCCTTTCGCCATCTTTGTCTCTTATGCTCACACTCCTATTTTTGTGTACTAATGATGCACTTCCGATAGACTTCGACGTAAGTGCACCGTTCTCGAAAGTCCCAGCACGAGTTATTGGGCTGAATTTCCTTCAACGATTCACATTGTTCTTGTATATTCTCAGAGTTTTCACGATTGGCTCCTGCCCTAAGCGCACACATTGGCAGTTAGGTATGTCGAATGTCCCTACCTTCCTTCCTGATTACTCTTCTTCTTTTGGTGGTTTTTCGTCCTCTCATAGGTCTTTCCCTTCCGTTCCGCGGTTTTTCTACTGCAAGGCCTGGCGCGGATATACTGGGCACAGTGCTAGAATATCATCAAAACGCAGAGTGCTTCTTCTGGGTCGTCAATCGGCCTTGGCAAGGTTTTTCCCCTCTATGTTGTTTACGGCTCGTGTTTGTCGCTATTTCCAGATATATAACTCGTATCCCTATACTCAAGTGATGTCTAGGGATTAAATGGGACGAGCACAATACGAGAGTCAAGTACCAGCTACCTCGGAGTGTCGAACGGTATCAAGTAATGCTACTGCAGCTAATACAAGGCGTGTCCCCATCGTTCAAGGTAGTCTCTCATTGCCACTCTCGCCCGCCTGCTCTTCCTCGGAAAGTCCTGTGATTTCGATGCGAATACCTTCTTTCTACACATCTCGACCAGGGTATCAGAATCGCCTGCAGCTGGAAGGAATTGCGTAAGATAGTGTAGCGCCAACCAGTACCTCTCCGACCGCATTCTGTAGTAGACCACAGGACTGTCGTATAATTGAGTTGCCCAATCGTCCAGCGGTAGATGAGCGTATATCATGTCATATCGATATGGTTCAAGAACGGTCTTTTGCTCCCAAGGCCAACTGAGCCACATCCACGGTGTGACACCCGGTCCTCTGACTTCCTCAAAAATAAATCTCCGATTCCATTTCCACGGGTACATCCTTCGAATGCATCGTTGTCGATAGGATATCACGGGTATGTTCACCTGCGCAGGTGCACCATCACGGCAGAGATATCGAAGGCAGTATATTGCCGCTTCAGAGAATGTTTCAGGACCAACCGCATGTGAGTGGCTGCGAGATGGCGTGCACAGATAGTCAGAAATCATTTTTATTGTTCCTTCTGTCAGAAAGGGGGAGTTGTCCGCAAGGATAGAGTCTTCGGCCTCAGCACCATCCGAACTTTCATGGTCCAATTGTAGTGCCGCATAGAATGCGCCACGCGGTATGAGGTTTGGTGTTTGCACAAGCGATATCAAGGCAACGTTGAAGTTGAATCGGATTGTTTTGGGGTACAAGTTTAGGTGATAGGAAAGCAGATTATCGAAGTCGTCAAGAAGGTGCTGGCGGATAGTTGTTGCACCAGAGGATTTCTGCGTTGCAACAAGATGGTGAGGAATACGTCATATAGTACGGATCGAATCTTACTGAATGATCTAAAGCCTTGAAAATTCTCGGAAGAGAGTATTGGAACCAAGCCTTCAAATTGAAGTTCGATAAGGGTTTACGAACCCGATTGTATAATGCCGACGTTGAGAAGGTTGTGACAATGTACTGTGTTATGTCAGAGTCAAGGTCTATGGCGTGAAAGCAATCTGCCACACTGGACAGGATGATCCAGGACATTGTCAAGGACTGTGAATCCTCGATATCAGCGCCTAATATTTATTCGACTGGTGAGTGGTTCGAAATGCGTGTAGTGTGGACGCACGACTCACCCATTATACATGAGATCAAAGCCTTGGTAAATATGTAATAGCTTCCTGTCCTGTCGATACAATGATGCTTCGACCTCGAAGTATCAAATAGGTAATCCTCGAAGGAGGCATGAAGAATGTGTAAGTTACCACCGGGTCTCGAATGCTCCTCCGACAGTATACATATGAGGGATGCCATGTCGGACATTGCGAGAGGCAACTCGCCGTCCTCCATATTCAAAATGGTCTCAATTTCTTCGACACCAAACGCGGGAAATAAAACTCGGAAGGAAATGATACGTTGTACCGTGGAAAGGTCCTCGACACCAGACAGAATCTGGGAGTACACAGCATCAAGCTCAGCAAACGGCGAATCTGTGGTGGGTCGGAGATCAAGAATAACCTCCAATCGGCGATGGGGGGAGTGACGGATAGATGTCACATACTTGACGACAACTGACGCGTATATAAATTGGCCAGACGACTTGCGCACCAGCGTCGTGATAGCGCTCTGGGGTGGCCACTCCGGGGGGATGTGACGTCTGAGAGGATGAATGGTACGACATTCCTGGAATTTGTCACGCAGAAATAGCTCTATATCGACATCCGGGAGATAATCGTCGTTCAGTGGGATGCTGAATGCAATAGACAGCATTTGCGGACGTTCAAACACGGCCTTTATCTCAGGCTCGGGGCGGCTAGAAATGAAGAAAAGAAAAGGGAGGTGCCAATCACACAAGGCTTTGAGAATCACTTCCAGAATTTTGCGCTGTATCATCCGGTCGACGCACTCGTCAAGACCATCGATGATGATTACGCGTGGTGCGTGAATGTCTTGAAAGTATCCCGATCCTTTGAGCTGAGATATGGGGTCGACAATGAGGACGCGGAACTGGGTGGAAATGTCCCTGGACCAAATGAGTGGATCCTGCTCAATTGCGCGGTGAATCAGCTCCTGGGTGTGCGGTGGGATAGTTTGATATATCTGGTACACCATTGTTGCGATGAGATGTTTCGCATGGTTACGCGATGGGTCCGAACGACTGAAGAAGAAGCTCGCAAGAAGCAGGTGTTCCTCGGCGCACTGCTCTGCGAGTGACTGTGCGATGGCTGATTTACCACCGCCAGCTGCGCCGTTGAGCCACAGAATCGATGCGTTCATAGATTGCGCGTCGCTTCGCATGATCCACCGATGACCCTTCTCTTTCACAACAACGCGTGTGTTTGGATGACATCGCGGTGCATCGATGCGTTGCGCAGAGTTGTGAAAAGCGGATTGCGCTACCTGCTCCTGCAGTGACTCAATGGGACCTAAGAGCAAGGAAGCATTGGTGTCACGATTTGCCTGCCCACGTTCAGGAGGACTGGCCTCCGACGTACCTTTGGACCGATGAACATTAGTATGATTGAATTCGAAGACTCCTCCTGTTATCACTGACTGCGTCATCGCAATCATACTGGTCAAAGCTTGTTGACTCTCTAAAACATTAGCGTTGCGTGTATTAGTCGGAGTGGTATCCATTGGTGTGTTATTGGCTTGGGAATCTAGGTGCTGCACTGTAAATGACTGCTAGAGACGAGAAGGTATGGCTGATGGACGTTTTTCCTAGCGATAGCTGGTCGTGCGACATGGCTATGTAGTTCGTCAAACTCCGCCGCACTGCCTCACAGGCACAGGATTGAGGAATTAGACTTTCAATTTTGCATTACCAACGCGTACGCTCAGATAGTCGTGTGTATTAAATATACAATTATATGTGTATGAGACAACAGGAAATGCCCCATATCCACAAAGACGAAGATTCGAGGACCCAACCGAAGTAAGACGACAGTCACATGAGAATCCGTGTGATTGAGTCCATAGTATCTGACTGTTAGAGTGGAGAGGGGCAGGCCATATGCCATTGTAATTACTAAAAAAAAGAAAAAAGAAATGCCGACGATCCAGACTGGAGAGATGGCCGGGATATCCGCGAAGTCAAACGAACCAAAAAATCTTCAAGGTCATAGCGTAGAAAAGCGAGGTTTCTCTTGGGACGTGACGCAAGAGTATCTAGATGTACCGCCCCTGCGGTGCTCTAAATCGGAAGCTGTCGCGATTGAGGGCTGATGAGTGGGTACAATTGAACCTGCCCAACCACGACCTGGCACTGGACTGTGAGCGAGATCGTACATAGTTTGCGAATCAAGAATGATATTGGTGTACATCGAAGTATAGGGTGGCAGTGGAGGAGATGCTGCTACAACGTCCAACGGCGGTGGGCGAGCGCTCAGGGCTGCCGGGAACCAGCCAAGGTCGATTACGACCACCGGTGAGCGGTGCGTCGACCCATTCACCGCCCTGGTCCCCTTCTGCGCCACTCGTGGTACATCTCTTGACGTGTGGTGCGCTGGCTATCTTGAGTGCACCCATGCTGCTTCTCGTCCACCGCAACTCTCCGAGTACCGTAGGAACGAAAGAGTTGCTACTCTCCTTCCCCGCGAGTCTGTACACTTCTTATCAATGGTATTAAGTTCAGCCGGATGGTCGAGTCCAGCGTAGAACGATGCTCTTGATCTCCTGAGACCGGTTTTCCATCTTCGCCTCAGCCACATCGCCCATCTACTCGCCCAAGCGACACCGAACAGCGCTAAGGGCCGACGATGACGACGAGCACAATGACCGCGGTGTTCAGCCGCTTCCAGCAATATTCACGGTCTTGATGTCCCCTAAGCTCCTCGGACTAGGTTTACTACCATGATATCCGCTACTGGGAAGTGTCTAGTCAGTAAGTGCGCATCATTCGTGAGGTAGACGAGATAAGTCGTACTCGCACGGTGTGCGCATCAATTAAATACCCGCCGCTGTCGCCTCGTCGGATACGATGGAGCCAGAAGAGCATCTGGATAGCACTTGACGGCGAAGTCTTGGCCTTTTAACGCCGAGCTTCGGTTTGGGTAGTATAAGCGCCCACCGGTTTGTCGGCGCGATAAGGTAATACAGAACACGATGCATGCGGTCCACTAGACCCACTATGAGTTTTTGGAGGTGCATGGTCAGCGAATGCGATACACACATGGGAGTGAGCGGATATGCACCAAACCTGACGAGCCGGTTCTCATCTTTCACGAGAACCACTCCTCGCTGGCCTAAGTTTCACTGGTATGTTGTATACCGTACGAGCTGCAGAACGGACAAGATATCAGTCAGCATCGGCATCACAAGCGTACGCCTCCAGAGAAAGAATCAAATGAAACTAAGGAGTCCGTACAGAGAAAGGTCAAAGATCAGCAAGTAATGCTTTCGAAAGTGAAGTCGCAGAGTGCGTCTCGCGCATATGCGAGAATTGAGCAGCCAGAATCGAAGGAAAAACTCCATTTGAAGCGGTTCCTGCACGACCAGTAGCAAATAACAAACAACGAGGTGATGTCTACATTGGGAAACCAGGGTAGCGTCGAATCGAAAAGAGGGACCAAAGTGGTCCAGGAACGACGGTAGAAAAGCACAGGAGATCAATGAGGCAGAGAGGGTTTTGAAGTCAAACAGAAGGATTATACGCGTAAAAACGGAATAGAGAGAAAGAATGAAGGAAAGAGTTTAGGAAGAAGCAGGAAGGAATTCGCAAGAACGAAGAAGAAAGCAGGAGGAACCCACATATGGAATACGTCATCTCCGACCAAATGAAGCTGCAATACGACCAATGAGCAGCACCGGCTACTTCCAGAGGACGTCCTGTCGGTGGCGTTGTCGCCGCCATCCTTCTTACTATCCTCGTGTTCATCCTGACCAAGTCTTCCTCGGCGCTTGCTCTTGATAGCTCGAACTCGAACCGTGACCGCTAGACAACGCCTCCGCCTCCGGTGCTGAATCTAGTTATAGTTCCAAGTGCTCCTCCCATTCGTGTCCGTGCCAGTTCGCCACGAAATGCATCTGAACTGGATGTACCAGTGCTTGCATCCACGAGAACGCGATTTGAAGCAGCACCGTCGTGACAATCGACCTCGAACCCCTGCGCGCGCGCTTTCCTTTGCCGTGTCACCGTCCTTTCAGCTCTTCTACTGATTCCGATCCTTCCGTGGTGTTCGATCTCGAAGTTGAAGGAGAGAAGCAGATTGAAGCATTGTCTCTGACAACGGCACGGGTGCGCGCTTTCTTGCTCGCTTTGGTGCCTTTGGCGAAGCGATAAGACTACGGGGTAGAAGATTGACTTTTTTGGAGTCCTTTATAAACAGTGATTGTGAGTTGGGCACAGGGGCGTTGGTAGAGAAGGTCGCAGAAGACAAAGGCGTGGGCGTGAGTTGATGAGTGCATTGAATCTCCGCTGCAATTAGCCATCAAAGGCCCGCCATCGAAAAAATGAGAAAAACAACGTTGAAACAAAGGCTTCATTGTAAATTGTGAGTTAAAATTACATTTGATTTCAGCGTATATGGGGATAAAAAATAATTTACAACCCAACTGCAGCCTTGAGCTTCGCAAAGTTGGGTGTTCCAAGACCAGTGACGGGATCCCAACCAGTCTTTGCGGGGAATCCGTTGGTGTTGCATCCGGGGTTGCTGCCGGTGGTGATGTCATTGAGAGCGGCGGCGCCTGCAGAGGAGTAGAGGAACGGGTTCAAGAAGCCAAGCGGCGACTTTCCCGCGGTAAGGAGTTGGTCGTTGAGCAGCGCAATGACACTGGCGAAGATGGGGCTCGAGCAGCTCGTGCCCGCAACCAGCTCTCCCTGGCCAGAAACTACAATCTCGACGTTTTCACCCTGTGCGGAGACATCAGGGAAGGCACGTCCGGAGGTGTTGAACTTGCCCGAGTTGGTCGAGCCGAGTGCGGTGAGATATGAAGAGACAGCGGAGGCTTGGTATGAGGGCCGTCCGAAGAAGTTGGAGAAGCCTCCAGAAGAGAAGTCTGCCGCGGTCTCTGTAACGCCGGTGGTTGCGCCGACGGACGTCAAGAAGGGGCAACCAGAAGGGAACGTAGGAACGAAGGTGGTGCACCGAGCACTTTGCGAGCCGGAAACACCGCCGTCGCCGGACGCAAAGAGGATGGATGTGCCACGCGCGCCAAGCTGCATGTAGGCGTTGCACAATTGGCTATATCAGGATTAGTATAGGACACAAATATAAAATACGCAACCCACTTGGCAAGTGCGCGTGAGAGAGCATTTTCATTGAAGCCGTATGAGGTAGTAAGTACTTGCGGAGGCGCACTCTCGCCGAGCAGGAAGTTGATGATGTCAAGGAATCCTGAAAGGGCACCATCTTTGACATTGTCGCCTACGGAGATAAAGACATTGGGGACACCAGAGGCAACACCAACGGTGTACTGGATATCAAGGTTGGCCTCAATCCCGGCTTGTGACGCACTCTGGGAATTTGTGCCACCGTCGAGGGTCTGCAGTGTGAACGCAGTCGTTGAGGGAAGGTCGGGACGGAGTGCCTTGAGGAAGGTCGTCAGATCAGCTTGGTTAGCGAACTGGTCGATGAATCCGGACACCGCAAGGACGTTCTTAGAGTTGGTGGCGCGCGCGGTGGGGATACCGTAGAACGCCTGGAGGCAGCTCGGGGTGACAGTGGTACCACATGAGGCTGGGACGGCGCGCGACTGAAGCGATGGTTCCGCTGAGTTGGCAGGGGCCCTTGGTGAGGACATAAACGGAAGATGAACGAGGGGGTCATCGAAGCTGGAGAAATCTTAGCGCAGGGCTAACAGGTCAATGCGTCTCGACGTACGTGATGGTGGGGTGAACAAGGTCGACATGGTCCTGGAGCGCAGCGGGGATGGAATATGCGAGCGTTCTGGTGAGGTCCTTGCCAGTTTCGGAGTGCGAGAACACCGTGAAATCAGCTTGTAAGAGAGTGTTGGCCTGACTGACGGGGATGGAGAATTGCAACCAGTCTCCGGCCGGAGAGATTGTTTGAGCATTGATACCATTCGCCGATAACCACTCATTGACAAGCTGAACAGATTCGGATGATGGCGCCACGAACTTCTCGACCTAGAAGGTTCAACAATGCCAACGTCAGTTATGTGTTCATCAAGCCGATGGTAAATTACGCGATGAGTTGTTGTGCTTACCTCCTCTTTGGTCAGGTGCTGACCGTAAGTCTCGCTTCCTGGAGTGCTGACGGCATACAGCATCTGCTCCAGGCCCGCCATGTCAGTTTGCTTGAGGGCAATGCGAAGATTAAGCATCGTGTCAACGGGGGCAGCGGCCTTCTTGACGAATCCATCAGGAACGTCGGAGCGGGCCTCGTGTACACGCATTGTGTGAAATGCAGGGCTGGCCCATGCCGAGGCGACGAGGGCAGCGAGAACGAGGAATCCAGTGCGCATGTTGAAGTAGTACTGAGGCTGCGTCGCTCAAGATGAGACCTCCATGCACTTCATGCACCCTTTTATTGAAATTGAGCGTACTTTGAGGGTGAAAACATGCGGGTCATCGACAAGCTCAACGACTCAAGTTTCCCGAATCGCGACTACGTGCTAGCTTCTTTTTCCATGCTTACATCCGGAAGGACTGCCGCTCTTGCTCAAGTTTGTGCAAGTCGACGACACGCAAGACTAATTTACAATTGATCAGTATTCGCATCTAATTGACGCATCATGTCCACGAGGAGAAATTGGACATTCTGAGCCCAACGACGCGCGAACGGTCTATTTTTGACGTTCTTTCGCTTTGAGGATAAAAATGGAGTATATGAGAGGGAGCGGACCGTGTAGTACCCGAAGGTTGGCTCCCATGAGAGCTAGAATCTTATGATCTATCGTGTGCTGGCAATGATGTTAAGTTTATCGATAGATAAAGGCATATGCATGGACCTATCACAAGTTGAATTGCTCTACAAGAAGACGCAAGGTTGAGCGCCACAGCTCGAATCAAAATGGTCTTCTGTTCCACTGCCGAGATATTTACAGTACGCCGACAACGACTCGGATCCTATGAAATCAACGACAGGAAGACGGTATTCAACTTCCTTGCGATGATCGCATTATTCCAATTATCTGCCTCATTTTTTTACAATTCTTTTATCAGTAGAGAATGCCCTTATCTCCTCAAATGAGTTTGTGTGCTCGGCTAGATACCATCTATCTTACCAGAAGTCGCGTTCATGCTCTGCACTCACACGCTGATAATTCTATTAAAAGAACAGTGATTCCACCCCTATCTCTACATCTCTCTGTCAATTAACCTTTCGTCCAAGAATGCGTTCTCAGGAGTCGATACCGAGGTTGGTATACGCACCGTTGATTTTGGATATCCGATATGCCAGTAAGAAGATATATCACCATATGCTGACGGTCACCTGCTACTGGCTGGACAGAGCATTCGTAGTATCATTTATCGTCGCTATTCCCATCCGCGATGGAATCTTTTCTTCCAGGATAGCGTAACTGCGTGTATAGATAACATTCTGGCCATCACTCCAATCCACTGCTGTTTCCTCTGACCTCGCATGAGTGGCACGCTGACGCATCTCACATTAGCATGCATTAGCTACATAATTATTGTTGGAGGAATGCCCTAGTAATATAATTAAACGCACCGTTGAGCCACACAATCTGAGTCAAGGCGCTGGTAGAGGAAGATAAGATAACAGCGTGGCGATACATTCTAAACCTTGTACTTGTGGAGGTGACGTCAACTGCTCTCTCTTCTTTTTACTATAGCTAACTTGTCAGCATCGTCTCTCACCTTGAGGACGAAATTTTTTAACGCAACCCCCGCGGTTTTATCTCTACCCGTATTGATGAAATAAACCTTTCTCGTCGCCTCTTATAGATACCCGATCCGTCACCGTGATCTGGCGTCTCTCTTTGAACAGGACCTTACACTGGCCTCATGACACTCGGCCGCGTAACTGGCTGCGAGCACAGCCCCGCGCACATGCTTTCGTCATAAACGACGTATGCCTCAGTCCCCATTCTGCATTTGCACACTTTACTCAGGCTATGTTTCTGACTTCCAGTATGACTTTTTCAGGGCATGCACTTCGCCCAACTCTCTACCCACCTATATAATATTCAATCAAGCTCGACCCTCCTCCCTACTCCGCATATTATCTCTTCGCCATGTTTAAGGTTCGTTTGTCATCGAATCCCTTACGCAGCAACGCCCTGGCCCTGGCCCTCGCCTGTCAGCCCTGCTGCGTGCCTCGATTTATCTCGTGCATGGTGTATTGCGTTCGCGAATGCATGCGCGCCAATTTGGGTACCCCCTTTACTAGGACACGCCCCGATACATGTTATCCCCGCTCGCGAACGCCCTCATCTCTAATTCAGGCCTCATACCCCCGCGATACCAATCTCACATGCCCCGCACCACGACTCAACGGGCCCTTCCCTCTATAATTGATTTGAGATACCTTGACAATCTTTATGCCTGCCTACTGCACCCCTATAGCGCCAACTCTTGAGCTTTGTCCACTCAGGTACAAGCTCAACTAGATACTATTCTCCTAGTAAAACCGAAGCAAGAGCTCTCGTGTGTCACCGTATCATAAGGGATATTTCTCGTTGGCAGGCGTAGTGACTGATTGGGGTTTAAAGTACCTCCTTATGGTGACAGCGATGGTCGATGTAACGGCCGGGGGAGGGTACCCTGTCCATATACAGGTCAGGGAGAGCATTATCTCTCCCACATTTCCATTTCGCCGAAGTCCGTCTCCTTTGGTCCCCTCTACATATTCTCCTAGAGGTTTCTGTCTGGCCCCTTGATGCCCGAAGATTGCAAGAATCAATGTGCTGTATACGCTGGCGGCAAAACTTGCACTGCTGCATCGGTACTATGGTGATGGGCGTCTAAAAGCCTCATACCGCTGTCATCCTCTTGTATGGTGGGTATAGGCAACACTTGCGGCGGAAATAAACCGCCAAGTGGTGTGGTATAGATTGTCATTTGTGGGGCTGACCGCGGATCTAATGGAGGGTGTCGCCGTTCAGCCATGTCGGCGGAGAAATCAGAGCTGGGTATTAATCGTGTGACACTACCTCCGCCAGTGTCAGCCCTACGCACTGTTACGAAGTTAGATGCGGGTTGAACATCATTTGTCAAGCTCCTGGTCCATTTTGTCTGAGGTGGTGCCTCCATCTCTTGCATAAATGGAGTGGAAGTATCCTGTTGACTGGTTTTAGTCTTTCGTGGAGGGAGGCCAGCGGCGTCTGCGCCGAACGGTTCGGGATGGGGCCGTGCCCCCTCGAGCTCCTTTGCCTGTTTCTTCTTTGTCCATCGTCGATACATGGGCAAAGTGGCTAAAATGAGAAGGAGAAATGAGCTGCCCATAAGACCTCCGGCAATCACACCCCTGTGTAATCTGGATGATGAGGAATTTGCAGAAGGCAAGGGAGGCGCCGGCACTGGGAGGCCCTGGATAATCATGTACTGAAGTGTTAACGACGTCGTTGTGTGATCGCCATAGTGCACTGCTTGTACTGAGTGGATACCGTATTCAGTATCCAGTGGGGTGTGAAACAGCATGATCTGGTTTAAAGTGGCGTTCTGTTGCGATCCAGCTCCTGGGGCTATAGAAGGAGCATAAGTTGATAACGACACAGGACTTCCGCCATCAATTGCATATGTTGTCTTAGAGGTCGTTGAAGGCATGTCCAGTGCGTAATACCCGTACCACCAAATTGCGCCTCCTGTGTGGTCGCCCATACAGCGCGTTCAGCATTGAGAAGTCGCTGCGCTTGAAATCGCTTACCTGAGTATGAAAAATTGAGCTTGGATTTCATTGTTGAGGTCATAAGGCTACCGATAGTGCCATTGTAAGCCTGGCGGCGGCTCACAATGCGACTATTTACTATTATTATTTCTACGCGTCCGATTACATACGCATGCACGTGCTACGTACATTTTCTCGACGAAAACTTCTTTTCTATCCTTTTCTTTAGTCTACGTTTTTACCTGCTTGTACCCGTCTTGTTCACCGACGAATACATCGTGGTCCTCTCAGCTCCCGTGTGACCACGACCAGTGAGCCCTACCGACAACGGGCTTTCAGCCATCTTCGAAGTCATTGCTCGGCACAAACGCCCAGCTACCAGTAGCAAAGGCATCTTGAAGTCCAGTACTAGTGATGTTCCATTCTGAGTCATTGGGATGAGCGCTGGACGGCGATATGTAGTCCAACGACAGCATTATAATCTTCCCCTCCGTTGATATTGACGACGAGGGCGTCACACGAATGTGATCGAGAACAAAGCCAGGAGTTTCATCCTCCGGAGTAACAATGACGGCCAGGTTGTGAAGTACACCATCAGGTAATCTAGACTTCCCACAAAGTCGTACATTGGTGCTTGTATTTGGTCCACGAGACAGCGGCACTGACACTCCATTCAAGATACACTGTGCTATGTTGTTCTGGTTTGATCCCAATGTTGAGACAAAGACCGCGATTCCTATGCCTGACAAGATTGTGTTCGGTGAATGTGATCGCTAGCCAAAAGTTGCGGTCATACCAGTGAAATTGTAAGACAAGCTGCCATTAACGTGTGACAGTACATGAAGTGTGTCAAACGGCGTAGGCCCCAAGCCTAGGGAAACAACAGATGCTTCCTGCCATGGACCCGCATATTCAATCGCTGGGTCTGAGTTATCTATCAATATAAATGTAGTGTCGAACCGGAGGGTGCCAACGTTCATGTTGCCAGGGATGAAGGGTCTTTCCCCTAGCTAGTCTGGGGGTCATGGTCGCCTTTAAAGGGGGAGATTAGCGTTGTATTTGTGTATCAAGACGCGCAGTGATCGGACCTGACGTCTGAAAGTGTCATTGGGGTACATCCTCCCCTGCACATAAGATCCGAGACCAATACTGCCGTTTCATCGGCATTTCACCAAGTTCACAATAAGCTACCTGAGATATATCTGAGTCACGATGAATGGGAAAGATTACGCAGTTACGCGATCATTTATCAAAAGCACTGAAAATACATTCCCGTAATAAGCTTTGTCCGATCAAAAAATGTGTATGATTCTGTACATGCACAAAGACTCACACGCAGATATGTAGCTTTCACACATATATACACAAGAGGTTCCAGAGTTCGCTAAGTTTAGTGCCTGTAGTAGTTTCGGCCATGTTTCGTTATTTTTTTTCGGATGTGCAACCTAGGAAAAATCTTTGGCATGTTACTGATGACATGTGGCTCGGCATCCTCCTCTGCTCGAAGGGGTTGAGGCCCACCTATAAATTCTGTGATGCCCAAATTGATTGCATCTTTACTGAAGCTCTGAAAACACTACTGAAATAGTATGCGCGCGCACAGTGCCTGGTAACTAGCGTTACTGCACCGTACTGACAGAAATACCCCAGCGCCCATTATCACTTGGAGACATGAAAAATCAAAGTGAAGCGCCATATATAGCGCATTGCACAGTTATTTATTACTGTCTCATCAAAACTGATGTGCATGGCGGTAGGGATGGGTGAAATTCCTGGAATGCTGCAAGGTTTGGGTTACCCAGATGTGAGGTAGTGGTGGATGAATTGAACCGCTACCTGCCCAATTGGCAGGCGGACTTTGAACTTGGCACCATCTCGTCGACATCTCGTACGGCTGTGAAAAATTGGCCCATACACAGCAAGAAATAATGGGACTGGCATAGACTCGCGACCAGCCGGTAGGTGAGAAGAGCACCTCCGAGAAGGGGGGAAACTGAGCATCAGAATATGAAGGATTGATGGGACGACCGAATTGAGCAAAATTCGTCCAAAACGAGGAGCGGAGTGTGAAACGCTCTTCGTCACCTACCTGCGGTAACTTGTCGGAGGTCAACTTTGTGATCTCCTTACCGCTTAGGTAACGGATGGTCGCGAGCCTAGGACTGACAATAAAGGGGGAGTTGAACTGTATCACATACCGCGAATTTGGAGAGGATTCCAAACGAGATGATTTCACAATAAAGTAAGATGAGTACATTAGACTGAAAGTCATCCTTGAATCATCCCAATAGAAGTTATATCAGAAACCGTAGGATAATGGTCATGCCCACTTTGGATGATTGGTTGAATTCGATCAACCTAAGAGTAAGCCTGCGGTAGACTGAAAGCCGATTACGATCAATAAATAGATGATCGTCATCCAATACGGTGGACGAGAACCGCAAGGCTGGAATGATGCACTGTTTGCACATTTATTACTAAGTCATCAATACACGTCAAACATAGGTTTTGCACACTTATATCCTGCCACACAGCCGGTATATACCTCCCATAATGCAGCTAATGAGTTTTCTTACTGAGGGCTATCGCGAGGAATATAAACGGTATTATTTGAGCGATTTCCCACAGTGCTGTGTTGGGTGCAAAGTCGGGTTTAGGGTGGGTTTAGGGTTTAGACCGAACATACACTTAGTATCGATTCAAGGCATTGTTTACTTCTCTGTATTCTCGAGTCCTGCCAGCCTTATGTGTTCTGGTTCTGGGTGCTATGCAGAATATTCTCTGAGAATTACCTTCATTGAATCCACATAGTCCAGTTCATTCATATAAACTCCAGTAATATCATGTCCGGGATATAAATTATGTGTACCACATTTGCAACCGAAGTTGTCACGATTAGTGAACACACCTGTCACAAATTGTTCCCAAATGTCACGCTCAAACGATCTTACTCGACCCACTCGACCCTCACTTGACCCTCACTTGACCCACTCGACCTTCACTCGACCCAACTCGACCCAACTCGACCTTCACTTGACCCAACGTGACCTTCACTTGACCCAACTCGACCCCGCTTGTCAGTTGTCCGTGTCCACTGACTGGAGAACAGATGTATTGCTTGTGTATTGCAGATGCATATCAATTCCCACAGATGTATATCCTGGGCGCTAGACATTACTGGGGGCCTTGGGTATGTGTTTCCATATTTAAATAAGCATTTGACACCTCAATACACACTCAATACATGTCCACTGTATAATTACACGAAATCAGGGGAAATTGACCCCGTATTATGGCTCCAGTTTGCTTCCGTGATCACATTCGGGACTCGATCGACCATGCTCGAACTCGATCACGTTCTCTTCACCCTTTGTCCATCACCTCCGGGTAGGGAGGAGTACGGTTCTCAAGCTATGGTATGTCCACAGATATCTTATGGAAAATATTATTAATGAGGAAGCTATCCAGGACTTTATTCGACACATTTTCAGTTACTGGTCTGGCGGCAAAGCAAAGAAGCGCAAACGGCGTTGTTACTCGTCGGAGGAAGACGAAGATAGCCGCCCGCGCATTGAGAGCAGTGATGAACAGCCACGCCCGCGTCGTTTTCGCGGTCGTCGCAAGCACAAGCGGCATCGAAGAAGCGCTTTACAGGAGGTAGGTTATGCATCATCCGACGAGAATGTGGTTGGCAGCCGGCCTCAAAATTGTCGCCATCGCCACTCAAGCCATGCAAGTTCTCGGAAAATTGATCCAACGGCAGGTGGCACTGGAAATGGGAATCTGGTTCCTGTTCATGATGAAAAAGCGGTATGTAATGTCATTGAACACTTATCGCCTAAAATCTAACCACAGATGATTCTTGTTGGACAGCTAAGTAATACATCCCGTGCATGTTTCGACAATGTTCTGAGATAAGCGCCCATCGGAAGTCACTAGGAGCTTCCCACTGACCACCCAGCCAACAGCCAACGACATTGTTCGAGAATAAAATTTTGACAAAACATGTTTCGAAATTCATACCAGGGTTGGATAATAAATCTCAGGTACATATAATTCAGAAATGACATTGGAATACCGCATCCACAATGTGCAATATCATGTACAAATTTAGGCCTGAAGCAGACTCGAACTGACGACCTCGGTATGAACTTGACTTCACTCGACCCTCACTCGACCTTCACTTGACCCCACTTGACCCAACTCGACCCAACTTGACCCAACTTGACCCCCACTGGAAAAACACTATACCCGACCTTACATGCTTCCACAGTCCATTTACCCCTCAAGGCCTCAAGGCGCACAAGAAAGGCGGACTCATGCAGCAGTGGCTAAGTAGCAAATACCGCGGCTCTATACAATATCGTGGTGAGATCGAATGACTCGAAGATGTCGGTACGTTGTTGTGAGCTGTCACCGAGGTGTACGGTGGACGAGAATCTCAATGCCGAAAGCGACAACAATATCTGACTGAGGGTTGCTAATTGACTACGGCACCACTGCAGACAATCATCGGAGAATCCTTGTACAGTAAGCATCAGGAAAACTCCCACCAACGGAATGTGCAGAATTGACCCAAATTTCGCGTATTTTACAGAATTTTGCAACATTGGAGATATTTCACATGGCCGCCTCATATTTGGCAATATTGTTACAAATTTCTACCTCGTTTATGAAATTTCTAACTGGCCCTGGATATTGGTTGGGTTTGAGCGCAATACAGTCAAATATTTTTTCAATATTTCCTGTCTTTAGACCCTAATCATGGAGGCTAATTTGTGACCATTGCTGCTGCATAGCAAGAAAGCAAATTCAAATGATATTTGGTAGAAATGTTTCTATTTACAAAGAAGGTTGAACAGAGGTCAAGGACATTATTATTTGCCCAGTTCTCGGATGCTACGCTACCAAACTTGGGAAAGAGATGGACACTACAACAGATGAACTCGACAGGGACAACACTGGATTGGTTGAGCCGGAAGTGGTCCAACCATTCGACATATGCGAGATGGTCAGGTAGAACAACGCCATTTGCGAGGAGTTGCCTGTGATACCTCTCGGGAATTGAGAAAATAACACGGATGCGGCCGACTTGATACCTTCAATGCCAACATCACCTGCAAGCGTATCCTTGCCATTTATCCATGCAGTGTCAAAACGTGCAGGAACAAGGTTGCCGGAGAGAACCTTTGCCGGATAAGCGTGAATGATACCAGCAGTAGACTGGATGCCAGTGTGCGTGTCGGCGTGCAAAACTTCAGGTGGTGCCAAACAGGGAGCTGCTGGAACGGGAGACAAACGCCCCACATTCTTGCTTCAACTCGAACTTGAAGTGGCAGCTTGGCGAGTCAGCATGGTCATTGGTCACATGCTGACACACGTTGCGGTTATTGTCCCCAGAGAAAGTCGACGACAACCGAAGTTGATGTCTACCCACACTCTCCCACTTCACCCCTCTACCTAACCCTCATCCCTCGGCATCCACCTCCAACTCACAACAGCTCACGACACGACGAAGCAAACCATTTCACCGTGTATTGTCTCACCACATCATCGTTGCGCTGGCATGGTTTGACTCGACCTTGACCTTGTCGCGCTGGCGTTTGTTCGATTTGACGTTGTCACTGTTGCGCTGTCGTTCGCTCGACTCAACGTCTTGCTCAACTCACACACATCAACCAATGGTTCAACACAAGCGCCAGCATTACAGCAAGGGATGACGAGGCTGGTTGACCACATGATGTGGCATTTGAAAAGCAGCGGTGTCGTCGTTGACGGGTAGAGATCCTAGGTGCGTGAGGTCTCCACAAACACTGTTTGGAATTCTACTAACTACTTTACTCTGTGTTGCCTACCTTTATAGACTACGGTACTAGCGATCCCCACTCGCCGTACTGCGCTTTGAGCGCTGTATTGAATCAGTGGTTGGGAACGTTGTACTGCATCTGCAGTGGGTTTCGCCCCTATTCATGATGCCGACGGAAGCAATAATATTGATGATATGAAAGATGAATCGATGACAGCTGGGGACAATCGTAGACAGACTAATATACTAGTATCCCTACAAACATTTTTTAACCCATACGATACATGCCATAATTCTAATACCAGTTGACCGTTCACCTATTTCATGGAAACAAGTGAAAAATGCACCTCAAATCTAAGAAAGCTGTCCTGGATTAAAGGAGGTCCTCTTGAATTTCAGCAATTCCGTTGAAAATAATTGGCCTATGCAAAATTGCGCTCAATTCTGCTGAATTTATAGACGTCTAATTCAGACACTTTTTATTGGGTGCTATTTTGTCAATTTCGCTCAAACGGAAAAATCAAGTAGAGCTTCGGCAAATATCGACAAATCTCATGAAATTCTGCACATCTCGGTGGAAGAGGTTTTCCTGATGAGTATCCGGACGCCTTAAATTTTTAATATCAAGCGAGCAATGGACATTACAAAATTACATCGTCACGCGATATCGTCCAGACGGTAATACAAAGCACACTCCCATCTCTCAAGATACTCCCTCATTGCCATTCGCGCTTGCCTGCTCTTGCCGGGACAGTCCTGCGATCTTGATGCAGACACCTGTGATCTGCACAGCTCGACCAATGCATCAGAACGGCCTGCGCGTTGAAGAAATGATGAGAGATAATGGAGCGCCAACCAATACTTCTCTGAATCTACTCTCAGGTAGAGCAGAGGAGCGTCTGGATGATCTGATGGAATGTACCAGCTATCCATGGGCACATGGGCATATATGATGTTCTGTCGATCCCGGGCAAGAGTATTTCTTCTATTCCAAGGCCAATGAAGCCACATCCAAGGTGTGTCGTCTGGCCCTCCGCGTTCCTCAGGAAAGGGTCTGTGGCTCCATTTCCATGGGTACATTCTCCGGATGCGTCGTTGTCGACGGGACATTACAGGCACCTTCACCCGTGAAGGTGCACCATGACGACAGACATATTTAAGACAGTATATTGCCGCTTCAGCGAATGTCTCTGGACCGACCGCGTGTGAGTGGCTGCGCGACGGGGTACACAGATAGTCAGACATCATGAGGATTGTTCCTTCTTTGAGGAAGTGATTGCCAAGGATGTCCTTGCCCTCGGTACCGTCCAAATTGGCGCAGTCCAATCGAAGGAGCTTGAAAAATGCACCTCGTGGTATGACGTAGGGGTTTTGCATAAGTGATATCAAGGCAACGTTGAAGTCAAATCGGGGGGTTTTTGGGAACGAGCTCAGGTAGCAGGAAAGCAAATTATCGAAGTCGCTGAAAATATGCTCGCAGATTCTTAACGCATAAGGAGACTCCTGTGTTTGCAATAAGTTAATGTCCAGCACATCTTCTACCAAAGACTAGAGCTCACTAAGTCGTAAAGACCTGTTAATATGGTTGGAAGGCAGTGTTGAAGCCACATGTCGATAATAATGTACGAGCCGGGTTGACGAAGTCGAGTGTACACCGCCGCCATTGAGAAGGATGATACGATGTACTGACATAGTTCGGAATCGATGTCTACCTGAGAAATGCAATATGGCAGAATATCCAGGATGTTTAAGCACATTGTTATGTACTGTAGATCCTCGACTCCTGCCCCTAAAGTTTTTTTTGGGATGAATGAGTTTCTCTGAACGCGTGATATCAGCAGGACTTACTCATTATAACAGACATAAAGTTCTTGGTAAAGGTGTAATAGCTTGCTGTCCGGTCAACATGGTAGTCTCTCGACCTTGATGGATCAAACAGATAGTCTGCGAACGAGGCATGGAGAATCTGTAAGATGCCACCCGGGCTGTAATGCGGCAGTACACATATGAGGGACCCCACGTCAGAAATTGCGAGAGGGAGCTCGCCATCCTCCATGTCCAAAATCATCTCTATTTCCCTAACTCCAAATCGGGGGAATAAAAGCGCGAAAGAAATGATTCGCTGTACTTGGGGTAGATCCTCGACGGAAGACAGTATTTGGCTGTACAGAGCATCAAGCTCAGCGAACGGTGAACTAGTGCATGTCCAGGTGAATATTGAGACAAATGCCTGCCATTTGTGGGGATTCGAATACAGCCTTAATTTCCGGCTCCGGGCGGCTGGCAACTAGGAACAGAAACGGGAGATGCCACTCGGTTAGAGCTTTGAGAATTAATTCCAGGATTCTTTGCTGCATCAGCCAATCTAGGCACTCGTCCAGACCGTCAATGATGATCATCCGCGCCACCTGAAGGCTTTGAAAAAACCATGATTGTACGAGGTGAGCAAGGGTGTCGACGATCAGGATACGAAACTGGGTAAAAATATCTCTAGACCAAATCAAGGGATCTTGCTCGATAGCGCGTTGAATCGCCTCCTGGGCAGGCGGTGGCACGACTTGGTATATTTGGTAGACGATCGTCGCGATCAAATGACCGCTGTGGTTGCGCGATGGGTCCGATCGACTGAAGAAGAAACTGGCAAGAAGGAGATGTTCCTCGGCGCACCGCTCTGCGAGGGACTGTGCGATGGCTGATTTACCACCGCCAGCTGCGCCGTTGAGCCACAGAATTGAGGCGTTCATGGATTGGATGTCGCTTCGCATAATCCATTGATACTTTTCGCCTTGACAACGACGCGCGTATTTGGGTGACATCGCGGTGCGTCGGTACGCTGCGCAGAGTTGTGAAAAGCAGAGTGTGCCGCCTGCTCCTGAAGTAGTTCTGTAGGAGCTAATTAGCTATGACATCATTGACCCCGCCGGGGGCAGTGATGTCATTGTGATGGGGCCCTAACCCAAGCCATCATTATTCGAGCTGCCTTTGCACTACATTCTCTACTCGCATTCACCGCTCAGCTCTTCCACACCTCCTCTGCGTATCGCTTCTATTATCTGGGCCTACCACTTGCGCACTGTCCCCCACGATTCGTCGCTTTTCGTCTATCTCGACGCCATCAGGAACGAAATCCCGAAGCTGATGTCTACGACCACCAGGCCTGTCTCGTGGACTGCTCATGCTTGCGCATGTACACGTAGTCGCACCGCCGCTCTCTCTTCGGGTTACACTGCTAGCGTCGCCCAGCTGTAAAACTCGAGAGCGACGAACTCGGTGCAGAGCTCATGCAGGCGCTCACTGTGCGGTTCGCGGGTGCGGCCACGTCTCGCTTCGAGCCCCCTGCACACCGCGAAGGGAGACGAGCGGCATAAGGTTAATCTGTGTGGCTGTTTTCTTGATGTACCGGTTATACCCTTAGCTTCTGGATCAACAGGTGCAGGCGAGAGTCTCGGTTCTTTGCCAAGTCGCCACACCGCGACCATCCCAGCGCTGTGGCGAGCAGTGGAGGGTGTGTGGTACCCGAAGTCGAGAGGCGGGATGTCGCTGGCTCAAATGACAATCGCGGTCGCGAACGGCGTCGGTGTGATTGGTGTTGAGTGCAGGTAGATCCTAAACGCAACGACGCTATGTGCGAGTGCGGCGGCGCATTGTAGGGGGCGCGAAAGTCGAAGGGAGGGAGCGTGGATGCCGGCGCGTGTGCCCGGTGTCAAAGTATGTATGTACATCATGCTGGCTATGGTGGGCGTACCTACGAAATGATTAATACCTGTCCTGAATCGCGGCCCCTATCGCTCTCGCCGTCGTCAATAACGGCACCCAGCGTTGTCCGCCTGCTATCCTGATCTGCTCCCCGTCAACGCCAACACTCCTTATCCAAGTCATCCCGCTCAAGCGCGACCATTGCGTCGAGTACACGACGCTGGGGTACCATGACGGGCCGGCGCCCCAGCACCAGTGCTCAGTCAAGAACATCGCAAATGGGTACCGAAACCGTGATCAACACTGAACAAGACACCCCGCCATCCCGTGGATTGCCGCGATGTGAGGACGGACACGTAGCTCGGCCTTCCAGTTCCATGCAGGGAATCGTTGCGCACGGGGACACGACTAACATGGGTAGGACGAGGGTGGTGCGAAGGCGCGAGGTACGGGACACTGCGAGAGCGATGCGATCGCGCTACGGACGGGAGATAGGCTGGATGCTGGGTACAGACAAATTGGGAGGGGAAGTGGGTGTTCGCAACAGCGAGTACTGGAGACGGCGAAACAGCACGAGTGGCGAGCGGTGCATGTACGAGCGGTGGGTGGGGGCAGGCTAGCCGCGGTGCGGACGAGGCGGTGTCGGCAGGCCCTCTCGAGCGCAGAACAAACGTACAGACGGGCGTCCATGCACGCGGGGCACTAGTCCCGCTAGCAGGCAGTCGTCTTACATGTATCTAGTGCACGGCGAGCCGCGGAGAGGACGAGAATGAGACGCGGTAGCAAGACCGCACGGAGGTTCTTTCGCCTTCGCGTCGCCTCTCGATTTTCGTCGTCATCCTCGTCCGTTTGTAAATATCTGTATTGCAACAAAGGTGCGTTAACACATCTACGAACAGGACAAAAAGTTGACGGTGGGGACGACAATGTTCATCCTCGTCCCCGCCGTTGTGGTTTTTTGTCGTTCGGTCACCATCTCGACAATGGTTCTTCCGTGCACAGGTGGTACCTTGTGGCACACGGCTGACATACCACACAGTAAAGTGCCAGAGGCCCAACCCATGGACGACGGCGCGACGCGGCTAAACCGTGAGCAACCCCAATTGCTAGTACTCAAAGCCGGAAGGAATGGGTGAGTGTGGAACGGATACGTGCGAAATGTGGAGCACTCAGGGAGGGCGAGAAGCGGTGTGGCCAATGGACCGTATCGCAGCGTGCTCCCTCGACGCTGTCGCTATGCACGTATTCTGCGCCAACGGAACGCTGGGTATGGGCGAACAATGAATACACGCGGCAAACAGGGATACCGAGACGCGGTGTAGTCACTCGACCGCGACATGACGCTCTCCCTCGAGGTTGTCACCATATATGTACCCTGTGCTGATGCCATTCGGGCCCACACGAGCAACCTCGACTGTCTGAACATGGCACTCGACAAGCACTCGAGGTGCTTGAAAGCCTTCATTTTTATGTGGGGACATATTATAGAAAGAATATATAATGTATCTTGTATGCTATGATAAAAATGAACATCAGTTTGACACTCTGATACCTACACTTCGTATATTTTACAGATGCGCGGATATGGGGAAATAAAGGTGGGAATGTGTGTAAGTGAATGCCCGGATGCGGGTAATTCAGTGTGCAGATGCTGGGAAACAAGCGTGGGGAAGTGGGGAAAAACAGGTGGGGATGCGCGGAACTAAATGCGCGGAAGTGGGGAATTAAATGCGCGGATGTTTACAGAAATAGGAAATTCATCGGCACCGTTGTTTCTACCACAAATACCACTGCTACCACCACCCATTCCATCACAGGGCCGTCCAGCGGAGGATCTGCCACCCAATCCACCAATTTTTGATCTACATCGCAATGTGCCTATTCACTGCGCGCTACGTGCACCAGGGAACACCGGACAACCGATAACAATTTGGAAGTATAACTTCTTGCACCATCTAACATTCAACCACACAGACAACGAGATCGCCCACCGTTCACCTTCAATTTTCTCAAAGGCGTGCACATTCGCTTCAAGGAAGCTGAAGGTCTTGGAGTTGTTGCGGAAAAGGTTCAGGAGATTCGGGATGACTGGGGGCTGCCACCTAGCGATGCCTATAAACCACCATCAGTGCGATGGGACTACATGAAGCTGGAAAATCAAGCTTCTAGGAAGCGAGGAATATCTCATGTATCGAAGGCAAGCTCAGGGAGCGCGGGAGACCCATCGAAATCACAGCGTACAGAGCCAAAAGAGCAGTAGAGTAGAGTTCTTCAAAAGTTCTTCATGCCAACGGAACGGAGTACCACGTTATCTACGCGGTATTGGCACCGCTCAGAAAGGAATCTGGGCGTTTTAAGTAAGCGTGACCCCGTAACCTGCTTGGGTACCACCGAGGCATAGTACTATTCTCGGCAATTACCGGTTGTAGCCCCTCGGGTTTACGTGCCAGAACGGGCTGGGTATCGGTACCGGAGGGCGGAAATGCTTGCGTAGGTTTTCATCTGGAGGGACGTTTGTCTATTGCACTTTCGTCTTCCGATTAATTGTATTTTAAGTTTTGTATCATCTTCATGCTATGCAACATGTATTCAACTTTCTTCCATGGGAATTTTGAAGCGAAACCGCAAGATGTGCCACGCAGGTAGATGTCCATCTCCCTGTGTCCTACTTCTGAATTGCGCATTTGAATGATTCCTACTTATTCATAACCTCAACAAACTCGTTTGGTAGACCAAAGATCGATTTACAACAACTACATATCAGCGCATGAATACTAAGACCACTGCTTAACAACAAAGTGGTCATCATCTCTAAGGTCTTCATGACTATGCATCATCTACAAGCAAAAAGAAGATCAGATACCAAACTGAAGTATGCGGAGCCTGATAAACCATTAATTACATACCCAATGCGCCAAGATGCTGCTGATAAGAGCGACTGCATATTCGGATACGCTCATGTTCTGGGTGTCAGCATTGAGGTTGATGATGTTAATGGGCTCAGCGCGCGAGCAAGATATTCCTTTGTCCTCAAATTTGACGATGAGAAAGATCCATGTATGCCCGTTTGTCAAGGCACCGCGGACGACCTTTCTTCTATTGGGATAATTGGATTAAACCAGATACAAAACGAAACAAAGACATAGAACGCCAGAGCTCACCCAGCGGTACGAGCGCACGCGCACATCTCAGCCAGAGCTTGGGGAACGTGACTGAGGAGCGCCGGTCCCCGATTCAGGCTTTTAGCTTCGGTAACAAACAATGCTTGTACGTCCTTCCCCAATGCCGGAGAGCCCAAAAGCCTCTCTAAGCTGAGATGAGCAGTTGTCCACTAAGAAAGAATAAACACTGACCAGCAGTACGGGGTGGAGCGGTCATGACGACCCAATCAATAGTACCCGATACAGTGGCGGGACCGTCCCGAATCAGAGTCACCGCTGGAACGGGCTGCTCAACACTCAACACCATAGGGTGTTCCGCTGGGAGCATTGCGGCGACCCGATAAAAGAAAGCGTTGATCCATAAGCGAGCCGCGGCTTCATTCTGGAGGATGTTATTGTGAGGTCAATACACATAGTCATCCAAAAGTTGAGGTTGACGCTAGAAAAAGCTCACTGTCTGCGGAACTATGCGCTCCAGAAGCTCCAAGTGCCGGTGCAATACGCTTGCAGACCAGAGACTATCTTCCCCGAGCGCCATAGATTGGGTGACTATGCCTGCGATGTTGTTCTTGAGCTTCAGTATGTCGGCGGAAGCCGGGTCAAGTCCAAGTTCCGCCAGGATGTTTGCATTCATGCTCGAGAACGAGATATCCTGGCATGCAGTTGAGCAAAGCATAAGTAAAGCGAGGTTCAGAGTCAACATACCCGAGAGTTGATCCGGTTGCTCATCATGTCAATAATTTTCTCCATGTGGGAGAATAACTCGTCGTCGAACTCTTCTGCAACTCCTTCATCTAATGAAAGGGTTAATTGTGTTATGCTGAACCACCCATCCATTGACTCACCTTCCGCCTGCTCTCCTTCTGAGGCTTGGGCAGTGCCTGACTGCGCGAGGAGTTCCTTTTCGCGCCGCATTTTGTCAAGGAGAGCACGCATAGACATCAGAGCGATGGCGGAGTCAGAGCCACTAAGACCAGATATTTTCTTTCGCTTTCCCATGTTTGAGAGCTGATACAGACGATTCCCGCAGGGAGATGGTGGTTGCTGGTCAGGCTTCTTTGCGGCTGTGTGCCGCGACGTTTGGATTGAGTTGGCCCCCTTGATGGATTGTCACGTGGTCCAACAATCAAAGTCAGCCCATTGACGGCACAGCGGCATCTGCGGCAACTTTATTACAAGGATTGGGGCCGATGATGATAATATATTCTGGGTCTGAGAGTTGAGTTTTCAACTGACCGTGTAGAGGAGAAGTGACTGCAGGTGCGAACCATGCTTCCTCCCATGGGTGCCGTGTGACTAGGCTGTGTAGCACATTATTTCCGGTCCCTTCTAATCGAGCCAGTGCAGCACAGCTTTGCAGCACTGGAAATCGACATTTACCGACGCGTGTAATTAGCTGGCTGACCGAATTAGCTATCAGTACATGTGTATAAGACTAACGAAAGGAAGAGGCAACAGGAACAGTCCATAGCTTGGAAGACGAGAACTTGTGGACCAAAACAAAGCTAGATAAGCATGAAATGGAATGAGTGTGCTTGAGTTCATGACGGTGAGTGTAAAGAGAGGGAGGTCAGATACCACAATAATCTCCGATAAGTGAAAAAACGTGAGAACCGAAAAAAGAAGAAATAGTCGACACATCCAAAGAAAAACATAACATAAATCAAGAAATGTTCAAGGTCATGGTGCAGGAGAGCGAGGATTCGCCCATGATGCAGGTATAATGGGAGGTGACGCTGGAGGATCTGGACATGATGTCCCGGTGCTGCTCATACTGACCAAACTCTCGCGGTTAAAGACGATGGAGTCGGCGCGGCTGAACCTAGCCAACCCCACGCGAGACGCGGCGCTGCCGATGCCAGCCATACCTCCTTCACCATTTTCGTGAGGAATACCTCCATGTCGCCCATCTGGACTGAGCGGCACGCCAAACTCGCCCAAAGGGTCGCCAAGGTCAAGGTCCTGTACCGTCGCGTGCTTCTGAGAATGCGGATAATATGTATGATTGTCTCCTACTTGATGTGATGGTCCCGTAGCATCGATGAGTCGCACAGCATTGTCCGTCGTAGTTATAGGCGGCAAAGGAGGAGACGCCGGTGCGAAATCCAACGGCGGCGAGCGCTTAGGGCTTCCAGGGATGACGTAGCTAGATTCGGCGTTGTCGCGTTCGTCGTGACTTTCGTGATGTATATGTCCACCAAGGAGAGGTACGGCGACGCTGGGTGTCTGCCGGTGATGCAATATTGGACCAGGACCGACCGACAAAGTCCCTGCCGCAGCCATTTCGTCGACTTCGGAGTAGTTCCGTGACTTGTGCATAGGGAAGTGGGCCTGCTCTGGGGAAGAAGGCGGCTCGTCGCTGCTACAGTCGTGGTCGTGGGCGGCTTCATACCCGTCGCGCGCGGCAGCTGGTTGGTGTCGACGTTGAGTGCGACCTGCAGCGAGCGTCGCGCCGCCCCACGCAGCATCTTCATCTTCGCTCTGCAACCCGCTATCCCCACTCCTTCGTAACCGCGTACTGCGACTGCGACTCTGGCTCCCACTCCCCCGACTGCGCCTATACCCAAACTCGGCCAAGTCACCACTTTCCCCATCACCATCGATCTTCTTCAACCCGCCCAGCGCATCTCTCAACGTGCGCTGACTATCCAATGTACCATCATCGGTATCCTCAGCCCTGCTCGTCCGTCCCTCACGGCGCAAGAATGCAGCGTATCGCAGGCGCCTCAGCTCTTCCTCACTCAACCCGCCCGTGTCGAGGACCGTCGGAACGAAAGCACTACTGCTTTCCCTCCGCGCGAGTCTGTACACCTCCTTCTTGTCGAGGGTACCTGGCTCCGTAGGATCGTCAAATCCTGGGTAAAGCGACCCTCTTGATTTCCGGAGACCGGTTTTCTGCCTGCGCCTCCGCTGCAGTGCCCATCTACTCGCCCAGATGACACCGAACAGCGCGACGAGCCCGGCAATGACGACGAGCACGATGATCGCGGTGCTCAACCGCTTCCCACCGATATTGACAGTCTTGGTGTTGCCTGAGCTCCCTGTATTCGCCCCACTACCCCCGCTTCCGCTGCCACCATTCGGTCCGTTCGTGCCTGTGCCCAGCGGCTGCTGCAGTACACGCACGGTATTGAACTCATCCAATGCCTTCGTCGGGTCCGTCAATGGCATCAAGCCCAGCCGCGGCACGACAACCTTGCTCATCCCGCCGTCTGTCTGCGCCGCCGCCGCGTTCGTATAGTCCGGGAAACTCCCGTTCGCATTGGGCACGGTGTACGCCATGACAGTGTACACATTCCGCATGAACGGCACCCCCAGGATCATGTCGCCGATGCTGTTGCTGTTGGGTCCTGCGATGCCGAGGTCGGTATCGTCGGCTTGGATCAGTCCGATACAGTGGTTGGGGTCGCTGGTGCTGCTGGGGGGTTCAGTGGTAAGGTCGAGGGGGTGCAGCGGAATTTCGGGGCGGTTGTCGAGGGTGATGGTCATGTTGATGGGGGTCTTGCACGGGACGTAGTCTAAGGTAAGTCATACATAAGCCCTACTTAAAGTGAAAGGAGTACAAGTAGGAATTAACAGCACTCACACATCCCATCATCAGCGGGCCCAATCCCAAGGGCGCCATATATCGCATTTGCAATCGTACTCGTCGCGAGTATCAGTGGCACCCCACTATCCACTACGGCGCTCGGCCACACCGCGCCCATCGCGCTCCTCCCAACCTCCACCGTCCTCCGTTCGCCATTCACGTACACTGTTATTCCACGGACCTGCGCCTTCCAAAATAAAGACCCTGGACGATCGGAGACAGTAGGCGCATAGAAGATCTTGGACGGGTCAGTGACGAGCGCGGAGGGGTGCTTGCCGATACCGAGAATGGAGGGGATGGTGCTACTGCTGTCGAAGGAAGAGGAGGCCAGGGCGGGTGGGTAGGACGCGATGCTGCCGGGCCGTCCAAGGAAGAGGCTAAGAAATCGTGATCGAGGGGCCTCGGACACGGGGGTGATACTGAACAGATTGGATGCCCATGCGGCGCCGTCGGCCTTGTTCGATGTTCCTGCAGGCACTTTTTGTGAGATGATGCTGTTGAGAGGTAATGCGAGGCCGAGGATGCCGCTAAATTGTTCAGAAAGGGGTTCGTCTTCGACGTCGTTAGCGGAGGCTAGCGAAAGTTAAAAGTTAGTATATACTATATGCGTGTCGTTCGAGAGGTCGACGAAATAACGCACCCATAGCCTGTGTACCGACTGAATACCCGCCCAATATCACTTCGTCCCACACGATGGGACCGCCAGCACTCCCCGAGAGATACTTGACTGCAAAGTCTTGGCCTGTTGCCGTCGAACTGCGATCTGGATCGTACAAGCGACCGCCGGTTTGTCGACAGGACGCGGTAGAGCACGATGTCGATGCGACCCACTAAAAGTGTTTGGAAGAGAATGGTTGGCGAATGCAATACATAAACGAAAAACATAGTGCGCACCAAATCAGATGATCCCGTATCAATCTGGAGCGAGAACTGCTGCTCGCTGTCCCCGAACTTCACCGGTATACTATACGAGCTGCAGAAGAAACGAGATACAAGTCAGCATTGGAATAATAGTATGCTTCACGAATGAAACAAAGAAGGTAGATTGAACGAGTGGCATAGAGGCAGAAAAGGGTCGAAACCCGAACTGGTAGAATACAAATAGGCTGAATCGCGTATATATATCCTAGATGTAGGTACCCGGAGAAACGAAATAAGGGGACGAGTAAAATCGACGAAGCCAAGTAGCGTCGACGGTGTACGACGAAGATTGTACGGAAAGAGATTTCGTATGGTGATACATAGGGCGGAACGCGCTGGGTAGGTGAAGGGGGCGCTAAGGTAAAGTGTCGGACATGTATCGACCAGGTCATGAACAGGAAGGCGAAGTGGATCCAAGAGCGACGGCCGATCTAGGACGAGGAGCCTGGCCACGATATCGTGCAGGAGAAAAAAAAGAGAAACGAAATAACACGCGAATGGTAGCTTCGAACCGAACGCATGTAACAAGAGAGCGAAGACAAGACGGTAAGAGCTCGCGAGCGAGAAAGAAAGATCCCGCGAGGAAAGAAAGAACACAATAAAAAGGACGAGGAAAAAGAAGTAGGAAACTCACACATCAAACACTCCGTCCCCAATGAGATCCAGCGGCAGCACAACCCCCTCCGCCGCGCCTGCGCCCTCCAACGGATCTCTCCGCTGTAACCTGTGCGCCTCCTGTCGTCTCTCTTTGCTTCCAGCGTGCCTGTCGTGACCGAATCCGCGTCGCCAAATCCCAGATGTTCGCCACGGCGCCTGTGCCTGGTCCGGAACCCCTGCGCCGTGTTGACCACCTCCACTCAAGCCCAAGCTGGACCCTTCACCGAGTCTCGTTGCATCTGCTTGCGCTGCTATAGCCAGCCGCAACTTTTCTCGCCATCCATGGCCAGGTTGCTTCGTCAGATCTATCGTGCGCAGCGGCAGCGAGCCACCATCCCGGTGACGCTGGCGTCGCTCGGCGTTCAATTCTGCACCAGCGTCATCCTCCGCCTGGACCGCTCGTGCCTTGCCTTTCCACCGCCTCTTGAGCTGCGCGAGCTGCTCCAGATGTTCCGTGGGGTCCGAAGTCGAATCAAAAGAGGGGGAAGTGGAGTTCCTGTCGTCGATCGATTGGTGCTGCATACGGCGCGGATGCTTTTCGTTCGGTGTCGATGTTTAGCGCTCGGCCTCGTAGCAGTGCAGACGCAGGTCCAATGAGAGTTAAAGATGCGTCGAAAGGAGGTCGCTGAGTAGAATGACCACGTCGACGAGTCAAAAAGTGGGAGTAATGTTGAGTTCCTGAACGTTCAAGCCAAGCTGGCCTCCTATCCCCTGTCCTTTAACAGGTTTACTGGGTATGCGCAAGAGTGTGGTATCCGGGGTATCTCTTGGTGAAGCAGAGCCACCAGTGACGAGAAGAGATATACAAAGAAGAAAGAGATGAAGAAAGAAGGGAAGAGATGTGGTGAGAACGGAGCAGTCAGTGGTGGGATGGAGACGGACAGGCATGTCAGTACGTACATACATAAGCGACCAAAGCCTAGCCATCACATCCCGGTGCCGCCGGAGTTCTGATCCGGGTACCCATCAGCGGCTTTTCTTGTTATCGTCGCCATCGCCCGTCGTGCTGACATGGCTGGTGCTGGAGGTCAAAAGCGGTGCGGAACGACAAGAATAATTAATATCCAACCTACCACGGCGTGAAGATACCGCAAAACCAGACCAAGCGATTGTGACTGTCGCCCAGCGGGCAGAATGTTTCCACCAACTCGCGGCCAAACTTGCCCTTCTCCGGAATGTGGCAGAATCTGGAACCATTAGCGAGCAAGCGATGCCATTCCTCATCTAAGCGCTCGATACTCGACGACATGAGCTCGGTAGCGCAGCGACAACTCTTGAGTTCAGTCAGGCGTCGCACGGTGCCTTGATTAACATCGTAAAAGATTTGATCCAGACCGGCGACTTGAGGGTGCAGTTCGGCGGACTACTGTCACCCATCACCTGATGGGTCACATAGACCGATGGGTCACTTGAACTTGAAGCAGTAATTGCTTGTTTGTAAGATGCGGTATGGCTTCAAATTTTTGTGATATGAGTATACACACGTCCAAGCTTTACTGTGTGCCAATTCCCAGCGGGGAATTCTACTGGAAATGTACTTGAAACTTATCGTCTCACTATCTGACTGATCTGAGATCGTGTGAAATGAACATCTATTTCTGGACATGTATTTCCGCTATCGCCACTAATCCATAAAATCATGACCTTTTGCAATAAAACAACGTCTGTTGTGAAGAGGAAAACCTCCTCTATCGTCTGTGGTAGCTTAATAGTGTGTAGTATAAGAAATGCACTCGAAAAACATGGCCAATCGCGCTCTGTTTCATTTGCTGCTAACAAAAAGATCCTTTCTAGATTCGCAATTTGTGGAATGAGCTCAACTCTTGGAGACAAGCCGCTCGGAATTCCAGTAGAGTACACATCATAGTTGCGACTTCTGCACTCCACTCATTTTATCAAATTTTATTGCCTCTTACAAGTCATATAGACATTATTTCACTCTGATTCTATGAACCATAAGTCAAGAAAGATAATTTTTGATAGTCTAGGCTAACACCCCAAGAAATACTCTGATTAGCTTGCGGAGCATCTAAGGAGTAAACATCAAGTGGTTTCGTGCAACTGGAACAAGAACTCGTTGAGATACTGTTAGATCTTCAACACCATGCTTTTGCACAATTGCATGGTCAGTGGGTCAACTTAATTGAACCCTCCCAAATACTATAATTTCTTACTTTTGAATACATACATTGCATCACAGTTATAATGTACTATCTCAGTATATTTTCTGTCCAGAAAATCCAGCATTAGAGCTTTGAATCCATGATTCTCCACATCATTCTAATGACCAACTTGCCAAAGCCATTATAGGTTCAATCTGCTTGCCAGAAAGAACCTAAAAACACTGTAGACATAAAAAATGCAGTTCCTCAGACGTTTCTGAATCTAGGTATAGTTTTAATTTGAAGAAATTAACAAAACGAGGACGTATGAGGTGAAGTATCAGGCGCCAAGCGCCTGTGCGATATCTGACCCATGTTCCCGGGCCGTGCTTAACCGGGGGTGACCCATTGGTCATCATTTGGCCATTTTCGACTTGTCGTCGTAAAATATTCATCTGGGTCGTGAATCGCGCTCTAAAATTCCAAGGCTGCAAGGGTACATAGGAAACATGTATGATAACCTGTATATGCAACAAAATCCCTCCCTGTGCCCTCATTTTTGAGTAATCTTGATTTTGGTCTAGGGTGACCCAAAGGCCGGTTGGTGACAGTAGTCATTCGGTCTGGAGGGTCGGGCAGCAGAAATAGTGGACTATATCTGTCTATGAGTCTGTCCACGATTATACATCGACTGATCAATAAACTGTGCTATGTTTACTTCTACTCTGTGAACAGATCTGGAGCGCGTCGTTACTCAAGCGCTCAGCCACTCGAAAAAAAATGATTTGGTGTGCTCGGCATATCCATACGCATACCATAGGCGCTAATGAAACGATACGCCGTGTCGCTCGCCACGGCTTTCTGTCGCCGTGATGCACATATTCTTAAGTGCCATCCTGACGAATATCCGTGGCCAGATTTTCAATTGATACATAGAATCGTGAACATGCATTTCAGCATTGGACAGATCGCGAACTACGTATACCAAGTATCTGTGAAGTAGTTTGTAGCTTACTCAAAGGAATGATTTGCAATTACTACACTACCTTTTATCTTCTGCTGTGATAATAAAGTGTCTCCAGACAAAAAATCAGCCAAAACGGCGGTCCCGTTGTCAAGATACAGACGTGCTGCGCGAGAAGAAGCAGTATCCCTCAAATACTCAAATCACCCCTGCTGGTTAAATATTGGTATTTATGGGATCTTGTGAGTGTAACTAACATGGGAATGTGTGTATTTAATCAGCAGCCACAACGGGCATTGCCATAACAGGCTTGCGGTGAAAGCATGGTCAAAGGCTGGGTATATTGAAGAAATACTCTGCCCATACCAACCGAGTAGATGATGAACTTCCTTTGATGCTTTTGAAAGAACAAAGGGCTGTTGGGTATTTACAAAATATACCCCAAGTATTATAATGCCGGTAATGATCGAGCTTTTTTGAAAAGAACCCAACGAATACACCGCCTTTGTCTGTCAGGCTTTCATGGAAATGCCCGCTGTGAGCGGACTTCCCGGATATTTGAGATTGGCGGGGCTGACGGTCATGATCCGACCACACTCAAAAATATTCAAACGGCTATAGGTAACTTAGTAGCTGCAATTATATGTTCCTGAGTATCATAAGTCTATACTGGACTGGTTTCCATATTCATCGAAACCGGCGTCATGGCTGGTATGTAGCATACCGGACATTACTATCTCAATGGGCCCTTGACATCCCCGTTTTCTACCATACTATATTCTTATTTCCTCAACGGTGACCGACTGTCTTCTTCTCGCTCCTTCTTGGTCCGGAGCTCAGTTATCTTATCTAGCTCGCTTAGTTATCGCTATAGTATACATTCCTAGGGCCTTGTCGACGGTCTGGGCTCGTATATTAAGATTTTGCCATAGCAGCGAAGCCTTAACCTGTTCTCTTTGGATCCACTGCTAGGCAAGTGTATTTGTATCCCTTCTTCATATTTCTTACTCTACGGACATGGTGAATACATCATTTTGGATACCCAGCTAGCTGCTAGAGCGACAGCATGACCTCGCCGCCGTAGCCCTTCTAGCCCGTATGATAGTATTGTCGCAGCCGTTGACATCGTGGCGCTTATTCTGATCTATGTCCTCCCAAATACGATGTATTACCAAGCCTCCGTCGTCATCCTTGGCGAACTCTGCTCTAACACTCTACTCGTGATACTGAACATACGCACACGTACACATTCATCCAACGGCACAACCTTATCCAATGATCTGACAAGCATCCTGTCCGACACCCAGACGAGCGATAGAACCTCCCAGATTCTCAACGCTAAGGATCATCAGAGGTCGACGTCCATGGAGTTTGCGAAGCATCCTCGGTTGACTGATTGTTGAAGAAGATCAGAAGCCCGATATCAATTGCATTGTTTCAAATATTTCCAGTGTGAGTGGTGCGATAGAAATTTAGCAGTTGTGACTCAACTTACTATCAGCAGGGTTTGGCTTCCACTCGGAATAAAGAGGCAAACGACTCCGGCGCGCACTCTACTTGCACTTGACTGAAAATCAGTGAGGGTGAACGTACATAGCGCGTTTCATACTTGTAAACGTGCCATACATCATGAGGGCGCGAGTTATCATTTCAGCACCGTATGCGATGTTAAAATTCGATCGCAATAGCATGTCGACCGTCATCCTGCTGACCGATTATTCGTCGAGGACTTGGCTTGCAAATACGTCGTAAGCCCGACAGCCTTGAGTAATCGAGATGGGCAGTTAAAGCCTCAGAATGTATCTGAACTTGCTTAGATCAACATTGTATTACGGGTGATGCTGCAAATAGCGTCCAACCTATCTCGTGAGTTCAGACTTGAGCATTGCTTGACAATGTTGACGTAGTACAACCCTGAGCCCTATCAACCATATCCTTATAATTTCCCTAAAAATACGTATCATTTGTCAACTAGTTCGTATGCCCCGTCCTTTATAATTTGCCCGATAGCAGCCTACAACTGCAAAACCAAGGGCGAAGCGTAGCGTACGGACATGCTTTTGTTAATAGCAATTAGTGCGGGTGCGGGTGCGGCATTCAGCTCGAGCGGAGCCTGTTTCTGCTCATGAATTTCGGTCTGGCTGATTAACTTGCACCGTTTCTCAGAGTTGGCGCCGGTACTGTTGCACCGTGCAATATGAGTCTGTAGTCTTGCTGTAGTCGACAAGTTTGCGAAACGAATGAGATTCGATATGTACATGGTTAACAGCGCGTAATGTTTTCTCATTACTAACTCTTGGATCAATTGTCATTTTACTGTTCGTAGAGACTTATGAGCGGAGTTGGAGAAGGAGGAGGAGGAGGAGGAGGAGGAGAATATACTATACTGCCCGCGGTCCCAGCTTCGGAACAAGACAGTTGCTACATCTACAAACAAGAGGTCATGGGCGGGTGGCTATCCTCTCAGACGTTCAAAATGGTGAAGCGGTGCACTGTAGGGCGCCGGGGTAAGAGGGCGGCATCGAACTGGTTGGTATTCCTGGGACATTATCGAGTGTGCGATGATGCCTTGTCTCCTGGCACCACGGTGCGCCATCGGCAAACTTGTGAGAATATATATATATGGATCAAGCTCAAATCAAGCTCTTACCCTGCTCCCCTGAGTCTCCCGTACTTAGTCAGACTCCGATGGTTGATCATCGGTCACCCAGTGATCAGCTGATGGGAGTCGATCAACACCTTTCGGAAGGCTCGCCGTCGAAAAAAACAAAAGCATTCATTGTAAATCTATATTATAAATTACAACAGGTTTGATGTAGCAATCTGATTGGCTGATTTTCTCGGAACATGATTGGCCAGTTAACTGTCAACAAAGACGCTTTATAATTGGTCAGAATACAGCTCAACACTGGCAGCCCGCTTCAAGCACACACTCTTCATCCCATTTTGCAGAAAGCAGCAAGCCATTGAGTTGATGTCATGAATCTGTAGTATAGAGGATAAATTTCAGGTAGAGCATACTGTAAATGTAGTAAGGCATTTTGTCCAGGAGGTCAGGATTCATGATGGCACATCATGGCGGGCCGAATCTTTCTGGCAGTGGCAAGACCAAAGTACCCATGTCAGTCAGTGGTAAGTATGTAGTCAGATATCCTTTATCTTGCTCCTCATACATTTGTACTGGAGTTATGCTCAGATATACCGGCAGTAGGCTAAAGCATGCTGCACTAGCCGAAGGCAATAATATATGTACCATTGAAATGTCAGAATACTCATATGAAAATCTCGGTCAGCGCTGGCAGAATGCTACAAACTTGAAACTGGAGGCTCGTTCTATGTAATGCTCAAGATGGAAGCTATCAGACATCTGTTGTGCGCCATTGGATGCATATTTGCCGATCAGCGTGTATTAATGAAATTGATCAAAAATGAAGGTCTTTAGACAGCACGGGCACCCAATGAGCACTGCACAAATGTATGTTGCATCTACTTAAGAGACACTGATAGACGGCACTTATCTTTCATACTATAAATAGGTCACGAAATTGACATCAAATGCTGTGGGCGCTTATATTCGTGCTGGCTAGGAGGATCAGACGCGAAGCAAAGGGACGTGGGCGCTGGGTAACGCACAGTTATAAAATAGATATCAAGTATGTATATCTAATCCTTGGGCGCGGGAGGGGTCGGAAGTGCACGGGAAGCCCCCAAGCAGGTAGCTGGCTCGGGCGATACGATGGTATCGGTCTGCTCTCCAAACATGGAAGGCGGCTACCTGCGGTGGTCATGTGGATGGCTGGATGGGCGGAGCCGCGCAGTCCAGCACGCATTCGCCATATCTTTGAGAGTGCGCAATGCAGCGCTGATCAGAAAATATGCGGCGCCGCACACTGAGTACAGAAGGATCGTAGCGTGAATGTTACAGGTAGTGTGCCTCACATTTGGACGAATGCACGTCTATATAATGAACGAATGGCCGCGGAGTATCCGGGAGGCGTCGACGCGTCACAGAATGAGAAAGCCATGCCGCGTTGCTGGTATACTAATATGGGTCGCAACAGGGTACAGACACCGGACTGAGAAAGTGCATGCACGGATGGGCGCGGAGCGGCCGGAGGCGGCGACGCGCCGTAGTACATATCATCAGTCTCAGAAAGCGACAGATAACACGTTACAAGACTGCCAGTGCATCGCACGGGTCGCAGCTAGTTGTGAGTTAAAATTACATTTGATTTCAGTGTACAGGTGGATAAAAATAATTTACAAGCCAACTGCAGCCTTGAGCTTCGCAAAGTTGGGTGTGCCAAGACCAGTGACAGGATCCCAACCAGTCTTTGCAGGGAATCCGTTGGTGTTGCATCCGGGGTTGCTGCCGGTGGTGATATCGTTGAGAGCGGCGACACCCGCGGAGGAGTAGAGGAACGGGTTCAAGAAGCCAAGCGGCGACTTGCCCGCGGTAAGGAGTTGGTCGTTGAGCAGCGAAATGACACTGGCGAAGATGGGGCTCGAGCAGCTCGTGCCCGCGACCAAGCCTGTCTGGCCACCAACTACGATCTCGACGTTCTCACCCTGTGCGGAGACATCAGGGAAGGCACGTCCAGAGGTGTTGAACTTGCCCGAGTTGGTCGAGCCGAGTGCGGTAAGATATGAGGAGACAGCGGATGCTTGGTATGAAGGCCGTCCGAAGAAGTTGGAGAAGCCTCCGGAAGAGAAATCTGCCGCGGTCTCTGTAACGCCGGTTGTTGCGCCGACGGAGGTCATGAATGGGCAGCCAGAAGGGAACGTCGTATTTATCCCAACGAGGGAAATTACGTGATGAGTTGTTGTGCTTACCTCCTCTTTGGTCAGGTGCTGACCGTAAGTCTCGCTTCCTGGAGTGCTGACGGCAAACAGCATCTGCTCCAGGCCCGCCATGTCAGTTTGCTTGAGAGCAATGCGAAGATTAAGCATCGTGTCAACGGGGGCAGCGGCCTTCTTGATGAATCCATCAGGAACGTCGGAGCGAGCTTCGTGTACGCGCATTGTGTGGAAGGAAGGATTGGCCCATGCCGAGGCAACGAAGGCAGCGAGAACAAGGAATCCAGTGCGCATGTTGAAGTGGTACTGAGGCCGTGGCGCTCAAGATAAGACCTTTAAGCAATTCACGCGCCCTTGTATTGAAATTGAGTATATGTTGAGGGTGAAAACATGCGGGTCACCGTCAAGCTCAGCGACTCAAGCTTCCCGAATTGCGATTAGGTGCTGGCTTCTTTTTCCATGCCTACATTCGGAAGGACTACCGCTCTTGCTCAAGTTTGTGCAAGTCGACGACACGCAAGACTAATTTACAATTGATCAGTATTCGCATCTAATTGACGCATCATGTTCCACGAGGAGAAATTCGAGATTCTGTGCTCAACAACACATGAATCGGTCTATTTTTGATGTTCTTTCGCTTTGAGGATAAAAATGGAGTACATGAAAGCCAACGGACCGTGTAGTACCCGAAGGTTGGTTCCCATGAGAGCTAGAATTTTATGATCTATCGTGTGCTGGCAATGATGTTAAGTTTATCGATAGATAAAGATATATGCATGAACCTATCACAAGTGGAATTGCTCTGCAAGAAGACGCAAGGTTGAGCGCCACAGCTCGAATTAAAATGGTCTTCTGTTCCACTGCCGAGATATTTGCAGTACGCCGACGACTCGGATTCTATGGTACCAACGACAGGAAGACGGTATTCAAATTTCTTGCGATGATCGCATTATTCTAATTATCTGCTTCAGTTTTTTGCAATGACCTTATCTCCTCAAATGAGTTCGTGTGCTCGGCTAGATACCATTTATCATACCAGAAGTCGCGTTCACGCTCTACAGTCGCACGCTGATAGTTCTATTAAAAGCACAGTGATTCTCTACCCCTATCTCTACATCTCTCTGCCAGTTAACCTTTCTTCCATGAATGCGTTATCAGGTGTCGATACAGAGATTGGCATACCCAGTGTTGATTTCTGGATATCAGGGGCGCCGGCGAGAAGATATAGTTATCACCAAGATTACATAGTACTTTTCGGCTTTTTGACGCGCTGGTCTCCCGAACAAGTCACAAAGCCGGAAAAAGCCAGCAGAGCAGCTGAACGACCCCCAAGATTTGTATCTTCCTCTCCACCAACACATCGTATTTCTCTGTAGTGGTACATAAGAGATGACAAAAACTTATTCAATGGCTAAGTGTAGAAAAACCTACATAAATTAACCGAAATAATGGTCGCAATATGTACCCATATCGACTTTTTAAAATTTGGACCTGACTTTCTGGTTTGTCGCTTTTTCAACTTTTTCCGCAGGCCCTTTCCCATCCGTTTGCGAAGGGGAGAAAAATAAGGACGCATCCTAGGATATGGTATTTTTACATAGATATGATGAGCCAATCATTCATCAGAAAGTGGACAAAAAATTTACCGGGGGTTGTACAACCCCAATAACCCCCATAACAGGGCAAGAACCGGTCGAAACCATGGAAATCTGGGAACCTTGGTAACCTAAGTCCCCTTTTCAGGGAACATCACAGGCAAATTAGTATCGAGAACCGGGAAATGCCGCATAACGTGAAAACTTGACCGGAACCTTGCTGTAACCTGCTGTAATTGGCTTTAACTGGTATTACTTGCCTCGCCGACAACGCCCTTTTTGTACCAAATGTCCTCAGATATCTTGCCTAGGGCTTGTGCTGTGTATAAGCATTCAGCCCCGGTTGAGATACCAACTTTTAAGTACCAAAGCCACTGCCCTGACCCAGCCTGACCCTCGAGCAAGGACAAGAATTTTAGTTACCGGGTCGCCAGGTGCCAGATTCCCGTAACCGGCATAACAAGCGAAACCTGTGGGAACTTTTTGGTCAAGTGGCTGATGTTGTCAACCATCACATCATACTCGTGGTAGCCATGGGAAATGAGACACGTGATCTGATGGTACCTTCTCCATCCCCCTATCGTCGTCAGAAACACCATATTACCATTAGTCTACAGAGTTCATGTACATATTTTGGACATTTTGCGGTATATTAAATATAATTCTATGGACCTGAGAAGTTTTCGTAAATTTGAACGCTTGATTCGGGGCACAGAGAGCCAAATGATATTTGTCAATCTCGAGGTATCACATTTGAGATTCATTCGACACTGAGACTCCTAGGGTAATTTTATTTCTTCGAGTACTTTGGCAGTAGGTATATTAGGTAGTGGTATATAGTATATACGAGTTTGGTTCAAATTGTTCCAAAACTGAAAGTGATATAGCATCGATGAAACATGTCATGAAGTAGCATGGTACCTCCCAGGCACATCACACGCGGATTTACTGACAATAAAGAACAGATTTCTTCCACAAATATGATCTGAAGGGTTTATATTAGACGTAAACCCCTAAAAATCAAAAACCTATGCCGTATATGCACATAGAAGACGGTCAATGCGGCTCACTCAATGTCATTCAGCTGAGATAGGTGGTTGTCTTGTTTTATATGTGTAATATTGTTATAAAATATGATCCATTTTGGACCAAAACTGTACATACTATATATCACTCCCTAATATACCTACTGCCAAAGTACTCGAAGAAATAAAATTACCCTAGGAGTCTCAGTGTCGAATGAATCTCAAATGTGATACCTCGAGATTGACAAATATCATTTGGCTCTCTGTGCCCCGAATCAAGCGTTCAAATTTACGAAAACTTCTCAGGTCCATAGAATTATATTTAATATACCGCAAAATGTCCAAAATATGTACATGAACTCTGTAGACTAATGGTAATATGGTGTTTCTGATGACGATAGGGGGATAGAGAAGGTGCCATCAGATCACGTGTCTCATTTCCCATGGCGACCGCGAGTATATATTTAAAGAGCGCCAACCTTATTTTTCTTTACCCTTCTATAACGGCTGGCGCTTTACTGTAAACAACATAGCCGCATCGGCGTCGGGGCTTAATCTGGTTGAGCACCCCCAATAGAGAAGGTATGAATGGGGGAAAATATTAATTAATGAGAGAATTTTTGGCTGAACGCAATGTCCTCCTTCACCAGTATGGAATAAGTTCTGACGAGTGCACAATAATGAACACCTCAGCTCCACCTTTCTCAACCTCCTATAAGCACGCAAGCGACCTGGTGGAGAATATGTTCGGGTATCGACCATGCCTATGGCAAATTCGCGTCGTTGAGGCCCTGCTAAGGCGCGACAAGGATGTGGTTTCAATATCTTGGGCAAAAACCTTCTGGATGCCACTGCTTCTCGTCCTAGATGGATTATAAATTGATGTTGCACCGCCGAATATTTTGGGTAAGCCAAATCTTGATTCCCTACAGATATTGCTTCGGTGAGATACACAGACACATGGCAGCATTAGGCTCTGGTGCGTACATAGTTTGAATGCGCCTGCAATATTACACAGTCCACATTGGGTTTGAGAAGAAAGACTACATGAACACATGTGAGAACGTTCAGCGTGGCAGAAAGTACTCCTCCCGCGCTTCTGATTGCTTATTGATTGAAAAATTCGTACATCTGGGCAGATCAAATCCGTACAGGGGGATATCCTAGATGTTGTCCTAGAATCAGGGGTTGCAGGGCGGGACGGAACTGTGCGAAGAGTCAATCATGACAACAAGGTGTGAATTTCTGCTGACCTGGGTGCGGCTTGCGCATGTGTAATTATACCTGTGGTAGTTCGACTGGCGATCCTTTAATCTCGCAACTGCTGACCTTGGAGTAATCCGGTGTTCGGGTCGTTGCAGGTATTGATAATGTTCTGGGCAGCGTTGACCACATCGTTGCTGATACGTAATATGCGCTCATCAAAACTTTGGAAGCAGAAAGAGTGAGGAAACTTCCACCCACCAAGATGACAACACAGCCCCAGTGCCGACGACTACGATAGGGATTAGAAAGCGGTAACATCAACGAATTGTACGAATGGGGTAGCAGCGAAGCAGGGATTTGCTTCGAGTGCGGGGGCCAGTGATCGCGCCGCCCGGTCACAGTGCGAGGTTGGAGCCAATGAGGCTCGGTGTGACACCAGCTCTCGGCCCTACTGCGGAATTCGTGGCCGAGGGTATCATGGCATATGAAGTCGTTGTGGATGCGAGAGTATGGGCTGTGCCGGGGGTAAAGGCGGAGAATGCGGGGAGGATATTACATTTCGACGCTGCGATCCTTGGTCGTTGATAATTGCGGTGGCGGGTCGCAGAGGAGAGCGAGCGAGAAGATCCAAATACACTCCCAGGGCACAGGTAGACGCTGGTGTTGGTGATGGTGACTACAGTCTGCAATCTACAGGCAACGCTCCGCGATCTTTCCGGCATGCTCCCACTGCTCACTTCATTCCACCCCCTGAGTTGTCATTATTCGAAAGGCAGGAGCCCAAACGGGAACAGAGAGGTAGGACTCAAAGGTGGAATCTCGAGGGCGTTGAAGGCGAGAGCGAGAAGGAGCGATGTCGGAGTATGCTTGATGTAGGGCTTACCAGATCATGATCGGTATCTTGAACTTCTATCTTATCTTATCTCAGTCATTCACTCCTATTCCATATCTAGGGTCGGTCTCCGGCTCTCTCGTCGTCTTCTTAGTCCCACATGTCAACCACATGTACTGGTATATTTAATCCATATCACCACTCGGTACTCAACTACGCTCGGGAGTAATATGTCTCCTGAGTATGCAAGGCAGTGCGACACATGTAAAATTGGAAATGACCTCGAGTGACGTGCTGCACAGCCCTGTCGCACGGCCACCTATGGCTGAGACAGCGTTCTCTCTGCGACAACTTCTCGTCTGACTCACTCTTTCAAGGGCATCGACTCAATCCCAACATCCAAAACCAACTGATGAACGCATCTTTGACTGGGTATCACGCTCGTGAAGGCGAGAGCCAACAACATGCCCTGACAAGCATGGTTTCAATGACACAATCAGTGATAATGGGCGGCGTATTCAAGCAGACTAATGTTCATCGTTCCAAAAGTACGTCGTTGCTAATCGGGTTTGGATCAGAACTCATCAAGGTTACCGGACGCCTAGCTCCCATGGAGATACTGCAGGAGCAAGTTGCGCACTCTGCCTTTCACAACTCTGCCCAGCGCATCGATGCACCGCGATGTCACCCAAATACGCGCGTCGTCGTGAAGGAGAAGAGCTATCGGTGGATCATGCGAAGCGATACGCAATCAATGAACGCGTCTATTCTGTGGCTCAGCGGCGCAGCGGGTGGGGGGAAATCAGCCATCGCACAGTCCATTGCGGAGCAGTGCTCCGAGGAAAACCTCCTTCTTGCAAGCTTCTTCTTCAGCCGTTCGGATCCATCGCGCAACCACTCGGGCCATTTTATTGGGACAATCGTCTACCAGATATACCGAGTTGTGCCGCAACCCGCCCAGGAGCTGATTCGCTGTGCCATCGAGCAGGACCCTCTCATTTGGTCGAGAGACATTTTTACCCAGTTCCGCATCCTCATCGTCAACCCCCTCGCTTATCTCGTGCACTCAGGGTTTTTCCAAGACCTTCAAATACCCCGCGTGATCATTATCGATGGTCTTGACGAGTGCATCGACCGAATGATGCAGCGCAAGATTTTGGAATTGGTTCTCAAATCTCTGACTGAATGGCGTCTCCCTTTTCTGTTCTTCATTGCCAGCCGCCCAGAGCCCGAGATCAAAGCCGTATTTGAACGTCCAAAAATGGCAGCGATACTTTTGAGTATTCTTCTCGACGAAGGGTTCCTTCCAGATTTTGATATCGAGCTTTTTCTACGCGATAAATTCCAGGAATGCTGTGATACGCATCCTTGCCGACGACACATCCCTCCGGAGTGGCCGCCCGATAACGCTATCCGATCTCTGGTGCAGAAATCGTCTGGTCAGTTCATATATGCCTCGGTGGTTGTCAAATATGTCACATCTATCCGCCACTACCCCCATCGTCGGTTGGAGGTTATTCTTAATTTGCGAGCCGCCGCAGATTCACCGTTTGCTGAGCTCGATGCTGTATACTCCCAAATTCTATCTGCTGTCGACGATTGGCCCACAGTCCAGCGTATTATCTCCTTCAGAATTTTATTCTTTCGCTTTCCTGCAGTCAAGGACATTGAGACCATTTTGAATATGGAGGATGGCGAACTGGTCCTCGCAATGTCGGACATGACGTCCCTTCTCTGTATACTAACAGAGGGGGATTCAAAACTGGGTGGTTACTTACAAGTTCTGCATGCCTCCTTCGAGGATTACTTGTTTGATTCTTCAAGGTCCAAACATTATTGTGTTGACAGGGCAGAAAGCTACTACACGCACACAAAGACTTTGATTCAATGTATATTAAGTGAGTCTTACAGCGCACTGCAGTCTTTTCGAACAGCTGACTAATTGAATAAACGCCAGGCGCCGACGTGGAGGACTTCATGTCTATGGCAATGTACTGCAATATATTTTACAGCCTGCAAGATTGCTTTGTGGCCATAGACCTGGACTCCGACATATCCGAGTATATCACAACGTCCTTCTCAATATCAGCAGTATACAATCGGGTTCTTTCATTCGTATCAAGATATAGCTTGAACGCTTGGCTCCGACACTCGCTCCCGAATATTATAAGATCCCTAGATGATTCGGTAAGCCTCAGTCTACAGTGAATGATGTATTGCACACGATCTTACTGCAACGCAGAAATCCTCCAGCGCCCCAGATGTCCGCCAGCACCTTCTTGATGACTTTGATAGCTTGCTTTCCTATCACTTCAACACGGATACAAGGACTATGGAGCTCGCCTTCAATGTCGCCTTGATACCACTCGTCCGAGTACCAAACCTTATACCTCTAGGCGCATTTTCCGAACCATTACGATTGGACTATGAAGCTTTGGGTGATGCCGATTCCGAAAGTACCTGTGCAGTATGCTCTCCCTTCATGGCAGAAGGCGCAATAAACATGATTTCTGACTATCTGTGCACACCATCTCGAAGTCACTCACATACAGTTGGTCCTGAAACATTCTCTGAGGCGGCAATATACTGTCTTCGATATCTCTGCCGTCATGGTGCACCTGCGCAGATGAACCTACCCGTGATGTCTTATCGACAACGGTTCATTCGAAAAATGTACCCGTGGAAATGGAATCAGAGATTTATTTTCGAGGAAGTCAGAGGACCGGGTGTCACACCGTGGATGTGGCTTAGCTGGCCCTGGGAGCGAAAGACCGTTCTTGAGCCGTATCGATATGATATAATATATGCCCATCTACCCCTGGACGATTGGGCAACTCCAATGCACGACAGTCCTGTGGTCTACTACAGAATGCGGTCAGAGAGGTACTGGTTGGCGCTCCACTATCTTACGCAATTCCTCCCAACGGCAGGCGATTCTGATACTCTGGTTGAGATGTGTAGAACGCAGGTTTTCGCATCGAAATCACAGGACTTTCCGAGGAAGAGCAGACGGGCGCGGGAGGCAATGAGGGAGTACCTAGAACGATGGGGACATGCATTGTATTAGTGATATATGACACTGCTTGGCACTACTAGATCGCTAGCATACGACTGTCTGTCCTTGTTCAATGTATTTATTGACATGACGGAGTTGAATGGATGCTGTCACGGGGATAGGAACTTGAGAGGATGTCACAAAAGGTGGGACATTATCCTCGTCATCAAACATGCTCGAAAAATCGCACTAAGGGCCATCGCTAAGCGATTGTTCGATTGCTGCGGTCTTGAGGACGGAAATGTATGCGCCTTCATTGAGGCACGCACCGGGTTCATGACCTATCAGAGTGAGAGTGGATGCCTATCTGGGGGTGGAAGAAGTCGATATACCCGACCGCACATGCAACGATATTCCGAACGGAGCAAGGCGAGACTGATAGCACAGTGCATTCGATTGAGGTCGCAACTACGTTGTGGCTTCTACGCATTGTGCTACAGCTCCGTGCTGAAACAGGCGCCGACGAAAGCACTTCATTTAGATGACAAATGTAATAGAATCGCTGGTTGCTAGAGAGACAGAATGAGGGAAGAGCATGCTCAGTAGTCCTGAAGCTGCCATGGCTGGATGTTGGCCGTTGCTGTGTCGGATCGAGGAAGGGAACGAAAAGAAAGCTATAAGGCGCACCCTTTCCGGGCGTTGGTCTTGATCTTGGTGATTGGGCCGCGGGCAGTATGTACGGGAAGCTCCACGTTCTGCTCGGGGTTTCTCACTTCTCATTCCATATGTTTGAGGCAAGCGACTGTATAGACGCGAGATTTTGAAGGCCGCTTAAGAGATTCGTAGCGTGGTTGAGCGGGATATCAGGGTCATTACCGGTGTGGTCATTGAAGTGCTATCCCCGTAACGAGAGGCCGGGCCGTTTCGAGGGAAGGAGACGAAGAGTGACATCGAGCCCGAAGCGAGGGACCTGGCCGTGGTGGACCCGCGTGAACGAGCGCAAACATAGAAGAAGATAGGAATGGCTAGCGGAGAGATGGGAGGAATCCACGAACAGTAAATCGCCGAGAAGGGCGGCGAAAATAGTGCGGTGGAGAACTTGGGCGACGAGGAGAGGAAAAAGGGGAGCAGGGGGCGCCGTAAAGGTAGAAATGAAGAGTGGCACAGCAAACAGCTAATAGCGATTCCCAAATCCACCTCTACCCTGCGCATGTTAGCGTCTACGAAAACTTTGTTCAGAGCGAGGGTGCATGAGTGGGGCTTGAGTGAAGGGCGCTCGAGTGTGACGTCAACGGTGCTGGAGAGATTCAAGAGCGGGTCCCCGAAAGTGCCTTGGCGACGATCCCGGATGCATTTGTGCCAGGATTGCATTGACAGGTCTCCAGGGTGAAGAAGGGATGTGAGGTTGTGTTGGATGGGTTGGAGGCGGCGACCACTTGTAGGAAGCTGGACGTGCTGGTGTAAGGGTCGCGATAAGCGCACGTGCGGAATCATGGAACTCGATGAAAGAAATACAGAAGAAATGCGACGCAACCACGCCCTGGCGCGCTAAGCACCATTGAGAACACGCCGCGTGCCGACAGACACAGCGACCGAATAAATACAAACTAAGCGAAATCACATCCTTTTACAGATATGGGTTCAACCCCCATTTGCAGAACAAAGCAATAAGCGCATCAATTAATCCGGCAATTTAACGGCACATCACACAAACATCACATTCAATGTGTCTGCGTACGCAGCATCGCAGTATCACCGGAGCTGCGTAACTACTACGGAACACCCCTTTGGCTGTGGATGCAGCCTGTAGAGCTGCTCAGTCAACGAGTCAGTGCATGCACAGTTTCCAGTAGATAATGAAATTGTATAAATAGTGTACAGTATGTTAGTTACAGGCAGTGAATTCCACCCCCGTTTTACCGCGCTCAGCTATTCTCTTAAGTTTTGGATTATCGGAGCACGACGGTTCATAATCCACGAAACACGGAGGCTATCTTATTGTGTTCGCGACCGGTCACCAGGAACGAACCCACTCAGTCCACCGAATCATACATACAATTCACAGCCACTCGCCAAACTCACTATATCACATACAATCACATCTAATCTACTCAGCAAACACCTCCTATCTACATCTTCCCGAAATCCCTCACAGCGAACGGAGTTCGCACACGTATACGCACTCGCAGGGACTTACCGTCTCACACTGGTCACAGTCCGAGTCTTCTGGTTGATTCGTGGCAAATCGAGGATGTTGGCATCGTACCGAAGGCGAGAGTTCCTAGGACGTTGTGGACTGTTAGTTTCGAGGGCCTACACGGCTTGTACGTCCAAAATTTGACAACCGGAGCGGCAGTTATGTAGAGGACGGAGTGCGGGGGCTATCAGGATGAAGAATCATGGGCAGGCAAAGCGAGGCTGTGACATGCGGGATGTATGAAGGGGATGTTCGGGGCTACCGTCGCGGGTAGCGATGTAGCTGAAATGCCTCAGTTGGCCGATATCAACCTAAGTGGGAGGTCGGCTCGCTCTGAAGCGAGGACAGAAAGGAATCGGCCGGGGAATATTTGGTTCATGAAAATGGCTCGGCACCAGGGTGACAAGCGCAGGACCTGGCATGATGAAGGATATGAGGGGATCGCTGAGCGACGCCACGCAGGTGATTAGGCAGCTATCGTCACAGATTGTGACCATCAGCATCCTATCAGGTTCATTACACCTCCTCCGATGCTTTATCTGGACTGATAACTCCAGTGGCATGAAGTTGACAATGACAGCCCTACGTCTTTATCATTGAGGATGCATTCTTGTGCCTGGAATTGGTGGCATATTAGAACACAAAAGGTTGGATAATTCCGCATGCTGTACCTCATATACGAAAATCGGTTTATGGCTACGCACAGTAAAGTACCAGGTAGTTTACTCATTCTAAAATTTACTGTTTTTTGTACCATATACCAATACATAGTCCAATAAGCCGAGCCCACCCAAAAAATGAGCGAGATCCGCGGTCCCGTTCTCAAGATAAAATCTGGGAGGGGGAGGGGAGAGGGTACCTTCAAAATATTCAATTCTTACTCTCTGTCTTGCGAAACGGTATTTATATGACTCTATAAGTCAGTAGGATGTAGCGATATGGTTACTTAAGTGATAAAGATACAGCTGAATAAATTTGGGATGGTGGGGATGGGGTGGTATTTGTGCCTTGTCAAAAATATTCAGTAAGGCTCGGAGACCTTAGGGAATGGCAGTTATGTGATTGCCTATACTAGAGTAAGTTATTCCACTTATATTTGAGGGCCTGTACCCTCCCGAGAATTATTGGCGAGTGAATGCGCGGATATGGGAAAATAAATGCGCTGATGTGCTGAAATAAATGCGCGGATGCGGGGAATTAAGTGCGCTGATGCGCTGAATTAAATGCGCTGATGTGGGGCATCCCCACCTTTAATTCTCCGCATCCACGCATTTAATTCAGCGCATCAGCGCACTCAAATACCCGCATCAGCGCATTCAATTCAGCGCATCCGCACCTCTACATCCCCGCATCCGCGCATTTTCTTCAGCGCATCAGCGTATTTCATTTCCCACTGTTATTTTCCCATATCCGTGCATTTATTTGCTACTTCTCTGTATTCAATTGTCCACATCCCCAAATTTATTAAATGTGCAGAAGCAAGAAAATGAAAATGGGGATTCAGGTAAGTAGGTGCGCGAATGCGGAGAAACATATGATGGACAGTGGTGAATTAAGTGCGTTGATGCGCTGAAATAATGCGCTGATGTGGGTAATTAATTGCGCTGATGCGCTGAAATAATTGCGCAGATGCGGGGAATTAAGTGCGCTGATGAGCTGAATGAAATGCGCGGATGCGGAGAATTAAAGGTGGGGATGCCTCACATCAGCGCATTTAATTCAGCGCATCAGTGCACTTACAGTGTCTTGCATAACGGATTGCAGTCCGAGTTTCGCAAAAACTGTTTGCCAGTGTTGTGTGATCATCAATGTCACGGTTGGTCACGGCAGCCTGAATCACGCAAGCCGACGTGCTCCCTGTGCCAAATGGCCACCCAGCCTCGTTCCTTATTCCTCAGCGACGAGCTGCAATTTTCCGTGCTCCCGCCGTTTGAGGTCTGTGCCCTCTCTGCTCACGTCTCTTGGGCTCACCGGATCTTTACAGGTTGGCCAACAGTCACAGCAGTCCTCGTCATTCAATCGCTACACATTGCTGGGGTTTTTGCAGCTTCGCGACACTGCAGATATGGTTGGAGCAACGGGCAGAACATGTATACCGGCGAGCACCTTGTTTCTAGCTTGCATAGAGTGCCCCAGCCATGTCTGACCCATTCAATACCAGTATCACCAACGAGAACCAACTTGCTCTGGATCACCTCCCCCATGCCCACCAACGCCGCCCATCTTCAGCCTGGTTTGAGAGTCCTTCGCACATGGGTAAGTCATATCCTACTGCTATATTTACTACTTATTCACAATGGCTATGCAGATGGTGCAAGTGACCCTCCGTTCTTCTTCCTAGCTGTTGAGGAGGTACACAACACCTTTCTCTTTCATGGCGGTGACTTAGCAGTTCTCCGAGATCAGCAGCTGGCGCAGTTGACACCTGTGCCTGTCAATCCCATTCCACCGGCCCTGTCGTACTCGATGGAATCAGTCGCGTCATGGTCGTGCAAACAGGTTTGTTGTAGTCTGGTAGTCACGGTAGTATGCGAGAATATTATTATACTGTCAAAACACTGCATCCTGCAAGCTCGGCAATTTCGTCAGCCTGCTTTCTTTCTTCACTCCATTGTACAATTCAAGCCTGCAAATCTTGTGAGATCCGGGGCCCAGGCATGGAAGAGATGGGAGAGCTGGAAATTGGCTCAGACTCAACGTGAGTTTGAGCCACGCGGTGAAATCCAAATTTAGAAGTCACTCCGTTGTCACAACCAAACAAAACCAAGCAATTTTTGCGAAACTCGGACTGCAATCCGTTATGCAAGACACTGTAATTCCCCGCATCCGCGCATTATTTCAGCGCATCAGCGCACTTAATTACCCGCATCAGCGCATTCAATTCAGCGCATCCACACCTCTACATCCCCGCATCTGCGCATTTTATTCGGCGCATCAGCGCATTTGATTCCCCGCATCTGCGCACTCAATTACCCGCATCAGCGCATTTGATTCAGCGCATCCGCACCATTACATCCCCGCATCCGCGCATTTAATTCAGCGCATCAGCGCATTTTATTCCCCACTTCCGCGCATTCAATTCCGCGCATCCCCACTTTTATTTTCCCATATGAGTGCATTTATTTCCCTACTTCTATGTGTTCAATTGACCACATTCCCACATTAATGAAATGCGCAGATGTGAGAAAAAAAAATGGGGATGCAGGTAAGTAAATGCGCGAATACGGAGAAACAAATGATGGAAGGTGGGGAATTGTGTGCGCTGATGCGCGGAATAAAATGCGCGGATGCGGGGATGCAGTGGTGCGGATGCGCTGAATTAAATGCGCGGATGCGGGGAATTGACTGCGCTGATGCGCTGAAACAAATGCGCTGATGTGGGCCATCCTCACCTTCAATTCCCCGCATCGGCGCATTTATTTCAGCGCATCAGCGCAGTCAATTCCCCGCATCAGCGCATTTATTCCCCACTTCCACGCATTCAGTTCCGCGCATCCCCACCTATATTTCCCAACTTCCCCACCCTTGTTTCCTTGCATCCGCACACTCAATTACCCGCATCAGCGCATTTACTTACGCACATCACCACCTTTATTTCCCCATATCCGTGCATTTATAATGTATACGAAGTGTAGTTACCAGAATCTTAAATCTGATGCTCATTTGTGTCATAATGTGCTACAGATACATTATATGTACTCTCTATATGTACCCACGTAAAAATGAAGGGTTTCGAGCACGTTGACTGTCTGAACATGACATTCGAGGTTGCTCGTGCGCACTCGGAATGACATCAGCGCAGGGTACATACATGGTGACAGCCTCGAGGGAGAGTGTCGTGACGCAGTCGAGTGATTGCACCGGGTCTCGCTCTCCCTGTTTGCTGCATGCATGCGTTGTTTGCGCATACCCAGCGTTCTGTCGGCGCGGAATACTTGCCTAGTGACAGCATCGAGAGAGCACGCTGCGATGCGGTCCAGTGACCGCACTGCTTCTCGCCCTTCCTGAGTGCACCACATTTAGCGCGTATCCGTTCCACACTCCCGGTTTGGCCGCATCGCGCCGTCGTCCGTCGTCCGTGGGTTGTGCCCCTCGCACTTTACCGTGTGTGGTATGTCAGCCGTATGCCACAAAGCACCTGTGCACGGCAGAACAATCGTTGAGATGCTCGACTGAACGTAAAAGACCATGACGGCGGGGACGAGGATGATCATCTTCGTCCCCACCGTCGACCCTTTTGTCCTGTTCGTAAATGTATCAGCACACCTCTACGTCGGAATACGGAGCTGTCCCAATGGACGAGAATGACGTCGAGGATCGAGACGCGACGCGAAAGCGAAAGGACCTCCTTGCAGTCTCGCGGTCACGTCTCGTTCTCGTTCTCATCCTCCCTGAGCCTCGCCGTGCACTAGCAGGGCGATGTTGGAGGGGTGGAGCTCGTGTACATCTTCTTGCGACTGCTCCACCCACGATGCAGGAGGGAGAGCACGCAGCGACTGCTCCTAGGCCTTCCACAGGGCCGAGGGCATGCAATGCTCATGAGGTGCTTCGAAACCTGCCACCACTCTGTCGAAAGTGGCAGGCCTAGCTAGGACAAGAGCACCGGATGGTGACCTGGACACCGACGGGACGAGGCATACGGCTGAGCAGCTGCTAGAAGGCTGGTCCCGGGTAGCTCTATACCGTAAATGCATGCAAGACGAACGCCTGCTAGCGGGACTAGTGCCCCGCGTGCATGGACGTCCGTCTGTACGTTTGTCCTGCGTTCAAGATGGCCTGCCAACGCCGCCCCGTCAGCACTGCTGGCCTTTGCCTCTCCTGCTCCCATCCACCGCTCATGAAGGTGACACTCGCCACTTGTGTCGTCTCGCTGTCTCCACCGCTCGCCGTTGCGAACACCCGCTTCCCCTCCCAATTTGGTTATACCCAGCATCCAGCCTGTCTCCTAGTTCGTATCAATCATCACATCGCTCTCGCACATAGCGTCCCGCACCTCGCGCCTTTGCACCACCTGCGTCCTACCCATGTTAGTCGTGGCCGCGTGCGCAACATTTCCCTGCATGGTACTGGAAGTCGGAGCTACGCATCAGTCCACACCTCGCGGCGATCCACGGGATGACGGGGTTGGTCCCCGTAGAATGCGGATAGACGGCGGCGAGGGCGAGGTGGTAATGATCGTGGCTGGGTTGAGAGCATCAATATCGACGCTGTGGGCTAATCGTTTCTCACTTTGCAGGTCTGCCCTCGCTTTCGTCCTCTTCGTCCATCGCGCAGTGCGGCCTTGTAACAAGCTCGACCTGCGATCACTTGGCAGAACGAACAAAGCGCGAAGTCCGATACTGTTAGCACATACGTAAGTAGATAAGGTCAAATGAAAAACCGTTTCTGAAGGTATGGCGGCGCGATAAGGCCACGATGGACCGTCGACGAGGGTAGATGGCGGTGACGAAGGACAAATATCAACCTTCGAGTATGAATGATGGAGCCATCGCCGTTTGCCGAGACGAAGTGTCCGCAAGCGTCGTCAACACTTCTGTCAGTGGCGTCGCAAATCGGACGTGTTTAATTTGAATAAATCCCCGGGCGTGTCGAAATAATGCAGAAAGTCTGCTTGATATGACATTATTTTTAGAGTTGTGACTTTAATTTGCACTTCTCGGCGCTTTTGGGACTCAAAGTGAATTGTCTCAGGTAAGAGCGCTCAGATCGCTCTAACCTTTCGACGAGACTGCAACTATTACATTAATATATACATTGCTGCACCCTCCCATCGACATATGAAAATGACGAGGCGATTTTCGAAATACAGAGCGCCAGGGCTCAGGGGTCAGGTCTATGACATCACTGGCCCCGTCGGAGTTGGTGATGTCATTTTGATCGCGCCTTCAGCCAAGCCAAAACACCTCACAACTCAGCAACCTCCGCCTGCCCTCCACTGCCGCTCGTGAGCACAACCACCAGCCGCAAGCACGGCCGTTTGCGAGAATGGACAGGTCGCGAGTTGTCCTCGTGACCTCGACCAGGGCTACGACTACAGGCGTAGCACTTCACTCAGCACAACTACTGCGCCCCCGCGAGCACACCTGCTCGGGATCCCTCACGATCGCCAAACGCGACGGGCCATGACCCAACGACGTTTGTGCAAGCACAGAGGTTCGTTCGTTCGTCTCCCTTCGCCCTTTCGCTTCCCTTCTCGTCCGAGTCGACATCGCCGTCGCCGTCGACTCCTCGTTCCCCTTGTCCACTTGGCCCTTGTTCCGTTCCGTCGTACTTCTCGTCCACTGCTAACACCTCGTTCCTCTTGTCCAGATCTTCATCAAAGACGTCAAGAGTAGCAACGACACGTTCATCAACGGCGAGCGCCTTAGTAGCGAGGGCCACGAGAGCGAGCCCTTTGAGCTCAAAAGTGATGACATCGTGGTACGTCTATCTCTTCCTTCCCTCCGAACGCCATTTCCTTCACCGCCTCGCCGCGTTTCTCGGACATCGTCTGACTGACTATTTCTTTCATTCTTTCTTCCATGTCCGTTCGATCTCTACGCTACTTCGTGACTCGACCTGACTCGCTCTTCACCTCGTCTGGACCTTCCGTATCTGGACCGCCTTCGCCTTCGTGCCTCCTTTCGTTTATGCATCCCACTGTCGCTCTGGCACTCCAACATCGCCGCCTTGCCCTCGTGCTTCCGCTACCGAACCCGTGCTTAACCTTCCCCGTCATCCCCACCTCATTCCGCCCTTTCTTCAAATAGGAATTGGGCATCGATATCGTCGGCGAAGATAACAAAACGATCATCCGTCACAAGGCCGCCGCCCGCGTCGTCTGCGTCTTCATTGAGCAGGACGTCGCCGTCGCAGCGCGCGCCAATCAGCATGTCATGGCGTTGCATCTTCAGCAGCTGATGTACCGATGGGCGGATACGGAGGAGGACAAGCAGGAGGCATGGGCGGGATACAGAGGGAGGGTAGCATGAACATGAGCAGGGTTATGGGGACTATTTTACATGACTAGGGACGGGATTTATTGGTAGGGACGGGATTTATTGGTAGGGATGGGATGGGATGGGATGGGATGGGATGGGATGGGGTGAGGTAGAGTGGGATATGATAGGATATGGGAGGATATGGGAAGATATGGTTGGGCACAGCAGAGTGACAGCGTCAGGGGATTTGGTGTCATGGGATGAGCACGTAAATATATAGAGTTGGACGTGATGAAATTGCATTGCTTGTATTGTACACGAAACATGTGGGGTGCCTGGCACCCCTCCTTTGTACTTTATCAGCTACTGCAACATGATCATGTCTAACTCAAGATATTTACGTGCTAATTACATTTGATATTTCAGAGCCTCAACATTGGATTTAATTAGTATCTCTCTCTCTCTCTCTCAACGATCAAAATAGATTAGGTAAGCAGCCCTGGAAAGAGGGTTCCAGAGCTGCTTACATCATACAGTGGGGAGACATTACTAATCATAGGAACCTCGTAATCAACACACTGTGAACAAGTGCTTGAGATTGCATGCATTGAGCAGGGCACTGGGTGCCCCGCCTGTACAAAATGATAATGATAATCTACTGCACCAGGTACTGAGTACCCTGCATATTTGGCAACAGAAAGATTATTACTGCGTGGGCACTAAGTACTCTGCGTGCACCATAACGAATAAAAAATTGGTTGCATGGGGCACTGAGTACCCGCATGCGCTGTGCCACAACCAACAATAAATGTGCGCCCTGACCAAAAGTACATGTATAGTGGGGCACCGAGTGCCCGCCTGTATCAAAACAAAAAAAAATGATTGTGGCGGGAGTGAGTACCCTGCGTGCGCTACAACAACAAATAATGGGCAGAGCAAGGCACTGACAACCCGCCTAACCCACAGGCCAAAAATTAGTTGCACGGGAAACTGAGTGCCCCACTTGTACCTGAACAAAAAAAAACATCTTACATGAGGGACTGAGTACCCTAAGTACATTAATACCTCATATCTCACTCACGCAAAGCCAAGTCCAAATGTCCAATATATTTTTTGCGAATGGAGTGCACGTAGATATATACAACAACAAAAAAAAGCACCGCACTGCCGTCAACTCTGTATATACATGAAAGTCTAAAAGGACCCAAATGACATCAACGACGTTCAGCAGCCTAAATAATGAAGAGTAAGTGATTAGCTAGAATCAGACACACGTGCATTACTTACAAAGCGTGTTCGGCGGTATTAGGGTTTAGGGAAGCAAAAGCTCGGCGGAGCGAAGCGACGTCGAGCGGGGATAACAACAGTGAGGGGAAAGGGATGAAAGGGCCAAAGGGCTGTGACTTGTTAATCACAGCGGCCCTTTCGTCTTTATAGACTCTTCAGTGGCTGTACTTTCTAAGGATAGACTGTTTTCAGTCTATTATCAGACCTTGATATCATGTATCAAGGCAACGAAACAGGAGATGTTCCATCAAGAACCTGGATAATAATATCCAGGTTTCAAGTATAATAAGCTTAGTTTCATAGCTAAAGATAGGAACTAGTTATCTTTAGCTATGAAACAGATCCTGATCAAGATCGTTTCAGCTATCGTCCAAAATACACTTGATGGTGTATATATAGCCTTTTTATGCCTATCTTTAGTACTATTAAGATAATAATGCCCAAAGGTAATCCAGTGACTAATAAGCGTTAATAAGTGAAAAAATCGAACTACCAGAACTTCGCCGGTGCCTTTCGACACCGATTACTGTAAGAAATCCTTACTGAGCAAGAAGTCGCCGCAAGTAATTAAACGAGCAGAAACGAGTCACCGTTGGGGATCGCCCACTACCGATAATTAAATCGTAACACGAATCACAGACCGTTCGTTTAGATTAAGGGCGCAATACGAATCTCACATCGCATCACGGCCTATTGCCCAAAGGGGCCGGCAGGCATACAGTCTAATAAATAAATGAACAACTACTAGGCCGGACACGCATTGGCGCCGACGGTTGATCGCTCTTATATACCATAGTAATTAAGCGCCGCTTTGTTAAGCGACGCTTAGATAAGTTACCACGCACCTGTTTAGGTTGGTTTAGGTTAGGCTGTAAGGCAGTATGTCAATAAGTAGGAATAGTACTTTTTGACGCGACACGACGTACGTTTAGTGTTTAGGGGGAACGCTTTACGTATACGACGTTATATCGCTTGACATCTAATTTGTTCGTTTAGATAATCTACCGAATGTTGGATGTTCTTCGTCAGAAGACGAATCACGTAGGTTAACATTGATCTCACTGTCATCCGGGTCGACAGTTACTAATTGTGGATTTGTAGTCCTATCCTTAGTATGATCAGTTACAGTCCTACGGACTTGAGTGCCAAGAATAAACCCACCATCATTGGCGAGTTGTTCATCCATTTGGCGGAATACGGTTTTCTTCCATACGGCTGAAAGGTCGAAAAGGTTAGTGTTGCGTTTGCGGGACACTAACCATCGACGCCCAAGTAGCCCTATTTTGCGTAGATCCGGGAGCATCAATTCTTCGCCGTCACTGCCTAGACTCCTGAAGTGGAGCCCGGGGAGGACTTCGAGATCATGACGCATCTCGGGATCATACTCTTTATAGGTTGTAGTGTAAACACCCCGTTCGGCATGGTCTAGCCATGCCGTCCAGTACTCAGTGATCCGTTTTCCTAATTCGATAGCATCGAACCAGTTCCAAACTTCGTTATAGCGGGATTTCAGGACAAGAACGCCTTCATCGTGCTCTGATTGGGCTCGTAAAGCGAAGCGCTTGTCCCAACGTTCTTGTATATTCTTCCTGCACCAACTATGAACGAGTGCGTCCGGATAACCGCGCGTGTGATAAAGGCTGTTAAGAGCTTTAATCGCTTCCATGTAAGTTTCCTTGGAACTACATAGCACGGCTAAGCGGGAGCATTCACCAATATAGACCCCTCGTTTAACATCGAGAGGATGGTGTGATACCCAGGGAACGCGTTCGAGGTGGTTGCCTAGCTTGACATATGGTTTCCATGCAAGTTTACCAGAAGTATCCTTGTAGAGGGTAGCATCGAGAAATTGACATTCCAAGCTAGAGACATTCCACTCAATAGTGCAACCATCGTAAGATACTTTGTCTGAAATTATTTTCAGGGCTTGGTCTGCGGACTCAGCGTAAACCAAAGCAAAGATATCGTCGATGTAGCGCCCGTAAAAAGGGACGCGTGTATCAAGTAAAATTCCACATTTATTCTCAAAATCGGCAGCAAATAGATTGGCAAGGTCGGGACTATCCGCGACACCCATTGCTAAGCCGTTGAGTTGTAGATAATACTTATCAACGTGTTGCGCTATTAATTGAGTATTGCCAATCTCAATGGCACGTTTAAAGAGCGAAGACCGTAGATGAGTTGCCTCAAGCATGGCCTCGATAGAGTCGCTATCCGGATCGTGCCTACAAGTCCTTAACAAGAAGTCGTCATACATTTGACAAACGATTGTCATGCATAAGTTAAGGGGTACGTTCGGGTAAAAAGCGACAACATCGCCGGTTACAAAGTAGAATTGTTTCCGGTTGTCTATACTCAATTGACTTAATCTCGAGAAGAGATCCTTCGTGCCGTGTATGACACTTGGAGCCGTCTGAACGATCGGCTTAAGTTCCTTTGAAACAAACTTAGCGGCTGGATTGAAACAAACACTATGGCACGGTATTATGGGACGAAATCCAGTAGGCTTCTTGTGGATTTTGGGAATCCCATGAAACTGGGGGTAAGTATGTTCTACCCCGTCCGTAACCAAGTGTTTGAAAAACTTGTCCAGCTTAAGTTGGCTGTAAAGTGCGACGTCTGTGCAGTCTTTTGCGAGACTACGCATTTGGTCGCACTTGTGGTCCATAATTGAGTCGGCATCTTTCTTATCCAATAGTCGAAAGTTGCGCTCATCACTCAATAAGGCCAGTTCGTGCTCTACGATCCAGTTGCGTTCGGACACCGCTAGGCCGAGATTCTTGTCTGTCATCGTCACAATATAGTTATTGTTAGACAAGAAATGACGGAGTCTATCCACACGAGGAGCGAACGCATTCTTCTCTGCATCCTCGGTGACACTCTTAGGGATATTTAATCTTGACTTAATGCAAAATAGTTCTCCCTGTTTGAGTCCAGTCTCCATCCATAACGGTAACACGGGCGGCCGAGTATTCTTCTTACTCGGGACACCGTAGTCTGGGTCATAGGGCTGATCGGGTCCCTCCTTAAATAGAAAAAAGATACGCCATCTTATTCTTCTATAGAAATCTTTCCACGCAGTAGTGATTAACTCAGCGTTAGGAGGGTCGAACAACATATATTTGAGCCCGAGAGACAGATCGTTACTGATCTCTCGGGGAACTACTACGCCAGGACTGCAATGTACATGACTACGATATCGGCCAGCCTCGAGAATACTGAGGGGCGTGTGAGTGTGCACGAAAGAGACTGCGTCGTCCCATGTCATGGTGAGTAGTGCGTCAGGGAGAGTCGATGGACGGAATGGACTTACAGAAACGGCGTCTAAACGCGCTGCTTTCCTTTGCCCTTCTTTCCGCCCTTCGGCTTCTGATCGTTTCCCTGAGTTGAAGCAACCCCTTTCTTGCGTTTCTGGTCCTTCTGTTTCTTGTTGGCCTTCGTGGGGGCCTTCTTCGACTTGGAAGGAGTCGTCGACGCGTTGGAGGGAGGGGTGTGTTGTTGAGCCTTCGAGGAACTCGGGCCAGACGAATTCTGCATAATTCGAATGGTCGTTAGCTCGAGTTGGTGGAGAAAGAGTGGATTTACTCACTTTCTTGGACACCGTCGTAAGGTTCAGCTTCTTGAGTCTGGCATTGAGCGTCTTGTCCACCAGGGACTGGATCGTCGGGCCCGCGCTAAGCGTACCGTCTGCCATCTCAACATCGGCTTTCGCCGCTACCTCTCGTTTTTTCTCTATCTTGATATTCATCACGCGGTGACGCGCGACGACGATGGCAAGAATCTGAGAAAGGAAAAGAGACATAGCACGGGCCTGAACCGCGCATTCTGTCTTCTTCTCCGGAGAGATAGACCAAGCACCCAACTCCAATTCGCCCTCATTTCCTCGACGGAAGATTGGGGACTTGAAAGTATCACGCCGGTCCTCGTACACTTGGGTAACGATGGGGTGGCAACTTTCGGAGTAGGCCTTGATGTCGCACTTCTTCTCCCAAAGAGCAACCTCAGCCTTCTTGGCCGCGATCGTCGCCTTCGTGACCGAAGTCTGGAAGACGGTGGATGCGTCCTTGATGGCGGAGAGCGCCTTGACGACGCTCTCATCGGTGCTCTCCAGAAAGTCCTTTGTGAATTGGACTTCTGGCGCCTTCACACGAAGACGTTGAGGAAGATTGCCTCCGGCCACGGAGGCCTCGAGGCGCGCAAGGTTGGACTTAGCCGTCTCCCACTTTTCAGCGGACGAGGCGTAAGTGAGCAGGTGGCTGCGAAGCGCGTCCCTATAATCAGGTAAGACGGTGTCAATGACTGCGTCAATAGTACGGGCGGAGGTTATCTTAGCGTGTAACGCGCTAAGCGTTCGGTTGGCCAGGGCGATGTCGCGGTCTTCGTTGATGTCGCCTGGGACCGAGGAGGTGATTATCGACTGAGCGACAGCGTCGATGGAGGGGGACAGGGCACGTTGAAGGGTAGATGCGAGTGATGACATGGTTTACTGGGGGTGGCAGTGTTGTATAAGGGGTTTAGGGAAGCAAAAGCTCGGCGGAGCGAAGCGACGTCGAGCGGGGATAACAACAGTGAGGGGAAAGGGATGAAAGGGCCAAAGGGCTGTGACTTGTTAATCACAGCGGCCCTTTCGTCTTTATAGACTCTTCAGTGGCTGTACTTTCTAAGGATAGACTGTTTTCAGTCTATTATCAGACCTTGATATCATGTATCAAGGCAACGAAACAGGAGATGTTCCATCAAGAACCTGGATAATAATATCCAGGTTTCAAGTATAATAAGCTTAGTTTCATAGCTAAAGATAGGAACTAGTTATCTTTAGCTATGAAACAGATCCTGATCAAGATCGTTTCAGCTATCGTCCAAAATACACTTGATGGTGTATATATAGCCTTTTTATGCCTATCTTTAGTACTATTAAGATAATAATGCCCAAAGGTAATCCAGTGACTAATAAGCGTTAATAAGTGAAAAAATCGAACTACCAGAACTTCGCCGGTGCCTTTCGACACCGATTACTGTAAGAAATCCTTACTGAGCAAGAAGTCGCCGCAAGTAATTAAACGAGCAGAAACGAGTCACCGTTGGGGATCGCCCACTACCGATAATTAAATCGTAACACGAATCACAGACCGTTCGTTTAGATTAAGGGCGCAATACGAATCTCACATCGCATCACGGCCTATTGCCCAAAGGGGCCGGCAGGCATACAGTCTAATAAATAAATGAACAACTACTAGGCCGGACACGCATTGGCGCCGACGGTTGATCGCTCTTATATACCATAGTAATTAAGCGCCGCTTTGTTAAGCGACGCTTAGATAAGTTACCACGCACCTGTTTAGGTTGGTTTAGGGGAAGCAGAAGCTCGACGGAGCGAAGCGACGTCGGGCGGGGATAACAACAGTGAAGGGATAAGGGGGGAATGTGCCAAATGGCTGTGTCTGGATAGACTACAGCGGCCATTTCGTCTTTATAGACTCTTCAGTGGCTGTACATTCTAAGGATAGACATTTTTCAGTCTATTATCATGCCTTGATATCAATGTATCAAGGCAACGAAACAGGAGATGTTCCATCAAGAACCAGGATAATAATATCCAGGTTTCAAGTATTATAAGCTTTATCTCACAGATAAAGATAGTAACTAGTTATCTTTAGCTGTGAGATAGATCTCGATCAAGATCGTTTCAGCTTTGTCCAAGAATACAACTTGACAGTGTGGCTGTTGCCTTCTTATGCCTATCTTTAGTACTATTAAGATAATAATGTCCAAAGGTAATCCAGTGACTATTGGGCGTAAATAAGTGAAAAAATCGAACTATCGAAACTTCGCCGGTGCATTTCGGCACCGATTACTGTAAGAAATCCTTACTGAGCAAGAAGTCGCCGCAAGTAATTAAACGAGCAGAAACGAGTCACCGTTGGGGTTCTCCCACTATCAATAATCCAATCGTCGCACGAATCGACAACCGTTCGTTTAGATTAAGGGCGCAATACGAATCTTACATCGCATCACGGCCTATTGCCCAAAGGGGCCGGCAGGCATACAGTCTAATTATAATTGAACAGACCACTAAGCCAGCGCACATTGGCGCCGACCGTTAAGTCGCTCTTATATACCATAGTAATTAAGCGCCGCTTTGTTAAGCGACGTTTAGATAAATTACCACGCACCTGTTTAGGTTGGTTTAGGTTAGGCTGTAAGGTAACAGATCGGTTAGTAGGAGTATATTTTCCGATGCGACACAGACATACGTTTAGTGTTTAGGGGGTAACGCTTTACGTGTAATCGTGTCTATATCGCTTGACATCTAATTCGTTCGTTTAGATAATCTACCGAGTTCTGGATGTTCTTCGTCGTCTGACGAATCACGTCGGTGTAGGTTGATCATATCGACATCCGGGTCGTCGACTACTAATCTAGGATTGTGGGTCCTATCTTTAGTGTGATCCACTACAGTCCGAGGGACTTGAGAGTGTAGAACAAACCCACCTTCTTCGGCGAGTTTTTCATCCATGAGTTGGAAAACGGTTTTCTTCCATACATTTGAAAGGTCGAAAAGATTGGTGTTGCGCTTGCGTGACACCAGCCATCGACGCCCGAGTAGCCCTATTTTTCGGAGGTCTGGGAGAGGTACAGTCTCGTCGTCTGACGCACGAGCCCAAAAATGAAGCCCGTGGTCTACATGGTCGAGTCCGTGCCTTTCGGCAGGGTCATCCTTTTTGTAGGTTGTAGTGTATTCACCCCGTTCGGCATGGTCTATCCATGCCGTCCAGTACTCAGTGATCCGTTTTCCTAGTTCGGTAGCATCGAACAGGTTCCATACTTCGTTGAAGCGGGATTTCAGGACAAGAACGCCTTCATCGTGCTCTGATGGGGCTCGTAAAGCGTAGCGCTTGTCCCAACGTTCTTGTATATTCTTCCTGCACCAACTTCTAACTAGTGCGTCCGGATAACCGCGCGTATGATAAAGGCTGTTAAGAGCTTTAATCGCTTCCATGTAAGTTTCCTTGGAACTACATAGCACGGCTAACCGTGAGCATTCACCAATGTAGACGCCGCGTTTGACGTCCAGTGGATGGTGAGATACCCAGGGAACACGTTCTAAATGGTTGCCTAGCTTGACAAATGGCTTCCATGCAAGGTTACCAGAGGTATCCTTGTAGAGGGTAGCATCGAGAAATTGACATTCCGAGCTAGAGACATTCCATTCAATAACACAACCATCGTAAGACACTTTGTTTGAGACAATGCTCAGTGCTTGTTCAGCGCTCTCAGCGTAGACAATTGCAAAGATGTCGTCGATGTATCGACCGTAAAACGGTACTCGCAAATCAAGTAAAATTCCACATTTATTTTCAAAGTCGGCAGCAAATAGATTGGCGAGGTCGGGACTATCCGCGACCCCCATTGCTAAGCCGTTCAATTGTAGATAATACTTTTGAGCGTGTTGTGCTATTAATTGAGTATTGCCAATCTTGATGGCACGTCTAAAGATCTTGGACCGAGCGTGAATTGCTTCTTCTCGGGATCCCGGTGTGTCGCCGTCCGGATTGTGCCTACAATTTCTTAACAAGAAGTCGTCGTACATTTGGCAAACGATTGCCATGCACAAGTTAAGAGGTACATTCGGGTAGAAGGCGACAACATCGCCGGTCACAAAATAGAATTGTTTCCGGTTGTCTATACTCAATTGACTCAATCTCGTAAAGAGATCTTTCGTGCCGTGTATGACACTAGGAGCCGACTTTACAATCGGCTTGAGTTCCTTTGAAACGAACTTAGCGGCTGGATTAAAGCAAACACTGTGGCACGGTATAATGGGACGAAACCCAGTAGGCTTCTTGTGGATTTTCGGAATCCCATGAAACTGGGGGTAGGTGTGTTCTACCCCGTCCGTGACCAAATGCTTGAGATATTTATCTAGCTTAAGGACGTTATAATGCATAACTTCAGTACTCATCTCTGATAGAGCGAGCATTTCGTTGCATTTTTCCCACATAATTGAATCCGCATCTTTCTTCTCCAATAATCGAAAGTTGCGTTCGTCATTCAAAAGGGATAGTTCGTGCTCTACGACCCAGTTGCGTTCTGACACCGCTAGGCCGAGATTCTTGTCTGTCATCGTCACAACATAGTTGTTGTTAGACAAGAAATGACGGAGTCTATTTACGCGCGGAGCGAACGCATTATAATCTGCGTCCGGCGTAATACTCTTTCGGATATTTATCTTTGACTTAATGCAAAAAAGTTCTCCTAATTTGAGTCCAGTCTCCATCCATGACGGTAACCTTGGCGCTGGAGCATTCTTGCTCGGCACGCCGTAGTCTGGATCGTAGGGCTGATTCGGGCCCTCTTTGAATAGAAAATAAATACGCCATTTAATTCTTCTATAGAAATCATACCACGCAGTGGTAATCAATTCTTCATTGGGGGCATCGAAAAACATATATTTCAACCCGAGAGATAGATCGTTACTGATCTCTCGGGGAACGACTACACCAGGACTAGTATGTACAAGACTACGGTATCGGCCTGCCTCAAGAATATTGAGCGGCGTGTGAGTGTGCACGAAGGAGACTGCGTGATCCCATGTCATGGTGAGTATTTCATCAGGGAGAGTCGACGGACGGAATGGACTTACGGAAACGGCGCTTAAGCGCGCTGCTTTCCTTTGCCCTTCTTGCCGCCTTTCGACTGCTGATCGGATCCCTGAGGTGAAGCTACCCCTTTCCCGCGTTTCTTGTCCTTCTGTTTCTTGTTGGCCTTCGTGGGGGCCTTCTTCGACTTGGAGGGAGCGTTCGACGCTTTGGAGGGAGGGGTATGTTGAGGAGCCTTCGAGGAACTCTGGCCAGACCCAATCTGTATAGTTAAGATGGTCATTAGCCTGAGATGGTGGAGAAAGCGATGATTTACTCACTTTCTTTGACACCGTCGTAAGGTTCAGCTTCTTGAGTCTAGCATTGAGCGATTTGTCCACCAGGGACTGAATCGTCGGGCCCGCGCTAAGCGTGCCGTCTGCCATCTCAACGTCGGCTTTCGCCGCTACCTCACGCTTTTTCTCGATCTTCGTATTCATCACGCGGTGACGCGCGACGACAATGGCGAGGATCTGAGAAAGGAAAAGAGACATCGCGCGGGCCTGAACCACGCATTCTGTCTTCTTCTCCGCGGAGATAGACCAAGCACCCAACTCGAGTTCGCCCTCATTTCCTCGACGGAAGATAGGGGACTTGAAAGTGTCACGCCGATCCGTGTAGACTTGGTCTACGATTGGATGGCAACTTTCCGAGTAGGTCTTGATGTCGCACTTATCCGCCCAAAGAGCAACCTCAGCTTTCTTGGCAGCGATCGTGGCGTTCGTGACCGAAGTCTGGAACGTCTTGGTCGCCGTCTCGATAGCGGAGAGCGCCTTGACGACGCTCTCATCGGTGCTCTCCCGGAAATCCTTTGTGAATTGGATCTCGGGCGCCTTCACGCGAAGACGTTGAGGGATGGTGCCTCCAGCCACGGAGGCTTCGAGGCGCGCGAGGTTGGACTTAGCCGTCTCCCACTTTTCAGCGTTAGAGGCGTAAGTGAGCAGGTGGCTGCGAAGCGCGTCCCTATAATCAGGAAGGACGGTGTCAATGACGGCGTCAATAGTACGGGCAGAGGTGATCTTAGCGTGTAACGCGCTAAGCGTTCGGTTAGCCAGGGTGATGTCGCGGTCGTCGTTGACGTCGCCTGGGACCGAGGAGGTGATGATCGATTGTGTGACGGCGTCGATCGAGGGGGAGAGAGCACGATGGAGGGTCGATGCAAGGGATGACATAGTCGATAGGGATGACAGTGTTGTAATAGAGGTTTAGGGGAAGCAGAAGCTCGACGGAGCGAAGCGACGTCGGGCGGGGATAACAACAGTGAAGGGATAAGGGGGGAATGTGCCAAATGGCTGTGTCTGGATAGACTACAGCGGCCATTTCGTCTTTATAGACTCTTCAGTGGCTGTACATTCTAAGGATAGACATTTTTCAGTCTATTATCATGCCTTGATATCAATGTATCAAGGCAACGAAACAGGAGATGTTCCATCAAGAACCAGGATAATAATATCCAGGTTTCAAGTATTATAAGCTTTATCTCACAGATAAAGATAGTAACTAGTTATCTTTAGCTGTGAGATAGATCTCGATCAAGATCGTTTCAGCTTTGTCCAAGAATACAACTTGACAGTGTGGCTGTTGCCTTCTTATGCCTATCTTTAGTACTATTAAGATAATAATGTCCAAAGGTAATCCAGTGACTATTGGGCGTAAATAAGTGAAAAAATCGAACTATCGAAACTTCGCCGGTGCATTTCGGCACCGATTACTGTAAGAAATCCTTACTGAGCAAGAAGTCGCCGCAAGTAATTAAACGAGCAGAAACGAGTCACCGTTGGGGTTCTCCCACTATCAATAATCCAATCGTCGCACGAATCGACAACCGTTCGTTTAGATTAAGGGCGCAATACGAATCTTACATCGCATCACGGCCTATTGCCCAAAGGGGCCGGCAGGCATACAGTCTAATTATAATTGAACAGACCACTAAGCCAGCGCACATTGGCGCCGACCGTTAAGTCGCTCTTATATACCATAGTAATTAAGCGCCGCTTTGTTAAGCGACGTTTAGATAAATTACCACGCACCTGTTTAGGTTGGTTTAGGTTAGGCTGTAAGGTAACAGATCGGTTAGTAGGAGTATATTTTCCGATGCGACACAGACATACGTTTAGTGTTTAGGGGGTAACGCTTTACGTGTAATCGTGTCTATATCGCTTGACATCTAATTCGTTCGTTTAGATAATCTACCGAGTTCTGGATGTTCTTCGTCGTCTGACGAATCACGTCGGTGTAGGTTGATCATATCGACATCCGGGTCGTCGACTACTAATCTAGGATTGTGGGTCCTATCTTTAGTGTGATCCACTACAGTCCGAGGGACTTGAGAGTGTAGAACAAACCCACCTTCTTCGGCGAGTTTTTCATCCATGAGTTGGAAAACGGTTTTCTTCCATACATTTGAAAGGTCGAAAAGATTGGTGTTGCGCTTGCGTGACACCAGCCATCGACGCCCGAGTAGCCCTATTTTTCGGAGGTCTGGGAGAGGTACAGTCTCGTCGTCTGACGCACGAGCCCAAAAATGAAGCCCGTGGTCTACATGGTCGAGTCCGTGCCTTTCGGCAGGGTCATCCTTTTTGTAGGTTGTAGTGTATTCACCCCGTTCGGCATGGTCTATCCATGCCGTCCAGTACTCAGTGATCCGTTTTCCTAGTTCGGTAGCATCGAACAGGTTCCATACTTCGTTGAAGCGGGATTTCAGGACAAGAACGCCTTCATCGTGCTCTGATGGGGCTCGTAAAGCGTAGCGCTTGTCCCAACGTTCTTGTATATTCTTCCTGCACCAACTTCTAACTAGTGCGTCCGGATAACCGCGCGTATGATAAAGGCTGTTAAGAGCTTTAATCGCTTCCATGTAAGTTTCCTTGGAACTACATAGCACGGCTAACCGTGAGCATTCACCAATGTAGACGCCGCGTTTGACGTCCAGTGGATGGTGAGATACCCAGGGAACACGTTCTAAATGGTTGCCTAGCTTGACAAATGGCTTCCATGCAAGGTTACCAGAGGTATCCTTGTAGAGGGTAGCATCGAGAAATTGACATTCCGAGCTAGAGACATTCCATTCAATAACACAACCATCGTAAGACACTTTGTTTGAGACAATGCTCAGTGCTTGTTCAGCGCTCTCAGCGTAGACAATTGCAAAGATGTCGTCGATGTATCGACCGTAAAACGGTACTCGCAAATCAAGTAAAATTCCACATTTATTTTCAAAGTCGGCAGCAAATAGATTGGCGAGGTCGGGACTATCCGCGACCCCCATTGCTAAGCCGTTCAATTGTAGATAATACTTTTGAGCGTGTTGTGCTATTAATTGAGTATTGCCAATCTTGATGGCACGTCTAAAGATCTTGGACCGAGCGTGAATTGCTTCTTCTCGGGATCCCGGTGTGTCGCCGTCCGGATTGTGCCTACAATTTCTTAACAAGAAGTCGTCGTACATTTGGCAAACGATTGCCATGCACAAGTTAAGAGGTACATTCGGGTAGAAGGCGACAACATCGCCGGTCACAAAATAGAATTGTTTCCGGTTGTCTATACTCAATTGACTCAATCTCGTAAAGAGATCTTTCGTGCCGTGTATGACACTAGGAGCCGACTTTACAATCGGCTTGAGTTCCTTTGAAACGAACTTAGCGGCTGGATTAAAGCAAACACTGTGGCACGGTATAATGGGACGAAACCCAGTAGGCTTCTTGTGGATTTTCGGAATCCCATGAAACTGGGGGTAGGTGTGTTCTACCCCGTCCGTGACCAAATGCTTGAGATATTTATCTAGCTTAAGGACGTTATAATGCATAACTTCAGTACTCATCTCTGATAGAGCGAGCATTTCGTTGCATTTTTCCCACATAATTGAATCCGCATCTTTCTTCTCCAATAATCGAAAGTTGCGTTCGTCATTCAAAAGGGATAGTTCGTGCTCTACGACCCAGTTGCGTTCTGACACCGCTAGGCCGAGATTCTTGTCTGTCATCGTCACAACATAGTTGTTGTTAGACAAGAAATGACGGAGTCTATTTACGCGCGGAGCGAACGCATTATAATCTGCGTCCGGCGTAATACTCTTTCGGATATTTATCTTTGACTTAATGCAAAAAAGTTCTCCTAATTTGAGTCCAGTCTCCATCCATGACGGTAACCTTGGCGCTGGAGCATTCTTGCTCGGCACGCCGTAGTCTGGATCGTAGGGCTGATTCGGGCCCTCTTTGAATAGAAAATAAATACGCCATTTAATTCTTCTATAGAAATCATACCACGCAGTGGTAATCAATTCTTCATTGGGGGCATCGAAAAACATATATTTCAACCCGAGAGATAGATCGTTACTGATCTCTCGGGGAACGACTACACCAGGACTAGTATGTACAAGACTACGGTATCGGCCTGCCTCAAGAATATTGAGCGGCGTGTGAGTGTGCACGAAGGAGACTGCGTGATCCCATGTCATGGTGAGTATTTCATCAGGGAGAGTCGACGGACGGAATGGACTTACGGAAACGGCGCTTAAGCGCGCTGCTTTCCTTTGCCCTTCTTGCCGCCTTTCGACTGCTGATCGGATCCCTGAGGTGAAGCTACCCCTTTCCCGCGTTTCTTGTCCTTCTGTTTCTTGTTGGCCTTCGTGGGGGCCTTCTTCGACTTGGAGGGAGCGTTCGACGCTTTGGAGGGAGGGGTATGTTGAGGAGCCTTCGAGGAACTCTGGCCAGACCCAATCTGTATAGTTAAGATGGTCATTAGCCTGAGATGGTGGAGAAAGCGATGATTTACTCACTTTCTTTGACACCGTCGTAAGGTTCAGCTTCTTGAGTCTAGCATTGAGCGATTTGTCCACCAGGGACTGAATCGTCGGGCCCGCGCTAAGCGTGCCGTCTGCCATCTCAACGTCGGCTTTCGCCGCTACCTCACGCTTTTTCTCGATCTTCGTATTCATCACGCGGTGACGCGCGACGACAATGGCGAGGATCTGAGAAAGGAAAAGAGACATCGCGCGGGCCTGAACCACGCATTCTGTCTTCTTCTCCGCGGAGATAGACCAAGCACCCAACTCGAGTTCGCCCTCATTTCCTCGACGGAAGATAGGGGACTTGAAAGTGTCACGCCGATCCGTGTAGACTTGGTCTACGATTGGATGGCAACTTTCCGAGTAGGTCTTGATGTCGCACTTATCCGCCCAAAGAGCAACCTCAGCTTTCTTGGCAGCGATCGTGGCGTTCGTGACCGAAGTCTGGAACGTCTTGGTCGCCGTCTCGATAGCGGAGAGCGCCTTGACGACGCTCTCATCGGTGCTCTCCCGGAAATCCTTTGTGAATTGGATCTCGGGCGCCTTCACGCGAAGACGTTGAGGGATGGTGCCTCCAGCCACGGAGGCTTCGAGGCGCGCGAGGTTGGACTTAGCCGTCTCCCACTTTTCAGCGTTAGAGGCGTAAGTGAGCAGGTGGCTGCGAAGCGCGTCCCTATAATCAGGAAGGACGGTGTCAATGACGGCGTCAATAGTACGGGCAGAGGTGATCTTAGCGTGTAACGCGCTAAGCGTTCGGTTAGCCAGGGTGATGTCGCGGTCGTCGTTGACGTCGCCTGGGACCGAGGAGGTGATGATCGATTGTGTGACGGCGTCGATCGAGGGGGAGAGAGCACGATGGAGGGTCGATGCAAGGGATGACATAGTCGATAGGGATGACAGTGTTGTAATAGAGGTTTAGGGGAAGCAGAAGCTCGACGGAGCGAAGCGACGTCGGGCGGGGATAACAACAGTGAAGGGATAAGGGGGGAATGTGCCAAATGGCTGTGTCTGGATAGACTACAGCGGCCATTTCGTCTTTATAGACTCTTCAGTGGCTGTACATTCTAAGGATAGACATTTTTCAGTCTATTATCATGCCTTGATATCAATGTATCAAGGCAACGAAACAGGAGATGTTCCATCAAGAACCAGGATAATAATATCCAGGTTTCAAGTATTATAAGCTTTATCTCACAGATAAAGATAGTAACTAGTTATCTTTAGCTGTGAGATAGATCTCGATCAAGATCGTTTCAGCTTTGTCCAAGAATACAACTTGACAGTGTGGCTGTTGCCTTCTTATGCCTATCTTTAGTACTATTAAGATAATAATGTCCAAAGGTAATCCAGTGACTATTGGGCGTAAATAAGTGAAAAAATCGAACTATCGAAACTTCGCCGGTGCATTTCGGCACCGATTACTGTAAGAAATCCTTACTGAGCAAGAAGTCGCCGCAAGTAATTAAACGAGCAGAAACGAGTCACCGTTGGGGTTCTCCCACTATCAATAATCCAATCGTCGCACGAATCGACAACCGTTCGTTTAGATTAAGGGCGCAATACGAATCTTACATCGCATCACGGCCTATTGCCCAAAGGGGCCGGCAGGCATACAGTCTAATTATAATTGAACAGACCACTAAGCCAGCGCACATTGGCGCCGACCGTTAAGTCGCTCTTATATACCATAGTAATTAAGCGCCGCTTTGTTAAGCGACGTTTAGATAAATTACCACGCACCTGTTTAGGTTGGTTTAGGTTAGGGTTTAGTGTTTAGGGTTTAGGGTTTAGGGAAGCAAAAGCTCGGCGGAGCGAAGCGACGTCGAGCGGGGATAACAACAGTGAGGGGAAAGGGATGAAAGGGCCAAAGGGCTGTGACTTGTTAATCACAGCGGCCCTTTCGTCTTTATAGACTCTTCAGTGGCTGTACTTTCTAAGGATAGACTGTTTTCAGTCTATTATCAGACCTTGATATCATGTATCAAGGCAACGAAACAGGAGATGTTCCATCAAGAACCTGGATAATAATATCCAGGTTTCAAGTATAATAAGCTTAGTTTCATAGCTAAAGATAGGAACTAGTTATCTTTAGCTATGAAACAGATCCTGATCAAGATCGTTTCAGCTATCGTCCAAAATACACTTGATGGTGTATATATAGCCTTTTTATGCCTATCTTTAGTACTATTAAGATAATAATGCCCAAAGGTAATCCAGTGACTAATAAGCGTTAATAAGTGAAAAAATCGAACTACCAGAACTTCGCCGGTGCCTTTCGACACCGATTACTGTAAGAAATCCTTACTGAGCAAGAAGTCGCCGCAAGTAATTAAACGAGCAGAAACGAGTCACCGTTGGGGATCGCCCACTACCGATAATTAAATCGTAACACGAATCACAGACCGTTCGTTTAGATTAAGGGCGCAATACGAATCTCACATCGCATCACGGCCTATTGCCCAAAGGGGCCGGCAGGCATACAGTCTAATAAATAAATGAACAACTACTAGGCCGGACACGCATTGGCGCCGACGGTTGATCGCTCTTATATACCATAGTAATTAAGCGCCGCTTTGTTAAGCGACGCTTAGATAAGTTACCACGCACCTGTTTAGGTTGGTTTAGGTTAGGCTGTAAGGCAGTATGTCAATAAGTAGGAATAGTACTTTTTGACGCGACACGACGTACGTTTAGTGTTTAGGGGGAACGCTTTACGTATACGACGTTATATCGCTTGACATCTAATTTGTTCGTTTAGATAATCTACCGAATGTTGGATGTTCTTCGTCAGAAGACGAATCACGTAGGTTAACATTGATCTCACTGTCATCCGGGTCGACAGTTACTAATTGTGGATTTGTAGTCCTATCCTTAGTATGATCAGTTACAGTCCTACGGACTTGAGTGCCAAGAATAAACCCACCATCATTGGCGAGTTGTTCATCCATTTGGCGGAATACGGTTTTCTTCCATACGGCTGAAAGGTCGAAAAGGTTAGTGTTGCGTTTGCGGGACACTAACCATCGACGCCCAGGTAGCCCTATTTTGCGTAGATCCGGGAGCATCAATTCTTCGCCGTCACTGCCTAGACTCCTGAAGTGGAGCCCGGGGAGGACTTCGAGATCATGACGCATCTCGGGATCATACTCTTTATAGGTTGTAGTGTAAACACCCCGTTCGGCATGGTCTAGCCATGCCGTCCAGTACTCAGTGATCCGTTTTCCTAATTCGATAGCATCGAACCAGTTCCAAACTTCGTTATAGCGGGATTTCAGGACAAGAACGCCTTCATCGTGCTCTGATTGGGCTCGTAAAGCGAAGCGCTTGTCCCAACGTTCTTGTATATTCTTCCTGCACCAACTATGAACGAGTGCGTCCGGATAACCGCGCGTGTGATAAAGGCTGTTAAGAGCTTTAATCACTTCCATGTAAGTTTCCTTGGAACTACATAGCACGGCTAAGCGGGAGCATTCACCAATATAGACCCCTCGTTTAACATCGAGAGGATGGTGTGATACCCAGGGAACGCGTTCGAGGTGGTTGCCTAGCTTGACATATGGTTTCCATGCAAGTTTACCAGAAGTATCCTTGTAGAGGGTAGCATCGAGAAATTGACATTCCAAGCTAGAGACATTCCACTCAATAGTGCAACCATCGTAAGATACTTTGTCTGAAATTATTTTCAGGGCTTGGTCTGCGGACTCAGCGTAAACCAAAGCAAAGATATCGTCGATGTAGCGCCCGTAAAAAGGGACGCGTGTATCAAGTAAAATTCCACATTTATTCTCAAAATCGGCAGCAAATAGATTGGCAAGGTCGGGACTATCCGCGACACCCATTGCTAAGCCGTTGAGTTGTAGATAATACTTATCAACGTGTTGCGCTATTAATTGAGTATTGCCAATCTCAATGGCACGTTTAAAGAGCGAAGACCGTAGATGAGTTGCCTCAAGCATGGCCTCGATAGAGTCGCTATCCGGATCGTGCCTACAAGTCCTTAACAAGAAGTCGTCATACATTTGACAAACGATTGTCATGCATAAGTTAAGGGGTACGTTCGGGTAAAAAGCGACAACATCGCCGGTTACAAAGTAGAATTGTTTCCGGTTGTCTATACTCAATTGACTTAATCTCGAGAAGAGATCCTTCGTGCCGTGTATGACACTTGGAGCCGTCTGAACGATCGGCTTAAGTTCCTTTGAAACAAACTTAGCGGCTGGATTGAAACAAACACTATGGCACGGTATTATGGGACGAAATCCAGTAGGCTTCTTGTGGATTTTGGGAATCCCATGAAACTGGGGGTAAGTATGTTCTACCCCGTCCGTAACCAAGTGTTTGAAAAACTTGTCCAGCTTAAGTTGGCTGTAAAGTGCGACGTCTGTGCAGTCTTTTGCGAGACTACGCATTTGGTCGCACTTGTGGTCCATAATTGAGTCGGCATCTTTCTTATCCAATAGTCGAAAGTTGCGCTCATCACTCAATAAGGCCAGTTCGTGCTCTACGATCCAGTTGCGTTCGGACACCGCTAGGCCGAGATTCTTGTCTGTCATCGTCACAATATAGTTATTGTTAGACAAGAAATGACGGAGTCTATCCACACGAGGAGCGAACGCATTCTTCTCTGCATCCTCGGTGACACTCTTAGGGATATTTAATCTTGACTTAATGCAAAATAGTTCTCCCTGTTTGAGTCCAGTCTCCATCCATAACGGTAACACGGGCGGCCGAGTATTCTTCTTACTCGGGACACCGTAGTCTGGGTCATAGGGCTGATCGGGTCCCTCCTTAAATAGAAAAAAGATACGCCATCTTATTCTTCTATAGAAATCTTTCCACGCGGTAGTGATTAACTCAGCGTTAGGAGGGTCGAACAACATATATTTGAGCCCGAGAGACAGATCGTTACTGATCTCTCGGGGAACTACTACGCCAGGACTGCAATGTACATGACTACGATATCGGCCAGCCTCGAGAATACTGAGGGGCGTGTGAGTGTGGGGTTTAGGGTTTAGGGAAGCAAAAGCTCGGCGGAGCGAAGCGACGTCGAGCGGGGATAACAACAGTGAGGGGAAAGGGATGAAAGGGCCAAAGGGCAGTGTCTGGATAGACTACTGCAGCCCTTTCGCTTTTATAAGCTCGTCAGTGGCTGTACTTTCTAAGGATAGACTGTTTTCAGTCTATTATCAGGCCTTGATATCATGTATCAAGGCAACGAAACAGGAGATGTTCCATCAAGAACCTGGATAATAATATCCAGGTTTCAAGTATAATAAGCTTAGTTTCATAGCTAAAGATGGGAACTAGTTATCTTTAGCTATGAAACAGATCCTGATCAAGATCGTTTCAGCTATCGTCCAAAATACACTTGATGGTGTATATATAGCCTTTTTATGCCTATCTTTAGTACTATTAAGATAATAATGCCCAAAGGTAATCCAGTGACTAATAAGCGTTAATAAGTGAAAAAATCGAACTACCAGAACTTCGCCGGTGCCTTTCGACACCGATTACTGTAAGAAATCCTTACTGAGCAAGAAGTCGCCGCAAGTAATTAAACGAGCAGAAACGAGTCACCGTTGGGGATCGCCCACTACCGATAATTAAATCGTAACACGAATCACAGACCGTTCGTTTAGATTAAGGGCGCAATACGAATCTCACATCGCATCACGGCCTATTGCCCAAAGGGGCCGGCAGGCATACAGTCTAATAAATAAATGAACAACTACTAGGCCGGACACGCATTGGCGCCGACGGTTGATCGCTCTTATATACCATAGTAATTAAGCGCCGCTTTGTTAAGCGACGCTTAGATAAATTACCACGCACCTGTTTAGGTTGGTTTAGGTTAGGCTGTAAGGCAGTATGTCAATCAGTAGGAATAGTACTGTTTGACGCGACACGACGTACGTTTAGTGTTTAGGGGGAACGCTTTACGTATACGACGTTATATCGCTTGACATCTAATTTGTTCGTTTAGATAATCTACCGAATGTTGGATGTTCTTCGTCAGAAGACGAATCACGTAGGTTAACATTGATCTCACTGTCATCCGGGTCGACAGTTACTAATTGTGGATTTGTAGTCCTATCCTTAGTATGATCAGTTACAGTCCTACGGACTTGAGTGCCAAGAATAAACCCACCATCATTGGCGAGTTGTTCATCCATTTGGCGGAATACGGTTTTCTTCCATACGGCTGAAAGGTCGAAAAGGTTAGTGTTGCGTTTGCGGGACACTAGCCATCGACGCCCGAGTAGCCCTATTTTGCGCAGATCCGGGAGCATCAATTCTTCGCCGTCACTGCCTAGACTCCTAAAGTGGAGCCCGGGGAGGACTTCGAGATCATGACGCATCGCGGGATCGTACTCTTTATAGGTTGTAGTGTAAACACCCCGTTCGGCATGGTCTAGCCATGTCGTCCAGTACTCAGTGATCCGTTTTCCTAATTCGATAGCATCGAACCAGTTCCAAACTTCGTTATAGCGGGATTTCAGGACAAGAACGCCTTCATCGTGCTCTGATTGGGCTCGTAAAGCGAAGCGCTTGTCCCAACGTTCTTGTATATTCTTCCTGCACCAACTATGAACGAGTGCGTCCGGATAACCGCGCGTGTGATAAAGGCTGTTAAGAGCTTTAATCGCTTCCATGTAAGTTTCCTTGGAACTACATAGCACGGCTAAGCGGGAGCATTCACCAATATAGACCCCTCGTTTAACATCGAGAGGGTGGTGAGATACCCAGGGAACGCGTTCGAGGTGGTTCCCTAGCTTGACATACGGACGCCATGCAAGTTTACCAGAGGTATCCTTGTATAACGTCGCGTCGAGAAATTGACATTCCAAACTAGAGACGTTCCACTCAATAGTGCAACCATCGTAAGATACTTTGTCTGAAATTATTTTCAGGGCTTGGTCTGCGGACTCAGCGTAAACCAAAGCAAAGATATCGTCGATGTAGCGCCCATAAAAAGGGACGCGTGTATCAAGTAAAATTCCACATTTATTCTCAAAATCGGCAGCAAATAGATTGGCAAGGTCGGGACTATCCGCGACACCCATTGCTAAGCCGTTGAGTTGTAAATAATACTTATCAACGTGTTGCGCTATTAATTGAGTATTGCCAATCTCAATGGCACGTTTAAAGAGCGAAGACCGTAGGGTTTAGGGGAAGCAAAGCCCGACGGAGCGAAGCGACGTCGAGCGGTATGAACAACAATGAAGGGGAAAATAGGAGGGAGCCAAAGGGCAGTGTCTGGATAGACTACTGCGGCCCTTTCGTCTTTATAGACTCTTCAGTGGCTGTACTTTCTAAGGATAGACTATTTTCAGTCTATTATCAGGCCTTGATATCAATGTATCAAGGCAACGAAACAGGAGATGTTCCATCAAGAACCCAAGGTAAATATACCTTGGGTTTCAAGTATTATAAGCTTTATCTCACAGATAAAGATAGTTACTAGTTATCTTTAGCTGTGAGATAGATCTCGATCAAGATCGTTTCAGCTTTGTCCAAGAATACACTTGACAGTGTGGCTGTTGCCTTCTTATGCCTATCTTTAGTACTATTAAGATAATAATGCCCAAAGGTAATTCAGTGACTAATAAGCGTTAACGAGTGAAAAAATCGAACTATCAAAGCTTCGGCGGTATCTTTCGACACCACTTACTGTAAGAAATCCTTACTGAGCAAGAAGTCGCCGCAGGTAATTAAACGAGCAGAAACGAGTCACCGTTGGGGATCGCCCACTATCAATAATCCAATAATTAAACAAGTCACAGACCGTTCGTTTAAATTAAGGAAGCATTACGAATCTTACATCGTAACACTGGCCTATTGCCCAAAGGGGCCGGCAGGCATACAGTCTAATAAATAAATGAACAACTACTAAGCCGGACACGCATTGGTGCCGACGGTTGATCGCTCTTATATACCATAGTAATTAAGCGTCGCTTTGTTAAGCGACGCTTAGATAAATTACCACGCACCTATTTTAGGTTGGTTTAGGTTAGGCTGTAAGGTAACAGATCGGTTAGTAGGAATGACTACTTTCCGATGCGACACAGACATACGTTTAGGGATTTAGGGGATCGCTTTACGTGTTAGTCGTTATGCTATATCGCTTGACATCTAGTTAGTTCGTTTAGATGATCTACCGAAACGTGAATGTTCTTCGTCATCAGACGAATCTCTTCGGTGTAAGTTGATCATGTCGACATCCGGGTCGTCAACTACTAATTTGGGATTATGTGTCCTATCTTTAGTATGATCCACTACAGTCCGAGGGACTTGAGAGTGTAGAACAAACCCACCTTCTTCGGCGAGTTTTTCATTCATGAGGCGGAATACGGTTTTCTTCCATGCAGTTGAAAGGTCGAAAAGGTTGGTGTTGCGTTTGCGAGACACCAGCCATCGACGCCCGAGTAGCCCTATTTTGCGTAAATCCGCGATCATCAATTCTTCGCCACTACTACCAATACTCTTGAAGAAGAGCGTCGGCATAGGGTCGAGATCATGATTCTCGTCGGGATCATACTCTTTATAGTTTGTAGTGTAAACACCCCGGTCGGCATGGTCTAGCCATGCGTTCCAGTACTCAGTGATCCGTTTTCCTAGTTCGGTAGCATCGAACAGGGTCCATACTTGGTTAAAGCGGGATTTCAGGACAAGAACGCCTTCATCGTGCTCTGATGGGGCTCGTAAAGCGTAGCGCTTTTCCCAGCGTTCTTGTATATTCTTCCTGCACCAACTTTTGACAAGTGCGTCAGGATAACCGCGCGTGTGATAAAGGCTGTTAAGAGCTTTAATCGCTTCCATGTAAGTTTCCTTGGAACTACATAGCACGGCTAACCGTGAGCATTCACCAATATACACTCCACGTTTAACGTCGAGAGGATGATGAGATACCCAAGGGACTCGTTCGAGGTGGTTGCCTAGCTTGACAAATGGCTTCCATGCAAGTTTACCAGAAGTATCCTTGTAGAGGGTAGCGTCGAGAAATTGACATTCCGAGCTAGAGACATTCCACTCAATTACACAACCATCGTAAGACACTTTGTCTGAGAGGGTTTTAGGGTTTAGGGTTTTAGGGTTTAGG